>CM077308.1:67008513-68258513 GCA_039655065.1 Glossophaga mutica
CATTAAACTCTCCTTGTTCCATTCTCATGTGCCTATCACTTTGATCAAGTACCCTCAGAATCCAGTTTCCTGTGGACTCCTCTGGCTCCTGGCTACATAGGTTGGCTAGGTCATGCAGCTCCTTTGGAGTATAGTCCCTTTCTGCCATTTTTGAGCTCAGTACTTACAGGCTGGATTGTGCTGTCATTTAATTCTAATTAACTATATTTGTAGTGGTGCCAGGGGATATGAGGACAGATCCCAAGGGACCACATGTTGCTTTGTAAAGAAGAGGACTTTTGCAATGTGTTTGAGCAAAAGGGAATAGATGCTAGCTCTCAACAGAGAGAGCTGGCTGGTTAGGCTCAGAGGTTTTGGAGAAATATAGGGACTTAAGTTTTCGGGGGCAAAAAGCCAGATGTCCCACTGAATACATAAGGTACCTATTCTTTCATAGCAGTCTTGCCTTGACTGGGAGTTTAACCTTCCATGAAGTTCAGCTACTGTTGTAATTAAGTACTATGTCTGACTCAACTTTCTCCTATCTCCCGCCACAGGAAAAAATTTTCCTAAAACAAAAAGCTTATATATCATTTGATTTTTTCTATACCATCTGTTTTATTTTTGTTTTTAATCCACACCCAAGGACATGTTTATTGATTTTTAGAGAGAAAGGGGGAGAGAGAGAGAGAGAGAGAGAGAGAGAGAGAGAGAGAGAGAGAGAGAGAGAGAGAGAGAGAGAAACATCAGTGTGAGAGAGAAACACTGACTGGTTGCCTCCCTGACTAGGAATCCAACCTGCAACCTTTAGTGTATGGGTTGACACTCCAACCAACCAAGCCACCTGGCCAGGGCTCTTCTCTGTCATCTATCCTAATATCATTTATCCTATTCTGAAAATTTATAACTGTGTTCATGGGTTCATTTCCATAGTTTTCAATGAAAATACCTGGATTTTATTTAATCTATCACTTAGCTCAAAAGCCAAATGTTAGATAATATTAACAAAGATAAAATGGATAAGAAGTGATAAGCTTTCATGCTTCAACACTTTTCAAGACTAAAAGTAAGCATGGCTCAGCATAATTTCCATGTATATCATGAACAATATGACTGCAACATTTCATTAAAAATAGAAAATTGGTTTCTGAGCATAATTTATCTGGCTTAGTAGCAAAACAAAAAAAGTATTCATTAAATATATTTACAAAGATGAAACAATATTTGCAATTTGAATTTTAACTTCTCTTGCTGTCATTTAGAGTCCACAGGAAGATGGCCTACATCAACCTTTTTAAAGCCTGATTCTTTATTACACTCCTTCTTTTACTGTACTCATGCTTGGCCTTATATGAAATACACTCACCAATTACCTGAAGATGCCCCACAATTTCCTGCTTATCTGTGTTTTTTGTCTTCTTGTTTCCTTCACCCTACTTTCTATCTCTATCCATCTTTGCCACTTGAGCATATTTTGCCCTATATCAACTGAAATTTCATTTATCTTCAAAGTCTATCTTAAACCCCAACTCTTCCATGAAGTCTTTCCTTGACCCCATCTATCAAATCACAGATACCATGGCAGTGGCCCCCCAGTGAGCTAAGTATTATTTGTATACTCCTTAGATCAACCCCACAAGACTGGATTTATTCCCTATTTATGGAAAATACAGTCTTCATCTGCCTTGCCTGAAGTTACTTGGTTATAGAGTGACCAACCATTCTGGTTTGCCATAGATGAAGTGTGAACTTTCAGTGGTAAAACTGAGCTGAGAGGCTCCTCAGCCTATGGGACTTTCAGTGCTAGTGCTGAAACTAAGCGGTTTCTCAGGATGTCAACTTTCAGTGTTAAAACTAGGACATTCCTGAACAATCCAGGACCATTGTTCACCCTATTGACTGCTGGTAAACTGATGGCAGGGATTCAAACACAGGCCTATTTAAGTTCAAAGTCCATGTTCTACTACATGTTGTCTCCTCTGAGAATTCTGTTTTTAATTCCTGGGGTATCTTTTAAAAATTCCTTCATGACAATTGTATCTAGCATATGTCATAATTACCTGTATACTTGTTATGTTTCTACTAAACATCCCCTGAAGAATGGGGTTGTGTCTAGCCCATCTTCGGATCACAGCACCTAGCATAGGATTTTGTACGTGACCCCAGTACTTATCTGACCTCCTCATTTCATTTTTATTTTTGTCAGAGGCCTATTCTGACCATCCCACTTAAATCTGCAATCCACCTCCCCGCCCACACTCCCAACCCCCTAAGGCTGCTCTAATTTTCCCTTTTGACGTAGTACTATCATCTTCTAACTACTATCACCTTCTATATCACACACTTACTTATTGTTAGTGCTTACTATCTGACTCACCCTTCATGACA
Source organism: Glossophaga mutica (assembly GCA_039655065.1). Taxonomy (NCBI): domain Eukaryota; kingdom Metazoa; phylum Chordata; class Mammalia; order Chiroptera; family Phyllostomidae; genus Glossophaga; species Glossophaga mutica. Next base: position 67,010,881 of record CM077308.1, read on the forward strand.
TAAATTTCACAAGGGCAAAAATCTCTCTCTTTTGTTCACTGATGTATTCCAAGGACCCAGAACAGTGTCACTAATATAGGAAATTTTCTGTAAATATTTGGTAAATGAATGAATGGTTTTATTATGTGCATAAATGCACATTGTAACAAAAACTGAAGTGACCAGGAATGTACCAAAGTTATGAATAATGCAAGAGGTTTATAGATACGTGTCAAGATGTGGATTTCCTCTTAGCTGAAATTCAGTTCATCAGAAATAAGCTGTCCACCTCCTCAGCTATAAAGGGTGGATGTTCCCATCTACCTCTAGAACTGCACTGTTCTATACTGTAGCCACTACCTATGGAGCACTTGAAGTGTGGCTACTCTGAATTGAAATGCAATGGGTGTGCAAAATACACACCAGATCGCAAAGTCTTAGAATGAAGAAAGGTAAAATATCTTATTAATATTTTTATATTGAGTACATCTTAAAATAGTGATTTTTGATATATTAGGTTGTCTTAGTTAATTTGAACTTCTAAAACAAATTACATAGACTTGGTGGCCAATAAGCAACAGAAATTTATTTTTCTCAGTTCTGGGGGTTGAGAAGTCCAAGATCCAGGTGCTGACAGATCTGATGTCTGGTGAGAGCCCACTTTGTCCTCCCTGTGTCCTCGCACAGAGGAAGGGGAGAAGAGAGCTCTATGGGGTCTTGTTTATAACAACACTGATCTCATTTATGAGGGCTATGCCCTCATGACCTAGTCAACTACAAAAGACCCCTTCCATCATATGAATTTATTTAAGAACGAGGAGTCACAGTGTATGCAACTTACTCGCAAATGGCTAACTAAAAATATACATAGAGTGCAAATGATAAAGCAAAGTAGGTAAAATATTAACAAAGGTATAATATAACATAAATTTATTAATAAGCATAGGCAACTAGACAAAATATTTAGAACAATGGCACTAGTCATTTTTCCAGGAATATGGTATTCACCTTCACCATAAAAGCTTTTGAAAATACGTAGTATTAGGGACATTTAATAATCCCCCAACAATAACAAAAAAAAAAACCTCTCTAAGTAAGTACAATTTTTTCATGCTGCTAAGGTAAACAAGTACCTGTAATATAATAATCATTATCAATTATCAAATAACAACCTTTGAAATTAAGCTAATTACTTTAATTAAGAGAAAGTATAAAAAGGCCTCTAAGCATCTAATAAGGTCTGGCAAAACTTGGAAATTTTACTCTGAGGAGCACATTTCAAATTCTTTTGTTTAAAAGTGTTTTAAATATAGTTCTAGCAAGCTTAATTATCTTGTTCTGAAATCCAGTGTATTCTGGATATGAAAAATTTAAAAGTGGAAGGGTAGAAACACAAACAATGACAAGCGATATAACTAAAGGCAAAAAAAGGCCATTTGAAATAACCACAAGAACAGGGGGTGGGCAGGGCAGGGGAATGCTATGGGGGAAAAGTGGGGACAACTGTAATTGAACAACAATAAAAAAAGTTTAAAAAGAATAACATAAAATAACCACAAGAAATCAATAGCATACAGGAACTGGAAAATTTCTGTCCTAATGCACAGGTCAGATATTAGCTGCCAAATATGTTGGAGTGAGCCCGACATACCACCATATTTTATTTATTTTACTTTTACTTTTATTTTTTTATTGTTGTTCAATTTCAGTGGTCCTGCCTTTTCCCCCATTGCTCTCCCCAGCCCTGACCCCTGCTACTTCCACAGTCCATCCCCTCCCCATTGTCCATGTCCATGAGTCCTCTGTTCACGTTCTTTTGCCTGCCCCTTCCTCTTTTTTCCCCCATTATCTCCACCCTCCGCCCGTCTGGTCACTATCAGTTTGTTCTTATTTCCAACTCCCTGGTTTTATTTTGCTCATTTTTGTTTGTTTTGTTGGTTAGGTTCCACTTACAGGTGAGATTATATGGTATTTGTATTTTACTGCCTGGCTTATTTCACTTAGCATAATATTCTCCAGTTCTACCCACGCTGTTGTGAAGGGTAGGGGGTCCTTATTTCTTTCTGGTGCATAGTATTCTACTGTGTAATGTACCACAATTTTTTTACCCACTCATTTACTGGTGGGCACTTAGGCTGTTTCAAGTGTCTTGAACCTGACCTCTCAGGAAGGTTTCTATTGCCATATGTAAACTTTTACAGATTCTACTCTGCCCTTGCCACAATGAACAGCACTTTAAGGGATTCTTTTTAAATTTAGAAGATGTGCAATCTCATTTACTGATGGGTACTTAGGCTGTTTCCAGCTCTTGGCCATTGTAAATAATGCTGCTATGAACATAGGGGTGCATAGGTTCTTCTGAATTGGTGATTCAGGATCTTTAGGGTATAATCCCAGCAGTGGGATCACTGGATCAAAAGGCAGTTCCATCTTTAGCCTCTTGAGGAAATTCTACACTGTTCCACAGTGGCTGCACCTGTCTGCATTCCCACCAACAGTGCACTAGGGTTCCCTTTGTTCCACAACCTCTCCAGCACTTGTTTGTTAGACTTGTTAATGATGGTCATTCTGACTGGTTTGAAGTGGTATCTCATTGTGGTTTTAATTTGCATCTCTCTAATGGCTAGTGATGTTGAGCATTTTTTCATGTACGTCCTCCTTGGAGAAGTGTTTGTTCAGGTCCTTTGCCCATTTTCATTTTTCAGGTCCTTTTTCATTTTTTTGTAGACATTTATTTATTTTATTTTATTTGGGGGGGAATTGGTTTATTTTTTTTTTAATTTTATTTTCATTGTTGTTCTTGTACAGTTTTCTGTCTTTTACTCCCATTTTTTAATTGGATTGCTTGTCTTCCTGGTGTAGAGTCATGTGAGTTTTTTATACATTTTAGAGATCAAAGCCTTGTCCCAGGTATCATTCACAAATATATTTTCCCATTCAGTTGGTTCCTTTTCCATTTTGTTGATGTTTTCTTTAGCCATGCAGAAGTTTTTTAGTTTGATGTAGTCCCATTTGTTTACTCTTTCCTTTATATCCCTTGTGCTAAGGAATGTATCGGTAAAAATATTGCTGTTTGGGATATATGAAATTTTTCTACCTGTTTTCTTCTAGGACTTTTATGGTGTAACGACTTTTGCTGGTAGCCCTGGCTGGTGTGGCTCAGTGGGTTTGGCACAAGACCACAAACCGAAAGGTCACTCACTGTTTTGGTTCCCTCAGGGTACATAACTGGGTTGTGGGCCAGGTTCCCACTTGGGAGCATTGAAGAGGCAACCAGTGGATGTTTCTTTCACACATTGATGTTTCTCTCCCTCTTTCTTCCTCCCTTCTCATCTCTCTAAAAAATGAATAAAATCTTTAAAAAATAATGACAGCTGGTATTCATGACAATGATTGAGTATAAGGAACCATTTAATTGTGTTTAGCATATATCAGTGATATTAACTTGGTATAGAGGTATGGTTTTGGGACCAGTTACCATGGTTCCCAAACTGTACACATAGGTGCTCTAAGGTGATACAGCAAACTCACAGGGTAGCCTGGGATGTTGCAGGATATTTTAAACTTTTAGGGGATATGCAGCAGCATCTGTCAGACAAAATGCCAACTTCTAGCATGAAACAATTCATAGTTTCAGCATTTGATCATTCCACATTCCTGTCAAAGCTGTCTTATCTTTCTAGAGCTGAGTTTTCAGAGGTTTTGTGATTAAAAGTAAGTGCCATACAAAAATCCACATGAGCAGGAAATAAGAAGGCAGTATTCAACATGATTCAAAATTTGAGAAGCTGTTCAACATCCAACAGGTGCATGAGAACTATTAGTAATTATGTTTGTGTAGTACTAATATTTTTTCTTTCATTTTTGCATTATTTTTTCCAGACAGTTACTAAATTATTAGGGCATAAACACTAATTAAACTGTTTAGACTTAACTACCTAATACATGAAATGATTGGATATTACTTTTTACCTAGAGCATAGGTGAGACTTTGCAGGAAAATAAGGGCACTGTGAAACAAGAAAGCCTGGGCATCCCTGCCCTACACCGCCTCCTCTGCAGTTACCACTCTGGCTTCATTTTATATTCCTCTCTCCCTTCTTACTCTGCTCTAGTCTCATTGGCCTGCTGGGTGTTCCTCTAACTCACCAAGCATGCTCCTGTCTCAGGCTCTTTCTGCAGGCTGTTTACTTAGCCTAGAACACTTTTCACTTACTATCTGCTTGTCTAATTCTTTAGCTTCTTTCAAATCTTTTCTCAAATGTCACTTTTTCCCTCTTTTTTCTTAATCCCTATAACCTTTTCACTCACCTCCCCAACCCCCTCCCCTCTGACACATCACTATGTTCTCTGTTTCTATGAGTCTATAACTATTTTGTTAGTTTATTTTGATCATTAGATTCCACATATAATTGAAATCATCTGGCACTTTTCTTTCTCCGACTAGCTTACTTCACTTAGCAAAATGCTCTCCAGGTCCATCGATGCTGTCACAAAGGGTAAGATTTCTCTCTTTTTTATGGCCAAGTAATATTCCATTGTGTAACTATACCACAGCCTTTTTATCCACTCATCTAATGATGGACACTTGGGCAGCTTCCAAATCTTGGCTATTGTAAATAAGGCTGCAATGAACATAGGGGTTCATATTTTCTTTTGAATCAGTGTTTTGGGTTTCTTTAGTTATACTGCCAGAAGTAGAATTGACGGAATTCTACTTCTTTAATTGCTGGAAGTTCCACCTTTAATTTTTTGAGGTAACTCCATGTAGCTTTCCACAATAGTTTCACCAATCTGCATTCCTCCCAATGATGCACAAGGGTTCCCTTTTCTCCACATTTTCACCAGCATTTGTTTTTATTGATTTATTGATGATAGCCATTCTGGCAGGTGTAAGGCTATACCTTATTGTGGTTTTAATTTCCATCACTCTGATGATTCGTGACATTGAGCAATTTTTCATATGTCTATTGGCCATTTGTATGTCCTCTTTGGAGAGGTGTCTAGCCAGGAATTTTGCTCATTTTTAATTGAATTGGTTCTTTTTTGGGGTGTCTAGTTGTAATAGTCCATTATAAATTATGGATATTAACTCCTTATCAGATGTATCATTGGTGAATATGCTCTCCCTTTCAGTGTGTTGTTCATTTTGTTGATGATTTCCTTTGCTATGCAAATAAAATTTTAGTTTGATGTAGCCCATTTGTCTATTTCTTGTCTTGTTTCCCTTGACTGAGTAGATGTATCAGCAAAAATATTACTACAAGAAATGTCTGAGATTTTACTGCCTATGTTTACTTCTAGGATATTTTTGTTTCAAATTTTACATTTAAGCCTTTAATTCATTTTGAGTTTATTTTTGTGTATGTTGTAAAAAAGTAGTCCTAGTTTCCTTTTTTTTTGCATGTATCTGTCCAGTTTCTCCTATTCCACTTATTAAACAGACTATCTTTACCCCATTGTATGTTCTTGCCTCCTTTATTAAATATTAATTGACCATAAAAGCATGAGTTTATTTCTTGGCTCTCAATTCTGTTCCATTGATTTATATATCTGTTTTTATGCCAGTACCATGCTTCTTTGATTACTATGGCCTTTTACAGTTTGATATTAGGTAGCATGACTTCTTCAACTTTGTTCTTCTTTGTCAAGTTTGTTGTGGCTATTTGGGTTCTTTTGTGGTTCCATATATATTTTTGGAACATTTGTTCTACTGTGAAATAAGCCATTGGTGTCTTGATAGGAATTGCATTGAAACTATAGACTGCTTTTGGTAGTATGGACATTTTAATGATGTTTAATTCTCCCTATCCCTGAATACATTATATGCTTCCAGTTCTTTGTATCTTCTTCAATTTCTTTCTTTGCTGTCTTATAATTTTTCAAGTACAGGTCTTTTACCTCTTAGGTATTTTTTATGCAATTGTAAATGGGATCGTTTACTTAGTTTCACTTTCAGAGAGTTCATTATTGGTGTATAAATGTGGAACTGATTTCTGGATATTAATTTTGAACCCTGCTAATTTACTGAATTCATTTATTAGTTATAGTAGCTCTTTAGTGGAATCTTTAGGGTTTTCTACATACAGTATCATGTCATTTGCAAATAATGAGTTTTACTTTTCTTTTCTTCTAGTCTGATTGCTGTGGCTAGGACTTCCAGTACTATGTTGAATAAGTAGTGAAAGTGGACATCCCTGTCTTGTTCCAGATCTTAAAGGAAATGCTTGTACTTTGTATGGTATCGGTTATATGTTGTCATATATGGTCTTTATTATGATGAGATATGTTCCTTCCATTTCCACTTTGCTGACAATATTCATCATAAATTGCTGCTGGATTTTATCAAATGCTTTTTATGCATTTATTGATATGGTCATGTGGTTTTTATTCCTCATTTTTTAATGTGGTATATCACATTCAATTTGCAAATATTGCAACAACCCTGTATCTCTGGAATAAATCTCCCTTGATGATGGTGTATGATCTCTTTAAGGTATTGCTGGATCTGGTTTGCTAATGTTTTGTTGAGAATTTTAGCATCTACTTCAACATGTTCATCAGGGATATTGGCCTATAATGTTCTTTCTTTGTAGTGTCTTTATCTCATTTTGAATTTAGGATAATGCTGACCTTATAAAACTAGCTTGGGACTCTTCCCACCTCTTGAATTTTGGGGAATAATTTGAGAAGAATAGGTGTTAGTTCTTCCTTGAATGTTTGAGAAAATTCATCTGTGAAGCCATCCGGTCCAGGATATTTGTTTGTTGGGATTTTTTGTTTACTGCTTTCATTTAATTAGTTATAATCTATCTATTTAGATTTTCTGATTCTTCCTGATTCAGTTTTGGAAGAATTGTATGTTTCTAGAAATTTAACCATTTCATCCAGGTTGTCCAATTTGTTGGTACATAGTTGTTCATAATATTTTCTTATAATCCTTTGTGTTTCTGTGTTGTCAGTTGTTATGTCTCCTCTTTCATTTCTGATTTTATTTATTTAGGTCCTCTTTATTTTCTTCTTGATGAGTCTGGTTAAATGTTTGTCAGTCTTGTGTAACCATTCAAAGAACCAGCTCTTGGTTTCACTGATCTTTTGTATTGTTTTCTTTTCAGTGTAATATCAATTTTTTTGATGAAGCCTATTCTGGCCCTTCTATTTGAAATTGCAATGTGCTCTCTCCACCCCCACTCTATTTTTTCCCATTAAATTTGTAATCTTCTAAAATGCTACATAATACACATAGGCATTAAGTTGTTTTTGTTTTTAATTATTTCGACCCATCTTTTAGAATATAAACTCTACAAGATCAGGGATTTTCTTTTTTGCCTGTGTTACTCACTGATATATCCTAAGTGCCTAGAATAATAGTATATGTCTAGAACATAGTATACATTTGGTAAGAACATGTTGAATAAGTAAATTATTAAATGAAATGAATGAAATTAGATCAAATTTAAGAGAAGATAAAGAAGTAAAGGAAAAACTTTATGAGGTAGCAGAAACCTGGAAGGTGTTCACCAAACCTATAGCCCAGGGGTGTCAAACTCATTTTCACCAGGGGCCACATCAACCTTGTGGTTGTCTTCAAAGGGCCAAATGTAGTTTTAGAACTGTATAAATGTAACTACTCCTTAACAGTTAAGCAAGAGCTTGGTGCTGCCACTGGGTAGAAACAAGGTGCCAGGCCAGATAAAACAAGGTGGAAGTCCGGATTCGGCCCACAGGTCTTGTGTTTGCCACCTGTACTATAGCCTATTCTTCCTGGACATTTAGCTAAACCTCATTTCGCAGGCTGCCCAGCAGTTATATGTGGCCATGTTCTGAACAATGAAATGTGAGCATAAATGATGAGCACTTCTTACAAGCCTACCACCACAAACCCAGTGTAAAATTCTCTGTTTTCTTTTGACTTTGGGAAGCTAAATACATGAGACTCAGAGACCCTAGAGGATGGTTTTGAGTCACAAGTTATAACAATCCTCTGTACCTAAAAGACCATGATGAATGTTGTCCACATTAGAAACACCTTTATTGCACTCCCAGGGAGTGAGAAAGTAACATCCATGGAAAGTCACTGAGATCTAGGATTTGTTTACAACAACAGAGAGCATTTTCCTGATAGTTTAAAGGTCACATACACTGCAGACATTCTACTTCACTGGAATCTAACATGTAAAGGAATGTAACAAGAATTAGACCCAATAAGGGAAAAAGAGAAGGCACAGGGAAACTTGCAGTCAAGATGAAGCATAGATAGACATGCTTAGCTTCCTTGCACAACCACAGAGATAGTTACAACTATATGTCAAAACAAATAATGAGAACCATCAGAAAATCAAACTGTGTGGAAGTCCAACAACCAAGGATTTAAAGAAGCCACATTCACCCAGATGGGTAGGAGGGGCAGAGTCACAGAGACACGGTGGAGAGGTGCAGAGACATGGTGTGGCACAGAGAGGCAATAATGGCTGCAGAATTGGTAGTCCCACATTCATGTGTGGTAGATGAAAACTGGGAGGGATACCTTGGGAGCAAGCTATTCCAGCTGCAGGCCAGACTGCACAGCCCAGGGTTCAGCACTGGGAAGATAAATCCCCATTACTTCTGACTATAAAAGCCAGTGGGGGTTGGGGTGGCAGAAGAATCACTGGACTTTCAGGAGACTCCATTTAAAGGGTCAGCATGGAATTAGAATGTACACAAACCCACAGACTCTGGAATTTAGTACCAGGGAAACAGCTGGAAGGGTGCCAGTCACATACAGGAAGTGGGTGAAGTGACTGGAAATGGGGCAAGTGCCAGGTAAATGTCCAGAAAGCAGGCAGTGGCACTGTCCCCTCTCTGAGCCCTCCTCCCACACAAAGCCACAAAGCAGTGAAGTGGGTTGCTCTGCCCTGGTGCTACCCCACACAATTTATAGGTGCCTTTTCTAAGGGAGTCAAAACAGCTCTACCTTATACACAGAAACAAACAAAGGGATGCTGAAAAATTGAGGAGACAAAGAAGTATGGCCAAAATGAAAGAACAGAACAAAACTCCAGAAAAAGAAATAAACAAAACAGAGATAAAAAACCTATTAGATGCAGAGTTCAAAACACTGGTGATCAGGATACTCGAAGAACTCATTCAGTATGGCAAAAACATAAGGGAAGAAATGAAGGTTACAATAAGTGAAGTAAAGAAAAATCTACCGGGAACCAACAGTGGAGAGGATGAAGGTGAGAATCATGTTAAGTATTTGGAACAAAAGGAAGGAAAAAGCATTCAATCAGAACAGTAAGAAGAAAAAATAATTTTAAAAAAATGAGGATAGGCTTAGGAACCTCTGGGACAATTTTAAACATTCCAACATTTGAATCAGAAGGAGAAAAGAAATATCAAGAAATTGAAAATCTATTTGAAAAAATAAGAAAACTTCCTTAATTTGCTGAAGGAAATAGACATACAAGTCCAGGAAGCACAGAGAGTCCCAAACAAGATGGACCCAAAGAAAACCACACCAAGCCACACCATAATTAAAATGCCAAAGGTTAAAGATAAAGAGAGAATCTTAAAAGCAATTAATTGCAAGAGAAAAGCAATTAATTACCTACAAAAAAGTTCCCATAAGACTGTCAGCTGATTTCTGAAAAGAAATTTTGCAGGCAAGAAGGGACTGGCAGGAAGTATTCAAAGTGGTGAAGAACAAGGTCCTACATTTAGCAAAGCCATCATTCAGAATTGAAGGGCAGATAAAGTGCTTCCCAGAAAAGGTAAAACTAAAGAAGTTCATCATCATCAAGCCATAAAATGTTAAAGGAACTTATTTAAGAAAAAGATCAAAACTGTGAACATTTAAAGGGCAACAAATTCACAACTACAACTACCAACAACTGAATCTAAAAAAAAAAAACAAACAAACTAAGCAAACAGCCAGAATAGGGACAGAATCATAGATATAGAGATTATTTGGAGTTTAATTCTGGTGGGGAAGAGGGTGATTGGGGAAAAAGGTGAAGGGATTAAGAAGCATCATTGGTAGGTACAAAATAGGAGGATGTCAAAAATAGTATAGGAAACGGAGAAACCAAAGAACTTATATACATGACTCATGGACATGAACTAAGGCATGGATTTCTGGAGGGACAGGGATACTGGTTGGAGTGGGGGCAAAGGAAAAAAATGGGAACAATTATAAGAGCATAATCAATAAAATTGTATTTTTTAAAAAAGACAAGACATAGTTTCTCAAAAATAAGAATGAACCATTTTAAGTCAGTTTGTTTGAAATAGGAAAAGAAAAATTATCTAAAGTGAAATGAATTAATTGAAATTTCTTTAAAGTGATTGAAGTGTGCTAATGAAATACATTAGACTACTAAGTAATTGGGTCTTAATACCATTAAGATCTAATAGTGATCAAAGAATCTGGCAAAACTTAAAGTGACATTTTTTGAAAGTAAAGAAGTAGAAGGGATGAGAACCCAGTTAATAAATGACAAAATAAATTATACAAATAAGTAACTACACACATTTCATTTAACTATGAGGCTTGAGGATTTTAAAATGTATTTCATATTCAATATATTTATTGGACTTTTCTGAATTGCATAAGATTCTCAATAAAGCCCATTTCTCATTAATTTTCTTTTTTAAATATATTTTATTGATTATGCTATTACAGTTGTCCCACTTCCCCCCTTCATTCCCCTCCACCCTGAACACCCCCTCCCACCCACATTCCCCCCCTTTAGCTCATGTGCATGTGTCATAAGTTCTTTAGCTTCTACATCTCCCACACTATTCTTGCCCTCCCCCTGTCAATTTCTAACCACCGTCTATGCTACTTATTCTCTGTACCTTTTCCCCCTCTCTCCTCCTCCCTCTCCCCTATTGCTAACCCTTCATATGATCTCCATTTCTGTGGTTCTGTTCCTGTTCTAGTTGTTTGCTTTGTTTGCTTTTGTTTTAGGTGTGGTTGTTAATATCTGTGAGTTTGCTGTCTTTTTACTGTCATATTTTTAATCTTCTTTTTCTTAGATAAGTCCCTTTAACATTTTGTATAATAAGGACTTGGTGATGATGAACTCCTTTAACTTGACCTTATCTGAGAAGTGCTTTATCTGCCCTTCCATTCTAAATGAAAGCTTCACTGGATAGAGCAATCTTGGATGTAGGTCCTTGCCTTTCATGACTTGGAATACTTTTTTCCAGCCCCTTCTTGGCTGGAAGGTCTCTTTTGAGAAACCAGCTGACAGTCTAATGGGAATTCCTTTGTAGGTGACTGTCCCCTTATCCCTTGCTGCTTCTAGAATTCTCTCCATTTTAATCTTGGGTAGTGTAATTATGATGTGCCTTGGTGTGTTCCTCCTTGGGTCCAACTTCTTTGGGGCTCTCTGAGCTTCCTGGACTTCCTGGGAGTCTATTTCTTTTGCCAGATTGGGGAAGTTCTCCTTTATTATTTGTTCAAATAAGTTTTCCACTTGTTGCTCTTCTTCTTCCCCTTCTGGTACCCCTATAATTCGGATGTTTGGATGTTTGAAGATGTCCTGGAGGTTCCTAAACCTCCCCTCATTTTTTTGAATTCTTATTTCTTCCTTGTTTTCTGTCTGGTTGTTTGTTTCTTCCTTCTGGTCCACACCATTGATCTGAGTCCCAGTTTTCCTCCCATCTCTATTGGTTCCCTGTGTGTTTTCCTTCATTTCACTTATTGTAGCCTTCATTTGTTCATCTAATTTGTGAGCAAAATCAACCAATTCTGTGAGCATTCTGATGACCAGTGCTTTGAACTGTGCATCTGATAGGTTGGCTATCTCTTCATCGCTTAGATTAATTGACACTGGAGCTTTGATCTGTTCTCCGGTTTGAGCCATTTTTTGGGGGGAGGCGGATCTGGTGGCACCTGTTACATAGTGAGTGGCGGAGCCTTAGGTGTTCACTGGGATGGGGCAGCCCAGTTGCTGGGTTGTGACGCTCTATGTGTGGGCAGGGTCCAAGAGGAAACAATGGTGCTTGCTCAGCTCTCTCTCAGATTCCAGTCCCTTCCACCACTTTCCCCAAGCAAATTGGGCCCTTCTGGTGCTGATTTCCATGTGTGTGGGCTTGTGTACGTTCTAGGACCCTGTGGATCTCTCCAAAGAACTCTCCTGTGAAGCTGGGAGTCTTTCCCGGCACCTCAACCCCCACAAGTGTTTTCAATCAGTGTTTTTAGGTTTTATTTCCTGGCACTGGGGCTCTGGGTTGCGAGGTCTGTCTCACTCCCAGTTTTTGCCTGGGAGAGAGTATCTGCACGTGAATGAGGGACCACCTGGTCAGCCAGCCACCTTATGCGGCCTCACTGGGTCTGCCCGTTGCCACCCTGAACCCGGGGTCCACTAACCACCACCTGTGGGCCTGGGGTCTGCCAGCTGCTGCCTACATGCCCAGTCCACCAACCTCTGCTTTTCCCTGCCGTGACTCCGCCCCTCTTACCGGTCTGGATCAATGGTTGTCGGACTTCCGCACAGTTCAATTTTTCTGTCAGTTTTGATTGTTTTCTTGTTTCTAAATCTTTGTTGTCCTTAATTTTGGTTGTGCGAGGAGGCACAGTGTGTCCACCTATGCCTCTATCTTGGCCGGAAGTCCTCATTTCTCATTAATTTTCCATATCTATAAATATAAATGTGCATATAGTTATATAAAATTGGAAAACAAAGAATATACTCATATTAGCAGCAAATTGTAAGGTAAAATAAAGTACAAAAATGTAATATCAGATTTGCCAAATACAATTAATTGCAAGATCTTCAGACTCCATCGCCAAATCAATTATTTACAAAGATTTTTTTCATTTTTCTATTGTTATTTCTTTATAAAACTAGATTGTTTCTTTAAATGATAATATCTGAGTTTAGATGGAGTCATTATCTCCTCACCATATCAATTATTATGAAAACTCAATTTAACTAATACAATCAACATTTAAAAATAGGAAACATAATAGTATTCCTTATTATAAATAGTTACCTACACATACCAATTCTCACAAGAGAAGTAAAAGTCACAGAGGAAGAAATACCTCTCAGGTATGTTGGTTTTATTGCTATGGAAGAATTCATACAAACCTTCCTCCTTCTCTTCTTCTTTTATTTTCCCTTTCCCATTTACTCCTTCTCAATCTAGTTACTGCATTGTTTTGTTCCACACTAAAGCAGATTTTCTATTCTAGTCTCACAGATAATTGGTACCTAATTGACAGTTTCACTCTTGGTATAAATAAGTTATCATCCTACCCAAATAGTGCTCATGGTCCTATCCAAAGTCTTGAGCTTTATTGATAAAGATTAAAACAAGCATAATAATGAAATGGAAGGAATGAAAGAATAAAGAAAAAAGTTAATTAGCAGGTAAGTCAGGAAACATCTCCCAGGAATTTAACCATGCTAGCAATATATACAAACAATTTTTTGAATTGTGATAATTTAAAGTCACCCATAGACAAACACCTTGTGCAAAAAAGGCCCGCAGTCCCACACCCCTTGGTCTTGTACAAAGACCCATTAGGGGAAGGAAGATGGGAAGGCCCAATTGAACTATTAACTTGGGGAAGAGGATATACTTGTGTTTACTCTCCAGAAAGACCTTTAAAGCTGCGGGTGAAGAGGGTGAAGTCATATCATAGAAAAGGCTTCCCTGGTGATGGCCCACCTCCACCCCATTGGACTCTTGATCCAGAATTCTCCAACCTGTGTGTCACCCTGCTCCAGTGAAACTCCAGCCAGCACTTAACATCACCTAAGAGGGACTTTTTCTACCAACTTAAAGGGACAAATTGATAAATTGCAGCTAGAGCTGCATCAGCAGTTACAGGACATTCAATGCTTAACCAAGCAGTAGGTTTTTCAAATCCCCCATGATAATTTCAACTAGCTAAATCCCAAAAATTGATTTGATGGGCTTAACCTGAGAATGTGGGTCTTTGAAGCCACTGGTTGTTTACTTATTCTAATAATGCTTTGTATACTTCAATGCATTTGCAAATTATTTTCCCAGGGTCATGTAAAAGACAAGCAAGTAGGAAGCTTTGTGAAAGCTATAGCAGTCCTAACTAAAAACAAGAGGGGAAATATAGGGAACTTATCTGCATGGAATATAGCCCAGGCCTGTTGGAAAGCCCATAGGCATGTGTCGACACACAGGATGCCAAACCCACGGATCAGTTCTCCCGTGGGAAACCAGGCCTGCATTGTACCCAGGCTGCTTTGAGACTTGCTCTTGCTAAAATTCCCTCTCCCTTAGTTGAAGCAGCAAATGCTTACTGCATATCTTTAAAGTAACTTCCTAAAATCTGTGCTAATTCTCCCAGGGGCTGAAGTGTAACCAGACCAATTTCTCTTATCATTGCCTTGCATTTGCAACATTTTTTTCCTTGTTATTCTGTAGGAAGTGATCAGTAACATCCTTTCCTTTGTTATCTGTAAAAAGTAATTACTTAAAGCAAACCTAAGCATAACGAATGAGAACCTTCTTTGATGTATGCTATTAGAAAGCCAATAAAAGCCTATCAAGTCAAGGGTTGAGGCTCTCCTTTCAAGAGAGTGGCCAAAGTGTTCTCCTGTTGAAAGAGTGGCCATGCCATCGCTTATTCTCCACTGGACTTCGGTAGTCCATGTGAATTTGTTTCATCTCATCCACAACATCGTGGACACTGCTGGCCAGAGTCTGCATTAGGTAAGCAGATAGCACAATTATTTAAAGAGGTGTGACACTAGTAAACTGAGGAAAAATATGTTTGAGATTAAAATCTTTAAAGAATTCTGAAAAAGCTCTGAATACAGCTCAACTTTTCTTCTGAATATCTTTCTTCTATAATATGGTAATTAAAATAAATAAATATTATAAGTAAAGTGCAAATTTAAAATTGAAAAACGTATGTTCCTACCAAGGGCAATGAAATAGTTGGGAAATATGCTATTAAAATAGAATGTACTGTTTTTAAAATGCTGCAAGTTATCCAAAACTCTGGCATAGTATATGAGTAAAAATGAGGGTAGTAAGATTTAGTACATAATATTTGTAGTATTTGTCTTATAATTGTATGAAACAAGGTACTAGAAGGAATGATAAAGGAAAAACTGCCAAATGAGCTTGATCTGGCTGATGTGACTGCCCAGGAATGTTGTTTCCCCTTTGCCATCATAAGGACGCTCTTTCAGAATGGTAAAGCATCTTTCTCGGCTTACAGGATATGAATAGTTGTATTATTCTCTTAAAGTTTAATTAAATTTCAGAAACTAACATAGTTCATTCAGGGAACTGGAAACACTGATAATGTTGCAATACTAATATTTTAAAAAATAATTCTATGTTCTAGGTCCTGAAAAAGTTATTTCTTTTTAATCATAACAGTATCATGTATTAATTTCATAGATAATTTCTAATACCTATAGTTGAAAACATCTATTTCTAAATGCAAAGCTTTCCATATTAACATTTATAGTTTAAATTGAATAAGATTAGTGCAAAATAGTTATTTTTACTTTTTCTGGCACTAACTCACTTTTAATTCAAAATTAGATGGCAGAGAAAAACAGATATCGAATGAGAGGGAGAATAATATTCTATATTATAAAGATAGAATATTCTATGTTTTTAAAACCTGAATATTTGTTATTATAATAAACATGTGCAGGATATGTATGCTGTAAGCTACATAATGAATGAAAGAAACCAAAGAAGACCTACACCAAGACAAACATACTATCCTCATGGATTAGAAGAACACTCAATATCATAAAGATGATAATCCTCCTCAAATTAGTTTACAGATTTAATGCAACTTTAGTCAAAATGCCAGCAAAGATTTTGTACATTTGGATCACCTGATTCTAAAATTTATGAAAAGGTAAAGAACCTAGAATGGCCACAACAATTTTGAAAAAATAAAAAAGTGAAGGAGTCATACTTTTTGATTTTCAGAAGTACTATAAACTATAATAATAAAAATAGTGTGGTATTGATATAGAAATATGTACATGAAACAATGAAACAGAATAAAATTCATAATTAGACTCAGACAAATATAATCAATTGATTTTTTATAAAGATACAAAGACAATTGAAAGGAGATGACAGTTTTTCAATAATGGGGGTTGGAACAATTGGACATCCAAAAACAACAAAATCAAGATGGACTGAAGCCTCACACCCTGTGTAAAAACTAACTAAACAATAACCATAGTTCTGAATATAAAACTTTAAACTATAAAACTCGCAAAAGAAAATGTTTTGTAGGAACAAACATTGTTGAAGGCAAAACATTTTCTTTTGCAAGTTTTATAGTTTTAAGCTTGGACAAGGGTTTCATCTCCAAAATATATAAGGAACTCATATAACTCCAATCCAGGAAGACACTCCAATTAACAAATGGGCAAAGGACCTGACCAGACCCTTCTCCAAGAAGGACATACAGAGAGCCAAGAGACAAATGAACGGATGTTCAGTGTCACTAGCCACAGAGAGATATAAATTAAAACCACAAGGAGATACCACTTCACACCAGTCAGAAAGGCCACCATAAAAAAATCAACAAACAAGTCCTGGAGAGGTTGTGGAGCAAAGGGAACCCTAGTGCACTGTTGGTGGGAATGCAGACTGGTGCAGCCACTGTGGAGAACAGTATGGAATTTCTTCAAAAAACTAAAAATGGAACTGCCTTTTGACTCAGAAATTCCACTGCTAGGATTATATCCTAAGAATCCTGAAACACCAATTCAGAAGAACCTGTGCACCCCAATGTTCATAGCAGCACAATTTATAATAGACAAGTGCTAGAAACAGCCTAAGTGTCATTCAGAGAGTGGATCAAAAAATTATGGTACATTTACACAATGGAATCTATGCAGCAGAAAGAAAGAAGGAGCTCCTACCATTCACAACAACATAGATGGAATTGGAGAGTGATATGCTAAGTGAAATAAGCCAGGTGATGAAAGACAAATACCATATGATCTCTCCTATGATCCCTCCTGTGTATAATATGCACTCAAGTTTTTGGCCCACACTTTCAGAAAAAAATGATCTTTCATTTTAATTCAAGTTTTTATTTACTTATATTTGGAAACAAAACCAATTATTGTATTCCAGGGTATTGTTTTGCATACAGATAACATTATTGCTTTCTAGAGTTACACTTTTAACACATAAGCATAAATAAAAGAATTCAAAACATTTATATAGATACAGAACTAGTACTACCCACATATAATGTGCATCCTTATTTTTCCCTCAAAAATTTGGACAAAAAGTTTTGCTTTAAACACAGCAAAATACAGTAAACATAAATTTACCATATAACTCAGTAATTCCATTCCTCAGTGTGTATTCTAGAGAAAGAGTTATAAGAAAATTCATCTTCACACAAAAACTTGTACACAAATGTTTACAGCCACTCTATTCATAATCACCCAAACTTGGAAACAACCCAAATATACTTCATGGGTTAATGAATAAGCAATCTGTGGCACATGAATAAAAGGAAATACTACTGAGAAAAAAAATTTAAGGAAGAATTATTGACACATACAACAACTCGGATACATCTTAAAGGCATGCTGAGTGAAAAAAGCCTGCCTCAGAAGGTTACATACTATATACAATTCCATTTCTGGGAAAAAGAAAACAATAATAACAGAGGACAATAGTGATTGCCAAGGATAGAATTGGGGGAGGGAATGATTATAAATAAGTAGTACTAGAAAAATTTGGGGATGACAGAACTGTACCCAGATTGTGGACTGACAATATGATCTATTTATGTGTTAAAATTCAAAAATCTCTATGGCAAAAAGAAAGTCAATTTTACTGTATGTTAATTTAAATAAAATTTAAAATACCTGGGTGGCACCCTGGCCAGGTTGCTCAGTTGGTTATGGAGTCATCCCACTATGCCAAAGTTGCAGATTCGATCCCCAGTCAGGGCACATACAAGAAACAACCAATGAATACATAAATAAGTAGAACAACACATCAATGTCTCTCTTTGTCTCTCTCTCTTTCATCAATGAAAAATTAAAAAAATAAATACCCAGAAGAGGAATTGCTGGATCACAGGGTAGGTGTATGTTAGTTTATTTTTAATTTCTACACTTTTTTAAAGGGGTTAGATGTTGCATTTTATATCTTTAACAACAATAAATAGAAATTCCAGTTGTTACATATTCTTATCAGAATTTGCCATTGTTAGTCTTTTTATAGTTAGACATTTGAATGAGTGTGATATATCTCATAATAGCTGCATAATATTCCATAATTTGTCAGTCTCACAGTTCATTCAAACCATCCTCTAATGGATCCTTGACTCTCCCTTCCTTCCTACTCTCTTTTCCCTGGAATTCATTGCCTAAAGACACACAGATCATTTCAGTCAACACACATGGGCTTATTTTGTTGTTGTTATTCCAAAAAGAAGTTGGGAGAGAAACTAGGGTAGGAAACGTGTTCACACAACTCTCTCCCATATATTAAATTCTTAGGTGTCATACTTACAGAATTTTGGAGTGGTAAGTATCTTTAAAGATCCTATTTTCCAAACCTTTCACTTGACAAATGAGTACATGAAGCCATAGAGATTGCACTGCTTTATCTGGGTCATATCAGGCTAGTTTTATAATGCTTTAGAGCAGAGAATCTCCTCTTCAATGTTATGGTGACATATACCAGTAGAAATTTCAATGTATCAAAACTTACTTTTAAGGACATTTTCCAGGAATGTATTCACTCATATGACAAACATTTATTGAGTGCCTCTCAATGCCAAGCACTATGTGAGGTTCTGAGGATATGAAAAATATAGCCCACATTCCCAAGAAATAAACAGAGTCTAATCAAAGGTTCAAAAATATATCTCATTCAATTCTGCACTAGGAGCCATGCGCTGTGCACAAAATGCAGCGCAATGTGAAAAGTGACCAAAGAAAAATAATTTTTTATAATTGCATTGGTTGAGTCCAGGCTTCACAGAGTAAGTGATATTTAATTTAGGCTTTGAGCAAAAGGAACAATAATTTTATTTAAGATGAGCTACCAATGGAATTATGGAGAATTTCTGATTTTTAAACTACAGTTACATATAAATACAGAAAATACTCACAATCATTTCAAATATGAAGTAACTTCCAAATCTCTTGAGAGGTAGTTAGCAAGAGAGAAAAGAATAACTGAAAACAAGCTGGCAACTTTGAAAGCTTCAGTA
This sequence comes from Glossophaga mutica, assembly GCA_039655065.1. Taxonomy (NCBI): domain Eukaryota; kingdom Metazoa; phylum Chordata; class Mammalia; order Chiroptera; family Phyllostomidae; genus Glossophaga; species Glossophaga mutica. The sequence continues at coordinate 67,030,073 of CM077308.1, forward strand.
AATACATATTTTGGCAAAAAGAAAAAGGAGATTAAGTAATCCTAGTAAGGAAGAAAGCAATTTTCTTGGTTCAGGTATCCAAATCATCATGAATTTTTTAAAAAATCATCATAAGGATAGGCACAGACATCTCATTGTTTTTGCATTTAATTCTAAAAAGGCATATATATCATAATTAAAGTTGAGCCAAGTGATATAAACTGGTTTAGTACTATAATCAAGTCTATAATAAAATTAATTTGGTACTCCTGATAATATGCCTAACTGTTGTATTTCTGCATGGCCATTAAATAATCATATATGTGATGATTTGTAGTATTACTTTTACCCAATCAAAGCAAGTAATTCTAGATGAAGCTAATGAAAGGGGAGAAGAGCAAGGTATAAAGTTTATAATATCCCTCCTAAAAACTCCATATTAATTCAAACTAGGTTTTTCACTCTTCTATCAGTAAGTAGCCACAGAAAGACTTCCAGGATCATCATTATCATCTATTATTATTAGCAGTTACAATGTATTGAACACTTACCACATATCAGATATTATACCAACTTTAGTATTTCGATGTATCCTTACATGAACCTTACTAGATATTATCTAATCCATTTTGAAGATGAAGCAACAGCAGTAACAAAGAATTTAAATAACTGGTCTGGAGTTATATAACAAGTAAAGCACAGGAAACATTATAAAATAGGTTTTAACTTCCAGTGACTTGGTGATAGCTCAGTTATGAATCATTCCACTTCTCCAGAAGGCCATAAGGAAACAAGGACAATAAAAAAATGCAAATTCAATTTTCAACAAAGGCTGAAGACAGAAAACATGGCCAAACTACAAATTTTGTGTACAAATGCTTCTTTTCACAGAATTGGTAGTGGAACCTAAAGAAAACTGTGATGATATCTGATGAAAGTCAAGGGAAAAACAGAATGAGCAAGGGGAACATAACTATCAGATCCAAAAAGTTATAAAATCATTAAAAAATGTCTTCTAAATGTAAAAAAGATCACCCAAAAGGCCAGTGATGTCCATGGTGGCAAGGGCACAGTAGAATCTGTAGAAGCTTAGGTATGACCTCTCTGAGACAGTCAAGGTCAAGACACTTGAAATGGCCTAGGTGCCCATCAGTAAATGTGTGGATCAAAAAATTGGTACATTACACAATGGAATACTATGTAGCAGAAAGAAAGAACTCCCACTCTGTGAGACAGCATGAATAGAATTGGAGAGCATTATGCTCACTGAAATAAGCTAGGCAGTGAAAGACAAATACCATATGATCTGACCTATAAGTGGAACCTAATCAGCAAAACAAACAAATGAGCAACATACAACCAGAGACTTGGAAATAAAGAACAAACTGACAGTGACCAGAGGAAGTAGGAAGAGGGTTAGCAGGGGAAAGAAGGGGAAGGGGCAGGCCAAGGAACATGAACAGTGGGCTCCTGGGCACAGACAATGTAGGGTGTATTGACTGTGGGAGTTGAGGGGGATGGGGAATTGGGAAGCAATGGGGGAAAAGGTGGGATAGCTGTAACTGAACAAGAATAAAAAAGTGGTAGAGACATGATGGTTTCACAAAACTCTGTCACTATAACAAGAGGTGGGAGGCTTTGAGTTATAGAAGTGTCAGACTGCCCTAGACTTTCCCTTTCCTCAACATGAGCTTCTTATAAAAAGCTGGCTCATAAGATGGAGGTGTATGTAAATACAGCTTGCCCCCTTACAACCACAGCAAAAATTAAAACTAGATTACAAACAGCTATCACCCAGAATCATCAGAAAAGCAAGCTGTATGGAAGTCTGACAACCAATGAATTAAAGAAGTCACATTCATACAGATAGGTAGGAGGGGCAGATGTGGAGGCATGTAGAGAGGCATGGAATGGGTGGTCCGACACCCACGTGTGGTGGATAAAAATTGGGAGGCATACCTCTGGGGTGAGAGATTCCAGCCCCATGCCAGACCACCCAGCTTAGGGTTCCAGTGCCAGGAAGGTAAGTCCCCATAACTTCTGGCCATAAAAACCAGTAGGGGTTGGGGCAGTGGAAGAAAATGTAGGATTCTCAGGCATCTCTTTGTAAGGAACCACAGTGGACTTAGGACTTACTCAGATTCATTCCCTCTGGGATCCAGCACTGCAGCAGCAGCTAGAAGGGCACTGGTGGCATACAGGGAGAAATTGAAGTGTCTGGCATCACAGTGAGGTTCAGGGACAGCATCCTCTAGGACAAAGCTCTAGATGGCAAACAGCGACATTGTTCCCTTGCTGAGTCCTCCCCCACACAGAGTGACAGAGAGTCCATACCATATCAAAGCCTCCATCAACCTGGTTCACACAATTTGCCCTGCCCAGGCAATTAACTAAGGTTCTGCCCCATCCTACTTAATGGTGCACTTTTCTACAATAAGCCACACTTCTAAGACAGGAGTCAAAGCAGCTCTATCTAATACATAGACACAAACACAGGGAGACTGCCAAAAGGAGGAGACAAAGAAATACGGTTCAAATAAAAAAAAAAAAAAAACTCCAGAAAAAGAACTAAACAAAATGGAGATAAGCAACCTATCAGATGCAGAGTTCAACACACTGGCTATTAGGATGCTCAAGGAACTCATTGGGTACTTCAACAGCATAAAAAGACCCGGGAAGAAATGGTTACATTAAGGGAAATAAAGAAAAATTTACAGGGAACCAACAGTGGGGTGGATGAAGCTAAGAATGAAATCAATGATTTGGAGCATTAGGAAGAAAAAAAAAACATGCAATAAGAACAGCAGGAAGAAAAAAAGAATCCAAAAAACGAGGATAGGCTAAGGAGCCTCTTCAATGACTACAAACATACCAACATTTGAATCATAGGGGTGCCAGAAAGAAGAAAATAAGCAAGAAATTGAAAACTTATTTGAAAAAATAATGAAACAAAACTTCCCTAATTTAGCAAGAGAAATAGACATACAGGTCCAGGAAGCACAGTGAGTCCCAAACAAGATGGACACAAAGAGGACCACACCAAGGCACAGTATAATTAAAATGGCAAAGGTTAAAGATAAGGAAAGATTTCTTAAAAGCAGCAAGAGAAAAGTAGGTAATTACCTACAGGGGAGTCCCCACAAGACTGTCAGCTGATTTCTGAAAAGAAACTTTGAAAGCAAGAAGGAACTGGCAAGAAGCATTCAAAGCCATGAAAAGCCAGGACCTACAACCTAGATTACTCTATCCAGCAAATCTATCATTTAGAATCAAAAGGCAGATAAAGTGCTTCCCAGACAAGGTAAAGCTAAGGAGTTCATCATCACCAAGCCATTATTATAGGAAATGTTAACAGATCAAGAAAAAATTGAAGGCAAGACCCTCCACCAACAAAATAGTTATGACTTGCTTTATGGTGATATTGCAGTGGTCTGGAACCTAATCCACAATATCTGCTAGGTATGCATGCAGGCTACAAAATTCATTCAAACATTAGTGTAAATTTCTTTCTCAGTTTATATTAAGAGTCTTTTAGGATTCTGTGGGAAATGAGACTTTGATATAATATCAGATACTATTTGTTGAATTCCCATCTGCCATATCCCTACTTTCACTACTTTTTAACAGAACCCCAAATTGTTTAGATATTGGTAGCAAACTACTCAGAGCTGTGGATTCAGCTGCAGAACATGAATCACAGTTACTCTCACCAAATTCCCCTCTGAGTAACTGGGTTAGTGGTGGGCAAGTGACCTAGTTCTAGACACTGTCTTGATAGGATATCTGTGGGGTCAGCTTCTGGATAAGGTCTTCTTCCTTGATGTATAAAAAGGAAAAAGACAAAACATTGAGGAAAACTTTTCTTATTCCTAATTTTGGATGCACTTACATGAGACTCTGATGCCTACAGATTCAGTAGCCATGTTTGGACACTAGTGAACAAGAAAAAAGAAAAACAAACAAACAAACAAAAAACAGCCTCTGACACTAATTGACTGGAAGGATGAACTACTTTTCTCCAGACTCCTTGTCATGTGAGATAATAAATATCTGTTAAGTGAGTCACTTTTTGTTAAGTACCCTGTTACTTAGAGTCAAAATATATCCTACCTTATAAAGATATAAAATCCAGGTTTACATTTGTAGGCAGTCAGTATATCTTGGAGGGACCTAAATAACCCGAGTCGTATGAGGTACAGGAATAATATCCCAGGGGAGTGTGTCAGGAAGGTCAGAGAAGTGACCTTTTTGTACTCACACCAAGTGCCAACTTTCAACTACAATCATCCCCTTGTAAATACAGAAGAATTCTAGTTCTCAAAGTTGTATAAACAATAAAAAAAATTCCAAACTTAACCAAATCATAGGTCTGGGTGGCCCTCTATGACTTTCCAAATGTGCTTATATTTCTGTGGCCTCAGATCAAGTAAATGTTTCTACACAATACTATGAACCTTGTCGACTATCAAACACCTTGAACTGTAAAAAATAGAAAAACACAATGAATAAAGTGAGAATAGCACTAGATTTGAAATCAGAAGCCCTAGTAGTGATTTCTGGCTCTACTGATTACTAGGTCTAAGTCTTCGGATTTTAATGTTCTCATTTGCAATATTGAGATAATAATACTTATATCATGAAGTTTTCTAAGCATTAAATGTGGTATATAGAAAATGTTGTACATATATTTAAAAGTAACATACAAAGCAAACTGTTTGTAACTGAATAATTCCTTCATTCAGTGTAAAAACTGGAGCAGACTTGACAAAAGACTAATCTTTTCCAGTGTAAGGGAGCTTCCTTTTCATATCATGGCCATAGTGGAGACAAAAAAACAAAAAACAAAAACCAGAGAACAGCATATGCCAAAATACATGTACTACTTGTGGAGTCCTTAAATTTTATTTTACTTTATATTTTATTCTATTAATAGAAAAATATGCCATTTATTTTCTGGAATTTATGATATAAATACCTGTTGGTCATTATAAGAAAAAGAGAACAGACCAATATTCTCCATGAAGGGAGATATTAAGATTTCCAACATGCTTTTAACAAATAAAAAGTAACACATAGGTTCACTCTTCCTACTGGAGCATGTCTGCACCTTTCTCTTCCCCGCTCCCCCTGTTTCCCTACAAGCATGCAGCTCCTAAACCCTAAGGGTCCCCAGGAGACTCATAAGCAGGGGAGCAATGGGCAGTAACAGGTCTTCCCAGGCTGACCTCCTGAGCCTGTCCCCAAGGCCCCCTTTTCTCTGAGCCCCAGTGACCTGACAGCAGCCCCACCTTGGCTCAGTTCTTTCCTATGACCTTTCTGGAGAGCCAAACAGCCCTGGTTAGTTTCTCCCCTGTTGCTTCTGTCCTAAGCCCTTCCTTGTGCCCAGCTTTAGTAAACATACTCTCAAAATTTAAAAAAATTTAATGTATATGTGTAGATATATATATATGTATTACATATATAATTACATCATGATTAACAGGGTTTATCTCAGGAATACAATGTTAAGATTCTTACTCAATTAATGTAATTCACCATATTAATGAACTAAAAGAGAAAAACCATATGATATCTCAGCAGGTCCAGAAAGATCATTTGACAAAAACTTGCATCTAAACTTGTGATAAATTGTTGAGCAAACTAGGAACAGAAGGATATTTCCTTAACCTAATAACCTAGATTTTTTTCCTTAATCTATGAAAAAAATTGCAGCTAACATCATACTTAATGATAAAAGACTGAATGCTTCCCCCCACCATAAAACCAGGAAACCGCCAATTAAAAATCAATTGTATTTCTTAACAGTAGAAATGTACAATATAAAACAAATGTTGGATGATTATAAAATTGTCTCCAAAGTTGATTTGTATAATTTCCTTCCTTGGAATGTGGACATTATCAAAATGATGGATTTCACTCCCATGATTATGTTACATTTATGGCAAAAGTTAAGTTGCATATATAATTAACATCCCCAAATTACTTTCAGTTAATCAAATGGAACCTTTAAGAAGCATGAGTAAATTTCTCCTGCTGACCTCAAAGAAGATGGAAGCAATTATGAGTTCAAACACTGCAAGGAACCGAATTCTGCCGCCCACCTGAATGAACTGGAAGAGCACCCTGGGCCTCAGATGAGAATGCAACGCTGGCCGATCCATTGACTGTAGCTGCATGATCGCTGAGCAGCGGGCCCAACTAACCCATGCCCAGACTCTAGACCCACGTAAACTGTGAGGTAATAACTGGGTGACATTTAAGCAACTACATTTGTGGTGATCCATTTCTCAGCAATAGAAAACTTACCTAGATACTATTTCTTATAATATCAAAAATATAAAATAATTGGAGATACACCTGGCAAAAGATATGAAAGACCTATAGAGTGACAGGTTCAAAATATTGCTGAGAGAATAAGCCTAAAGAAATGGAGATATAGATCATCTTCATAGGGAGATGGGAGACTCACTGTTGATAAGACATCAATTCTTCAAACCAATCTATTTCAATTCAATAACAATCAATATTGCAGCAGTCTGATTCTAAAATTTACGTAGAAGTGAAAGGGACCTAGAATAAACTAAACAATTTTGAGAAAGAAGAATAAAGATGAGCAGTAATACTTCAAGTATCCAAGACCACCTACACAAGCTTATAGCAATTACACAAAAAGGTTGTTAAATAGACAATGAGACAAAATACAGAGGTCAGAAACACACCCCCCAAATACATAAATAACTGATGTTTAACAAATATACTAAAAGCAATTAAACCGAGAAAGGATATTCTTTTCAGCAAGCGGTGCTGGAACAACTGGATATCCTCATGCAAAAAAGAGAACTTTGATCTACACCTCATATTATATTAAAAAGTAACCTAAAATGATTTGTATATTTAAATATAAAACCTAAAACTATAAAACCAGAAAAAAACACAGAAGTAAACTTCCGTGACCTTGGGTTTGGCAAAGATTTTAAATGACGGCACAAAAGGACAACATTGAGAACTTAAAGATAAGGCATAGACTATGACAAAGTATTTTCAATCTCATATGTGACTGTGAACTTGCTTTAGAGTTTATAACGAAATCTCAACAATAAGGAAATAAGAATTCAATTTTTAAAACTCAAACAAAATGTTTGAACAGACAAGCCAAAGAAGATACAGAGATGGAAAATAAGCATGTGAAAAGATGATCAGCACCATTAGTCACTAGAGATATGCAATTAAAACCACCATGAAATACCACTATATACCTATTAAATTGCTAAAAGTAAGAATACTGATTATACCTATTGTTATCCAGGATATGGCAGGATTAGAACTATAATAAACTACTGGTGGGAACATAAAATGATAAAAACCACTTTGAAAAATTGTTTAGTAGGTAAATGTACAACTACTAAACAACTTTCTAAAATGGTTGTATCATTCATATGAAATACCATTTCATATCTAGGTATTTACGCAGGAGAAAGTAAATGATATGCTGACAAAAAGCATTTGCATAGTAGCTTTATTTGTAATATCAAAAAACTGAAACTAATCCAAATGTTCAACAGGTAAATGGATAAACAAACTATGGTATATCCATACAATGGATTACTACTCACCAATAAAAAGAACAAATTAATGACACATACTACAATATAGATAAATCTTAAAATAATTATGCCGAGTGAAATAAACTATATGAAAAAAGCATATGGACAACAGTGTGGTGATTGTGGGGGAAAGGGTGGTATAAGGGGGCTAACGGGTAATGAAAAAATACAATAAAATACAGAAAAATGTTTTAAAATATAAAAGCATATGCTGTATTATATAAAATTCTAAGAAATAACAGCTACTAGCGCCTAGATCTTCATTTCTCATATCATTTACCAATAAATGGGTGATGATTCTAGGAGGGCAGGAAATAGACCTGATGCGTCTAGAGTATCTTGTAATGCAAGAGAGTAACAAAGTGCGTGCACGGGCGCACACGCACTCACACACACACACACACACACACACACACACACACACAAGAGCTCCCAATGCCCAAAGCTGAAACAACTTGAACAACAAAATGAAGCAGCATTGGATTATAAGCTAAAGTATAAAATAAACATCCATGAGTCCATACTGACATAAATAAAAGCCCAAATAAATTAGTAAATGGGGGAGAAGAGGTAAATTTCTCATGCAGAATTACAAATAAATTATGTAGACATTCCACCCTAAAAGAGGAAGAGCATCACTCCGTACTCCCCAGCACTCCCATAAGTGTGGGTTACTCATAGTGACTTCTTCCCAAAGAGTGCAATATGGAAAGAGGAGTAAAAAAAAAGTTTAAAAAAAAAAGTAACTGAGCAACAGAGAAACCTGACAAATGCTACTTCAGCCAGGTAATCAAAGAGATGTCATAGTGACAGTATGTATTCTTGATGCTGAATATGGCACTTTACTGCTGTAATTTCCCTCTCCCAAAGCCATAACCCCAGCCTAATCATAAGGAAAACGTGGAATTCCAGTGATGGGGAATCCTACCAATATGCCTCACCGGACTCCTCAAAGTCATCAAAAACAAGGAAAATCTGAGAACTGTCATAGCTGAAAGGAGCCTAAGGAGACATGATAACAATTTTATGTTGTGTCTTGGATGAGATCCTGAAAAGGGAAAAGAGCATTAGGTAAAAACTAAGGAGATCTGAATAAACCATGTGTATTAGTTAATAATAATGTATTGATGTTAGTTCACTAATTATAATAATGATATCACATTAATATAAGATGTTAATAGAAGAAACTGTATGCATAGGGTGTAGGGGGACATCCTATACTGTTACTTACTTTTTCCGTAAATCTAACACTTCTAAAAAGTAGTCTAGTAATACAGTTTTTCAAAGTAGACAATGTGCATATATAATTTTGTACATTTAATAAAGCATGTATGACTTAAAAAACTGATGTATTATGACAGAAATCAGATTAGTGGTTGTCTAGGGTTAGATGGGGAGTGGCAGGGATGGGAGAGGATAGAAAAAAGCATTAGGAAGGAATTAAAAAATGGCATGAGGTAACTTCTGGAAGAAAGGGGTACATTTATCATCTTGTTTGTGGTTATGGCTTCACAGATATATACATATGTTTAAACTTAACAAAATGTACATTATACATATATACAGCTTGTTGTATACAGTTATACCTTAATAAACCTTTTTGCAAAGTATAAATAAAAAAATCCAAATTTGAATTCTCTTCTCCCAAAAAATATAGTTTTCAGAAACATCTGGAGTTAGCACCATTACACCTGAATTTAACTAGTGAGTTATTTTTCACTCATATTTAGTAGTGATATTTAGTAGTAAATATCCATATACTACTTGGGAATTCCTGTACCAACAATGTTAATCACCCAGCATCAAATTTCACAGCATAATGGTGATTTAGGACATGCTGGGTATCTTCACTATTGTGCCCCCATTTCAAGATTTTTGATCTTATGGAATCAACTTAGCCAGACAGTCTGGATTGAGGGAATTTTTATAACCAATCAAACTTAAGCCAAATACAGCTTTTCGTTTAAAATGAAGCCTAACAAATAATAATAATAATTAAAATAATATAAAACCTAGTGCCAAGTTTATAGCTACAGCAACCTGGAAACTAAATTCCAAGTCATCAGCTATTTAAAAATCACACTCATAAGAAAACTGGCATTTGACCACCTGGGTTCAACTCTGGCTATGCTACTTACTATCTTTATAATATTGAGCAACTCTGTGCCTCAGTTTTCTCGACCATTAAAATGGAGATAATAGCATCTACTTCAAGGAACTGCTGAAGGATTATATAAGTTAACACCTGTAAAATGTCATAGAAGACTACTTGCCAGTGTTATCCAGATTCTGCGTATGCTATGGCATTAACCATCAGGGAAATGTAAATCAAAACCACAGTGTGATACCATTTCACACAGACCGTCAGACCTATAATAAAAAGACATAATAAAAGAGTTGCTGAGAATGTGGAGAAACTGAAACCCTCATATACTGCTGGTGGGAAAATAAAATGTGCAGTCACTTTTGAGGTGTATGGTCCCTGAAAAGATTAAATCTAGAGTTAGCATATGACTCAGTAATTCTACTCCTAGATATGTACCCAAGAAAAATGAATATATATGTTTTCACAAAAACTTGTACATGAATGCTCATAGTAGCCTAAGCAGGGGTGTCAAACCTATTTTCACCCGGGGCCACATCAGCCTTGCGGTTGCCTTCAAAGGGCCGAATGTAATTTTAGGACTGTATAAATGTAACTAGTCCTTAAGCAAGAGCTTGGCACTGCTGCCAGGTAGAAACACAGTGCCGGGCCAGACAGAACAAGGTGGAGGGCTGGATTTGGCCTGTGAGCCTTGTGTTTGCCACCAGTGGCCTAAAAGTAAAACAACCCCCATGATAAATTGATAAATAAAATGTGGTATATCCCTGCAGTGAAGCATTATTTGCAAATAAAAGAAAATGAAGTAATGATATATGCTATAAACATGGCTGAACCTTGAAAATATTATGGTAAGTGAAAGAAGTTGGTAAAAAAGACCACATACAAAGTAACTCCATTAATATGAAATGCCCAGAATAGGCAAATCCACAGAAAGAAAGTAGATTAATGGCTGCTGGGAAGTTTTGGGGGGCAAATGATGAGTGACTGCTAATAGGTGTAAGGTTTTTGTTTTTTTTTCTGATATGCTGTACATGTTCTAAAATTGATAGTGGTAATGATCACACAGCTATGAATATACTAAAAACCATTGAATTGTACATTTTTAAAATGGAAGAACCAACCAGTATGTGAATTTTATCTCAATAGAGCATGTTAAGTGGGTTAAAATGGATTGGAAAGAGGAAAGCCTCAAAACAACAGTAACAGTATTAAAAATAACAAACTAGTTCCCCTCTCTAGCCTCATCCTCTTCCATTCCAAACGTTAGTCTGTTCTATCCATAATGGCTTTGTTGCAGTTCCCATATGTTTTGCTATTTGAGGTCCTGTGAACCTATTGTATCTGCTTCTTGGGATTATCTTCACTCCGCCTCTACATGTCTAACTCCTTCATATCTAAAATTAGAGTAAGCTGATTGCTGGAATCAATTCCAATATCCAGCAGCCTAACATGACAGGTTTATATCTAACTCATGTAGACCTTGCTCAGGTGATTCAGGGACCCAGGCTCCTTACCTCTAATGTCTTTGCCCCTCCTGAAGTCTTTGAGACTTCCATTGTACTCTCTGCATTTGGCCAAGAGAACCTGCGGGGCATCAGCACAGAGAGGACCTTGAGGAACTTTCCAAATGATCAATTTAGTTCAATGATCAATGAACATGTTATACTTCAAATGATGTCAAGATACTCAGTGGTCTTGGGTGCAACACAGAGATTGTTAGTTTATGACTCTGTAACTCAGATACATTTCAATAATCTCCCCCTCTCTCTACCATACCTCCATGAAGTAGGAGATGCTTATAAAACTCAAAGATAAGTATTTTCAAGAATAAGAGTGTTGAGGGAAGAAAATACTATTCAGTGTCTCAAGAAACTTATGATTTAGCACAGGATATAAGCTAGTGTTAAAGAAAACGCCTCTTAAAGTGCTACTTATTAAAAATTGGAAAGCATCTCTCAGGACAAATCAAAGTGGAACACAAAACATCCTAACTGTTTGCACAGGTAGAGAGGTGCTGTCAACTATCCTCCACTCCCAGAATTCCAGGCCACCTTATTCAAGAAGAGCAGGACATGATGGCTGTAGTAAGAGAAATTTGAAAGTGCTCACTTTTATGGACGTCAGGGGAGAGGAAGAGGGGAGAGTGAGGGAGAGTGGGGGGAGAGAGAGAGGGAATCTCATATATTATTTAGGATCGTCCTCAATACATTTATTCTAAAAGATAATATAGCCAAATATCACTATGTTAAATCTTTACAAAACTGAAATCCTAAAAATTCAACTTTTGATGGAATCCACTTGTTTTCTCAGTCAGATTGGGCGTAATTCTTAATTGGTAGTACAAAACGTAATAAGCTTATGAGGCCCCATCTTACAGCACCTGCTATTCAGGGTGGAATTCAGACTAGCGGTTGGGAATACCAAGTCCAGAATTTCAGATCAGGTCCGTAATTGGGGTAGGGAGGGGCTTTGGGCGGGGCCTCCAGATAGGGAGGAGGCATTATTAGAAAGCTGTGGGGCCAGTTCAAAGCTGTCACTACTCCAGTTAAGCCTTGTACTATTTGAGCGTGCGAGGACCTGGTGTGTGAACAGCATTCTCAATGAGAACGTTTCACTAGACGTTTGAGCACAGGAGTTTTTTGGACTGACCAGAAAAAGTGAGCTGCAGAGAGATCACTGTCGCCAGCTATAGGGAGCCGGCAGAAACACTCCTCTTCTCGACGACAGGCTGTACTGACTGGTCCAAGTAGCCCCAGGGTCCTAGTGAGAAGGGAAGTGGAACGCAGTCAGGGATTGGGAGCGGCACGGCAAGCGCGGTTTTGAAGCCGGAGAAAAAGTCGGGAGATAGAGCCGCACCTAATTGCTTTCGCCGCTGCCGCCACTTGAGCGCAGACTTGTGAGTACTCTGCGTCTCCGGTCCTCAGACTCAAGGCGGAGAACTCTCCTGGAGAACTCTCCCATCTAGGACGCGAGATCCTGCAACGACGGGTCCTGCTCTCTCCACTCGCCTCGGGACGCACAACTGCCACCCTTCCCCTGCCTACCCAATGGAGCTGACCAGCGCCGCCCCCTTCTGACCCAGGAGGTGGAGATCCCCCACCCCCAACTCCGCCCGGTCCGGCCAAATTCAACACCTATTTTCTCCTCCAGCTGCTCCTATATCCCCAACACCCCCTCCTCTTTCCCTTATCCCTCCTCCCCAGAGACAGGGGAGGAGAAAAGTGGAGTCAGGTCATTATGACAGAGCCGGAGGCAAAGGCTTCCCGGGCTCCCCACGTGGTGGGCGGCGCGCCCTCCCCCACCCAGGTCGGATCTCCTCTGCTGGGACGCCCGGACGCTGGCCGGTTCCAGGCGAGCCAGACCTCGGACGCCTTGCCCGTAGTCTCCCTGGGTGGCCTTACCTTCCCTCGGCCCTGCCAGGAACAGGACCTGGACGGAAAGGCGCTGGACCAGCAGGCGCTGTCAAACGCAGAAGGGGTGTATCCCAGAGTTGAAGCCACAAGAGGTGCACGTAGTGGCAGCTCTAGGCCCCCAGAAAAGGACAGCGGGCTACTGGACAGTGTCTTGGACACACTACTGGCGCCCTCAGGTCCCGGGCAGAGCCACGCCAGCCCTCCGGCCTACGAGGCCACCAGCCCTTGGTGCCTGTTTGGCCCCGAGCTTCCGGAAGAACCCCAGGCTCTCCCCGCCACCCAGGGGGTGTTGCCCTCGCTCATGAGCCGTCCAGAGAGCAAGACAGGCGACAGCTCCGGGGCCGCAGCTGCCTATAAAGTGCTGCCCAGGGGCCTGTCACCGTCCCGGCAGCTGCTGCCCTCGACCTCTGGCCCCCCTCACTGGCCCGCGGCCGCAGTGAAGCCGTCTCTGCAGCCCGCCGTGGTGGAGGTGGAGGAGGAGGATGGTTCTGAGTCCGAGGGCTCCGTAGGTCCGCTTCTGAAGGGCAAACCCCGGCCTCTGGGAGGCCCGGCGGCCGACGGGGGAGCCGCGGCCACCGCTCCTGGGGCGGCCGAAGGCGGCGTCGCCCTGGTCCCCAAGGAAGATCCCCGCTTTTCGGCGCCCAGGGTCGCCCTGGCAGAGCAAGACCCGCCAGCGGCGCCCGGGCGCTCCCCGATGCCCACCATGGTGATGGATTTTATCCACCTGCCCATCCTGCCACTCAACCCGGCCATACTGGCCGCGCGCACCCGGCAGCTGCTGGAAGGGGAGAGCTATGACGGCGGGGCCACGGCCGTCAGCGCCCTCGCCCCGCCGCGGGGCTCGCCCTCGTCCTCGTCCACCCCGATCGCCGCCGGCGACTTCCCCGACTGCGCGTACCCGCCCGACACCGAGCCCAAGGACGACGCGTTCCCGCTCTACGGAGACTTCCAGCCGCCCGCCCTGAAGATCAAGGAGGAAGAGGAAGGCGCCGAGGCCTCTGCGCGCTCCCCGCGGCCGTACCTGGTGGCTGGTGCCAACCCCGCGGTCTTCCCGGATTTCCAGCTGGCGCCGCCGCCGCCGCCCGCGCTTCCTCCGCGAGCGCCGGCGCCCAGACCCGGGGAACCCGCAGTGGCGGCCGCACCCGCCGGAGCCTCGGTCCCGTGTCCCTCCCCGTCGGGGTCGACTCTGGAGTGCATGCTGTACAAGGCGGAGGCCACGCCGCCCCGCCCGGGCTCGTTCTCGCCGCAGCCCTGCAAGGCGCCGGGCGCGGGCTCCTGCCTGCTGCCGCGGGACGGCCTGCCCTCCACCTCGACCTCCGTCTGCGCCGCCGGGGCGGCCCCTGCGCTCTACCCGCCTCTGGGCATCAACGGGATCCCGCAGCTCAGCTACCCGGCCGCCGTGCTCAAGGAGGGCCTGTCGCAAGTCTACCCGCCCTATCTCAACTACCTGAGGTGAGGGCCTCGGCGGCGGCGCCCGCGTGTCGCGAGGGTGGCGGTCAGGGGGGCTGGCGGTCCCCGGCCCCCGGCCCCCCGCTCCCGGCCGGCGGCGCCCGGCCGCGACTCCCCGGGGCGGCCGCCGGAGGGTGGGTGGCCTGGGCGGGGCACCGGGTAATTCGGCTTCCTTTTCTTCCCTTCCTCTTCTCACTTTTTGGGGGCCCCAAGGGTTCGCAGAATGTGCCCTATTTGGAGCGTCCCTCCAAGAAACATCTTTTCTTCCAAATGTGCGCGTTTCCCAGGCAAGACCAGCCCTAACTTAAATTATGCAGCGTCACACGAGCTCCGCAGTAGCAGCGTGGAGAGGAAAGGGTGCAGCGAGTTTGGGGTTTTATTAAGTGATTCTCGTCTTAGAAGGACTTTTACTGGCAATGTCTGTCCTGGAGACACCTGAAGGCGCCGTTCGCCCTGGAGGGGTGACACTTGAAGTAGTAGGCAGGACAGCCGGCCAGAACCGTTCAGTATTCAAACGAATCTCGGGTAATATTAATTTGCGTAACATGTTTAAAGTATGGATTTAAATATCAACCACTGTAGTGTACTGTATTCTAATATTGTTTCGGATTCGCTAC
The DNA here is from genome assembly GCA_039655065.1 of Glossophaga mutica. NCBI lineage: Eukaryota > Metazoa > Chordata > Mammalia > Chiroptera > Phyllostomidae > Glossophaga > Glossophaga mutica. The sequence continues at coordinate 67,045,239 of CM077308.1, forward strand.
AACTTTTCACACGGGTTTTCAAAGACTTTTGACTTTACATGAGGGAATGGAATTTTAAAGAAAATGAATCTTAAGCGCTGCGAATAGGCAAAACAGTGTCAATATGTTGAACGATCCTTTAAAATGAAAAAATACATAAACTTGTTTGAGTAAACAATCATTCCATGGTTGAGTTTTAAAGCTCAAAACAAAAGCATTGGTAAGTACGGTTGAACTTTCCTGAACAAAAGTTGTATACTATTTCTTGTTCTTTTACATTAGTGTTGCTAATGAATGGCTAATAATTTGCAAGTCTGGTGAATTCAATAAAGGATTTAGTTTGCAAGTTTAATTTCATGTCTTTCCAGTGTGTGTGTATACGGCTCCATTTTTTATAATTTTTCACTGTCAATTCTAGGGTTAACAGACTTTGGTATTAGATAGCGTTGCACCTAAAAATAAATGGAATACTTTGTTTTGCATTTCAAGGCCAGATTCAGAAGCCAGCCAGAGCCCACAGTACAGCTTCGAGTCATTACCTCAGAAGATTTGTTTAATCTGTGGGGATGAAGCATCAGGATGTCATTATGGTGTCCTTACCTGTGGGAGCTGTAAGGTCTTCTTTAAAAGGGCAATGGAAGGTAGGCTTCTTTTCCCTGACCCTTTATTGTTAGTTTAATTGTACATGGAGACCATCTGATATTTTATAGATTTTAGTTATCACATACTCTAAGAAATGGAAATATTTCCAAATAACTTAAAACATTATGATGTTTTCCACAATATGTTTATTTATAATACTCAAAGTTGAGTGCAGTTGAATATTACATCTGCATACTATTTGACTAACATTGTCAATGCGAGACACAAGTAATATTAATCTTGGGAACAATACTACTTTTGTTCATTAATTATTTATCTTTAAAGAAACAGCTTTGTTGTAATCATATTTTCATATTTCTATCATATATTATGTAGTATATATTAAATTTAAGTTTTTGGTCAAGAGAGATGGTAAAAGTAAAAATTATATATATGTAATTGTGTATTGTGTATATATGCATATATATGATATAGTTATAAATTTCTACATGATTTTGTCTTTCCCCTACATGCATATGTATGTAACACTCATATAATGGTAATTCTAAACAATTCTTTCATTTAGTGTATTTTTATAAGTGTGCAAGAAGATAGGAGTAAACAGCTTAAATAAAATGAAAAAATTGGACATTACAGTAATATAACTTATTATGAAGTATGTGCTATAAGTAAGACTTTCATTTTTTAACACCATGTAAATTACATACATATAAATGATTTTGAACTGGCTTACATAGTGCATTTCAGACTGAACTTTCATAGAAAATGTTTTTTGTCTTTCTAGCTACACTAAATGCTAAACTACCAATCACATTTATATGTGAAGATAAAAATACATGTAGAGGTCATTTCACATTTGAATTCTAACAATCAGTGTATTTTATAATGAGCTGAAGTGAGTCTGGGGTTTCCTCTGAGATCACACCTAGACAAGGAACCAAAGACGTAAATGTCTGCATTTGTTTGTTTTTTGCTTTCTGTTAAGTCTTCGAACTTCAAGAGTCCTGTACTTGTAAAGTAGGAAAGAAGGGAGTGGAGAATTTTTACCTAAAAGGGGCTTTCAAATGCACATTTACACCAAAATAATGCTCCCCTGATTGTCATTAATTCCCTGTCCCTGCAGATGCCCAACAGGTGATTCTTCACAACTAGTATGACTTTTTGATGAAAATGATTTCCAACTAGTTACTAACAGATTTGTATTCCTCTATTGAATATAATTCTTCATAAAAATATTTGCTTTGTATATTGCTAGAATGATTTTTCCCCAAATGATGAATGTGTTTAACAGATATTGAACATATGTATTCGGCTTCAGAGGGTGTTAATTGCATTTTAAATTAGTTGAGGCACAGTGAAAAGGGGCAGTTGAGGAAATGGGACAACTGAGAATGGCCTTAACTTTCCCACTGACATCTATTAATCATAGTTACAGGTGGAAGTTCTTTATAGGGAAGAGTCTAGTCTTGACTGCATATTTGGAGTTACTGTTCCTATCTGACTTTGGTTCTGGTTTCTTGAATATTTCCTTCTTCATTAATATGATTTGTTTCATTCTTACAGTCTCCTTAGAATAGACTAATTTTACAAGTGAATGTCCAGCTTAGAATTCCCTAAAGGCCAGTTTATTCTAGCCCAGCTCCTTCTTGTTACAGATAAGAAATCCTACATAAATCTGAGTTTCCAGAAAGCACAAAAGTAGTTAGTAGTTGATAGTTAGCACAGGTTAGATAATCTTTAATTGCAATGCTTCTTAATCAGAGACTGTATGAACAAGTAGATATATGATAAATGCTATTTAACCCTTGGAGGTTACTTCAAAAATTGCATATAGAACCAATTGCTCCATAACTAAATTACAAATGCTTTTACACCATTATTATCACACTACCATCCAAAACCCTAAAAAAATGCCTTCCCATATTTGCTCTTAGAAAATATTTGTTGGACCTCTAATGTTGTCATGGTCCTGTTTTAGTCCTGAGTAGTACAAATGAAGCACCTTTACTTGGCAATATTTACAAAGAGGGACTCTAGACAGATGTTGATACATCATTCATGAAACTAGAACAAGATTACAAAACTATATAAATTCATTAATTCAGCAATTATTATATACATCTTATATTTAGAGCTGTGCTGGATATATTCTTTTCCTGACTTCCCCTTTCTCTGCCTCAGGCATAAAATGAGCTTAACAGTATCTACTTCTTCAGGTGGTTAAAAAGATTAAATGAGAAAATAAATGTAAAGTTTTAAAAGAATGCCTAGCATATTGTCAGCTTCAATTTGTATTGCTTTTACCTTAAAGAAGCTTATAAAAAAGTGGAGGAGGTTTTGTGTGTGTGTGCGCACGTGTGTGTGTGTGTGTGTGTGTGGGGGAGAGAGAGAGAGAGAGAGAGAGAGAGATTTTCACTAAATGCCCAGATTAGTAATTCTGTAAAGTACATAGGTTTGTGCGATTTGGAAGTTTGTTTGGGCAGGGGGCAAGTGGTTGTAGGATGGAATATGTATGTTCTTGAATGATGGGAAAAGGCTGAACAGAAGATATAAATTTAGTTATTAAAGGCCAAATAAGATGATCAATTTCTGGGCATTGAGAGCTTTTAAGTGTATGTGTTCAAAGAAGAGAGGAGAGGTTAAGTTTGGACTAATACAGACTCATATTAGGAAATTATGGGAGTTAATGTTTGGGAAGTTAGGTTGCTAACATTTTGGAATTAGTGGGAGAGAATCAGCGATTTAAGGCAACAGAAGAGAGAGAAGTTTCTGGGAGTTTTCCAGAGTGACAAGGATGAGGAAGGATTTTTATAATCGGAGAGAAGTGCAACATTTGAAATCTTAGAGTAAAGTAGGGCCGGGGGACCACCTGCTTCAAGGTAGAACTATGTGTGCATGCCAATATGTCCAGAAGTTAAAGTCAATAATCAACAAGTTGGATATTAAGTTACCAAGGATAATAATGGTAATGTCATTTTAAAGTGCTTTCTTAAGTGCCAGTAGCTGTTTAAGTGTTTTATGGGTCGTAACTCCTGTAATCCTTAGAATGTAGATATTATTAGTACTCACTTTAAATAAGAAAACTAAGGCACAGAGATACTCAATTGCCTTAAATCACAGTTGAAGTGTTAGAGTCAGGATTCATACCCAAATGGTGTGACTCCAGGATCTGTGCTCTTAGCCAATATACTTCCTCCCAAACTAACAAAAGTGGTTTCAATTTCAAAGAAAACCAATGAAGAGTTGGAAGGAAAAATGTGAACCTGGTGGTAAAACCTCTAGGAAGGTAAAAGTGAATACTAAAGACAAATGCAAGACTAAGGGTGATTAGAATTGAGTGATATAAATAAATGGATGATACTAACTTCACATTTAAGGCAGCGATGAGAAGACATATTCAGGGGCCAAGAGTCAGTTTCCCCACCTGTCCTCTAAGGTAGGAGTGGAAGATGATAAAGCCCATGAAAAAGTCACCCAGGAAAACTGGGTTTCCCTTGGTATGAGATAGGAGAGAGAGGAGGCAGAGGAAAAAGAAACCACTCAAAAAGTGGGAATATGCCCTGGATGGTGTGGCGCAGTGGATTGAGCACCAGCCTGCAAACCTAAGGTTTACTGGTTCAATTCCCAGTTGGGGCACACACCTGGGTTTCAGGCCAGGTCCCCGGTGGGGGATGCATGAGAGACAACCACACATTGATGTTTCTCTCCCTCCCTTTCTCCCACCCTTACCCTCCCTCTAAAAATAAATAAATAAAATCTTTTTTTTTTAAAGTGGGGATATGGGGGAGATGACCTGTTTTAAGCTAAAAATAAATGAATTAGCAAAAAAAAAAAAAAAAAAAACACACACACACAATTGTTTGAATAGCTCATTGCATTCCTTTACTAAGTCTTGGAGTGAACCAGGAAGTAAGTGGTCAAGAATTGTCTTGAGACCTTTCAATGGGATAAATCATAATAACCTGTCAGTCCCACAAATGCAGACTAGTGTGACCTGGAATTAAGAAGGAAAGGATAATTTTTCATTTGCTTACCCTTCTAAGTGCTGTGACTGGCGCCATTCTAGAAACATACTAGACATTCAATAAACAACTGTGTGCTAAATGAACCAATCATTATAACCGAGGATGCCAAGCTCTTATTCTTTGGATGCTTGACATTGCAACAGCATTTCATGGAATATGGTTGGGCAAATATTGCTATACTATTAAAGCATATTATATATATGATACTAGGCTAAGTAGGTACTGATAGATATGAAATTATATTAACTTATTATTCTCATGTTTTCTAGCTTTATTTAGGTCTAATTGACAAAATTATAAGGCATTTGAAGTGTAAAATATGATGATTTGATAGACATATATATTGTAAAAGTATCACACCCTCATCAAGTTAATGAATACATCTATCACCTCATATATTTGCCTTTTTTTCTTTTAGGCAAGAACATTAAAGCTCTACTCTCTTAGCACGTTTCAATTATACAATATAATATTATCAACTATATTCACCATGTTATATGTTACATCCTCAGACCTTATTCATCTTATAACTGAAAGCTTTACTACCTCTCCCTGTTTCCCCCATCCTGCAGACCCTGGCAGCCACTTTTCTACCACACGCTTCTATGAATTTGACTTTATTTATTGTTTTTTTTTTTTCTTTTACATGTAAGTGATACCATCTAGTATTTGTCTTTCTCTGTCTGGTGTATTTCACTTAGCAAAATGTCCTCTCATTTCATCTTTTTGGTTGTTTTTGTTCGAAATATTTATTGAGCACCCGCCATATACCAGACACTATGCTAGACACTAGTTGAAATAGCAGTGAAACAGAATAGACCTGGTTGGCTGCATCCTCAGTGGAGTTTATAACATAGTGGAGGGAAGGGACATTCTTTCGATTAACATGCATGTAACTAATTATAGATGTACTAAGTTATTAGTTTATGCAGTTGTCTGTACAACCAGAGAATTGACCCCTCTGTCTGAAGATGGGAGTGGTGGGAAAAGCCTTTCAGAATTAGAGATACCATCATGGTAGACCACAGAGGAAACCACAGAATTGAAGTATTTTTATGAAAAATGTGTTTCTTTCAAAAGCTGAATAGAGTTGGTGTCAAAGACTAAAAATGAAAACTCATTTGATAACACATGCCTTCCAAAAAAGAAGTAATCAGCATTCAAATTTTTTAAAGATTTTATTATTTTAGAACAATTTTAGGTTCAGAGAAAAATTGAGAGGAAGGTACAGACATTTCTCACATACCCCTGCCCTGACACATGCATAACCTCCCCAAATTATCAACTCCCCGCTCTGGAGTGGTACATTTGGTATAATTGATGAAGCTACCACAGGAATCACCCAAAGTCCACAGTTTGCATTAGGTTTCACTCTTGATATTGTAGATGTATCCATCATTGTAGTGTCATACAGAGTAGTTTCACTGTCCTAAAAATTCTGTGTTCTACCTCATCATTCCTCTGTCTGCCTCCTCCTCTTAATCCCTGGCAACCACTGATCTTTTTACTGCTTCCATAGTTTTGCCTTTTCCAGAATGTCATATAATTTCACTCAGAAATATTCATTAAAGTTTTTTCCTTATCTTTTCCTGGCTTGACAGCTCACTACTTTTTAGCACTGATAAATATTCCATTGTCTGAATGTAAGTTTATTTATCCGTTCACTTACTGAAGGACACCTTGGTTGCTTCCAAGTTGTGACAATTCTGAATCAAGCTGCTCTAAACATACACATGCAGGTTTTTCTGTGCATGTAAGTTTTGAACTTCTTTGAGTTAATATCAAGAAGTGTGATTGCTGGGTCATTTGGTAAGAGTATGTTCAGTTTTGTCAGAAACCACCAAACTGTCTTCGAAGTGGCTGTATCATTTTTCAGTCCCACCACTAATGAATGAGAATTCATTTCTCTCTATTCTTTCAGCATTTGGTAGTCTGTATTCTAGATTTTGGTTGTTCTAATAGCTATGTAATGCTGTGTTGTTTTAATTGTCATTTTCCTGATGACATATGATGTGGGACATCTTTTCATACACTTATTTGCTAACTGTGTATCCTCATTGGTAAGGTGTCTGTAGAATCTGGTCCATTTTTGATTGGCTTGTTGGTCTTCTGTTGTTGAGCTTTAAGAGTTTTTTGTATATTTTAGATAACAGTCTTTTACAAGATGTCTTTTGAAAATATTATTTCCCACTCCATGTCTTTTTATTCTCTTGATAGTGACTTAGAGCAGAAAAATTTGCTTGTAATAAAATTCAGTTTCTCAGTTATTTCTTCATGGATCATAAATTTGATGTTGTATTGAGAAAGTCATCACCAAATTCAAGGTCATCTAGATTTATTCCTGTTATTTTTTAGGATTTCATCATTTTGTGTTTTACAAAAAGTTATGAATTAATTTTTTGAAGAGTGTAAGTTTTGTGCCTAGACTTATTTTTTGCATGTGGAAGAATAGTTGTTCTATCACTATTTCTTAAAGAGATTGTGTTTGCTTCACTGTGTTGCTTTTCTCTTTGTCGAAGATCAGTTGACTATATTTATGTGGGTCTATTGGTAGACTTTCTGTTCTGTTCTATGGATATATTTGTCCATTATTTCACCAGTACCATACTGTCTTGATTTTTGTAGCTTTATAGTAAGTATTGAAGTCAGGTAGTGTCAGTCTTCCAACTTTATTCTCCTTCTTCAGTATTACGTTGGCTATTTTACATCTTTTACTTCCCTGTATAAACTTTTTCTAAATTTTTAAGTGTATTTTACTGATTATACTATTATAGTTGTCCCTTTTTTTCTCCCTTTCATCTGCCTCTGCCCTGAACAGCCCCTCCCTCTAGCATTCTCCCACCTTAGTTCATGTCCATGGATCATACATATAAGTTCTTTGGCTTCTCTCTTTTGAATACTATTCTTAACCTCCCCCTGTCTATTTTGTGCCTACCAATTATGTTTCTTGTTTCCTGTACCTTTTCTCTCACTCTTCCCTCTCCCACTTACAACTGATAACCCTCCTTGTGGTCTCCATTTCTGTGATTCTCTTCCTATTCTATTTGTTTGCTTGCTTTGTTTTTGTTTTTTAGGTTCAGTTATTGATAGTTATGAGTTTGTTGTCATTTTATTGTTTATAGTTTTGATCTTATTTTTCTCAGATAAGTCCCTTTAACATTTCATATATAAGGGCTTGGTGATGATGCACTCCTTTAACTTTATCTTATCTGGGAAACACTTGTCTGCCCTTCCATTCTAAATGATGGCTTTGCTGGATAGAGTAATCTTGGAGGTAGGTCCTTGCCTTTCATGATTTTGAATGCTTCTTTACAGCTCCTTCTTGCCTGTAAATTTCTTTTGAGAAGTCAGCTTATAGTCTTATGGGAACTCCTTTGTAGGTAACTCTTTCCTTTTCTCTTGCTGCTTTTAAGATTCTCTCCTTATCTTGGGTAATTTAATTATGATGTGCCTTGATGTGTGCTTCCTTAGGCCCAACTTTTTGGGGACTCTCTGAGTTTCCTGGACTTCCTGGAAGTCTATTTCCTTTGCCAGATTGAGGAAGTTCTCCTTCATTATGTTTTCAAATGAGTTTTCAATTTCTTTTTCTTCCTCTTCTCCTTCTGGGCCCCCACCCCATGATTCTGATGTTGGAATGTTTGACGTTGTCCCAGAGGTTCCTAAGCCTCTCCTCATTTTTTTGAATTCTTTTTTCTTCATTCTGTTCTGGTTGAATGTTTATTTCTTCCTTTTGTTCCAAATCGTTGATTTGAGTCCCAGTTTCCTTCCCTTCACTGTTGGTTCCCTGTATATCGTTCTTTATTTTACTTTGCATAATCCTTGCTTCTATTTTGTGGCCTGTACTCAGTCATTTCTGTGAACATCCTGATTTCCAGTGTTTTGAACTCTGCACCTAATAGGTTGTCTATCTCCTCATCGCTTAGTTCTTTTTCTGGAGTTTTGATCTATTCTTTCATTTGTACCATATTTCTCTGTCTTGGCACACCTGTTACATTGTAAGGGGCAGAGCGTTAGGTATTCACCAGAATAGGACAAACCACTTTGCTGCATTGTTGTGCTGTATGTGCAAGAGGGGTCAGAGAGAGAACAATTCCTCTTGCTTGGCTCTCATCCCACTTTCAGTCACTTCCCCTCTTACCCACAAGCAAATTGAGACCTTCTAGTACTGATTCCCAGGTGGGTGGTTTTGTGTATCTTCTAGGACCACTGTTGGTCCCTCCAATGAACTTTCGGGTGAGGCTGGGACTGTCTCCCACCACCAAAACCCCCATAGGTTTTTACAGTCAAAGATTTTGAGGCTTTAATTTCTGATGCTGCAACCCTGGGTTGCCCTGTCTGTCTCACTCCCCAGTTATTCCTCCTGGCTTATGCACATGAGAATGTGGTACCACCCACTCTGCCAGCTACTGCCTTCACTCACGTCCTCTCTGCCCAGCTGCCCATCTCCACCCCTCCTACCAGTATGGATGAATGTTTCTGTAACTCATTGATTGTTGGACTCCTTACAGTTCGATTTTCTGGAAATTCTGATTGTTTGTTTGTTTGTTTTTTAATTGGTTGTTGTCCTTCTTTTGATTGTGGGAGGAAGCAAAGCATCTCTACCTTTGCCTCCATCTTGGCTGGAACCTCTGCTTCTCTACATAAACTTCACATCAGTTTGTCAATATTCATAAAATAATTTTGATTTTGATTGCATTGAATCCGTAAATCATATTGGGAAGAATTGACAGGGACAATATTGAGTCTTCATATCTATGAACATGGAATCTCTCCCCACTTATTTAGTTCTTTGATTTTATTCACCAGAATTTTGTGGATTTTCTTCATATAGATTTTCTACATATTTTGTTACATTTATAACTATTTTATTCAAGGGAGTATTCATATAATTGACATTGTATTTTTAATTTTAAATTCCACTTGTTTGTTGCTGGTATATAAGAAAGAAACTCACTTACTTTTTTATGTACATATTATTCTATTTTTTACATATATTTTATTGACTATGCTATTACAGTTGTCCCATTTCCCCCTCTTCATTCCCCTCTACCATGCACACTCCTTCCCACCCACATTCCCACCTTTAGTTCATGTCCATGTGTCATAAGTTCTGTAGCTTCTACATTTCTCATACTATTCTTACCTTCCCCCTGTCTATTTTCTACCTACCATCTATGCTACTTATTCTCTGTACCTTTCCCCCTCTCTCCTCCTCCCACTCCCCTGTTGCTAACCCTCCATGTGCTCTCCATTTCTGTGGTTCTGTTCCTGTTCTAGTTGCTTGCTTAGTTTGCTTTTGTTTTAGGTGTGGTTGTTAATATCTGTGAGTTTGCTGTCATTTTACTGCCATATTTTTTATCTTCTTTTTCTTAGATAAGTCCCTTTAACATTTCATATAATAACGGCTTGGTGATGATGAACTCCTTTAACTTGACCTTATCTGAGAAGTGCTTTATCTTCCCTTCCATTCTAAATGAAAGTTGTGCTGGATAGAGCAATCTTGGATGTAGGTCCTTGACTTTGATGACTTGAAATACTTCTTTCCAGCCCTTTCTTGCCTGTAAGGTCTCTTTTGAGAAATCAGCTGACAGTCTGATGGGAACTCCTTTGTAGGTGACTGTCCCTTTATCCCTTGCTGTTTCTAGAATTCTCTCCATTTTAATCTTGGCCAATGTAATTATGGTGTGCCTTGGTGTGTGCTTCCTTGGGTCCAACTTCTTTGGGACTCTGAGCTTCCTGGACTTCCTGGGAGTCTATTTCCTTTGCCAGATTGGGGAAGTTCTTTATTATTTGTTCAAATAAGTTTTCCACTTGCTGCTCTTCCTCTTCCCCTTCTGGGACCCCTATAATTCAGATTTTGGGATATTTAAAGATGTCCTGGAGGTTCCTAAGCCTCTCCTCATTTTTTTGAATTCTTGTTTCTTCCTTGTTTTCTGTTTGGTTGTTTCTTTCTTCCTTCTGGTCCACACCCTTGATTTGAGTCCCATTTTTCTTCCTATCAGTATTGGTTCCTGTGCATTTCCTTCATTTCACTTATTGTAGCCTTCATTTGTTCATCTAATTTGTGAGCAAACTCAACCAATTCTGTGAGCATCCTGATTATTGGTGCTTTGAACTATGCATCTGATAGGTTGGCTATCTCTTGGTTGCTTAGATGTATTGGCTCTGGGGTTTTGATCAGTTCTTCCGTTTGAGCCATCTGTTTTTTTTTTGTTGTTGTTTGTTTGTTTGTTTTGGTCAGGTTGCGCCTGTTATGTAATGAGGGGCAGAGCCTTAGGTGTTCACCAGGGCGGAGCAACCCAGTCACTGGGTTGTGATGCTGTATGTGGGGGTGGGGTCAGAGAGGAAACAATGGCGCTGGCTCTGTTCTCTCTCCTATTTCAGTCCCTTCTGCCACTTCCCACAAGTGAATTGGGCCCTTCTGGTGCTGGTTCCTGGGTGGGTGGGCTTGTGTATGTTCCAGGACCCTGTTGGTCTCTCCAATGAATTCTCCCATGAGGCTGGGAGTCTCTCCTGGCACATCGACCCCCACAAGTGTTTTCAATTGGTGGTTTTAGGTTTTATTTCCCGGCACTGGGGCCCTGGTTTGCACGGTCTGTCTTGCTCCCATTTTTGCCTGGTTTGTCTGCGCACGAATGTGTGTCTGTGGTCAGCCAGCCACCTTGTGCGCCTCACTGGGTCTCCCCATTGCCACCCCCGCACCCAGAGTCTGCTAGCCGCTGCCTGCATGCCCAAGACAGCCAACCACCTCTTTTTCCTGCTGTGACTCCTCTCTGCCAGCCCCTGACTCCGCCCCTTTTACTAGTCTGGATGAATGGTTGTCGGACTTCCTTACAGTTCAATTTTTTGTCAGATCTGGTTGTTTTTTTGCTTCTGAATTTTTGTTGCCCTTAATTTTGGTTGTGTGAAGGGGCATGGTTTGTCTACCTATGCCTCCATTTTGGCTGGAAGTCTCCTGACTTTTATATATTAGCCTTGTATTCTACAAACTTGCAATACTAGCTTATTAGTTCCAGAACTTCTTTTGTCAATTCTTTTAGATTTTCTACATAGGTGAACATGTCCTCTGCAAATAAAGTTTTATTTCTTTCTTTCCAATGAATATAGCCTTTACACCCTTTTCTTATCCTATTGCATTAGTAGAATTTCCAATACAATGTTGGAAATGAATCGTGAGAGGGGACATTCTTTCCTTGTTCCTGATCTAATGAAAGAGCTTCTAGTTTCTCCCCAATGATATGACATTAGCTGTAAGTTTACTTTTGTAGGTTTTTTAAGTCAAGGAAGTTTCCCTCTATTCCTAGTTTACTGAGAGTTTTTATCATGAGTAAGTGTTGAATTCTGTCAAATACGTCTATTGATATGATCATGACTGTTTCTTTTTAGCTTGTTGATATGATAGATTACATTAAGTGCTTTCCAAAAGTTGAGCCAGCCTTACATACGTGCAATAAATACCATTTGTTCATGGTGTATATTCTTTTTATAATTTTTGGACCACATTTGCTAATACTCTTTTAAGGATTTTTGCATTGATGTTTATGAGAGATATTAGTCTGTAGTTTTCTTATAATGTCATTGTCTGGTTTTGTATTAGGGTAGTCTTGGTCTCGTAGAATGAGTTTGGAAATGTTCCCTAAGTTTCTATCTTTTGAAAGAAATCATAGAGAATTGGTATAATTTTTTCCTTAAATGTTCGGTAGAATTCACTAATGAGCCTGTCGTGGCATGGTACCTTATGTTTTAGAAGATGATTTATTATTGATTCAATTTATTTAATAGATATGGGTCTATTTAGATTGTCTATTTCTTCTGGTATTAGTTTTGGCAACTTGTGTCTTTCCAGGCATTGGTCCCTTTTATCTAATTATCAAATTTGTGAGCATACAATTGTTTGTACTATTACTATATTATCCTTTTAGGGTCTATAATGATGTTTCTTCTTTCATTTATGATGATAGTAATGTATGTCTTCCCTCCCAGTTTTCATAATTAGCCTGGCTATAGATGTATCAATTTATTGACCTTTTCAAAGTACCAGCTTTTGGTTTTATTATCTTTATTGATTTTCTGTTTACAATTCCACTGATTTCTGATGTAATTTTTATTATTTCTTTCCTTTTACTTTATTTGCCTTAATTTGCTCTTTCATTCCAGTTTTCTAAGGTAAAAGCTTAGATTATTGAATTCAGAGGTTCTTTCTAATATATGCATTTAATACCATAAATTTTCTACTTAGTGCTGCTTTTGCTGTGTACCACAGATTTTGATAATTTGTCTTTTTATTTTATTTAATTCAACATATTTTCAAATTGTTCTTGGTATTTAACATATGTGTTATTTAAAAATATGTTGTTAAATCTTTATGTATTTCATGATTTTTAGTTGTCTTCTATGACTGATTTCTAGTTTAATTCCATTATAGTCTGAGAGCAGACATTGTGTGATTTCTATTCTTTAAATGTGCTTAGGTATTTTCTATGATCTAAAATGTGATCTCTTGATAAATATTGCATGTGAGCTTGAGATGAATGTGTATTGGGCTGCTATTGGGTGAGGTAGTCTAGAGATGTTTATTATATCCAGTTGATTGGTGGTGTTTTTGAGTTCAACTAGTCCTTATTGACTTTCTGCCTGCTAGAGCTATTCATTGCTGATACAGAGGTATTGAAATCTCCAAGTATAATAGTGGATTCATCTATTTCTCCTTGCAGCCATGTCAGTTTTTGCCTCACAAAATCTTGATGCTCTGTTCTTAGACACATAGACATTATGGTTTATTAGGTCTTCTTGGGAACTGATTCTTGTATCATTAATGTAGTATCCCTCTTTAACTTTCCTTGCTTTGAAATATGCTCTGTTTGTACATTCAAATTTCCATTGACAAATTAGTGAATTATTTTTTCTGTCTTTAGAGCTCTATAAGGCTTTTTCCATCTTTTGTAGTCTACAAAATTATCCAAGGATCCTTTCCACCGTAATTCCTTTGATCAATATTTGGGCTCTTAAGAAGATATTTGGCCAAAAATCTATTTAATTTTTCTCTGCAGTGGAGTCCACTGTATAGAAATTTTCTTGTTACCTTGAAAATAAACTTGTGTTAATCCACTGCACTTCACTTTTAAACTCTATAAATAAACATAAAATTATTATTAATAAATAATAAATCAAACTATCTCATACTTCAGATCTCTTGGTTTAACATTTAGTATAGATGGTAAGCTGGTTTTAAGCAAAATTTTGCATTATGACCTATTAAAGTAAACCTTAACTTTACTGAAAATGAAGTGGTTAGAAAGATTGCATTTGGTATAATCTGCTCCATATTTGGTTATGAGGGTTTCTCTAATTATTAATGCTTATTTCAGAACCTGCATCTTGTACCCTGTGAGAACCTGAGGGAGAAACATTAGTATCAAGTCATACGTGTTAATGCTAACCCCTGCCCTTAAGCTGTACTCTTATTATTCAAGTAACACACAATACATTCTCCTTTTAAAATTAAAATATTACCAATAAGGCTTAAGTCCTCTTTGATTAATTCCTTTAATCTGTTACTTTTCCTACCATTCCTCTATACCTCTACCTCAGTTTTCTTTATGTATGTGTCTTGTGTGTGTATATGTGAAATATGTTGTTTTGGATATGTTAATACATAAATAGGATCACGTATTACATTTGTATTTCATTCTTCATCTTATTTTTATGTAACAAACTTGAAGCTCTATATGTTTTTATATTGTTCTAGCTTGTTCTTTTAAATATTGCATAGTACTTCATAATAGTAAGTTCCTTTTAAATTTAATATTAAATATAAATTAAATTTATTAAGGCATTGCTATTATTGTGTTACTTGAGTAATTATTTTTTGCTCTCACCTTTTTTGGTTCAACCTTCATTTTTTTCCAGAATATAATTATTATGATACACCTCTAAGTAAACTAAATGATTACTTTCTTTAATGTTGCTAAAATGATTTAATTTGTTGTTTTATTCACTCTAGATACATGTATTGATACTTAATACATTTAAAAGTTGCTTTTACTGGACTACAAAGATGAATATGTGCATCATCAGTCTTTGACATATATAAAACCAGGAAGAAAAAAACAAAACAGTAAAAAACTTGTTTTACAATTAGTGAACAGAATACTTTAATATGAGTTATACCAAAGGCTTGGATGACTCACCAACTAATCAATTAGACAAATGCTTGAAGTTGTCCCAGAGGCTCTTTACACTACCCTTGACTTTTTGGATTCTTTTTTCTTCTTGCTATAATAATTGGACATCATTTTCTTCCTTTTTGTCAAATCATTGATTTCTTTCTTGGCTGCCTCCACTCCACTCTTGATTCCCTGTAAGTTGTCCTTTATTTCACTTAGTGTCTCCTTCATTTCTGATTGGATCATTTTTATGCTGTTGAATTACCCCATGAGCTCCTTGACCATCCTTATAACCAGTGGTTTGAACTCTGTATCTGATAGATTGCTTATCTCCATTTTGTTTTGTTCTTTTTCTGGAATTGTGTTCTCTTCTTTCATTTGGGCCATATTTCTTTGTCTCATTTTGGCCTCATTCTTTGCCTCTCTGTGTTCATTTCTATGTATTAGATAGAGCTGCCTTACTCCATGTCTTGGTAGCATGACCTAATGCAGTAGGTATCCAGTTGCATAGCCTATTATATCTCCCCAGCTAGGTTCTAAAGGTGCATCCTCTCAGTGGGCTGAGTGCTCTCTTGTTGATGAGTCTTGATTGCTGTCAGCAGGTCAATGGGAAGGATTTATCCAGTCCAGGTAACTGGCAGGACTAGCTGTGACCCCTGCTCAGTAACCACCCCCCTCCATGTCTTGTGAAGGTAGTTGGATGGTGACCTGATGTGGTCCGTAACTCTCCACTGGGTGCGCAGGGTCTGGCATTTCCCAGGTAGTGCAAGCCAAAGTCAGCCTCCACTTGTGTTCTGTCTGGGTCCCCTTGGTGTAAGCTATAAAGTGATCTGCAGATGGCTAATGCTAGTGCCAGGCCTGGGTCCACTCAGCAAGAGGTATGGGGGCTGGGCTCAGCTCTTGCTTTTTGAGCAGATTTAGAAAGGACTGAAGCCTGCACCTAGCCTAGCCCTTCATATGGGAAAGCCACTGTTACCAGCTTGGGTTGGCCTGTAAGTTGGATTACCCTTAGGTAATTTTCAGGGCAGGGCTTACTGTGTGAATCAGGTTGATGGAGATTCAGATATGGTGCTGCTGCATTGTGGCTCTGTGTAGGGGAGGGCTAAGAAAAGGTACAATGGCCACTGTCTGCAGTTCTGTCTGGGAGGAAGCTGTCTTCCAGCTCTTGTTCTGATGTGAGATACTTCAGATCCTGCCCATATGCCACTGGTGCCCTTGAAGGTGTTGCCCCCATGCTGCAGCCCAAGGGAAGTGAGTCTGAGTAAGTCTGTGTGCAGGGAAGTAGATTGGGTAAGAGGAGAGTCCTGAGAATCTTGTAGTTTCTCTCTTTGACCCCCCCCCTCTGATTTTTATAGCCAGAAGTTATGAGGACTTTCATTTTTGCACCAGAACCTTGAGCTGGGTGGTGTGGTGAGGTCCCACACTCCTAAGGTAGCCCTCCAGTTTGTACCCACCATACATGAGTTTGGGACCTGCCCTTTCTACATCTCTACCTCTCTATCCCTCCTCCTCGTCTGGATGAATGTGGCTTCTTTAATTCCTTAGTCATCAGGCTTTCATACAGTTGAGTTTTCTGATGGATCTGTGTGATATTTGGTCTGTAGTTTAGCTATAATTTTTCTGTGGTTGTGCGAGAAGGCAAGTTGCATTTACCTATGCCACCATCTTGACTGGAAGTCTAATTTAATTCGTAACTGCTGCTACATCCTCTCATGTTGTGTACTTTCTATAACATTTTAAGGAATTGTATAAATTTTTATTGAAGCATAGTCCTCGATGATAATCAGAAAAAAATACTTTCAAAGTTATTCACTCTTCTATGACAAGGTGATTTATTTATGATATTACAGAAACAGTGAGTATGGACAATGAAGTCAAAACTGTGCTACAACATTTGTAGGAGATATAAAAACTAAAGTGTAAAAATAGTGGGTATCATTTATTAAATGTTTACTAAATTGAAGCACTCTTCTAATCTTTTTACATGTTCTAACTCACTTGACTCTCACAATAATCCCCTTCAACAGGGTCTGTTTTTCTCATTTTTCAGATGAGGTTTATTCAGTTAGTGATAAATAAGAGCGGAAGTCAGTTCCTGGGGCCTATGCTCCTACTCTCAGCTGGCTGCCTACTGCCTCTACAGAAGGTACAGTTCTTCACTTCAAGGAGCTTGCCGTGCATATGGAAATGACTGATTAACAGACAGTCTCTAGTGCAGTACCTAATTAAGTTGTGTGATGCAAACTTGGAGTGCTGTAGTGGATCAGGAAAGAAAGTGCCAATCGTTGTCATTACTGACAATCTCTATGTAATAGAAAATATGCTAAATTCTTTATGGTAATTTATCTGTACTTATTCCCACTTTTTATGTATGTGAAGAGAAACTTAGAAAGCTGTAATTTGCCAAAAATAGTAGGTAGTGCTAGAAGAGATTATTTATTTTGTCTTATAGTAGTTAGAAAGATGATTTATTGGGGATAGTAGGACTTAGTCGCAATCCTCAAAAAATAGAAGTTAAGAGTTAAGCTTTGATTTTCAAATGGGTTATTCAATAAATAGTCTTAGGACTACCAGTTTATTATGGAAACAAAAAATTTCAGGTGAATCAACAATTAGAGTGTTTTTTTTTTTATGGAAAAAGACCACTAAAAGCATGGAAAGAAAATATGGAATTATGTATTTATAATATTGTGGTGACAGAACTTTTTAATATTGGGATGAAATCCATAATTCAAAATCAAATTTGTTACAAAAATAAATTTCAAACTTCTTCAAGTCAAAAAAATTAAAGTCAAAGGACAAATTGAGAAACTATTTGGAGCACATATATAAATTAAAAGAATATTATTACTAATATGCAAAAATATTCTTACAAACCAAAAAAAGACAGCCAAAAAGAAAAATAAACAAAAATATGAAGATAATTTATAAAATGTAGTTTATTGAAGTATAAAAATGTTCAACTCACTAGTAATTGTTATGATTAAAATAATAATGTACATTCCAGCCAATTGATAAAACAATGTATAAATGACCAATTTAGAGTCTTAAGGTAATTTGGTATTATCTATTAAAAGTATTTATTACTTTGGTCCAACAATTCTTCTAGAAATTAGTTCTTGAAAAAAAAACTCTAGTAATGTGTAGAAATACCTCTATGTGGATGATTATTACTGCATTATTTGCAATAATGAAAAACCAAAAGTAGCCCGTATTAAAAGATTAATAAATTTTGATATAACCTTTCAATGAAATAATCTATGTCATTTAAAAGGAAAGAACTAATTGTCTATATTATACATCTGAAAAAGTATCTAAAATACATAATTTTTCAGAAAATCCAGCAGTAATGTAATTCTGGGTAAAAATAAGTTTACCCATTTAGTATGACTATGTGCAGAGAACTATCTGAAAAAGAAACCACACTTACTGCTTACTCTTGGGATATGATATCATGATATGCTTTGTTCTTTTTTTTTTTTTTTTGCTTTGTTCTTTAAACAAGAATTTCCTGAGGAGACTGCTATTACGCAACATCTTGGTGCCTGATTTCCCTCTGTACAAACTCTATGTAGTCTGAGGTAGCCCCTGATCCACAGTGCTGTCTAGTCCAGCACTTTTGTCCTTCAGGTACCCTTGGAAGTTGAAAGAGACCAACAAAGAATAACACTTATGGTAGGAAATTTCAAGTGAAAGCTTGAGGTCACCTTGCATCATAAATTTAGGAATCAGCCTGACTGAATGGAGCCCAGAATTGACAGAAGCCCACAATTCATTGTTCACAATCTCAAAATCTAAAAAGGCCTACAAACAAGAATTTTGTTGTAGACACTTGTCAATAATACCTGACCTGAATTAATTTGGCAGCAGAACCTGCCCAGACTCACATTTTGTAGGCTGTGTGAATATTCATACATTTTGCTACATAAGTATTAGTGTATTTCATTATGCAGTTTTGCTCTATATCATTTTTCTAAAATCTAAACAATTCTGAATTCTGAAACATACCTGGTCAAAAAGGTTGTAGACACATATTAAGAAATAAATTCATAGACTGTGTCGATCATGGTGCCTGCTGGAGTTTTGCAATAGAGCAGCCCAGAAAATTACAATGTTGATTAAAATGTTTAATAAACAAAAATATTTATTAAACAGTTATTGTTATTTATTCTTACTATACATTTACTACCATGCTGGGTTCTGTAGAGGGCTACAAAAGATAAATAAGCCATAACACCTAACCTCATAGATGCTTAAATTTTATCAGGAAAATAAGACCACCCCGTAAGTAAATATAACATAGGTAATATTAACTAAAGTGGTTTGGATTTTGAGGGAAAGAAAGATCATATTTAATTAAGAAAGGCAAAAAAATATTTTTTGTGAGGAAAGTAACATGTTAGATAGACTGCTGAGAATGAATAATTTTGATAGCAAGAGCAATAATAATGGCTGTTATAAACAAAAAGTATATAATGAGCAGAAGTACAGTTTGGCTAAAGTATGCAACATAGTCAGGGGCCCCAGAATCTCTTGTAATTATATATGAAATTTTATGTTTATTTCTGGAGTTATCACTCTCATAAGATTTTCAAAGGGGTTAGTGACACCTCCCTCCAATAAAAATGTACCACTGCTATAAAGGAATAGTGAGAATTATTATTAAACAGAAGGTTGAAAAAATGTGGAATAACATAATGTGGTAGTTGGTGATTAACTGAGAAAAGAGTAAGGGACCCTTACAGATTTTTCAGCACATTGGCGACATATTTAAAACATTCTTCAGGAAAATCAATATGTCAGTAGTGTAGAAGAAGGATTGAGTCAGGGAAAATAGGAGGCCATGAGAACATTCTGGGGAGAGTGCACTAAGGAATTGAGCCTGGGTGGTAGCCAAGAGGAGTGGGACCAAGTTGAGTAGCATAGTGAAAGCTCCACAGAGGAATTATTTGGGAAAAAAGTAGATAGTTTAACTTTTACCTAAGGAAGTAGGAAGTACATCATTATTTCACCAAGTAAAGGATTTATGTTGAAAGTACTATTTAGAGAGGATTATCCTCAGAGCACTATGCAAAGTAGATTTGAACAGTTAAATGACTCTGAGTCAGAGAGAACACCTAGGGAGCTAGTAAATGGCTTATGAGATGTAGTTTAATTGCAAGTTGTATATATTATAGTCCACATAATATACTAACCAGGATATTAAAATAGTATAATCTTTTGTGCACAATAAAATTTCTGAAAGACATTGCAGTCTCTTCATTCATTCGTTTGTTCATTTATTCATTCATACAAAAAACCCCAAAACATGTATTCGATGACTTCTTTGTGCCAGGATTTATGTTAAATAATAAGACTGAGAAATGAATGACTCAAGTACATAACTTAGGGAGAAAGAAATGTAAACATATTATTAAAATACAGTCCAGTAATATTTATAAGAGGTATGAACTACAAATTGGAAGCATAGACTAGGGAGCAGCTAATTCTGGTGTTTACTTACTGGAGGACAGAGGGGGAAAGTATGAATCTTGCATAAACATTAAGTTAAAAAAATACTAAATTTTTTAAATCTTTACAAATTTCAAAGTCTGTGGCAGTGTTTATGTTGTAACTGTGAATACTACAATGATTGATTTTTTTGTTGTTGTTAAGCAGAGCATTTCATTGAATGTTTGTTTATTCAAAGTCAGTCCAGAGCCCACTTCGGGTTGTAGGGGTTGGGAGGGATGTAAATGTGAAGAACTGAACTTCTCTATGTACAGTTGTAATATAAATTGAAGGGTTGTCAGCTTGTAGCTGAGGCAAAGTAGGAAATACAGAGAGGCTCTAACAACGAAGTAAGGGGAAAGGCTCAGGGAGAAATAAATGCCTGTGAGAAATTCCCTATTGCAGGAAATGATTGATAAATCCCTAGGAACGGTGATGTCTAACAGCAACTTTGGAATTATTTACTGCCCTACGTTTTCATTATCTCCAGCTACTCCCAAACCTCAAGTGAATTTTCACTGTACATGGTCAGCTTGTATTATTGTTGCTTTGGGGAAATGAAGGAAGGTGGCAATGTTCAGTATCTATGGTTAAAGGAGGCTGGCAAGAAAGGCCAGCAGCAGTGTGACTGAGCTAAAAGCATGTATTAGAGCTGGAATGAGCCATTTCTCCCAAAATATACTACAGCACTAGTTTTCTAATATGCACACAACCCAGGGATTATGCATTGAGATGTGTGGAGAAAATGTTAAAACTTATATTTGTATATATTTTTATTCAAAAGTAAGAAATGAATCATTTATATCTACAGTATCTGCCCTAGCTCACTGTCTCAATGAATCCATCAGGGGCATATATTGCTTATGGAGTGCAAGGCCTCCTAGTGGCAGGGCCCAGGTTCCATGGTGCAGAGAGGCACTGCTGAGTGCAAAGTCCTCCCTTGCATATGGCCAGGTACTGCAGACGATCTGGATCTGAAAAGAAACCACAGATTGAAGATAATATCAATTAAATTAAGCACAGTAAACAAGAAAAACAGCAAAGCTGAAGTATATCTTACCTCCAGGAATAGCTACTCATTAGCCAGATACATAATTCTAAACTTGACATTGTAATCAGATCTATCAGCAAATTGAAAAAAAGTAGAAATTATAAAGAAGTCATTTTGATATATGGATTTATATACATTATCATAAAAGATGAGCTTTTCTCTAAGAATATGTTTTGTTAGATAATTTTATTAAGCTATTGTGGTAAATAAGACATTTAAAAACTTATTACTTAGAACCGGAAAGCAAATCTCTACCATTTTTTCAGCAGTGTTTAAGGTCATACAATACTCAATTTAGTCATTCACAAATTTCTTTTAATCTAATTAAGAATGTTTCAAAGCTTTCTTTGAGGGTTCCTAAATAAAAATCCACATGCAAAGGCTCTTGCTGTTTTTCCTACCATGGTATAAAGGACTGAAACAATCCAGATAAAACAAAATGAAAAATACATGTACAGCAACTTGGTGGGAAGCTAAATAAAGTCAGCAAATACTTTTGGAAGACACATAGAAAACATTGCTCAAAATTTAAAGAAATAAACATTAGAAAAATTATAATGTGGACATGTATTAGAGGAAAGAACATGGAGTCTCATATGTCTTGGTTTCTGGTACAGTGAAGTACTGCCAAAAAGTGATCACCAAAAAATTCAATTCAGTAAAATGTGAGGTTATATTACTATGAAACTAATGAAGTGATTGGAACAGCAAACTTACACAGCCTAGTGGCTTGGAGCTCAGCAGATCCACTGTGCAGTCCAAATCTATCTAGTCTTTGAGTGGTTTTACACCATGTTCAACAGCAACGGAAAAGATTCTGGATCTTGTGAGCAGAGTCCAGGGAATCTCCCAGGTGGTTAGTACCCTTGTTTCTTGGCCCACTTGGAGGGACGATCTCAGACTGAGACTGATGGAGTTGCCTACCTTCTCTCTGCCCAGCTTCGTGCTTCTTTTTATTTTTGAGAATAGGAGCTAACTGGAGGACAGGAGCCACTTGACAATTAGGTTTTATCTGAGTTAGCAGAATTTCATCATCACTAGATGTTTTATGGTGGGATTTGACTGGTTGCTAGATTCTGTTTTAATTATGAAATATACAAAAAGCTATGTTTTTGATGAGTCAATAAAGCAAAGTTATATAGAGAAGATAAAGTCTCAGTAGTAATTGCCTTCTTTACTAAAAGAATGTTTTATGGAAAGACTGCACAAACCACTGATAAGATTGTTGCTGTGACAGTAAAAACAGTATTTCAGGTTAAGGTTACAAGTAGCATACGTTAACTTTATATACTGCTTTTTTCATAGGAAAGCTTTATGATGCAGTAAATGAGTTCAAATCATAGTGAACGAAGCTCTGCAAGATTTATT
The DNA here is from genome assembly GCA_039655065.1 of Glossophaga mutica. Classification (NCBI taxonomy): domain Eukaryota; kingdom Metazoa; phylum Chordata; class Mammalia; order Chiroptera; family Phyllostomidae; genus Glossophaga; species Glossophaga mutica. Next base: position 67,067,921 of record CM077308.1, read on the forward strand.
GCTGAGGTTGATTTTTAATACAAGGGATTTAAAATACTGTAGAATGTTACTGATGCTTTGAAGCATAATGAGACATAACAATGGAAATCTCCCGTACCACACAGTGGCCTTCTCAGTGCACAGTACTTAAAAAGATTTGTCAGATTCAAAGATGAGCTAACATAATTTCTTTTATAAAAGGATATGTGTTGCAAATCGCTGACCTTTCCTGTGGTGACAAGTGGCTCAGTAGTATGCTACTTAGAAGATGTTTAGCAGAAAGGATACTTCATTTGCCCCTTCAAGTTAACAACAACATTTTTGATAGAAAAACAAAAATAACTCCCTTTTATAAGACATTTTTGTAATGCAGAGAACATTGTGCAAAACAAGTGTCTGCAGATGATTCTGCTGTTACTTGGTTTTGTTGTGAGGGCATTGTAAGTACCTTATAAATCCAAAGTGTCATAACTACATACTTAAGCACTTGGAAATAGGATTTTCTAACTTCTTTTAAAAAGAACCCAAAGAGTTTCAATGTTTAGGTTCTGTCCATATTTAACAATAATAGCAGTATTTATTTAACACATTACATACCAGATACTTGGCTACATGCATTACGTGTGTAAAAGAGGTTAAATCACTTGCATAGACACAAAACAAATAAATGTCAGAGCTGAAATTGGAACCTTCGCTCTTATTTATTATATCTTACTTATTATCTAATGTCTCCTTCTCCTAATCATTTGTGATGAAAACCTATTTATATCAGGGAGAATAGAAGAAATTGGCTAGCTGACTTCTAGGGGAAAAGAAGCTCTGCATAATTGGTAGGTGGAATTGAAAAACGATTATCGTGACTAAGTAATCTACGCTGTATGCAGGCCATTCCCTCCTTGTCCATGGCTTCTGGATGTCTGTGACTTCTATCTTCCACCTTCTCCTTCTTCTCAGCCTTCCAGCACTGTCCCACCTTCACTGGCAGCTGATGACCTTGCTTCCTAATTTGTGAAAAAAAGTCATGAAACTGCTACCTCCACATGTTCGCATGTGGCATCTGACTCACCATTGACTTTCCTCCTGTGTCCAGAGGTCTGTGCTCTTCCTCAAGGCCAGCCCTCCCCCCATGTGCACTAGGTCCAGTCACCTCCTGTCAACTTCAGAGCAAATTGCTATACTCAAAAGAAAAAAATGAATGGCATAAATATGAGGGAGAAAAATTTATGTATATATAAAAAGTCATAATCTTGCATCAGAGTAGCACAGTGATTTAAATAACCTTGTTGACATATGGTTTTGTAATTTTTTTCTTATGTTGTCTATAGATGTCTTACACACCTCCTTACTCAATAGTATGTGAAATTCTCTTAAGGTCAGAGAGTTGTGTGGCTTATTAAAATTTTATATGCAAAGGACTTCCTGCCAAGATGGAGGCATAGGTGGACACGCTGTGCCTCCTCCCACAACCAAAATTAAGGACAAAAAAATTTTAGAAACAAGAAAAAAAACAGAACTAACAGAAAATTGAACTGTACAAAGTCCAACAACCATTCATCCCAACTGGTAAGAGGAGTAGAGTTGAGTAGGAAAAAGCGGAGGTTGACGGACCCGGGCATGCAGGTGCTCTAGGCATGCAGGCAGCAGCTAGTGGACCCTGAGTGTGGGGTGGCAATGGGCAGACGCAGTGAGGCCATGCAAGGCAGCTGGCTGACCAGGTGGTCCCACATTCACCCACAGATAATCCAGGCAAAAATGGGGAGCGAGACAGACCTCACAACCTAGGGCCCCAGTGCTGGGAAATAAAACCTAAAAACACCAATTGGAAACACTTGTGAGGGTTGAGGTGCCAGAAGAGACTCCCAGCCTCACAGGAGAGTTCATTGGAGAGACCTACAGGGTCCTAGAACGTACACAAGCCCACCCACCAGAAGGAAATCAGCACCAGAAGAGCCCAATTTGCTTGTGGAAAGCAACAGAAGGGACTGAAATCTAAGAGAGTGTGGAGCAAGCACCATTGTTCCCTCTTGGACCCCACCACCACATACAGCATCACTACCCAGCTGCCCTGCCCTGAGTAACACCTAAGGCTCCGCCCCTCATATGTAACATGTGCTACCAGACCAAAAATAAAATAATAAAATAAAATAAAATAATAAAATAAAATATAAAAAAAAATGGCTCAAACCGGAGAACAGATCAAAGCCCCAGAGCTAATTCATCTAAGCGACCAAGAGAGAGCCAACCTATCAGATGCAGAGTTCAAAGCACTGGTGATCAGGTGTTCACAGACTTGGTTGATTTTGGTTGCAAATTAGATGAACAAATGAAGGCTACACTAAGTGAAGTAAAGGAAAATGTACAGGGAACCAATAGTGATGGGAAGAAAACTGGGACTCAAATCAATGGAGTGGACCAGAAGGAAGAAAGAAACAACCAAACAGAAAACAAGGAAGAAACAAGAATTCAAAAAAAATGAGGAGAGGCTTAGGAACCTCCAGGACATCTTTAAATGTCCCAACATCCGAATTATAGGGATACCAGAAGGGGAAGAGGAAGAGCGACAAGTGGAAAACCTATGTGAACAAATAATAAAGGAAAACTTCCCCATTCTGGCTAAGGAAATAGACTTCCAGGAAGTCCAGGAAGCTCAGAGAGTCCCAAAGAAGTTGGACCCAAGGAGGAACACACCAAGGCACATCATAATTACATTAGCCAAGATTAAAATGAAGGAGAGAATTCTAGAAACAGCAAGAGATAAGGGGACAGTCACCTACAAAGGAGTTCCCATCAGACTGTCAGCTGATTTCTCAAAAGAGACCTTACAGGCAAGAAAGGGCTGGAAAGAAGTATTCCAAGTCATGAAAGGCAAGAACCTACATCCAAGATTGCTCTATCCAGCAAAGCTGTCATTTAGAATGGAAGGGAATATAAAGCGCTTCTCAGATAAGGTCAAGTTCAAGGAGTTCATCATCACCAAGCCCTTATTATATGAAATGTTAAAGGGACTTATCTAAGAAAAAGAAGATAAAAAATATGGCAGTAAAATGACAGCAAGCTCACAGTTATTAACAACCACACCTAAAACAAAAGCAAATAAGCAAGCAACTAGAACAGAACATAACCACAGAAATGGAGATCACATGGAAGGTTAGCAACAGGGGAGTGGGAGGAGGAAAGAGGGGGAAAAGGTATAGAGAATAAGTAGCATAGAAGGTAGAGAGAAAATAGATAGGGGGAGGGCAAGAATAGCGTGGGAAATGTAGAAGCTAAAGAACTTATGACACATGGACATGAACTAAAGGCGGGGAATGTGGGTGGGAGGGGGTGTGCAGGGTGGAGGGGAATGAAGGGGGGAAATGGGACAACTGTAATAACGTAATCAATAAAATATATTTAAAAAATTTATATGCAGTCCCTTATTTCCCCTAAATGCCTACTTGTTAGGTAAATATATCATTGGAAACATAGTTGTAACTAGTTAGATGCTGCACAAAATTTGGTGTTTTACAACTTAAAAGGCATGTAAATCATTAGGGGAGAGTTCAGATGAGAACTCTCCATCCAGAAACATTGTTTTGTCTATAACAACAGCAATGGGACTAGCTTCAGGAAGGATATATGAGAAACTGATCACAGTAAATAAGAAATTAAATTTAAGAGGGAAGAAAGAAGAGGAAATAATTTTGAATAGTAACTTCGAGGAAGTCTTTAAAAAATTAAATATTGGAATGTCACATGGTGAGATTCCATGAACTTACTTGGTTCCTCTTTTGGGACATATCCAGAATCTCACCTCTCATTACTACCTCCGCTGGCCACTTCAGTTCAAGCCACAGTTATTCTCCTTTGGATTTATTGCAACAGCCCTTTCACTGGTCTTATTGCCACCTTTGCCCTCCTAAAGTCTATACTCAACCTAGAAACCAAAGTGATTAGTGTTTAAGTATATGCCAGATCACATCACTCCTCTGCTCAAAACACTGCAATGGCACTTCTTTTTTTCCAGAGAAAAATCTAACTGTTTACAGTAGTCTCCAAGGCTCTTTTAGGATCTGAGCCCTGTGACACTCTGAACTTCCTTTCCACCACTGTTCTCCCTGGCTCAGTGAGCTCTGACCTTACTAGTTTCTTCAGACAATTCAGGCCATCTCTTGGGGTCTTAAAAATTGGCTCTTTCTGGCCTCAATCCACTTTCTGACTCTCCACACTCATCCAGCTCATTCTAATTTCCAGCTTCGGTGAATGCCCTGCAGCATACCAAAGTGCCAGCCTCTCATTTCATAGTCACGTTCCCCCACTAGATTATTGTCAAGTTTTTCGATTTAACAGTAATAAGTAAATGTGTTTTTTAGGAAGAATCATACTTAAAACTTGGTTTTCTGAAAGAAACAAAAGAAAATTGTGGGTAGTAGTCTGCTTTGAGGTATTAAGACAAAGGATGATACCATCTGCAAAACAAGAATTAGTGACATAGGAACAATTAGATGAGATGAAAACTTAGAATCATGAGATGAGAAAACGCTAAAGTAAGAGCCAAAAAACACAGTAGCAGAGTTAATATCTGTGTCGGAAGCCTTCAAAAACAGAAAATAAGATCAGTTATGTAGAATTCATATTGTATTCAAGTAGTTACTACACAATGAAAGGAAAAGGGAAAATTGATGAAAATTTCAAGCTATGATTTATTGTTTTTACAATGTACCAGTCAGTATGCTGAGTATTTTATCTAATTTAGATACATTTAATTATGTAGTGTTTATTTTTATTTCCATTTTATAGGTAGGTAAACTAAGACTTAGATAATTTTCTCAAGGTGTAGTTAGTGGTAGAATTAGACTTTTAGTGGAAGTCTATCCAATTATAAAGCATGTGGTCTTATCAATGTGCTGTTGGATAACATAAAATGAGAGCAGATACCCCACCCATAAATAATTAGTGTTTCTGAAGAATAAAAAACTAACTTTAGCAAAATTATCCACTGATTATGGACACTAAGCTCCTAGGATCTTATCATCGGCACCCAGAACAATGTCAGGATCTAGGAGATATTCAATAAATACTTGTTTACTGAACTGTCATAATTACTACTTATTAAGCATTTAGTCTACCATAGTGCCACATGTTTTAACATATTTTGTTTAACTCTCAAACCAATTTTGAACTATTTTTTATGCATAAAGAAAATGAAGCACCAAGGGGTTAAGTGATTTATTCAAAGTCTTGTAGTTAATAGATTGTAGAACTTGGATAACAGAAGTACATTTAACAGTTACATAAAAATTTTACTCTATATATCGAAAGGGGTTATTGTGTCCCAAGCAAATATAATGAAAAAAGCTATACTTTTGTATATATTAAATTGTTAAAAATTTCATATAGAAAGAAAACACTGAGGGAGTAGTGGAGGGGCGAAAATGGAGACAACTGTACTTGAACAACAATGAAAAAGGAGAAAAAAATGCAAACTGCAAGGATATATGTACATTTAAAAAAAGAAAGAAAATACCCTATATGATTTTAAACAAGAAGAAAACTGGCTAACTACCCAGAAATACAAATTGGGCTATTAGATTCCTCTTTGGAACATTAAGTGCTAGGGTTGACAAGAATTCTATCAAAGTGAGTCATTATTCTTGGGTGAGGGCAACATATATTCACACATATGCGTAAGGGTTTAGGAATATACCTAATCTCTACTGAAGTACGTTTGCGTGTTACTTGGGAGAAATTGGGTCGCTGGGGTGGCCTCTTGTTCAGAAAGAAGCTTAGCAATGCAAATCTCTCTATAAGAGACGGGAGAAGTCATTCTCTTTGCCGTTGCTCCCCACCAGCGAGATATAACTCTCCCCTGTGACCCCTTTCAAGTTTCACAAGCTCCTGTCTGGTTGGTGCCCAGTACTCATGTTTCTCTTCTTAAGGGACAGAGCTCTTTGTGCCCTTTGTTCCCAGGCCTAGATTCTTTATGTCTGTTCTACTCTTAGGTATTTCCATGTACTTTATTAGTCATTTTCCCTTGGGAAATTTAAGTACCTATGTAATATCTATTGTGTTACAAGAATTACATGAAATAAAGCAGTTAAATTCCTAGTATACTGGCCTATACTGTTCTCAATAAATTTATTTTTCCTTTCTTCTTCTTTTCCCCCCATACGTTTTCCCTTCACTTGAATCAAAAATCCTTGGGTCTTACATAAAGATACGTTTACACTTACTGGTTCAGTATCGTCTGGCTGTCTTTCACACTCTGCCAAATATTGATTCTTCTCCTCCATTTTCACTCTAGCTTTACACAGCCAGCCCCAGATCATCGAATGTGAAACACTGGTCCAAACTTTCATGTTATTCTGTCTTTAGAATATTTTGGCTTCTAGAAAACATATATAAAATTTGAATAAATAGTAAAATGAGTATACTTAATTATATTTAAGTAAGTTGTAGACATCAAATTTCACCTCTTAAGACTTCAACATGTATCTTGTAAGTATAAGAACATTCTGCAATATAACTGCAATATATCATCACACCCAAGAATTTGACATTAATACAATAATTTTATTTAGTATACAGCCAGTATTTAAATTTACCCAATTGTTCTCAAAATATCTTGTATAGATTACTTTTCATGCAGGATCCAATGAAGAACTATGTATTTCATGATGGCCGGGTGGCTTGGTTGGTTGAGCATCACCCTTTACACCAAAACGTTGCTGGTTTGATTCTGAGTCAGGACACATACCTAGGTTGTAGGTTGCATCCCAGATAAGAAGGCAACCAATTGATATTTCTCTCTCACATCTCTCTCTCTGTCTGCCCCCACCCCATCTTTCTCTCTCTCTCAAATCAATTTTTAAAAAACATATCCTCAGGTAAGAATTTTTTAAAAAGAACTATATTTCATTTGGTCCTTAGTATTCTTTAATCTAAAAAGATCTATAAGCCAGGCAGTGAATGACAAATACCATGTGATCTCACCTATAACTGGAACCTAATCAACAAAACAAACAAGCGAGCAAAGTAGAACCAGAGACATGGAAATAAAGAACAAACTGACAATGACCAGAGGGGAGGGGAGAAGGGGATGATAGGGAAAAGAAGGGGAAGGATCAAGTCGAGGAACATGTATAAAGGACCCATGGACAAAGACAATGGGGAGCGGAGAGGACTGAAATTGGAAGGTGGGGGTGGGTAGGGCAGGGGAGAGTAATGGGGGAAAATGGGGACAACTGTAATTGAGCAACAATAAAAAATTTTTTTAAATAAAATGCTTCCGAAACAAAAAATTTAAAAAAATCTTTTACCATTTTTTTTTGTCTTTTAAGAGATTGACTTTTTTTTTTTGAGACTTCTAGACCAGCTGTTACATAAAAATTCCCTGCAATCCGGATTTGTCTGATTTTTTTTCCCATGTTGTTAGATTCATTAAATATTTTGAAAAGAATCTTATACAGGGCAGTGGTTTCAAAATATCATGTACCCTTTAAAACTTAAAAATTATTAAGAGTCTTACAAGTTGTTTTTATGTGGACTTTATTTGTCAATATTTATCATATGAGAAATTAAAATATAATTTTTGAAGCATTTTAGTAACTCATTTTAAAAATATCAAACATTAGATGTTAATTTTCCAAACAAAAAAAATAATGACAAGAGTAACATCATTTTACCTTTTTATAGGTCATTTTAATATCTGCCTTAACAGAATGCAGCTGTGCCTCATACCTTTGTCTGCACTGAATGTGTTGCAATATGCTGTTTGGGTTGAAGCATATAAAGAAAATGTGTCACACAGATGTCTAGTTGCAAAATGAAGGAGTACTTCGCCTTTTCAGATCTGACAAGTGGAGGTCATTTCATTAAGGATTACAAAAGGATGATATTCTCCTATTATTTCTTTTAATTTTATCGGCTATAAATCTTTTTGTATAGTCCTTTATCTCTTCCAAAAGTAATTTAGTAATTTTGAAGTATAATTTTCGCTGGAAGGCTTATTAGATGTTTAATTAATTCTCTTTAGTTATAAATTTTTAAAGAAATGGGTTTGTGCCCTAGCAACCTCCAGTGGATTCTAGTGACTTCCTACATCTTACATGCACTCGTGGCTTTTATATAGTCATTGTGTTTTAATCACTTAGACTAAATTCTTTTTTTATGTTCAGATTATCTTATCTTTGGCCAGTGTGTCTCTATAGAATTTTATTAGCTCTCAATAATGTCAAATTCTGTCACAACAAGTTTCCCAAGCTCAACTGGTACATTTCCTGTCCCGGCCATGTCTCCAAGGAGCCCTGATTCCTTTTAGATGAAAATAGTAGACACAACAATCTGGATCCTACATTTATTACCTCGATGGTTGTCTACTCCTGGGAGTTTTCAGTGGACAGACCTAGAAAATACATCTTTTTTAAAAGCAGGGTGATCGTGAGTTTACATCAACATTTCTTAACCGCAGCACTACTGACATTTGGGGCCAGTTAATTCCTTGTTTGGGGGATTGTCCTGTGTACTGTAGGATGGTTAGCAGTACCCCCGGACTCTCCTCAGTAGTACCTGCCCCTCAGTTGTGTAAACCCACATTATGCCCATGCATTGTGAAATGCCCCAGAACGGCCACGGTATAAGGGGGCAAAATTGCAGCTAGTTGAGAACCACTGGTTTACACTTATATTTCTAGCAACATTAAAATAATTCCCTAATTGTTTTATCCATTTGTGTATGTATATTTATATGTACATATGTATATATGTATGTGTATATATATACATACATATATATAAAATACCAATATCAGCATAACATCTAACAAAACCTGCTCTGTGGAGTAGTTTGTCTTCCTCTGCAAGAAATCTTAGGTCAATCACATAGTCTTTAATCAGAAGAGTAATCTCATTTCAGTAATCAAAATGCACAGGCCAGCATTTTGTCAACATTCCAAACTCTCACCTAATTTAGGTTTACCTCTTTGCCCCAGCTCAGTACTGCTTGGGGCTCGAAGCCTTCAGGGAAGAAGAAAACAAGATTACCTTCCTCTCTGTTTACCCTGCTCACACTGCAAAGTCCCACTAGCTGCTGACCAGGATGATAGCCTAGGAAAAGGGGTTAAAGGGTGAAGGACAGTTATGCACGGCAGGCACATATATGGCCATCAATGGAATTCTCTGTGCTTGATAGATGATTGTAGCTGACTCTTTCTTGAGCAAAATACTTTGGTGGGATTCTTGGGGGTATTTCACTGCGGAGCTTGAACTGTAATCTGGTAATGCAGGTGATGCCTCTTTTCTCTCTGGAAATTTCTGACTGGGCCCTCATCCCCTGGACCTGTAGAGGTTGGCCCTACCCAGAGTGCCTATGTTGGATTACAGTGCCCTCTAGGCTGCCCTTGTGGGCAGAACCATTTTAAAACAGAAAGGAAGAAACTTTTATTGACCCCAAAATTTTCAGAAACATGCTCAAACTGAAAGTATAGAGCTTAATGAACTGTCACTCAGTAAATGAAACCATGTTTCTACTATTACCTAGGTCACCAAATTTAAAAATTGGAGCTTTCCCAAAGCTCCCTCACACCCCTTCCAAGCACTCCCCAAAAGTTACTACCATCCCAACTTCTAATATCATAAATGGTTTTGAGTATTTTGGAACTTTATTTCAATGGAATCATACAGCATTTTTCTATGTCTACTTATTTTACACAGGAATTCATCCACATTTTTGCATGGGTGAGACATTTGTTCTCATTCCTGTATAATATATTTAATAAATAAAAGAATTTGTTTATACATTATGCTATAGTAGATCATTTGGATTGTTTTCAGTTTAGGGCTATTTTGAACACTGCTTCTATAAATATTCTTCTACAAATCTTTTTTTCTCTATATTTTTTTCTCCATACCCCCTCCTCTTATGCATGAGTTGCATTTGATCCCCCCAGAACCCTGGGAATGTCAATAACCCTAGAACAGTATACAAGGTCTGTTCAGAAGGCATCCAGTCATGTAATATGAAAAAATAGAGATATATATTGAATAAGATACAAGAAACATTGTATATAGGACAATGATGCCTCAATCCCCCTTAAAGTCTCACACAGTTCTCCCAGTCACTATTGGCTGCCCTGTCGTATTTTCCTGAATCTCATCAATGGTCTGAAATCTCTTCCCTTTCAAAGGTGATTTTAGTTTGGGGAAAAGCCAGAAATCACAGAGTGCCAAATCTGGGTTGTAGGAGAGCTAAGTCACCTGGGTGATTTGATGTTTCACCAAAGTATTGCACAAGATGTGATACATGAGTGGGCGCATTGTTGTGATGAAGCTGCCAATCACCAGTTCCCATAGCTGCAGCCTTATGAATAATCTGTATAGTTTCTGTGGAGCAACAGTTTCTGCAGAAAGTTTGATGCAAATTTGTTGTTTTACTTGCTAAGTCATTTTGAATGTGATGGCCACATTGTACACATGCTCACTCAATGGTGTCTACCACCCCCACTGACTAATACAGTGAAGTCATCATTGTTCACACATGCGCATCCCAGTCCACTCCCTTTGGCTGCCAGGTTATATCAATGTCATGCAAACCATTCTTGTTATATTAACAATGGCTGAACTTCTTCTGGACAGATCTTTCATATGTTCTTTGGCACAAGCTCATATGCCCTGCAGTAGTGAAAATTTACCTCCCATAAAAGCCAGATTTTATGTTTTGTTTTCAGTCATGGATGACTCTTCTCCCCACCCAAAGTTTTAGGCTTATCTCTGGCATCATTGGCATATCTTGGTAGTGTTTTCTAATGCTACTCTCATGCTTAAGACAGCATTTTGAGATGCCCCATTTTATGCAGAGGTCAGTTCACACACCTTTCTCCCAGTGGGCCCAAGGTCACAAATTCCAGCCCTTCATGAACTCTAAATCCCAGTTACCATTTTTTGACTTTACAATGGTATGAAAGCAACATACATAATAAATTACATAAAATATTCAACATTTTATTATAAAATAGACTTTGTGGTGATGATTTTGCCCAACTGTAGGCTAATGTAAGTGTTTTGAGCACATTCAAGGTAGGCCAGGCTAAGCTAAGTGTTAAGTAGGTTAAATGTATTAAATGTCCAGTTATACCTCAGTACTTGGTCAGCTCCAGAACTTATCAAATCTTGTACTTGTCAAGTTTTGATGAGAAAAAAATATGTTTCAGCACTCGGTGCTTGCTCAGGACTCACCGCACTTGCCAGAACTGGTATGAGTCATGACACCACCCTGCAGGAGAATATGCTTCATCACTCCTTCCTTGCTCGATGCTTGTCAGTTTCAGCATGCATCATGAGTTCCAGAACAAATTAATGACGAGTATCAAGGCATCACTGTATTTTGGACTTAACTATATTTTCAACTTACAGTGGGGTTACTGTAACCTCATTGTGAGTCAAAGAGCATCTATATCTGTTTAAGTTTGTATGCAACTCATTTCTAATTCTTTCATATCAGACTTTCTCCCCTATACATTCTCTATTGTGCTCACCTATTGTTGGCTAGGTTACATCTTTCAAAACCTCTTTAGGAATAGTATAGAAGGACCTTATTTCTTGATTTTCTGCATATTTGAAAATGTCTTTCAGTTGCCTTTAAAACTGAATAACTTGACTAGGTATAGGTTTGTGGGGGCTATATCTAGGACACATCTAACTATAGGTGGGATTTAGGGATGAGATAATAATCATAATTATAGTAGACATTCATTAAGTACTTGCTATGCATCAGACTATTCTAAGCTCTTACGTGAGCTTGTATAATCCTTTGATGCTACCCTAGATACTAATATTATCTTTACTTCACTTAGCAAAAGAAAAACAAAGATCATCCAGCTAATAAATAGTGGGGTTGAAATGTGACCTTAAGCAATATTGTTTCATACTCTTGACTCCTATACTACCTCTCAGGTTAATTAAGCTAAAATTTGTTAACTTAGGCATATTACTCAACTTCTTGATGCTTCAGTTAACTCTCTATGAAGTGGGACTACAATACTTTCCAAGGTCGCTGTGATAATTAAATAAGTTAATGTATGCAAATAGCTGGCGATGGTGCCTAACACATGTGAAGTGCTTAATAATTGTCTGTTGCTATTGTTATTATTATCTTATGGATAGTAAGCTGCAGATCTGAGCTTTCAAAAAACAGTCTGACTTTAGTAAATGCTCTTCAACATTTAGTATGAGCAATTAAAGTGGCATTTCAATTAAGCAATTAAAGTGGCATTTCAATTAACACTATTTGAAAAATAGTGTTGGGACATATTTGATAAACAATAAATACTTGCTAAATGAATGAGGATTTTGTAAACTATATACACATTCACTTAACAAATATTAACAAATAGATATTATGTATTCTCTAGGTCTGTATAGACAGATTGGAAGGAAACATGAAAATAAAAATAGTCACATGGTAATGAAAGTATAAATGATTTTTTGTTTTGAATTTCCTTAACATATTACAAAATTTCTCTCATAATACAATATATTAAATTTAAAAAATTAACCAGATAATTTGGGCCCTGGCTGGTGTAGCTCAGTGGATTGAGCGCGGGCCTGCGAACCGAAAGATCGCAGTTCGATTCCCAGTCAGGGCACATGCCTGGGTTGCCAGGCCAGTTCCCGTCAGGGGACATACAAGAGGCAACTGCACATTGATGTTTCTCTCCCTCTCTCCTTCCCTTCCCCTCTAAAGATAAATAAATAAAATCTAAAAAAAAAAGGAAAATAAATAAATCTTAAAAAAAAAAAATTAACCAGATAATCACTATACACAAAGTTTGAGCTACCTACAGAGAGATGGTTGGAAGATCAAAGCTCAGGATGAGATTTTGGAGCCATAAGAAGATAATAAAACTACCAACAGAATGTGGCAGTAGAATATACCATATAAGGAATTGGCAAAGAAGAGGGATTGGCAAAGAGAACTTAAAAGGGACTTTTGGAAAGATGTATGAAAAGTCATGAGAGTCCTTCCCCCAAAAACAAAGCAGGGTGTCAGGTATGGAGGGAAATTGCCAGTGGCAAGTTACACAGAATGTTAAGAAAGAATCCACAGTATTTTGGAATGAAGAAATCTTTGATGATGTTAAGCCACTTTATAAGGACAGTGAACATCAGCTACTTCATAAACCTCTCAGTATGCTGAGAGGTAATGACAGTTGGGTGATTAGAGAATGCAAGTGAAGATGAAGATGATCTTTTCAATAACTTTGATGACAAAGGGAGTGATGGAGTCAGGGAGAATTTAAAATGAAACAGAATTCCTCCTCTCTCTCTCTCTCTCTCTCTCTCTCTCTCTCTCTCTCTCTCTCTCTCAGGCTGGAGTGTTTGGAATGGGAATACTTGAGGGGAAAGTGAGACATCACTGGAGAAAGAGAAATTAAAGATTTTGAAGGAGTGTGGGGGAAGTTGGTGGGGGAAGATTTGAAAGCAGGCAGGAAGGAATGGTTTCAGGAACACAGACTAAGAGCCCTAGTAAAAGGGCACTCTTTCTCTAAAATGCTGAAGAAGAAGATACTCTTATAAATCATTTAAGACGTAGAAATGAGAAAAGTCTGCAGCATTCCAGCTGGTGGTATTTCAGGCTTTTTTTCCTCTAGTATATTTGTGATCTAGGAGTAGAGAATAGGAGAGCATCATTCCAAACAATAATTATATCCATGAGCACTATTTATTTAAGCTTGTTCTTTATATAGGATGGAAAATCTTGTTTCCTATTTTCTGTTCTCTTGTGAGAAACCAGCGTAGAATCTAGATGAATGATGAAAGAAAGGGAAGGAGGAAGGGAGGGAGGAAAAAAGAAAGAAAGGGGAAGGAAGGAAGAAAGAGGAAGGAAGGAAAGAAGGATGGATGCTGGATACTCAACATGACCCAAACGATGATTCTTTTGTATTGTATAACTACTGGTTATTAGCAGCTTGAAGTGTCAGAAAGGTCTAAGGGCATTCTGCTGCTGACACCATTAAGAAGATACACAAATCTTGGATAAAAGATTTTTAAATTAAATTTATTGGGGTGACATTGGTTAATATGGTCATATACATGTCAAGTATACATTACGGTGATACGTGATCTGCATATTTCATTGTGTGCCCACCACCCAAAGTCAAATCATCTTCTGACACCATATATTTGACCCCCTTTACCCTCTACCACCCCACCCCCTCCCTCTGGTAACCACCATACTATCGTCTATCTGTGTCTCTGAGTTTCAGCTTTACACCCCACATGTGAGTGAGATCATATTTTTAAAGATGTTTAAAGGTGCCCTGAAATTGATTTCTAAGCCGTGTGCACCTCAGGGAGGCTCCTGAAGGCACAGGGATAGCACTGAGCAAGTGTGGAGCATTAATAACATTCAGTTATGCCAAGCAAGAGGCTGATGTGTAGCTATCCTGTTTTTCAGCTGCCATTACATAAAGTTTCCATTGGTCTTTAGATATTGTAAATAATTTTTACCATTTTATATTTTAGGGCAGCATAATTATTTATGTGCTGGAAGAAATGACTGCATCGTGGATAAAATCCGCAGAAAAAACTGCCCGGCATGTCGCCTTAGAAAGTGCTGTCAAGCTGGCATGGTCCTTGGAGGTAATGCTGCTGTTTTCATTAATAATATACTAATATTTACACTATAAAATGATGGGTCAGAAAATCCTAATTTTCTCATTTATCTTTGTTCTTGCTTTGCTTTCCTGTCTTAATTATTGGTGTCTGAATGAAGCAACCAATACTATCCCATGAACTTTGTAGATTCCCAGCATGTTAATGTCTGTTAGGAGAAGTAATAAACCTCCTTTTGTCTCTATTGCCTATAAGTAAATGTTATGGAGTGTCCACCAACCTTTCATTAAGTGACTTGAGTTAGAGTCTTAGCTCTGCACTCATTGCGTATGTGACCCTGAGTAAGTCACTAACCCATTCTGGGCATCAGTCTCCTTCCAGGTAGAATGAGAGCACTGAAGTTCCTCCCAAACCAAAAACTGATTCTGTGAATTGGTCCAGTACATCAATCTCCATCCTTCTCACTCTCCATCAGTCCCTCCCTTGTCCTCTTTATATAACTGTATGTGGAGCCCTTACACTTACCAAGTACTATTTTAAGTTCTGGAGTATAATACCAAACAAAATGGACCAAATCCATGCCCTTGTGGAGCCTGCATTCTGGGGGAGGGGGCGAGGAACAATAAATATACATGTCAAAGGATAATAAGCACCATGGAAAATGGTAACCAGAGTGAATTAATAGGGCATGTCAGGGAAGGAAGTCACTCCTGAACACTTTTTTTTTTCTGATTAATATAGTATTCATGTCATTTAGCTGTTTCCTAAGCAATAATATTTTTGAAATCCTGTGTTCGATGCAGTAGTTATAGTTTTTCTAAAATACATTTTTAAAACTTGTAACTATTTAAATACATATTCAATGTACCACCTAAAAACAGCTAATGTACTAGAAGTGGTCTGTGTTACCTTCTGGGACATATTAGACCAACATTTTTTGACTGCCCACAGAGTTAAGCACTTCCTTAGTTCTTTCAGTCCCTGCTGCCCTTGAGTATGGTACAGTCTAATCCCTAATAAAATAATTATCTAACAGAAGAGTCAGTGACTTAAGAGAGGTACCTTACATTGTTAGCAAACAGAGAAAAGGAAAAAATCATTTTTATCTGGGGGAGTTTGCAAAAACTTCAGAAAGGAGGGTCTCAAAGAATGAATAGAAATGTTATAAGTGGAAAGGGAGAAAGGTATTTACAATGACAATCCTGTGTATTTGAAGAAAAACAAACAAACATGCATTTCAGTGGTGGTTTTTCAATTATTTAATGGGAACAGCAAGAAATGAAGCCTGAAAGTTCCGCTGGGCCAGCAGGGATGTGGACTTTGAACTGTATTCTATAGGCCCAGTGGAATCAGTGTCCTTTCTAAGAAAACGTTCATGGACTATCCATGGAATAAAGATCAACTTTCTAGGTGCAGGACGTGGGGCCTGTCATCACCTAGAAGTAGCTTTCTGTTTTTCTAAGCCCTTCTCCCACCAACCCTTTGGGATCATTACCCTCCTTTCACCTGTCCTCGCATGTTTTACTTTTGTCTGCACCTCTCTTCCTCCACCCCTTCTCAAGTTCTAGTGTGATTTTCTGTGCGTGTGTTTGTGGGTGTGACCTTCCCATCACCCCAGTCACAGCAGGGACAGGGGTTTTGTGGGGACACAGTTTAATGTAGTGCTTTTCATATTTGGGAAGCTGAAAGCCCTCGAGCCAGTCTGGATTGGACCTTGTCCTGACTGTACTTACTTCAGCATTCGTACTCTTAAAATGGAAGAGTGACCAAGTTGATTAGAGGGGAAGTGATGAGACTCAGCTATCCTACACTATCCCAGCCCATATGAGGCACTGGGAATCCACGTTCTCTCTCTTTCGCTCTCTCTCTCTTCCTCCCTCCTACCCTCCCACCTTCTCCCTCTCCCTTTACCCCTCTCCCTGTTGTTTCTCATACATCTTCGTTGTAGAACTTACCTCACTGTTTTATAGCCCTTTACTTACCAGTATTCAGTTCAAGGATTTTCTCCTTATCCAAGATTAAGTTGTTTGAAAGCAGGAGCTTCATTTTAGTGTTTTTATCACCAAAGCATTTGTTTAAGTACTCAATACGTATTTGTAACTATCATTTTGAAGTCATTTGAAATATAGGTCTCTATGCATTCTTTTGTTTTAACTTTTTTATTGAGGCACAACAAGGCATTATAACTTGCCTTAATTTGAGGCAATCAGTTTAGTTAGCTGAATTAATACTGTTAAGAATATATATTCATAGTTTGACTAGTGATGCTACGTCACAATTTAGTGCTAAATTAGTGCTCATTGGAATTCAGCTTGAAAATTTTCACCTTGGGGAGGAAAAAAGTAAGGATCTCTTTTTCCCCTCTAGGAATGAAAACATTTCCTTAAACCAACTCATCACAAGGTCAAGGACTACTTTTCCTTTAACCCCACTAATTAGAACAGCATCCTTTTGTTGTCAATTGTGTACTGACTTCCAATCTTGATAAAAAAGGTATCCTGAAAATGTAAAATATTTCCAAATACTTCCATAAATGGCTGCCCTTTGCAAATGTAACCATATCTGGTCTCCCTGGAAAAGTTGAAGAATCTCATGATTGTTAGAAGTTTCATGGCCTGGAACAGTCTCATTGGCATAGGCAGATACCAAGACCTCTTCATTCTCCATGAGGTTGACAAACAGTGGCACATTCACTGCCAGCTTTAGCATGTGAAAAATGAAAACATAAGTGCCATTCATTGCACAATTAAATCTACCAAGCTGAGCCCTGCCTGGTGTGGCTCAGTGGACTGGGTGCCAGCCTGCAAACCAAAGGGTCACCAGTTCAATTCCTAGTCAGAGCACATGGCTGGGTTGCAGGTCAAGTCCCCAGTAGGGAGCGCTTGAAAAGCAACCACACACTGTCTTTCTCCCTGTCTTCCTCTCTCTCTAAAAATAAATAAATAAAATATTTTCCAAAAAAAATCTACCAAGCTGAAAATCAAGTTTCTCCCAGGTTGTTCAGAAGAAGCTCAAACACAACAGGTTGGTCTAAAGTTCCAAGGGTGAGATTAGAGGTTGTGGCTGCTGAGAAGGCAACCTGCATCTGCTGAGGCAGGGGAGAGACACGTACTGGCAGTATGGTGGTTTCTGGATTTGTCACCGGCACATCCGCAGGGCGTATGCTGTGGGAATCTACTTGTCTAGAGTCACCACTGTTAAAGGTTTCATTGTCTCTTTCTGGGCTGCTCACCTGAAAAGAATCACTCCACCCTGCTCTTGAATTTGCCTACAGACCACTAGATGTCCCTCTTTACCTGTAACACTGCTGGTAATTATTTTTTTTTAAGAATAAGGTGTTCCAGGATACTCTAGTTTGGAATTGTAGCTGGCTGTAGTTTCCATTGGAAACTGAAGGAGGTCTTCTATAAGTATCAAAACCTTTATAGCCACCAGCGGACCAATATGTATTAGTTAGTAATTTCCCACCACAAGCACACCCTCTCACAGATCCCTGACTATTGATAAATTGATTGAGAGGGCCTGGGAAATAACTTTTGTCTGGGTTGGGTAAAAGGCAAGGATGTCATTGATTACTTGAGTAGTTCCAGGAGGATAACTTGCACTGTCTTGAGAAATAACAGTTTGTTCTATGTATATAGCTGGCCATTGGCATTGGAGCAGTGTCTGTGAACTTTGCTGTAGTAAAACTTTGACTATAGCCAGGTGAATAGTAGGATTCTTTTATTTCTTGTTCTTTCCATGGTGACAAAGATTCATTAACATTAAGTACTGTCTGCATGGCTTGGAAAGACGTTGTGTTAATCGTTACTGCTACTTGCTAGAGGTGACTGGAAGCTCTGTCCAGGGCCCTTTGACAGGGGAGGATTTGGAGAAGCCAGTGAAGATGGTTGCTTGCTTGGGGGAACTGCTTCTTCAGGAGTCTCTGAAGTCATAAACTCTGTTTAAGATCCTGAAGAAGCCTGATTGATAGTAACTAAACAAGCACTTGAACTACAAGTAACTGGAGAAAAAACAGCTTGTAATGCCTCTTGAAGAAAATCCCATTGACTGGATAGATTTTGCTCTGTAGACGCTACTGGGCTACCTGGAATAGTTGAAGGTGGCTGTGATGATGGACTTGCATTTGAAGGTTTGTCAAAATCTAGAATAGATTATTGCATAAATTTCTATGTTCCTTGAATCTGGGTCATCGGATCCTGCAGTTATTCTTTCCTCAATACTGGACCCGTTGAAAGGGTAGAGTAAGAACCTATAGATAGCTGATGCACAGGCTTAGGCATATCTTTGGGTTTGGTGTGAGGTTTCCTGCAGCTAACCCCCATTTTGGAGAAATTTGGGATTGTGGTATAAAAGGGTGTTTTTGATTATCAACACTATTTTCTCAGGATTTAGGAGTTTCTGGCTGTCTTGAACCCTATTCTTCACACGTGGAAATGATCCCTGACTTGCTGATGCAGAGAGAGTGTCTAAGACTTTGCGGTTTACTTCTTTGGATCCTGTTCTTTCTCCAGCTGAACTGGCCAAGGCATTGGAATCTCTCATTTCTTCCGTTCCTCCTGAATGTATCCTGCTTTGCAATTTAGGGGTTTCTCGCTCCCACTAGCTAGGAGTTAGCTTGGGTTTAGAGACATCTGCTTCGTTTATTCTTACTTTAGAATGGACCTGAATTTTTCAATCTCTTGTTTGCTCTGTTCTAAGGAAACTGCAGGCTTTCCTAGCTCCCCATGCTTAAGAGAGGTCTCCTAGGACTTGAAGGATTCCTGTTTCTTCTCCTCACCATCTGGTTCAGCAAACGTATCGCAACATTTGGGGGTATTTGGTTTTCTAAAATAATCCTCTTTTCAAGATTGCTTTTTATTCTGTTTGCTTGAATCATCTACTTCTGTTATGTAGCACCTTCTTGTGGTCATGTCTCTGGCAATGCAAGTTCCATAAGAGATGCTAACTCTTTGACATATTCATCTTCAATAATTATTTTCTTCTATAATTTTATGAGCATTTCTTCCTCCAATGATACTTGTTTTTCCTGAGCATTTTTTGGAACTGGAATGTTTTCAAAGTAGCCTGATTTCAATAATTTAGACAGCATATCTTTCATATGTTTGTATGTTGTTCCCACCACTGCATTCTCACTACCTTCCAAAAGGTCCTAAAAATACAGTAATGAATGCTCTGTCTGGTCTTCAGCACTTAGACTTTCATTTCTTTTTTTAAATTTTTTAATTTTTAATATAGTTTATTGATTATGCTATTACAGTTGTCCCATTTTCCCCCTTCTCTCCCCTTTACCCTGCACACCCTCTCCAACCCACGTTCCCCATCTTTAGTTCATGTCCATGTGTCGTAAGTTCTTTAGCTTCTACATTTCCCATACTATTCTTGCCCTCCCCCTGTCTATTTTCTACCCACCATCTATGCTACTTATTCTCTGTACCTTCCCCCCCTCCTCCTCCCACTCCCCTGTTGATAACCCTCCATGTGATCTCCTTTCTGTGGTTCTGTTCCTGTTCTAGTTGTTTGCTTTGTTTTTTTTTTAAGGTGTGGTTGTTACTAATTTGTGAGTTTGCTGTCATTTTACTATACATGTTTTTATCTTCTTTTTCTTAGATAAGTCCCTTTAACATTTTGTATAAGAAGGGCTTGGTGATGATGAACTCCTTGAACTTGACCTTATCTAAGAAGCACTTTATCTTCCCTTCCATTCTAAATGACAGCTTTGCTAGATAGAACAATCTTGGATGTAAGTCCTTGCCTTTCATGACTTGGAATACTTCTTTACAGCCCCTTCTTGACTGGAAGGTCTCTTTTGAGAAACCAGCTGACAGTCTGATGGGAACTCCTTTGTAGGTGACTGTCCCCTTATCCCTTGCTCTTTCATTTTAATCTTGGCTAATGTAATTATGATGTGCCTTGGTGTGTTCCTCCTTGGGTCCAACTTCTTTGGGACTCTCTGAACTTCCTGGACTTCCTGGAAGTCTATTTCCTTTGCCAGATTGGGGAAGTTCTCTTTTATTATTTGTTCAAATAAGTTTTCCACCTGTTGCTTTTCCTCTTCTCCTTCTGGTATCCCTGTAATTCAGTAGTTGGAATGTTTAAAGATGTCCTGGAGGTTCCTAAGCCTCTCCTCATTTTTTGGAATTATTGTTTCTTCCTTCTTTTCTGTTTGGTTGTTTCTTTCTTCCTTCTGGTCCACTGCATTGATTCGAGTCCCAGTTTACTTCCCATCACTATTGGTTCCTGGTACATTTTCCTCTATTTCACTTATTGTAGCCTTCATTTTTTCATCTAACTTGTGACCAAATTCAACTAATTCTGTGAGCATCCTGATTACCAGTGTTTTGAGCTCTGTATCTGATATGTTGGCTATTTCTTCATGGCTTAGTTGTATTATTTCTGGAGCTTTGATCTGTTCTTTTGTTTGGGACATTTTTTGTGTGTCTTGATGTGCCTGTTACATATGAGGGGGTGGAGCCTTAGGTGTTCACCAGGGCGGGGCAACCCAAGTGGCTGGGTTGTGACACTGTATGTAGGGGAGGGGTCTGAGAGGAAACAATGGCACTTGCTCTGCTCTCTGCTAGTTATCAGTCACTTCCGGTGCTTCCCCTAAGCAAACTGGGCCCCTCTGGTGCAGATTCCCATGTGGGTGGGTTTGTGTACATTCTAGGACACTGTGGGTCTCTCCAACAAACTCTCCTGTGAGGCTGGGAGTCTCTCCCAGAACCTCAACCCCTATAGGTGTTTTCAATTGCTGTTTTGAGGCTTTATTTCCCTGCACTGGGAGCCTGGATTGCACAGTCTGTCTCACTCCCTAGTTTTTCCTGGTTTATATGTGTGTGAATATGGGAACACTTGTTCAGCCAGCAACCTTGTGCGCCAAGCCCCTCCACCATCCGCTGCCTCACTGGGTCCACCCGCTGCCGCCTTGAGTTCCCTGCGCTCCCAGGGTCCACCAGCTGCCACTTTTCTGGAGTCCTCTCCACCCAGCCACCCAACTCCGCCCCTCCTACCAGTCTGGATGAATGTTTCTTCTTTAACCTCTTGGTTGTCAGACTTCCATACAGTTCATTTTTCTGTCAGTACTGGTTGTTTTCTTGTTTCTAAATATTTGTTGTCCTTATTTTGGTTGTGGGAGGAGGCACAGTGTATCTACCTATGCCTCCATCTTGGTCGGAAGTCCAGACTTTCATTTCTTGCAGGGCAAGGCAGTTTTAAAAATTTAATGAGGCAGCCCAGTTCTTTTAAAGGCAAATGCACTGCACAATTCAAGCCCTCTTTCAGGTCTTTTTAAAAGTACATGTTTTTGTGTCAAGTTCTATAATACATTGTGAACTTCAAGTATGGTGTAAAGTTTTTCCTTCTATAGTCATTTCCAGGACACAGAAAGAGTATTTGGAGAAGGAAAAAGGTAAGTGATCTAAAGTAGTGTTTTTCATTTGGAGAAAGTGTGCTCTTTTTTTTTTTTTTTTTACTTTTTTTTTTTATTGTCGTTCAAGTACAGTTGTCTCCATTCCCCCCTACCCCGTCCACCCCTACCTCCCACCCTTTATCCTACCCCTTTGGTTTTGTCCATGTGTCCTTTATACATGTTCCTGAAAACTCTTCCCCTTCTCCCCATTATCCCCTCCCACCTCCCCTCTGGTTACTGTCAGTTTGTTCTTAATTTCAATGTCTCTTGTTATATTTTGCTTGCTTGTTTGATTTTTGACTGCTAACTCTTGAAGTAGTCTTTCATTCCATAATTGCATTTATTTTAATCATCATACTATTGTAGGGGAAAAGTGATTGAAAATAAGCAAAGTAAAATGATGAAACCTCCCCACCTTGAGACACGGGTTCGTTCAGGAGACTTGGATCTGGCTAGCAACAAGACAAACACTCAGTAAGAAACAGGGTAACAAGAAGAAGAGAGCTTCAGAGAAAACTCGGAACTGGGGTAAAAGGGAAGGACTTTATTCCAGGGATATGGACTAAAGTAACATCAGAGCAGGGTTGCCAGCAAGAGCGCATGGTGCAAAGCTGTTTTAATTGACGTCAGTTTTCTTATTTCTTCTGTGTAAGGGCAGAACTGGTTCCATTTTAGGGCAGAGTTTAATTCAGGGCTAAATAGCCCCAGCCTCAGAATTAGAAGAGAAAATAGGGAGACATGTGATCCGATAGCTATCACTGCCCAGTCACACTGTCCTTAATTCCGTTGTTTTCCCATCACTTTCCCAAGGCCCCGTGGTGTCATCCTGAAGCCCAGTTCTCCTGAAATATGCATTTCTCCTGCCCCTGCATAATTTACTTCAGTCAGTGAACCTCCTTTTATGGCTGATGACCATAAAATTTATCATCCCAACCAGGACACTGCTGAAATGAAATGGAGCCCTATCAATAATTAAAATTGGGCTAACAGATGTAAACCAAGACATTCCCAGGCTAATTGGACCATAGGGCAAGCCCTGTCCCATTTTTCCCACTAGAAGATACAAATATGTTCTGGCCAAATGAATACATAAATTTCTGGGGATGTAGATGAAACAGTCAAATGTTAACTTATATGTTTTTAATTTATTAAAATATTAATTTAGTTAAGCACAAATATAAAGGTGTATTGATTTGGAAGAATTGCATTTCTACTCTCACATTTTATGAACAATTTTATTCAAAGTAATTTCACAAATCATTGGCAGTAGGGTCTCTGCTTCAGTGGGGACAATTTTTAAATCAGCTAATCATTCTTTATGGAGTTCATGTTATCTAAGATGTTTGATATGTAGCACCTTTTGAATTGATGTGTACTATAATTAGAAATCTAACTTAAGCCAAATATACCCATTCACATAATATAAAAGTTTTACTATTTGCCCTGTAAGAACTACTATTTTTGTGATTCCCTATAATATAAAAACTTCTGTATTATTTAATTAGGAAATATATTAAGCCTACCCAAAATATTTTTTAAAATAAACACCTATGTCTCTATCACTCACGTTTTAACATTGGATCACTTTTAATATTTTATTTTATTAAGTTTTATAACAAATAAGATATTATAAGTATTTTGAAGCTTCGGGTATGTTTTCCTGAACCCATTAGATTTATTTCTTCCTCTCAGATCACTTAGCTAAATTATCGTTCAACATCTTCATACTTTTAACTCATGTGTATGAATCCATAGATAATAAAATATTATTTTGAATGTTTACAAACTTTATATAAATGGTATTGCCCTATACATTTTAATCTTGTTTTTTTCTCCCAATATTTTTTGGAGATTTATTCATATATGCACACATAACTAGGGTTTCATTCTAACTTCTCTGATACATTTTATGAATGGTGCACAGTGGTTTTCTTTCTTATGTTAATGGATATTATTTCTCATTTTTCATAATCATAAAACATGCTGCAATAAACATTCTTGTACTTGTATCTTTGTGTATATGTACTTTGAGAACTCTAGGTTATATATATAGAAAGGGAATTTCTGCTTCATTAACCTTACTAAACATTACCTAATCACCAAATCACTCAGCAAAGTGTTTCCTGCAGAGTATTAGATTTCTTGTTACGATGTATCCTCACCTGTACTTGGTTTTTCTGATCTTTAAATGTTTCCAATTTAATGGGCATGAAATTTGTATCTAATATTTTTAAATTTTTGTGTCCTTGATGAGTGGTAAGGAAAAATATTGTTAATATATTATTGGCCATTTGTATTTCCTCTTCCATGAATTGGCTGTTCATAACCATTGGTCATTTTCAACAGGGTTGTTGTTTTTCCAATGATTCGTACAACTTACCTCTATACTCCATACTGATTCTTTGTTAGTTACACATAGACTATGTCTTTACTTTTTACCTCCTTTATGATGTTATTTTTCTAATTTTTATATAATCGTACATGTCAATAGTCTTCCTTTATATCTTTTTCCACTGTGAAATCAGATAAGCTACTAAAAATCATCTAAAATGTTAAAAGTTTGTTTTTCACACGTATGTCCTTAATCTATCTACAAGTGATATTTTTTCATGTAAAGAAGCAGGAATATAACTTTATTTTATTTCCCATATGGATAACTAGTTGCCACAATGTATTTATTGGCACAATGGTCTTAAATTTTTTTGATAATGTACTTCTATGTAAGTAAAAAAGTTCAGAGTCTCCATCCCCAACATAGATATTTTCACAAGTAAATGATACATATTTACTACTATCAAACATGCTACTGAAATGGAACCCACATCCTATCCCCCACCTTTCTTTCTTCCTTTTTTCTTCCCTTCCTGTTTGTCATGCCTTCCTCAGATTTCTCATTTCCAATGCAGAGACCATTTGAATAACAAAAGATGAAACAAGAGAAAACACTGAAAAATATTTAATGAAAACTATGGTAAGCTCTGGCTGGTGTAGCTCAGTGGATTGAGTGCGGGCCTGCGAATCAAAGGATCGCGGTTCGATTCCCAGTTCAGGGCACATGCCTGGGTTGCAGGCCAGTTCCCAGCATGGGACACATAAGAGGCAACCATACATTGATATTTCTCTCCCTCTCCCTCTCTCCTACCTTTCCCCTCTAAAGATAAATAAATAAAAAATCTTAAAAAAAAAAAAAAGAAAACTATGGTAAAATGTCAGAGGTCAAACTATCAATGTTTTTGATGTGTCACAACATAGATTTTTCAGGTCCTTAATCTGGATTCAACAGCTTTGTTCTTATGATGAGAATTATGTTTGAGCTATTCGGTCTCTTAGTTGCATATGATTCTTGTTTTTAATGAATCACTTCCCTCACCCTCACAAGGTCACAGTGAACTTTTGCATTTTGTTCATGGCTGTACAATACAGAGCAGGAAAGATAGTTACACCCTGAAAGATGGTAATATATTTTCTACTTTAAGTGTTCCACCTCTAACTTCTTTCATTTTTGTATAATGACTCACAAAAAATACTTTTTTGAAATGAATACAGCTCTGTGGTAAAAATGCTAAACTATTATAAAGGTAAGTAGCTCTTTCAAAAGTAATAGCTTTCTACATGAAGGAATGATTAAACACATAGTTATGTTCGCTGACATTTTTTTTAAGCTGGAGATTATTTTTATAGGGTTGTTTTTTGTTTTATTTTATTTTGGTAGAGAGCCTTACCCTCAAACTGTAAAAGGTTATGTGAGAAAGCTAGTTTCTCTCCTACCTCCTCCTGCATCTGGATTTACCCCCAATTCATTTGGCAAAGAGAATAACTTTTGGGGGCTACAGGGTGTGGGTTATGTAGTAAATTCTTTTTTCTCTTCCTATACTTGAAACCAACAAAGCCTCAATTCCTTTTCTGAAGGATTCCAAAATACTTGAATTTGGGACACTCAACAGTACCTTTTTTTGTAGAGTAGAAGCTTAGTCTCTGTCTTTAATTACTACAAAAACTGAAATTACCTGCCCTCCCTTTAATGCAGGACTTGCTGTGAGTGATGCCTGCCACCTACCTTCCTAGACCTCTCATAGTCTTCCGCTTATGAGCATCTCTTTTTCTTTCCAGTCCCTTTGAATCCGCACCCCCCAGAGACAGTACCTGTCACACTGCTCTGCCAGTTCACTGCATTGAAACCTGCAGCCAGACAAATACTGTTTTCTGATCACTGATTGTCCACCCTAAATGCCATCCCACACACCCTGAATAAGGATATTCCTTAGAGATTCATTCTCACTTCCCTGCTTAAAGCTAGTGCTATATAGAGAGTTTGTTAGGGCACAGTCCCAATGGACCGATCCCAGCAACATCATCCTTTTGCTAATTCAAAGTAATAACATGTAACTAGACATAATTTAGGACAGCTAATGTTGGGATAATTGCCTGTAAATCCACCCAAACTACAGCAATTCTTATTATGACCCTCATAATGTTAAAAGATTTGCACCATTCCTTAATGGCCTGCTGATCTTTATCCTCTGTTTCCTCATCCAATTCCCAGAGAGCCTTCTGGCTACCATAAAACTTACATTTTAATACCCAATATAACAGTCTTCCTTTGCTTCTATGAAACAGGTTCAGCATTATTGCCTAAAGACTTTATGTCATCCAGTATAAAATATTTTTGCCAGAAATAAAAAACAAATAGTAGAAATACCATGACAAAGTAAACATTCATTTCAGAACACAATCCAGAATTAGTAACATTATTATTTTATTCAGTCCAGTAGTTTTACCTACATGTTTACGTATTTGTTTCCTCGATTTTTTCTTCTTGACTTTTCATTCAGTTTCCTTACTTTTAAAATAAATTGTTTTATGAGTACTTTCTATGGAAATCTGTTCATGATAAAGTCTCTTTTTCCACTGAAAAGACCTTTATTTCAACCTTATTTTTCAATGATGATTTTGGTGATCATAAAATTTTAGATTGACTTTTTTCCTCCACACCTGCATTTCTGGCTTGTATATAATATATATATATTTTTTTTTTGAGAACTCTCCTGTAGATTTAATAGTTTCTTTTGAGACAATATTCTCTCTATATTTGTGTAAAATGTTTTCATACTTAGTTTTCCAACCTTACTAAATGTAACTGGTTATAAATTTAGTTTTATTTCTACTTGGAAATCATCATAATTCCTAAATCTGAGATTATATTTTTCATAAATACTAGGAGGATCAAAACCATCCCAGTAGTGTTCAAATATTGCTTTCTTTTTAGTGCCTCTTTCTACCTCAAGAAGACTAATGAGGCATTATTAGGCTAGCTCACTTATTTTCTACATCTCTTTATCCTATTTAATATTACCCATAAAATTACCTGCCTGTGCTCTGTGTAGTCTGTGTAAATTCAGAATAAATTCAGTTGTCTTCCAGTTCACCATTCTTTCATTTTACTGATGGTAATTTTAAGACATCTTACTTGATTCTTCCATAAATTTGTCTATTTCTTTTTAATACCATTTCCCTTTCTTGTTTTTATTCTTTACCATATATCTTTAATCATTACAAGCATAATTGAAAAAATTGTATTTATTTATTTTTTTATTGTTTGGAAGCAGAATAGACTCTGGTTTATTGGACTTGGGAAGCAAAGAAGAAGCATATATCACGTGTGCAGCCTCCATTTCCACCTCCGGCAAATGAGTGGGTAGCTGGATCAAGTAATTCCAAAGTCTCATAACTCAGGATCTAGTTGTGCCATTGTGATGTGGTGGTATTAAAAAAAACTTCGTTTGTTTACAGGGTTTGTCAATGACTGTAGTATAAATACTCCCTTATACAAATTTCAGGCTACCAATGGTTTAACAACTGGCTTTAAAATTTTCTGAACACTTAATAACTTTTTACAAGTCACTAGGAGCCAAATTCAGCGCACTGTTTGTTTATTGTTTCTGCTACTTCGGGATTTTGTCATTCGGAATTATAATCTCATGCTTGGCAAAGTTTAATTTTTTTTTTTTTTTTTTTTTTGGAAACCTAATGGCCTTAGTTTAAGGCATTTCTCTCCAAAGAGAGGTTTTATTTTATTTTTCCATATATCTTAGGGGTTTTATCAGTGTAGGGCCACTTCTCACATTTACTTTTTGCCTCTAGGTTCCCAAAACTTTGCAGGTAGAATAATTTCAAACTAAAATCTAGGTGATGGAGACCTATAATTAAGAATGAACAGCTCTGGCTAGTGTAGCTCAGTGGATTGAGCGTGGGCTGTGAACCAAAGGGTTGCAGTTCGATTCCCAGTCAAGGCACATGCCTGGGGTGCAAGCCAGGTCCCCAGTGGGGGCCATGTGAGAGGCAACCACACATTGATGTTTCTCTCCCTCTCTTTCTCCCTCCCTTCTCCTCTCTCTAAAAATAAAGAAATAAAATATTTAAAAATGTTTCTGAGGGAAAAAAAAAGAATGAACAGAGAAGACTCTTTCCATGTTGAGTCAAAGATAAAACAGACATGCTTCCTCCTCATATCTGTTTGTCAATGGTTAGAGATGTTCATTTCAGATTCCTGATATTTTGCTGACCTTTGCGATATATATTTAAAAAGATGTTGCTTATGTTTTATCCATAAAACATAATGTTCTGTTCTGGAGAAGGAGATTTATAAGTTACCTAATCTTATACATTGCTAGTAAGAGAAGTTTATATAAAATTTATGCCAATTTTAATCAAATGCATTAATTCCACCTTAAAAATTTAACTGTAATTAATAGGTTAGAAAAAGATTAAAACACCACTGCAAGAGATGGTATAGCATTTTAATAACAAGTATGGGTTTAGAGTCAGAACAAGTAAGTTTCGATTTCAACTTCCCCACCAAAAGCTGTGGGACTTCACATACATCCCTTAACCTTTACACAACTCCATTTTCTTTCCTATTGAGAACATACAATGAAAGCTCTTTTAAGGGTAAAAGAAATGATACATCTAAAGTATATAGCACAATGTTTGGTACTTTGGTACTTTGGTTTAGTAAATGGTGTCTTAAAATAACTTTTATGTCTTGACATCATTTATGCAAATAGAGTCATTGGCAAAATAAAGGTTTTAATTTTCATGCAAAATATATTATTGCATGTTCTAAATTTTTTTCAGTATATGTAGGAATTAGTGAAAAGTAAATACAGATATCCTAGCATTGAAATTAATTTAAAGAATTATTGCTAGTAGAGGCATTCAATTAACATATTAGTTATTTAATATTGCTATAGTATATATCTATACTTTCAAACAATGTTTCACATGAGAACATAATCTGAAAGAAAAGATGTATATTTTCACATGGTAGAAAGATTTTCTAAATAATTGAAAATATGTGTCAATTGACATTTTATTCCTCTTAGAGGGGAATGTCCTATTTGTTTTTATTTTTAGAAGTGCTTTGGTAAGCTATTTGGGATAGAGGCTATGACCTTAAGAACATGCTGAAGTTACAAAAGATATTTACCAATTTGATCTACCAAAGGCAAAAAGTAGATTTCTGTTGCTTAGAATGGGGTAGAAGGAGGAGGGAGAAGTGAAGTGAAGAAGGTTGGTGACAGTAAGATGTTTACTGGGTGTACTATGTTCCTTTGCCTCCTAAATAGTCATTAAAGTTATATTAAAAATGTGGAAAATGTGTGGTATGAGCCCCTTTTCCACAAATCTAAATACAATGCCATTGTCTCTAGGCATATAATGTAACTGAAGAGAAAACTGAGATTCTACATTTTTTGTTTGTAGATAATATGCTTCTTCTGCCTGAATATGTCTTAATCTTCAAATTTTGGTAACTTCATCAAAACTTAGCTCTATCTTAATCCATTAATTTTTCTTGAAAGAGAGCAATCCCTGTTTGACCTGAAAATGTAACTCTCCTTACAAAGTAGGAAAGTATTCTCTCAATATTATCTTCAAAGATTTTCTTGTTTATGTTCTTTCCCTTTTTCAAGGCCCCCAGTAGTAACCTATAGGTTGTCTTTCTATTTTCTGTCTTCCACACCTGTCTTCGTTTCTCTACTCACTTTAATTTTAATTCCTTTATACTCCATTTGGTGATTTTTCTCAAAACCTCAAAATCTGAACTTCATGTTACTTGTTTAGTCTTTTGCACTTGTAATTATCTTTTTATATTCTTCCAAATTAGGTTTTTGGATCTATAATAACTCTATTTTTTTATTTTTTTTAAATTTTCTCTGCCATCTCTCATTTTATCTTGTGTTTTGTAATTTTATTTCAACTCTTATTTGATTTTGTGTTTCTCTTCTTTGATTGCTGAAAACTTAAAAAACTCAGATGCTAGTTTATCTTTGAAACACAGTGAAAGGATTGCTTAAGTCCATTTCCTATAAATATTCTTCCTCCAACCTTTATTCATTTGATTTTTGCATTATCTTTCTAAAAATATTTTAGCTTAAATTCCATTCTATATGTTTGCTACTTATTACACATTTAAGTGTATATAATTCTACCTTGGCTTGCTATTTGACTAATTGTCAGCTGGTTTCCCTTAGATTCCTCCCTGGTTTGATTATTGCCTTATAATTTGAGCTGGAAGACTTGTAATCCCAGCTCTTTGGTTTGGATGGAAGAGAGAGAAACAGTGGGTGAGGGCATAAATGTAGCTTTGGTAGAAAGGTGTCAACAACTGAAATTTTAAGGCATCTGTGAACTCCATTATCCTATGAAAATTCTGCCTTGGATTGTGTTTTTTTCTGAAGGAAAATTCCCCTTAGATTTCTTCCTATTTTTCAGGGGAAAGTTATAAGATAGGAGGGCCATATTATATATAAGATAGGAGGGCCATTCAGGGGAAGTTATAAGATAGGAGGCCATATTATAGCCCTTGAGCTCTCATGGCAAACAAGTTTTTATTACTATATGCAATTATCAATTTATTAAAATTGGAGTATTACTACTATATACTAGGTGCTGGTGCTATCATCAAGGAACTCGCATTTTAGCTGAGAAAAGAAACAATATATAACATGAAATATTGTAACATGATAGAACACGATAAATTCTAAGAAGAAAAAAGAGAAGTAAGGTAGAAGGTATTAAGGGTTTGTATGCATTTGTCTTTGCTCAGTCAAATATGAACAATAACTATAAAAATAATTCTAGGTTTTTATTACCACTCTCTATTCTACCTCTTGTCTGGGTTGCCCCTCAAATTTAGATCAAGTCACAGGGATAATGTAGATAGTGTGGTCATATGGTCCTCATCTGGCTGTGTTTTGCTATTCTATTATAAAAACAGACCTGAGGATTTATATTCTCTGCTTTCCCTGTACCCTTCATATACCTCAAGTGAATGCCCTCTCACTAACCACTTTCAGCATATATTAAGATACTATATGGATTTAGTATATATGCTTATTCCTGTATTGTAGTATGTTGATCTATATGTCCATTTGCATTTTAATATTAATATAATATCACCGTGCTTGGATTATGCTAGTATTGCTATGAATAAATTTTAATATTACATAGCATGGTATGTAGTAAAAAGTATAGTTATTCTTTTAACAATCCTCTTGGCTATTCCCACACACATTTATTCTTCTCAATAAACTGTAAAACATCATTTCCAGTTTTAAAAAAATATTGGATTCTACAGAACAGCAAAAAGAAAAAAGAATCCCCCCAAATGAAGATAGTATAAGGAGGCTTTGTGACAGCTTCAACTATACCAATATTTGTATCATGGGGATGCTGGAAGGAAAATAGAGAGAATAAGAAATTGAAAACCTATTTTTAAAAAATGACATAAAACTTTCCCAACCTGGTGAAGGAAATAAACATACAAGTCCAGGAAGCACAGGGAATCCCAAACAAGATGAATTCAAAAAGGCCCCCTCCCAGACACATCATAATTAAAATGCCAAAGATTAAAAAGGAAAGAATCTTAAAACTGCAAGAGAAAAGGAGTTGATTACGCACAAGGAAGCTCCTATAAGAGTGTCATCTGACTTCTCAACAAGAACTTTGAGGACAGAAGGGAGTGGCAAGAAATGTTAAGGGTGATGAAAAACAAAGACCTATAAACAAGATTATTCTACCCAGTAAAGCTATTATTTAAAATCAAAGGACAGATGAAGAGCTTCTCAGACAAGATAAAACTAAAGGAGTTCATACCACCAAATCAGTATTACATGAAATATTAAAGGGTCCTCCTGAAGAATAAGAAAGAAAAAAGATTAAAAAATACGAGCAATAAAATGGAGATAAATACATATTTATCAACAACTGAATTTAAAAAACAAGCTGAACAGAAATCACTCACAGATACAGAAAATATTTTGATGGTTGCCAGATGGGAATGGTTTGGGGGGATGGTTGAAAAAGATGAAGGCATTAAGAAATACAAATTGATTATTACAGAATAGTCATGGGGATGTAAAGTGCAGCATAGGAAATATAGTCAATAATATTGTAATAACTGTGTATGGTATCAAACAGGTGTGAGATTTATCAGCATGATCACTTAGTAAGTGAGCTAATCACAGGGGTATACACCTGAAACTAATATATTTTTAATTAAATTTTACTATTGTTCAGTTACAATTGTCTCACATTTTTCCCTTTTGCTCTCTCCTGCCCCACCCCCACCCCCACCTGCTTCCACAGTCAACAGCCACCCAGTTGTCCATGTCCACGCATCCTTATACAAGTTCCTTGACTTGCCCATCTCCTTCTTTTCCCTGTGATCCCTCTCTCTCTTCTCCTCCGATCACTGTCATTTTGTTTTTAATTACCGTGCCTCTGGTTATATTTTGCTCCTTTGTTTGTTTTGTTGATTAGGTTTCACTTATATGGTATTAGTCTTTCACCACCTGGTTTATCTCACTTAGCATAATGCTCTCCAGTTCCATTCATGCTGTTGTAGCAATGGGAGGTAGGAGCTCCTTCTTTCTTTCTGCTGCACAGTATTCCACTGTGTAAATGTACCATAGTTTGTCTTTTTTTATCCACTCATTTACAGATGGGTGCTTAGGCTGTTTCCAGCACTTGGTTATTGTAAATAATGCTGTTATGAACAATGGGATGAATAGGTTCTTTGGATTGGTGTTTCAGGATTCTTATGATATAATCCCAGCAGTGGAGTCACTGGATCAAAAGACACAAATAAATGGAAGCATATACTATTTTCATAGATTGGAAGAATTAACATCATTCAAATGTTATCCAAAGCAATCTATGGATTGAATGTAATCCCTATCAAAATATCAACAATATTTTGCAGACATGGAACAAATATTTCAAAAATTTGTATGAAACCATAAACAACCCTGAATAGTCTTAGCAATTTTGAGAAAGAAGAACAACATAGAAGGGATCATAATACCTGATATCAAACTACATTACAAGGCCACTATAGTCAAAACAGTCTGGTACTGGCATAAGAACAGACACATAGACCAATGGAACAGAATAGAGAGCAAAGAAATAAACCCATGTCTCTATGGTCAATTAATATTTGACAAAGGGGGCAGAAGCATAAAATAGGGTAAAAATAGCCTCTTCAACAAATGGCATTGGGAGATCTGGACAAATATGTGCAAAAAAATGAAACTTGACCACCAACTTACACCATACACCAAAATAAACTGAAAATGGATAGAAGACTTAAGTATAAGTTGCAACACCATAAAATTCCTAGAGGAGAACATTTTAGCAGGAAAATTTTAGCAATAAAATTGCAGCAGTATTTTCACTGATATGTCCCCTAGAGCAAGGAACATAAAGGAAAGAATAAACAAATGAGACTACATCAAATTAAAAAGCTCTGCTCAGCTAAAGAAAACATCAACAAAATGAAAAGGAAACCAACCATATGTGAAAACATAATTGCCAATGATACCTTGGACAAGGGTTTGATCTTCAAAATATATAAAGAACCAACATGACTTCACACTAAGAAGACATACAATCCAATTAAAATAGTATAATCAATAACATACGTTTTTTAATGGGCAAAAGACCTGAACAGTCACTTCTCCAAGGAGGACACACAGAGGGCCCATAGACACATGAAAAAATGCTCAACATCACTAGTTATCAGAGAGATGCAAACTAAAACCACAATGAGATACCACTTCACACCAGTCAGAATGGCCATCATAAACAAATCAACAAACAAGTGCAGGTGAGATTGTGGAGAAAAGGGAACCCTAGTGCACTGTTGGTGGGAATGCTAACTGGTGCAGCCACTGTGGAAAACAGTATGGAATTTCCTCAAAAAACTAATATGTAGCCCTGGCTGGTGTAGCTCAGTGGATTGAGCGCGGGCCTGCGAACCAGAGGATCGAGGTTCGATTCCCAGTCAGGGCACATGCCTGGGTTGCAGGCCAGTTCCCAGCAGGGGACACATGAGAGACAACCGTACATTGATATTTCTCTCCCTCTCCTTCTCTCCTACCCTTCCCCTCTAAAAGATAAATAAAGAAAGAAAGAAAGAAAGAAAGAAATAAAGAAAGAAAGAAAGAAAGAAAGAAAGAAAGAAAGAAAGAAAGTGAATTACTTTAAAAAAAAAAACTAATATGTAATATTGTACCTCAACAGTAATTGAACAATTAAAATTATTTTAAAATATTGGATTCTGATTGAAACAGATAAAATTTATATGTTAATTTGAACAGGGTTGATACATTAATATTTCAAATTCAGGAACATTTCTTTTTATTAATTCACATTTTTATTTTGTATCCTGTGATGGAATTTTATAGTTTAAATATAGCTTCTCTGCTTTTCTTAAATTTGTTATTGATTATTTTATAACTTTCATCTCTGCTGTGATAGAATATTATTTGTCACTTTGCAAATGGTAATTATTAGAAGTGACATATCTAGTGTTTTTGACAAACTCATCTTTTTTGGTCATATAACTAAATTATCTCAATGATAGATTTTTACTAATCCTTTGAGTTTTCTAGATATGCAAGCAAATCTGAAAATAAAGTATTCATTTTCAATATAACATTTGCTGTTGGGTTTAGGTAAGTGGTCTGTATGTCTTTCTACCTTCATTCAATTTTTTTAAAGTGATGGCTCCTGGATTTTAACAAAAAGTATTTGCATTAGTTTCCCATTGATGCTGAACAAGTTACCACAAATTGAGCATCTTAAAACAACATAAATTTATTATCTTATGGTTCTGAAGGCTTGCAGCCTACAACAAAATGATATAATACTGTAAACTTTTTTTTGCATTTAGCTTCTTGTTCTTTTATTTTATTTGTTAGATTCCACACATAAGTTAAATCATATGGTATTTGTTCTTCTCTGTCTGGATTCTTTCACTTAGCATACCATCTAGGTCTATGCATGTTTTCCCAAATGGCAAGATTTCATCATTTTTTATGGCTGAGTAATATCCCATTGTACCACCTCTTCTTTATTCATTTATCAATGGACCCTTAGGTTGTTTCCATATCTTGGCTATTGTAAACAGTGCTGCAAAGAACATAGGGGTGCACATATCTTTTCAAATTTATGTATTGGATTTCTCCTGATAAATATCCAGATGTGGAACTGTGACATCATATGGAAGTTTCATTTTTAATTTTTTGAGTTAATTCCATACTATTTTTCATAGTGGCCACACCAGTCTGCATTCCCACCAACAGTGCACTAGGGTTCCCTTGTCTCCACATCCTTGCCAGCACTTGTTTGTTTATTCATTGATGATAGCCATTCTGACAGGTGCAATATGATATCTAATTGTGGTTTTATTTTGCATTTTTCTGATGATTAGTGATATTGAGTATTTTTTTACATGTCTGTTGGTCATCTATATGTCCTGT
Organism: Glossophaga mutica; assembly: GCA_039655065.1. NCBI lineage: Eukaryota > Metazoa > Chordata > Mammalia > Chiroptera > Phyllostomidae > Glossophaga > Glossophaga mutica. Next base: position 67,103,719 of record CM077308.1, read on the forward strand.
TTGGAAAATGTCTATTCAGGTCCTCTGCCCATTTTTTAAAACTGGGTTGTTTGATGTTTTTGCTGTCAAGTTGTACGAGTCCTTTATATATTTTGGATATTAACCTCTTGATGTATCATCTGAAAATATCTTCTCCCATTCAGTAAGTTGTCTTTTCACTTTGCTGATGGTTTCCTTCACTGTGTAAAACCTTTTTAGTTTCATGTAGACTCATTTGTTTATTTTGTTTCCTTTCCCCAAGAAGACATAGCCAAGAAGATACTGTTAAGACTGATGTCAGAATGTTTACTGCCTAAATTTTCTTCTGTTTTATGGTTTCAGGTCTTACATTTAAGTCTTTAATTCATTTTGAGTTTATTTTTGTATGTAGTATAAGAAAGTGGTCTAATTTCACTCTTTTGAATGTATCTGTCCAGTCTTCCCAACACCAATTATTGAAGAGACTGTCATTACCCCATTTTATATTCTTGCCTCTTTTGTCATAGATTAATTGACCATAAAACTGTGGGCTTATTTCTGGGCTCTCTGTTCTGTTCCATTGATCTATGTGCCTGTTGTTATGCCAGTACCATGGTGTTTTGATTATTATAGCATTGTAGTTTAGTTTGATATCAGGTAGCATGATACCTCCAACTTTGTTCTTTTTTGTCAAGATTACTTTGGCTATTCATGGTCCTTGTGGTTCCATATAAACTTTAGGATTATTTGTTCTAGTTCTACAAAAAAAGTCATTGGTATTTTGATAAGGATTGCATTAAATTTATAGATTGCTGTGGAGAGTACAACATTTTAATGATGTTAGTTCTTTCTATCCATGAGCATGGTTTATGAATCCATTTATTTGTATCTTCTTTGATTTCTTTCTTCAATGTCTTACAGTTTGCCAAGTACAGGTCTTTTACCTCCTTGGTTAAATTTATTCCTAGGTATTTTATTTTATTTTTTGAAGCAACTTTAAATTTATTAGTTTTAGTAGTTTTTGGTGCAGTCTTTGGGGTTCTCTAGACACAATATCATGCATATGCATAATGACAGTTTTGCTTCTTCCTTCCCAATTTGGATGCTTTTTATTTCTTGACTGATTGCTGTGGGTGGATAGGACTCCCAATACTGTGTTGAATAAAACTGGTGAAAGTATACATCATCGTCTTGTTCCTGACCTTAAAGAAAAAGCTTTCATCTTTCACCATTGAGTATGATGTTAGCTGTGATTTTGTCATATTGGCCTTCACCATGTTGAGGTAGGTTTTCTCCCTTCCTGCTTCACCAAAACTTTTTATTGTGACTAATGTTGAAATTTTGTTAGATGCTTTTTCTGTATCTATTGTCATGATCATAGGATTTTTATCCTCCACTTTGTTCATTTGGTGTATTGCTTTAATTGATTTGTGGATATTGAACAAATATAGCATCCCAGGATAAATTACACTTGATCAGGTTGTATGATCCTTTTAATGTATTGACGAATTTACTTTGTTAATATTTTGTCATAGATTTTTGCATCTATGTTTATCATTGATATCGGCCTATAATTTTCTTTCTTTTTCTTTCTTTCTCTCTCTCTCTCTCTCTCTCTCTCTCTCTCTCTCTCTCTCTCTCTCTCTCTTCCCCTCCCTTCCTTCCTTCCTTCCTTCCTTCCTTCCTTCCTTCCTTCCTTCCTTCCTTGTCTGGTTTTGGTATCAGGGTAATGCGGGTCTTGTAAAACTGAGTTTCGGAAACTTCCTACCTCTTCAATTTTTTTGGAATAGTTCGAGAAAGACAGTTATTAATTCAACTTTGAATGTTGGGTAAAATTCACATATGAAGCTGTTTTGTCTAGGACTTTTGTTTGTTGAGAGTGTTTTGATTAGTGGTTTCATTTTGTTAGTAGTTATCAGACTGTTTAGATTTTCTGTTTCTTCCTAATTCACTTTGGTTCTTTAGTTTTGAAGTTTGATTTTTTTTTAGTTTTTAGAAATAGTATCGTATGATATGTATATTTCTGCAGTTTGATCTTATTTACCAAACATTATATATTCTGATGTATATTCCCTGTTTTATTAAGTTTTATTGTTCTATATTAATCCATCCTGTGAATATCTATCATTCATTCATTCTCATGTTAATGGGCACTTATTTCCACTTTGAGAGCTATATTACAGCTCTACACAGCTGTGTACATTCTTGTACATGTCTCCTGATGCTCATGTGTGAGAGTTTTTTACAGGTATGATATACACCTGGATGTAGAATTGCTGACTCTAACATATTTTTACCTTGAATTTACTATATAATGCCAAATGGTTCTCAAAGTATTTGTGCCCAATAGATTACACTCCAGGATCTTGGTACTTCTGGCCAGGATGGAGGCATAGGTAGATGGACAACCAAAAGAAGGACAACAATAAATTAAAAAAAAAAAAACCCGTAAGTGCCAGAAAAATCAAACTGCATGGAAGTCTGACAACTAAGGAGTTAAAGAAGAAACATTCATACAGACAGTTAGGAGGGGTGGACACAGGCAGCCAGGGTAGAGAGGACATGCTGCAACGCGGCACCTGGAAGACCAGGGGAGGCAGTGACTGATGGAGTGGGTGGTCCTATATTTTCATGCAGATAAACGGGGAGGAACAACTTGGAAGTGAGATGGACCAAGCAACCCAGGGTTCTAGTGCAGGGAAATAAAGCCTCAAGACCTCTTACTGAAAACACCTGCGGGTGTTGAGTTAGCAGAAGAAACTCCCAGCCCCACAGTAGAGTTCGTTGGAGAGACCCACAGGGTTCTAGAAGGTACACATACCCACCCACCCAGGAATTAGTGTGAGAAGGGCCCAATTTGCTTGTGGGCTGTGGAGGAAGTGACTGAAAGCCAGACAAAAGCTGAGCAAGCAGCACTGTTCCCTCTCAGACCCCTCCCCCACATACAGCACCACAACACAGCCACCTGGTAGCCCTGCTCTGGCAAATACATAAGGCTCTGCCCCTTACAATGTAACAGGTACACTGAGACAAAAAAAATGGCCCAAATGAAAGAACAGATCAAAGCTCCAAAAAAAATTACAACTAAGCAATGAAGAGAGAGCCAACCTATCAGATGCATAGTTTAAAACACTGGTAATCAGGATGCTCACAGAAATGGTTGAGTATGGTGTCAAAAAAAAAAAAAAAAGAGGAAAAAGTAAAGGCTATACAAAATGCAATAAAGAAAAATATACAGGAAACCAACAGTGACAGAAAGGAAACCAGGACTCAAATCAATGGTTTGGAGCAGAAGGAAGAAATAAACATTCAACCAGAACAGAATAAAGAAACAAGAATTTTAAAAAATGAGGAGAGGCTTAGGAACCTCTGGGACAACTTTAAACATTCCAACATCCAAATCATAAGTGTGCCAGAAGGAGAACAAGAGCAAGAAATTAAAAACTTATTTGAACAAATAATGAAGGAGAACTTCCCCAATCTGGCAAAGGAAATAGACTTCCAGGAAGTCCAGGAAGCTCAGAGAGTCCCAAAGAAGTTGGACCCAAGGAAGCACACACCAAGGCACATTGTAATTACATTACCCAAGATTAAAGAGAGATTAAGGAGAGAATCTTAAAAGCAGCAAGAGAAAAGGAGACAGTTACCTACAAAAGAGTTCCCATAAGACTATCAGCTAATTTCTCAAAAGAAACCTTGAAGGCAAAGAGGGGCTGGCAAGAAGTATTCCAAGTCATGAAAGGGAAGGACCTACATCCAAGATTACTCTAACCAACAAAGCTACCATTTAGAATGGAAGGGCAGATAATGTTCTTCCCAGATAAGGTCAGGTTAAAGCAGTTCATCATCACTAAGCCATTCTTATATGAAATGTTAAAAGGACTTATCTAAGAAAAGGAAGATGATCAAAAATATGAACAGTAAAATGACAACAAACTGGCAACTATCAACTGAACCTTAAAAAAAATAAGCAAACAACTAGAACAGGAACAGAATCACAGAAATGGAGATCACATGGATGGTTATCAGTAGGGAGGTGGAAGAAGGAGAATGTAGGAAAAGTTACAGAGAATAAGAAGCATAAATGGTAGGTACAAAATAGACAGAGGGAGGTTAAGAATAGTATAGGAAATGTACAAACCAAAGAACTTACATGTATGACCCATGGACATTAAACAATGCTGGGGGGAAATGCTGGTGGGAAGGGGGTAGGTCAGAGGGGAATAAATTGCGGGGGATGGGACAACTGTAATAGCATAATCAATAAAATATATTTAAAAAACAAACAAAGAGTACACTCCACAACAGTTCTGTAGGAAAGTTGCTATATTATGTGTCCTTTTGGGGTAGGCTGTATTTCACTGTGTTCTTACTTTATTTGATTGTTACTAATAAGATCATATTTTCAGTTTCTGTTTCCTATTTATATTTTTCTTCCTCTATGAAGTGTGTTTGTATGCTGTTTCTTTCTGATTTGTAGGAATACTTTGTATAGTCTGGATATGTGTGTTGTAAATATCTAATTATAGAATGGGGAAGAACAGCCTATCTTATAAAGTGATATTTGAACATAATTCTAAATGAAATGAGGGAGCAAGCCATGCAAATATTTAGGAAATTTCATTTTAGGTGGAGAAACAGTGCAAAGGCCCTGAGGCAGGAACACACTCAACAAGTTCTAAGAACGACATGTGAGCCAATATGGACAGAGCAAGGAGAAGAATGTAAGCGAGAGTATGTATAGTATATGCTGTGTAGTCTCTGTCTATACATTATGTTGGGTCTTGTACAACCTGATAAAGAATTTGGATTTCATTCTAGGTATAATGAAAAGACACTGAGAGTACTGAACAAAGAGTGACATAATCTGATCTAAGTTTTTAAAGTTTACTCAGCTGGGTAGAGAATAGACTACAGATGTCCAAGGATGACAGCTGAAACACCAGACCGTACATGTGGGAATAGTCCAACTGTGATGATGGTAGTTGAACTTGTGAGGGAAGCAGTGACAATGGGGAAAAGGGATTGGATTTGGTTATATGTTCATGGTAATCCACCAGGATTTGCTCATAAATTGGAAATGGGGTAAGAGAATAAGTGATGTATCAAGGATGCCTCTTGAGTTTTTGGCCAGAGCAGGTATGTAAATTCAGTTGTAAAACGGGAATCTGTAGTTTTGAGGCCAGTGCAACAAATTTCTGCTCTAAACAGTATTGAGTTTGTGGGGTTTATTAAACATACAAATGGAGAAACTGAGTAGACAGTTGGATAGTTGAGTCCAGAGTTCCCAGAAAAAGTTGAGGCAGAAGTTCCAAATTTATTTATTATCCATACCTAGATTATATTAAAGGTATGAGACTAGATGCAGACACCTAGAAAGAGTGTAGTTATCAAGAGAAGTCTGAGAATTGAACTCTGGGCTCTCCAAGACTTAGAAATCAAGAAGATGAAAACAAGCGAGCCAGTCAGACTGAAAGAGTGGGTTCCACAAGAGTGAGGTATGTGGAACCCAAGTGAGCAGAGTGTTAAAAGAAGAAGGAAGGGACCAACAGTATCAAGTACCCTTGATGGGTTGATTAAGATGAGATCTGAGAACTGATCATCTTTTTCTCATGGGTGGAAGTCATTGGTGACTTTGCTGAGAACAATTTTGTTGGAGTAGGGAGAAGAAAAACCTGAATGGAGTTGGTTCAAGGGTGAATGGGAGAAGAGGAGATGGAGGGAGAGCTGTGTTTCTCCTTGGGCTGGAGTACGCATAAGAGGGACTATTAAAGAATGCAGATGAGAAGGCACATGAATTTAGAGAAAAGTCCTTGAGTAGGTGAGAAGGTGTAAGTTCTAGTGCGGAAATGATAGGAGCACAGGCAGTTTGTGCATTGTGACAGGAGACAAGGCAGAGTATAGGGGTACCTGTTCTATAGATTAACTACAAAAAATGTCTCCAGATGTGTCTTCTATTTATCTAAGCTTCCAAAAACGGGGGGGGGGTGCAATTCCTTTGCTTCTGATTCCATCCCTCAAGATGACATCCACCAAGTTGAAAGAGAGACAACTATTAAGTCATTCCCTCAGTCTGCTTTCTTAAACCCCATGTCCACTCCCTAGGATCTGTGCCTAAGTCTGACCTCCTTCCAGCGAAACAGTGATAGCTTCCGTGCATATCATGTCCTGAAGATAGATGGTGCAGGGTTTGGGGGAGCAGTAAGGTAAAGATGCCTACTGGGGCCCCTCACCTAGTCTCTACTTTGCTCACCCAAAACACCAGGTGCTATTATTATCTTTCAAAGTACATAAATAATATTGTAATTAATCCAAAATCATTCTAAATTGTTAGTGAATTCTGAGTACTTTTTGCCATTAATTTTTCAATCAACCAGTGCTAAAAGTACAATTATAGGAAGTTCTATAGGTTTGTTTATCATTTAATAACTGGCTCATATATGATGGTTAGGAATCATGTCTTTGAAAAAATATGTACTTTATGAGGGGGGATCCCCTTCAAAAAAACTGGAATTTTCTTCTGGAGGGCAGGCCCCCCTGCAGTACAGGCTTCCACTAGGTGAGTGTTTTAGGAGCCCGTATTTATCATTGTACCAGCTGGCATTGTTGTAAAAGGCTACTTTTGGCTTCAGTGAATTTTTTTTGAAGACTCTAATACAGTTGCCTATTTCGTGATGGGTGGTTTATGAGCTCACCTGCCCACACTGCACTGAGTGTTCAGCAGTTTTTGACCAAAAAGGGCTTGACCACCCTGCCCCACCCTCCCTATTCACCTAATTTTGCCCCAGGCATTCTGTTTGTTTGATTTGTTTTGTTTCCCTAGATGAAAAAAGTCCTCAAAGGGAAACAGTTTGCGGATGTGGGAGGGTGCAACAAAAAACGGTAGAAGCACTAAAGGGCATCAAAATTGATGGGATCAAAAAGTGTTTTGAACAGTGGGGAAAGTCTTCATAGGTGTATTACATCAAATGGAGAGTGCTTTGAAGGTGACTAAAGTTTAAACACACAAAAATAAATACATAATTTTTTTATAAATAAATCCCAGAGGTTTTTTGGTCCCCCCGTATTTATTAAAATCCAGCAGATCCACTTAATAAGGTATATTTTTGTTCACATTTTCTTTTTGGTATTCTTACTATGATATTCTTATTTCAAGCTCTGTGCTAAGTCAAAACAGCAACTTTAATAACTCTGCAGATATTTATTGGGAGTCCACTGCATGGTAGTTTATAAAGCTTCAGATCTATATTGGTAAATAAGACAGACCTATCCCTATCCTCATGGGGCAATTAACCTAGTATGTCCCCATAACGGAAGCTGCTCTGACTGGGGTTTGAGAAGACATAATAATGTGTTCTTTCATTCATTCGGCGGACGCTTATTGAGGCATTGTGGACACTGAAAAAGATACAAAGCTGAGAAAGAGCTGCTACCTTTATTGAAGATCACAGAGAGGACAAGGAAACTTTGTCTTTAACCTTTTTATTCTCTCAATATTATCTTCCCTTGGGGATCTGATTTGTGTTTGTGGCTGCAAATCTTATATATTTAAATTCTACCACTTTGGGGCCCTAGACCTTAAGTTAATATTCAGCTGTGGCAGAAATAAAGTAAAACAATCTTTTTTGTATTTCACTCTATGATAAACAGAGACAATTAAAAATAAGGTTAGCACAGAGGTACATATGTCTTCGCAGTTTATATCTTATATAATGTCAAGTGGAGTTGAGGCTAACCATGTTTCTAATAATACCTAGGTGTTTTTGTTTAACTTGCTAAGAGGAAAACAGTGACTAGATGCTTGACAATGGAACTTGTGAGATCTAAACCATAGGGTTGATTTCAAATACAAACCGCATAGAGAAAAACATTCTAAAGTAGTATTTTCTGAACTGTTAATTCCATGAGATATTAATAGTTTTCTCATCAAGTAAAAATCCCAGATATATTTGGGGAAACTACATATTAATGTTATTCTATTAGAGAGTCATAAGGCATACAATGTATTGAAGTTTCCGTTGTATTCTAAGTCAGGTATGGGTATTGCTGTAACTTTTCTAATCCAGCATTGCTTACGCATACATACATGACTACAGAAGTCTTTGTTTTTATTTTTTGCTTGGGTTCTGATGGTAGGGGAGAATAGGTGATTAGGAACACTTGTTTAATATCATAAAATTCATACTAAACAGTTATATTTTCTCTTCCTCTCTCACTTCTTTCCAACCAGTTTCAAAAATGAGAACCAACATTAGTGAATGTCTCCTATATGCCAAGCACTGTACTGGTACTTTACACATTACCATATCTAAGTTAATGGTGGTACCAAAAGGTAAATGTCCTCTTTAAAAGATGAGTAAACCAATACCTGGACAAGTAAAGTTATCCATCCCAAGTTATAAAGGTTTTAAATGACAGGATTCATACCAACATGGCCAACCCAAGAGCCATTGTGTCTCGTAAGATGTATTTTTAGAAGACCAAACTGATATTCATTGTAGGGGGTGGGGTATAGTGTACGGTGTCAAAATTGTAACAGTTTTAGCTCTTTAGGAAAACATTTCTTAATAATATGTTTTTTTTTTCATTTTTAACATTTTTCTCCTGGTGTACAAAGTTTTCCTTTGACCTACATTGCTTGATTAAATACAAAAGAATCAATAACCTGCAGATTTGGAGAAATCAAGGCTATTCGAAGGGGCAGGAGTGTGCTCTACTGGGAAGACCATAGTTTTTCCCAGACGGTGCTATTTCATTTTGCCCCATTCCCTCAAATCACTTTCACAATACACACATTTTACTCATAGTGCCTACCTACCATTATGTGCTATTATTTTAGGGGTTTTTTTTATGGATCTCTTCATCTTCCTCCCAGAATATAAGCTCCATGAAAGCAGGTACTTTGTCTGATTGTTCACTGCGATAGTTTCAGAATCTAAAACTATGGCAGGCGCACAAAACCGCTAAATGAATGTTTTATGAGTGAAAGAAATAATGAAAGATTACCCTTGATTTACATCTCTGCTCTGGGATTTATTAGCTTTACAAATGTGGCCAATTAGCCTCTATCAACCTGTTTCTCGACTTTAAAATGGAAATGGTAACACATATTTCAAAGGGCTGAGCTGCAACTTAAATTAGATAAGATAGATATATAAATGGCCCAGTTCACTATTAATTGACCTTTCAACTTTGCTTTTATTTAAATGTAATCTCCTTTTTTCCACTGGAACTCATGAAAAAAACTGGGTCACAAGGAGAAATATTAATAATTGCTGTATTAATTCAGACTGCACTTTATGTAGTCAGCACATTAGGAAATTGTTTTGAAATTTATTTTGGGTATAAGACTCTCTAAAGTCTGATGAAAGTGTTAAACACTTGCTCTAGTTTTCAAAGAGATTCCAGGATTTCATACTGTAGTCAAATCCTGATAAAACTAGGACTGAAAGGGCATGAAAAAGAGAAAGAAGGTTAAAGTAAATTGGAAGGAATATCATTTTAGAGTTATTATTGGAAAGAAAGAGAAGGGGTAAGTGTATGTTGTATTTTTCTGTTAACTAGTATTTTGGAAGTGCAAGGAACTTTAAAAACCATTTAGCTCAACCTTTGCGCTCTTTCCCACATCTCTTGCCCATGCCTCTTTCCCAGAATCCCGCCCAATGAATGAGCAGTCCCTTCCTGAGCTCCTGAACCTCCGGGCACTGTGACGTGACGCTGGGCATGCCATCTTCTCTGCTCTTCGTTTCCTTGCTCTACAAATAGAGTTAATAATACCTACACTTGAACACTGTTGTGAGGCTAAATGATACAAATATAAAATTCCTGGCATACAGTAGATACTCCTTAAATGTTACTTTAATTGTTTAACTTTCCAATTTTGTCTAGAAATTTATTATATATAATTAATCTTTTATAGTAGAGAATCTGGACAAAGTAAAAATAGTCATTTAAACTTTTTTATTTGCCCTGATCTAGCAGCTTTATTTCTTTTAAAATTCCCATACTCCCCATGTTACTTCCCTTCCCTCTTGTGACTCATTCCTTCCCGAGGGAGCCCAGCCGATCTCTGTAAACACGTCTGAATCTTCTTTGTATGGGGATCCTGGCGTTCGTTTCCCTGTCACCTACAGGTTCTAGCTTAAGTCGTTGGGAAATTTATAGCAAATGTTATCCTTTTCTTTATGGAGAAAACTGAGCAAAGGCAAACACTTAGAGAGATTAGGCAAATAACATAAGTGGGTAGAGCAGCAAGACTGAAGAAAACCGACCAGTAGCCGACTACCAGTCTGTAGTAGAACTGGGACATATTTGAGTGCCCATACGCCATTCAAACACAGCAGCTGCAACTCAGCACTACCAGATTACTGCCCTCTAACTAATTCAGAGATGTTTTCATAACTTTGGAAAGCATTATATGAGCCAAACAAAATATGTCTGTGAGCCAGATCTGCAGGAGAATGAACCATCAAAATGCAACTTCTGCTTAGATAACTGCAAACACTTATCATGCCTCCCTTACCCATTTTTGTCCCTGGGTAACAAGCACAGCCACTTCATCCAGTTAAGCAGCCTATGCCTGGCGTAGAGTGGGTGGGGGCTGAGATCCAGCCTGCCCCCCATCTCCAGGATTTTCTCTAATTCACCCCAAGGCACCTGTGAACTTGCATCAGCCCAGCTGAACCTCCTGCCCTCCCTCAACCACTCCCCATGATGCAGATTTTCTACTTACCTCACCAGTAGACATTTTTTCCTTATAACACATCATAATTCATTAAAGTAGAAATTCTAGAAATTATCTAGGAATACAAATATGGTCTGATCAGCGCAGGGTGTCAACTATCTCTTCCCTTAATTTGGAAAAGAGATTCTTAATCTTGTGTTCTTAGACCTCATAATAGTTCGTATATTGATTTCCAGGCATTTCAAGGAATCTACAAACCCTCTTAAGATTCTATTCAAGATGTTGTAGGGTTTGCATGTGTATATACATGTCTTTTAACAGATTCTTAAAGGAATAAAACCCAAAAGAAGATTCAACATCTACTAAAGACTTTAAATTAATGTAGTCTGTAGTCTCAGGTTTTGGGAAGCAACCCATCAGAATATTGACCAATACTGAGCTTAGTTTCTGCTAAAAGCTGTTTGTCTTTTCCTAAGTGTTGCCACAAACCCACAACCCCCTACTGGATACTGTTGTAATTACTTACACCACACTAACCCAATTAATGCTGGTGTAATTAGTTCTTTAATCTCAGTCTAAGACCTAACAGTTTTACTTATTCAATTTTATTTTATTAGATAATTCTAAAACCTATAAAGTTATGATTCTAAGACCTAAAACAATACCTGCTGGAAGATTCAGTTGATACGTATTTACATTAACTTTTTTTCTTCTCTGCAGGTCGAAAGTTTAAAAAGTTCAACAAAGTCCGAGTTATGAGAGCACTGGATGCTGTGGCTCACCCACAGCAGGTGGGCATTCCTAATGAAAACCAAGCCCTAAGCCAGAGAATTACTTTTTCACCAAGTCAAGAGTTACACTTGATCCCCTCACTGATCAAACTGCTCATGAACATTGAACCAGATATGATATACGCAGGACATGACAACAGCAAACCGGACACCTCCAGTTCTTTGCTGACTAGTCTTAATCAACTAGCCGAGAGACAGCTTCTTTCCGTCGTCAAGTGGTCCAAAGCACTGCCAGGTAAGAATCTTTTGTAAATTGTGGCATGTAATAAAACATTTACTATGTTTGTTGCACTAGTCGATTGCTGAATAAAAGTCTGTGCAGTAAATTAACTACAAAGTGAAACACATAGGATCCTAGATGATCTGCTATTTGTCTAGGACCCTACTACATGCTACGGAGGTAGAACAGATGTCCATAATACTCTAAATCTTATTAATGAGTCAAGAATTACACATCAAATAGTTTTAAAAAGCACAACTTTATGTGTTCAACAACAGATATTATATAGTAGTTCAGAGAAAGACAAATTGACTGTCTACTTAGAAATGTCTTGTTCATTCTAAACCCTAAGTTGACCAAGCTAAATGGGTTGAAAATAAAACTGAATGGATCTATCATACAAAAAAATCAAAACAGTACTCAGAGTATCGTAGGGTATCTACAGGCAATTGAGAAGCAAAATTCCTCAACATAAATAAACAATTTTGACAGAGAAAAATGAAACTTCAGTCATTATTTTCTCTAATTTATACCCAAGCAAAGGAGGTGCCAATTAGAATTCAAATCATAGCATCACAAAGGATTTCAGTCACATAAGCTATTTTTGCTCCCTGAGCACCACTTTATAGGAGCTAAGAAGCTGAAAGAATTACAAGGACATAGTTCTCACTTGATTAAACCTTAGACAGCAGAGCCAGGAGAATATGTGAGTAGTAATTGCTTGTAGAGATGTTAATCCCATAATTAGAAATAGAACTTTTAAAAATTACATTCTCTTTACACCAGTAATATTTTTATGCTCCTTTAGACCAATTTATTTTTTCTAATATCTAATCAAGAATTACACATATATGTCATTTTAGTCTCCATGTAAATTCAATAGCCTTTTTAAAATATAATTTCTTCCCAGGTTCCCTTAATATATTTTCCAGGTATTATTCTACCTGAAAAGGTTGAAACACAATAACCGAATTATTATTGAAAATTCAAGGTTACATGAAACATAAAGAAAAAAAGGTGTCTGGTTGTTGAATATCATTTAGAAAATACATGTTGAGAAAAGTTAATAAAATTCACTTTTCTAATGGAGATATAGAAAAATCAAAATGCCAGGTTCTTATTAGCATAGGTGTTGCTGAAAGGCTTTGGGTGTAATATTTATTTTCTATTAGGAAAGTTTTGGATGTTTAAAACTTACAGTAAAGTACTTATCAAGTTTGATAGATCTTTGTTAAATAAAACATTACAATAGAATTAAATTTTTCTTTTTAAAAATGAGTATATTAAATGTATATTTATATATTAAATGTATATTAACTTTTCGCAGTTTTCCTGTTATTTAGAAAAGGTAATTACTTTGATTTTTGTTAATATTTCTTTTATTGGTATTTGGAGGTTCTGCTATCAGTACAGTTAGAAAATAACCAGCTATAGTTTAAAAGATAATTTTTTTTCACTTTGGATAAAAGCTAAGTGAGCTTTTCAAGTTGAAAGCCTGTTATCTGTCAAGATTTTTAACCTTTTAACACCCTCAAAAAAAGTGAAAGGAAATATTTACATTTAATTTGGTGGTACCTTTCTTAATGTTGTATAATGTAATTTACATGTAAGTAAATAGGAACGATGGTATCACCCCTCATTACTGTTTCCATTAACTGAATAATAATGAAAGCATTAAGATTATTGAAGTATTGTGTGCCACATAAGTTTTAAACAATATTTGCATAGCTTACATTCTAGGAGTAACACAAATGGATGAAAGATGAAAATGGGGGACTTATGGCCGAGATGGAGACGTAGGTAGACACACTGCCTCCTCACACAACCAAAATTAAGGACAACAAAAATTTACAAACAAAAAAACAACCAGGGCTGGGATGGGAGTAAAAGACAGAAAACTGTACGAGAACAATTAAAGTGTATTGAAAAAAGAAGAAAAAAGCAACCAGAACTGACAGAAAATTGAACTGTACAGAAGTCCGATGACCATTCATCTAGACTGGTAAGAGGGACAGAGTTGGAAGCCGGCAGAGAAGGTTCGAGGCAGGAAAAAGCAGTGGCTGGCGGACCCCACGTGCAGGTTGGCAGCGGGCAGACACAGTGAGGCTTGCAAAGTGGCTGGCTGACCTCAGTAACGCATTCGCTCGCAGATAAACCAGGCAGAAATGGGGAGCGAGACAGACTGCACAACCCAGGGCCCCAGTGCCAGGAAATAAAACCTAAAAGCACCTATTGAAAACACCTGTGGGGGTTGAGGTTCTGGGAGAGACTCCCAACCTCACAGGAGAGCTCATTAGAGAGATTCACAGGGCTCTAGAAGGTACACAAGCCCACCTACATAGGAACCAGCACCAGAAGGGCCCAATTTGCTTGTGGGAAGTGGCAGAATGGACTGAAATAGGAGAGAAAGCACCATTGTCCCCTCTCAGACCCCACCCCCACATACAGCATCACAACCCAGTGACTGGGTTGCACCACCCTGGTGAACACCTAAGGCTCCGCCCCTCACTACTTAACAGGCATGACCAGACCCCCACCCCCCCCACACACAAAAAAATGGCCCTATTGGAAGAACAGATCAAAGCCTCAGAGCAAATTCATCTAAGTAACCAAGAGATAGCCAACCTATCAGATGCACAGTTCAAAGCACTGGTGATCAGGATGTTCACAGAATTGGTTGATTTTGGTTGCAAATTAGATGAACAAATGAAGGCTACACTAAGTGAAATGAAGAAAATGCACAGGGAACCAATAGTGATGGGAAGAAAACTGGGACTCAAATCAATGGAGTGGACCAGAAGGAAGAAAGAAACAACCAAACAGAAAAAAATGAAGAAACAACAATTCAAAAAAATGAGGGGAGGCTTAGGAACCTCCAGGACATCTTTTAAATGTTCTAACATCTGAATTATAAGGGTACCAGAAGGGGAAGAGGAAGAGCAACAAGTGGAAAAGTTATTTGAGCAAATAATAAAGGAGTACTTCCCCAATCTGGCAAAGGAAATAGATTCCCAGGAAGTCCAGGAAGCTCAGAGAGTCCCAAAGAAGTTGGACCCAAGGAGGAGCACACCAAGGCACATCATAATTACATTAGCCAAGATTAAAATGAAGGAGAGAATTCTAGAAGCAACAAGCAATAAGGGGACAGTCACCTACAAAGGAGTTCCCATCAAACTGTTAGCTGATTTCTCAAAAGAGACCTTACAGGCAAGAAGGGGCTGAAAAGAAGTATTCCAAGTCATGAAAGGCAAGGACCTACATCCAAGATTGCTCTATCCAGCAAAGCTATCATTTAGAATGGAAGGGCAATTAAAGTGCTTCTCGGATAAGGTCAAGTTAAAGGAGTTCATCATCACTAAGCCCTTATTATATGAGATGTTAAAGGAACTTATCTAAGAAAATGAAGATAAAAAATATGAACAGTAAAATGACAGCAAGCTCACAGTTATTAATAATCACACCTAAAACAAAAGCAAACTAACCAAGCAACTAGAACAGAAACAGAACCACAGAAATCAAGATCACATGGAGGATTAGCAACAGGGGAGTGGGGGGGGGGAGAGAGTGGGAGGGGAGCGAGGGAGAAAAGATACAGAGAATAAGTAGCATA
Organism: Glossophaga mutica; assembly: GCA_039655065.1. Classification (NCBI taxonomy): domain Eukaryota; kingdom Metazoa; phylum Chordata; class Mammalia; order Chiroptera; family Phyllostomidae; genus Glossophaga; species Glossophaga mutica. Next base: position 67,118,982 of record CM077308.1, read on the forward strand.
GACGGTGGGTAGAAAATAGACAGGGGGAGGGCAAGAATAGTGTGGGAAATGTAGAAGCTAAAGAACTTGTGACACATGGACATGAACTAAAGGGGGAGAATGTGGGTAGGAGGGGGTGTGCAGGGTGGAGGGGAATGAAGGGGAGGACAGTGGGACAACTGTAATAGCATAATTAATAAAATATGTTAAAAAAAACAAAAAGATGAAAATGGTTAATGAACCAGAGTGAATAGACTTGGATGGATCTATGTATGTAAAGTAATATGGTACCATTAGCTACTCATAACCTTTCAGTTGACTTAAAACCAGAATATGGGTTTTATTCCCTTGACTCACTCAATAAATGTTTATTGTGTACCTGCTATGTGCAAGACCTGACAATTAAGCAATGGTATTAGAAACAGAAGCCAGAAGCCTGTGCTCATGGTGTGAATGCATTTTGATAGAGCACATCCCAGAATCTGGTCATCAGTTTTGCACGTAAGAAAAACTTACTTTATCCAATCACTAACATGCTTTTTTGTTTTATTTTTTAAAGGCAGTTAACATACAATATTACATTAGTTCAGGTGTACAATACAACAATTAGACACTGATATACCTTATGAACTGATCACCATAATATGTCTAGTACCCATCTGGCACCACACATAGTTATTACAGTATTACTGACTATATTGGATATGTAGTACTTTATATCTTGTGACAATTTTTTTAAAAAAACTTTTAAAGATTTTTAAAATATATTTTTTAGAGAGAAGAGAATGGAGGGAGAAACAGGGGGAGAGAAACATTGATGTGAGAGAGAGACATTGGTTGCCTCTCACATGCCCCCAGTTGGGGGCCTGGCCCACAACCCAGGCATGTGCCCTGACCCAGAATTGAACTAATGACCTTTTGATTTGTAGGCCAGCATTCAACCCACTCAGCCACACCAGCCAGAGCATCCCATGACTATTTTTATAACTGGCAGTTTGTACTTCTAAATTTCTGAAAATTTTCAGCATTGCCCTGCACCCTCCTATCTGGCAACCATCAGTTTGTTCTCTGTATCTATGAGTTTGTTTTTGTTTTGCTTTGTTTATTCATTAATTTTATTTTTTAGATTCCACATGTAAGGGAAATTATATGGTATTTGTCATTTTCTATCTGACATTTCATTTAACATAATACCCCCTATGTCTGTGTATCCATATTGCCACAAATGGCAGTATTTTACTCTTTTTTATGGCTGAGTAATATTCCATGGTCAATATATACCATGTTTTCCTTATCCATTAATATATAGATGGGTATCTTAGTTACTTCCATATCTTGGCTATTGAAAATAATGTTGCACTGAACACAGGAGTGTGTATAACTTTTTGTTTATTTTAATTATATGTTATTGATTATGCTATTACAGTTGTCCCAAATTTTCCACTTTCCCCCCTCCACCCAGCACCCACCACTCTCTCAGGCACTCCGCACACCTTTGTTCATGTCCATGGGCCATGTGTATAAGTTCTTTGGCTACTCCACTTCCTATGCTGTACTTTACATTCCCATAGCTATTCTATAACTACCTATTTGTACTTCTTAATCTCCTCAATTCTTCACCCATTCATCCATATTTCCCCCCTATCTTGCACCCATCAAAACGCTCTCAGTATCCAGGATCTGTCTCTGTTCTTTTTTACTTAATTTGTTTTTTAGTTTCAATTGTTGATAGATTTGTATTTATTGCCATTTTATTGTTCACAGTTTTGATCTTCTTCTTTTTCTTAAATAAGTCCCTTGAACATTTCATATGATTTAGTGATGATGAACTCTATTTTTTTTATTTGTCTGGGAAGCTCTTTATCTGTCCTTCAATTCTAAATGATAGCTTTGCTGGGTAGAGCAATGTTGGATGTAGGTCTCTGCTTTTCATGACTTTGAATATTTTTTCCAATTCCTCCTGGCCTGCAAAGTTTCTTTTGAGAAATCAGCTGACAGACTTATGGGAACTCCCTTGTGGGTAACTAACTGCTTTTCTCTTGCTGCTTTTAAGATTCTCTATCTTTAACATTTAGCATTTTAATTATGCTAGATCTTGGATTGGGCCTCTTTGCATCTATCTTTTTTGGAACTCTCTGTGCTTCTTCTATTCATCACCAAATTAGGGAACTTTTCTTTTATTATCTTTTGAAATAAATTTCCAATTATTTGCTCTTTTTCTTCTTCTGACACCCCTATGATGCAAATATGGAACACTTGACATTATTTGAGGGACTCCTTACACTATCCTTGTTTTTCTGGATTCTTTTTTCTTCTTAGTGTTCCTATTGGTTATTTCTTGCTTTCTTATGTTGTAAATCATTGACTTGATTCTCAGCTTCATCCATTGTACTGTTGTTTCCCTGTAAATTATTCTTTATTTCAATTAGTGTATTTTTCATTTCTCTCTGGATCTTTCTTATGCCTTCAAGGTCTTCACTAAGTTTCTTGAGCATCCTTATAGACAGTGTTTTCAACTCTGCATCTGATAGATTTCTTTTCTTCATTTTGTTTAGTTCTTTTTCTGAAGTTTTGATATGTTCTTTAATTTGGGCCATGTTTCTCTGCCTCCTCATTTGGCAGCATCTCTATGTTTGTTTCTGTGTATTAGGTAGAGCTTCTATTACTTTCTGTCTTGGTAGCATGGCCTAATGTAGTAGGTGTCCTGTAGGGTCCAGGACACAGCCCCCATATCACCCAACTGGGTACTCAAGGTGTACCCTTCATGTGGGCTGACTAAACCCTCCTCTTGTAGTTGAGTCTTTATTGCTTTTGGAAGATCAGTAGAAGATATTTACCCAGGCCAGTTGCTTGCAAGTACTGGCTTTGACCACTGACCACCAACATTAGCCCTTCATAGAGGATCAGCCGTGAATAGGCAGAGTTGTGGTATTCCAGCGTGGTCTGTATCTGTCCATTGGGTGCACAGGCTCTGGGGTATCCCAGGTGGTACAGGCCAAGATCTACTCCCACTTATTTTCTGCCTGGGGCCATGCTGCATGAACTATAAAGCAATCTCCAAATGGCTGCTAATTCTGCTGGACTTGGAAGTTTCCAGGTGAAGCCAAGCTGTGAACCTAGGCTGGCTGCTGCTAGTGCCAGGCCTGGGGCTACTTAACAAGAGGTATGGGAGCTGGGGTCTTGCTGAGGCTGGCTGTTGCTCGTGTGAGAGGATTTAGGAAGTTGTGAAGAATGAACCAAGACCAGCCATTCATATGGAAAAGCCACTGTTAATCACTTGGGTGGGTCCATAAGTTGGGTATGCCAGAAACTCAGGGGATCTCCAGGGTAGAGCAAACAGTGTTAGCCAGGTTGATAGAGTCTTAGAAATACCACCTGCCTGCCAGCTTTGTGCCTATGTGGGGGAGGGTTCAGAAAAGGAACAGTGACCTCTGCCCTCTTTCTCTCTGGGAGAAAACTGTCTCCCAGCTCTCACCTCGATGCTGGACACACACTTCAGTTTCTCCCTGTATGCTACTGGTGCCTTTCAAGCTGCTACCCCAGTGGTGAACCTGAGAGAATGTGAGTCTGATTAAGTCCATGCATGGTTTCTTTAGGAGGAACTGCTTAGAAGTTTCTATGTATTAGGTAGAACTGCTTTGACTCTGTGTCATGGTAGCATAGCCTAATATAGTAGGTGTCATGTAGGGTTCAGTTGCACAGCCTCCCATTATCCCCCTAGCTGGGTTCTCAAGGTATATCCTCCATGTGAGCTGAGTATTCCTTTCTCTTGTAGATGAGTCTTGATTGTTGTCAGCAGCTCAATGAAAAGGATTTACCCAGTCTAGGTAACTGGTAGACTGGCTGTGACCCCTGTCCAGCAACCACCTTCCTCCATGGCTTGTGGAGGTGGTTGGGTGGTGCCCTGACTTGGTCTGTAACTGTCCACTGGGTGGGCAGAATCTGGCATTTCTAGGTAGTGCAGGCCAAGATCAGCATCCACTTGCATTCTGTCGAGGGTCCCTTCGCATAAGCTATGAAGTGATCTGCAGATGTCTGCTGCTAGTGCCGGGCCTGTGGCCACTCCTGTAGCAAGAGCTACAAGGGCTGGGCTCAGCTCTTGCTTTTTGAGCAGATTTAGAAAGGACTGAAGCCTGCACCTGGCCCAGCCCTTCTTATGGAAAAGCCACTGTTTACCAGCTTGGGTTGGCCTGTAAGTTGGATGGTGCGGGCCCTTAGGTAATCATCAGGACAGGGATTACTGTGTCAACCAGGTTGAGGGAGATTCAGATATGGTGCTGTTGCATTGTGGCTCTGTGTAGGGGAGGGCTCAGAAATGGTACAATGGCCACTGTCTTCAGTTCTGTCTGGGAAGAAGCTGTCCCCCAGATCTTGCTGTGATGCAAGACACTTCAGTTCCTCTCTGTATGCCACTGGTGCCCTTCAAGCTGCTGCCCTAGTGCTGAAGCCCAGATGGAGTGAGTCTAAGTAAGTCCATGTGCAGTGGGAGGCCCTTTAAGAGGAGAGGCCTGAGAATCCTGCAGTTTCTTCTGCCGACCCAACCCCCACTGGCTTTTACAGCTAGAAATTATGGGTACTTATCTTCCTGGCCTTGGAACCATGGCTGTGTGGTCTGGTGTGGGGCTGGAATCCCTTGTTCCTGGGATATCTGTCTTTTTCATATCCACTACACGTGGTTGTGGGACCTGCCCATTCTGCATCTCTGCGTCTCCAACCCTCCATCCCTCCCACACTTCTGTGTGAATGTGGTTTGTTTAATTCCTTCCATACAGCTTGATTTTCTGGTGGTTCTGAGTGATATTTGTCCTATAGTTTAGCTGAAATTTTGCTGCAGTTGTGCGAGGTGAGCTGTGTTTACCTGTGCTGCCATCTTGACTAAAAGTCCAGTCTTTTAAAATTTATTGAGACTTGTTTGTGGGCTAGCATGCCTATCCTGGAAAATGTTCCATGTATACTTGAAAGTAATGGATATTCTTGTTTTGTGGTGGAATGTTCTGAATGTATCCATTAGACTCTTCTGATCTAACGTGTCTTGTAAAGATGCAGTTTCTATTGATTTTCTTTCTGAATACTCTGTTTATTGATCTAAGTGTGTTCTTAAAGTCCCCTACTATCATTGTATTAATGTCAATCTCTTTCTTTATGTCTGTTAATATTTGCTTCATGTATTTAGGTGGTCCTATGTTGAGTACATAGATGTTTACAAGAGTTATCTCCTTTGTTGGACTGCTCTGTTTATCATTTATGCAATGCCCTTTTTTGTCTCTTGTTACAGGCTTTGTTTTGAAGTCTATTTTGTCTGATATAAGTATTGCCACTGCAGCTTTTGTTTCGTTTCTATTTACATGAAATACCTTTTTCTATTCCTTCACTTTCAGTCTTTGTGAGTTTCTTTTAGGCAGGATATGGGTGCTCCTTCTTTATATAGTAAGCCATCCTATGTTTTTTATTTGGATCATTTGATTCATTTATATTTAAAGTAATTATTAGTTAATAATAAGACAGGTATGTAGTTATTGCCATTTTATTAATTTTTTACCGGTTTTCTTATGGTTCTTCTTGGTTCCTTTCTTTTTTTCTTGCTCTCTTGGACCATGATGACTTTCTGTAGTTTATGCTTGGATTTCTTTCTCTTTACTTTTTGTATGTCTGTCATAGGTTTTTGGTTTATGGTTATCATGTGCATAATATATACCAATCTATTGCAGTCCGTTATAGCAATCTATTTTAAGTTGATGGAAGCTTAAGTTTGAACACATTCTAAAAATCACTACATTTTTTACTCAGCCCCCCATAAGTGATTTTTATCATCATATTTGCCTTTTGTGTGTGTGTGTATCCCTTCATTTATTATTGAAATTATATATGACCTTACTATTTTTATCTTTTAACCTTTGCATTAGCTTTATGATTGGTTGATCCACTACTTTCACTAAGTGTTTGACTTTTTCAGTGAGATTTTTCCTTTCCTATGTTTTTTTATTTTCGGTTTTGGCCTTTTGTTTTTTATACTTAAAGTCCTTTTTAACATTTCTTGTACTGCTGGTTTCTTGTGATGTACTCCTTACCTTTTGCTTGTCTGTGAAAATCTGTCTCTCCTTAAAGCCTAAATAATTACTTTGCTGCATAGAGTTTTCTTGGTTATAGGTTTTTCCCATTCATGACTTTGGATATATAATGCCAATCCCTTCTGGTCTTCAAAGTTTCTGTTGAAAATCAGCTGATAGTCACATGGGAGCTTCCATGTATTTAACTAGCTGCTTTTCTCTTGCTACTGTTAGGATTCTCTCTTTGTCTTTAATACTTTGCAAATTTGCATAATAATAATGTCTTGGTGTTGGCCTCTTTGAGTTCATCTTGTTTGAGACTTTCTTTGTTTCCTGGATTTGTACTATATGTCTATTTCCTTCACCAGGTTAGAACATTTTTCAGTCATTATTGCTTAAAATATGTTTCAATACCTTTCTTTCTCTCTTCTTCTTTTGGGAGTGTTGGTAACTTCATGTGCCAGAGGTCTCTTAAACTATCCTCATTTTTCTTTTTGTTATTTTTAAATTATGTATCACTGATTCATTCTTCTGGTTCATCTAATTTGCTGTTGAGTCCCTCTACTGTCTTTTTCAATTCAGTTATTGTATTCTTCGTTTCTTATTCATCATTTTTATATTGTCTATCTCTTTGTTCCAGTTCTCACTGAGTTCATCGATTTTCTTGAGTTCTTTGAGCATCTTTATTACCAATGTTTTGAACTCTCTACTTAGGATATTGCTGGTCTCCATTTTGTCTCATTCTTTTTTCTGGAGTTTTTGTCCTATTCTTTCATTTGGGACATATATTTCACCTCATTTTGCCTGGTTCTGTGTAGTTATTTCTATGTATTGGGTAGGTGTGCTACATCTCCTAGGCTTGAAAGGATGGTCTTACAAGAAGGTGTCCTATGGGGTACAGTAGTGCAATTCCCCTGGTCACCTGAGCCAGGTACTCAAGGTATGTTTTCTCTGTGATTGTTCGTGCACTCCTGTTATAATTGGACTTGACTGCTTCTTGCTCTTTAGAAGGTGAGACTGACCTTCAGGCTGACTATCTGTAAGGGGTTGCTATCAGATGAGCTGTTGTGCAAGAGCTGACTCCAGGAAGTGGAAGTCACCACTTTAACAGAGCTCTAGTGCCATCCATAGTTGCTATTCTGGTGTGTCAGTTGTGCAGCTGCTTGGGTGGGCCTTTTGTGCAGTCTCAAGCCAGCCACTGGGCATGGAGGGTCCGGAGTACCTTGTCAGGGGCTCATGTCGGGGCTAAGGTCAGCTGCTGCCTTTGCCGATTTGGGGCTGCTTGGGAGGAGCTATGACATGATCTACAGTTGGTTGCTGCTTGTTCCTGGCTTGGAGGGTCTTGGGAGAACTACAGTATAAGCCAAGTCTGGCAGCCACTTGTACCAGTCTCAGGGCTGCTTAGTTGGAGCTACCTTGCAAGCTGCAACTGGCTGCCATTTGTGCCATGCTTGGAAGCTTTTGGTGAGGACTACAATGCAATTCGAGGTCAGCTACCACTTGTATAAGGTTTGTGAGCCTTCAGTGCTACTTGAGGCTGGCTGCTACTTTTGTTGGGTTTGCAGACCACTGGAAGATGCTCTCAGTGGGCGATCAGGTTGAGTGGAGCAGTGTCTCAGGGAGATGGCAGGGCTTGGCAAGTGGTGTTAGGTTAATGGACAGTGACAGATTTTGTGCCAGCTTTCACAGAGTCATCTGGGTGGGAAGAGAGCTCAGCAAAAGAACAATGGTGCCTGCCAGTGCTTCTGTATCCCAAGAGTTTTCCTGATTCTGCCCCTCTACCCCTCATCTTAAAGTTAGTCAATTTAATTGTTCCTATATGACACAGGTGTTTCTAGAACTGCTGCCCCTGCCCTGGGATGTAGAGTGAGTAACTAAGTGTGTGAACCCTTTAGTAGCAGTGTCTCAATTTCCTGCAGCCTTTTGTCTCTCTACTGTCTTGACTCTGTTTGAATCTCCATTCACCCACAGGTTATTGCTCTGTGAAAGGTGGACTTTGTTAAATGAAGTGGACTAATACAACAGGATGTCTGTGCACGTATTTTAAGTTGAAAAAAAGATACTGCTAGGAAAATATGCTGGAAATTCAGATCATCCTTTCACAATAAGAAAATGTATTTGGGATGTCAGATTGAGATCAGGAATGATAATCATAAAAAAGGTGGCAGCGTGCATGAGGGCCCTGGGGCACATCTGCAGGTCTCTGAGAGAGTTCTTGTTGCCAAGTCACGACTTCCTCATTTCTTTTTTGTGTAGCTCTTCTATTTTCTTGGACCTGTTGGAACAATCATGTTTATCTAACATCTTTCTCATAATATTTCAGAGATATCTTTTTTCTATTGTCAAACAAACAAACAAACAAACAAATAAATTTGACAGCCAAAACTATTTCTAAAAAGAAAGGGTTTATTCAGCCAAAGCTGGTCAGAAAAGAACTGAGTCCTGAGGCATTAAGTCTAAACCACCAACAGCAGTGCTCGATGGAAAAGACATGTTTTTGAAAGAATTTATACTGGCAACAGGTAAGGGGGAGGGTGGAAAAGCTTGAAGTGGGGCAATTCTAGCATAGGTGCACGGTCCTTAAGGAAAAGAGATTTACCACTTTTTTTCATTTATTTACTTTTAGAGAGAGGGAAAGGGAAAGAGAAAGAGGGAGAAAAACATCAATGTGTAGTTGCCTCTCGAGTGACCCCTGCTGGGGACCTGGCCTGCAACTCAGGCATGTGCCCTGACTGGGAATCAAACTGCTACCCTTGGGGTTGCAGGCCCAATTTACCACTTTTGATTGGCTGTGTGCAATAGTCCTGGAAGTTTATTGCATAAGCAGGATGAGGTGGTGTCTGGCTACTTCTTTTTAAATAGCCACCTGGGGAGTTCCAGCCAAAATGGAGGCGTATGTAGAAACCCTTTGCTTCCTTGCACAACCAAAGGGAGGATAACAACCAATCTAAAATCAATGAACAACCCAAAGTGCCAGAAAATCAAACTTCATGGAACTCCAACAACCACAGAATTAAAGAAACAGTCAAACAGAGCAAGCAGATCAGTAAGGTGGAGGACTGAGAGATCCTGCAGCAAGGCAGCAGGCTGCAAGGGTGGGGTTGACTTAAGGGGCAACTGAGACTCAGAGCTGGTGGTAAACTATGGTGGTTGCCTTGGTGGGAGAAACTTCCAGTCTCACATGAGAATTCGTTGGAAAGTGGGCTAGAGATAAACAGGGTAGCTGCATTGTTCCATCTCTGGCCCCTCCCCCACAAGCAGCACCGTAGCACAGCAAGGACGGTTGTCCTGCCTGGTGAATACCTAAGGCCCCACCCCCTTACCACCCAACAGGTGCCACGAACAAAGAAATATGGCCCAAATGAAAGAACAGAGCAAAACTTCAGAAAGAGAGCTGAGCAATGAGGAGATAGCCAATCTATCCGATGGAGAATTTAAAGCTCTGGTAATCAAAATGCTCACAGAACTGACTGAGCTTGGTTGAAAAATGAAAGAACAAATGAAAGATACCCAAAATGAAATAAAGCAAAATATTCAGGGAACCAACAGTGAGAGGAAGAAAACCAGGACTCAAATCAACAAATTAAAGTAAAAGGAAGAAATAACATCCAACCAGTGCAGAATGAAGAAACAAGTATTCAAAAAAAATGAAGAGAGACTTTTGAACCTTTGGGACAATGTGAAATGTTCCAATATCTAAATTATAGGGGTGCCGGAAGGAGAACAACAACAGCAATAAATTGAAAATTTATTTGAACAAAGAATGAAGGAGAACTTCCCCATTCTGGCAAAGGAAAGAGATTCCAAGAAGTCCAGGAAACCCAGAGAGTCCCAAAGAAGTTGGACTCAAGGAGGAACACACCAAGGCACATCATCATTAAGTTACCCAAGATTAAAAGCAAAGAGAGAATCCTAAAAGTAGCAAGAGGAAAGAAAAGAGTTACCTACAAAGGAGTTCCCATAAGGCTATCAGCTGACTTCTCAAAAGAAAACTTGCAGGCAAGAAGGAGCTGGAAAGAAGTACTTGAAGTCAAGAAAGGTAAGGATATATCCTATATCCAAGAATACTCTATCCAGCAAAACTGTCATTTAGAGTAGAAAGGCAGATAAAGTGCTTCCCAGATAAGGTCAAGTTAAAGGAGTTCATCATCACCAAGCCCTTATTATATGAAACATTAAAGGGACTTATCTAAGAAAAAGAAGATAAAAAATATGAACAGTAAAATGACAACAAACTCACAACTATCAACAAATGAACCTAAAAAAATAAAGAAAGAAAAACAATGAAAACAAAAGCTAAGCAAACAACTAGAACAGGAACAGAATCAGAGAAATGGACATCACATGGAGGGTTTTCAGTGGAAAGGGGCAGGGGAGGAATGGGGGGAAGGTACAGGGAATAAGAAGCATAATTCGTAGACATTAAATAGACACAGAGAGGTCGAAAATGGTATAGGAAACAGAGAACTCAAAGAACTTGAATGTTCAACCTATGGATATGAACTAAGCGGGGGAATGCTGGAGGGTTGGGGTGTTCAGGGCGAAGGGGGATAGAGGGAGGGGAAATTGGGGTAACTCTAATAGTATAATCAATAAAATATATTTTAAAAAATAAATAAATAGCCACCTGGAAGTTGATTCAGAGCTCCAACGTATATTCAGGAATGTGAGCAGTCTGTTAGTTGTCCTGCAGCTACTAATTAGTTTATAACTCTTATCTCTTTCTTCCATTTGTGGTCCTCTGTAATTTAACTCAGGACATCTCAGAATTTTCCTCTTGCCACTATTTAATGGACACTTGAAGGACATTTTAGCCTCATGACAGCACATTCATAAATGGCCTGTGTGAATACATTGCATCTTTTGACAAATTACATTTATATATGAATGATTTTACATAGATTTTTTGCTGCAGTGTCAATGGGTAACATTTTCTTATTTAGAGAGTAAAGCAACAGGATATTTGCAAAATTTTAAAAAGTAAGGAAGACATATTTTTTCTGCTAAGGAACTTTCAGTCTTCTAGGATAGATAAGATACCCAAACACCTACTGTGAAAGTGACATAAGATACAGATATAAAGAAAATGGGGACAGAAGAACATTTTTGGCTTCAGGGACTAGAGAAGGTTTGAGACAAGGTGTCAGTTAAATTGTACCTTCAAAAAGAAATGAAACCTTAATAACTCCTGATGAGAAAGCATTCCAGATAGAAGGATTAGTATGGTGGATGACATAAAATAAGAAAAGCAGTTTGGTGAATAATGAATTAGATAAGCATAAGAATGGTTCTGAACTTTTTTTAAGTATGAGGGTTCCTTAATAACATAAAAAATATTACAACAGTTTTAATACCTACTGATTGAGAAAATACATTTGTGCACATGGTTTCTCAAACATGACTACAATAAGTGGTATCCTCCTGGGGTTTTATCACCCAAGTATTAAAAAAAAAACTGAGAATAAATTTATATTGGAGAGAGTAGCAGAAAGTAAATTTAGAGGCATAAGTTATAGGCTGAAAGCAGTCTTACAAGTCAGGGTAGGCTTTGGAAATTTTGTCTTGATTCTTTTATTTATTTGGTAAAAAAGTCTATTCAGTTCAATGCTTTGTCATTTTTAAACACTGCATTTTTTAATAAATACTTCTTGGTCTCAGCCAGACTACTTGCAGTCATCAGTTTCAGAAGACTGAATCAGTCCTTTGCCACATTTTCTGCCTTTGAAACATGCCAAAATATCTTTTGAGTCAGCGACAACCATTGTATATTAGACAAAGGACTTTTTTCTTTCTTCCCAAATAAAATGAATAAATCTAATTGCCTCCTCTATAGAAGTGATGGTAAAAAAGTTAGATTAGACTATTAGGAGTAAAGTTAGGCTTTAATAATACTTTATGAAACTTTCAAAAATGACTTTTCTAACATCTTATTCCACTGAATTCTTTATGCCAATGTTAACAAAATTATTACCAAATCAAATACATACTGTCAACCCTTACCAATTTGACATGCCTCTTGAGGCCATTGATAAAAACATTTCTTGCTGACACTCTTCTTTGGCATTCATTGCTTCCCTTCCAGGTACATACATTCCCTCAATTTACATATTTTCTGTTTCTTGTATAGATTTATTCTTACACTTACACCATTAGTTTCTCACTCTACACAGTGTGAATGAACTTTTGCATGGCCTGCCTTCAACAACCATTATATTCTGATGACTGCTAAATACATAGTATCAACCCAGACCCTCTACTGAACTTACTGGACAATGCATTTCAACTGCTAATACATTTCCACTAGGTTGAACTTCCAAGTCAGCATAAACTTATTCCATAAACCTAAAAGCATTTTCTGTGTCTTGAAATGGCACCTACAATAGAATCTGGGGTATACCCCTCAGCTCACTTTTCTTTGTCACCTCCTGTCCGATGAGTTATCAAATTCTCTCATCTCTACTTGTTCACTATATAATTCTTTACACATGCTACTTCCACTGTTACTGCCCTGACTTACTTTAGGTCCTCATAATTTTTCCCTAGATTTCTGTTGTACTCACTCCTCCCCTGACACTGAGCCTATTACCACAGTTTCACACTGTCCCCAAACAATCCTCTATTCTGCCTCCAAAATCATGTTTCTCAAACAATTATAATTAATTACACTATTCTCTTTTCAGAAAAATGTTCAGATATTGTCATCCAAGTCCTTTCTGTGATTTGATTCCTGAATTTGCAACATTCCTGAATTTGCAACATTATCACAAGATTCAGTTCCCACAATGCTCTTTGCTCTAGTTTCTTTTCTTTTGCTGCTTTTGTTCTCCCTACCTGGAAGCCCTTCTCTTCTCCTAGAATCTTCCCCTGGCTGGTCCCTAATTTGCCTCCAGGGATCTAATCACCCGTTATTTCCCCTAGGATAACTTCCCAGACTGAGTTAAAGGCCACTTACTCTCCCATACCACCCTTGCCTTTTTCAAATACACCACTACTACTCCGAGTTATAATTATGTTCTACTTTTTTTTTTATCTGTCTCACTAGTGTTAAAGAGAGAAACAGCATCTGTCCAATTTTTATGTCTAGTTTCAAGAATAATGCTTCATCCCCAATAGGTGCTTATACATTATTTATAAAAATTTAAATTATGGCTTTGATATGAAAAGAACTATGCTTCCTTAGACCATTAAACATGGTCTTTGTTCTTATGTTAATGTCATCAGATATATGTCAGTGATTACATTTACTGTGCTGAAACTCTTCTGTGCTACTCAAAGTTTATCTTTTGTGTCAGAAGATACTGAGGTATTTAATGCTCTGCCTTTGTTGTAGATTTACTATTTCAATATATAGCAGTTTCTACAGAAGCAAAATCTATATATTTTATCAGAAATGTGGGAATAGAACCTAGCAGGTCAAACAGGTTACTGTATTCGTTTTTTTTTTAATTATTTTATTGTTGTTCAATTACAGTTGTCTGCATTTTCCCCCCACCCCTAGACAAACCCACCTCCCTCCCTTGCTTCCATCCTCCCCCTTGGTTTTGTCCATGTGTCCTTTGTAGTAGTTCCTGAAAACCCTTCTCTCCACTGTCCCCTCCTCCCTTCCCTCTGGCTATTGTTAGATTGTTCTTAATTTTTTTTAAATTCTTTTTTAAAGCATTAACAATTGGACAATTTGTAACAGTGTTTTTTCAAAAGTTGTCAGGTCAAGTCACATAAAAGGAGAGGGTATTTTTCTTTAAAACTTATTAAACACAATTAGGGATCATCCATCACTGCTTTATGTGAAGGTTTGCATTTTGATCATCATCTCAAATGTACTGAGTTTACCTGATCATTATCATCAATGGGAATTCGATCTCAGTGTTCCTGTCTTTGTTTCAGTATAAAGTAATGAATTATATTACAGTTAATTGGAAAAAAATTGCACTTCTGGATCAGGCATATTCAAGTCAATTTAACATGTTACACTGATCACAGATAAGCTCCCTAAATGATGGAGCGAATAAAGCTCTGAGTTATATTTTACTCTGTCAAATGGAAAGAGTATACTTTCTGCTATAAATATTGATAATTTCATAAGCTTTAAGTTACTTCAGCAAGATTTGTCTTTTATAATATAATAAAAATGTTTCATAATTTCTAGTCCTTAATCCCAGAATGTAAAACAAACAAAAAGGGTAAATATGTAAATATAAGCAAAATCTGTTTTCAAAAAAGAACAAATGCATTAACTGTTAAATAATTTGGTCAGATTTTAAAAACTACTCAGAGATTAGCACATAACAAAGCCCTAGAATTAAGAAAACATAGCATAGTAGGTCAAATATCTCATTTTATATAATGATTTCCATAGAAAGTTAAAGCATTGACTAAGAAAGGTACTGAAAATAAAAAATATATCAGTGCAGACAATGATGAAAACATGTTAATGTTTTAAGACGTCTGATTAATTAAACCTAACTTGCTATGAGTTTTATGAAATAACAATTTGTTATATATCTCTAATAGCACATGAAATATATTCTGGACACCTCTGACAAGTGCGTATTTGTCGGTATATAACGCACGTATGAAATGTGTGTGCAGTTCCTGCTATTCACATGAGGACGGGACCGTCTGGAGGGTGTGGAGAGAAGACCCCCTTTCCTGCCTCCAACCCTGAGATGATTAACAAGATCAGGAGAGAAATGTCCTTTTCCCCTAGAGATCTAAGAAATTAAGTTTTCTTCAGTTTTATTTTTTAAATGGTCACTTGTAGGTGGACTTCAATAGATTCTTAGGGGGAATAGATGTTATTAAACAGGTTTATGGAAAGTGGTTGATGTTCCAAAACATTTATTATTCTCTATACCAATAATAAAAGATTTTGCCCACTCTCATTGTTTCAGGTACACTCAAATACAAATAATTTCTTTTTTTTCTTTTTTTAATATATTTTATTGATTATGCTATTACAGTTGTCCCATTTCTCCCCCATCATTCTCCTCCACCCTACACACCCTCTCCCACCCACATTCCCCCCTTTAGTTCATGTCCATGTGTCATAAGTTCTTTAGCTTCTACATTTCCCATACTATTCTTGCCCTCCCCTATTTTCTACCCACCATCTATGCTACTTATTCTCTGTACCTTTTCCCCCTCTCTTCTCCTCCCATGCCCCTGTTGCTAACCCTCCATATGATCTCCATTTCTGTGTTTCTGTTCCTGTTCTAGCTGTTTGCTTAGTTTGCTTTTGTTTTAGGTGTGGTTGTTAATATCTGTGAGTTTGCTGTATTTTTACTGTCATATTTTTAATCTTCTTTTACTTAGATAAGTCCCTTTATCATTTCATATAATAAGGGCTTGGTGATGATGAACTCCTTGAATTTGACCTTATCTGAGAAGCGCTTTATCTGTCCGTCCATTCTAAATGACAGCTTTGCTGGATAGAGCAATTTTGGATGTAGGTCCCTGCCTTTCAAGACTTCAAATACTTCTTTCCAGCCCCTTCTTGCCTGGAAGATCTCTTTTGAGAAATCAGCTGACAGTCTGATGGGAACTCCTTTGTAGGTGACTGTCCCCTTATCCTTTGCTGCTTCTAGAATTCTCTGCTTCATTTGAATCTTGGCTAATGTAATTACGATGTGCCTTGGTGTGTTCCTCCTTGGGTCCAACTTCTTTGGGACTCTCTGAGCTTCCTGGACGTCCTGGTAGTCTATTTCCTTTGCCATATTGGGGAAGTTCTCCTTTATTATTTGTTGAAATAAGTTTTCCACTTGTTGCTCTTCTTCTTCCCCTTCTGGGACCCCTATAATTCGGATCTTGGGACGTTTAATGATGTCCCGGAGGTTCCTAAGCCTCTCCTCATTTTTTTGAATTCTTGTTTCTTCCTCATTTTCTGTTTGGTTGTTTCTTTCTTCCTTCTGGTCCACTCCATTGATTTGAGTTCCAGTTTTCCTTCCATCTCTATTGGTTCCCCATGCATCTTCCTTCATTTCACGTATTGTAGCCTGCATTTTTTCATCTAATTTGTGAGCAAAATCAACCAATTCTGTGAGCATTTTGATGACCAGTGCTTTGAACTGTGCATCTGATAGGTTGGCTATCTCTTCACTGCTTAGAGGAATTGGCTCTGGGGCTTTGATTGGTTCTCCGGTTTGAGCCGTTTTTGGTGGGTTGTTTTTTTTGTTTTGTTTTGGTTTTAGTCTGGTCGCGGCTGTTACGTAGTGAGGGGTGGAGCCTTAGCTGTTCCTCAGGGCAGGGCAGTCCAGTCGCTGGGTTGTGACACTGTATGTGGGGGCGGGGTCTGAGAGGGAACAATGGCACCTGCTCCGCTCTCTCCTGGATTCAGTTCCTTCCGCCACTTCCCCTCTGCCTGGACCGCCTGCGCGCACGCGCATGTGGGACCACCTGGTCAGCCAGCCACCCTGTGCGGCCTTACTGATTCTGCACAGTTGCCCCCCTGTGCCCGGGGTCTGCCAGCTGCTGCCTGTGGGCCCGGGGACTGCCAGCTGCCGCCTGTGCACCTGGGCACTGCCAGCCGCTGCTGCTTGCGCTCCCGCACCTCCACCTTCTCCCACCACGACTCTGCCCCTCCTACCGGTCTGGATGAATGGTTGTTGGACTTCCGTACAGTTCAATTTTCTATAAGTTCTGGTTGTTTTCTTGTTTCTAAATATTTGTTGTCCTTAATTTTGGTTGTGAGAGGAGGCACAGTGTGTCTGCCTACGCCTCCATCTTGGCCAGAAGCACAAATAATTTCTTAATTTATATTTCTAGCTCAGATATGCCTCCATTATTCTAATTCAAATGTCTAACTATTATCCGGATAACCTAATGTATCAAATGTATCCAAAACTTACTATTTTTGTAGCCTGTTTCTTCTTTATCATATTAATCCTGTTACCATCATCCATCATTCAAGTAAAATACTAAAAAATCTATTTGCAACTTTTTCCTCTTACCTACATGCACTCAATCATTTGCCAAATTTCTTTGATGTCATGCTTTAAATATTTCTTTGATGCACTCTGCCCTATCTACTCCCGCCTGTTGACATTTATTGGGCCTTTATCAATTCTCACCTGGGCCTTGCCAATAGCTCCCAAATTCTTTCCCTAACTCCAGAGTTATTCCCTGGGAATCACCCTCCACGTGGCTGCCAACAACCATCCATAATATAAATCATGCTATGTCCCTCTCATTGCTCCTTAGTAGACATAAAGACTATCCATAATGTGACCCCAGCCTATGTCTCCAAACTTACCTCTTTGCCTCTCCTGCCTTTAAGTGCATCAGTACTCAGCTGCTGATCTTCCCCCAAGAAGGCAGAAAGAGAATTGGAAAGAGATGGAGAGAAGACTTTGATCTTTTGTGTTACTTGTTCTTTCCCTGCTATCCTCCCTCTGCCATCAATACCAGAGAAAGGCCTAAGAGAGATTGTGAAGGTGTGAAAGACCAGACCATTCACACACACACACACACACACACACACACACACACACACAAGTCTTTGAACATCTTAAGCCACCTGAGAGGTTAAAATGAGGCTGGATTGTTTCAAAGAAACAGAAGTGACAGAAACCTATGAGATTTACCCAACACATAATTAAGGGAAGTTAAAGAACAGTTAGATATAGCACAACTGAAAGCAGTGGTTTTACAAAATAAAACCAGTTTATGTTTAAGTCTTAAAGAATTAAGCTTCCTCAACAAATGGATGGTATAATGCCTGGGCATTATCTCTTTCTCTTTCAGCATGTTTTTCCTGACCTTCCAATTGCCTGGTGTGCTCCCTGTAGCCTTCTCTGTCACTGTACTTATGAGCCTGTTTCTCCTGTTTACTTGTGAGATTCTTTTAAGGGCAAGGCTAGTGTCTTATCCATCTTTGTAACCCCAGCATTTTAACATAATGCCCAGTACACAGATGGCTCTCAATAAATGTGTGCTGCATGAGTGAGTGATCAATGATTGATTGAATTAGCACATTCCCAGAAGCACTAAATCACATTAATTTTAATGGTTCCCAATATCACTGCTTCTTTTTAAGTTTTCAAGATCTATTATTTATTAATATTTCCTGGTTTTTAATATAAAATATATTAAAGTTGAAAATATTACTCACATTTATTTTTAAATTACTGTGTATTTTCAATGTTTTTGACACAAGGAATTGTTGTGATCATTTTATTTTTTAATTTGTTTTGTAGGTTTTAGAAACTTACATATTGATGACCAGATAACTCTCATCCAGTATTCCTGGATGAGCTTAATGGTATTTGGACTGGGGTGGAGGTCCTATAAACATGTCAGTGGGAAGATGCTATATTTTGCACCTGATCTAATACTAAATGAGTAAGTAGTAACTTGACTTTTGTTGTTCCTATTAGCTCAAGTATATATGTAGGATAATATTGAAAATTACACTTTAATAGATAATCATGCATTTAGTGGGCTAAGTAATAGCCCTCCTGAAAGGTTTCTCAGAATTACCTTATATCATTGATATTACCTTATATTAGTTAAGCTTGATTTGATAATATTGACAAAATTATACCATTTTTATCAGTTAATTTGATATTTGGAGAGCTTTCCTTTTGTTTCAATATATAGTTGTTGTTTGAAATCCATTTTTTAAAATTCAAGAATGTATCAAAAATATACTTAAAGACCAAATTAAATATTTATCTATGTTTCCAAACTGTCATGATAAAAAAACAAAACATTAATTTTGGAAAATGTGTATTTAATACAATTTTCCAACTTTAAAATTTCTTAACCTCAAAATTCAGTATTGTGAAAAAATTTAGATGTTTAAGATTCCAAATATTGCATTCTTTATGAAAAGTCATTTTCAGTAATAAGGTAATTACTAAATCTCATATTCTGGATAAAATTACATACAGTGGCTAACATACTCTGTGTGTGTTTTTCCTATTGCTTTTTGTTGTGGGTATTGTGTGTAATGGAAGACAGAGGATGAAGGAATCATCATTCTATTCGTTATGCCTCACCATGTGGCAGATTCCACAGGAGTTTGTGAAGCTGCAAGTTACCCAAGAAGAGTTCCTCTGTATGAAAGTATTGCTACTTCTTAATACAAGTGAGTACAAGTAATGTAACATAAGATACTTACTTTCTTAATTTTTAGTTCATTAGGAAAGTTTCAACAGCTATATGATCATATGATTATACACAAAGTATTCATCTTCTGTTGTAACTACAAAGGAGAAACACCTGATATACTCTCATAGACATTAATAAAACTCCTTCATATTTCTCAGGTTTTACCTATCATATAATACAAAAATAACCTGTCAGTGCTACCAGTTCCATTTTTTTGATAAAACATGATTAAGTGACTTCTTTATATTCACATATTTAGGTTATTATAAACTAATTAATATTGCATAAACACAAACAGTGTTTCTTCTACCCCACCCCACAAAGGATTTACTGTATAAACTGCACAATTTTGTTTGGAACTATTCCCTGTGTCAGGTTAGCTAACTGTTATAACAAATAGCTACAGACAACAACAACATAACACAATAGCAGTGTATCACTCATAGTCATAGTCCAGTGGGTGGCAAGAAAACCCAGGCCCCTTTCATACAGGGACTCCACCCTTTCCTGGCAGCTTGGAGTCTTTCATTGAAACTGACTAGAAGATGATCACTGGGTGAGAAAATGTTCGGAGGGGAAACCTGGAAGTGGCATGTGTCATTTCCACCCACTTTCCATGGCCCACCTTAACTGCCAGAGAGGCTGGGAAATGCACCTGAACTGAATAATCAGAAGAAAAAAAATGGTGAACTATAAAACATAGCATTGGTCACCAGAAGGTAGGGGCATTTCCTTCCTTCCTTCCTTCCTTCCTTCCTTCCTTCCTTCCTTCCTTCCTTCCTTCCTTCCTCTCTCTCTCTCTCTCTCTCTCTCTCTCTCTCTCTCTCTCTCTCTCTCTCTCTCTCTCTCTCTCTTCTTCACACAAAGAACACATGGATCTCTGCCTCAGTGGATCACCAAGAGTTTGGGTGGGAAAAATTTTAAAACTGCCTTACCTTTTTCAGCCTTTTCTTTAACCTTTCCATGCACAGGTAAGCTCAGCCCTTGAATGTCTGAATTATCTTTCCTTCATTCATAGTGATCTGAAAGAGATCAACAGAGAGCTAAGATCTTAGGTAGAAGATGAACCAAGCAAGGCTCTTTCTCAGAAATATCTTTGCAGGAACTTCTCTCTAGTGGCACAAATATCAAATGATGGGCAGTGGGGGTTGCACATCAGGAGGAAAAGCAGGAAAGCTAAATCCATAAAAAGGAAGTTTTCCTCATGAAATCACTGCAAAGACAGGGACCAATTCGGGATCCACAGACTTATTTCCCCCTTGAAAACGGTATTTGGAGTAAAGATCTCCAAGCTTTATTTGATGGATTGCATAAAGTGGACTAAGGGTATTGATATGAGACTGGCCAAGAGAGTCATTTAATATTACAGCAGCAGTTAACTCCCGCCCTTCCTTCTTGACAGTAATGAATCCAATAGCAGTCCTTTATCACCCAAATTAGAAAGCTACAATAATTAATACAATGTGAAAAAATAAATGCATTGATATGTTAGTCAAGTCTTACTAGTATGTATTAGAATTTCATATACTATAATAAAAAACACCACAAATCAATGGATATGGAATAAAAATTGTTGGAAAAATAACTGTGTATTTTAGAAAAATTCATTGGGATATTTAGCTAAAATTATATTATAAAATTAATACTAGACAATTGAGTTAAATGTGAGTGCTTATATTGTTAAAAACAAATCAAAAGTAACAAATAATTTTGAAATCTCAAGTTAGGAATATCGTTTTAAAAATAAATGCAATGAGAAAGTTGACAACAGAAGTTTGATGATTGGATACACAAGAATTTAAGCCTCTCATTTGCCATTAAAAACTAAAATACAGTTCTCCAGGAAAATATGGCAGTTTGAACACACCCATTCTTTCATCGATCCCTCTAAAACTACACTAAAATATTAGTAATTTAAAAATAAAAATGAAAAGAGAATAAGAAAGGGATCAAAAGCAATCAAATTTTGTAAATCAGCAAGCAGAACCAATTTAGCATATCTAAGAAGGTTGGATTCTAAGCCAGAAGTAAGAAAATCCAGAAAACACCTTTATTTACATCATTGAACCTGTGGCACACGTTCTTCAGTTGGTGACAATGTTTTTTTTGAAAGAGTGAAGGTAAGAGTTAAAAACAGATGTTCTGTTAAAAGTCTGTTTCCAAATATAACCCAAGCATGCCAGTTGTTTCTAACTCAGAAAGAGATTATAAATTTCTTCCCTGAAGGGAATATAACAGATGAAAACTATATTGGTGAATCACAGGTACTGTTGAGGGTGAGGGTTTCTATATTGAAAACAGATTAAGATTATATAGCACATATTGAGACAACATACTTTTTCACCTATCTCCCAGAACATGGCCTTCCAAATTTATATCCTCCAGGTAGGAGAATGAAAGGTTCTTTTTTTTGCAGAATCTTTTTAGCCAGAAAGAAAAAGAACTAAATATCTTAACAGCAGGAATTTTTCTTTGAAATAACTCAGTCACATTGCCCTACACTAGAACTCACAGTCCCAGTCTATAAGAAATACTCATTCAAACATAATTGTCAATCAGCTTTTTAGTTTTTCACTCTTGACTGTAAATAAACAACTAAATCATCTGAGGGACTTTTGACATCAAAGACAAAGATAAAACAGGAAGAAAAAAGAACTTGGAAAAAGAGATAAAGGAAAAACTGGGAGTGAGACAGACCACACAACCCTGGGTTCCAGTGCAGGAAAAGAAAGCCACAAAATCTCTGGCTGTAAAATCCGTGGGGGTTGTGGCGGCAGGAGAAATTCCCAGCCTCACAGGAGAGTTCATTGGAGAGACCCTCAGATCCTAGAATGTACACAAACCCAGCCACTTGGGAATCAGCACCAGAAGGGCACAATTTGCTTGTTGGTAGTGGGGGAAGTGACTGAACGTGGGGTGAAAGCCGAGCAAGCAGAATTGTTCACTCTCTGACCCCTCTTGCACATATAGCACAACAATGCAGCAAAGTGGGTAGCTCTGCCCCTTACAATGTAACAGGTGCACTCAAAGAAATATGGCTGAAATGAAAGACCAGATCAAAACTCCAGAAAAAGAACTGAGCAAAAAGGAGCTAGCCAACCTATCAGGTGCAGGGTTCAAAACACTGGTAATCAGGATGCTCACTGAAATGATTGACTACGGATTGCAAAATAGAGGAAAAAGTGAAGACTATCCAAAATGCAATAAAGAAAAATATACAAGAAACCAACAGTGAAGGGAAGGAAACCAGGACTCAAATCAATGATTTGTAGTAGAAGGAAGAAATAAATATTCAACTGGAATAGAATGAAGAAACAAAAATTAAAAAGAAATGAGGAAAATATTAGGAACATCCAGGACAATATTAAATGTTCCAACATCTGAATCATAGGGGTGCTGGAAGGAGAAGAGGAAGAGCAAGAAATTGAAAACTTATTTGAAAACATAATGAAGGGGAACTTCCCCAATCTGGCAAAGGAAATAAACTTCCAGGAAGTCCAGGAAGCTCAGAGTCTCAAAGAATTTGGACCCAAGGTGCATACACCGAGGCACATCATAATTACATTACCCAAGATTAATAAGAGGAGAATCTCAAAAGCAGCAAGAGAAAAGGAGAAATTTATCTACATAGGAGTTCCCATCACACTGCCAGCTGATTTCTCAAAACCAGGCAAGAAAGGGCTGGAAAGAAGTATTCAAAGTCATGAAAGGCAAGGACCTATATCTAAGATTACTCTATCCAGCAAAGCTATCATTTAGAATGGAAGGGCAGGTAAAGTTCTCCCCAGATAAGATGAAGTTAAAGGAGTTCATCATCACCAAGCTCTTATTATGTGAAATGTTAAAGGGACTTATCTAAGAAAAAGAAGACAATCAAAACTATGAACAGTAAAATGACAACAAACTCATAACTATCAATAACTGAACCTAAAAAAACAAAAACAAAACAAACTGAGCAAACAACTAGAACAGGAACAGAATCACAAACATGGAGATCTCATTGTGGGTTTTTAGCAGGGTGGGGCAGGGAGAAGAAAGAGGGAAAAGGTACAGGTGTTACAGAATGGACCCGTGGAGCAGGGGAAACAATATACTATTACTGACTGAACCACCCCCTTCTCCCGGGGTCCCCCTGTACTACGTTTGCCTTGCTTGCCTCCAGGGAATTACAGCTCTTGATATCAGAGATTGGTGAAAAGAAAAAGAATTATTTATTCAAAAGTTATACAAACTTAAGAGTAATGACTTAATGTCTTCATTGAGATCCCAAAGTCCCTTAGAATACCCGCAAATGCACACAGTCCTTCCTTCCTCCTCTGCCCAGTCTGGGGTACCATAACTCAGGAAATGAAATAGAAGTCCGTGGCTCAGGTAGCCCCTTGGTTCCCAGCACCATGAGCTGCGTTGCCACCTTGATCTCCAGTTAATCCAAAACCATGTGGCACCTTCTCATGGCCCACCAGCAAGAGTCCTTTCACCCCTTTTCTTCTCAGGAAGGTCTCTCTTGCTTCCTAAGCCATGTGGCAAAAGGGAGCACACCAAAGCCACATGGTCCCAACCTAGCATGGCTGACACACCTGGGTTTAAATTCCTGCACCAATCTTCCTCTGCAGCCCCATTTCCGACTCCTCCCACAATCAGTTACACCTGGCAGCATTCCTGTATTTTTTTCCCCCCCAGCTTTACTGGGCTGCCATAGTAAGTCCGGGCAGGTGTGGCCCCATGGCGTGGAGCCAATCATCTCCAAGCTCTCATGCAGGCACTGTAACCAGGGAAAGCTGCTTCCCAATTACATCATGGGTTGAAGTCATTCCCGACTCCCTGGCTTAAAGCATGGCCACAGTTATTTAACATATCTATGAAACCAGTTAAAGGTTATAGATATGTTAAATGACCATGCCTAGAACTGGCTTCACCTGTTACACAGGGAATAAGAAGCATAATTGGTAGGTACAAAATACAAAGGGGAAGGTTAATAATAGTATGGGAAATGGAGAAGCCAAAGAACTTATATGTATGACCCACAGACATGAACTAAGGGTGGGGAATGCTTGTGCAGGGGCTGGTCCAGGGCAGAGGGGTATAAATATGAGGGAAAAAATGTGACAACTCTAATAGCATAATCGATAAAATGTACTTAATAAAACAATAGTTTTTTCTTACATCAGCAAGAAGGAGTTATAGAATTTAACGAAGCAATGTTAAAATGACAACAAAAAGATAAATCATCTAGGAATAATCTTAATGAGAAATACTTGCAATTTATACAAAATTGTCTAAATCTATAGACAATTGTGTAAGAGTTTATTTGAGCCAAACTGATGACAATTGCCAGGAAGCAAATATCAAATGATCCAGAGATTGACAGTTTGCAGTTTCTTTTTTTTTATTGTTTCTATTTTGTTTTTCTTTTTTAAACTTTTTAAAAATTGTTCAAGCACAGTTGTCCCCATTCCTCCCGCCACCACTCCCTCCACCCCAGCCATCCCCACTTCCCACCCTTGATCCTACCCCCCTCCTTTGGTTTTGTCCATGTGTCCTTTATAGATGTTCTTGAAAATCCCTCTCCCTTTCCCCCCATTATACCCTTAGTTTCTTTTCTGCATTTTGAATTAATGAAAGAAGGTAAGGAAGATTACATGAAAGTGGGAGAATGCAAGGCAGGCATTGGATTACAGGACAAGTTTATATGCGCTCTTGAGGCTGGTTACACCTTCCAGGGGGCCTGGAAAAGAGGATTCCTTCTGGCATTTCAAAGGTGTGTTAACCTAGTTATACAAGAACAATGGCTTAAAAACCTTTTACTAAGGAGATTACAGGCCTGGTCATAACTACTTACTATGTAGGATCTTCCCAGTAAGGAATTTATGATCAGATCACCCTGTAAGGTTACTTTCTGATAGATTAATACAGCACCACTTTTTCATCCATAGAAGGCAAGACTTCACAGAGAAGTCCAAGTATTTGTTAAAAGGAAAGAAAGAAAAAAGATTATATGCTGTTGTAAACTAAATCAAACCACGTATTTGAGACAAAAATTGTAGAATACTGTCAGGTGCTCTTGTAAGCAAATTCTAATTTAAATGCATAATACATTGACACAGCTCTAAATAGGCAAGCTGAGATGTTCTTTATCTTACCTACTTGTTGTCACCATAGTCTTCCAGAGAACTAGAGAATTATGTCCTAACACTATCAGTAACATTATTTCTTATTTAAGATGTTTGTATCTAGAGTTATATATCAAAAGAAATCATCGTACGGCTCAAAAATTTATTATAAACTGCTTGTGTCATCATTTTAAACATAATTGACACTTCTAATTGTCTTTTTGTAGTTCCTTTGGAGGGATTAAGAAGTCAAAACCAGTTTGAAGAAATGAGATCAAGCTACATTAGAGAGCTCATCAAGGCAATTGGTTTGAGGCAAAAAGGAGTTGTTGCTAGTTCACAGCGTTTCTACCAACTTACAAAGTTTCTTGATAACTTGCATGATGTGAGTATTTTGTTTTCTAGAATATCAATGATTATTTTCTGAGTTTCTATAACTTTTTAAATATTAAATCTAAATTTTACTTCATATAGTTTCCTTAAGTTTATATTTGTACTTATATTTTTAAACAGTATTTGCATTACATTGCTTATTTTTGCTATTGCTAAAAATTTATATTTTGCTTTTTTCATTTTTTATATAATCACTCAAATATCCTTTTACTAGTATTTGCATAATTTGAGAGTAATCTAATGGTTAATAGGAATTGTGACACATTTTTCCTGAGTATGTTCTAAAATATTTTTACCTTAAATTATACAAAATTTATATGTAAAATCAAAAGTATAGATAATGGGGGAAAGAAGGGGAAGGGTTGTCAAGGAACATGTTTTAAGGACAAGTGGACAAAACCAAAGTTAGGGAAGGAATGAGGGTGGGAGGTGGGTGGGTGGGGCAGGGGAAAGTGGTGGTGGGAAAATGGAGACAACTGTGCTTGAACAGCGATAAAAAAATGCAAAAAACTAAAATAAATAAAACCATGAAAAAAGTATAGATGTGGAAAATAACATAGCATTTTGAATGGAAATGTAAGTTAATAACAATTGAGGAAGCAGAAACTTTCCTCTACCGTTCAGAATGCTTTTGCTGCTCTAATAATTAAAAATGCATGAGACAGATTAATGAGAGAAAATAACGAAATTTAATGATATATGTACATATGGGAACCCACACACATGCAAGTGTTAGAGACACTGCATACATGATATATTCGGAGACTGAAAATTAAAATGCTTTATATATGGCGTTCTGAGCCAAGATGAGGTAAGGTGCCTTGGGGCTTTAGAGGAAAAGAAGGTAATTGAGCAGCAATAAGAAGGGCAAATGGGCAGTAATTAGTAGTTTTCACTACCGTATAGGTAGGTCTAAAAATTATATTTGATAATTTCTTATTATGGGCAAGACTACTAATTTAAATTCTTCTAAGTAGTTAAAAGGTGAAGAGGGCAGAAGTTTCTCTTGAATCTGCAAGGTCTCAATTGCCTTTAGCTCAAAATGCTCCACATAACATGGAGGCACATCTTGGGTGCCTCGATCTGAACCCCTACACAATACTAATAAACAATCTGGCAGTATATACCAATTTTTTTTAATTTGCATGCTTGCAAATTTCTACTTTCTAGGATTTATCTTAAATAAGTTATTAGGCAAATATTTAAGGTATATATACGAGGAAATTCACTGTATCATTACTTATAAAAGAAAAAAAAACTAGAAATCCCCAATACTGGAACTGGATTACTAAAACAAGATTTATATGGTTAGCCAAGACATATTAAGTACAAGCTTTTTTTGGTGTTATATTCATAAACCACACTGAATGACAGCCAAGGCATAAAAGAAGCTATCCATTCAATAGGTCATATTTAAGACCTTCCTCTCGAATAGAAGCAGACATCCAAGGATTATTAGCCACTTAGGTTTAGCCACTTAGCTAAAGTGAAAAGCATAAATAAAATTGACAACAACGAAGTGACTTAAAGGAAAAAACACCAGTGCAGAGAACAAAAGAAAGCTTTAAAAAAATTAAGATATTCAGGGAAATAAGAATGACATTGTGTCCATGAAACAAGAATAGAAAATATTTAAAAAAGTACAATGAGCAAGAAAATACTTTTGGATAATTAAATATAAAAGACCAGAAATTAAGAATTTAAAAGAAAGGTTGAAATAGAAATTTCAGGAAACTCCCAGAAAAACATAAAAAATAAAGATATGAAAAATTATACAGATGAAATGGCAAATTTAGGGGATTAATCTAAGGAATTCTATTCTCCAAGTAACAGGAATTTCCAGAAGAAAGAATAGAGAAAGACAAATGGAGGAAATTAGGTAAAAATCATAAAGGAAAAGTTGCTGAAATTGTAGGATATGAGTTATCTAAATGTAATGGCCCAATGTACAGGCACAGCACCACTGGACCAAAGCATAATATTATATGATTTTAGCCCACCAGGAATAAAGACTTTACTAAAATATACCAGTGAGAAAAGAAACAAGTCATATAAATTTTTAGGACCTAGAAAGATGTTGGACTTCTCAACTGCATTGCAGGAAATCAGAAAACAATGGCACAAGGCCTTCAGAATTTTAAAGGAAAAGAAAAATCTTCAAAGAATCTTATACCTAGCTGAACTATCAAAGAAGTACAATAGCACCATAAAGGTATTTTCACACATTCAAGGTCTCATATTGCTTATCTCAAATGCATTGTTTCTCAAGGACATCTGCAAGATGTCTTACAACAAACACTGAGGGTAAGGCAAAGAATTAGAAGACTCAGTTCAAGAGAGATGTGAAGGGATATCCCAGCACATTATCTGTGCTAAGCAATCATTAATCTGGATTGGAATAATAATGCATAGGGTTTTCGGATCCAGTACCTGGGAAAAGAGAGAACTGAGGGGTTACCAGTATGTGTGAATATATTGACATGAGTTTTACAATTCTGTCAGAGAATTTGCCTGTGGCTTTGTGATATGATAAATACAGAGAAAATGAAGCAAATGGAAACACAAGATGAACTGCAGCAACATAAAAATAAATCATATAAGAAAGAAAATGTAATATAGAAGTAAACAACAAAAATCTTTATAATATAAATGCTAGATATTGACTCGGCCAAAAATTGAGATACATCTTTAAACAGAATGGAGAATAAAGTAAGAACTGGGTGTGTAGTATAAGAGAACTAAATCCTCATTTTTTTTTAATTTTTTTTTCCTTTTTTAGATTTTATTTATTTATCTTTAGAGGGGAAGGGAAGGAGAGAGGGAGAGAAACATCAATGTGCGGTTGCCTCTTGTATGTCCCCTGCCGGGAACTGGCCTGGCAACCCAGGCATGTGCCCTGACTGGGAATCGAACCGCGATCCTTCGGTTCGCAGGCCCGCGCTCAATCCACTGAGCTACACCAGCCAGGGCTAAATCCTCATTTTTCATATGGAAACTCAATATCAAATTGGGAAACCAAACTTTATTAGAAATACAGAGACAAAATTTAAAGGCATAAGCTGAAACAGGTGAGAGTGGTTATAGCTAGGGAGCTGGAATGTGGATGGGAAGAAGTACACTAGGAAACCGCTGGGCTTTGTTGTTTTTGCTGTTTTTGTTATTGTTTACTTGTTTTCTTTTTTCCAGTCAATTAAAAAATAATTGACATACATCTCTATATATGTTTAAGGTGTACAGCATCATGGTTTGATGTACATACATTGTGAAATAATTGCCACAATAAGTTTAGTTACTATTCCATATATATGATAGATATATAGATGGAAAAAACATTTCTACTTGAGATGAGAACTCCTAGGAACTATTTACTATTTTAACTTTCCTGTATATCACACAGCATCGTTAACTATAGCCATCATGTTACCCATAGCATTCCTAGTATTTAACCTACAAAGAAAGTTTTTACCTTTTTACCACCTTTCTCCAATTCCCCCCACTATCTCCCTACCCTGGTAACCAAAAATCTGATATTTTTTCTTTGAGTTTGATGGGTTCTTTTCTTTGTTAGATTCCACATATAAGTGAGATCATCCAGTATGTCTTTATCTGATTTACATCACCTAGCATAATGCCTTTAAGGTTCATTCATGTTGTTACAAATAGTAGGATTCCCTCATTTTTATGGCTGAATAATATTCCAATGTGTATGTATTACATATACATCACATCATCTTTATCCACTCATCTGTCAATGGACACTTAGGTTGTTTCCATGTCTTGGCTGTTATAAGTAATGCTGCTGTGATCATGCAGGTGCAGATATCTTTTGAGGTAGTATTTTTGTTTCCTTTGGATACATTCCCAGAAGTGGAATTATTGAATCCTATGGTAGTTCTACTTCTAATATTTTCTGAGGAACCTTCATATTGTTTTCTATAGAGGCTGTACCAATTCACAATCCCACCAACAGTGCACAAGGGTTTTCTTTTCTCCATATCCATTCCAGCATTCGTTATCTGTTATCTTCTAATTCATGGCCATTCTAACACGTTTAAGGTGATACCTCATTGTGGTTTTCACTTACATTTCCTTAATGATATCTTTTTATGCACCTGTTGGCCATTTGTATATATCTTCTTTGTAAAACTGTCTATTCAGGTCTTTTACTTAATTTTTAATTGGATTATTTGGAGTGTTTTGTTTTGCTATTGAGTTATAGGAGTTCTTTATGTATTTTGGATAATAGCCTTTTACTAATTATATGGTTTGCAAAATTTTTTTCCCATTCCTTTGACGCTGTTTTCACTTTGTTGATGGTTTCTTTTGTGCAGACGCTTTTTAGTTTGATGTAGTCCCACTTTTTTTTTTGTTCATTTGTTTGTTTTGTTTTGTTGCTTGCGCTTTAAGTGTGATTTCCAAAGAATCATTACTGAGACTTATGTCAAGGAACTTTTTCCCTATGGTTTTCCCTAGTTTTCTACTAAGAGTTTCATGCTTTCAGGTTCTACATTTAAGTCTTTAATTAATTTAAATTTAATTTGAGTGGTGTAAGGTAGGGGTCAAGGTTCATTCTATTACATGTGACTATCTAGTTTTTCCACATCATTTATTGAACAGACTGTCTTTTCTCCATTGAGTACTCTTGAGCCCGTTGTCAAATATTAGTTGATTGTAAATGCTTGGTTTATTTCTGGGCTCTTGATTTTGTTCCACTGATCTGTTTATCTGTTTTTATGCCAGTACCACACTGATTAATTAGTGTAACTAGTATATTTGCCTGAAGTCAGGAAGTGTAATGTCTCCTGCTTTGTTTTCTTTCTCATAATTTCTTTGGCTATTCAGGGTCTTTGTAGTCTTCCCTCCTCTTCAACTTTTTGGAAGTGTTTAAGAAGTATTGCTGTTAATCCTTCTTCAAATGTTTGGTGAAATTCACAGTGAAACCATCTAATCCTGGGATTTTCTTAATTAGGGTTTTTTAAAATTATTGATTCAATCTGATTACTAGTAATTAGTCTGTTCAGATTTTCTATTTCTCCCTGATTCAGTCTTGGTAGTTGTAAGTTTCTAAGAATTTCTCCATTTCTTCCAGGTTGTCTGGTTTCTTGGTGTATAGTTGGTTGCTGATGGGTTTTTTTGTTGTTGTTCTAAATTTTTCAGTACTATTTGACTTTTAAAATATGTACACAAATTACATTGATAAAAATAAAAATTAGATCAAAATGCATTATGTTGGGTTGTTTTTATTGATATAGGAAGAGTCAATATAATGTAATATAAAAAAGCTACATTAACAAATAGACTTTATAAAATAATTGCATTTTTGAAAATATATATGCATTTGTGCACTGTATATATACACACACATACACACATACCTGGGTGTGTCTGTATACATGTGTAAAAAGAAAAAACTTGAATGAAACACACCAGAGTGTTCAGATTGGTTATCCTATGGGATTATGAATTACTTTCATTTTTAAAAAACCTTTTCATACTATCAAAACATTTCATTATATGTAATAGTTTATATATTCTAGTCAGTGGAGGGAGTTATTTTCATTTTGGTAAGAAGAAAACATCTTGGCAAGTATTTATATTGTTAGAAAAATAAGTTGCTATGTATGAATAGTTTATGAATTTATTACTTTTACTACATGTTTCTTATCTGTTTGTTAAACCAACAGCTTGTCAAACAACTTCACCTGTACTGCCTGAATACATTTATCCAGTCCCGGGCCCTGAGCGTTGAGTTTCCAGAAATGATGTCTGAAGTTATCGCTGCACAATTACCCAAAATCTTGGCAGGGATGGTGAAACATCTTCTCTTTCATAAAAAGTGATGCCATTTTTACCTTTA
The DNA here is from genome assembly GCA_039655065.1 of Glossophaga mutica. Lineage (NCBI taxonomy): Eukaryota > Metazoa > Chordata > Mammalia > Chiroptera > Phyllostomidae > Glossophaga > Glossophaga mutica. The sequence continues at coordinate 67,150,475 of CM077308.1, forward strand.
AAAATTAAATTTTGTGGTATGTCTGTTTGTGTTTGGGTTAGGATTATGAGGTCTCAAATTCTTGCAATGTTCTCAAAGCCTTACATTCATATCATATCATACTGTATAAATTTCAGAGAAAATTCTGAAATTTCTATTGCTTTCCTTTATACAGTATAATTAGAATTTTTAAGTGGTTTTGTGGACCCATATTTTCTTTAAGTGTTCACAAGAATGAAAAAGTACTAAAATGGATGGTTAAAGTAAACTTAATTTTATCCATATTATTTCATACCATTTAGGTGAAGATTTTAAAGTTTCACATCTAAGAAAATTTCATTAGAGAGAAAAATATCTTACATGTAATACTAAAAAGCTGTTACATATGTTCCTTCAAGGCAGCTCGCTTTATCTCCTTAATTACTTTTACAAAAATGGACCTTTAAAATGGTATGCAAAATTTTGTCTACATGAGTGTATATACATTTTTGTTAGAAGGAAATTTATAACCTTTATCAGATTTTCAAGAGTTTTTAAATGCAAAAAATAGTAAGAAGGAAAAAGGATTTAAAATTTTGAAGTAAATTGATGTTCCTCAAACTGGGAAAAGTACCTTATATGTTAGACTGTTTCCCAGACTGGAAACATAAATCTGTAAAGAAATTATTAAGTAGAGCCATATTATGATGACAACAGTATTGTGGGTTTTGTAGTTTTTTACTAACCTTTTTTGAGAGTTGTCCTTTAATGAGGTATTATGAATCGAAATAGGAATTCAAAAGAATCAGTGGCCTAAAACCCCTCCTTATTTGGGGGCATGTGGAAAGTCACTTAACTTCACGGATTCTCAATTTCCTCACCTTTAACACTGATGTTATAATATCTTTTCTGCAAAATATTCCTTAGATCAGAGCTTCTTATTAACATCTTCTCAAATCAAAGAAGCAAAAAAGGGAGGGAGGGAGGGAAGGGAAAAATAGAGAAGTATTATTCTCATTTTCTACTCAGCGAAGCATAATAGACTAATCACAGGTTGAAACTTTCTGAGTGCCTTTGATCTAATTCTAAGAGTGATACTTCAGGGAATACTAGATACTGTCTTAAAGTAATGCAGCCAATTATGATAACTAGAAAACATACAATTCACATTGTTGTATGAACTGAAAATATTCTTTTAGAAAATAGACAAGAGTTCTTTCCTGAAGTGAGTTAGTGGAGATCTATTTTTTAAAGGAGATATATATATACACACAGAAAGAACCAAGTTCATAGCACTGGTAATATTCAATTGAAACTGATCATTGTTTGTTATTCTAGATAAAGTAATTTATACTAATATTAGGCATATGTATGTGCTTATTACAGATCATATACATGATACATATATAATTTTTAACAGCTCAGAGAAACTAGTAGACCCAACTCTTTTTCTATTTTTTTAAAGTTAGACATTGCTTTACAAGTAAAAAATACCATCTTATGCAAATTAATACATAGCTGTTAATGAGAATTTCAAGATAATTGAAAACAATGTAGAAAACACTGAAGTTTGATTTCTTAATACAGTTTTCATTACCCATTCTCTTCAACTGATAAATACTTGCAGTTTACCAAAGGATAATAACATAGAATAATTTTAGTGAATACTAGTGTGACCCCCTAGATGAATAAAGTGGTTTCATGTGATCGAAAAAATTGGCATAGTTACCATAATTGTTTCTTACCAATAATTTATTCAGTAGAAAGAAAGAAAGAAAGAAAGAAAGAAAGAAAGAAAGAAAGAAAGAAAGAAAGAAAGAAGAAAGAAAGAAAGAAGAAAGAAAGAAAGAAAGAAAGGATTAGTTATGAGTATCTATAAACAGTGAATTTTCATAAGGTATTTGAAGTGGGTATTGAAACAAGTTCCAACTAGAACCCTTAACTTGGGTTCATTAGTTCTATGTGGCAAATATAATAAATAATATGCAAATTATATAACTCTTGGTTACAACATTGAATAAGAGTTTAACCTAAGTATTCCCAATAGTCTCAATATTAGTATAAAGATGGTCTGTTCCTTAGTATGTCTGTCTACAAGTCTTTTCTGTGAATAATATGTATTACTATAGACTCTACTGGTGTTCAGTTTTCCAAAGTCTTTATACACCCACACACTCATTCTCTTTGCACTATCCAAGCCAACATTATCTTCCAAAAAAGGACTTAATTATGCCAATTCCTTATTTAAAACACTAACTTCCAGTCACTTATAGTGATTCTCAACTATAACTGCACATTAAGAATCTCCAACTGAGCTTCTAAAAAAACACCTTTAACTGAGCTCCTTCCTCAGAGATTATATTTTAATCGATCCATTTTTTTTATTAATACAATCACATAGTAGAACCCTGAAATGGTGTGCAAGCTCAGTTCTTAAAACTTGCTTCTCTTTATCCAACACATTCATACATTCATCTTGTGTTCCAGCCATATAAATCCATCTTTCACCCTTTGATACCAGTCCCATTTATATCTCAAACTTCAAGATTCAGCCAAACATTTCCGTAATGTCTTCTCTCCATCTTTCAGACAGTTATTTGCTTCTTCCTAAAGTTCACCAAGCATTTTGTGCACATTTGAATGACAGTAGTGTGGTGCTCTACAATTCCAGCTCTCCTACAAGTCTGAGGACTGTGTTGAGGTGGGACAATAGCATTTCTTGACTGAGAGTTCAATGACATGTTATCTCTGTATTTTTAGTATTACCCTGGGTCTGTATCATTCTTTTGTTACAACACTGCATGTCTCTGCACATGTGACTTTATTACCTTCTCTTCCTATGGCCCCTATTTCTATCTCTTCATTTCTTCATCATTTTTAAATTTTACATGTTTTCTTACTCCTTTGTGAGATCTCTCCTTGTGCTAATTATAACATAGGAGAATGTAAGAACATTTATATTTATTACCAACAACACTTTATTCTCTCTATTCTAAATTTTAAAATTGAATGAATGGAATATTACTTTTCTGTATAAGAAAAATTCCACAAATACAATTGTTTCTTATATTTAAGTAGCGCTGAATTATTCCATACTATAAACCTCAGTACACAAATTTTCCTCATTTTTATTTTATTCCACAAATATTTATTGAGTATCTGCTATTATCACAAGAAAATAGCTGATAAGCATTATTCTATGTTATTGTCTCTCACAACTCAAGAAAGTTACAGTCTACTAATAGGTATAAGTCTTGGTGCCTAGTAAACAGTAGACACTCAAATGTTTGTTGAGTGTGTGAATGAAAATACAATGTGAATTTGACAGGTTCAAACCATTGTTAATGTATAACTCTACTAAGGCAAATGGAGCACAAAGTAAGATACTAACTATAAAATAAATATCAAATAACATCTTAATTTAGTCATATCAGAAACTCATTTGCATTAAATCTGTGTATATTTGTTGACAAAGCTTTTAATGTCTTTTCATCCTAATAAATGCATTTTCAAATTTTGATCATATGTAATAAAGGAAATCTACCAATATGGTAGTGGTACCTCTCAGAATGGATTATGTGACATAAGTAAATAAATGTAGGGGTGCCCCCAAAAATGAAAAAAATAAAAACAATGTAATTAGCCTTTCACACAAAAGTAATGGACCCAAGAGAAGAGTTACTGATGTGATCATTTTGTTGTCTGATCTTGTTACTTTAAATTGAAACATTATCTTCATGGCATAAGTCTTTTTTCATCAGCACAGATTTAAATTGCAACATAATTGTTTAAAAATTTAAATAATTTTTAATTTCCTGACTTCACTCACATATGGGGAAACAGAATATGGTGGTAGAAGGGTTGGGTTTCCTTGTTTTGGTTATTGTTTTGTAATCTCATAACAATGTTTGATATTTTATGTTGATCTTGATTCTCAATGTAGATGTCTTAATATTTTGAGCTAATCTTAGAAAAAAAGTTTTTGAATAACAACATGACATTACCAAATGGAAGATATCTTGTCTCTAAATCTTTTCCTCCACACATTTCTGATTACAGCTGTCTTAATCTTTATGAAGTCATTATAAACTTTATTTTAAAGCTCATATTCTTTCTGGTAGCTCTAAAGTGAAATTAAATTGTAAGAAGACAAAAGGTATATATCAGAAAATACTTGAAGTTTACTCAAATAGATTTTTGAGTTAATAAAATATTTCCTTTAAAAAGGTTTGAGAGGCCATTTGAGTCTGAAGCAATTGTACCTGTAGTATCAGTTATTATTTAATATTTTTGATGTTTTCATTAAAAACATGTCACTTTAAATTAACCAGTGCTATTTTTTTTATTCATTTTAACATTAAAATAACCTACCACTACACAGATATTGGACAAATATGATAGGCCAAATATCATGTCTTCTGCTAAAACAATGCCTTGCATATAGTTACGGCATGTCAACATGTAACTTCTGAATTACCCACAGCTGCAGTGATGTAATTATCACATTACATCACTGTGGAGCACTGTGGAGAGACCTCGCCTAGGCGTGTGCCCCCATTCTTCCGCCACTGAGCTTGAGCACATCATTTAACCTCTCTAATTAAACCTGCCTTTGCTGAATTAGTTTGATAAAGAAAACAAGAAAGTATGCAGGTGTTCAGAAATGGTAACTGCTATTATATTTTTATTAAGACATAGTTCTAGCTATTATTTTTTCAAATTAATCTGTCATATCCTATAGTAAAATCAAGGAATCTAGAAAATGTACTTGCTGTTTGTTATCTCTGGGTACATATGAATATTTGATGTATTTGACTTGAAATTAGAACTAGAAGTATTCAATTAATTTCTTCATAGTTTTGAGCTTGGGACCTGTTTTACTGGAAACCTAGAGTCTATCACCCTTTAAAAAAAAGATTTTATTTATTTTGTTTTTAGAGAAAAGAAGGGAGGGAAAAAGAGAGGGAGGGAAACATCAATGTGTGGTTGCCTCTCATGCACCCCTCAGTGGGGACCTGGCCCACAACCCAGGCATGTACCCCAACTGGGAATTGAACCAGCGACCTTTGGTTTGCAAGCCTGCACTCAGTCCACTGAGCTACAGCAGCTGGAACTTTTATTATAAATATATTAAGAATAATGGTACTGAATTTGACATTTTTAAGTATCTCTTTAAAATATAGACAGCTTGACTAGAACACAGCCCCTCCAAAATTCAATGTTATATATTACATGGTCAGATTAGTTTTACTATGGTAATAATTCCTCAAAAGGGAACACTGGGTCTCAAAATAATGATGAGGTCATCAACCCCAAAAATAACATTCTTATTCACTTTATTTTTAAAGATTTTATTTACTTTTAGAGAGAGGGGATGGGAGGGAGAAAGAGAGGGAGAGAAATATCAACGTGCAAGAGAAACCTCGATCCATTGCCTCTCGAGTGCACTCCTCAACCAGGGACCTGGCCTGCAACCCAGGCATGTGATCAGACTGGAATTGAACTGGTGACTTTTCAGTTTGCCAGTCGACACCTGTGCAACTGAGCCATGCCAGTCAGGGCAACGTTCCTATTCTTAAGAAGGTCATAATACAGAATGTCCACAAGAGAGCTTCAGGTCTGCCTTGGTCTGGTATCTTGAATTCCTTTGGTGAGATGGCTATTAAATTTCTGAAGGTTTTGCTGTGAATACCTAAGCAATTTCTCTCATCTATACTATCCTTTACACACCAGATTACAGTATAGAATATGAATTTTTTTAAATTACCTTTATAATCTCTAGGGCATTGAGTATAAATCACTCAACACTTAAAATCTTTTCTTATTTAAGTTTGTGTCATTTTTGTATTCAAGAACTCAACAACCGTGTCTCCACCAATAAAGTGAAGTGGACAAGCAAACACCAAATGGAAGGATATAACTTTCTTTTTCCCAAAGTATGCCTTTTAAATAGCCATTAGATATGGGGAATTTCCACATTCCTTAAATTTTACAGGAAATACATAATGAGATTATCTAGCAAAAGTTTGCCAAGTCTTAAATTGCTTATCCTCACTAGACTAACTCATGTAATGATTTTAATGAGAATATTGCTCAGAGCCTGTGGTTTAATAGTATTTTTCTTACTCAAGTTTTGGTGAAAAGGATAGTCTCTATCTCTACCTAGCATCTGCCATTTATTTAATGTACCATTATTCCACAGCCCCTGGTCCTTATCAAATCCAGAAATTGAACAAAAAGCAGTGAAATAAGTAACTACTCACACAATATTGTGGAACTGATCCAACCTGGGTTGGTCTACATCCATAATCTGAATCCAGAATGAACTGGTCCTAGATGATTGTATTCAGTCTGAATCACATCCATCCCTATATAACTCAAAAAAAAAAAAAAGAAAAGAAAAGAAAAAAGAAAAGAGAGCCCTACAGATCATAAGTTACCTGGAGCTAGTAGAACTTATATGTTCAGAGTTAAGCCTGAGATAATGTGGCCATAAAAACATTGAAAATAAAAAGTCAATGTGCTGGCTGGTATGGCTCAGTGAATTGAGCACTGGCCTTTGAACCAAAAATCACTGGTTCAATTCCCAGTCAGGGCACATGCCTGGGTTTCATTCAGGCCAGGTCCCCTGTAGGGAGCACACAAGAGGCAACCACACATTGATGTTTCTCTCCCTCTCTTTTTGCGTCCCTTCCCCTCTCTCTAAAAATAAATAAATAAATACTTTTTTAAAAAAAGAAGCCAAGAGTAGTTTAATAATTTGTCCCTTCTGCCATTGCAGAAGATTTAAGAATTTTGGAGGTGTTGGTGATAAGTTAAAAGGTAAGAGGTTTGTAGTAGCAGCAATTTCATGCATACATTATCTGAATATTCTATAGTCAAACCAAAGAAAAACATGAGGAAATAGATCTCTACCTCTCCTAGGAGTTGACCACACTCCAAAGCAGAGCTCAGGCATATGCCATATGCCTGGAGGCTGCGCCTAGGCTTGTCCACAGCCTTATGCAGCTGTGGAGTTTGGAAGACTGTTTCTGGACCGCTGGATTAGTCCCAGAATGTCAACCTCATTTTCAATTTACTGGCTCTTGTAGCTTTATGTCATGCTGACCTTACTGTTAAACACAAGTTTGTTTGCTTTCTTTCCACTCATGGAGAAATGGCAAAAGCAGTACTTTAAAGCCAGTTGAAAGTTTTAACTGACAAAGCACTTTCAGGGAAAGGTGAATTAAGCAGCTAAGAAAGCATACCCTGCCCATTTCTTTAAAGAAAATGTATGGTGTTATTACCCCTGCAGTGTGACAACAGCATCATGGTCGGTATTTAGATAGATATAAGCAAAATAATCAAATGGCAATGTAAATAGTTGTCAAGTCATACACTATAGCTCATTTTTCTAATCTTTTAACCTTGCTCGTAATATGTAAAATCCTTATATATCCAATTTAGCAAATGAGTTATTGTAAATGAAACCCACTTAACTATGTTTTCCTTTAGTGGATTATACATAAAACTTAATATCTCTTCTATGATGTTTACTTACCTGTCAGTTTTTATTCTTATGAATACTTTATGGAAAGCAGTTGTTTTAAAATTTTGACCACTGTAGATACCATTTACTATCCCCTTCCTTCAGAAAAACTTATATTTTAAAGTATCTCCATCAAACTGCATTCCTATTAAGAAATGGTTGTTTTGTTTTCTTAATGTTTTATTATTCAAAGACATATCAATTCAAGCTGTTGAGCAGCATAACAATTAATTCTATACTGGTTTGATATATTTTATGCAGCCTTAACTTAGTAGACACAAAATTGGGGTGGGGGTGCAGGGAGAATAGTTAGTGGACACCTATCACAGCTTTCCTAAACTAAGTTCAGAGCTAGACGTCTGAAGTCATAACATTATATAAAAGTAAGTCTTATTCTTCTGAGGGCTTCTAACTGAGGGAAGTTCTAACTTGTGAGAAAGACCAAGAACTGTTATAGGGTGTTAACATAAGCATTCCGTATTTTTGTCAAAACAGAGATAGGCAACTCTGCTTGTTCACCATAGAATAAAAATACTATCCAGAATTTATTCAAAATGGTAAACCCTAAATTTGAGATAACTAGGAGTGGAAAGGGACTTTTTTAAATGGCAGCCTTTAAAATTCATCACTTTAACCAATAAAGTATCTCCTTATGATCTGAGTATTTTATGCATTTTAACTTTTCTGATATGAGCATGCTAACAAGAAAAATCAGAGCAAAAAGTTTTTAAAAAGCTTTTCATTGAAATTTGGAGGAACAAAAGAAAAATGTAAATGTTCTTTGTACTTTGAAAAAAGTAAATATGACTTACAAAAGTGAAATAGAGAGCTCCTCTAAACAATAGCTTAACTATTTCCCTTTATTATTGAGCAAGCAAATCACTCAGATGACATAAGATGTGATTACGGTGGTGACAAGGCTAAATGTGAGAGAAATTACCGCTCACTGTCCAAGCATAAAATGGAGTTGTGCTCAGAGACTTTCTTTTTTTTTTTTTAACATTTTTTATTGTTCTGTTGTTCTTTTTTCCTTCTTAAGAAAGTTGTTCATTTTCTATTTTAAGACTACATGGATTGTCGGGGGGGGTCTCTAAGATCTCTTAGATCTCTAAGTCTCTGTTTAGTTGCCAATTAATTGAGTGTTTTAACAGAAAAAAAGGACATTAAGAGAAATAAGAGAGAGAGAGAGAAATTAAGAAAGAGAGAGGAAGGAGGGTTGGGGAAGAAGAGAAAGAGAAGGGGAGGAGAGGTGAGGGAGGGAGGGAAAAGAAAAGGAAAAGCGGGTGGGCTCTCAACTCTGAGACTACAAATCTCTGTTAATAGTTTACATCAACATAAAGTACTCAACTCCCACTTACCAAGAGAAGAAAACAAGGCCCTGAAACACACACAAAAAAACAAAAATGTGGGTTTTTTTTCAAAGTTGGAAAGACTTTAGGCATCATTTTATTCTTTAACAGCTAGTCATGAGCATTATGGGTGTTGTGTGCCAGTCATTCTGCCACGTTGCAGAGATAACCAATGAGTACATTAGTCACTGCCTTTTCTGAGTTTACGGCTGGTTGAGGACTGGAGATGGGTAAATACAGTTACAATATTCTTTGGTGAGCACTATAATGGAGAAAATACAGGGAACTATTGGAACACTTAGCTTAAATTTCAGAGTGGGCAAAGGCATCTTGGACAAGGATCTAAGCGGTGATCTGAAACTGGTTTAAGAATTGGCTGACCATGCAGAGCCAGACGGTGCCAAAGGCAAGAAGAAAAGAGTATTCCAAATAGAGGTAAACGGCACAGACTTGGTGATGAGAGAGAGTGTGGAGTGGGGCTGATGATAAGGCTGAAGAAGAAAACAAGGTCCAGATCATCAGTGGTCTTACACACTGTGTTAAATTGTGTAGTGTTAATTCCACTGTAAGCAGGGCAACAGTGCGATTCAGATTCGTACATAAGAAAATTTTCTCACTGCGATATGGAGAATGGAGTTTGAGATGGCTAAATCTGGAGGGGAGGCAAAGAGAAGTTTTTTTGAGGAAGTTGCATATTTTGATGAAAATGATGGTAATAAACAGTGACAAGTTAGAGATGATCAAAACCTCCACCCTAACTTACCAGAAGTTTTAAAAACATAATTTAGAAGCACTGACAGAACTTATGAACATAGGTGAAACACACCACGTAAATTATCAAACACAAGGTCCAATATCTAATTTGAAACTTCAGATTTTATTTTATCGATAAAAATAAAAACAAAGAAATTTAGTTTATTAGTTTTGTTGAACCTCATGGTCCTGCACTGTGCGAAAAGTTAAGACTAGAACAGCTCAAGATTCAGCAAATGGGAAAGAAAGGAAAACTGAATTAAACTAATAAAAAATAAAAAACATCCTTTGTATATAGTCTTCAGATATCATTATCCAGTATAACTACAAAATGATACACACACAAAATGCTTAACTCTCTGGAAGGGGCTTTGACTTCGTGAATTCTTCACAGAGTGTGGGGAGTCTGGTGGTTGACAGAATGGGGAGCAACTTGGCTGCTATGAGTATATCCATCTCTTTTAGTTTCAAAGAGCTTTAGTTTTGATTACCTCATTCAATTTTCATCAAGGGCTGTTCTTCCTCTTTACTTCCATTAACCAATGGCAGCTAGGAAGAAAAAAAGCTTATTATCTTCAGGCAGCAGCATTGAGAAGGAGGGTTCTTTCCTCCTGGGTCTCACCAGCCCCTTGCCCTGCCTCCTCATAGAACAACCCACCGCTATCGCCTCACCCTCAAGTCTATGGCTCATAGACTCATCTGTTCTCTCTTCTTCAGTACTGTAGGGCACAGTAACTTACTACTTTGTACTTTCCATTACTTGCTGGCTCAGCATATTGTTCTTAGGCCCAGCTGCTTTCCCCACCTGGCCTCTGGGTGGGAGTATCTTGCCCCTTGAGAAGAGCCATGGCTCACCACTTCACTACCTGCTAAGTCCTCGCCCAACTGGCATCATGCTAATTCAGGCTCTTCTGAGATACTTGCATATTTTACAGCCATGCACAAAAGCCACAACCGTCTTAGACTTCCTGTTACTTGTCTGGATGTTCTGTTGCCCATCCCATCTCCTCAGAACTGGGACACTGTCATCTGACCTCCTTATCCCACCTCTTCTTTCTGAATCACAGAAGCCTCTCACTTTCTCTACCTGTTCATCTGAGGTTTCCCTTGAATCTTACACCGAGTTTGAAGACAGTGTTTGAATACGCACTGGAAATTCATCTGAGGTTTTTACCAAGAAAGTGAGAGTCTCCCTCCATCTCTATGTGATTGGCATTAGTTCCAGGCGATGGTTGGGTACCAAATGCAAAGCTGTCAAAATCAGATGATAGCGGGCACCTAACAACATTATCATACACTTATTTTCGATCTAGGTTTTTAACATAAAGGTGGGTTTTAGAAGAATTATTTTGTGATTCACACAGGAAAACTGCATCAGTCTGCTGTACTTGACAAGTATCTTACATTAAATTGGCTTGTGGTTGAAGTGAATCATCTTCAAATAATATATTTTCTTAAAATAATTTACCACTAATTCTTATTAATTTTATTACCATTCTGTGTGATAAAATAATAATTCATTTCTATATGTCTCTTTATTAATGAATTAGAGTGCCCGAAACCTCAATACAATTACCTACAGTCATATACTAGGAACTTAGGAATCATCGGCACACTCCTTCTTTCCAGCCACTTTAAATTTATAACCAATATTTCAGGTTGTGCAATATTGTACGTGGCATAAGGTGGAACAGTAATATGGATAGCTTGGCATCATGTAGACAATAGCCTTGACAATGCATATATTTTAATGAAGCAAGAAGTGATTCCCAGACAACTAAATTCAACTAATTGTTCACGAAGATAATACACTCAACTGGTATCTAGTAAGTTACAATAAAGCACTGTTTTAGTTAGTCACGCTGGTAAAGTAAAAAGGTTGATATTTTTATACAAATAAATTTTCCTATAAAAAGTAATGCACTTGACACTGAAATGGAAGAGAGTGTAATCTAATTTGATAACAATGTGTTTCAGACCAATTGTTCATTGGTCTCATTACCAGGAATATAATTTTTATATATTTTATATATTTTCCAATATAATACTGAAAATATGCTAATGTGCTCCTTTAGTAAATAAATAAGTGCCTAGAATGTATAAGAAACCTCATGTAAGAATGTATATGGAACCTATTTAAGGCCTTAAATGCTGGAAATTTGGAGATACAAAGATAAAAGCATAGAACGGATTTCTTGCTTTTAAGTTCCAGGTGATAAAGATGTCAGACATTGTTTGAAACTTAAACATACATTTTCCGTATTCAATCAGCTACATTTGGAGTAGACTGGAGAAACCAGACAGTTTTATTGGATTATTTAACCATGAAAATTTTCCTATAACATTTAAAAAACTGTTTCATTTAATCTTTAATGCTGTTTTCAGTTTTTAAATTAAATATGTCCTAATATTCAGACTTGTAAACTTAAATGCTATTGAGAAATTTATGTTTGTCTCTAAAACTATATGCTATGTTTCTTGTAAATATCTGATTTCAATTGTTTGTGGAGTTTTTCTAATTTACATTTAAGTTCACTAATGGGCAAGGGAAAATGAGTAAATGGCCCCAGGTATAAATGCATGTGAGACTCTTTCCTGGTGTCAGGGTCACTCCAACAAGCTAAAAAGTGAATGTATCATGCCCTGGCCGGTAGCTCAGTTGGTTAGAGTGTCCTAGTAATGCCAAGGTTGTGGGTTCGATATCCAGTCAGGGCATGTACTACAAGAAAGCGACCAATAAATGCATAAATAAGTGGAAGAACAAATTGATGTTTCTCTCTCTCTCTCCCTCTCACCCCCCTCACTCCTTCCCTTCCTCCCTCTCTCTCCAAAATCAATCAATAAAACAATTTTAAACATTATAAAGAGCATATGTATCATTCTACTTACTTTTTAAAAGCAACATTTTATTCTAATGATAGGATGTTATATTTACCTGATCAGATGAGTTCAAATTTCATCTTATAAAAGATATAAATCAAGTAAATAGAATACTTTGACTCTCTAAAATGCAGAGATCTGTGATCAGTTATTTTGAGCGATTTGGAATTCATAAACTTTAAACAACTGAAGCATTCTACAAAAAAGCAAATTGTTTTCACGTCTGAATTAAATCAGCTGCGCGTAGTTCCGCTGTGATGTCAAAGCAGCAGTACAGCCCAGTGGTGCAGAGCGCATACTCCGGAGCCTGCCGACAGGTTGCGCCATTCGCTAACTTCACCTCTCTGATTCAGCTTCCTTCTGTGTAAAACGGGCATAGTAACAGTACTTCTCTCCAGGTTGTTAAGAGGATTAAATGATTTAGTGTAAGAACTTTGCCTGGCATAGTACACACTATCTAGGTGTTTTGTCTAACTTGAATGGCTTTTTCTTTAACAGATAGATGATTAAGGATTCAGATGATATTTAGATTTTTATCTTACATAAACTCATAAGCAATAGTAATTTTTAATATTTTACGTCATGTGAAATTCAATAGCATGGTACTCATCAAACTAAATTTTTTTCAGCAAATGAGATTAAGGATGAACTGTTACAAATGAAAAATAATCACATATAAATCAATAAAACTACCAGCTTAGCCACAATTCTTCAATGAAACAGTTTCCATTTAAGGCAGATTGGACTAACCGAGTCTGTATCCACCCCTCTCCTTTTCCCTCTCCCCAATAAATGATGTTTAGTTGAAAAGAAGTATGTAGGAAAAGAAAGAATAATTTTTAAATTTTTACACTTCACAAAACAATAATATTGGAAAGTTTATTTGTAAAAGACATAAGTTTAAATTATAAATCTAAAATTTTATCCTGGTGGCATTAAGGGACCTCAATATTGTTCATATCTAAAAAAAATTATGAGACTAAAAAATAATGTTCTTATTTTGAGAAATAATATTTTGCATAGTCCTTATTCTGACACATGACAAGTAGCCTGGAAATGTTAAGTACTCCTTTTTTATTTTTTTCAAAATAAAACTTACATCAGTGAATAAAATATGTTTCAAGGAGAATAAAAAATATCCAACATTAACCATTTTTAATCATTGCATATGTTAATGTATATAGCATATTTCTTGATTTGCCAAGTGTATTTTAAGTTTCTCTCTGACAGATGCCAAGTATAATGTATATTCATTGATTTTTCACATTTTAAGATCTCTAACACCAGGATTCATCTTATAATTCATGTTACATCACAATGCCATCAGCCAAGTGGAAGTCATACCCAGTTGTATGAAAATCTTCCCTTAACACCTTCTAGTAGCATCAAAAGACATCCCTAACATCAGTGAATATGGTTTGTGTGTGTGTGTGTGTATTCATCCTTCATTCATAGAATTTCACTACTTCTAATTCCTTTAATCTGTGTTAATATCAATTCTTATTTGTTACAGACCAGGAATCAATATGCATTTAAGAGGTAATACAGTTTTTGTTTTAGCTGTCAATTATTTGAGTAGCAACTATGCACTAGGCTTTGTACTAGGGAGTTCTACATATATTATCTCTAGCACTTACAATCATCTTTCAATTGAAATATTGAGTTCCATTTTACAGAAGGAGAAACATAGGTTCAGAGTAATTCACTAAATGTGTAAAACAATTTCATGCACTATTACTCCTTCAAAAAGAAAGGGAGTTTCTGTCACATTTTTCCAAATTAAATTATTTTTCTTGGCATACATATTAAATCTTTTGTAACAGTTATTATTTGAAAAATTTTTAAAAACTTAATCAATATTCATAAATGGGCTGCCTGTTTAAGTCTCATCAAAATGAATCAGCTTTAGAATTCTTAATAAAACTATAAAAAGCTTCTAGGGGAAAAAGTCAATTTTCTGGGGAAACCAAAATAGAAATAGACCTTAGTTCCCAACACCGCAGCCTATACTGGAATGTTAGATACAATATGATGAATGTTTCACCCGTGAAAGTCAAAGTTTCTCTGGTTTGACTCCTAGCTTCAGGGTAGTTCCAAATGGCTTGGCAAGAAGGGTTTCTTTTTTTTTTCCTTCTTCTTTTAAATACTTTTGATTTTTATTATTGTTCAAGTACAGTTGTCTGCATCCTCCCCCCACTACACCCCCCCCCACCCCAGCCAATCAAAGTGTTTCTTAATGGGTAGAAATTTGCAGATAATTTCACATTCTCAATATTTCCATTGTTATATTTACTAAATAGTTCTGCTAAAATTGATGCCTTAATGCCTGTCCTACATCAAAGCTTTCATTCTCTATGTTTTAATCCTTATGTACCAGAAAGTTAAGAGAAACAACCATCTTATACTTATTTGAAGCTAAGACAAATACAGATACCAAATATTTCTGTTGAAATACACTTAAAGCTGTGCCACGTGCTAGATGAGGGAAAAAATGCAGTACGTATCAGATTATTAATAGAATCCATACTTAACCTTTGAAATTAATTTATTAGAACAGTTTTAGCAGAACTGCACAATAAAAATGTTTCCCTTAAATAAGATTTAAATGTGACCAATCTGGATGATTTAGAACAGAGGAAATATTTGTACTTGTTAGATTTATTTTGATCTTCACAAATTTAACATGTTTCCTAATGATTGCAATGCCTCAAAGAGGTAGCATTCTTACTAAACCATTACAAAGTCATGAAAAATTCATTAAAAAAAAAAGAATATGTTAAGAATTTCAGTCAATGTCAAAAATGGTTCACAGGCGGCAAACACAAGGCCCGCACAGGCCGAATCCGGCCCTTCACCTTTTTTCATCCAGCCCGGCACCTTGTTTCTGATTGGTGGCAGAGCCAAGCTCTTGCTTAACTGTTAAGGAGTAGTTGTTACATTGATACAGTCCTAAAATTACATTTGGCCCTTTGAAGGCAACCATGAGGCTAATGTGGCCCACGTTGAAAATGAGTTTGACACCCCTGAGTTAGATCTTCAAGAAAATATTTGTGATTTACAAACAAACCATTTTTATAAAGTTATTAAAGTTCCTAAATGACATGTCACCAATTAAGAAATGTCATGTAAATTACCACAAAACTTGAGAAAATATAGAATCAGGTGAAAATCTATAATTTATGCAATAATATATTCAAACCAAGGGAAAACTAGTATGTAATATCTATATTAGTTTAGCCAACAAGTTTTTACATTTAGCTTGGACAAATTTCCAAATGTTGGTGAAAGTGTTTGTTGTGTGATTTATTAAAAGATAATTCTCATGAGGAATATCTAACACATATAAAACCACAGTAATGTGGTTGATAAAAGGTTAAGGCATACAGGTAAGGATACAGTTAGCTAGTGAGCTAGACCACGCACATCTGTGAGTCACCCCAAGCTCATCGAAGCACCAGTTTCAGGTTGTTCTTACTAGTGCTCAAGTACACTCAGTAAACAAGCAGCAGCACTCCACTTGGTTTTAAAAAATAGGTTTGTCACTTCCCTGAAACGCAAAGCTCTGTGATCTTAGTAAACTGTCTTCCATGCTCTGAACTTCAGTGTCTTCACCTATCAAGCAGAGAATATTTTTAAGAAAGGCTTTGCATTTAAACACGATAGTGCCTATAGAATTCCTTTGCACAGTATATAAAACACTATGCAAACATAATTTTTCTAAGTAAGAAATTCCTAAGTAATTTAGCAATGCTAAATATGCTTAACAGTTAGAATATATATTCTACAATGTAGGTTGATAACATTAATAAATTAATCTGAGTCACCAAATATATTATTTTTAATAACCAAAGAAACTAAACTTACTGATGCAGCTATTTGTTTAAAAGCCCTAAAACACTATACTTTCCCTATCCACCCACCCACCCCCCCAAAAAAAAATTAGAACGCTTATCTGGCAAAGAAGCCATGGCACTGAGAGAAAGCAGTTTTGGGGGATGGGATCCCAAGTCCTCGGTGGCCCTTCGGCCTGCTCACTCCTGTGTAGCTTGAGTGGTCACTGCCCCTGTGGGCCTGTGCGCTGCAACGGGAGATGGCTGAGGAGCTGCTTCTTAAAAAATGAGGTGTCGAAAATGGCTGTTTGCCCATCCGCATGAATTTTTAGTTTCCTTCTTCCAAATAGAGAATCATATTCATGACTATTAAAAGGCCTTCATTTTTAAGCAAAGTTTATGACAATAAAACATTTTATATTTAAAGTGTATATATGCTTTACAACAAAAATCTTCTGTAGAAGTAACTCAGAACTCAGTAACTCAGTTCTCTAAAAAAGCTACTTTTTAGAGAAGTAGCTTCTCTAAAAAGCTACTATTTTAGAGAAAATAGTAACTCTACTAATAGAGTATTATTTTCTGAACAATAAACACAGGGAGGGGCAAAAGTCAGCTTACAATTATTTATATGAAAAATAATACAATAATCGGTAAATAATAATACAAGAATCGACTCTGTGTTTCACCCTATATGTATCTGCTGTGAGGAGAAGGGCGGAAGTAGAGGTGATCTGAGGACAGAAAGAGGTTATTGTTTGTTCCTAAATATCTGATTTGGCTATCGAAACGGGGCTGAATTCACCAGATTCTTGTCTGGTGGTTTATCTCACTTTTAATGTGGAGCTACAAAATATGTTTTTTCGAGAACTGAGAAAATGCATAACTTACATTCAGAAGCTATTCATACCTCACATTTTCATATTTTCAAAACTTTTTGCATAGAATTAAATTACATATATCATGTGGAGCTATATTTCTTTAACTTATTGCTGTCCCAAGTTATCTCCACTTACGAAGGGCTTACATTGAAATTAATCTGGTGTAGAAAATGTTTATTCTTAATTCTACATGAAGCATGAGCGCAAGAATCTGTACACAGCGATCCAGAGAAATGTAAACGTCTCTTTTACAAGAGCACAAATGTTGTCAAGGCAGGCTAAAATCCAGGGGAGTTTGGAAACGTGAATGAAAAATCTTGGGTTCTGAGCTATTCTCTGAGACTTCTTAGTGAACTGGGGCAAATTGCCTACCTTTTCTGAAACTCATTTTCCCTGTCTGAAAAATGAGGGCACATGACATCCATCTCAAAAGTATAGGAAATTGTAGTCTATTAATTTCATTTTAGACTCCTTAACTGTGCCTTTTCTTTATGTGGAAATCTGGACAGCAGTGGTTCAATCTAACTTTAACAGATTTGTATTTAATTTATACTATAAATGCTTGTCTTTGTTTAAACTCATGAAATTTGAACCTGAGTATTTATAATTTCTGAAAAAAATGCAAGAAACATTTAGCCTTCTAAATGAAACATTTTTTATTTCTTACATATCTGTTAATAATTTGGAGTAATTTGTGGTACTTAACAAAATTTCCCAACTGCTTTATGCTGGTTTTACCCATTCGATTATAAAATTGATTAGCCATAGTTTATAACACTAAAGAATCTTAAAATATTTATACTTTGATTTGTGGTGTTTTCAAAACTAATCTATTTTTTCCTGCATTAAACCTATTTTTTGTACCCTATTTTCAGTAAATTTTAACTATCTCTTAAAGAACAATTTTTGTTTGATATGCAAAAACAACTTTTCTTTGTCTTTCCATCTCCTCCCTACTCACTCCCTTTAATAGCACCTTTGATTCAGAAGAACAAATCATGTTATTCATTACACTTTCTTAAAATTGAATTGTTGACTTTCATTTTAATTCTTTCCAGCTACATTCAGACAGTGCCATGTCTTGTTTTGTTTTGTTTTTTTCCCCCTCCCCTCTCCCCCACCCCCGCCTTGGTAACTAACCTTTGTGTTTCAAAGGCTTTTCAAAAAAATATGCTTCCAGGATGACACTTGAGATATAAGGTTTTAATCCAAAGGGTGGCAAAGACAGTGCCATGGTTTTAACTGCTCAAAAGAATAAGCAAATAACTTCAAACCATTCCCCAAGGATAAGCTGCTTTAAACAAAAATATGAAAGTTCATTCTATTGATTAAACCAAAATTAATTGTGAAATTATTTCAACTGAAGATTTTTACAGTGTGCATGGTAAATGTAAACATGAATTATTTCAAAGTCAACTTCAAAATATGCATTTCAAATAATTGTGTTTTCTGTATTAATTTGAAAGTCATTTATGTTGTTATCTGTTCTTTGAATTAGTAAATTTATATGTGGCATTTTTGAACCACAAAGAAGAACCCATACATTTGGAGGATGTATTAATTAATTCATTTTCTAATAAACAGCAATTTATCATTTAAAACATTACTGTTAAAATTCATTGTTACTGCTGATATATTTTATTCATTTCTGCATATCACAGTCATTATTTTCACCATATTTCAAACTCCACAATCTAGTATCTAAATTGGCTTCTCTTACTCAGCTATGGGTTGTAGTTGAAATATCTTATTGCTTATAAATATTATATGTTTATTCCTTTGTCTGAGATTTTTTCTGGATACTATTTAAGCTGTTTTAAAATAAAAATATGGCCACAGAGTCATAGGGACATTAGAGTTACACAGACCTCAGAAATCATCTGGTCCATGGGTTCTTTATCTGTGGCCCAAGGACTGGCTTTGAGGCAGCTGAAATCCCAACATAGTCTACCTATAATTTTAGTGCCTGTGTGTGCATGTGTCATCGATTGCTTTCACTAACCTCTCAGAAGAGTCAGGAAAAAAACATATTAAGAAACAATTGCCCTGGTTGGTGTGGCTGAGTAGGTTGCAGGTTTGATCCCTGGTGGGGAGTGTGTAACCCCTGGTTGGGGTGCATACAGGAGGCGACTAATCAATGTTTCTCTCTCACATCAATGTTTCTCTCTCCCTTCCTCTCTCTAAAAAGCAATAAAAGAAATGTTCTCAAGCATAGATAAGAAAAATAATAATAATAATAAAAAGAAACAAATCAATTCCACCACCTTGACTTAGAAAGACAGAATCCGAGATTGAAGTAAGCATGCAAACCTCCAAGGTCATAGAGAGAATGAATGTGAGAGTTCAATCCACGCACTGATTCATCAGTTGACCACGGAATGTTATTGATCTGGTAGAGCTCCCAGCAGAACGGGCTTTTCAGCTGACATAGAGGAGGGCAAATTTTGGGTCCCCCTTAAGTTTGTTCATATAGAGCTGAAGTAATGAAGGTAACCCCCAATATCAGTTAGCATCACAGTATTACTACACTACAACTATCATGCAATTAAATTTGTTATCCAGATTTCGTGCCTTAAAATATGGATTTATGAAAAAATTGAAATGAATTCTCATATTTCTGCAGATAGAGTTCTTTGGGGGCACAATAAACTTCAAATCATTCTTTTTGCTCAATCGAAAGAAGCAGTAGAAGTAGGCATTTCTGCGCCACCAGTTATGGTCTTTAACCTTTTCACTAGTAAATCTTTTCTTTCTTATTCTTTAGGGTTAAGGGGAGACATAAAAAAAACCAAACAGAATAAGATTTAATACAGAGTTTATCAGTTCTAGAAATTTATATATTATTTCCATATCTAATCACTAATTTGTACAAAACTCGGATGATTCCAAATATACAAGGAAGAGAGGAATGATCTCTAGAATACACACTTTTTCTTTTGAAATATTTCAAAGCAAATTTAGTAGGACTGGAAGCAAACTGAAGCTGCATTGTCTTCCAAAAGTGACCATAACCTCATTTAAATGATAACATAAACCTTTGATTTTGATTTGGTGATCTTTAAAATCAAATCCTGTTTCAATGAATGACAATCTAAATTAGGTGAAAATGATGGGAGGAATGATGCGATTTAGAGCAACAAATATAAAGGACACATGGACAAAAACTATGGGGGGATGGAAATGGGAAGAAGGTGGGGAGGTCTGGGGTGGTGGGCTGGGGGCAGGGTAAAAGACAGAAAACTGTACAATATCAACAATTAAAAAAATACTGATTAAAAATAAATAAAATAAAATCACATATTAGTTAAAAAAAATTGAAACTCCAAAAAAAAAAAGAAAAAAAAGAAAAGAAAAAAAAAGAAAATATTTCTTTGGGCAGAATAATGTCCTAAAAATGACAGAAAGGACTGTCCCTCGTTGTCTTCTAAGGCGCGGACCAGCATGCCCTGAGCTGCCAGGCAGCAGCCGAGTACTGACGGATTGTGTAAGTAAAAGGCAAGGCTCATTCACCATTACATTGTGGTGTAACTGGAGATGAGCAATGCTGTGTACATGAGAAGTTCAAGGAAATTTAAGCCATAATATTAATAAATGTTAAATTATAGGCATTAATTCTAGTTTTAGAATTAGAAGAGAAGGGCTAGTGTAGACCAAAGGAGCCTCGTCTGAATCTGCGTGTGCTGGGGCTGGATTGGTTGACAACAAGGGAAACAGCCAAAGTCACAGCATGAAGAGTCTTCATAGGTGCAAACATTCTTCTGAGAAAGAGCCAATAAAAATAGAAAACATGCCTATTTGAGAACTTCATATTTTTAAAAAAAAAATACAGTGAAGTTAATTTAGCAAGAAAGAAGGGGTTTAAGAATCTTATATAGGAAAACCACCATGATTTGACAGCATCATTAAAAAGATGTTAAACAAATGAGAACAATAGGAAATATTGAATGAGAAAACTTAGAACTTGAAAACATTAAATAGGTGACATTACATTAAAGTTGCCACAGTAAGTAAATCCTGTTCCCGCGGTTGTCTGCCAGGGCAATCCATTTGTGAATTATTTAATAGATGTTTCTTTCTCAAAACTGTTGCTGCTATTATGACTTATTTTTATGTTTCCTTTCCAAACAAAAATTTCAACATCTGAGGAACTCAAACTACAGTAAATCAACAAAGCAGCAACTCACTTTATGAGGACATCGTACCCAGAGAGAGAGAGAGAGAGAAAGAGAGAGAGAGAGAGAGAGAGAAGAGCACACGCACTAAGGGGTGACTAAGGGGTGGGGGCAGTCTCATAGCAGACTGGGTACCTTATAAGGTCATATTTAATTCACTGCCAGGAACAGCAATTGAAAGAAAATATAACTCAGCTTCTCAATTACATTAACAAAGGTTTTAGCTTCCTATGTACAGTACTTTTAAGTCTTCTCTATGTTCTAAATCTGAAGGTCAATGACCATTCCCATGAATCTTTGCATGTTTATATCAAAAGTACAATGTGAACTTTGGCAAAGGAAGTGGCTGGCTCTGGGTTAGCTGGGCTTTTTAGGTTGTACTGTAAATACAATTGAATGCTAGCTAAATTCACACTATTGCCAAGGAATTAAAGAATACATTTATAAATGCCACCCAGAGACGCAGATGTGATCCCAGAAGGAGTTGTGAAAGCAAAGATTTATGTTTTCACCCATAACTGCTTAGTTGTGTACTAATCTTCCCTAGGGAATCTGCCCCCTGTCTGCAAGGTCCTTGTGAACTACGTCCGCCCCAGGCTGCACGCGCCTCCCCAGCCCAGCCTGTTTGCCGCGAGTCTCCTGTACCTGCCCACACTCACTCCCTGAGAACCCACATTCAGTGAACTACCTTCTTAGGAAGCAGCTGATCAATCAATACTAGTAATTACTAGTAATATTAGTAATACTAGTAATCAATCAAGAAGTAAATAAAAGAATACACCTCCCTGGAACATTTGTCTGTTAAAAGAAAGCATGCTTCACCCATCCATAGGAAATAGTGTATTTTTGTTAACAGGCATGAGCTTTTTAGAGTGGTTTTTGGGTGTTAAAGTCTTGGAATTTAGGTTAATAAAGTTTTTTGGAAGG
Source organism: Glossophaga mutica (assembly GCA_039655065.1). Taxonomy (NCBI): domain Eukaryota; kingdom Metazoa; phylum Chordata; class Mammalia; order Chiroptera; family Phyllostomidae; genus Glossophaga; species Glossophaga mutica. The sequence goes on from CM077308.1 coordinate 67,172,750, forward strand.
ATTATATGTTTGTGGATGACAGTAACTATGGCTAGAAGTTGTCTGAGAATGATTAAAATCTGTCTCTCCTGTGACAGCTGTAAGAGAAGATACAAACATTGTCCAATGAGACTCACAGCTTGCGCGTATCGAAGCATTCATATCCACAGGAAGACCCTGATAACACTTCTATGTAAACTCCTATTTATTCCTTAGAGGTCTGTTTAAGATCTAGAGTGATAAATGAGGCAGCAAATGTGTTTGAGAGTCCACAATTCCTGTTTATTTTTGGAAGTGTCCAAACATCTTACAAATAAGAGGCTCTAGGGCAAGGAAGGGTTGAGACCATTCCTTTGTCCTTTGCGTAAAGAATTCAAATCTGTAGGAGTTTTAAAGGAAACTAATGTGGAACCTTGTCTTTTACCCTTGAGGGGTTTGAGGATGTAATGAGCTGGGGTTTGAAGGTCTGAAGTGAATCAGTGTGCAGCTCAGAGCTCCATGCGGCCGGCCAGCACCCACCAGCTGCTCTATCCCTGGAGCTTTTGGTGAGTTGTGCTTTTTTTTTTTCCTTCATTCTTCTTAAAGGTCAAAAGGAGGTGCCTCAATTAGAAATGTGCTATTTAAAAGTACCTTCATTCAAGTAATACTTGCATTTGGCTGCATAAAAGTAAGTTTTCATATATATCAATTTCCCATGTGACCAGGTAAATTATACAAATGAGACATACTAAACTAGGTATAATTCTTAAGTTTAAAACAGGGAAAGAGAAATAAGAACAATGAAATCAATGGTAAAAATCTCTTATGTCAGAATACTTACCTTCTGTATTTTCCCATTGGCACTCGGTGTGTTCTCTGCTTTGCTACTTGCCTTTTAAATCTTTTTCATCCTTCAAGGATTAAATAAAAATTTCCTTTCCCATGATGACCTTCTTATCCTCACAGTAAGAGATAATCTCCCCTTCCCAGGAAGAGCTTTTTAAATGTGGCAGCCAGAGGAAACTGACGCAAAAGACTGGGACACTAGAGAGACTTCTTCACTGAGAATGAGTGAGAACGAGAGGGCAAACACCCCTTGGTCAGTTCGGCTTCTCCCAAATATTGCATGGAATATCTATTAAGAATGGAAATGTTTTAGCACATAAGATTCTTAGCTTGGGTAAGAACTTCTTAAATTTAAATAAATTTATAATCTAAATATTTAAAGATGTTCCTTCCTACCTCATACTATTTTTTCTACCTGCCCATTTACATTGTATTTGCTATAGGATTACTGTTGCATTTTTAACAACAAGGCTCAGGTACCTATGGGGTGTAAAGCATCAGAAATAAGAACAAAATAGGCATTAAATCTTACAATGAAATAGAAATAGTAATTCAAATTATGCCCCTAAGTAATGTCTATGAGAATCTTATACAGTCAGAATAACAATTGAACTTACTTTGCCTTCTTTGCTACTTTCAAGCTGGAGCTGAACTATTAATAACTCCTCGTATTTGTATTGATCTCTATCATTTGCAAAGCTTCCACTATCACTAGCTCAGGTACATTATCTCATCTGGAAAGGCATCTCCTGCAGAAAGCAGGCATTTATTCCATTGCACTTTTGAAGTGCTGAAACTTAAGCTCAGAGAGATGGGATGCATTATCAAAAGCAATAGCCCAGCTGGCGAGGAAAATGCGGCCTCAGCCGCTCTCCTGGCCCATTTCCCTTCTGTGTCTCAGCTCCAGGTTTGCTTAGAGGTTACAGCAGCCTCTTTGTTATTAGAGCAGGTCAGTTTGAGAAACAGTAAATCCTCACTATTCTGAACTGTTACAAAGTCACCCACTGGCTGGAGTCCCAAGCTCAGACTACAAGAGATTTAACTGATTAAATTGTTTTGTAGAATTTTTTGAAAACAACTGAAAAAGTGTTAAACAAATATACCTAGTTTTGGAAGTCTGGTATTTGAAACTATGTTTCTTCACCTTTGCCGTCCCACCCAGCAGTGTTAGAACCACAGAAGATCCTCACTTAATGTTTTTTATCCTGCACCTGGAATGCACACCTAGTAAGTGTGTACTTTGAACTGCATCTTTAAACCTCATCAATTGCTACAACCAAGAAACCCGGCGCACCATCAGCCTAGTTCTGGCATCGCCATAACAGGAAGATTATTGTCGTAGTGGGAACTCTATTCCTTAACTGGAGCCTTTAAAAGCAGCCACAAAAATCAGTAACTTCCCAAGAGAGGCATTGGTTCAGAAGAAAAATAAAGGGATTTTAAGATTATTGTAGTATCTTTTTTTAGATTTTTATTTATTTATTTTTTTTGGACAGGGGAAGGGAGGGAGAAAGAGAGGGAGAGGAACGTTGATGTGCAAGAGACACACCTATTAGTTGCCTACTGCACGCCCCAACCGGAGACCTAGCCCACAACACAGACACGTGCCCTGACCAGGAGCTCAACCAGACCTTTCGGTTTGCAAGACAATGCCCAACCCACCAATACACACCAATCAGGGACTATTGTAGTTTCTTGTTATTGATTTCTTAAATTGTTTCCACATCTGTAAAATTGAGATAACACTTATTTTCCAGGGTTTATATAAGGAACTAATTATTAATAATATTAATCACAATAATACCTACTTTTCATTAAGGACTATTTCAGGTTTTATGTAATACTAACAATCTATGAGACATCTTATAGTGGCCCCTTGTTGCAGTTTTCCACAAGTTGGAGTTGGAGTTCGAGTTTGAGTTCGTCAGCCCTGGTTTCATGATGCTATGAATGTCTCAGGTTCCTTCTCCCTTTCATGTTTATGGCCACTCAATGGTTGCTCTACTTCCAGCCTTCTATCCATTTTCCCCGGCAGGAAGAGTAAGAGAAAGGTAACAAATAAGAAGGGAGTAATACATTGTAAGAAAACTAAACTTTTCACAGAAATTTCCCAGTTATGATTTTTATCTCAGTGGCAGAAACTGTATTGGATAATCTCCACATTGCAAAGGAGTCTGGGAAACATAGTTCTTCAACTGGATATACTGTCACCTTAAACACAATCTAAGTTTCATTAAGGGAGAGGGAAGACCAGGTTTGGGATAGGCAACTGACACAGAGCTCCTGTCCAGCCCATAGAATATGAATTTATGGAGCCCACAGTCTAGTGGACCACCAACAGGTAGCAGACAGATGCAAACCAGGTATTACATGCTTTGATGAAATTATGAGGCAGGGTGCAGTGCAGACTCCTGAATGGGATAAGATCCAGAATCCACTGCCCGAACTTAGCACCCGCTGAAGTTATATACACTCAGCTGGAGCACGCAGCTCTTCTTCACCTGTGAGAGTTATACTTGCTAGTGACTAACTTGCCAAGCTAAGCAGCCAATCACACCTACTTCCAAGTTACTCCCTTGGCAGTACTTTTGACTTCATGGGGAGCTACTAGGGCAGGCCTTGTATCCCTCCTCCTGGGCCTCACTGCTTCCTGACCTGCAGGTCTGCAAACACCAAATATATTAGCACACAAATGCAGCTGTGTGTAACAGAGAACAGAGATTTTAAACAAATTATTCATTCTTCTTTCATGTAACAAGCACATGGTCTAGGAGGATGGCAGTTCTGCTCCATGAAATCATGCAGGGACCCAGACCTCTAATTTGTTACTCCATCGACCCTGTGGAGGGCACCCATCTGCTTGGTACAAAGTCTCTCCGGCAGCAGGACAAAGGGATGCAGCAACGAAGAGCTTGCCTTCTTCTACCTTTAAGAACCAACAAGGCAGTTATATGTATTTATTCTCTTCTTCTATTGCCTAGAACTTAGTCACAAGGCCACGTATGACACCAAAAGAGGCTAGAAAATATAACCCTTTTATCCTGAGCTCCTATGTCTCTAGCTAAAAATTGGGGCTACTTCTCTGCAAAAAAAAGGAGAACATTGAGAGCATTTGGGGAAACAACCAACAATCTTTATTATACTCAGTTACAAACCAAAAGAGATCAGGGATTTCCAATGTTAAGGTCCCATAATTATTATTTCAGTTACCCATTGTTACAAACTATGCCAAAATTTGATGGCTTAAAGTGATTTACTGTTTTTCGTGATTTTTTGTGTTATGACTTAAGCAGGCTTATTCTTTGTTTTATTGCTGACCATTCCTCAGCATCCGACAGACATCTGAGACACATGTGAAACCCCTTACTTACTCATTCAAAACAGTGGCCATGCCATGTCAATTTGACCTCTGAAATGAGTCACTTCCTTGTTCTGGCCTTGTTCATCGTTTCTAGGTTGATGCAGCCTCGACTCCCAGCCCCGCTCCTGCAGTGCCCAACACTCACACTCACACACTCATTCTTGCCTCCATTCCAGTCTTCTTAAAGGTGAACCTGACCACATAGTTCTTCTCCTTACACCCTCCCAGGCTCCTCAGACTGGCCCACACAAAATCAGTCCTGCTTATTTTTACCTCTTCCTTCCCTTCTACAAGCTCATGCCAATACCTCAATGCAAATTTTAATCGAGAAACCCCAATGTTTAGGCTCTGGGTCTTTGCTACCTTCATTCTCTCGTGATGTCCTTTCCTTTAAGTTCTACTTAGGATGTTTCCTTTCAGGTGTCGAAGCTTCTGCGATCCCCATCTGCCTTCCTTTTCCCTCTAAACTCTGGGGTTATCATTATTCCTTTTATACTTCGGGCCTCTATCATACCAACCTTGATCGCACTGCTATGTTTAATTCTTATGTCTGTCTCCCTCATTGAGCTATGGTTTCCTCAAGAACAAAAAATATGTTTAGTTATTTTTTAAATGGTGAGAAGCTATAAGAGTGCTTGGCACTGTGTTAGCTGCAAGGATGAAAATATGACAAAAGAATTAATGTAGCTCACCTCATCCCTTCACCACCACCCACTTTATTCCTGCCCTCTCCCCAGCCTTTCTCAGCCCCCTCCTCTGTGCAAGGTGGAGCCCAGCCCACCGCAGAGAGCCCTGCTCTCTTCAGCTTCTCGCTTCAGCCAGACTTGGTTGGATGATGATGTCATCTCCCCGGGTACAATCACTCTCATTTCTCTCTCTGCATCCAAGCTATCTTCTTTTTCATCCTTTCTACCATCTCCTGAATTCAAAGTAATGCTCTTTGTCTGCCCCTCTTTAGCACCTAATACTTATTCTTTTAGCATTTTACCATATTATGGCACATTTCATTGACTTTTAATTTTATCTGTTACCCCCCCAAAACATGGTCCTCTTGAAAGAAAATCTAATTTACTCAGGATCTCCAATGACTTGCACAGGTCCTGACGCTCAATAATTGTCTTTTGAGACTTGTCTAAATAGCCATTGAGTTTTTCTATTTCCGCTGTGAAATCCTGACACATAGTCGATCATCCAGACACACTTCAATGCTCCCTGTGATGAAAAGCTGTTTCCTGAGTTCTATTTTTAGAAGACTTGTGAAAAAATTACTTTTTTAAAACCTAAATCTTAATTCCTGTGACTTCTTCGGAGAGGTCTTATTTTTGGCCTTTGAAATAAGAAGACGTAAGTCCTGCTTTTTTCCTTGCGTCAGATATCCCCAAAGGTCTCAAAGGTCTGTGCTTTTCAAACTGCATTGTTTACACAAATCATCTTGAAATTTTGTTAAAATGCAGATTCTGATTCAGAAGTTCTGAGATTCTGCATTTCTAATCAGCTCTTAGGTGGTCCAAAGGTCACACCTAGAGTAGTGACATGCTGGTCTAAGACATTTTCACAGGATAGGGCTTCCAGTCTCCTCACCCACCTTCGTCTTTCTTCTGGAAAAGGCTGGGCTTCCAAGACTTCTTTCAAGTCTTGGAAGTGGTGGTACATCAGGCTTTGCCACTCTCCATAGTGGAGTAAACAGGTGGTTCAATTGCAGGGTGTACTGGGTTTCACAGCAGTGCCCTGGGCTTCAGTCCAAACTCTGCCCCAACCAACTATACGATATTGGGCTAATTCAGAGAAATTAAAATTTCAGTCCGTTTTCTTTCCACATCCAGGGACTGTGTCTAACAGTTGGGAGGATCAAAGGACTGTGTGACAGTACAGGGGAGAACATGAGATTTGTGGCTATGTACCAAAAATTTGGGAGCCATTACTTAACTTCTATTACTGCAATTTAAGGTTTCCCTGATTCTTCTGCCATTTGCATCAGAAAGTAGCAAACTTGACCATAAAACCCCTAAAGTATTTAACAATAATTGCTACCCAGTAATATCTACTAGGTAAAAGGCACTGGACTAGATATTTTATACCTGTTTTTGAAGTTTTTCACACACCAAAATGTATTTTTTCTCTTCCTCCTTTAAGAGTCCACGCTGGCTGAGTCTCACCTTTTGCCTTCCTACTCCATGTAACCTGTCGAGGGGCATGGCCTTCTCAAAGACAGTTAGCCTCTTCAAGGATCGAAGCGTGTAAGGTGCCTGCCCTCGCCACATACTCAAAAAGTCAGTGGTCAAATCACAGCAGAGCTAGGGGTCCATGATTCTGCTAAAAACATGTTGATATGACCTCCAGTTTCCTAATCAGCAGAACTGAGTGAGTCATTTCCAAACCTCACTCTTAAAAGCCTAAGGCTTCTATGAAGACGCCATAGAGGCTGTGGGCCTGGACGGAAGAAGTGGGGGGGGGGGCATTCTCTAACACACATGTAGGAGCACACGCTAGCAGCTTGACTTGTACTTGTTTAACATACTAACTTCCAAATAAAATTTATTTGAATATATGATTGTTCCAGTTGCTCCAAAAATGCTTGGAAGTTTCCAGGGCCACTTATGGCTCATTCTGTGAAAAAACCTGCTTGTTTGCGGTGACTCAGTGAACAGTAAAACCTACGAAGAGATTGGAAAGTAGAGGTTATCATTTTCCTTTCTCAAGCCCAGGCTGACCCTGGGAATCCTTTCAGTGAACTGGCTCCTGGCAGTTTGGAGAGGTAGGATGTTTCAGGTAACTTATTTCTGTCAATAAGTAGCGTTCTGCTGATGCCATGCATGGCTCATGTACCCCAAACACCCAGAAACAGCATTTGTAAGCATTCGATTAGTATTTTTGAGATTTGTGTTCCCAAGGGTATTCAGTACAAAGACTGCAAATGTTGTCTCTCATCCACACATTTTTTTTTAAATAGCAAAAAGTGTGGTATATGAAACTTGGAAAAGATTTTTGCTTCTTGATTTTTGGCTGTGCAAAAATTTCAATTTTAACAACACAACTACTTTGGCCCAAGAAATTCAACTGTAAATTTAACATAGCTTAATTTTCAAAAATTAGGACGATTTTCTATTTAATGGTTTGGAAAATTGAGTTCTTTAACATCACTCTCCCTAATCTTCCAGCTTCATCAACCAAGTTTTTATAGGTTTAGTGGTGAGAAGAGCAAATCTGTGTCTAATCTCTGTCTTTAAGAACATGTAATGTTCATGTGTTGGGGGGGTATATTTTCTCCATCAATACAGGAAACTCCAGGGTAGAACAGTTCATCAACAGAATGTTGAAGAATTAATTCCACTACTCCTGCACAAGGAGACACAGACACAAAAACAACACAAGACTGTAACTGCAGTCTCTAAATTCTGAAAGGGTTTACAATCATTGTACCTTTGTTAATGAATACACTCATTTAATGAAAGGAGCTGACACTGATATGTACCAAGCTCCGACTTAGTGCCTGGGACTCAGCAATGACAGGCAGGAGACATACCCCCTACCCATCCACAGATCCTGGTTTAGTGGGGAAACAAGTGAAAGTATTTGTCTTGAATAAAAGCAACTTAAATTCCCTAAAATTGAGATAAGATGCTCTCAGTTCATGTCACCACCTTTTGTTAATTTTTGTTAATTAACAACTTTCTGTTAATTTTAGACTTTATTTGGACATCACCAGTTTTACCATTTGTTTTCTTTGCTTTCTGGGATCCAGGGGTCCACATTGTACCTAGGTTTCTGTCTCCCAAGACTCCTCTGATCTGTGAGTTTGTTAGTATTTTCTTATTATTCCTGACCTTGGTCGTCTTGAGAAGTACTGACCTAGTATCTGTCCTGTAGAATGTCACCCATCTGGGTGTGTCTGAAGTTTTTCTTATGATTGGACTGGGGTTAATAGTTTTGGGAAAGAAGGACAGAAGTGATGTGCTCTCCTATTTCACCATATTATGGATGACAAGATAACCACATGATAAAGCGAATGTTAACTTTTCACCATTGGGTTGGGAGGGCATCTGCCAGACTGCTCCTCTGCAAAGTTACACCAGCTTTCCGAACTCTGTTTTTTGAGGTTAGTCACTAAGTCTAGCCCATCCTCGAATGGGGAACATTGAAACTTTACCCCCTAAGGAGAATAGTCATGAAATTTCAATTATTATTTGGAATTCTTCTGTAAAGAATATTAGTCTCTCCTCTCCTATTGTACATTTGTTTATATGAATGAAATTTGTCATCTGTATCAGTGTAGATTCATGGATATTTTATAGTTTGGGTTATAATCCATTTATCCACTACTACATCACTCAAGCCATTCCCGCTTTGGCTGTTGGGAGCTAGTTTGTTTTTATTATTTCTAAAATATCAGTTATAAGGGGTTTCATCTAGGTCAATCCTTCTAACCCAACATCCTCAAACAGTATGCTCCACACAAATCTCTAACACATCCTAACAGTCCTTTCCTACTTAGTCATACTGCAAATTATTCACATTAATCTTATTTCAACAGGTTTTGTGCCATATCTTTTTACTTTACATAACTTTTTATTTTTCAAATCCAGTTGATGTGCAATATTATATCAGTTATAGTTCTATAACCTCAATTAGACATTATGCAACTTCTAAGTGATCACCCCAATATTTCCAGTACCCATCTGATACCAAATATAGTTATATTATTGACTATACTTTCTATGCTATACTTTATATCCTATGACTATTCTGTAAATACCAATTTGTACTACTTTTTTTTTTCCTCTCCATTTTCCCATCACTACTTTCCCCTGCCCTGCCCACCCCCACCTCCCACCCTCAATCCTACCCACTTCGGCTTTGTCCACGGTTCCTTTATACTTGTTCATTTATTAACCCTTTCCCTTCTTTCCCAAGTTATTTCCCTTCCCCCTCCCCTCTGGTTACTGTCAGTTTGTTCTCAATTTCAATGTCTCTGGCTATATTTTGCTTGCCTGTTTTGTTAATTAGGCTCCACTTATAGGTGAGATCATATGGTATTTGTCTTTCACCGCCTGGCTTATTTCACTTAGCATAATACTCTCCAGTTCCATCCATGCTGTCTTGAAGGGTAAGAGCTCCTTCTTTCTTTCTGCTGCATAGTACTTCTTAATCCCTTCATCTTCTCACCCATCTTCCTAACCCCCTCCCATCTGGCAACCGTCAAAATGTTCTCCATATCTATGCATCTGTTTCTGTTCTACTTGTTTTGTTTTTTAGATTTCATCTGGTGTAAGTATTGCCACCCTAGCTTTTGTTTCTTTTTATTTTCATGAAATATTTTTTTCCATCCCTTTGCTTTCATTCTGTGTCTTTCGATCTGAAGTGAGTCTCTTGTAGACAGCATATGTAAGGGTTTTGTTCTGTCGTCCATTCAGAATCCATATTCAGGTTTTTGATTCAAACATTTAATCTTTTGCATTTAAAGTAATTGTTGATAAATGTATATTGTTGCCGTTTCAGTACTCATATTTTTATCTTTTCCTATTTTCTTCTTTCATCTTTATCTTTAAAGATAAAAGATGCTCCTTTTATCTTTAAAGAAGACCCTTTAATACTTCTTGTAAGACTGGTTTGTTTGGTGGAGTTGAACTCCTTTAACTTTTTCTTGCCTGCAAAGCCCTTTATCTGTTCTTTGATTCTAAATTGAGCTTTGCTGGGTAGAGTAATCTTGGTTGCAGGTCCTTGTTTTTCATTACTTTGAATATTTTTGGCCAATTCCAGCTGGCCTGCAAAGTTTATGTTGAAAAATGAGCTGACAGTCTTTTGGGAGCTCGTATGTAGATAACCACTTTTCTCTCTGTCTTCAACCTTTGGCATTTTAATTATGATGTGCCTTGGTGTGGGCCTCTTTGGGTTCCTCTTGTTTGGGATTCTGCACTTTGTGGACTTACATGTCTATGTCCTTCACCAGGTTAAGTTTTCCATCACCATTTTTTTTCACATAGGTTTTTGATTCCTTATTCCCATCTCCCCCTTCCGCATCCCCCCTGCTAAACATATTGGTAGGTGTGAGGTTGTTCCAGTGGCTTCTTATCAATTTGTTTATTTTTTTTTAATTTTTGTTGTTCTTATTTGGTGTTTTCTGCTGTCTTCTGTTTTTGTTTTCTATCTCTTCATTTAAGTTCTAAGTTCATTTACTCTTTCCCTAAGTTCATTGATCATTCTTATTACCTGTTTTAAACTCTGCATCTAGGTGATTGCTTAATTTTGTTTAGCTTTTTCTGAAGTTTTGTACTGTTCTTTCATTTGGGACATGTTTCTTTGTCTCCTCATTTTGGCTGCTTCCCTGTGTTTGTTTCTATGTATTAGGTAGAGCTTCTCTGTCTCCCAGGCTTAGTAGAGTGGCCTTTTAAGTAGGTTTCCTATAGGGTCCTGTGGCACAGCCTCCTCTGTCACCTGAGCTGGGCACTGCAGGTGCTCATGTGGGCTGTGTATACCCTTGTGTTGTAGTTGAGACTTGTTCACTATTGGCACCTCAATAGGAGGGATTTACTCCCAGGGCAATTGGCTGCATCCACTATGGAGGATCAGCAGTGAGACCACATGGAGCAGGACTTACTGGTGTCTGCTGAGTTCACCCCTTGGGTGTACTGCTTACGGAAGATGTTAGGTGGTGCTTCAATGTGGTCTGAAGCTGTCCACCAGGTGTGTTTGCTCTGGGGCCTGCCTGTGCCCTGCCTGGAGCCATCCGGCATGAACTACAAAGTAATCTGCAGATGGCTGCTACTCCAGGGAAGGCCAAGCTACAAACCAAGGCCTGCTGCTGCTAACGTAAAGCCTGGGGCCACCTAGCAATAGATACATGACACACCGAGGCTAGATGTTTCTTGCTTCAGAGATTTTTAGGAAAATCTGAAGCAGCAGCCATTTCCATGCAAGATAGCCATCTGTATGAAAAAGTCACTGGAAATGACTTGGGTGGGCCCACAAATGGGGTGGGATGGGGCCTCAGGGAATCACCAGAGCAGGGCTAACAGTGTTAGCCAGGATGAGGGAGACTCAGATATGGTGCGCACTTGCTGGCTCTGGGTGGGGAGGGCTCAGAAAAGGAACAATGGCCTCTGCCACCATTCCTGCCTGGGAGAAAGCTGCCTCTCCAGCTCTCACCCTGATGCCAGTTTCTTCCCATATGTCCCTGGTGGCTGTTGAGCTGCTGCTCCAGCACTGTAGCTGAGGGCAAGTAAATCCATATGCAGGCCCTTTAAGAGGAACACCCGGCTCCGGAAGGCCTCTGCCTCACTCAATTGTAATTCCTGCTGGTTTTTACAGCCAAAAGTTATGGGGACTTCTCTTCCAAATATTGGAGCCCTGGCTGCAGAGCCTGGTATGGGGCTGGGACCCTGGCCTCATCAAGGTGTACCTCTGCGTCTAAGATACTCTTCCCAATTTTTATCTGACACATTGAGGTGGGACCGGCCCAATCTCAGTTTCTGCCAGTGCTACCAGTCTCCATGTGGCTTCTTGTTTATATCCTTTGTTGTAGGATTTCTCTTCAGCTAGATTTAAGGTGGTTCTGAATGATAGTTTTCCTGTAGTTTAGTTGTGATTTTGGTGTGGTTGTGGGGGATTCAAATACCACATTTACCTATGCTGCCACCCTGATGAGACCACATCCTTGTGTCATGATTTTATTACTTCTCTTCTGGTGACGAAAACTACAATCCATTCCAGAAAATCAGGCTGTATCCCCAATGGCCCTGTTACTAACCCGTCAGGCCTAGTTTTTACTAGGTGACTTCCTGCACTCTAACAATCAATTTAGCAACACCAATTACATACCCAATTCTTATTTTTTAACACAAAAAAGCAAAATTTAGCCAGAAGTCAGAGTGACCAAGAACATCATAAAATTAATAAAAATGTAAAGGGGTATTTGTATGTTGCTACTTCTTCCCTAGCACACTTTTCAACTTCTGCAAACATATTCTCCAGTAAGCCTGTACACCTATTATATCTGACACTTTGTTTATGGCCTGGTGACTTCTTCCTCCTGTAGAAAACTGCATTATTAATAGGTACCAACATTAACATTTTCCTGATCTTTCATAATGCCAATTTCTCGAGAAATTGTTCAGTTGTTAAGAAAACCCTATCAATTCCACTATGATTTTGCACTCAGCCACACCCAAAATCACCATGCATAGCACCTGGTATTTCTCCTTATGAATCCAAGACAGCTGCTCTCCAACACAATAGGTCTTCAAGCACAAAGATTAAGTTAAAATGTGCTTACATTGTTTATTTTTAAAGTAATTTAAAATACAGTGTAAATATACATCAAAGATATTGAGGCAATTTAGATTAGGAATAACATGAGATTATTTACATGTTTGTGTATGTATGTGTGTGTATGTATACATACACACAAAGTGCAGATAAATACAGAAACACTACAAAATAAACAAAAATTTCAATATGATAATTTACTTACAATCATTTTCATCGTATTTATTACTTTATTTGTCATGTTAATGGGTGCAAAGAAATTCCTAGTACTGAAATATGGTATCTAAATATTAAACTTTTACATAAACTATAGTACCTCAAATTTTAACAGTATATAAATAGAATTCTGAATTTAAAAAACAGTCGTCTTCCCTGACAAACTTCCTATTTACGTGTACAGGTTTCAGCTCAGAGTTCAAGAAGACTCTTGAAATCACAGCTCTCAACATGTGGCATTGTCTCCGACTTTAAGCATAAATCGCGTTAGGCAGTGGGCTCTGTAAAAAAGGATGTGATTGAGGATACAGAGGCAGATATAAAATCTGTGACAATGCTGCCACATTCAGAACAATGCACATTTTAATCTAAGAGCCCAAGAGGATTCAAGGCAAACCTGGGTTGCTCTCAACCCTGGAAGGGTAAAGACCATGGCAAACACTGCTGAGAAGAGGCAGTAACAGAAAAAGGGAGATGGTTTCTAATTAGGGTGGTCTTGGCACCTTCAGCCCCAGCCACCTCCAACACTTCAGCTCCTCAGGTAGCCTGTGCACAAGCACCTAAGATGATGGAGGGTTACCTACACAGTAATAATTGCAAATGGTCCCTGCCTTTTGGGACTCCGTAAACTCACAGACTCCATCTCTCCCAGTAGCACCAAGAAGTATTCAGCTCTGAGCTTGGCATCTCTCTCATGGGTGCCAGGGGGAGAAGAGATGACCTATGGGACCCCCTACCTCATACAACTGCTTCTGAACATTGATCCAGAATGTGCAGGTCAGTTTTCTGCTGATGGCTTGTCCTGAGGGCTGTCAACGTTCTCATTTGAGATTCCTTATTTAAAACAGTGGATGCAGCTGCCCTAAAAAAATGGAGTCCTAGTTACTGATCTGATCCTCTAGACGTCCATGCCATTCACAAGCCTGAGTGTGTACAAGGTCACTACCAAGCAGAATCTGCACAGCTGAAGCAGGAAGATATTACTGACAATGGATGGATCCAATGACTGCGTTTAGGAGAATGAGACTAGTTGATTTAAGCCTGAGTAAGTCTAAAATCAAACACCTGATTTAAGTCTGTGGCTCAACAGAAAACAGCCAGGATGTGTACTATTCAGAACAGTTAACCTCATTTGTAAAATGTGTTTGATTTTGGAAAGTAATCAAAAAAGGTAGGAGACAAAATTAGACAGCAATTTCTACCCTAAGTGAAAAACATTAGCCAAGAGCAAAATAACTTCTGAGCAATTGTCAAGTTTCTGTTTTATTTTTCTTTACCAGGATGTATGTTTTTTGGAGTCCCATCCAGTGTTTTTAGCACAGAGTAACAGCTGCAAATTATAAATATATTGTAAAACCAAAGAACAAAATCGGTTCCTGAATTGCTCTGCCTCTAACTTCAGTCAATAAAGTATAAACCAAATTGGGGTCCGAAATGCTAGTGAAAGCATCCTGAATACATAATTTAGGGGGTTCACTACAAACTGACGTCGTTCGAAGAAAGGCTCTGTAGGACTCCTCTGCAGCAGCAGCCATGTGGATGGTATCCTCTTTCACGGGACGGGAGACACAGACCCGAAGAATGAGGCTGGGAGTGAGGTTAACAGGGTATTAGCTTCACAGGATTAAGGTGCCAGGTTTATTTTCCTTGCAACACAGTGGAAATTTAGAAAGCATGCCACAGTAGGTAAAACCAACTATCTAGAATAAGAATAAAAGTCATTTGTATCTTTGTTTCTCCTGTTTGGGAACCTGGATTGTTCAGGATTGTAAGGTACCTTTTTTTTGTTTCTCCACCACCCCTGAAAGAGCCAGCAATCAAGCCATTGTGAGAAACCTGGTTACGCTCATTCATATTTGAAAGCAGAGTGCCGATACAATTAGCAAAATCACTCACATCAAACAAGGAGAAAGCACTTCCTCATACTTCATGGACTTTACGGGAACACAAACACTATTTTACTGTTCAGACGTACATATTCACATAGCACAATAGAAAAAGCCTTCAGTTGATAGACTAATTTCATTAAACTTGGTAGTTATGGCACAACAAGAGTCACCTGTTAAATATATTAAGTGTTTTGGTCTTGGGGATACTTTCACATAACAGAAGATGATGACTCAGCAATCTCATCCTGATACTGATTATACTGCAAGCAATGATTAGGGTGTCTACACTATATGTTTGCAGAGTGTGAATCTGCCAATTCTAACATAACTTCACATCTCTGGAAAGCTAAGGTTTCGTTGTTGAAATGCTGTTACAATTTTGAATGTGACCTTCCAATAATTGGCATTACTTTCTTGTGTAATTAATATTGTGATTCAGAGCACACACCTTGATTTTCCCAATGCTCATAAATACTTTGTCTGCAAGAAATTTGCTTCTTGAGAAAAGCAGCTTTAGTCTATCTTCAATACATGACCATGACTTGCTTATATGTGTAATTGGAATGAAGAACAAAGCACCATTCTCACAAATCTTACGGATTAAAACTTCAAACAAAAACACAGTTCGAAGAAGCACTTTTGTAGCTTGTTTAAAAAACGGACTACGGCAAGTACTGCCACAAGATATGCCTCACCAGGAGGAGGAGAGCTTCCCACGCACATGGTATACAGCAAAAGCTTGAATTCCTGACTGAGCATCAGGGGAATTAGCTCACAGACAAACAGCTCAGAGGCAGGAACACTCTGGTCTGTGTTAAAATAAAATGAAAGGTGAGATTTCCTTATGCAGCAGCAAGGAAAGTAGAATTCTGAATCTCCTTTTGGAGTCAAGTTGGTCTTTGACAGAAAATTAATGTGCTTTAAGAGGTTCTAACCTGGTAGGATGCCGGATAATGGCAGGGTGCTCAAACGGAGGCTTGTGTAGACTAAGGAACTGGTACACTGGAAAGACAACCTTCTGTTCCAGCAGAAGGTAGTCAAGGGTGTCAGCAACGCTCGTATCACTAGTAACACTCACCAAGGATCCAGAGATCAACAAGCTCTAGTGACACCCCATTGTCATGTACAAAAATGAACAGCAGGAGGCAAAGGGAAAAAAAAAATGTATCAGATTTCTTCATTATATTACTAATTTTTATAACATTAAATATTTTTCACTCCAATGCACTGATATTTGTTTCTGGTTGTGACTTCACCTATTGTTATTCTCTTTATTTTTAAATTCTACACTATTATTACATTTTGAATTTTAAAAGCGTACATGCTCCAAGGCATAGTTGTGCACACGTGTGTGTGAGAGTGTATAATCTATTAACTCTAAAAACATTAGTTTGAAGTAGAAGAGACTGAGATTCCAGATTATAATATCACATGGAAAGATGTGACACAGTCGATACCTGAGTGTCTAGACGCACAGAGAACTGGGAAGTAACACGTGAAACCGAGCCCGGTGGGCCCGCACTGGGGCCGTGAAAGGGCAGGTCGCCAGCTTTGTGGAATCTCGAGGAGCAAGGCTCTTTGCCACATGCAAATAGTTATAGAAATAACATATTAGAATTATGGAAATAATAGAAATAGAGGTTGGTGCGTGACCAGATGTTGATGATAGATATTAATGGGCAGTAAATTTCTATCCTCTACAAATTCAGTGAAATTCCTAATAAAGGCTGTAAATTGAATGGCATTTAAAAAAATCATGTACATATTATATTCCTGCTAAAAATGATAAAACCATTTTAAAATTTTGTGGTTTAAATAACTGAAGAATCCTGTGCCTTTATGTTTAAATTCTGTTTCGCTAAGCATAGACTTTAGACGGCGTAGCTTCTCTACCAGTGTCTTAAAACTTCTTTATCATTTGTAAAGAATTTCTCATTAGCCAAAATTAGGTATTAATAAAATTCTTTGACACTTTGGTGTTACAAGTAGAATTTAAGTTCTATGCCTTGATATTACACTTTTACATTGTTTTCCTCTTATGGTAACTATACTTTTGTGATGCCATTATAATGCTACTAGCAGAAGATATGTACATATGATTTATCAGTATTTATATGTTAATGTAGTAAAATTTCATAAACCCCCCAAAGATATAAGATTACACATCCTCTGAACCAGGGGTCAGCAAACCAAGACCCATGAGTCACACTTGACCTGCTGCCACCTGGTTTTCTACGATCCATCAGCTGAAACAGCTTTCACATTTTCAAATGGATTTTAAAAAGTCAAAGACTATTTCGAGTCTCATGATAACGATAAGATCTTCAAATTTCAGGGTCCCTACAGAAAGCTGCATTGGCGTGTAGACACGCTCATCTATTTATTTACGTCTATGGCTGCTCCCTGCATGATGGAAGAGATAAGGATGGTGACGGAGTCTATAGGGCTTGCAAAGGATGAAGTCTTTACTATGAGGCCTTCACAGAAACAGTGTGCTGATCCCTGCTCAAAGCCGATGGCAGGTGTCTGGAATTCTGGATGGAGTGTTTAAAGTGGACTCAGTGTATGACTTAATTTGGCTTCATTTACAGATATCACACATCATATACATCATTGCCTTTGAATATTATCATCTACTTGGTAAACAAACATAAAGTTACATTAAAAAAAACCTTATTTCCTTGAAATGTTTAGGACCAGCAAAATAATCATATATAAGAACAGTATACTTTTAAGAAAAAAAACATAAATGAACAATTTAAATACATTTTTAAGTAATGATTTCAAGATTCCTCAGAGAATGCCAGACAGCTAAGGGCAGATTCCAAAATCGGTATATCAGATTTCTAGTTTTCAAATTTCTGGGATATAGTATTTCTACAGTATTTGAGATTCTCAATTGTTATGGAGGAGACATGTGGAGAGTTACTTATCAAAAAGAAAGATACTTTAAAATAAGAAACCAGCCAAAAAATAAAAAGAATGGCAAACAGTTTAAACTTCTCTTCTCGTTTTCCATTAATAGGGAGCTACATAGTCTGCTGGTGTCAGACTTGATAGAAATGGTCTGTTTTCATTTAGTGGGCTGATCCCCGTATCTGTGTCAGATAAAATCATAGCACTTCTTATTTGTTACCATGGATACCATGAAGATACTGCCATCCGCTAAATAACATTAGAGGAAGACAACATAATTTTCTGGGACTAGTCCTGTTTTGCCTTCATAAGTTGCCTTCAACCATCCTGGTTCCACTGATGGGTACACTGCCAGAAAAATAAAAAGTTAATGTCATTCAAAGAACATTAGCTTCAAATAATTATATACACAAATGAGTAAGAATCCACATCAGAGCGCATGCATCCACTCGTCAAGACAACGTCACAGCACCTTTAAAGCCAGAAATGTCCTTTACATTCACATAATCCATCAGCCACTTCCTCACCTCCCCCCACCCCCGCACCCTCGATTCTGCCCCCACCCCTCCATCGCATGCACAAGGGAGGAAACCGGAAGCCAGAGGAATTTGATGCGTTCACTTGTGGAGGTTAGGGGAGGCAGGGCCTGAACTAGGTTCTCAGTCCCCTGGCTTCCACTTTAGACTCTCATGGTCACACTGTTCCGTCAGGGGAGGCAGTGGGTGCACCTACCGTTGGAAAATATCGCCCCCTGGGGGAAAGAGAGCTCGTGGCTGTGCTCGGCTTTACAGGAGTACATGGCTTTGGCTTGGCTGAAAGGACAAAAGACAGTCTGTAAAAACCACAACATTCAAAAGAAATGCAGTTATATTCAAATTATTCTTAAAATGACATGTTTTTACTTGTAATTGGAGTATAATATAATGTGCAAATGTAAGTCTGCAAAGTGCATTTCTCATGAACTGCACACATGTGTGCAATCAGACACCAGCAGCAACCCAGAAGCCCGTCTCACATTTCCAGGCGGTGCCTGCAAGGGTAACAGCCTGGCTTGTAGCAAACAGCCTGAGTTGGTTTTGAAGGATGCTATTATTTAATTGTTGGTAGGTATGCTGTTTTTGCAGCACACATTGAGGGGCATAGGTACCATAAAACATGTTTTTCCACTTTCATTTCAGACTACCACAGGTGAGATCCCAAAATTAAAAGGTCTACAAGGTACAGTAAATGAGTTAAGTAAGCATGATGGGTAAGCTGATGATAGGTGGCGACCAATAACAGCCTCACTGTCAGGAAGAAGATGGGACAGATAGAGGCTTTGGAAACCAGGGATCATGTCTATTTCTTAGAAAGGGAAGCCAACACTCAGCTCTGGTATGTGTGCCATATGGGAATTCAGGCTCGATATAGCCAGATAGGCTGGTTTTCTAAGAGAAGCCAGATTCTCAGAGTTTTATAGGAGTTCTATTAAAAACATTGGAGCCAACACTAAAAGGCCATCGTCTGAGGCTGCCAATCAAGTCATCAGTCAAGTCAACTTTACTCTGCAGCAGCCACATACCTTGATGAGATGTGGAACTCCGCTTACTTCTCACCGTCTGTACCACCCCCAGAGTGCAAGCCAAAACCACTGCTGGTGTGACTCACTGAAAGGCTTCCTACCATCCTAAATCCTCCAGGCTTCCCATTTTTGTCCCCTTGCAATCCATTCTTTACAGAGCAGCCAGGACAGTTTGCAAAAGGTTCTGATGATCATGTTACTTCCCTGGTAACAAGCCTTTCACTGGTTTCCAACTCTAGCTCCAACCCACACACAGTCAGGTGCCTGTTGGCTCTCCTGCTTCCGTTGTGCCTGCCTCTGCCCACCTGCTATACCCCAGTCCCACCTGCCCTCCTTATCCTCTTCAAACATGCCCAACTCCTTCCCACCTCAGGGCCAGCTGAGTCCTTGCTCTGAGATGCTTTCCTCTTGAACCTCACATGGCTCTGCACATCTAGTCCATCTTAAATTTCCTGAGCTTTGCTGAAGGTCGTATCTTCCCTGACCACACACTGCCCAGGCATTAATCACACCCTCCTAAGTCTGCGTGATACTAATAACTGTTATTCTTTTGTTATCGTTGCTATTTCTGTTTTCTTCTCTTCCAATCAAAACGTATCCTCCATGAATGATGCTTGATGCCTAGTAGTAACTTAGTATTTCCTGAATAGTGAGTAGAAAGGGAAAAAAAAAAGGGAAAATACTCTGATGCTCTGGGTTCTTTTCCTATGTGATGAGTTCTTTAAATGTTCAAGGCACCTTGCCTTTCCTCCTTTTAGTCCGAGTACTGAATCTGCAAACAAGCAACAGCAGTGTTTGCCACTGTAGATCTCTCAAAGCACCAAGGTTACGTTATTTCACTTTCCTGTTGGAGCTAGACCCTATGGCTCACCTCCACATTTCCAGAACGAGGTGAGGTCACTTAAACCAGGGTCCTCAAATGTCATCTGAAGATTGGAAAGCTTACGGAGGAAAATTCTGGCCCAGCCCCCAGAGTCTGCTTCTATACTCTCAGAAAGGTTGCTAGGGGAGCCTACAGCAGTCAGGTTTGAGAATGTTCACTAGTCCACTTTCCAACATGGTTTAAGGAAGAACTGAGGGAAAGGAGGCGCCTGCAGAAAGATGGGGCTTTACACTAAAGAAGAACTGCACAGGTACATCTGTGTGCCCTTGCGCATGTGCACCTGGGTGCGTTGGTTGACATGGGTAGGGGGTGGGGGAGGAGGATGCTATCAAGTTCTGAAGACTTCTAAGAATCAGATGGTAGTATTCTTAAATAGAAAAAAAAAAACTAGTTTGTTTGTTTGTTTTTTTACAAATCTTCTAGTTAATTTAATCTGGTATCTGATATGATTGACAGTTGCAAAGCTATTTCTCTAAAAATATGTAAAGATTTTTAAAAAGATTTTATTTATTTATTTTTAGAGAGAGGGGAAGGGAAGGAGAAAGAGAAGGAGAGAAACATCAGTGTGTGGCTGCCTGCCACCTGCCTGCCCCAAACTGGAGACCTGGCCCGCAACCCAGGCATGTGCACTGACTGGGAATCGAACCAGCAACGATTTTCTTTGTAGACCAGCACTCAATCCACTGAACTACACCAGCCAGGGACTAAAGATTTTTTAAGAATTCACATTTCCAGTCCTGGCTGGTGTGGCTCAGTGGATTGAGCACCAGCCTGCGAACCACAGGGTCACCGGTTCAATTCCCAGTCAGGTCACATGCCTGGGTTTCAAGCCAGGTCCCTGGTGCAGTGCACACGAGAGACAACCACACATTGATGTTTCTCTCCCTCTCTTTCTCCTTCCCTTTCCCTCTGTCTAAAAATAAATAAATAAAATTTAAAAAAAGAATTTGCATTTCCTAACAGCAACAATTTCCTCCAATAAACATTGTTTTATTGTTTTGAGTCCTTAAAATAAAGAGATAAATAAGGAAACAATTTCCAGAGTTACAGAAATGATTATGATATCATCATTCTTACAATGATATGATTTTTGAAATTGCACTAAGGCAATTAAACTATTTTTATTAATATTTCAGACCTGAAAGTTCTCTTTACAGTATTTTATAAAATTACATGGTGAGAGGAGGCAAGCAGAATAATTATATCACTAAATAAATAGATACTGTTAAAAGTGTCAAAAATACACAGCAAAAAAATCTGTCATAACTTTTCAATTGTCTGTGCCTGTGTCTAGACAGGTATAATTTTCTTCCGCTGCGCTCTGTAAGTACAGGTGTTAACTCAGCAGAGCGCCTGGATGATTTAATGCGGAATTCTGTGGCAGTGGTGTCCTCTCCAGGTGCTAATGCTTCCTCTTTTACTGCTTTGGTGTGCTGAGGATGTGAAAATTACACTGTCGCCTATCCAGCCTCTCCTCAGAAGACTCTAATATGCTTTGAAAAGGAGTTTGAAAATCCTACTTCTCACTGCATGGGAGAGTAAGGTGATAACATTCACTGTCCTGAGAGCCATTTCTCCCCTTACATATGGAAGATGATGTGATCACAAGCCCCATTCCCGTGCTAAATGCTGCCTGATGCTGATCAGTAGTCTTACAAAGGTTTCATAGGGTCGGTGTGCGAAATCTGCAATAGTTAAACATAAGCAAAATAAGAAATTCACTAGATCAAAATTGATGTAATGTTTTCTGGAGAGCCACTTAATAATGATAAACACACGCACACACATGCACTCTCCCACACTTCCTGTGTGCCGAGAATTTCACTGCTGAAGGGAGTAGAAAAGCACATATAATATTTTTTAAAATCCCAAAGAAGTAGTATATGTCTCAGAGGCTAAAACCGCTGTTCTCGTCTAACGGCATCCTTGATGTTTTTGCAGCTTCTGCAATGTAGACTACATCTGCTCCTTCTGATCATTCCTTCACTTTGTCCTTTGACAGAACCTTAAACGAAACCATTCCCCAAAGACCAATCAATGCTCAATCATTTTTCCTTTTCATTCAAAAAGCCCCATGTTCATCGATGCAGAATAACTGCTGTGAACAAATTTCTCAAATAGCGAACTCCACGCTGTCTCCTGGTTGAGTTGCACACTTGTGACTGTCTCTCAATGTCCTCCAGCTCACTCAAACGTTCGGGCCCAAACCCTCCTTCCCCCCCTTCTACTCACAAGTTGAGAACAGAAACTAAACTGCCATTCTTTCTCCCACTCACACTCAAAGATTTGGAATCTTCTTTATCCGTCATTCACTCCCAGCATCAAAGCTGTTGCCCAGTCCTGATTCTATCCATAAAATTCTCCTTATTGCTTTTCATTCCTTTGTTACCACCCTAATTACAGTCTTTTAAACCTCGCCAATTCCATCCCAAATGGTTGACTGTACTTTTGCCTTCCCAACTCCCTGAAAAGACCACTTGAAAGGATCTGTTCAGGTGCATCACTGAGTAGATCACTCCTCTGTTCAATGGCTCCTAGAGCCAGCATTAACTCCCGGAGATGTTACTTTTCCATTGCTCAAGGTTATCCACTAGAATCTCCTAACTGGTCTCTTTCACAAACATAGCTAGTCTTCCTACTACGCACTACCTGTTCTATCATTCTTCAAGGTCTAATTCAAGGGTAGCCCTGAGTTCCCTAGCAGGAACTATTCCCATGCTAAATGCTGCCTGCTATAGGAGATTAGTAAGGAAAATATTAGTAAGGAAAATATTTTCAACTTCTTTCTATTGTTCAGTTGTATTTAATGGTACCAGAAAATACCAGGTGAAGCTGTTAAGAGTTCATGTTTATAAATCATTAAAAAATATTAACAAGAGGCTCGAATATCTTAAGAAAGTAGTTTAAATAAAAATTATCACAATAGTAACAGTTGTTATTGTAAAGACCATCTGTGGAGAACTTACCAAATAGATTGCCGTGTATCTGAAATTTATAACAATTTGGCAAAACCAGAATTATAACCTTCATTTTATAAAGACAATAGACTTCTTAAATACATGACTGCAAGGTTATACACGCAGGAAGTGGGGAACCAAGGATGTGACTGTGAGGCCCACTGCGTGCCTCTGTCCCTGTCTCTGGGTGGAGAGTTACGACATGTTCCACAGTGCTGTGCACCAGTTGAAAAAGACAGTAATTTTCAATGCACCAGTTAGTAAACTCTGAGTATGCTCAGAGCTGTATGCTCACAGCTTTATGCTGGCAGCCATTGGAAGTTGATTTAGAGTGGTATTTTGAATGTAAAAGAACATTAAAAATGAACAGATTGATTGTTGAATATTTGAGTATATATTTATGACCCGACAGCATTCTGATGTATTTTAACAGCTGGCTTTTTTAAAGCTCCATGAGATTATCTCTTTGATTACAGTACTTGAGTTCTTAACAGATTTAGAGCTTCCTAATAAAAGGGCTCCATCTAGTGGAGCAATTCAACCACAAAGCGGGGCAGACAAAGTAACAAGATTAAATCTCTTCCACTAAGGCCTAAAATAGATGACAGTTTCAGAAACGCGTGATGTTTGCTCTGATGCGCACAGAGCCTAACTGTCACCGTGTCTTGATAAAAAGGAAGAAGGCAAAGATGCTACAGCAGAGGTGAGATCATGCAAATAGTTTGGAATCTGCTATATGAATGCAATGCACTGACCAGCGTCCTAGAAAGATAC
Source organism: Glossophaga mutica (assembly GCA_039655065.1). Classification (NCBI taxonomy): domain Eukaryota; kingdom Metazoa; phylum Chordata; class Mammalia; order Chiroptera; family Phyllostomidae; genus Glossophaga; species Glossophaga mutica. Next base: position 67,196,373 of record CM077308.1, read on the forward strand.
CAACTCTGTGCACTTAAAAACACTATCACATGAGGGCCTATCTAGGCGATTTGGGGATGGGGGGTGGGGGGAGGGAAGCTTCTTCCAGAAAAAGTTCTATAAGTTTCAAAATCAAGAATATAGTTTTGAAAAATTTCCACTGTTACCAAAGGATTCTTTGTTGTGCAAAGGTTACAGTAACTGTGTCTTCTAGAAAACCTATCTATTTAGAATCCTTCTTTGAGAAGATGTTAGCAAACCAAGCATCACCTGGACAGTCTAAGACACTATGTGCGGTTTATGGACATGACCGCTTCCCCATGAATGGAGAGTGAGTGTGGGTCCGACCGTCTGTGGAACGGAGGGACAGAGCTATTAAAGATGACCCGCCATGTCAACACAAGGCAACAATGTCACCACTATTTTATTTACTTTTTACTTTGTTTTGGAAACTTACCGCCCAGAAGAAACTGGCTTCACTGAACCAACATTTTCAAACAGTTGGGCTTTCGCTGCCACACTGAAAAATAATTTAACAATGCAAGCTTCATTAAATCAATTAGAAAAATCATTCGGATTAAAGTGAAATTCAGAGTTAGCAATTAACCCAAACAATGATAATTAGTAGTTAAGAACTGTCCCCAAAATTTGACTTTACTTTTAATTGTTTTAAGATTTAAAGAAAGAAAAAAAAAAGATTTAGTGTGGAAGAAAGTTTTAGCTTTAGTCTCCAGTTCATGGAGTATCAAATTGTAATAAACCTATAGATACCTCCTTTGTGGAGGTTTCTGCCCGTATTTTTTCTACCGCAGAAAACTGGAAGCAGTAAAAGGGAACTTTTTTCCCTGCTTTGCTCCCAGCAGCAGTATTATCGACTCCTGTGAAGCCACAAGAGAAAAATCAAGTCAACATGACAAAAGCGTTCATTTTGACAGCTAAGACAAAACTGCTTCTAACGTTGTTTCATGTGCCCTTTAATATTTGAACACAGTTCCTGTAATACGGAAAGAGACAACTGTGAAAATATGGCAAATAGATAAATCTGTAGATTCAAGTCTTGTTTCAGATCATGGAGTGGGGGCATGGTCTGTAAAGAGGTGAGAGAATTAGGTAGAGAGTGAAAAAAATGAAAACTAAGGTCACCTCAGTAAGTGGAGAAGTTTCTATATTTACTAGAAGAGACATCAAATTCCTTAAATGATATTCTAAACTAGATTTTTAAAATCTATCTTATTCATTTCTTTGACAAACTTCTAGAACAGAACCATCTGATAATCTCAAGTTTATTTATGACTAACACAGAACATATACTCTCTCATTAATTTCTTCTTGTACTATCAGTAAAATCACAAAATGGAAGCTTCTCTTTCCCTCAAAAAGGATGGAACTTTATTCTTCCTCGACGCATTGACTTAAAATTTAATTTCCCTCAGTGGCTAGAACTATACACACTGGGAAGTAGACAGGCTTACAAATATATTTGTCTATATCATGGCAGCTAAATTTCTGACCAAGAGAGAGATTATGTATGTTAAACACACTGAAACCCTTTGTATCAGAGAAAGGGAGGAACAAATGAATTTAAAACACTCTATATGGAAATAAGCTTAGTAAAATGTCTGACTGGACTTTTGAGGAATGAATTAAATGTCGAGAATATCACCATATTAAAAATGGGCATAGTATAATAGAGCACAGATGCAAGTGCTACAGAACCCTGGGTTGGAATACCAGCTCTACCCTTACTAGCTGAGTATATGTAGACCGTATCCCTAAACTCTCCTTTTTAAATTTTATTATTATTTTGATAGAATTAACTTGATAGGTAACATTGCGCAATCCTTAAATCTCCTGAGTATCAGTTCCCATCCTCTCTAAATGAGGTTCATACTACCGACTGCACAAGGACACCGTGGAGCTTGTACGAGACAATGTAAGCAAAGAGGCCTAGTAATGGCAATACGGCATTTGGAATGCTCAGCCAGAGTCAGCAGATAGACAGAAAAGGAGAACAACTTTTCCTCTTTGATTTTGCTTAGTTGTTTATCCAGGTTCCCATTTCTCCTCTTTGACCCCCTTCTGTTCATGTCTGTGGCACCTTACCTTACCAGCCTTTTCACTTCCGGGTCATTTCTTTTGATTAGAGGGACCAGCTCCCTTTTGCCTATCACATTTCTTGTTCTCTATAAGCTTGTTTAAATCATTGAGTTCTCAGGCGGGGAGACAGATGACGGTCAACCTTCACAGCTGGAAAGCAGTTGTATTTCTAACAGAGGCGGGTGGGGAGGCCTGGGAGCTGGGCCTCGCACAGCAGTCTTCGCGGCTGAGAAGTTCATGTTTAGCTTTCACAGGAAGGTTTCTGGCTTCAAAGCCCATAACTACTATATTACACATGCATTTTCATGTCCTTAAACTAAGCCATAGTTCTGCTTCTAAGGAAAGTACTTGAAGCGCCTGCCCATGATTGTTTATATATATCCTAAGCTTACTCTAACTTCCACATCACTTTTAGAAGAGGACAGGGCCCTACAGAAGTGGACTGTACCCACTCTGCAGATGAGGCATCGGCTGTGGAAGTCCTAAGGGCACCTTCGGCCACCTCCATCCCCACGGGTCCCCTGGCAGACACAACGAACACAAACCTCACTTACATGGAGCCAGGCCGCTGGTAGCCATTGCTCGAGGCGGTGTCTAGCCTTAGCCTCCTGCACATTTTTGGAGGCAGGTCTGGGTGTGGTGAGGCTTTCGGTGTCTCTTTGGAACCTATGGAAGTTAAGCTTTGAATGGAACCACTGTAGCTTTTGTTTCCTAAAAAGAAAGCCCAAGAAAACAGGCAAGGTGTTATTAGACAAAATAATAGCAATAACCCAGTACATGTGCCTAACAAAAGGGAGCATTCTTCTCTGAAACCAAATGAGAAGATACAGAATGTTCTTTTAGCACTGCAGCCCATCACTCACGGAGATCAGAATCTACAGCGATTACAAACACATCACCTCACAGAGACTGAAAGAGCCAGGAAAACAGTCACAGTGCAGAGGAGTCTGAAAAATCCCAGTCCCCAAGGAACAAACTAGACAAGCATCATTAGTCCCTCTCCCATTTTTCCCTTGCTTAATCATGCTGAATAATCTGGCAAGTGACATGGAGTTAATGACATCTTGCATAAGCTAAACTCTGGCTTACCTTCAGCTGCAGAGATGGATTTGAGAAAGGTAGCTGAGGCTCTTTTCTGCCCTGAAACCCCATGCGGCCCTTTCTTGGTCAGGTCTATGGGTGGGGAAACATCCCCTGGGCTAGTGACGGAGGCAACACTCTGGCAATCTGATTCTGCATCCGTTTTGGTTGCATCTTCTCTAGAACTGGATTCAGGACTAGTCGTCCAGAGACCAAGACTTTTCTGTCCATTGGAAGGTGATGGGGACGCAATCCAAGGAATCCCTCCAGATTTCTCCCTGGGCTGGCAGGAAGCGGGCTTTGTGTTGCTGTTTTGTTCAGAGGAGTGAGAGGAGAGGGATTCAATGCTCCCCATGGGTGTGCTGGCTGGACTGCTGCTGTAGGAGTCACCTGAGCAGGAGCCGGAGAGAGAGAACAGTGGCGCTCTGGTGAAAACAGCACCACCACAACCTGTCCATTCTCCAACTCACACGTATTCTATGGCCACCTGACCCCATTGAAGTGATAGGCCTTTACCTGGCATGGTGAACCATCCCCAGTACTGGAGAAAGGCTTTAAACATGCACTTGTGTGGGGAATGCATTTTTCAGTACTATTCAAGGGAGATCTTATATGCAATATGTACCTTGTGCTAGGAAATTATGTTACTTGTTGAAGCATGAGTGGGCAAACTTGAATTCAGAAAAAATTCTGAAACAGGACTCACAAGTAAGGGAAATGATTCCATGATTACATTACAAAAGAAAGAAAAGAAAGAAAGAAAAGAAAGAAAGAAAAAGAAAGAAAGAGAGAGAGAGAGAGAGAGAGAGAGAAAAGAAAAGAAAAGAAAAGAAAAGAAAAGAAAAGAAAAGAAAAAAGAAAAGAAAAGAAAAAGAGGGGGAAGGTTAAAGATATATTCTGTCTTTTTTATTTATTTTTATTTTTGTGATCTTAGGTTATTCTGAGTTACGATGCATCTGAATCCTCCTCCATTCAAAGGCACCATTAAACATCAGCTGCAAATTACAAGCTGCTCTCTATTTCTAAAGAGGGGACCTTTTCCTTTTCCTGCCAAGAATATAGCAGCATAAGTAACTGGCTGTTTTACCAGGTGTATTTTTTTTAATGTTCCTAAAAGTAAGATATAAGAAAAGAAGAGAAGCTGTAATAGAGTGTTCAACTATGTCTAAATTTTTTTAAAAAGTATTTTCTATTAAATATTGATTGTGAAAAAATTGGGAGGCTTAAGGGTATGAAATAAAATGAAAAGGCCACAGTTGCACACACATCATAGGCTCAAGATGCCACCCACTTACTCTTGGGGGCATGGCTCAGAACAGTAAGTCAGTGATAATGTATGGTGTGGTTTCTGTTATTTCTTTTCTTTGTCTCTTTGAAATACTTTGATACTCAAGAGATGATGCTTTAAGAACATAATGTGAAAGGAAGAAAGAAAATGACTGCTTCAGCCAGACTTTCTTTTGCTTTCTTCTCTAACCACTTTCACAATAGGACAAAACCTTCCACAAAGTAGCACCTCATGTACTTAATCACAGCTGCAGAAAAAAGGAGGTGGGGGGAGCATAGAGCAAACTAATTATTTCCTTTGTAGCAGTAATGAATTTGCTTGTCCAAGGCACCTTGTAACTGTACTGACAGAGAACATATAAATGTTAGAGGTGGAGGAGGTATTGGGGTGATAGCATCAGTAAAAACAACTTACTTTTACCTAATTAGAGGTAGAAAGGCCGAATTAAAGAATGGAGAAAGCCTCTCCTGAGATGGGCACACTTACTATCAGGCTCTGCCAGGCACGGAGTGTATCTCCCTCTGGGCTTGCGGGAGCCCGTGGAGAGGCAGATTGCACGTGTCCTTCGGGATCCAGATCGAGACTGAGGCTGAGGAAGAGGAATGCTTGGGTCTGGGGCAGTGTGGAAAATCTGGAGAAGAACAACGAACCGAGGTCAGCAAAAGGGTAAAATGGCCACTTTCATCATAAAAGCAGCTTTGAGAGTTATTACATAATCTTAGAACTATACTCTGCTTAATCAGTTGCATGGCAAGAGATGCTTAATACAAAAACAAACAAACAAACAAACAAACAAGAATAATTACAACTTTCTCGTCTATTTACACCAAGTAATGCTTCTTCTCTGGGTTTTCCTTTCTGTGCTCCTGCATTCCCCAAATTTGGGTTTCTCAATAATTTTAAGAAACCTTTCAAATAGGAGCAGATGTCTATGTCAAGACACATGGATTCTTTTCATTGTGATAGTCTCTGTCCCTCTTCATGCTGAACATGGCCCTCGGGGAAGAGGATCCTCCTGTATCATTTCCCCAGCAGAATGTGCCCCTCGTTTCTTAGGCGAAGGCGCTGCCATGCTGTTGCTTCCGAACTGTCAAGAAGTGTGAGGACCTCGGGGACAGGTCTGAGCACAGCCCCGGGAAGGGGCCCTGCGCTCTCCAGCTGCAAGGGCTGTGAGGAAGCTGCGGTCGACGGCAGGCGCTAAGGCTGTTCTTCCACAGGCACTAGGAAGGGGCCCGGGGAAGGAGGGAGGCACAGTTACTCTGTCGCAGGGACCAGGTCAGACACAAAATGTATCACAGAATGTTTACAGCGTCAATGGTCAAATTTCTTAACTACCCAATCAAGGAAATTGGAAGTTGGCTTTCCCAATTTTGAAGGCTTTCCCAACTTCCAATTTCCATAGTTGTTCTAAAGTCACACTCTTACGAAGAAACTCTTCTTAGGGTTTGTATATAGAAAAGCCTTCAAGATTCTGTTCCTTGAATTTTTTCTTTGATTTTATTTAGAGTGTCACTTCTACTGTATCACTAAAAATGTAATCCCAGAGAAATTAAAAGATCAAAATAGATTTAACCACAGAGTAGTTCTAAAGTGTTCTCTGAATGTGAGCAAAAAACTGATTGTATAAATGCTACAGAAGAAAATCTTGCAAGGTAAATGATGCAGAAGGAGAGAAACCATCTGTCTGCTCAGAGGGTTTAGAGGAGAACTTAAAAACTGAACTTGGAAAAAGAAAATCAAAGTCCTCATGAAGAACTAATTCATACAGCACCAGCCCCACAGGGCCACAGGAATCCGAGGTCACAGTGTGAGGCTGGTGCCCATGGACAGTCAAGCAGATGCAAATGCAAGACACGAAATCTGACGCTTCCACGCGAAAATGCAGCTTGCCTTTTCATAGTGCTCAATCAGAATTTCAACCACAATATTCTGAAATTTAATGTTCATCATCGCAGCCACGGTTTCTTCCTGTGCCCTCATTAGAGTTGGGCCAAATATGACACCAAGGTTTGAGACAGTCATGAGATTTTGTTGGCTATGGAGTGATACTCTGCAAATGAGAGCAACAAGAAACAAGAAATAAGTTAAATGTTTAGTAATTACAAAATGTTGTCATCTACCAAATTTGTGATACTACAGGCTAATTTTTCCAAATAGTCAACTTCAGTCATTCCCAATTGGCATTAGTGAGTATAGCCTAAAAGGATATAATAAATTAACCTAGACAAAGTAAAACATAATTACAAAGGTTAATATATTGAAGTAAAAAATTTTGATTTCCCACAGTAAGTGCATTCACCCTAGAGAGAGAAATTATTAGCTCTTCGGTGTTTGCTCAGTACTATATTTCTTTTAGAATAGATGGTTTAGCATAGACTGGTTGTAATTTTATTTGGATTCACCAAACATATTATTGGAAACCTACTGCCAGACACTTTCAGTTATTATTGCATTTAATCCTCCCAGGAAGTCAGGTTTTCCTATTGTATGGGCAAAAAACCAAAGTTCCTAAAGTAGAAATGATGCACTTGAGGGCACAGAAAATTAGGGTCAGATGCTGTTTCAGTCAGGCCTCCTGAATGCAAGTCATGGGTTTCCTTGAGCTCCCCACATGAGACAACTGGCCAACACATGTTTCCATCCTTCCCAATCTTCCATCCAAACTCCTCTGGGTGCTTCCCTGGCACTGGGCACTGTGCTAGGCAGTGAGCTCACGACACTCGAAAGCATCAGTACTGGCTTGAAAACGGAAATGAAACAAAAAAAGCCTATGGTATTATTGGCCTTAGCAAAGTAATCCCAGTAACTAACAAAAATGACTGCGATCAATGAACCAATTTGGAAACTGGACATATTCTTTTGAGGAAACCTCATTCATTTGACCAATCTCCTGGGTTAACCACCAGCTTTTCTGGGTCACTCCCAGCCAGGATTTTAGAATGTAAAGTTCTAGGAAGGAGCACAACACTAGATTATGCTTGTATCTGAGCATGCATCACTAACTGCATTCTGAAACCAAAAGCCAGTTGCATGGGCCATCCAGGGTTTTGGGTTGTCCATGCAGCTCCCAGCACAGGACAGAAAGTGCCGACTGTCCAAACGACTGAAATGTTCCCTGTGCCCACGAGGGTGCTGTCTAAGAAAGCTCTCAGTTAGGATAAGGAGAGCTTCACTCCAAGTTTCCTTCTTAGAAAATGTTTAATATGTACTAGAGAATGTATACTAGGAAAGTAGTGTGTAAAGACAGTGAGTCTATCTGGAACGAAAGCTTGGATCCCTCGACTTGGAAGTGGGGTGTAGTCAGCCCAGTTATTTCATAGGCTTCAGTTTCCTCACCTGTTAAGTAGAGCAACCCTTCTAGGGTTGAGAAAATTAAATAATGAGTTAAATTAAGTTAAACATGATCTCAAAATAATATTTTTCCTGTAATTAAATTGGCTTTAGACATTCTTGCTAAAATGTAAAAGATCTTTATAGTGTTAGGTAAACTGGAAAATAATTGCTATTAAGATCACTGGGAAATAGATTTAGAAATCTTAAAAAATTAGTCTACTTTAAAAAGGAGAATTGATGAGTTTGTTGCTCAAGAAATGAAATATTTTGATGACCAATTTTCTCTTCATTGAATTTTCTTTCTGCTGGGCTACTGAGTTATTATAGACTACTGTCACCCACATTTCACACATTTCTGCACCCCATTCCCCTCAACTCCTGTAGGTAGCAGAAACCCAGTTGCACTTTTGAATATTTAAAGTTAGAGTTAAAGAGATGTCACAGATGGCCTTGTTTTTAGACAAAAGGATCCTCAGAAAGGAAGCAATGATTTATACCATGTCTCAGAGCTAATTAATGGAAATTTGGAATTAGTCATCGAGTCATTGGTTCTTTAGACCACTGGCCAATCCAGGTCACGGGTCCTACATTCTCTTTTTTAACCATATAAAGTTGCCAAGGGCTAAGAGTGTTATTAGTTGTCTGTAGTAATTCAAGTCGTTAGTGATGTGGGCATACATTTCACTACACAAACACTAACTTGAAAAGACACATGCACCCCCATGTTCGTTGCACTTTATTTACAGAAGCCATGACATGAAAACAACCTAAGTGTCCACTGATGGATGAATGAATAAAGGGACTTCAGTATGTATAAACAATGGAGTATCATTCAGACATTACAAAAATGAAATGTAGTCATTTGTGATGATATGGAGGGACCTCAAGGGCATCACACTAAAAATGAAGTAAGTCAGAGAAAGACAAATATCCCATGAACCCCCTTATATGCGGAACTTGGAAAACAGACGCAAAGAGCGCATGGACACGGAGAACACGCTGGGGGTTGTGAGGATGTGTGGTAGGGGTGGGGAAGACGGGTGAAAAAAAGAAGAACAGTTCACCCGTCTCCCCCACCCCTGACTACATACCCTCTCACAACCCCCAGTGTGTTCTCCGTGTCCATGCGCTTTTTGCGTCTGTTCTCCAAGTTCCGCATATAAGGGGGGAGGGGTCATAGAGAGATTTTACAAAATTTGTTTCAAAAAGTCAGTAAACAAACAAAAGAGAGAAAAGAAAAAAGCCAGGAATGGTGGTGAAAGATGAGCAGGAGAATTTTAAGCACTCTTCCAGAGCCAGACCCTGTGTCCTGCTATTCTGTGTACCAGAACAACATACACTACAACTAAGGGTGCAGCTCGTGTTCATCTAGTACTCTACAATTAAGCAAGGAAATTTTACGTGACATTCATGCACTGTAAAAGCACTGTAAAAAACTTCACTAGAAAATTAGCTCAAATACAGCAAAAGAATGCCTTATAAATACAGTGTGGTTAAATTTCATAAAGAGGTTATATACAATGCCAAAACATAATTCAAAACTAATTCAGACCAAGGATGAGTCCTTGTTCATTGGCTAAAAGAGGTATTGCCATGGGCAATAGTTAACAATGAACTTGAAATGATGCCATTTCGAGTAAATTCCTACGAGGGAAATTCATATATATCAATGCCTGCAAATTGAGAGTTCTTAATATGTTATGTAGCAGTATTTCAAAGGTGCATGGCTAAAATTTAGACAAATTAGGTCACTACTCTACTAGACAAGGAAGGGATCAATCATTTGATTGTGAATCATGGTACTCATTAAGATGAAAAATATCTTTTTTAAGGAGATGGTAAGGGAATTCTGAAGAAAGTTTAAAATCTGAATTTGGACTTTTCTTTCCAGCAGCATGGCGAACAGAACTCTGGACTGAGAGTATGAGTGCCTGTGTGTGCGTGTCTCAATTTCTAGATATACAGATATGTGATGGTTAATTTTATGGTCAAATGTGCTACGCCACAGTACGTACTTGGTCAAACATAATTCTAGATGTTTCTGTGAAGGTATTTTTTTGAAACACAAGATTAACATTTAAATCAGTAGGCTCTGAGTAGAGCAGATTTCCCTCCACAATTTGGGTGGGCCTAATCCAATCAGTTGAAGGTCTTCAGAGAAAAAGAGTAGGGTAGCCTGAGGAAGAGGGAATTCTGTGTCCCAGCTGCCTTGGATTCAAGCTGCAACATCAACTTTTCCCTGGGTCTCCAGCCTACAAGCCCACTCACTCTGTAAGCCAATTCCTTGTAATCTAGCAATCTCTCTCATGTACGTGTACATTCACAAATACACACACATATATGTGTATTTGTGTATATATAAGTGTGCATACGTACACACAAACATACTATTCATTCTGTTTCTCTGGAGAAACTTTACTCCTAAAAAATCAACCTATTGAGATTTTAAAATACATCAATGAATTTAACAGCAGTCAAAAGAGTCTTCAGAGACCAAGAGACACTATGAATCCAAAGAAAGAAGCTAACATTTGAGAGGAAGTTTTGACCTGGCAGAACCTGTTGACCCTGGTCATATAAAAGGTACTGAGGAAAAAAAGCTACATACTTCTACATATATTTTTAAGTTGACACATAAGTTTTTCATCATTAGTTTCACAGTTGCAAAAAAATATAATTATTTGCATAATATAGATATACACAGGTACATACACAAGTGCATATAGATGTATCTTTAAAATAAATTGCTACTTTTTTTAAAGCACATTCTATGGACTCCTAGCACCATCAGAGATTTTAAAAGGACATAAGCAAGGTTAACTTTAACAGTTGAACAGTAGCTAAGTGAACGATTTAAGTCAGAGAATTACTTGACCAGGTGCTTTATCAAGATGTCCAGCATCTCTCTGTTTTTCTCTGGCAATTTGTGCACCAATGCATGTACAGCCTCCACCCGGTAGTTTTGGTCATCAGATTCTGTAACATAAAAAAAGGTTGCAAATCTCAAGTTTTAATTACATTCAGATGTGTACACAACATTAATAATCATCATAACCATATCCACCCCTCATGCCTTAAAAGTGCTGCTTCATTGGTGTTATCACATAAGGCTGAGAGGGGCCTGGTAACTTGTCCATAGCCATGAAGTTAGTGAGTAAAGAAGTTAACAAATTCACACCTATCTAACCTAGCCCTGTGCTCTTAGCCATGGAACTATATACTTCCACACAACCAGAGCTCATCAACACCTGCTTTGGTTTTACTACACAAGGAGAATGCGAGCGATCACTGCAACTGTTACAGACAAATGCATCGGGCACTGGAACACTTTATCACACGGAAACCTCCGGTGACTCCCTCAGACCAGAAGAAGCAGGCATTCCTTTCCAAATTTTACATATTCTGAAACAACCAGGAGTTATTTTTCTGAGGGATCAGAATTATTATGCAAACAAACAGAGGCCTAGTCAATTTTAAGCCCATGCTAACAACAGGAAATCTGAAAAGTGAAAAATCATCTATAGCAAATCTAGTCTGCCAGGCAAGGGTCAAGATGTGGACACGTCTGCTAGAGAAACTTCTAATGCTTCAGAATAAGGAATATATTTAACATTCTTTTACTGAAATACATAAATTCTGGGGTGACTGTCCACCCCACCAAGCCCTCTCTGGAAAATGCCTGACCAATAGGGCTTATATTTTGCAACCACCATTTCTTCTAGGTACCCATATCTGGAGTGAGGAAAGACGGGGCCTGTTGGGAACTGCCCTGCCTGGTTTCAGGAGTTGTAACCACCCCCCATGGCTAAGGCTGAGTGAGCCACCTTCGGACTGTAAGCCACTAAGGAGACAAAGCTTATCTCCCTGGCAGGAGCACTGTTTCTGCTTCATCCATATCTGGCCTCCAATGCTTGGTTGGTTAGCCAATGATGGGTAAGATTCCCTCAAGGGAGGGGTCGCCTAAGACAGGCACGAGCACTTGGAAGGCCCTCAAGGAAGGACTTGGTGTGGGGGGAGGGGCGCTGCAGCAAAGAAGGGGTGATGGATTCTTGCCCTCCCCCTCCCCCCCCCCCCCCCCCCCCCCCCGGCTATCCTGACATAGCCTGAGTCCCCAGTCCGTCTGTGAGAAGTTTTCCTTGTCTCTGGCTTCCTGGTCTTAATCCACTTAAGCCTGAAAGGATGACAGAGGGCAGTGCAGCCCTGTGCTGACTAGAGCAGCTCCCCGGGTGATTGGGTGATCTGGCACAAGAAAGAATTTGTAAAGTCCTGTGAAACCTGCTTGGCTAAGAGTGCTCTCATTTAAATGATAAGGGTCTGAGGAGGAAATGAAATTGTCTCCCAGAGTTTTATAACCCCTTAGCTGACAGACGCTGACTCAATTAAACCCTCAGAGTTCTTTGAAATGTTATCTATTGTTTGATCCTTGCCGCCTGACGATGATTGATGAGCTTTACCTGTATTCCTGTGTATTATGAACCTAATAAAAACCATTGAGGAAGGGGCTCTTGGCCCTTCTCCTTTGAGAGATTGGCCACCTCTCCTCCCCAAGCAGATCATGTCTTGGTAGACTTATTTTTATCCACAGTGGATGGATGGGGCTCTGCAGGCGGAGCCCCACCACAGGGGCCAAACATGAGCTTTCTCCCAGGAGTTGAAACAAGGTCACCAAAACTCATCTGTCTGTTGGATGCAGGAAAAGGCCAACCACAGAAAACCAGAGCTGCCATGAACATACACGTTCCAACCCAAGAAAATCGGACTGGACAGGTAGACCAGAATGAGGCAGATATGCAGCAAACAACAGAGACGAGAGACCCTCCAAATAGAGTGGGGACAGGGAAATGTCAATTCCCAACTTCACAGTTCTGGTTGCAGACCACTCCTCTGCCAAGGAGCTCCGTGAGATACCTCTCCGTCTCTGAATAACTTCCCCTTTTTACTGAGCTGGATTTCTGTGGCTTGAAACCACAGAATACCTAATTTTATTAACTTAATATCTAGAAAATGGGATTATCCTTGACCTAGGCAAAAGTTGAATTCTTACAGATAAGAAAGTATTTCAACGATTACGGTAGTGAGTAATATGATCATAATTTGCCAGAGAATAAGTGTAGGGAAAAAACCTTGAAATCAAATGTTTGTATCAAAATCGCCAGCTCATTGAGTCATTTTAGCTAAGTGGTTCAAACACCATTTGCTATAAAACTAATTTTTTTGTAAGAAAGAGTTCTCGACTAAGCATCTAACAAACTGGCTTGTAACCCTGGTCTTGCCATGAACTCACTGGTGTCCTCAGACAGCGTCCTTTGCCCAGCCTGGATCCTCACTTCCTCATCAACGAAATGAGAGGTTGGATTATGTATTTCCTAAGGTCTTGTCCATCTCACCAAACCAGACTTTTACGAAGAGGATGCACAGTGGAGAGCATTTGGGAGAAATCTCAGCAGTACAGCAGCATATAACTATTTACAAGGTCATGCGGCCAGTCACACACGCTGGATTAAACACCAAGGCCAGTCGTCTTTACCTGACACTTTATCAGTTTCCTGTGGCATTGCAATGCATGGTAAAAAAAATAAGCAACTGAGTTCTTTCTCAGATTGTGAAAAATACTCTTGTTACCGTCACACCTCATACACTTTAACAATGAAACGCCAACTCCTAATTGTTTCAATTCATTGTGACCGGCTCCGACGGCGCCCTGGCACTCTGGTCCCAATGTTTTAAAGGCACGTATTTCTAACTTCTCAGGTTGCATGCTTCTCACAGACCCCCACCTGCCCTCGAGTTTTGAATTAAACCTATGTATTCACATCACATTTTAACAGTCCAAGATCTAAAGAAATGACACAGATATGTGATCATCAATACTGTAAATATAATATGGGAGAAAGGAGATTGATGGACATGCCTGTTGCCTGCCAAAAATATCAGATTCTTTTCTCCAAACTGGGAATACAGCATGTGATTATGTGTGCGGCAGGCACATTACTGACTGTACACATTTGTAGTCATCCGTTTAACCATCAAGTTGCTCTTGTAAAAAACTGACACCCATCAATCAAGTCAAGTGTAATGAGAATAATTCCTCACAGCTCTTTCTAATCACACCACACTGTCATCCCACTGAAGTCTTATTAAATGACAAAATATTTTAGTTCACTCTGACGTTTCTTACTTGTTAATAAACCATATTGTAAACTATTAAGTATCTGATCAAAAATATGTTAAGCAATATGCAGGGAAATCCTAGCTAGCCAATTTAAACTTATACCTCAAAATAATACAGCATAAAACTACATCAGTGGAAGTGTACTTACTAACAGCAACAATAAAATCTTTGTGTAACTTGTAAGTCATCAGTGGTTCTGCAAGGCACCTAAAACAGAGAATGAAGCGTACTTCAGAATGGCAGGATCTTTTCAGTTCCCCTGACTTTCCAGTGCGTCTTAAGAACTGGGTGATGGGGCTGGACGGTAACGCCCTGGCAGGTGGTCCGGGCAGCACCAGGACTGAGCCATCAGAGACACCCAGGCCCTCAGCACTTCTCGCCACAACTGTACTACAAAGGGAGGCCGGAGACAATTTTTTTCATTTTGTGAGCAAAACTCCTCTCAGATATGGGGATAATAGTTTTAGAAAAGTAACTTTCAATTTCAACTTATTTTTAAAAAAATACCTGGGATCCCCACATTCAAATTTAATATGAAACAGAAATTATTTAGTATTCATAAAGGACGACAGCGTTTTTAAGTTTATTTTGTGAGACATCAAGGCTAAGTTCCAGAACACTAAACAGAAGCATTACCGCCTTGGCCCTTTCAGTTTCGGTGGAGGAACCGCACTAAGAAGCGAGGCTCACACGCACACGGAATCGCCAGGCGACTGCCCCAGCCGGGGAGCGGGAGGCCACAGGCGGCGTGCTGGGGTGAACCCTCCTCACCTGAGGTAGTTTTTCAGTCCGCTTGTTATTGTCTTATTGTCCCATAGTTCAATATCAATGTCCATATCAGGAGGGGATTTTGGAGCTAAAAAGAATTTTTAAAAAGTTTAAATTGTTCACTTCAAAATATCACTAGCACCATTAAGAAAATTGATACAAAAAATAAGTAGGTCAAAGAAAGAGGCACTAAACCCCAATGATTTCTTGTGGAGTAAGAGTTTCCCAAATTAAATTATTGCCAATTGCTAATGTCACGGAGCATGTGCCATGTGTTATGCATGCTTCTAAGTACTTCATATGGATTAAAATGCACAGTCCTTATAATCCTTAGTGAGGCAGGCACTATTATTATCCCCACTTTATAAATGAAGAGGCTGAGGCACAGGAAGGTTAAGCAAATTATCCAAGATAACAAACCTTTTAAGCAGCTAATTTAGGATTCACAGCCAGGCAATCTGAATCCAGCATCCATAAATCTCACTGTGCCTCTAGCTAAACACAGGACACTTGAAAAAAAGTCCAACATTACAGAAAGGCCCCCTCTCAAATTCTGACTGTTGTTCATCGATTATAACTGAACACTGAAAGTCGAATACAAATATTAATTTTATATGTTGAAAATACTCAAGGACAAACAATAGACTATATCTCAAAAACAAAACAAAACAAAAAACCCAACCCTATGGTTTAGAATAAATGGCAATGGAAAAAAGACACAATAAAAAACGAACGGTTAAAAATACAAAAATTAACTAAGTAACTGCTTCAACCCAAACTTACAAAATGTGGTGTTCATGAGTTTCTGAACTTTGGAGTTCACGCCTCCTATTCGGTACAGGCCTAAAACCGTGATGCCTAATGGGAAGGAAAAGTCACAAGAAAATAGCTTGAGACACAGCTTCCCAAGTACAGAATGTTGAAAACTCAGACATAAGCCTATAAAGAACTTGAACACTACTTATCCAATTTTGTAGTCTAACGTTAGCTAACCTACCCTGGAAACGCCCACCAGACAGACATTCCCCAGAGCAGACACTGAACAGCAATTCGAAAGTCTTTGAAGATCTTGTAAGTAGCAAAGTATGCCTGCCTATTCACCACCATTTGAATATAAAAAAAGCGTTAAAGATGGAAAGGGGCGATCAGCATTGCTCATCTGTTTCTTCAGTCATGGAGTTCTGCATGTAGAACGGTTTTATGGCATTCATATCTTCATTTTAAACTAAATGTAAAGAAACAGATTCAAAGAATTTGAGAAACCTTCTTAACTTCTCTAAACTTCTAAGTGGCAGCACCAACGTTTGAATCTAAGTTTAAAGAATTCCAAAGACCAGTATGAGTTTGGCGTTAGACCCTTTTTCCTGGAAGTGCACTTGTCTGACCGGCAGTCAGAGCGGGCTTCAGGAGAGAGGTCACAGCTAGGGTGAGGAAGGTGCTGAAATGCGGCAGTGACTGAATCCACTGAAGGAAATCGCGCAGCAAAGGAGAGGCTGAAGACGGGCTACTCGGAATCCTACTGACCTCCTGAAAGCTTAAATCAAAATGAAAGGGGCGCTTACAATAATAAATAATAGAGTCCATCAATAAAAAGTAAACTGAGGGCATTTTGGGAAATGTCACTGAGAGAAGTATGTTTATTGGATGACTTTTGGTAAACTGAAGTTCTAAGTGTAGCTGTTTATGTATTGACATATTCATATAATTCTTAAAATTAATGCCATGTTACTGGCTACATACATTCTCACTTTCCGAGCATTTTTATGGAAGAATGGACCTCGCGACAGCAATGACACACCTGTTGGGCTGTACTGACCTCTTGTTTCCACGGCTTGAATGCATTTTCTCACAAAGTTGAACCCTGCTTCATTTAAGTACACTGAAAATAAAAGAAAATCATATTAAATGTTCATGCTGAATTTACATTCCACCTTCACTTGGCTCTGTTGTTTTACGACTTACTGGTGGTTCTGGACAGAGTCTGAATTGTTACATGTGGTAGAAGCGGAAGGCGGTGGTCCACATTCACCAATGTTTTTACGTAAACTTGCTTCATTAGAAACACAAATCCTTTCCGAAAGTAATATGTTACATGGATTCTATCCATTTTTCCTAAAATCAGCAATACGCTTCACTACGTTTTTACAGATAATAAAAGCAAATACAGTAAGAATAAACTTTTATTCTGTGTTAATAACTATATCACAAAGCTGTTCACAAATTCTTTCCCACGTGATTCTCAAAACAACATTGTGATGTAGAGAGAAAGCTTTCACACTCGTATGAAGACTCACTGGGATGCTGAAAATCCATTTTCATTGCTCTAAGCCCAGAGTCAGGACTCCAACTTAGGTCTCTGGATTCCAAGCCCGACTTTCTCTCTATTGCATTTTGTATCATATTCAAAGTAACCTCAGTCAGTCACTAAAAATCCCACAAAGATTATTACATTATGAAATAGCAATTTATTTTCATTGCTTTATGGCAGATTTTCTTTAAATCAGTTCTTATTTTATTTAAAGTTTTGGGACCTGACCAAGATAGATTACTTGTTTTAAGAGAAAGGTTTTAAGAATAACAAGTGACACTCAGAAGAAAAACTCAAAAATTTTTTTGTGCTATAATGAAATTTTTCATCACATGTGGTAGAGATGTGGTATCTTAATATTCCCAAACAATAATATATTAAGAAAATTCAAACTAATAAAAAATTAAAACTGGCTTCCATTTAAAGATGATAAACACATTCATGTAGCTCGACACGGATCCAAGACAAAATATATACATCAAAAATTATGCTAAAAAAAAATCAAGGGGTGCCAGCAACAGACGCAAATCTTAAAGAAATCTTACACATAGAAAACCACTATAAACCACATTAACTGAAAGGTCTGAGAAATCTGTGGCCCCCCCAAAACTAGAGGTACTGACATGAAAGGATGATTATTATGTGTTGTCAGGTGAAAAAAATAATTTACAGGATATGACCCAATTTCTTACAATGTAATAATTTGAGGGTATTTTTTTCCTAAGGAAAAAACTCTAACTTTTTTACATGCAAACTGCAAGCAAAAAAGAAGAGAACAAAAGTAGAAATCATCATTTTTATTCATTGGGCTTTAGAACTATTTAATACTTTTTTTTTAAACCCCCACTGGAGGACATTTGCTTTCTGAGAGATGGGGAGGGAGACAGGGAGACACTGATGCAAGAGAGAAACATCGATTGGCTGAGAGAGAGAAGCATCAACTGGTTGCAAGAGAGAGGCATCGATGGGTGGATTGGGGATCGAACCAGCAACCTAGTTCAGTGCCCTGACTGGGAACTGAACTGGCAACCTCTTGCTTATGGGATGATGCTACAACCAACTGAGCCACAATAGCCAGGGCTGAACTACTTAAAACCTGAAAAAAAAAAGTTTGTTCTTAAAACATATTTTTAAAACATTCTAATAAATTAAAAAATATAACAATACCAAAACTGAAATATGTGTCATTGCCAATATGAACTGGCTCATTTACTTGGGTGTCCCCAGGGCCTAGGTCAAGTGCCAGAACTCAGCGAATGCTTTGCACGCACTCAACATACAAGAAGGAATGGCCATATGACAAGCATCTGATTGGAGCTGACTACCTACATGAGAGCAGAGCTCCTTTTGGACTCCAAGAAGTAATTGCTTGTTTCCAATAACCCAACATGCTAAGCCTTTTATACATTATACATTTTACATTTAGAAAAATTTTAAGTAGTTACTGAACACAGAAAAACAAGTGAGTGGGGAGGTGAGCAACCAATATAAAATGAACAAAGAAACGAGGAATCAGTGATTAATTTTCATTTTTAACAACAAAAACTGAGCTCCAAAATGTAACCCTACGTAAAAACAATACACTAGCATTTTTAATATTAATTAAAAGTGCCAATTTCCTGACATTTATAATGTTTGGTTCTTCAGGTCACATTGTTCAACTTTTCAACAAAAAAGTTTAAAAGAGAAAATCATTTTTGAAAAATTTCAATGAAACCTGCCCATGGCAAAATGAGTGAAAATAACTGATATATAAAAACAGAATTTAATTACTGTTTTGAGAAAAGTAAGTGATAGCAAGGCTATACATTGAAGGTATACAGGACATTTGGCAGCAATACCCCAGTCTGTTCTTCTTTTTTTTTAAGACTTTATTTATTTTTAGAGAGAGGGGAAGGGAGGGAGAAAGAGAGGGAGAGAAACATCAATGTGTGGTTGTCTCTCGCATACTCCCTACTGGGGACTTGGCCTGACCTGAATCCTAGGCATGTGCCCTGACTGGGAATTGAACCAGTGACCCTTTGGTCCCAGGCTGGCGCTCAGCCCATGGAGCCACATCAGCCAGGGCATCCCAGACTGTCCTAACACACTGATACGACAAAGGTTCTTTTTGAGTAATACAACCTTGCGGACATTCACCCCAGCTGCCAGGTCATTCCACGGGTGCCACTGTCCTGGTAAGTCCCATGGATCTTGTACTTTAGCTCTATTCATTTGAGTAAACGAAACACTATCAATCAATTTAGAGATGTGGAAAAATATCATGTTGGCAAAAATAACCATGCCTTTTTTTGTTTCCTTTGAACAATCTTTATTGTTGCCTGAGACTATAGGGAGGTTCCATGGTGTAGAGATAGCACTCAGCTTTGTCTGGAGCAGACAAACCTGGGGTGGGATCTCAGCTCAAGTTTACCGTATGAATGGGAATGTACCTACTAACTTCTATGAGCTCAAGTCTTCCATTTACAAAATGAGGAAAATAATAATATATGTTAAATGTTTGTAGTAAGATAAAACCACTTGAAGTACTGAGGAGTTCCTACCAAAGGAACTAACCTAATTAAATGCTAGTTTGCTTCTCCATGTGTGCCTGTCCACACAGCACTGCTATATGAATGAAAACAGAAGAAATAATGAAAGATGTCAGTCACTAGTTCTACCCAGGCGAAAGGGACAGCATTTACTGTCCCACTTATTAGTTGTGTTACTAGGCATAGTTTTAATCTCTCTGTATCTCAGTTTCTTCTTCAATACAGTTATTATTCTTCAATAAGAATAATAGCAGTATCTTTTTCAGAGGGCTATTTACAGACGAAATGCATCAACACTTGCAAATCTCCTAGAATAGTGCTTGGAACATAGTAAGTGCTACAGAAGTACTGGCTATCGTCATCACCATCAGTATTGGCTATGGGAGAACACAACTATTGTACATATGTGATTTACATGAACAAGGTATTTTCTGGGCATGGCTACAGTCACTGGGCTTAAGGAATTGTCTTCCTGGACTGTGATTTTTCAAAGAGGTGTATATGTTATTTTAAAAATATCTGGGGCTAGAGCAATGATCTGTTTCTTTGAACAAGCACAGATCAGACATAATGCCTTCAGGTCTTGTGAAACCATGTGGCCACTGAAAAAAAAAGTTGTATATTAGTAAGTGTCCCTATATTCTCATTATACTTCAACAAAATACAATGAACAAACACATCCTCTCACTGGAACTGAACGGACTGAAGTAGTCTGGAGTTACTGTTCACCCGAATGTGCTGCCCCTTTCTACAAATTATGTCTGTCAGTTCCCTCAAAGAGCTTGGCCATGTGATATGCACTAGCCAATGCAACATGGACGGAAGTGACAAATGTCATTATCCAGCAGACACTGAGAACGAGTATGTAGCGGGTCCGGTTCTTTTTCCTTCTGGCACAAGATCAAGAATGATACAGAGAGAGGCTATTTTATGAGCTTGGGTTCCAGATTGAATGCTACATCTAAGATCTTGAGCCACAGCTGACCTAAGTGGACAGGTGTCATGGTCAGGAGATGAACCTTGACTGTGGGAAGCCTCTGAGGTTTGAGGATCATCCGTTACAACAGCATAACCTAATGCATTCTGATGTAAGATAATGTGAGTTTGCTGTGACAAAAAGGCCTAAATTAAATAAAGTCAATAGCACACAAATAACTTTTCCTTGCTTAACAGGGGTGCATCCATTATTTTTGTCTACTGACTCATCAATTCATATAAAAAGGCAGCAAAAGGCAGTGTGGCAGTGCCCATTCATGGTTGCCATCACTCAAGCACCCAGAAGTTTCTGCTGAGATCTAAGGAGAAGAAGGAAAAGTGGCTTAAACAGGCTACAGAGCACTCTGTCTCCCAGTGACTGATATAAAGGCAGTGACATTGAGTGGTGTTTCTGAGGGAAGTCAGGGACAAACACAAATTCTGTAAAGGAAAACGAGCAACCTGCAAAGCCATGAAGGGATTACTAGACTTAATGTCAGTGCTAATGAGAATCCAACAAAAATACATTCTCTAGAGCTTAAAAAAGGAAAACTAGGAACTCCTTAGTGTTCAGATGAAATGTCAATGGAAGGTGTTCTTAATAAATCATCACACCTCACACCATTGAAGGCTTATAATTTATCATGATTCTCATTTAGTGGAGGACAAGGTACTCCTGCTACAACAGCAGAGGACAGAGAAGTACATGTTGCTGAATCAGAGCTCAATGCCTGCCTGGAGCAGACAGCCAGCAAATGCTTAGGTGGCTTGGTACTCACTGGTTTGTACCTGGCTTGCTCAAATACCCTCTCTGACGGCTTCCACAAAGGTTAGAGCTCATCAACGCCTCACCAGGGCCCCTGCCCCAGCCCTGTGTCTCCCTGTTACAGAAAGGCCCAGAGGGATACACAGAATACATCCACCACCAAATTCCTACAATATTAATGATACTGGACCTTCAGGGGTAGAAGCAGAAGGCAGGCCAACTAAAGAAACTTTACTTAGTCAATCAAAGTTAAGTGTAAACACTGCCCCCCCCCCACCCCCGCCTCTGGAAACTATTCAGGGCTAAAGCTTTTATGGAAACCAAATAAAGTTTCCATAGGCAGCCTGGCAGCACAAAAGCTATTAATCTCAACAGAATTCAAACAGCCATGAGGAAAAGAAAAAGAATAGTCTTCCATTCAACTAACAAAGCAAAAGTCCTTGTACCTTCAATTTCCCAGTAATTAAAAACCCAGCATGTCCTTACTGATGCAATCTACTTGGCCATACGGTACATTCTCAGGGTTGACAAAACAAAGCAACACTTGTCTTTAACTTCTAATTCAATTTTCTATCTGC
Organism: Glossophaga mutica; assembly: GCA_039655065.1. Classification (NCBI taxonomy): domain Eukaryota; kingdom Metazoa; phylum Chordata; class Mammalia; order Chiroptera; family Phyllostomidae; genus Glossophaga; species Glossophaga mutica. Next base: position 67,218,248 of record CM077308.1, read on the forward strand.
CATTTCAGATTAAATGGACCCTTATCACAGACAACCATACTCTGAGTTGCTTGGAATAAAGAAAAGAAAGAATGAGTACATTTACTGGTGTTTGCAATAACCATAGGGCACTTTCTCTTCTCCCACAGGATGAGCGGGTGATTCTCTACAGCCTCGGCCCAGGCTGTTCCTTCTCCCTGCTCTGCTCATGAAGGGTACCTGCCATCTGACCCTCTGCCTGGGTCTCAGTGATGGAAACAAAACTGTTTGTGATAAGTGGCCTGGAGGAGGATGCGGTGAAGAAGGAGACTATAACCAAGGGATGTCTCAGAACTTTCAACTAAACTATCTGAACAGAAGTATGAAACTCAGTAACATTTGCAACAGATGTCAACTGCCTAAGATATGAAGAATGAGCTTCATTTTTCCGTTTATCGCTGGGAATATGCTCCCCAGGCACATGGGGGTAAGTCACTGAAACACACAATGGCAGACAGTTAGAGCTGCTGAGAAATTCTACAAGTGTCTTCTGGTCCAGTCCCTTTGGTTCTGTACATGAGGACTGAGTGTTAGGCGGCTGTCACTGCATTTTTATAATGACTTTTATTAACAGAAACCCCATTTGAAAGGAATTCCTTTTTCCTACTCACACTACCTGGAATGAAGCAGGTACACAATGAATATGGATGAACTAAATTGTATGAGAGAATGAGAACTTTTCTTTCATAATTTTCACTTTCTTCAGTCGTGGGGTAGAAGGACCAGCTAAAAAGCCATCGCACAGAACTGACGTCTGAGTGGGACCGAGGCTCAGGGCACCGACAGAGACTGTCCAAGAGAGAAAGCCTGACAAAAAACGACCACTCCTTCTCCTCCTGTTAACAATTAGTTCCCAGATGGAAGTCTTGGGACAAAAATGTGTGTCAACAATGATTATCTGCTTCTTTAACAGATGGTCTCAAATGCAAAATAATGGAGAACTATTGGTAAGCTTTCCTTTGACCAAATACTGCAACTGCATGGCTTCAGGAACAGTTTAGTTCTGATCATAATTTAACAGCATCTGTTTAATATCGAGGATAGGAACTGCTGTTCTTAAAGTGAATTCATTCTCAAAGGCTTACAATTACAAGAAAAAAACATACGGTGATATATTTTACAACCTGAAAAGTATTTGTGGATTCTATAAGCCTATCAATGACCAATATCTTTAGGGGTTTTTTTCTTCATGCTTTTTTTTTCCATTAAGATGAGTCAAACTTTCCTTCTCTATTAAATTACACTAATTTTATGTATGGCACCTTTTCTCTGAAAACAGTAAATGAAGAGTAACCAGAAAGTAGAGAGACTTTTTCATGTTAGGCTTGTAAAGAGAGTCTCTTCCTCTAGAATCAGAGCATAGTTTCATTCTTCACTTCATGGCATATGTTCTCTGTACATTCATAGAATGGCCCCCTTCTAGGATGCTAGATAGCTCTTACTCCGTTGCTTGTAGGGTTTCAGGACAGACATTAACACAACTTTTAATGGTTAACGTTCAAAACAAATTTTTAGCTGAGTTTTATATTTTACCATTCTAAGCTTCGTTATTATCTCCAGCAGTTCAAAACACACATTTCATGCAAAACCAAGTTTCCAAAGGAAAGACAACATTATTTTAAGATAAACAGAATCCAACTGAAAGACCAGCACTATATAAAAGCACTTTTCAAGGTGGCAAATGAATCAAGGCTAGTAGTACTGGTTTCAAATACCAACTGTGAGATAGGTTACATACGAAAATTGACATAATGCCACTTTTGAGGGGTCAAATGTGAAAAAGGGAAATAGAGATCAATCTCAATAAACAGGCTAAGTATGTGTGAAATGATGTGTGGAAAGGGCAAGCATAAAGATAAAAGCTGCTCGGAACTCTTAACATGATGAGCTTGCATGATTTATTCAAGACTTAGAAAGAGGTCTGAGAACCTTGATATCCCTGGAATATAATTTTGAACGGAAACAAATAATATTCTGGATATGTCACTGGGAAGAAAACATAATTCTGCTCTTAATTTAACAGGACCATGTTCTTAAATCTGAAATACCGCCTGCTGCATGTTCAGAAAATCCTAGGAGTCATTAAATCACTAGAAAAATAGTAACCACTATATGACATGTGATAAAAGAGAAAAGGGGTAAAATTAAACTCTGAGAGATTCAGTGTCATTAATAAATTTTAGGCCTTGATGTAGTAGACTATTCACAACTACATGCAAAAAGAAATTAAATTCTGAGAACCTGGAAAGCCCCTCGAGGAGTCTGAGAGCCAGATCACTTTAGAGGAAGGTTCTGCAATGCATGCTGGACGGAGAAATGCTTAGAAAGCCTCACACATGCAAGTGGGCAGCACAAAAACGTCCAACCCAGCTACAGGAAACCTGGTTCTAGATGACACGTTCAATCCCGTGCCTCCACCACGCAGAGTGTCTTTAACTGGGGGCACACACCACGGTCTTCCTGACTTTTCAACCGAGTGGTGATGATTCTGCTTGGGTGATTCTGCTTGGGTGATTCTGTTTGAATCTCCAAGAATGTGTGAAAACAACTAAAAACAAGTGCAATTTTGAATAAGTTGGCTTTATGTCATGTAGTAAAACATTTTGAAATTACTACAGAATGTTGTATGTAATATATTTAGAATACTTAAAAGAATATTAATCTCTGCATTTATCAGCCAATTTACTAGATTACAGAAGTTGCCAGGTGTTTAGGAAGATTGTATTAGCCAGAACCACAAATTTGTCTTATGAGGTCTTACATTTAGAGAATGAAATTTACTAGTTTTTTAATTATAGTATGATCTAAAGAAGCTTAACTGACTAAATTTGAATTCTTTTAAATGTATGAAAAATAAACTAAAAACAACTTATTTTCAAAAATCAGTATATTTATATAAAATAAGATCTGTATGGTGATTAAAAACAAGCCTAAAGAAAAATACACCTTAAGATAAAATAATAATAAGAAACTTTAACTAAGGTTAAGATTTATAAGTTCAAGCCCTACGTATTAATAAAGCAACAGGAACTGTAATATTCCTTTCGATGATCAAAATCTCCAGTTGGGCAGTAAAAGTCTACTGGCACCAAGAGTAAGAATAAGAGCAGTTATACGCTGAGCACACAACCCACTGACGGCGCGTGCCAAGTACGGTGACGAGAAGGAGAGAGGGTTCTGTCACAGCTCAGAGAACTGGGTCAGAAACTAACACATCACACAAAAGGCCAGAATTCAAGAAATGACACAAACACATGGACTCCAGGACAGCTGTTTTTCTGAAAAAACAAAAAACAAAACACACCATTTTTATAATTACACATGGTGGCATAGTGATGTTTCAGGTGGCTAAGACTATAGAAAAGTTTGATTTCAAGAAGACAAACTTTTTATGGCACGAAGAAGTAACCCTCTACCACAGAATGAGGACATTTGATAACTTTCAAATTTCCTACTTATGACAGAAACACAGCTTCCCAGGTGCATTAAGTACCAAATGTATTCTGACTGACAGGACCATGTCCCCATTCCGAAGCCTGATTTGATACCAAATGTAGGTTCAGTTGTTTTCCAAGAAGGTCCCATTCTTCAGCAGGTTATGTGAATTTGAAAGGACTGTTTTTATAATGGATATGTAATGAAACCAATGTTAGAAAACACATTTCAAACCCTACTCAAATGCAAATTAGACAACAGACTATTTTTTTAGGTAATTTGTTAAAATAAACATTCAGTACTTACAAAACTCTTAATCCACTTGTTAATGTTTCTGTGATTAGATACAAATGGGTAACCAAAGATTCTATACTAATCACTTTCCTTGATTAGCAATAAAGAAAGAAATGCAAGAATAAACACTGGGTGTATTTTTTAAATCTTTAATATTAAAGGTATTGTCATGCATTTTCTTTGGATAATTTTAGAAATTAATCACCAGGAAGAATTTCATCCCATTAAAATGATGGGGTTTTTCATACACTCAATATTTATGACTTTCAAATGAGTGATTTCCCACCCAGTTTTTATCTTCACTCAGCTCTTTCCTTGCATGTTAACAGAAAATTAAAAGTCAAGGTTATTAAGTCTATTTTAAAAATAAATTTAAACATCATGAGAAAAGTCAATTGATTTAGGTAAAGCTTAAAATTGCTTTAGAAGATATATGTGCAAACTTGGAAACAAATACACAAACCGGTTTTAAATGTCAAATAACCTAACGACATAAAGTACATACAAAGTATATACTAAAATAGCCAAGGGTAAAGGGTGGTGAGAGGCAAAAGACAACCAGTGAGGATTTAGAATGTAATAGAAAACAAATGAAGTGCATTTATCAAGAATGGTCTGATGCTAAAGATTGAGCAGTAACACAGTGACAGCGTGTTCCTACACATCCCATGTCCTTGTATTTCACATTCTTGGGCATAATCCCCTAAAACCAGCACAATGTATTCAAGTCTTCAGTCTTGTAAACTGGAGCAGGGAAAATAAGGCAAAGGAGCCTTCCGCTGCCATTAGAAAAAAAATTTCAAACTAAATATCAAGTGTGTCAAATCTCTTTCTGGGATAAAGCAAGGTATATACCTGTAAGTAAATATTAAAAAAAAAAGAATGAAAACTTAATTTTGGTCACTATAGCATCAGTAGTTAGTGGTTTTAACATGAGAAACTTCTTTGAATGAAAACTTCAAGTTTCATGAAGCTTCCAACACCAACATGTTAATATCATTTTTCTATTAAATAATATAATTAATATTCCTCTTAATATTAATGAACTTTTAATATCACATAACAGCTTTGTGATAAAAATAACTGATACAACTTTAAATAATTATTAAAATGACTTACTTTCTTCTTTCTTGCTCATAATGGCAGGCAGGGTATAAATCTAGAAAACAAGGGAAGTCAACCAGTTACTTGCAGTTAACGACCTGCTGCAGATTGCCAGGTGACACTGGTACAATGAAACACTGCCCGAGTGTCCTGATTTCAAGGTCCTACTACTACTGCTGCATCCACAGTGCCATCCCCCTAACCTGTAACAGCCTTGCCTCCCATTCCCCTCTGTCCTTGCTATCCTGTCCTGGGCAGAGTTCTACCTCTTTCCACCTGATTTACAAGTCTCAGCCTATTCCGTAACATGATGCCTAATGGACCTTCTTGAGGAACTATCTCATGATGTACTTTACCTGATTGCTCTTTACTGCAATTATCTGCTTAGTGTTTTCTTCCCAGCATGTACAATCCTAACTAGCACTTGCTGAGCTATCACTCTGTCTTCCAAATCTGCACTGGGTCAGGTCTTGCCTTTTGAAAAGTCAAGTTGTTGTTTTTTAATTTTCAAATCTGTCATTGACTGTTATTTTTTTAATTACAATAAAATTAAAATTATCATAAACATAATAAAGAACAGATGCAGATTCCAAGCTTTTTGTTAAGTTCAACAAATAGAAAATGACTTCTTCAAATTGCTACACAATTTTCCAGATATTTAATCATATTGTCTGCATTCATCTCATAGTAGCCCGGTAACCATGTGAGGGACGGTCTCGAAGTCTGGAGACCACATTTTACGTAGCTCTGTTGTCACACCAGTGCTTTGCACAAGGCTGTTCAAGGTTCTTTGCCATCTAAAGGTCAGTTCTCAAAGGACAGAATGGGGCCTCGTATTGCTCTGTGTGCTCATCCCCCTCACCATGCAAGGGCATGTTCTCCATGAAGAAAAAGGATGGTGGTTAATGATTTATTCCTTTTTACATAAGCCCTGCTCATCATTGTAATGTAAGTTATCAGGCCAACACCAAAATAACTACTAGAAAAACAAGGATGTGCATGAGGACAAAATGTCAGCCCACAGCGAGTTTTGTCAAGTGAGACTGCAGGGTTACTTCTTACCCTGAAACTTCTTTATCACGCTGGTCACGAAGCCTAGCGCAGGCCTTGCAAAGAGTAGACGTTCAATAATTACTAACTGAATAGAATAATCCAATCGGTACAGCCAAATTAATGATTATAAGTAACTAAAAAATAATTTTAGGGTTTTCAATTAGTCCTGAAAGTCCTCCTGAGAAACAAACTATAAAGCTGGTGTCATGTGTCAGTGAACAAGACAACACTACAAATACAGCGAGCTTCTACTGTCATCTGCCATTTTAACTTATCAAATTCACTACGGACAGATAAAAAAATCCAGATGTGCTGTGTTTTTTATTTTTTTCAGGTGCACTTTGTAATTACCAGAACGATAAAACCTGGGAGAAATGTGTTACGTGCTTACTGGTTCTTTCCCATCCATGGCTTCCAGCCAGAGCTTCCGATTAGCTTCTGAGAAGGCCTGCAGTGTGATGATGCCGTGCCTAACAAAACAAGCATTTTATACATCCCCTTTATTCCTGCCATGTCTTTACACACTTACGATTTTAAAATTTTTATTTAGCCGTACACATAAATCTGAAGATAAACCAGGAAAGAGGAAAATGAAATAGAAAACAGAGAAAAGGAAAAGATGGAAAAGAGAAAGAACACAAGTATCTTTCAGAAAAATCACTGTAGATACCAACACATACACAAATGATCACGGGTAGTAAAACCACTTAGTGTTCTGGGTACAGGACAAATTATTTTCTCTGAAATGACCAAAAAGGAGGATAGCTACATCCATCCAAGCTCAAAACCACCTAAACATTCTATAATACAAGAATAGTTCAGATTATGAGCCAAATGTGGCACACTGTAGTCACTAAACATTACAATTAGTTTTTAGCAATATGGAAAGCCTCATACCATAACTAGTTAATTATTAAGATACTGAAACCAAAGTGTTTATCAATACCATGATCTTGGCAATACTAAAATTACTACATTTAAAAACAATGACCTCCCATGGACCCATTCTGAATTAGTTACTTAAGGATGTATTTCAAGAGCAGGAGCGAGCAAAGGGAAAAAGGAAACTGATACAAGGGAGAAAAAGATACGAATCCAAAAACTGGAATTAACCTGTTAACAGTGGAGTTAACAGTGCAGATTGTTCAGAAAATACACTTAAACAGGAAATCAGAGGGCTTTGTGAAGAGGCACATCAAGAAGGCAAACAAACAAGCATAATATAAACAAAGACACTGAATTTGAGAACAGTCTGACAGTGTCCAGAGTGGGAGGGGAGGGAATTTCAGGGGAAAAGGGGAACGGTTTAGAGCAACAAGTATAAAGGACTCATGGACAAAAACTATGGGGGGTGGAAATGGGAGGAAGGTGGGGAGGGCTGGGGTGGTGGGCTGGGGGCAGGGTAAAAGACAGAAAACTGTACAATATCAACAATTAAAAAATACTGATTTAAAAGAATAAAATAAAAAATGGAAAAAAAAAAGAAGGCAATCTCATTTAATTATTGTATGTTTAAAAACCTGGAATGACTTAAAACTGTGATAAAGGGATATAGCTCTTCTGTAAATAGGGCAATAGATCATTAGAAAAAGAAAAAATATTCAATACATAAAAATGGAGATAACTTTATCTTTGAGTCAGCGTGACAGCAACAATAACAAAATAACAACGACCGATACTTGCTGGCTATTTATTATGTGCCGGGCCCTGTGCTGTTGCCTTTGAGGTGGGTACTTACTGCCCATATCTTACAAACGAGACCACTAAGGCAGCATTTAACAGTGTGCCCAAAGATCATATAACTAGAAAAGGCTGAAATAAAAAAGGAGAAATCACTAACATGTTGGTGTTTGCCTACACAGAAAATCAGGAAGTCCCTACCACAAAACTGTTAAAACCAGTAAGAAGTTCAACAAGTATGCTGGGTATAGATTGACATGTAAAAGTAAATAATAGCTTTTCTATACACTAGTCTCAGCCATTTAGAAAAGAAAAAGTTCATATTAGTGAAAAGAATTCTAAAATTGTAATAAGAAGAAAATACCCAGGAGTAAATCTAAAATGTGTGTGTGTGTGTGTGTGTGTGTGTGTGTGTGTATCTTCAAGGAGAGTTCAATTCTCCATCAATTATTTAATAACTTTAATGTAACTCCACTCAGAAATCTGAAAGGATTTTTTTGAAGAGGAAGAGAAACTTAGTAGGCGGATCCATAACATGTAAGAACACAGGGCCAAAGTAGGTAACAATTTTAAAGAAGCGTAAGAACAGGGGCCTTGCCCTACTAGACAGTTACGAGCTACAGTATACATAAACTGCAGTGTATCTAATCTGTGAGAGTGCATACATCATGTCTTAGTGTATACAGAGCCCACACACAAAGCTAGAGTATTGAGAAAATGTAGTAGTAATGCAGGGGGAGAAAAACAGTCCATGGACTAGAACAAAAATCAAGAAGCACACCCCTTCTCATTTTGTTTCTGTTCTGCCTATATTGATACAAGAAAGAAGAAGAGCTAAATATTCCCACTAGGTTATAAACTTGGGTGCACAACATTTATGTGTCTCCAATATCCTGTGGCTAAGAACGTCCAGAATAGCACTTCGCACGGGGTACACACTGAACTTCACTGGCTGAAGGAGCTGATGACATTCCCAGCTGTGCCCTATTATTCCTTGGAAGCAGGACCCCTTGGCTTCGCAGAAGTCTGCAAGTAAGCTGCCCCAGGAGCAATGCTGTCAGGCTCCTTGTGTGGGGACCCCAAGTCCACAGCACGCACTTCCCCCTGACGCAGTCATTTCTACTGATTTTCCAGATTCTTCTCTGAATGGTTACTTTTTGCTAGTATTCTATGTCTGATTTATTTTTCTGAAAGCATCATGCAATATTTATCTGTTGAATATGTAAAAGAATGAAATAAACATGCATACTTTTTAAAAAGCGACTGGAAAACAAGTACTGTGTGCTGTTTCATATTTATATTTAAACATAGAAACAACTAAATATAAAGTAAAAAAAAAAAAAAAAAGCTCAAACCTTTCCACTACTTCTATGTCAAAGCAGAATCGCTTGTCAATTGAATCTGTCTTCCGTCGGATACAAGATTTTAACTTAAACATTTCTGGAGAGCTGGTAACAAGGCCGTTCTGAAACCAGAAGGGACACGTATTGACACAATGACAAGGTGAACTGAAAAATATTCAATCTTCCACCTGAGAGTGCTGTGCTGAAATGTAAACTTAGAGAACAGGTTATGCATCAAGGTCATAGAAACAAGACTTTTGCCCGATTATAATATACCAAACTGTTCATTAATAAGTTAATCGCATTTATGTGTTTTATCAAAAACTTCTGTGACACGCCTGTCCAGTTCACATCAACATATTGACTTACAATGTTAACTCGCACTCTAGTATATATATGCCTTAGGTCTCCAGATTTAGAAAAGGTATGAAATTGCAGTGACAGTAATGTCACAATTAGATATCCAGAGTATCTGTCAGGATACAACATGATTTTTCTGAATCCGGATTTCCTAGATGTGTGTGTTTGTGTGTCTGCACCAGAGCCTCACAGCATTAAAGGACAGCTGCCTGAAAACCTCAAGAGAGTCACAAAGTCACTAAAGTTCCAGTGCAGTGTTGCTGTGGGGCGAGTGCTCTCCCGTGTAACCGACTGCTGCCCCGCCGCTGACACGGAGACTCTGGACAGGATTCAACGTAGTCTTAATAGGTAAATTTTTCTCCCATTCCTGAGATGCCAATTTTAAGGGGAATGTTTGCTTAATGTCTGATTAATTCTATTGCTTGTGGTTGCAAGTGTCACAGACTTGTAAACAGCACTTGGGCTGGGCCTATTTGATATTAGCTCACTGACTGTCACAGAAGCTAACTTTCTGGCAATATCTTTTCTTATGAAACCTTCAGAGTAGAAACTAGGTGTGGTTATAGCATTTAATGACTTCTCGTGATGGGGGCAATCTAAGGTTTCCTTTCCTCTGCTACGCCATGCTTTATTTTATATCTCTCCATTTGAATTATTAGACTAATGAATGCCCCAGCACAGTGCATTTCAACTGCTGTGCATGAGCATGTTTCTAAGGACTGACATTTACCTGCCGTGATCTACGCCACAGATTAGCTGGGCGTGTTACTTACTTTTACCACCGTGATTTTCTAATCTGCTAAAAGACGGCCAGACAAAGTCATCTTTCAAGTACACCATGTTTCATCCTGCTCACTGGCCACACGAGACATTCGGTGACCAATTTACGTTTGGGGTAAATGAGCATTGGCCGATTTCTTCTGAGAAACTTTGTTGGCCAGCACTTCAGTAAGCAGTACACAATGCAGAAGAGGCAAAGGCCTGCAGGGGCAAAGGCAGCCTCCCAGAGAGGCCACCTGGGGCCAGACAGAGAACCCTTGGGCCTGGCCAGCCTCTGACAGGAGTCCCTCCTGGGCTACTGGCAAAGCAACAGCAGAGGAACAATGTGCTACCAGGGCCATGAGATGACACCTCAGCAGTCCCACTGAAGGATCCCTACCATTAACTCAGCTGCTGCTACACATTCCATGGCCGTGAACAAAGGAAATCCTGGCCACCCTTTTTCAGTTATCAAGGTCACTAAAGTGAGAGAGACTTTTTCATTTTTAAAAATTGCATGCGCATTTATTAGAAAAGCAAGTGCATGTAACTTTTTTTGTTTTACTTCCATTTCCTAAATAAAAATGAGGGTTAAAAATAAAAAAAGACAAAACACTCACCATTTTCCCACTGGATTTCATTTCTGAGACACTCATTGTGAATGTTTTGCTTCCTTTATCATATGTACAGTAGTGCTTAGTCCAGGTAAAACCAAGTGGTCCTAATGTAAGAAGACAAACATACGAGCTGTTAAGAAATGATGGGTGTCCAAGTTTGCACAGTTTTGATGCTGTGATACACAACTGAGGATTTCCACAGACCATGCACGTCTAAAACTTGTACTGAATGGGAGTGAGAAAGGCAAGAATGGACAGACAGTGGTGCAGGGCAGAGTGCCTCGGCCTCAAACAACTGGGCTCTACCCGCAGCTCCGACACTCTGTGAACTCAAGGGTTACCTTAGATCTTAACTTCAGTGATCTTATCTGTAAAAGGGGCTATACTTATATCCCACAGAAGTAGGAAGAACAAGAAATAACAGTCTCAGTTACTATCAGTGGTCTCCTTATCCTCTATTCTTGAAACTGCTAGAAATACCCTACTAAAAACTGAGCAAGGTCATTTCACCCCTTTGTGCAAAACTCTCTAGTGGTTGCCTATATAACTCCTGATAAATACCAAAGTAAATATTCACAAGGCCCTCATTATGCATCTCACCTGGCTTACACTCCGCTCCAGCTACACTGGCCCCCTTGCTGATCCTTGAAAACAGTAAATGCATTTCGACCCCAGGGCATTTGAACTTGCTGTCCCCCAACCCGCACTACTCTTCCTTCAGGCATCTGCCCCGTCACTTCCTTCAGGTCTTTTCCTAAATGTCACCTTCCTGATATTGCCTTTCCTACAGAAAGAGCTACAGGAGAGCTACGTTGCAACATCCTACCTTGATATTTCTGGCTTTACTTTCCTGTTTTATTTTCTTCTTAGCAGTTATCACTGTCTGATTGATGACTGGTACATTCTGAACCCTCAGACCAGGGCCAGATATAAAGCTGTCTGTCACTCAATAAATATTTGACAAATAAATAAAGGAATGCATCAGTCATTTCTCTCTAAGACTTAATTGACCTTGCAGTTATTTCCTCTTACCACTCATCAGAGAAAAAGTGAATTCAAGTAACTTCTTAAAATGAAAATGTTTCACTACTTACAGTATAAGAAAGTTTTAGCTGTATAATGCTCACTTTTTCTCTGCATAAATACCGTGCAACCCTGCCCCGCAGCACACCATGCTATTGTCCTCCATTCTCCTTAAGGAGCAGGGCACTGCTGCTTCACCAAAGGGTAAGGATGCATTGAGGGTTCAATTTTCCCACATCCAAGGTTGGGGGGGGGGCTTCAGTTTTCACGTAGGGCAGCCAATTATCCTCTTTCCAAATGTCACAGTAGCTCAGTGGGTTGAAAACAGAGCTTGTTTTTGATGTCATTTCTCTATCAAGGGCCCCATTCTGCTTAACATCTGGATCTTTCTAGCAACAATTATGAACAATCTTATTGCTGCCTTGGTTTCATAACCATATATTTAAAAGCAAGAAATGGAAATGTAGAGGTGTACCTCTTGAGAAAAGTGTTTCGTGAGCCATCTGAATTTTTTTTTCCTGCACTAACAGTGCCCTTGGTGTCATGCCTCGAATACTTAAACCACTCCAGATTTTAAAATTATGGGGTTCAGCTGTGCACTTTGTAATCACAAAGGATTATTGCATTTAACTTCAATTCTGTTTGGGGAACATTTTACACTATAATACTGAACAATGGTTGTTGATAATTCAGTTATACGTGGTGTAAAATACTTTAAAGGCTTAGAGCTGATTAGTGGGAAATGACTGCGTGGAAATCCTTACGGTGACTTCACTGCTCAACGATTTAGGCAGCAACGTTACCCATAATTTTGAAGTACGGTTGCCGCCACACTCTGATGACATTTTAGACCTCACTAGTTTTTTTTCTTGCCTCCATCATAAAGTTCAGAATGTCAAGCATTTAATCTTCAAGACTGCCGCACACACATGCTGCTTTCTTTAAAGTTTGCCTGGCGCTAGGCTAGGGCAGATGTTCTCAGACTAGCAATTCTGAAGTCCTTAAAAAAAGAAAAAGACTTGGAAAATAAAAATTTATTATAGCTCTAAAGCTGCAAAGTAAAACGAGTTTAATTATCTTATCCAGGAATCATCTGAGGTTGCTGAGATGATGTTTACAAAATTGAAGGAAACAAACATTCGTAGAATACCTACTAAGTACCAACATTTTATCTAAGAAGTTTTTAAGTCTCATTATATATATATATATAATTTTACATATAAGCAAATAGAGCATAAGAGCTGCAGATGGTACTACTTTCTTTATCAATAAGGATGTGATTGGAGTTCTTTTTTAGGGACAGATATTTCTCAAGAGTGGGTTTAAGAATCAAATGAGATAAATATAAATTGCACAGAGTAGTAAAAGCCCATGGTAATCATAGTAATATTATGACACACCACTACTAATGATAGAGACATTTTACATACATTAGCTCCAGTTCTTGCAACCTCATTACAAGACAGGTATAAATCTGCTTCTTTTATAAATGAGGAGACTGAGCTCAGAAAGTTGCAACCAGAATCACCTAGTTAACAGATGGCAGGCAGAAAATTCCAACATAGTTCTGTCCAACTTTTTGGGACCCATGCTCTTCCTGGTTAAACTCAGTCCATTAGCATGCACTTTATTGTGTGCCTAGAGGTGGGGAACAGAAACCACACCCCCCAATCAAGTGCAGCTCTGTGTCCAAACTGCAGTGACCCGCCACTGCCCCATCACGGCCATCTCCATTTCTCACAATTCACAGCTCTGATAGTCACTACTGATCACTGGTTGCTGACTGAATGAGTTGGGCTCATGTCTTCAACTACGGAATAAATGCCCTGAAGCCATGCTCTTCATCTCCTTCTCTGTTTCCCAGAGAACTGACTCTCAGTGAGAGTAACAGCACAATCAGTATGTCTCACTGGGCTGATCAAATTTGTGTGTTATAAATGTTTTCAAAGATTCCCTGTAGAAAGGGGCTTTGAATATTTGTCCCTTGCATAAAAACAATTCCGAAGGCATACCCATCCATTAATTTTTCTTTTTAAATCCCCAGGAAAGGAGAAGGGTGAAGGATGGTAAATGGGAAAAGGAAGGAGGGAAGGATTACATTGGGGCACGAGAACACTTCGGAAGGTGAGGAATATGTCCCTTATGTTGATTGTAGAGATGGTATCACAGGTTCATACTTAAGGCAACATTTTTCAAACTGTACATTTTAAACATGTGCAATTTATTATATGGAAGTTGTACCTCACTAGAGCTATAAAAATAACGCAGGGAGATACAGAGAAAATTGAGATAGAAAGTATCTTGGGACCAAGAAGGCAAGATAAAAAAAAGAGGATGCTAAAAAGAGAAGGAGAGTCTGACCGAGAGCCTCAAATGCACGTACTGCTAAGAGGCCACCACAGGAGGTGCACTAAGGCTACTGTTTTAACATCTGGAAACACATTTGTCAAAGTAGACAGTTAGGAAGGAGAAATCCTGGAACCCAGATCTCCTGAGCCAGCAGCCCTCCACCATCCAGTCCGTGTCTGCCGAGTCTGCTGGATAAAATCATTATTTGCTTGCATGCAACCAACCAACAAATGAGCATCGACTGAGCATGTCAAATATAAAATAAGTTGCATTTTAACAATCATGTCATTCTATATGAAAAACTCTTACAGCTGACCTATTATCTCCAGCTTCTGCATCCCAAACCCTTTAACTACGATATCTTACCAATCAAAACAATTTTATTATTCTATTGTCTACTGACTGACAGGGAATCTTTAGAGCAGTGCTATTTCATGCAGTTGGTAGGTCTCAATAAATGAGAAAAGTAAAGTGTAAATAAGCATTTCAAATCTTTCACAGCAAGTGTGTCCATGACTGATTGGAAATAAAAAAATCGTTCCTCCACCCCAAAGAGTATGAGAATGGTGCTTTAGGGCATATCTGGTTCGAACTAGAGAGCGAATTTAGTCAGACTGGTTCCACTTAGTGACAGGCACCATGCAGAGAAGACCCTGGTTAAACAATTTTGAATGGCATTTTATTTTTGTGAGAAAAACTTTCTAAGCAGGAGGCAGTTATAATAGTGCTCTGTTGGGTCTGACGCTTATTTCCTAACCTCAAGAAGTGAAGGGCGCCAATCTGACATCACACAATGCCAGGTTTATCCCTGAAAACTGACGAAACACAGAAGTCGGTGAAATAACATTGCTGGCAGGCACACTATTATCACAGTCACCAGGATGGTTCATCCCAATAAAGGCTTTGACTTTTAATTTTCCATCGAACTTTAAATTGGGATTAGATACCACAGTTAAATCATAAAACTGAACTCATGTTACCATAACATCAGAAAAAGGCTGTAGGTTCCAAGTTCAACAACATACCAACTGAAAGATCCCAATGGTGAAATGGGAAAAAACTCCCTTGCTTTGGTGGTGATGGTAGCAGAACAAAATGAAGATAAAGCTGTAAGGGATTTCAGTCTTTGTACTTGAAGGAAAAAGACCTAACCAGTCACCTCTCATGGAGACAGAACGTAACGGTAAGAGACAGTAAGTCATGTCTTTGCGACTCACGTTTCTCCTGGACATAGAGATAGCCTTCCATCGTCCACTGGCTAGGTGGTCTGTAATCTTGGTTGGCAGATTTCATCCTTTGCATCAACCGCTCTACCTCTTGTCGAGTGCTTTCAAAATTATTCCTTGTCTTTAATAAATAAAAATAACAATTTTATTCATCCTTTCCTACCTGTTTTAAGGAACTTACAGCCTAAAGCTTCAAAACTGCACATTATGCAAAAGATGACCTTGATTATTTCAGCACTAATCGCCCATGCCCATGACCCTCGATATTGAGTCCTACAGCTGGTTTTGAATGGCTTTAGCGAAACTTCCGCATGTTTCTCTCTGAATCTCTCAATCTCAACCCCAACCTGCGTGTGTATGTGTGCAAATTGTATGTTTTTTTTCCTGTTACTCACACTAACATTGTTATTCAGTGGCCAATTATAGCATTTAAAAATATTTAATATTTATTAAGCAGAATTTTATAATCACTAATACCTAAGGTAAAGAAGCAGATCCACAGGCACTTACATTTCTTTTGGGGGATAAAAACAAACCAAATTCACATATTTTTATACAAGTAGCACTCAGTTAAAAAAAAAAGTTCACTGCCCTTATTTCAAACACTTTTAAAAAAACTTCACTTGGTTTGGTTTCCAGAAATCCTAACATAATTATCAAGAGGTCAGTATACAAATTAACTTGGAAAATGAATAGGTTTCCACATTCTAACTTCTATTGCAACAAATAGTTTACTCAGGTTACAGCAAAAATACTTGGGGTAAAACATAAAAAGCATAAGGCTTTTCTCTATAAAATCTTTTGCATTCAAGCCACATTATCTCAACAATATACAAAATCACCACCACCCAACTCTAAGACTTTGTTAGGGCTCATAATAAAAAACCTGAACGTCCTTAATTGCCATTTGGCTACTTTTCTCTTTTCAATGTAAGAATTTGAATTTTTTTCCTTTTCCCTTCCCTTTTGTCAAATCCCAGGAGTCTCAAGATCATTGTGTTTAATAGGAAGATAAACCATAAAATACTTTGACTTTTATATTTTTCTTTTAATATTTACTAAAAAGCCCAAATGCATTCCATATTGAAAAACAATCAAATGAATTTCATGCAAAATAGATTCTGCAAGACAATCTAGGTTAAGTAAAAAGCTAAAATTCGAAACACAGGTAGAATAAATCCAATCACATACTGCTCGTGGACACCAGAATGCCATTGCTGTTTACTGGACATCTTCATGATGACAAAAATCAGAGACACAGTGAAAGCCAGGCTTTTTATCGAAAATTAAGTCAGAGCTTCCCAAATTTCTCTGGCTACAAAGTACTAGGCAGGGTTTCAGAAATAACTTTTCATCTATACAAAACCCTGAACAATTAGAACTTCATTATTTCTCAGGTTTGATAATAAAGAAATGGGTTGGTTAAGTTTTTTTTTTTTTAATGTGGTGTTCAGCAGATGCAAATCAGAATTTATATAACTATGTAATCAGATATAAAAAGAACTGATTAGACAACTTTAGAAAATAAACCCTGATAGAAATAGATAGGATGTTTGTAAATAATTCTCAATGAAGCTTTGAGACAGTTGCTTATGAATATTTCAAACCATGTTCAAATTTATTGTTAGAAAATAATAAATATCAGATGTATTATATGCAATTTCATACAGAGATGGAAGCTTAGAGTGCTAAAGTACAACCTTCATTTTGTAAATATAGAAGTGCTGCCCTCTCAGAAAGCAAAGGTTACCTAAGGTCACCTCAGTAATGTGAACACTGGGTAAAGGCAAAAGTTTCCAAACTTCCAGGTGTCTATTCGTAGTAATATTTATTTTTGTGATATTTTCTAATATAATTTTTAAACATTAAGATTGGCTCTTTCCTGGTATACTTTCAACACATTTTAAAGTAAATTTATAATGTGGCTTTTCTAAATTAGTGAGGCTTTACTGTACTTGGATGAGTTCTGGAAAGACTCCAAGGTTTGGCTTGGTTGTAACCCAGTTGCGCTGTGACCATCTGGTTCACTAAGGAGAGGCAGTGAGAACAGGTAGAGGCTTACATTCTGCAAGTTGAACTGCAGCTGTTGCTTATATGGTGCAAATTCCTGGGCGAGTTCATATCCCTCATGGTAAAAAGTAAACAGACCCTGAAGGAATGACAAAAGCTGCAAAAATAGAGATAAAAAAGAAACCAGGAAAACGTGTTTAAAAAAAGATCATCAAATATAATAAAATGGGGAAATGACACTGCATGCTAATTCCTCAGCTAATAAATTTTCAATCTGTTTGGCAAAGCTGGCACTAAAATTATGAATATGAAACAGAAAACACAAAAGCTAATTTCTACTTCCTTTTTCGAAGACAGTGATTTAATTTTTGAGTCTTGTCATGGACAGCTGTCACATTAACTACTCGAATACTCAAATGCATTGAATGTCGAGGACAGACCTCTAATGGGGATAAAGACCAAAGAGACGTGTGTCCTGTTCTACAAGAGCTTCTAACTGAAACAGGGAGATAAAACATGCAGACATGAAGAAGCCTGAAACAAAATTAGAGATAAGAGGCACCCGACAGAAGGAATTAGGGTTTGGCCAGATGAAATTAAGGAACATATCACAAGGTGGCAGTACTGACTTGGGAACTGAACAGATGTTTCCCTACGAAGTGGAAAGAAGGCAAAGCAGGTAAGAGTTGAGCAAAAACAAGGAGACAGATAGAGATTTTTCATATAAGAATAAAAGTAAAATCTTTTTTAGAAAAGCATAATTTCTATGATCCTGGCCTGCTTATGTGCTTATTTATGACGTTCTTATTCATGCAGTAAGAGTGGCTCTCCACACAGTTATAGGACACAACTGTTGCTAAATTCTAACTGAAAAATTATCTAATTTTTTTTTTCATTTTATTCACTGGGGTTTTATTCCGCACACTTGTCTACCAATTCAATCTCTTCCTCAACCTCTTCAAACAATAAAATTAAAAATATTTTTTATTAGTGGCTAATGATTTTCTAATTCAAATAGCATGATACATCTGTAAGCTAATATTTTTTATTTTTTAAAAATTTATGGTTTCTATTATAACTTCCTTTTTTAAATTATTGTAAGCTATTATTTTAAATGAAGGAAGAAACTCTGAAACCTTTTACATCTGGGGAAGTGAGGGGATTTAGCTAAATATTGACTAGTTTGTGTGTTATGATTTCCAAAAGGTAAGTGCTGTTTCTATATGAAAACAATCTAATGCTTTCCTTCCTACAATAAGACAACTTACAATATCATGTTCATTTCAGAAAGCATTCAGATTGGTTTTTTATATGCTAAAAGTTGTGCATCTCTTATTGAACCATTCCTGACAATGTGTCAAAATACGTTGTTTGTCAATTTTAGAATTATTTTACATTGTCCATTTTACATCAAGTGAAAATTGTTATCAAACTGTACAATATCAACAATTAAAAAATACTGATTAAAAGTAAAATAAAAAATGGGGAAAAAAATAAAACCTAAGATAAATAAAAAAAAATGAGGTAGTCAACAGATTATCCTTTACTAAAGTGATGCTATGATATTTTTCAAATTAACCGGTAACTTAAAAACATATAATCTGCACATATTGTGGCCCAATTAAAAAGAACTGTAGTTTATAAAATTAGAAAATTCCTTCAATTAATTGGGGCTTGGATATGCAGATTTAGAAGTTTTCAGAGACAAAATAAGAAAATACTTTTAAAATATAAAGAGAACATTGGGGTTCTAAATAGCTGAATAATTACAGGTTATGAAGCTGTTAAAAGGAATACTGTTTCATGTTTTATTAATCCCAACTTAAACTGTCTGATGAACTGGATGCACTAGGGAAGATTCTCTTCTTATATTATTGTAAGGACAAAGAATTCAATTACACATATAAAAGATACTTTAAAAATATCTGTAACAAATCGTCCTGTAGAACACCCAATTCCCTGAGATCCATCTAAACATATAACCCTATTAGTGCTTCTACAGAATTCAAATACACTAAATAGCAGACGAATACATTGTAATCTCATAATACATGCAGTGCACCCACTAGAGAATGTACGATTCTTTGGAAGGTACAGAAAAATTGTATTCAAAGAACCATCCACCTTTTCCTTTTGTTCCACATCTACTTTGGAAACAGGTTTTGGGAAAGTTTAATAAAGACAGAATGCATGAAATAATTGCCTTTAGATGGTAGCAAAACTAAATGTTTTCTAGGTTTGAATAAATATATACCAGTTCATTTTATCCACAACAAATTCCATGATGCTACTTAAGGGAACTTAATAATACAGCCTGAATCTTTAAGAATTGCATTTCCTGTGTGTCATTTTCTTTGTTCAATCTGCCTGGGTGGATACAGCAGTGAGTGAGGAAAAGACTACTGTGTTCCAGCTTACCTTACACTAATCCTGCCCCTTAATATAATAATAACAACTATAAACTACTAGATAGATTAGCTTTTAATATTAAGAAAGTCACTTTTATCATCGGGAAATAGTCATATAGTACTTTATTATTCCCAAGGGTTTTAGAATCAAATTACATTTTGTCACTCCAATAACATGACCAAATGTGAAAACTGATACTGCATTTATAGATAAGTGATCATTTAGAAAAACACATTACAACTCAGCAAAGTAACAAATGTTCACAATTTGCTAGCCCATTAATCACCAGGTTTCAAGCCTTAAGGGCTCAGAGTTTGCAGTGATATTGTGAATGGCAGACAAAAGTGAGGAAGGGGGCTAGGATGGGAGTGAAGGGAAGAACCCCAAAGCAATTGATGCAGTAATTCCAGATGTCTGTTGCTCAAACTGAGCAGAAGAGAGGGATGTAAAGGCTCTGACACTTAAATGTAGTCATTCCTTATCTCCTAAGAAATTAACCACTGAAACTCCTGACAAATCCACTAAAACACACACACACAAAACTAGAATAAGCAAGTTCAGCAAGTTTGTGGGATACAAAATCAATATACAAAAATCAACAGTATTTCTATACACTTGCAATGAGCAACCTGAAAATGCAATTTAAAAACAATTCCATTTACAACAGCTTCAAAAAGAATAAAATACTTAGGAGTAAATTCTTTAAAAAGAAGTACAAAGTTTGTAATTTGCAAAGTACAAAACGTTGCTGAAAGAAATTAAAAAAGGTTTAATCAGAGGAAACTATTTCATATTCGTGGATTGGAAGACAATATTGTTAAGATGGCAACACTACTGGATGCAATGAAATCCTATCAGAAGCCCAGGTGACTTCTTCATAATAACTGACAGGCTGATTCTAAAATTCACGTGGAATAGCAATGCACCTAAACCAGTCAAAATAATCTTGAAAAAGATGAACAAAGTAGTTAGACTCATACATCTTGACTTCAGAACTTAATACAATGCAGTGGTAATCAACAGTGAAACAGGTACTAGCTCAGTGGCAGTCCTATAAAACAATGAAAGAGAACGGAAAGAGTCTAGAAACAAAGCTACATATCTAGGGTCAACTTATTTTCAATGAGGGTACCAAGACAGTAAGATGGATAATGAATAGTCTTTTCTTTTTTTAAAAAAAGATTATTTATTTATTTATTTATTCATTTATTTATTCTTAGAGAGAGGGGAAGGGAAGGAGAAAGAGAGGTAGGAAACATCAAGTGTTTTTACCTCTCACATGCCCTCTAGTGGGCACCTGGCCTGTAACCAATGGAAATTGGAACTGGTGACCCCTTGGTTTGCAGGCCTGTGCTCAATCCACTGAACTACACCAGCCAGCACAATAGTCTTTTCAACTAATGATTCTTGAACCACTGGATAGCCGCATGCAAAAGAATGAAGCTGGACCCCCTACTCCAACAACATAGAAAAAAAACTAACTAGAAATGGCTGAACTGTATGATATGTGAATTGGCACCCCAAAAATACTGTTCTAAATAAAATAAAAATAAACACTTCCCACTCACAGAGCACCAGAGTGCACTGGAAGAAATCAAGTCTTCTGTAGGCCTTTACATATGGCCACTGAACCCCTAAGCAGAGTGGGAAAAGAGGGCAAATGCGACGCACCTCTTCTCACAAGTGTCAGGCCTGCAAGTTAACCCTGTAGTCTTTACTGCTCCCGACTTGGACGAAACTCAAGAAATAAATATCTTTAGAGCATGGCCTCAAAATTACTATGAAGTACTTTAAGTCTAATACACAGATGTTCAGACAAGTTACTAAGTGGAAATGACTGGCTATCAAAACCCAACCAAATAAGTGGAAATAGGAAAAGAGGGCCAAGGATAGAAAGAGGCTGTCAGTGGTGACCTGGGCAGACAACTGTTAAAATAGGACAATCAAAAAAAGGATGAAAGAACAAATGAATGAACAGACAGATACGTACATCGATCCAATTACTTTAAAAAGTTAAAACATTTTGAAGTTGTGGCTATATCGCACTGCCTCAGCGGTGAAGAATCACTGGAGTTCCTGAAGGCATGTTTCTAAGCATTCAAAGGGATGAAATTCAGGTTAAGTGACTGGATATAAACTTCTGTGGTAAAGGAACAGAAGCAATGAACAATAATAAAGTAGCTTATCTTTTCAGCTCGATAGGAATGAAGAAGGTAATGTAGCCAGCAAGGTAATTACAGTCCAGCAGAAGCTACATTTAGATCAAGCTGTTCCACGATTGATTTCTAAAATGAAGTTCAAGATGAGTCGGCCAAACAAAGAGAATGTATTTTTCTTACTTTTTCAATATTTTATTAAATATCTAACAATTACTGAAAATTTCAGGCTTTTAAATAACAGTACCTAGAACTAAGGGCCAATACAGATTTTATTGTAAGGTATATGACCTGAAGAGAGGTTTTCTGTTTCATTTTTATAGAATGATTGCACTAAGGCTTTCAGCAGGATTCAAATTTAAACATTAGCCCTACTAAACACTTTAAACAATGACCTGTCTTATTTGCTCACTTTGATGTACCTTAAATTAAATTTTCTATAGTAGAACTTACCAATCATATTGAAAAAGAACACAACAGGTTTAACTTTCAAGACCTACAGGTCAAAAACCATTTGAAAGACTTTTTTTTTTTTAAACTTAGCAAGTAGCTGTTATTCAGTCTCAATATTATTTAACCATTTTTAGAGAGCCCAAGAAGTATTTTATAGTATTCTTCATGATATACTAAGCTAACGAGCTTATTATAACATAGTAAGCAAATAAGTGAAATTTTCTTTAGAAAATTTAAAATTAAACCTAGCAGACTAAGGGATGGCTATCAAAAGCAGTGTAGTTCAGTTTCTATATAATGGTTTAATTTTTATATTAATTTTAAACATAATACAAAAAGACCAAAATAAAGGCTATAAAGAATACTCCACGAACATGCTCTTACAGAACTTAATGTGTATTTTAAAATATGTTAAAAACTAAAATTGGTTTTTTGAAAGGCTACTTCTGGCTTTGAAGCCACACAAATAAAGGTATTCTACCTTATGTAGGGATAATGGTCCACAGGAGACCTCGCACAGCCAACACCTTGCTGATACCAACAATGCAGTGAGCACTTGCTCTGTTACCTGCATTGGCTGAGCGTCACCACAATCCTGGAGACTACGCACAATTTTTACCCCCTATTAACAAATAAAAACCTGAGGCACACAGAGTTTGAAAAATGTGCCCAAACCACACGGCTATCAGTTTGGAGCCAGATTCTAGCTCACTGCCACTCAGCCAGCACCCTGCCCCGTGTCTGCCTGGAGAGACAACCTAAACAACAGGAGGCCACAAGGAGGGAAGAACACGTGAGTGAACGGGCAGATTCAATCACCTTTACTGAAGCAAAGGTCAATCTCTTCTCTAATTTAAAAAATTAAAATAGCTTTACAGTACAATTTAAGGGGTCATCCATTTTATTTGGTCAGAGTAAACATTACAAAGGACTAGTTCTTGTAATTAAGTAGCCCATAAAGCAGTAAATGACACTAAATAGTGACTTCAGATTTGGGCTCTAGATTCCTGGCTTTTCCCCTCTTTAGGCTTGTGACCTCAGACAACTATACTTCTGTGACTTAACTTCTCTATCTGAAAGGATGACAACTGCCCAATAATAAAGTGTTGTGGGTTTATGCGAGACAAACATTAAGAGAACACACAGCATGAAGTAGCTACACACAAAACATTAGTCCCGGCTGAGTATGTTCAAAGGACAGAATGAACATACACACAAACTGTTGTTGAAGGAGCCATAAGTGAGTTCACTCACAAAAACATTCTTTTAGTTTTCGGAGCCACAACACTTTATACGCAGCAATATACTTCTGATACACTAGGGCTCAACTCTCTCATGTAAGCTGCTTCTCAAGCCTTCTCCCATAATTCCTCAAAATTGTCGTAAACTCCAGGCAACTCTGAGAAGTAGCCGGATGGTACAATTAAGAAGTCAGGAGATGATGTTTCTTCCTCTCTGGTCTTTTCCCCGCAATAGAAACCTGAATTCATAGGTATCGTTGGCAAGTCTGGGTGCATGAGGGTTAGTGCTGTCCAACGGAAACATAATATAAATCACAAATGTTTGATTTTAAATTTTCTAGAGGCCACATTAAAAAAAATTAAACCAAATGAAATTAACTGGGTATTTTATTCAGTACAAGATATCCAAAATACTATTATTTTACCATGTGATCAATATAAAAGAGGTACTAGTGAGGTAACTTCTTTTCGTACAAAACTTTGCAATCTGATAGTATTTCACACTTACAGTGCATCCTAGTCTACACCGACCTCACTTCAAATGCCGTGTCCGTATGTGGATAGTTGCTGCTGCAATGAATAATACAGGTCTAGAGGTCACCAGACTTCTATAATCATTTTTTATATAAAATATTAAAAACTGGAAGAAAAGACTGCCCTTAAAATTATCCAGTTAATGGAGAACTGAGTTTAAAAAGCTGATTTACTGTGTACTTTAAAAATATGTAAATGTACCCTTTCCCCCCATGTTTTAGCTTCTTTCCCTAAGTTTTTCCTTGAAATAGTAACACTGTAGGAATATTTATTTCTAATACCACCTAAATATTCTGTAAAAGTTTTATCACAAGTGGCAGGATCTTGATGTAACTGAAACAATGTAAAATAATCTCAAATGCTTATCATAAAGAATGTAATTTAATGTGAATCACTAGGACTATTTTACACTTGTATTACCTACTTGATATCTCACAATCTCTATGAGATAAGTCGCATCCCTGGGGTATTTTGCTTTCCTTAAATCTGGGCTAAACAGAATAGACTGCTAGATTTCTGCAATGTGAAACAGTAATGCGACAGGAATTGGATTTCTGTAGGATAAAAATTGCAAAGGTATTAAAGTATCCTCATGTGTTTTCATGGTTATAGCTCCTGGGAGCTTTGTTTTTGAAATTTTAAAAACTTTTTCCCTCCAAATTAATTTGTAAATGCATAACTTAAAGAGCAAATGCTCATGTTTCATTGCTCCCATTTCTATTCTTCTCATTATTGAAATGTAAATTAAGTAAACCCCACAGAAGAGATTCTGCAG
This sequence comes from Glossophaga mutica, assembly GCA_039655065.1. Classification (NCBI taxonomy): domain Eukaryota; kingdom Metazoa; phylum Chordata; class Mammalia; order Chiroptera; family Phyllostomidae; genus Glossophaga; species Glossophaga mutica. The sequence continues at coordinate 67,243,087 of CM077308.1, forward strand.
CTAGAAATAAAAAACGAGACTAAACTGACAGCACCACTTGGTTTGGCCAGACATACTAATAGGAAAAATATAGCAGCCAAGAAAATATTTTGGAAGAAAGACAAATTTAAACATCAATTTTGATTGTAGTGTCACAAGAAAGGCATGCATTACAGAAGACTTTTCAGACCATCTCAGTTTGCGATCCAGTAGAGAGAAGAAAGAAAGCACATTTCAACTGACGGACAGCTCCCACTTTCCATATGTGTTATCACAGGAATTCATATATTCTTACCACTCCTTCTGTCACCTGTGAGGAAACGATTTTACAGGCTTCTCCTTATATACCCAATGTTACATGACAGACTGATCTAGTTAACTGTTCCCAGACAGGACGGGCCATGAAAAGAGGCTTAGATGGGAAAATGGGCTACCTGCGTGTCCCTCAGAAGCAGGAGAGGTATTGCAGGTGTAAAAGAATTATTACGGGTGTAGAAAGATCATTCCCGGTGTGAGGAAGAACAGAGCAGCAAATGAGCACAATGTCTGAAGGGACTAGGAACCGGAAAGGGAAAAGTATGAAGGAAAACTATCAGAATTAATGGGGATACTCTAACAATTTAGAGTCGTTTAGTATCAAAAGAGATGAATTCCAGAAATTCCAAAAGAGAGGCTCTCAGGAGGAAGTTTGCCAGCAAGGAGAGAGGCTCCAAACTCCAGGTAGGACTTAGTCCAAGAGAAAGGGAGCAGTCATTCTACTAAGTAGTACTGGTGTCTTCCCAGACTAGGAATTGTTAGGCTGACCAGCTGTCCACGCACCCTAGATGAGCTTCAGAAGGCCACCTAAAAACCGTTTAATCAGTTCCTCAAAGCATCTACTAAACAGAGGTTAGAAATTCATTCTAAGGGGTTTAAGGACTTAGCTGTTTGGCAACCAGAACTTGAAGCTAAGTCTGCAATCCCAAATAAAAGGTAAAAGTTAATTCCCTGAGCCTGCGTGTGACTTCAGTTCCTTAAATCCCTCTAGCTGAAGGGCTGGTCTAGTAAACTGGACAGGTGCCTGGTTTAGAGGAGGAAGACAGGTAGCTCCAGCTGGAGGGAGAGGAGAGAAGCAGAGGTCTTGCTCCCCAGGCGGGGACTGAAAACAGCCCAGCCTCCGCTCTGTCTCAGCTGCCCATCATCCTTAGGGAATCACTGAAGGATGTCTATCAAGAAATAAATTTGGTCAAATATATTTTAAAACAAGGGTTTTCTTTCCCTTTTTCCCATCACTTCCACTAAAATAGGAAGAGGGTATTTTCTTACTATAAATACATTTGTCTTTTACAAACTGACATAGGAAGAAAATATGGCTTAAATTATATATTTGATTACCTATATATTTTACTATCACCATCCTCTCGTGGGAACTGAGCATTATATATCCCAACGGAAGATTATCTTGACTATGGAACGTACCTCTATTCATCACAGCTGATGCCTCATGAATATGCCTACTTAAGCCAATATTTGTAACATATTAGGGTATTACTTGGGAGGAAAATGCTAAGAAAATGAAGTAAGCTTATAAAGATCAGCCACCTGTTCTTTTCTGTAATGCGGTTTACATTGGGGAACCCATTACTTTTTACACTGACTTAGGAAAATAAATGACTTCATTGGAAAGTCAGACAGGCCCCAGCCTTGCAAGGAAGTGGGGTGAAACAAAGGAAAAAATAACAGCCTTATGTTTTCTCCCTTCACCTAAAGCTTGGGTACATGGGTCACTTTAGTGCTGAGGTATGTTTGCTTAGGTACATGCAATGTACATCCTTTTATTTTTATTTTTTCAAACCAATAGGGTATTTTTTAAAACAGTTTTAGGTTTACAGAAAAATTGAGCAGAAATTACATAGTTCCTATATATCTACCCACCGGCCCCCACCTAACACAGTCTTCCCTGTTATTAACATCTTGCATTAGTGAGATACATTTGTTACAAGTGATAGTCCAATACTGATCCATCATTATTAAACTCCACAGTTTACATTAGGATTCACTCTTTGCGTTGCACATTTTATGGGTTCTCCAAAATGTGTAATGACATTTATCCACCATTACGGTATCATATATAATAGTTTTATTACCCTAAAATTGTCCTGTGCTTCATCTGTTTGCCCCTTCCCCACAACCCCCTCCCTATTTGTTTTCAACAGAAAAACACAGCCATCCCCCCCACCCAGGATATACTGATCATACAATTTTATAGGGAAATTAAAACTTACTGGTTCAACAAATTCAAACTTCTTCTTTTCTTGAACTTCTTGAATTTTAAAGACATATTCCAGTGATGCTTCATAGAAGTTTTGATGTTCCCGGTCAATCTGTGTATCTGCCTGAAGGGCACAAGAAGGCAAACCATGATACAAGGAGTGATTACTGACATTTCCTTGTTAGAGTGGGACTCAAATTTTGTTCCACTCTGAAATCTTGATTAAAAATTAAGTCTTGCCAGAAGTTTTTTTAAAAGAATTCTTTCTTTTATTTTTATTTTTAAAAATATTTTATTTATTTATTTTTAGAGACATGGGAAGGGAGGGAGAAAGAGAGGGAGAGAAATATCAATGTGTGGTTTCCTTTCACGTGGCCCCCACTGGGGACCTGGCCTGTAATCCAGGCATGTACCGTGACTGGGATTCGAACCAGCAACCCTTCAGTTCACAGGCTGCACTCAATCCACTGAGCTACACCAGCCACGGCCTGCCAAAACTTTTAATATAGCAATTATTATTAAGTCCCTGGAACAAAGAGAGTAGGAAAACACAGTCCTTGCCCACAAGAGCTCATAGTATGTGGGGTGGGAGGAAAGAAAAAACAGAGTAAGCATACAACATTCAGCGCATTTAAATGAAAATATCACAGAAGAGGTTTATAAATGTATTTGAAAAATCTAATGGGATCATAGAAAAAGAGACTTAAGTTCTGGGAGAAAATGATAGTGGTTTGAGCGGAATTTTAAGATGAACAACTGGCAGTGACTAGTCAAAGCTAAAAAAGGGTCACTCTCATAAAAAAAGTAAAGAGGCATGAAAGAGTTTGACAGTTTGTCAACAGCGTTAATAAGTGGATGGAAGTAGTTAGAACTAAGATCAGCATTATACCATAAAAGATCTTGAACACTGAATGGCAAATTTGGATTTTAACTGAAGAAGAATTACTTGACAATATTGAGCAGCAAGCCATATCATTAGGTAACCTAGAAAGATAAGGCTGCTGGCAGCAGAGACAAAAATTTTCAGTGGTTCTAGCCTAGTGCTTCATTCTCCACCAATGCCATACATATTTATTCTTCATGACTGCGGTAAGGTTCTACTGATCAAGTATGACACAAGTGTTATTGAAATAATTGCATTTTCCTTTTGATATTGTCTCTCTCCCCTCTTCTATGCCCAGTACCATTCTGAGATGCCCTCTTTTAAACTGACTTTGATTTAACAGAGAGGCATGATTTTACTTTTCTTCCCCAGTTACACACTCCTCACTGCCAGCTGAGACTACTAAAAGCAGATGGAAAAAAATGGGCTCTCCGGAATACTAAGTATCTGCCAACAACAATTTGAGAATAGAATATTGCTTTGGAGCCATTTTACTATGATAATTTCACAAGCAGGAGCTTTTTAAAAAAGATAAAATTAGGTTTGCTGGCTTGGACACCATAACATTTTAAAACTTCATATGAAACACCTTTAAAAATAATTATATATATTTACTATGCATTTATTCATATAATTAAAAATAACCCAATATGATAAGCAAGTCAATAGGAATTTTTTGAAGTTGAAAATTCCAAGTTTCTGTATTAATATACAAAAAGAACATGTAAATAAGGTAGGAAATGGGAACCAGAAGCTTCTCGGCTCCCAATGACAATTTCTAAACAAGAAAAAATATAAATATCCACAAAAAGACAACTGTATTCTATACAAATCATATATTTTTTTCTTACCACTGCTTAGGACAGCACACCCGTTAACAGAAGGAATGGTAAGAAGGTATAGTTAGTGGTATGCGAATAAATGTTTAACAATGGGCTGGGGAGGCGGGGAGCCAGATTTGTAGTATTTGCTGTTTTCTGTGGTATCAATATTCCCAAAATAGCCAGTTCAGAACCACAACTTAACACCAGTGAATGAAGGAGTTAGAAAGAGATGAAAAATCAGCCTGCAAGTCAGAGCACCAGAACACCACCAGGTGTAAAGGACACAAGAATATTTTTAGTCTCAGAGGTAACATTCCATTCCCCAAGTTATTTTTGAAGGTCTTCTTTACTATAAAAAATAATGCCACTGACGGTTGACTAGCACATGGGAACAAACTAGAATTCTGAGCCACCTTTATAACACACACGATTATTTCTGGTCAACAACGCTGTGCAGAGAAGAGCACAGTAGGCGTGTAAGCTACCCACTGACAGGCCTGCATACAAGGCCGGCCCTTGGCTGCATCTGGGAATGCTGGTTCTAGGAGAGTTCCCACCACTCTAATTGGTAAGTGTAGTTTACTGTGCCAAAAGTATTTGTGCAAACAGTACGGTTTATTTTGAATACCTGCTTTCCTCCTGGGAGTCTGGAACGTAGGCATGTGACAAGCAGAAGGTGCCTATGTGACCAGCTCCCAGTAAAAACCATGGGCACTTAGTCTGTACTCAGTGTCTAATGGACAACATTTCACATACTTTTCTGAGGATTTATTCCTGGGGGAATTAAGTGTGTCCGGTGTGTTTATACTGGGAAAGGACTCTTGGAAGTTTATGTCTGCTTTCCCCCAAGCTTCACCCTACACATCCTTTGCTGATTTTTCTTTATATCTTTTCACTGTAATAAATCACAGCCATGCACCCTAGCAAATCAGCATGCACAATCCCATCTGTGGGGTTGCGAGGGCATAAAGAAGGATAAGAGAGAAATGATGGTTCTTCCCATTTGCAAGTTATAGATATTTCCCATCACCTCTAATCTAGATGAATCTGCTAAACCAAATCTGCTTTGAAAGGTCATCTATGCCTCAGTGAGAGATACTTCCAGTCTGACATGAGAGTCTGAGAGTCCGTCGGAAAGTGCGCTAGAGACAAGCAGGTGAGCCGCGTTGCTCCCTCTCAGGCCCCTCCCCCACAGGCAGTGCAGCACTGACAGTTGCCCTGCCTGGGTGAATACCTAAGGCCCCGCCCCCTTACAACCTATCAGCTGCGCCAAGACAAAGAAATATGGCCCAAATGAAAGAACACAACAAAACCTCAGAAAGAGAACTAAGTGATGAGGAGATTACCAACCTATCTGATGGAAAATTTAAATCCCTGGTAATCAAAATGCCCACAGAACTGATTGAGCTTGGTTGAAAAATGAAAGAAAAAAATGAAAGATACCCAAAATGAAATAAAGCAAAATATTCAGGGAACCAACAGTGACAGGAAGGAAACCAGGACTCAAAGCAATGATTTGGAACAAAAGGGAGAAATAAACATCCAACCAGAACAGAATGAAGGAACAAGAATACAAAAAAATGAAGAGAGGCTGAGGAATCTCTGAGACAACCTGGAACATCCCAATATCCAAATTATAGGGGTGCCAGAAGGAGAAGAACAACAGCAAGAAATTGAAAACTTAATTGAACAAATAAGGAAGGAAAACTTCCTCAGTCTGGCCAAGGAAATAGACTTCCAGGAAGTCCAGGAAGCTCAGAGAGTCCCAAAGAAGTTGGACTCAAAGAGGAACACACCAAAGCACATCATTAAGTTACCCAAGATTTAAAGACAAAGAGAAAATCCTAAAAACAGCAAGAGATAAGGAGACAGTTACCTACAAAGGAATTCCCATAAGGCTATCAGCTGATTTCTCAAAAGAAAACTTACAGGCAAGAAGGAGCTGGAAAGAAGTATTTGAAGTCATGAAAGGGAAGGAACTACATCCAAGATTACTCTATCCAGCAAAGCTATCATTTAGAATGGAACGGCAGGTAAAGTTCTTCCCAGATAAAGTCAAGTTAAAGGAGTTCATCATCACCAAGCCCTTATTATATGAAACATTAAAGGGACTTATCTAAGAAAAAGGTAAAAACTATGAACAACAAAATGACAACAAACACACAACTATCAAGAAATGAACCTAAAAGAAAAGAAAAACAATGAAAACAAAAACTAAGCAAACAGCTAGAACAGGAACAGAATCAGAGAAATGGACATAACACAGAGGGAGTTCAGTGGGGAGGGGGAGGGGAGGAATGGGGGAAAGGTACAGGGAAGAAGCATAATTAGTAGGCATAAAATAGATGGGGAAAGATAAAAAATGGTATAGGAAACAGAGGACTCAAAGAACTTATATGTACAAGCCATGAACATGAACTAAGGGTGGGGGGAATGCTGGAGGGTTGGGGGGCAGGGTGGAGGGGGAATAAAGCGGAAAAAATTGGGAAAACTGTAATAGCATAATCAATAAAAAATACTTCTAAAAAAAGGTCATCTAGAATGCACAGTGCTTAAAGACTACAAGAACTTAATTTATTCAGTACATTTTTTTGAAAGGCATTCTTTACTTGAGAAGAAGCCCATTAGTACTTAAGATCATAGAATATGTTGTTCACTAACAGACAGTTGCTTATGTATCCACTAGCAACCATGGCTCTGTATTTTGAACTGGGTAAATAAAATAACCATGTAATTTACTGTCTAAACTTTTCAAGCTGAAACAGAGCACCAGTGATAATTATGCTAGAACAACAGGTATAAACTGCTGTTTACATGGCAAAGGGGACTCTGTAAAGTCATCCTAGTAAGAAACCAAGTTCATTACAGAAGAAAACTAGATAGTTCTGCAGAAACCTAAATTATTCCTCATCTGCAATAAGCTATCTCAATTCAAAAGACAGAAAACACCCTCAATCCCACAGGAGAAAAAGATTTAAGCTGGACTGAAGAAGGGGAAGGTTTAGAGCAGGTGGAGATGCAAGGAGAAGAGTCTGAGGGAGGGAACAGAGTCCAGACAAGGTACAATTAATAGATCAAACGGTTATGTCTGAAACAGTCAGAGATGAGAGTAAAGGCAGCAAAGAGAGAATGAGTGTAAACTTCATTGTACAGATACTGCAAAAGCTTGAGGAAGGTATTAACAAAAGCAAAATAGAATTTCAAGAAGATTAACATGAGGGTGCTGTAGAATATACTGATTCAGTGGTGCAGCCAGGTGCGCGTGAATGTAAGGAGACCTCTTTGTTAGCAAGCTTGAAGATCTTTGGTATGTCTCAGCAAGAAAGAGAAGCTTAAGGATGCGACAAACAAGGGGAAAAGTCAAAGGCAATTTTGATATGAAAAATACCAGTCTCAATTGAACATAATTAAAGAAATGAGAAGTAGGAGTAAATTGAGAAAATGGCAATGTGTGAGATTTCAGTGTGTCGCTAAGGACTGGTCAAGTCCAGGGCACGGAAACGTGGTCAGGCACGATGCAATCATGACCTGAGAGCCATTCAGCAGGACGTTCTAGATGGTATGGAAACAGAAGGGGTGTCAGGGACACAAACTTAAGGATAAGAAGAGAGGTGTAAGGGTAGAAACTAAGGGGTTTCCTTCTTTTAGGAGGTAGGGTAAGAGGAACCGGTTCAAAGTATATTTAGTGACACATGGAAACCCAAAATCTGGGTTTCTAAAAGGATTTCCTTTCTCCTAATTATAAAAATATTACATATTCATAATTATAAGTTTATACATTACTCGTTACCATAAAGAGAAATATAAAGATAAGAATTTTCATTCCCATTGTTAATATTTTGATGTGTAAAACAGTTACTCTAAACAAACCTGAGTAATACTGTACATGCAATCTAGTTTAAACTTTGCTTTTTTCCACTTAAGCTAATGAATATTTCATGTCTTTAAATGATTTCCCCAATAAAATCTTTCATAGCCATATCACATTTCATTTTTCAAGTCATATGTGTGTATTTACCCCAATTATTCTTTTGTGCCATTTCAAGTGCTTCTAAATTTGTGCATTGCAAGAGTTGTCTTGCCTCAACAGATACACCATTTATTTTTATGCTCATTGCTGACCATTTCTCTTGGGTAAATTCCTGTTAATAGGAATAATTTCAACTACCTTGTACATTGAAAATTTGTTGAAATATGTCATCAAATTCACCTCAAGAATTATTGAATGATTTTGTTTCTGCTAGAGAAGCAAAAGGGTACTCGGATTTCCATACTGTCACTAATGGTGGGTATCTTTTAATAAATTAAACTAACATTCTGCTGCTATCACTAATTTACATTGTATTTTAAAACATGTGACACTGAAACAGAGTATTCTCTACAGTTTATATGTCTTCTTTGATGAAATGCCAATTCATACTCTGAGCCCATTTTTTCAACTGAAGACCAACTTTTTCACACTTATTTGTGGATGAATCTTCTGTATGAGTGATGGTAATCCTAAGTCCTATGCTATATAAATTCCCTAACACTTTGCTTTTTAATTTGATTTAATGTCTTATAAAATAAACATTATTTGTATGCATTCTGGTCTTCCCACATTTCCTTTAGGATCTCTTCCTTTTATTTTATGCTTAGAAAGAAATCACCCACTCCCATATTAAACATTACTTCTCTCCATGTACTGTAAAGTCTACAGTCTTGACAAGTTTATTGTCACAATCCATCTGATCGATGGTCCTGGAGCTGTACCAACACGGTGATCCCTAACTGAGTCCTGGAAATGGGCAGCCACTTATCTTCCATGACAGAAATGATCAAGGATGCAGATGAGAAGGCACACAGGGGTCTTTCTGAGAGCAACTTAAAATAAATTTGGTGCTGACAGAAGGATGAAAGATGCTCTGGAAAGAAACAGATGACTTTTAATGTCATGTTACAAAACTATAGACTTGGTGTGGCAGCATCTCCCTATAAGAGATTTGGTTCCTGGAAGTGTAGAGAAAACAAAGACCCAAGCCACATTTCTCCTTGTCTACATTATGTATTCTGAGGCACTGCTATGGTACAATTGTGTTGTAGGCTGTGTCTCCTGGAAAAGAAGTACGTGTGAATGTGTGCAAGTGTATTTGTGGAACGGGACAAGGTGAGGCAAGTGTAGATTGTATTAACCATGTTACACATTTTTTTAGCTTCCAACTAAATACAGAACCAGAATGGATATTCTATCGTACCACAGCCTAAGGAACTGAGGGTCACTAACAAGAAAGTATTAAATATTTAACTAGGTTGTCAGGGAAAATTAAAGTATATCCTCTAGAGGATATTAAAATTGATTAAGTTAGTACTTGCTAGATGATTTAAGCAATGTCTTGTCAAAGGGTAGCCTTGCATATTCACCAAGAACCTCATGAACTTATAGTCCTTTAGAGACTGTAAAAACCACAGTGGATTCTGTGGCAGTCAATTTTTATAATAGTACCTGGCCATGGCACCTGACACGGCATATGGTGCACAGGTGGAAATTATAGAAGTCTTTCTGTACATGACTTCATCAACATACTGCATTCTCTCTTAAGTTTATTCTAGTGCAATGTTTAGAGAAATGTGAGCATTTAAGAAGTTTGGAACAGGTGAATATAATACTAAATTTGTTTGGAGGCACACACACAAGTTCCAAATAGCCAAAGCAATCTTGAGAAAGAACAAAGCTAAAAGTATCATGCCTCCAGATTTCAAAGTATGTTACAAAGCTATGGTATATAAAACAGTATGGTATTGGCATAAAAACAGAAAAATAGACCAATGGAACAAAATAGAGAGCCCAGAAATAAACCTATGTCTAAATGGTTGATAATTTTATGACAAAGGAGCCAAGAATAAACAATGGGGCAAGAACAGTGTCTTCAATAAAATATACTGGAAAAATGAACATCCAGATTAAAAACAAAAATTACACTCTACCACTAACTTACATCACACCAAAAAGTAAAATGGATTAAAGGCTTCAACATAAGACCTGAAGCCATAAAATGTCTAGAAGAAAATGTAAGTGATAAGCTCCTTAACACAGGTCTTGGCAATGATTTTTGGAATCTCAAACCAAAAGCAATAGCAAACATAAATAAATGGGATTGCATCAAACTAAACAGCTTCTGCATAACAAAGGGAACAATCAACAAAATGAAAAAGTGACCTATCGAATGGAAGAAAATATTTGGAAATCATTTATCTGATAAGGAAGGGGCTAATATCTAAAACATAATGATATGATACAACTCAATAGCAAAAAACAAACAATCCTATTAAAAATGGACAGAAGATCTGAATAGACATTTTACCAAAGAAAACATACAGATGGCCAACAGGTACATAAAAAGGCACTCAACATCATTAATTATCGAGGAAATGCAAGTCAAAACCACAATGAGATAATACCTCATACCTGTTAGGATGGCTCTCATCAAAAAGACAAGAGATAACAAGTGTTGGTAGCAATGTAAATTTGTGCAGCCACTATGAAAAACAGCATTGAAGTTCCTCAAAAAATTAAAAATAGAACTATCATGTGATCCAGCAATTTCACTTCTAGTTATTTATCTGAAGAAAACAACACCACCAACTCAAAAAAAAGCATATGCCCTGGCTGGGTGGCTTGGTTGGTTGGAGCATCTTCACACACACACCAAAAGGTTGAGGGTTCGATCCCGAGGCAGGACATGTACAGGAGGCATCCAATTAATGTTTTTCACATTGATGTTTCTCTCTCTTTCTCTCTACCCCTTCCTCTCTAACAAAAATCAATAAAAACATATTCTTAGGTGAAGATTAAAAAAAAGAGGTATGCACCCCCACATTTACTGCAAAATTATTCATAATAGCCAAGATATAAAGACAAATTAAATGTCCATAGCTGGATAGATAATTAAATAAATTATGACATATATAAAATTATATTACCTATATTATTATATATATGGAATATTTTTCCACCAAAAAAAGTATAAAATCTTGCCATTTTGAAAACCTGGACAGACCTTGAGGGCTTTATGATAAATGCAAAGTCAGATAAAGAAAGACAAATACCATATGATTTCTCTTATATGTGGAACCTAAAAATAAGTAAGTAAGTAAGCATAATAAATAAATAAATACTCATAGATGAAGAGAACAGGTTGGTGGTTGCTAAAGTCAGGAGGCAGGGCCTGGGGGACAAAATTTAAAAAAGAAAAAAGGAACTGATGATAAAATGATGCAGGCATAATAAAAGCTTTCCAGGTAGAACAAATGGTAAGTGCAAAGGCCTTGAAGTATGCAGTCTTGGCTAATTTGGGCAAGACCAAAGGTTAATATAATCGAAACATAAAGAGTCAGGAAAGAAAAAAAAGGGGAAAAAAAGGAGGAAGAGCAGTAGTAGTAGTTGTATGGAACATGCCACCATAATATTAAATTGTAGCATAGTAATTCATAAGATTAAGTGTGCCCTTGAAAATTAAAAATGTTATTTTTTCTTAATGACAGATTTTTTCCATTTCACTTTAACCATAAAACCTTTTTATAGGCAAACAACTATACATTCAATTATCCTCTTTTAATACCAGGCATTAATAACAACATATAAGATATAATGAATTCATGTTTAAATAATACTTCCCAATATTAAATATATTTAAATAAAGAAATCCAATTTCTTCAATGACAATATAAGAATGCAGAAAAAAATGAATCAGAGCCAAAAATAACCCTTCCATGGCTTTTGATGCAGCAGTACTCTGGTCATTCTCTAATTCATCCAGCAGCAGCCCTGGGGCTGAATGTGGAGGTAAGAGAAATAAGAGAAAGAATACAGAGAGCAGATCACCAGGTTGAATTAGAAAAGCAGCTAATTGGCTTTGCTGGATCGGGCATTTTTTTTTTTTACCTTTTTTAAAGATTTTATTTATTTATTTTTAGAGACGGGGAGGGAAGGAGGAAGTGAGGGAGAGAAACATCAACATGTGGTTGTCTCTTGTGCACCCCCTACTGGGGTCCTGTCCCGCAACCCAGGTATGAGCCCTAACTGGGATCGAACCAGGGACCCTTTGGTTTGCAGGCCGGCATTCAGTCCACTGAGCCACATCAGCCAGGGCAGGATGAGGCATTTAAAAGAGGTTCTGAATTATGATACCCACAAGTACAGAGAGAGGAGGAAGAAGAGACTAAAGGAGACTCAGCATTGTACCAGTTTCCCTAGCAAGGTTTGGAGAGCAGTAATGACCCCAGGGTGAAACAACTAACTTCCATCTTGCTGCTCTGAGACAACCATGCTAGATTAGGGTAAAAGTGTGGGTGGAGTGTTAAGATATTTTTGCTTTTAGGGTGAAAATGACAAGGCAGTCCATTTTTAAAAAACGTATTCTCATCACTGGAACTAGAACTGCATTATTCCTTAGTAAAAGGACTACAAGATTTTCCTTATTATAGTTTAAACACTACCAATGAAAAGGACAGATATTTCAGAAAGAAGGAAGAATTGAACTGCTTAAATGCATACATGTTAGTGAAATACTTGTTGCCTTGTTCTTTAAGAAAACTGATGTAAAATAACTGACATTTAAAAATATGTAATTGTATAGCTTTTTTCTCCTAGTGCTAAGGCAATGCCTTAAAAACAGATATTTTCAATTTAATATAAAAGCTGTAACATGAATTTGATAGGTCCTATTGTTTAAAATATGCCCAACAGAAGAAAATGAAAAGTTTTATTTCATTCTTTCTCATTGTTCCAGGAAATACTAATCTTTCATTTGAAACTGCTAATATTAAATGTCATAAGGCAGTTAAAATGTTCAGCACCATGCCTGTCCATAGTAAATGCTCGATTAACTTAAGTATTGGCCTTCCTCTCCCTTTCCCCCTTTTTTCTTTCTTTTTTTGTTTATTAAAGAGTAGCAGATTCTGAGATACTTCTACCTTTGGAAATTTGAACTTCACGTGATTTAATGCTAATTAATGCCCTCTCTACATTCCAATTGGAAAAGCTTACCTCTTGCAAATGAGACTCCTTTTTCTTTGCAGACAAATTTAAATGTTTGTCAAGAATAGAATAATATTTTTCACTCTCCTTGTCAAACTTCTTCTTTCCATCCTAGGAGATAACAATAACAAAACATTCGAATTAGAGCCTCAAAGAAGATTTTCACCATTCCTACCAAACATCAAAGAAAATTGTTTAAGATTTAGTGAGCTCCAACTAGTATGTGCAAAGCTATACGAAGTAGATTAGAAAGAAGGGCATGAAACACAAGTCATTTCAATATACATTCTCCTATAGAAGCTCATGAAACTATTGTATAGAAGGGGCTAGACCGGCTACAGCAGAATCCCTTTGAGTCTTTACAATTGATTCTCAATGAGAGATGCTGATCTAGTCCGTCTAAACCAAGAGAAAATGTCTCCTTTAGGCCTCATGGTCATTCAGATGAGATAACATGTAACCACTTTACAGAATCGCTGGCACAGTCTTTTCAAGAAATCATCATTTCCAGCCACAAAAAGACACTTGGTCATTCAAAACAACTCATTCTTGACAGGGAGGACAACAGACTTTTAAAAGCATAAAATCATTAAATCAGACAGTTTAAACTCAAATCTAAAGTATTGGCAACAACTGTATCATATAGTCAACATAAGTATTAACTGATCTTTGCTTACCACTAAGATTATGTTTTTGTTTTGAAGGGATAGCTGTAACCAGCATAGTCTTTTCTGGAGAAGAAGAATATACCTTTCATCCTATCACATGCTTCTTTAGAAATGCAAATGGAATAAAATCTAAAAGGAACAGGACATGCCTGGGCATATAATCTTCTGCAACCATAAATATGTACGTTTTTTCCATTCATGAGTCCATATGAAATAAATATTACGTAACCACACTCAAATTTCATTGGCCAAAGTAGTACTATTTTTTGCTTTTATTTCGGTGTTTCTGGAAGGACAATCTCTGAACCACTATAATCAGAGTCAGGTATTTTTAAGCCTATTCAAAATACGGATTTTTATTTCTCCCATCCAGAGATTCATGCATTGTTATTTTTAACAAGCTTTACAATGTTGTACACCTTCAACTAATATATACTTGTATGTCAACTGTAATTGAAAAATAATTTTTAAAAAAGCTCTATGATTATTATGTATAATGTTTTGCTTTATTATGTGCATAAGTATTTGTAAGAAGTTAATTAAAAACAATGGATGGATGGATGGATGCAAGGATGAATGGATAGGGCAAGGAAGGGAAGACAGGAGGGAAAGACAGGCAGAACTCTGGTCTATTTTTCCCACTATTCTGAGGTCATCAGATCCAGGTTAATATATCCAGGTAATTCTATCCTGATGAACTTGATACCACAATTATATTTACAGGAATTCAGGATGATCAAGTTCCTTATAAGGGACTACAGAAAGCTAATTGGTAAAAACTGCAATGAATGTAAAGAGCAAGTAGGCTTCTGCTGTAAAAATTCATATCACTTTTAGACCACTTAAGAAGTACTGACATGTGTGCACTTTACAACCTGTAAATGAGGGGGAAAAGTCAAAATCCTCAAAGGATTTCCATTACCTATGGAGAAAATATGGTCCTATTAGAAGAAAGGCAGTTGAAAAATAAATCCAAAAAAGAGCCGCTGAGGAACTCACACAACACAATACGCTGACCCAAAAGGAAGCAAAGAAGCTTGGGATGGCGGGAGCTTGACCTCCCCACTCTGGAACACCCCTGGGGTGAACCTTTCATCTTCTGCTTAGTGATGCCACTCTTAAACTGGCATTTCATGGCCACAACTCACCTGCCCAATCTACCTCTCCAAAATCTCTCTCGCCAGCCCCTTTGACCTCCTAGTCTTTGCTTAATTCTCTCCAGGCCATCTCCCTTTGATGTAAATTCTCATTTCTTCCAATTTCAACATATTCAAGTTTAGCATCCTCCTCACAGTGACCCATTCACAAGTCCCCTCCACCAATTCTCTCTCCCTTGTGAATGCTGATACAGTTTTAGATATGGGTTTCTTATGGTATTCGTGTTTTATTGTACATTGTAGCAGAGAAATTTATGTATACCCTATCCTCCTTAAAACTGAATGTCTCAATAAGTGCTCAATAAATAGTTAATGAAAAAATAAAATTATTCCTCTTCCAACACTGACCACCATAATCCCTCATTGATATTTATTTCATTTGTTCAAAAAGCCAATGTCCATGTTACAAGGGACAATTCTGCACAAATGGCCTTAACTCAAACCCAATGGCACACACTCATTTGGGGGACAACCATCAGCATTACAGTACAGTACATAAAAGTGAATCACTTTCATCTTACAGTGGGCGCTGAACATTTCTCACTGTGCAGAGAAGAAAAAACTGGCTGAAGAAGAGAACACAGCTGTGGTGACTATACGCGCATCTTTGTTTTCAGTCAGTGCTTAATAGCATTTTCGGAAATGTTAATTCAGGACCCAACATCAGCGTTCCTGGCAATATAAAAATTACTCCCAGAAGCACTTCCTGGTCTGCCATTCAAACCCAGGCCCTTCACACCATGGGGCCAGCAAAGAAAGATCTACTCAAAGGTTCTGATGCTGTAGACAACAAAAACACACTCAATTCTAGCATAAAATTAAAGAGCTGAATTGGAAGAGTGAGCCACATGAAGGACAACCATAATCCAGGGAAGCACATTCCTGAAACAAACACACTTCTTGCAATTCACACCTCCCCTAAAAAGCCATGATTTACTGTGCACGTAAGCCAAGTCTATTTGGACTCAGTAACTTAACAGCATACATCCACCTCTTGTCTCCATTTACTTGTGGATATCATGCTAAGAATTTTCTCTCAAACCACTGCTGCAGAGAGAAAGGGAAAAATAACCCATGCACAGCAGAATCTTTACTAAATGCTGTGCACAATCACTGTCTTATTGTCATGGAATGATTCCTAAAATACTACATTACAATGACACATTTTCTATCAACCAACAGTGAGTGCATTTGAATTAGGTAATCATTAAAAATGAACACCAACATGTATGTATGTGTGATAAGTGTGCATACAATAAAATATGTAAAAACAGTGCATTGAAAATGGCAAATTAGCCCCCAAACCTGATTAGAGTAGGAGAAAGTGTAAGACAAGCTCTGGGTCTACAATCTGTTTTCCAAACCACACTGCATTTATTCTAAGCACAGTAACCAGACCTTCACTGAACTTCCAAGCTTAGCAACCGCGGTCACCCGCACCTTCCCTCCACACACTGAAGTGAGGAATAGGAGGCGATCATCACAGCACAAACTCCTAGTGTCGATTTTACTCTTAAACAAAACATTTATTCCTATAGTTATACTTATAGCTGTAGGAATATCATGAAAATAAAAATATCAAATTCTACAAAATTGTTAAAAACCAAACCAAACCAATGCCTCCCAATGACCACAAGAGGGTACCAAAGATAAAGAATAGACTCAACCACAACATTTAGAAAAGCACAGTTCTTCTCAGTGTTACCCAATTGCATTTCTTTCTATAAAAGACTACCAAAAAGTTTTGTTTAAATAACTGCCTTAGCAACCTTTGTTTTAATGTTACCATGCTGTAAATTTTTAAAATAAAGGAAGTGAAAAAATATTTTTTATATTTCTTTCAAGAAATGGATTGATGCATCGGATTGTTAAGACAATCCCATTATTGTAACTGCCACACAGGATATTGCAAAATTTCCCATGCAAATATGTCATCATGTTAGGGTGACTAATAGCTAAATAAGCACTAGGTGTATATCTTGAAAAATCCTTCAAGAGATTGCACAGTAGTAGAAAAAGGAATATAAAGAGTAATAAATACCAAGAGCTAAATTTTTATTTCAGAAATATCTGGAATTCTTGTAAGTTGGCACTGGGGTGGGCATTGAGAGAAAACGACATAGCCCTGACCACACCAGTCCTGGCTAGACTTCTTCCTCTTCTGATGGTGGCGTTTTCTCGTTGCCTAGAATGGTGGCCCAGGGCAACATCACCACCTCTGAGTCCCAGAAGGGCCAGATGCTGGAATATTCCAAACACATACTCTACTGAGAGCCCTGAGGCCCAAGAGATTCTTGGTATCTGGAAACCCCAGTTGTTGAGAATCTTAGTATAGCTTACACAGCAATGTCACCCTGAGGGTGACTGCACCCAACCATCCCAGTCTCCCCAACCCATTTTAGCTGTGTCCCCCTTCCTCAAAGGGCTCCTTCCAGGGTTAGGTTAGTTGCATCAGCATAATTCGCTACATCTGTCCCATTCCCAATTACCTCACCATTACCACCACCAGGTGATCAGATTAATAAGAACCAAAAGTTTCACATTTGTCTGCATAAGGATCTCCTACAAACTAGAGACAGAAAACCAAAGAGAAATATGTGTGAAGGAATAATACAGACAAGGAAAGCCAAAAGGGTAACAAACATATAAAGAGTTCTTCAAGCTCCTAAGTAGTAAGAGAAAAGCAAATTAAAATATTAACACATCACATCACATCTATCAGATATTGGCAAGAGTTCAAAGGCTGAATCATACAGGACCCCCTGGGTACTATGGGTGGGACTGCAGCAGATTGTAGCAGGGCGCAGCCTCTTTAAAGACAAACGTTACACTACTAAGTAGCAAAATGTGTGCCCTAAGAGCCAGCTTCTGCGTGTACATTCCAAAAAGACCCTTACAGAAAAGTCCATAGGGAGACAGGAATGAGGATATGCATCTGGGAGAAGAGGACGAAGAGAGCCAGGGTGTTCGTTAGTGGACCTAAAATGAATTAGACGTGTACTGTGGAGTGCTATACAGAAGTCAGAAGAAAACATTACAAGTGGGTGGATCATAAAACACAATTATGAGTGACAAATAAAAAAACAGAAAATTCTTCATGTAAGTTAAAAAGCCATGCAAAAAACATACCAATTTTATAAGAACATAAAACAAAAGTAAACACATTAAACTCATAAGAATGGTTGTTATATGAGAAAAATGTGAATGAGGTATGAGTAAATTAATAAAACAAAAACCGATTTAAAAAGATAAAACAATTAGGAGATTAATCAGAAAGCCCATCTGACTAGCAGAACTACCGAAAAAGAAAATGTAGTGAAGGAACTATCTAAAAAATACAGGAGAATTTCCAGAACTTATCTTAAAAAATTTCCACATTAAAATGGCGAAATATGTGCAAGTCACAATAAATGAGAAAATAGCCAAAAGATATAAAATATTATAAAACCATGGATAAAAATGAAAACGTAAAAGCAGAGGTCAAATAAAAATCATCTGAAATCAAAACAGTAATGAATCTACAACAAAGCCACAGGAAGTTATAAAACAAAGGTGCAGGGTTTTCAATATTCTAAAGAATAATCATTTCCAACCCCGGTTTCCACATCCAGTCAAACTGTCGATCTGTACTGAGGACAGAATAAAAATGTTTATAAGCACGGAGGGTCTCAAAAGTTTTACCAGCTATGTATTTAGTTCTCATGAAGATAATACTGAGAGGGATGCTCCATGAAAATGAAGAAACAAACCAAAAAAAGTAAGACATGGGTTCTAGGAAAACAGTGGGTATAAGAGGCAAAGGAAATTCCCAGGATGTCCAGTCACATACTGTGCGATAGAAACTTTCATGAAAACAGATAGACTAGTAACTTCAACTTCAAAGCAACTAGTTAAGATGAGATTTCCAGGAGGAATATCTCTTAAAAAAATAAAAATAAAATGGAGAATATATCTAATGTGTTTGAACATATTAAAATGTGTTTGTAGTTATATCTGTGCATTGGGAAACAGAGTATTTCATGAAAATTTTAAAAGTAAGGCAATTATTAACTCTAGGGAAAAAACATGCAAAAAATGCAATCATAGAACTTAGCATGGCTCATCTATGAACAATAATTACATGATGTAAACACTGACCACTGATTTTTAAAAATGTGACTTAACTATATAGTTGGAGGGTAG
The DNA here is from genome assembly GCA_039655065.1 of Glossophaga mutica. NCBI lineage: Eukaryota > Metazoa > Chordata > Mammalia > Chiroptera > Phyllostomidae > Glossophaga > Glossophaga mutica. The sequence goes on from CM077308.1 coordinate 67,262,047, forward strand.
TTGGAGGGGAACTATATATAGTAGTGGTGGTTGTGGTGTGGTAAGGGTGCTGGACATTCATGTTCTATAGAAGGCAAGTTAACTTATAATGCCTAACATTAAAGAAAAAAATGAGAATGAGCATATTATCTAGCAAATTAGAGGAAAATTTGAAACAGCTTCAGGAAACACAAGTGGCTGCTTGGTGAGCAGAACTCTGGAGGGGAGAGATGAAGTAGGGCGTGAACGTATTTTACAGCTGATAAACACTCCATATTATTGAATTTTTAAAAACTGTATGTCTTCAATAAAAATTAAATTCAGTCAAAAATGGGAGAGGAAAACAGGAATTACTAAAAGACTTGAGCTATATAGAGAGAAAAGGAGAAATGCAAAATTTGGAAGGATACCAAGAAGAGAACAGAAATTAGATTACAGAAAAAAGAAAGCTTTCTTAGGGTATATCGACAGCTTACCCACAAATCAGTTTTTTGTGAGTTCTTTCATTAATTCCAGCCTTTATTAAATAACAATTTTGTGACTAGTACTGCTCCCTGGGCTAACCAAGACTGCAGGGTAACCAACCTTTCTTAAGTGGCTACAAAGTACCTTTTATTACCAGATCTCTACACACAAACCCCACAAGGTAAGAATAATCACCCCCATTTTACAAACATAAAGTAGTAGCAAAGAACAAAAGTAATCTGAATAAAAGCACAGAATTTATCATGGACAAAATGGATAGCCAAAATCAAGTGCCTTGTTTCAAAGCTCAAGCTATTTGGACAGTAAAATGCTGCCTGAAGAAGCCCCAAAACTAAAACTACAACCATTCATTTTAACTCCCCTCCACTTAAAAAACAAAACAGCAACAATAAAAGAGCAGGAGCCAGGAGCGCCGAGGAAATAAAGAGAATAGAGGGGACTTCTGGTTTCTGGCTGCCCTGTTCTCACAAGAAGTAAAAAGCTGAACAAACTGAAAAATTAACAAAGATCCATCAGAGTGCTGAGGTCACAGGGCAAGCCACTGCCCCTAAAATTAGAGAGCCAGCCAGGCAGAGGCAGAGAATCATAACTTCCTGGAGCAGAAATCCCCTTGCGAATCTGCACTGGGGCAGGAAAACCTGAGCTGTCGTTGGAGAATTGTAGGAGGCTGAGTATGGTAAATCTGAGAGATAAAAATCTCCAGGGGCCCCTCGTACACAGCCCCCTTAATAATTGTGTTTTACCTCCAGGAGCTCTACTAAATTCGCCCAGTAAAGATTAAAGAAAAATCCCCTCCTGCTTCCCGCAGGTGTAGGAGAAAAAGTAACCATTTTGAAAAGTAACCAGTTTGAAATATGTCAGAGTATTTTGTTTTTCTGCCCCCGGAACAAACATGGAGATAAAAAAGACAACATCTGCGGGAGACTGCTTATGACCGCTCTGGTATCTCACTGAAACAGAGGAGGTATTTTTTTCCTTACCTCCTAGGGTGAAAGCAACACCAAGTGAAAATTAATTTTATGTATTATTTAAATATAATACTTTAGTCCAAAAGTTCTTGGAAATCAGCCTGAGGCAAGGCTTCCCTGCTAAAGTTTGCTTACGATCCTTGGGGAGCAAGAGTGAGGGAAAACGGGCGGGCAGACAGACAAGGAAAAAAGGAAAAGACGAGTGTTTATTATTGATCTGACCACAGAAGTAGGAGGAAAGATAAGCAGTCGCTCAGACATTGTAACACATCTCCATTCAGGCTTTACAAAACCAACACATCTCAGGACTTTTCCCTGGCTAAGCAAGCAGGAAGCAAGATTTATCTGCCAAGAGTTGGTCCAACTTCGCTCCATGGGATTCGAACTCTCGGGCACTTCAGATTGCCACCTGGCCCCTCAGGAGCTGTGGGAGAGGACAGAACCCCGGGTGCTGCTCCATTAAGAGTCCAGCAGTGCGCCTGTGACCTGGAGCTGCTTAACCCCCACTGCAGCTCCAGCAAAAAACTTACCGGGTTTTCTAAATTCAAATTTGCACAACCAGACTGAAGGGCTCCCCGAGATAAAGATGATAGAGACATAAAGAGTGTATGTATGTATGCCACATAGAGAGAAAGAGACATTGATTTAGACTAAGTGATTCTACCCAACATGGTAACAGTGGACCTCCAGGCTGAGAAATCCTGGACAAGGCTAGACATTAACATGGTACTTCCCACATTAAAAACAAACAAACAAACAAAAAAACCCAAAAAACAAAACAAAACAAAAGGCCCGACTGAATGAATGAATTGTAATTAGCCAATTCCATAACCACTGTCAGTCATGCCTATCCCTCTGAGTTGTATCACTAGTTGTACTACCTGGGAAACTTAAGCACCCTGCGGCCACGGTCACCTTATCTGTCACATAATGGTTGAACTCAATGCCTTCAGCTTAGACATTCTGAAAGCAAGTAGAGTACAAAGAAGTAGCTGACTTCGGAGGGCACAAATAAGGTTATCTCTCCAGCACTGCTACACATATGGTTTTCCTAGGTACATCCACCATGAGAAATACCTCAGGCTGCCAGTGCGGGGCGTGGCGGACAAGCCCGATGCAATAAGGTAGCCTGCCCGTAGCAATGTTAACAGTTAAGAAGGTGGGGATCATGAGAAACACCTACTCTTGCACTGTCAGCTACCACTATCTTACTGTGCCTTTGCCTTACTTAACTTTGGGACTTTAGACCCCACTGATGAGATCCCATTCTCAGAATCCCATATTAACTGATGCTAACAATGAAGAGCTCAAAGTAAGGAGAGAAAGTGTCAACAGCTGCTGCCATTGAAAACTGTCATTTTAGCAGTTGAATGTGGAGGCTCAGTGGTAATGCTGCCACTTGGCTTCTTTCAAGTCATATGGTTTAGGCCACCAATTAAGGAACAAATTTTAATTTTCTTTCACAAAAATATACTTTTTCTTAGAATTTCGGTATTCACTGCTGTTTGTACCAGAAGTTTAAATAGCTACATATCACTGTGCTTTAGAATTAAGAAGCCCTTTGTTGTATCACATAAACACGGTGAGAATGCTTGTGAAACGTCATCTGTGTAGTCGAGAGTCATCATCTTGTCTCTTGTGAATGTCACTGTTACTGCAGGTCACTGAAGTCTAGCCTATGTTTGTAACTACACCAACCAAGGAGGGCTGCTCACACTGAACCCTATTATCCTGAATCACCCCGGAAAACTATTTGGCAGCATACAGCTAGCCATGTCTTCCACATGTAAGAGAAGGGTGGGTAACTGAAAAAAAACAAAAAACAAAAAACAAAAAACGCCCTTAGTTCCACTGTTATATAACCATTCTAAAATTCAAAACTGTCGCTCTCAAGCAATGCTAAATTCTTTCTTATATTATGAAATACCAGAGAAAAACAGACTTTGGTTAGTAAAATGTGGGCTTCAGTTGTAGGCGTGGAGTGATTTGCTGTTTTTCAAGGAACACTTAAAAATATTTTTTGACAATCTAATCGAGTTTTAAGACTTAAAGCAACCAGATCATGAAAGTGAACAATGGAGAGAAGCTAAAATAAATGTTTCCATCAAGTGTGTACACCACTGAGGAATAGGGTTATGCTTTACCAGGGAATTTACCAACAAGAATTACTAAAAGAAATTCTTAGAAGCTTAGTTCTGTGGTCACAAAAATTCAAAATTAATTATTACTAAAAATTTATACTATTCCTTGTTCCAACTATTAACACATCGATCAATGTAGGTATTTATTGTGATTTTCAGATTTAATTAATCCCCCCAAACACTGGTTTTTCAATTGAGTTAAATTTCATAAAAAAGACATATTAATTTCATTTCAGTTAATGAAACTGAATAGAGTAGCCATCTATACTGTTTGTCAATCATTTGTGATTCTAAGTTTGTCCTCACTTTCATTCGTATGTATGGCCTTTTGGACATTAATTGTGGTTACTTCAAATAACTGAAAAAAATTTTTGATACAACTCACATCTATTTTGTATATTATCAATAACACACTAGAGTTAATTAGAAAGTTCATTTTAATGCAAAGGCTAACAGGAATTATCTGTTTCTTCTTTTTTAATAGGTCAAATAGTCTCTTTCCATATCACCAAGTACAACTTCAACCACAGAAGAGGAACATCTAAATAAATAACAAAGGCAAAATTTAAAACCCTAACACTCACAAAAGCTCTAATTTGACCCTATAAACATATTCAGCTTAAATATTCCTCTAAAGAGGCGTGTTGGATGAATAAAAATTCTGTTTTCACATAACGTAATGCCTGAATTCCCCATGGAAATCACATTATTCAAATGTGCCAGGAATTCTGATGAACACATGATAAGCACCAAGAGGGAAATCCGAGGTGAAAGGAATAACTTACAAGTTCTTTTAGTTGATTGTAAAACCCAACATGTCACATGGTGCCCACCTGTTCTCCATCTCCACTTGAGGAAATAGGAGAAGGAAACGGACTGAATCTGAGATATTAAGGGTAGTCAGAGGGGAGAATTTTTCTTAACTACTCAGTATATCTAACTATGTTAGTAGACATGATGTAATAACAGTGAAGGAATGTGGCCGAGTGAGCCAGGAATCTTTCCTTCTGAGAGCTCAGTCACAGGTTGTACGTGGAAAACCAGAAGTAGTAAAAACAGAAATGGCCCAGGCGGAAGAGCAGATCAGAGCCCCAGAGCAAATACATCTAAGTGATCAGGAGATAGCCAACCTATCAGATGCACAGTCCAGAAGTAGTAAAAACAGAAATGGCCCAGGCGGAAGAGCAGATCAGAGCCCCAGAGCAAATACATCTAAGTGATCAGGAGATAGCCAACCTATCAGATGCACAGTTCAAGGCACTGGTGATCAGGATGCTCACAGAATTGGTTGATTTTGGTTGCAAATTAGATGAACAAATGAAGGCTACACTAAGTGAAATGAAGGAAAGTGCACAGGGAAGCAATAGTGATGGGAAGAAAACTGGGACTCAGATCAATGGGGTGGACCAGAAGGAAGAAAGAAACAAACAAACAGAAAGCAAGGAAGAAACAAGAATTCAAAAAAATGAGGAGAGGATTAGGAACCTCCAGGACATCTTTAAACGTCCCAACATCCGAATTATAGGAGTACCAGAAGGGGAAGAGGAAGAGCAACAAGTAGAAAACTTATTTGAACAAATAATAAAGGAGAATTTCCCCAATCTGGCAAAGGAAATAGACTTCCAGGAAGTCCAGGAAGCTCAGAGTCCCAAAAAAGTTGGACCCAAGGAAGCACACACCAAGGCACATCATAATTACATTAGCCAAGATTAAAATGAAGGAGAGAATTCTAGAAACAGCAAGAGATAAGGGGACTGCCACCTACAAAGGAGTTCCCATTAGACTACCAGCTGATTTCTCAAAAAAGACCTTGTAGGCAAGAAGGGGCTGGAAAGAAGTATTCCAAGTCATGAAAGGCAAGGACCTACATCCAAGATTGCCCTGTCCAGCAAAGTTTTCATTTACAGAAAGAAAGAAGGAGCTCCTACCCTTTGCGACAGCATGGAAGGAATTGGAGAGTATCATGCTAAGCGAAATAAGCCAGGCAGTGAAAGACAAATACCATATGATCTCACCTTTAACAGGAAGCTAATCAACAAAACAAACAAGCATAATATAAACAAAGACACTGAATTTGAGAACAGTCTGACAGTGTCCAGAGTGGGAGGGGAGGGAATTTCAGGGGAAAAGGGGAACGGTTTAGAGCAACAAGTATAAAGGACTCATGGACAAAAACTATGGGGGGGTGGAAATGGGAGGAAGGTGGGGAGGGCTGGGGTGGTGGGCTGGGGCGGGGTAAAAGACAGAAAACTGTACAATATCAACAATTAAAAAATACTGATTTAAAAAAAAAAAAATAGAATGGAAGGGAAGATGAAGTGCTTCCTAGATAAGGTCAAGTTAAAGGAGTTCATCATCACCAAGCCCTTACTATATGAAATGTTAAAGGGACTTATCTAAGAAAAAGAAGATAAAAATATGACAGTAAAAAGACAGCAAACTCACGGATATTAACAACCACACCTAAAACAAAAGCAAACTAAGCAAACAACTAGAACAGGAACAGAACCACAGAAATGGAGATCACATGGAGGGTTAGCAACAGGGGAGTGGAAGGAAGAGAGACGGGGACAAGGTACAGAGAATAAGTAGCATAGATGGTGGGTAGAAAATAGACAGGGGGAGGGCAAGAATAGTGTGGGAAATGTAGAAGCTGAAGAACTTATGACACATGGACATGAACTAAAGGGGGGAATGTGGGTGGAAGGAGGTGTGCAGGGTGGAGGGGAATGATGGGGGAGAAATGGGACAACTGTAATAGCATAATCAATAAAATATATTTAAAAAAACAAGTAAAATGTACTTCTCTTTTAAGGGTAGACAGAAATCAATCGCTAACTTGACAGTGGGAATTATAATGACTGACTTGAAACTTGACATTTTAAGAGTTTTTAGAGGCATCTAAAAGGCCTTCTTCATGAATGTCATTTTCTACTGTATTTGGTTGTAGACAGATACTATGTATACTCAGTTCAATTTGTATTTATAAGGATGACTTCTTTTTATCATACTTTCTAAACGCAGTCCTAAAACAGTAGATTTTCCAGTGTCAATTAGAGATAAACCTACAGCACCACTTTTTAGGACTTGTATCAATGTACTCCAACTAATTAATTAGCAAACTGAATATTCAAGAAGCAGACTGCTATTGATTGTAATGTGACACAGATCAGGAGTCCCCAAAGTACAGCAGGGCCTTGAATAACACCATTTCATTATAACACAGACAAGACACTGTAGGAACTTAATTCTTGTATCGGTTAGCCTATGGTAAAATAGGTTTCCTTGTATGTTTTTCTGTCACAGTTTGAAGAACCTATCCAAGCTGTTCGGTGAAGACTTACTGTGTTTGTTTTCTGAACGACAGATTACTCCCAGGACACCAGTACTGCCCCAACAATACCAGTTCTGCAATAAATAATGTGAAAGGCCCATCTTTCAGGTGCTCAGATTGTTGCAACTTGCCCAGGTTGCTGCCCATATTACACAGGACTTTTGGTTCAGGGCATTTTAGTACGTATGTTTTCCTTAGTGCTTTTCTCTGGGGGTGATCTAAGAAAGGCTACCTTTTCCTCCCAAATGCCCTGGTTTATTCATTCAGTGAATACTGAACACTCTGAGCACTAAGGCATGGGCACGAAGAAGACACTCTGCCTACACTTGAGGCCCTCTCAGCCCAGTGGGGAAAGAAACAAAACAAAGCAAAGACAATAAATTGCTTTAATTGTGCAGCAGTGATCAGCTTGTAAATAAGACAAGGGCCATGACCAAAATTAGGCTATTTCTGAGTGCAAAAAGGCAATTTGGGAGATAAATTTTAGTTGTCAAAGAATAACATTTCTGTGCATTCTGAAAAGTTTAAGGCCCTGGGCCCTATATGTTATGTTTAGTTCATTCAGAGGTTTTTTTTACTGGGAGGAAGGTTGAGGAATAGAGAAAGATCAGATTTATTTTAATGGAGAGTCATGTGGAAACAAAATGAGGAAAGTGTCGGAGATGGGAGGTACAGGCAAGAGATCATTGAGGCCCAAGTTCAGAAAATACAAGAGTAAGTACAAAGGTACCAATTCATTAAATCTTACATGACTTGGTGACTATATAGGCATGAGGAAGAACAACATGTGTGAGGGGTGGCAGGGGTTTCCAGCTAGAAAAAAAAACAGGAATATTTTTATGATTATTCTATGAACTAAGATAGGGAAACCTGTCACTCTTTCAGACTCTTCCCTTCCCCAAAACATTCACATCCATAGGTTCTATCCAAAACTTTTGCTTCCAAAATATTTTTCAAATCTTTTTTTTCCACTTCTGTGCTCCAAAACTCGCTGAAATAATTTAGGACTTTGAGGTCTCCCAGCCAAACTACTTTAATTGACAACTATCTGGTCTTCCTGCAGGTGTTGCTCTTCGGCCTCTTCTCTGTCCTTACTTTAGCTGGAATAATCTAAAGTGAGTTCTTACTACCATGTTCTCCTATGCAAACAGTTTCCCAAAGCTACAGAGGAAAGTCCAAACATCTTAGCAGAGCAAACAAGGCCTTCAGCAACACAGCCCCCTTCCATATCTCTTTGGTCTCATCTCCAGCACCTGCAACTTCCTATTTTATGCTCTAGTAATGCCAACATACCTGAAGTTCTTTCCACATATTACAATTTCTTGTCTGCTTTGCCTGTGTTGTTTGTCCTGCCAGCAAGACTGCTCTTCCCCACTAACCGGCCAATACTCACTGCAGGCACCACCTTTTCAGAGGTTGTCCTTCGCGTTAGATCAAGTACCCCTTTGCGTCTCCGAAGCACTTTGTACCTATCTGTAACCCAGCATTTATCACGGATATATATACACTGCCTCTATTTCACCTATCAATAGCTGTTTCTTCCTATGACTTGCTCATCTTAGTAAGTCATATCTGCCAGGTAGAAGGTTAATAAGTGATTTCAGACCAAATGTTCTGAAGACTAGATATAAACAGGAGCAATGGGGGTGGCGGGGGAGGTGAGAGACAAGGACAGGAAGAGATAAGGAACTTATTATGTGCCGCACGGACTTTTGTTTCAGATTCTTCTCCAAATAAAGGGCCTATGAAAGAACTAATGGGGACTAAGATAAGGCCATGCTTCCTTTTTTGAGGGCTGAAAGTGCTCTCTCTTCTCATCTGTCACACATGCCTCAGAAGAGCTGGCTACCCAATTCATCCAGAACACAACCTAAAATCCAGGAACTACGTGTGGATAAGGGACAGCACCCCTCCACTCATCTGCCTTGTCTGCTTTGAGACGCTGAGTGACCACTCATTGTTAATCAACTCCAACTCCCCTTTGGAGAGTTCCTCGGCACTGTCGTGACACGGCTGTGCAACAAACAGGCACAGCTGCACGGACAGGGAATTCTTTCTCAAAAAGGTGCCCTCCACCCATCTCCAGGACACATCTAGATGTGTAGCTAGTATCCTGGTCACAGAGTATCCCATTCTTCATCCACGAAGCTGATGTGAGAATGAAATCCACCTACAATCAATAAACTATTAATCCTTGTTATAGGCACAGAGCACAGGTTAGTTCAAGCAGCATTTTGGCCAAATCTTTATTTTAAAAACATCAGTCTGCCTCATTAATTTCAGAAAATAAAATATTGCTTAAAATAGTAAGTTGTATCTATATTACATAATGTAATAGATTATATATAACCACCTTCAGTGATAATCATATAGTCTAATTCCAAATCCTCATCCCACCACTTATATCCATGGGGCCCTTCACAGGTTGTTTGATTTTTCAGTTTTCTTCATCTGTGTAATGGGAATGACAACAGTGGTACCTAATGAAGCCAGTCAAAGGAATAAGTGAAGTAATCCCTTGTAAATTATTTGTGACAGTTCTTACCACAAAATAAATACTCAGTCCTCATGGAACTTACAATATAGAAAACCATCAAAAACTACTAAGCCATTAACAGTTGGACTATCAAACTGTGAAAGGAAACAAATACAATACAACTTTCAAAAGACCAGTCCCTGAAACAGCTTGGGGAGGCCAAACTCAAAGAGTCAGGTGCCAGTGACACAGACTGAGAGACAGCCCATGAAGGGACATCAACAGCGGCACTGATGCGGACCTTCAGAAGATGTGGCTGCAGAGGAGAAGTCTGCCCCCAGGACGACCATCAGCTGGATGCTGGCTCTGTTCCTTAGGTCTTCTGGGGCCGAGCCTTTGACGTTCCCTTGGATTCTGAGTCCTATTTCTGTGCACTTGTTCTTCAGTCCCATTCCTTTCTTGACTTCGGACAGAGCACACCATCCCTTTAGCCTGGTAAAGTCATAAACAGCTGGCCTTGGCTACCTGCCACTTGACCCAGATCCAAGAAAATGGACTCTAAGGAATGGGTAGGACATAGGAGGTAGGAAAAAAGGGCCAAGAATTAAGTCAAGGCATTAGGGAAAGCAGCGAGAGTATGTGAACGAACACAGCATACTGCCAGAAGGAAGAGGACACAGAAGAGAACATCAACGTTCTGTCAGGGCTGGTCTGACTTTCTTCTTCCAGAGAAAAGTTGTTTCCCATGTTTGAACATCTACCGAGAACCTCTAGTAGAAAAAGAGCACGGGATTAAATCAGAAAACCAGGGTGTAGAACAGACCACTTATTAAACATGCTAATTAAATGAAGGACAACTTCTTTGATCATTTTCCTCACTTGTAACCACGCTGTCCAACACAGTCAACCACCTCAGTGATTCATTAAATATTTACTGAACACTTACTGTGTCTTCTAATTGTGCTATTTAAAATATGGTTTTTGTTGCAAGGTATTATTATTAGAGAGAATATAGTACATAAATATCCGCAACGCTAAGCACAAATTACTATAGTAAATGCCATTAAGAAAAATTTTAATAAAGTATTTTGGAACTAGGGTGAGACTGGCTTCTGCTGTGGTGATGCTGAAAGTCTAATTAGAAAAACACACAAAAAGAAAAACATGTGAAAACAGCACACCCAACAGATTCTAATACAATAGAGAATCTGTTGGGTGATGTCGGAAGCACACCCCCAAGGTTGCCATGCCTATCACCTCTGTTACCTCACCAGCACCTGCCCACCTATCAGGGAGAACTGCTCCTGCTTCTTGTACAATGTTACACATTCTTCAAGAACTACAACAAATCCTTCTTCCCCTATACAAAGTACTGGAACCAATTACTTTAATGACTGTGGAAGATAAATTACCTGGAATAACTTATTTGAAGCTTTTGCATGATAAAAATAGGAAAGTGGTTACTTTTGGTCAACAGAATCATTTAAATGCCATGACATGAATGGCAATTTACTTATTTCTACATGCACTTAGTGTATCTTAGTAACTAACCAAAGAATTTTACAGCTGAAAGAAAAAAGCATATACGAACACGAATACACATGCATGTCCACTCACACCCCCCCATACCCCACACTTTGTTTTAGGACAATTATTTTATTCTTCCCCGTGTAACACTTTAAAAACCATATTTTGCTCTAAAATAAAAGTTTAAATTCTCATTTTAAAGGCACTTTACCAGGAACAAAATTAACATTTACTGATAAGCAGTTTGGGGGCTGGAGATACATGTCCAGTTCAATTATGGAAAAGCGTTTATTTAACAAAGAAAGGCTAGTTTTCATGGCAGTCAAAGCTGCTGAAGCTCTAAGTGATGTTTTAGGCTTTAAGCTCATGGCCACATGTACCTTCTTATCTGATATGCTTGAACATCTCGACGTATTTACCCTTTTCACTGTGAGGACGGCTCTACTTGTCTGAACATAGCCTTTAAAAAATACAGTTTTTAATAAAATACAGGGCTTGAGGGGGTAACAAAGCTTTTTTATAAACCATGTTGCTGTCACATGGTTTCTCCGGAATCAGGACCGGAGAGAGGGAGACCTGGAGACTATGGTGCTGGGAGGCAAAGCCTAGACTCACTCAGGGGCACGCTGGAGCTAGACTCGTCTGACAGAACCGTCTGGTAGTGAATCTAGGAGGCGGCACATTTTCAGCCCTACCCCCATCAGCCCCTGGAGGTGGGCTGCCCAAATCATGGCCTGCGCCAGGACAGGTGCGCAAACCCAGAGAGGAGCTGCCAGCTGCCAGCCGCCCGCTGACTACAGCACTCCTACAGCAGGAGCAGAGAGCCCTCCCAGAAGGCGGAGCTGGCTGGTTCACCTCTGTGCGCATCAGGCAATTATATTGCATCCTGGCTCATATCTTCGTCAGACAAATGCTTCCAATGAAAAAGTTAAGATTACCACTTAAGAGTTTTGAGATAGGCCCAGAGAAATGACCCAACCACCTCATTTTAAAAAGAAGAATAGAAGATAAAGACAAAAGGTATCGAAGACTTCAAATAGAGGTTAGGAGAGGGAATCTACAAATAGGACATTGTGGACAACAGCATTAGGCTTTATCAGTTCTAAGTGAGCTGAACTTAGTAAAAGCTGGACTGGACAAAAGAATGAGGACAATCAATGCACGATATCATCAACACATGTCCAATACTCGGCACAATACTGGGTCTGTAATAGGGATGAAATGACCAACAAGGAAGAGCTTGAACACAGAGCTGTGAATAGATGGAATAGATGGTGTCAGAGGTAGTTTCTGGCTCGCTGGCGTAAGTATAAGACAGGTTAACTGTAAATGGAGGGTGTGGAAAGGGCTTTCTATGTCAGACAGGTACTTGGACTACAAAATTAATGACCCCCATTTGGGTGATATTGTGACTCAAAATCCCATGCCTCTTTATCTCTACTTAGTGCTTTTCTTTTAAACTATTCAATTTATCACAGCACAGATAGAGATCACCTTCACCATAAATCAACGATGGTCAACATAAAGCCCAAACCTAATTCAGTGTTCTGTCCACTATTTTAATTTCTTCTTAAGTAAGTTAAACCACCATTGCAATCTTGCAAATATTGACAAGTTCTTGTTAATTTTGCTTTAGGTGGGTCATCTGGTGAAGACACACACTGATGAATAGTCATTTTGTATGGTTAAGCTTCACACATAATGCATCAATTATTGCAATAACATGTAATCTCCAAGTAGTAACATGGGTTTAATTGTGCTAAGTAAAATTAGTCCAGATACAAAAGGGAATTCTTTGTGATCATCACTGAAAATTGCAAGGAATAAAGAGCTAACTCCGGAAGTCTTCTGATAATTTTTAAAGCAAGAAATAGCAAAAGGAAGGATCTTTCTAAATAACTAAAAAGTAAGCAAACAGAGAACCCTAGAGTTTAAAGAAAACTAAGAGGTCATTTGGTCCAGCTCTATGAAGAAACATATTGTCCCACACTCCCCACGGATACTACTCAGCCCCTGCAGGAACTTTTTTCCTCACCACTTTTCAAGGAAGCCTGTTCCCTGTGGGGTAGCTATGTTTCTTAAATGAAAACAAATCCAAAAAAATGCTTGTTCTGAAAAAAGACAAGCTGGAAATAGGTTCATTATAATGGAAAAGTATAACAACTAACAATTGGATAGCACTTCAGATTTCACAAAACATTTCACATTAGAAATTTTATTGAATTCTCTCAAAATGCAAACAGATGGCTTCGAACTGTATCCTTTAGTACTGACTTGTTCAAGGTTAGCGACTATAAAGTCTTAGCACGGAAAATGCAAAGTTCAGACTTCTAAGGATTTGAACTCACACAGGAGATGCCACCCACTGAAAAGGTACATAAAAGTCAAGATGTCCCCTTGGATTTAAACTTATTCCAATGAGAGCAAGTTTAGCACACATGCTTTTAGATAAAAACAGTGCACTAACTGTCCCAAAGCATTTGCTCAGTTCCTTTTGTAGAATTTAAAAAGTATTTGCATTTTGTAATTCAAACTCTCTACAGACTATTTATAATTTAATTTTGGTTCCGGTCATCTTATCTTATTTTTAAATAGTTTATTAATTATCTCAGTTGCATTTATGCATGTGCCACAAAATTATTAAAAAATCAATCTAAAATTGGTGATGAGTGTTTAAACAATGAGACCTTTTGTTTCTTAAAATTGACTCATTTATATGTAAGTCAACAACAAAAATGTGTTAAAGAAGCTTTTAGAAATGTAGTTATGCAAAACAATTTTATGAATTGGACTTTAGAGCCAATTTCAAATCTAAATAGACAGAGGCTCAAAAATAAATGAAGTGATTTTTAATAATCAAAAAAAAAAGGGGGGGGGGAGAAAGTGGAAGATGGAACAAAAGTACCTGATATTTCAGTGAAAATAATGAGATTGATTTAAACTGATTTCACGGTAAATGGAATTTGACTCTTGCTTTGCACAGGTTTCAGGCAGCAGGGCAAGTGCTACGTAAATAACCTAAGGAAATTCTTGTCATTAAAGGTTCGGTGAGACTCTGTGGGAAATCAACGCAGTATAACATAACCAATATATTTAGCTCCCCAAACTCTGTGCTAGCAATCAAGGTAATGAAACAAGATGACCCCATCTTCGGGCTCTTTGCCTTGCTTTGCCCCGCTTTGCCCCATGCCCTGTCAGGCACAAATGGCTCTTTACTTTCCTCAAACTATTGCCACAGGGCACAGCAGAGAACAAAGGCTCCATCCACTGTTTGATAAATTCTCCCTTATCTGTGACCAAACCAAGCCATCTTTGAGTACTGCCAGATCTCATGGCAACTGGGTACGTGCCACACACTCAGTGAGGAAGGAATCATTTTTCAAGGTAAGCCACACCTGCACCCACATCTCAGGCTCATGGTCAGGGAGCAGCAGACAGGAAGGACTTGAATCTGCAATGACACTTGCCCATATAGTACACAATCCCAAATTTCCTATTTTTCACAGTCATGACCACCCATGCTTTCTATCTACTTTGGCATTTTCAGAATTTCCAATTTTTTTTAGCATTCTCTCTGGGATGGGCCTTGCAGTTGAATTCTACTCCCTTTGCACCCTAAGAAAACTCTTTATCTCTCCTGAAACCAAAAACTGTTTTGTGCCATGATTAGTTCTGTAGAGGAGGGTGCCCAGGAAGGATCTGGAAATATTCTGAGCGGTGAACAATAAATTTCGCTGTAGTAAAGTCATAATGGAAAAACCTGAGAGAGGATGGACAGGGGGCAGGACCTGTACGAAGCAGCAGGCAGAGTGCAGCAGCTCTGCTTCGTTTCACCAGCAACAGCTTCAGGGTTGTGACTTCATCACCCAGCCATTCCATTCTGGCTTCTATGCAACATTTTTGCAACAATTTGCTAGCTAGCATTAAATGATTCCTTTCAATGTCTTATGAGTTTATTAGGTTTATTGTATTGTTTATGAAAAGGAATTCCTAGCTTCAAAATGTTGATCCCTTAAAAATAAACATGACGGAGTAAAAGAGAGAATGTTACACCGAAGGCTTGGAAGGGATTTTGGGATATTTAGAGTAAAAGAACTGATGTGGCTTATTTTAAACCACTACCCTTAACTACAAAAACCTTACTGCTTTAAAAGCAAGTTTTAAGTTTAAATCACTATTGTTAATATTCAGACAAAAAGGAATGGTAATACCAGATTCTGCTATATATTTTCCTGAAATGGTAACTTGAATAATTTATAGTAACTAGAGAAAATCAACTAATACCAATCTGAAGTTGGACGGTTTTGTGGTTTGATCGAGAACCTCATCCCCTATAATGAAGATGTAGTGAAAAGATCGCATCGGAGGGCGTGACCACACAGTGCAAGTGAATACCATGAAAGGGCAAGTGCGGGAATGGAAATATCTACCACCCAAGTTCTCGCTCTAATTATACCTGAGGGAACATTGCTCATAAGATGAATTGAAGAATGAAAACCATGTACAAATGGTCACAGATTAAATTATTAGAATGTTTAGTATTGTTCAGACATGACACACTATCCTGGATATTATCTTCTTTTTTTTGTTTTGTTTTGTTTGTTTGTTTTTTTAAAAAAATATATTTTATTGATTATGCTATTACAGTTGTCCCATTTCTCCCCGATCATTCCCCTCTACCCTGCACACCCTCTCCCACCCACATTCCCCCCTTTAGTTCATGTCCATGTGTCATAAGTTCTTTAGCTTCTACATTTCCCATACTATTCTTGCCCTCCCCCTGTCTATTTTCTACCCACTATCTATGATACTCATTCTCTGTACCTTTTCCCCCTCTCTCCTCTTCCCACGCCCCTGTTGCTAACCCTCCATGTGATCTCCATTTCTGTGGTTCTGTTCCTGTTCTAGCTGTTTGCTTAGTTTGCTTTTGTTTTAGGTGTGGTTCTTAATAGCTGTGAGTTTGCTGTCTTTTCACTGTCATATTTTTATCTTCTTTTTCTTAGATAAGTCCCTTTAACATTTCATATAATAAGGGCTTGGTGATGATGAACTCCTTGAACTTGACCTTAACTGAGAAGCGCTTTATCTGTCCTTCCATTCTAAATGACAGCTTTGCTGGATAGAGCAATTTTGGATGTAGGTCCCCGCTTTTCGAGATTTCAAATATTTCTTTCCAGCCCCTTCTTGCCTGGAAGGTCTCTTTTGAGAAATCAGCTGACAGTCTGATGGGAACTCCTTTGTAGGTGACTGTCCCCTTATCCCTTGCTGCTTCTAGAATTCTCTGCTTCATTTTAATCTTGGCTAATGTAATTATGATGTGCCTTGGTGTGTTCCTCCTTGGGTCCAACTTCTTTGGGACTTTCTGAGCTTCCTGGACGTCCTGGTAGTCTATTTCCTTTGCCAGATTGGGGAAGTTCTCCTTTATCATTTGTTCAAATAAGTTTCCCATTTGTTGCTCTTCTTCTTCCCCTTCTGATACCCCTATAATTCGGATGTTGGGACGTTTAACGATGTCCCGGAGGTTCCTAAGCCTCTCCTCATTTTTTTGAATTCTTGTTTCTTCCTCATTTTCTGTTTGGTTGTTAGTTTCTTCCTTCTGGTTCACTCCATTCATTTGAGTCTCAGTTTTCCTTCCATCTCTATCAGTTCCCCATGCATCTTCCTTCATTTCACATATTGTAGCCTGCATTTTTTCATCTAATTTGTGAGCAAAATCAACCAATTCTGTGAGCATTTTGATGATCAGTGCTTTGAACTGTGCATCTGATACGTTGGCTATCTCTTCGCAGCGTAGAGGAATTGGCTCTGGGGCTTTTATTTGTTCTCCGGTTTGAGCCATTTTTGGTGGGGTTTTTTTTTTGTTTTGGTTTGGTTTTATTCTCGTCGAGGCTATTACATAGTGAGGGGTCTGGATATTATCTTCTAAAGATACACTGCACTCACCTCTGGGATCATTCAAGCAACCCATGAAGACCCACAGGGGTCCTACCCTTCCTTCTCATGGACCCCAGTGACTAAGCCTGCCCCTTCTTCTAGTCTGAATAAGTATTTTTATTAACAGTCTTTTCTATGCGGTTTCCCAAATCAAGCATCTGGCCTTTTCAGTCTTCAGAATTTTGCTATTAATGAGCAAACAAACATGAAGTATCAATTCCAACATTTATACTGTATTGCTCTGTCCTAGGCAATCGAAATGAATAAAAAAAAAAATCTGTCTTCCTGGAGCTCAGCTGAAACATGAAAGTGGGCACGTGGAAAGGTAAATGAGAGTCCAGCTCAGAGACTGTGAACTTGGGAAGAAGGGCGGTCAGTGGCTGCGGTAGCCCACAGATCCAGTGCTAAGAAGCGGTCTTATCAATTAAGCCCAAAGATTTTTGTTTTAGATTTTAATCCTTTGCCAACTGACTTCCTAACCTAAAAGCCATGAGGTCTGAGAGGAAATGATAAAAGAGAAAGGAAAAAGGAAGGGAGCATAGAGTGGAGAAGCTAGAAGAGAGAAAGAGGTGATTACCAACAGTTAAAGGCAGTGAGTAGAAGCTCCTGCAGTATAGCCTTGGTATAGCGAGAGAAATGACTATTCACCCGAAGGCACCAGCTCAAAGCCTGATGAGGATATGAGGCCAAGAGGACAACGAAAACTGGGGACCTACAGGGGAGAAGGGGAATCAGACAAAAAGGAATGGTAACGCCAGACTCTGCTACTCTCCGTCCCAGGACAAAAGCCCACAGCAACACTGATGAGCACCCACTATCTTCACCAAAACAAAACAGAACAGAATGTCCTTCACTGGAGGAGCTGACAACTGCAATCCGGTCAGGGAAGATGGCGGTAGAGGCACAGAAGTTCACACATGTGGGGAACTGCCTGGCACTTAAGCACAGGAGAAGAGAGAAATAATTCTTTCACAGTTCTCTCCTGAGTCACTTTTCTGAAGTCATCCAAGTACTTCACATCCCAGGGACAATCCCCAGTGTGAAGAGAACCACATTCCTCATCAGAGCTATGGATCCCAAATAAGTGATACAGAGCAGCACTTTCTGCTTATTTTTCTTTTGATGCCGCTGTCTGAGGAGATATACCAAAAAAATACATATATGTATTTATAGATATATAAACGTATGCATATACATATCTATATATACATATAGATACAAGCAATGTCCGAGATTTTACTGCCTATGCTTTCTTCTAGGATTTTTATGGTTTGGGGTCTAAAATTTTAATCTTTAAATCCATTTTGAATTTATTCTTGCATGTGGTATAAGTTGCGAGTCTAGTTACATTTTCTAGCACATATCTGTCCAATTTTCCTAACACCACTTATTGAATAAAGTATCTTTAGCCCATTGTATGTGCTTGCTTCCTCTGTTGAAAATTAATTGACTGTAAAGGTGTGTGTTTATTTCTGGGATCTCTATTCTATCCATTGATTTATGTGTCCGCTTTTACATCGGTATCAGGCTGTTTTCATTACAATGGCCTTACAGTATAGTTTGATATTAGGTAGCATGATTCCTCCAGCTATGTTCTGTCTCAGGATCACTGTTGCTATGTGGAACCTTTGGTGGTTCCATATACATTTTTAAAATATTTGGACTAGTTCTGTGAAATATGCCATTGGAATCTTGGTAGGAATTGTGTTGCATCTACACAATTGAGTGCTTTGAGTAGCATGGACATTTTAATGAAATCAGACTAAAAAGTCTTTGCACGGCAGAGGAAACCATCAACAAAATAAAAAGCCCACCAAATAGAAGAACATATTCACCAATACATCTGATAAGGGGTTAATATCCAAAATTTATAAAGAAGTTACAACACTCAACATCAAAAAGACAAACGATCCAATTAAAAGATGAGCAAAGGATCTGAACAAACGCTTCCATAAAGAGGGCATACAGAGGGCCTAATAGACATAGGAAAAGATGTTCAACATCACTAATGATCAGAGAAATGCAAATAAAAACCACAATGAGATACCATTTCACACCTGTCAGAATGGCTCTCATCCATAAATCAACAAACAACAAGTGTTGGAGAGGATGTGGAGAAAAGGGAACCCCTTGTGCACTGTTGGGGGGAGTGCAGATTGGTGCAGCCACTGTGGAAAACAGTATGGAGATACCTCAAAAAATTAAAAATGGATCTGCCTTTTGACCCAGCGATCCCACTTCTATAATATATCCAAAGAAACCCAAAACACGAATTCAAAAGAACATAAGCTCCCCTATGTTCACTACAGCATTATTTACAATCGCCAACCAAGTGTCCATCAGTAGGTAAGTGGATAAAACAACAATGGGATATTTACACAATGGAATACTACTGAGCTGTGAAAAAGAGGAAATTTTACTCTCTATGACAGCATGGATGGACCTAGAGAATATTATGCTAAGTAAAATAAGCCAGTCAGAGAAAAACAAATACTATATGATTTCACTCATATGTGGAATCTAATGAACAAAATGAACTAACAAGCAAAATAGGGAAAGAATCATTGAGAGATGACAACTAAAGGTTGGGGGAGATTAGGGGATGGAGGGATTGAGCAAAAAGGAAAAAGGACTCATGGGCATGGACAACAGTATGGTGATTGTGGATGGGAAGGAGTATAAGGGGAATAAATGGTAATGGACAAATACAATAAATAGATAAACAAATATTTTTTTAAAACTTTATAGTGCATCTAAATTAACTAGAGATGTAGTAAAAAATGAAGATATTTGGGTTGGCCAAAAAGTTTGTTTGGTTTTAAAGTAAAAATAAGATATTTTTCATTTTCACCAATAACTTTATTGAACAATGTACTCACCATTTTGTTCCACTACCTTATGCCATCTTTCAGGCAACTTCAAAGTTCCATCTTCCCCAAACTTTTCTATCTTTCTGAGCAAAGAACCATCCTAGATACTTATGCAGTCTTCCAGGGAATTGAAATTTTTCCCATTAAGTGAATTTTGTAAAGACCAAAAATAAATGGAAATCCAAAGGTGCAATGCCTCGTGAATATAGCAGATGTATCGGAACTTCCCAGCCAAGCTGTTAAGAGTTTTCACCTAGTCATCACTGAAACATGCAGTCTTGCATTTTCCTGATGAAAGATCATTCTATTGATTGATTCTGGATGCTTTTCACTGAGTGCTGCTTTCATTTGGTCTACTTGGGAGCGGTATCTGTTGGAGTTAATCGTTTGGATTTCAGGAAGGAGCTCATGATAGAGGACTCCCTTCCAATTCACCATATACACATCACCTTCTTTGGATGAAGAATGGCCTTTGGTGTGGTTGGTGGTGGTTCATTTCACTTGCCCCACAATCACTTCTGTTCCATATTATTGTAAACTAATGTGGAACAGAAGAGATCCAGTTTTCATCATCCATCACAATTTGTTTTAAAAATGGAACGTTTTGTTATGTTTAGGCAGGGAATCGCATTTGGGAATATGGTCAAAAAGGGTTTTTTGGGGGCTTAACTTATGTGGAACCCAAACATCAAAGTGATTAACATAACCAAGCTGGTGCAAATGATTTTCAATGCTTGATTTGGATATTTTGAGTATGTCAGCTACCTTCTGCACAGTATAACGTTGATTGTTCTCATTGTCTGAATTTGATCACCATCAATTTCAGTAGATCTACCCAACCATGGAGCATCATCCAATGAGAAATCTCTGGCACAAAACTTCACAAAGCACTTTTGACACATTCAAACAGTCACAGCAGCTTCTCCATATACTGCAGAAATCTTTTTTTTTTTTTGCATTTCAGTTGTATTTTTTACCTTTCTTAAAATAATAAAGCATAATATACCAGAAACATGGCTTATTTTCTTCCATCTTCAATATTAAAATGGCTACACAAAAATTCACCAATCTTGATAAGTTTTTTTAAAGTGCATGCTGATATGACAGCTGTAACAATACAATCTAACAAAATTGTTTCAAATGAAGTTAAACTAAATACTACTAGAGCCATCTTGTGGGGGGGGGGATGAACGAACTTTTTGGCCAACCCAAAAATTCAGACTTACTAATATAGTAAGTCTGGGGTGGGACCAAAAAGTCTGCATTTCTAATAAGCTCCTAGTTGATTCTGCTGGAGTTCATTCTGAATAAGAATATGGGGCCCCCTTTCTCCTGCTGCCACAAGAAAAATTGATGACAGGGATAGAGGAATCAGTCAGGTTATATAAAGATAATCCAAAAGAAGCAGCTGAAAGTAAGGCCAAGGAAACACTGGACAATGTCCACTGGTGGAATAGAACAAATGGAAAATCGACATTTATTAACTATCAGTTTTGTACTAGGCACCTTCATACATATATTAACTCTCACAAATCCTGGGAAGGATACATCTCACCTTTTACTATAAAGGAACTACCCTGAAATCACTGAGTGCACACATGGCAGAGGCAGGAGTCAAACCAAGTTCTGTTTGACTGGAAACTGTGCTTTTTCTTCAAAAAACAACTGACTCTCTGAAAAGCCAAACCTGTGACAGAAATAATAAGGAGAAGCCATGAAAAGTTAGTCTTTTCTACACATTGTGAACAAAAACAGAGCTATGTGGTTGACCTGACAAGCTCAGTAACCATAGAGCATAGTCTGATCATAAATTCCTAACTGGGCAGATCATGGCAGGTAGTCAGGTCCCAGGCCTACAGCTTCCTTAGCAAAGGTCAATCTTCGCTAAGTGAACTCTGTCTATTCATTCACTGTTCTTCCTCATCAAGGATAACATACCTTTGAAATGTCAGAGTAATTTTCTCTTCCAGATCTCTTGGAGGCACAACCACGAGCACAAGATCACTAGAACACAAGACCACGAAACTTTTCACTGTACCTTATTGCCCACCACAAACCAACTCTATTTACTGTAAATGTTAACTATCCTGTACACACCAATGTAAAAGAAGCGTCTCAGCCCTGGCTGGTGTGGCTCAGAGGATTAAGTGTGGACCTGCAAACCAAAGGATTCCTGGTTCGATTCCCAGTCAGGGCACATACCTGGGTTGCAGGCCAGGTTCCCAGTAGGGGGCGTGTGAGAGGCAACCACACAGTGATGATTATCGCCCACTCTTTCTCCCTCCCTTCCCCTCTTTAAAAATAAATAAATAAAATATTTAAAAAATAAAAGAAGTGTCTCTTCATTTTGCTTTTTATCCAATCCTGCAAATTTCCCCAGTTTGCTTTCTCCCCATCTTCTTAATCTACCACCAGTGGATTTCATGGATCTTCCTTATGTTTTCACCTTTGATTCTAAATGTGTAAAATAAACTGCAAAACTGCCATTCTCTGGTGCATTTTTCTCAATTCGTGAGATCTTACCTCCAGGTGTGTCCTCAAAATTTGGCTTATATAAACTCATAAAAGTTTTCTACAGGTTTGGACATTCTTTCATCTACAACAGGAAGTGCTACTTGGTAATAAAAGGAAATGCAATTAACAAATTCCACCCTAAATTTATTTCTAACACACAGAGTAAACTTATAAAAGCACATGTTAAACTATAGTAAAGCCAAAAAGTAAGAATGAATTTGTTTGCCAAAGGGGTCTTGTTCTTCAAGGCATAAATTCAACCAAAATTCTCCAAAGGTTAAATAGGGTAAACCACGTAATAAACTAGAAAATACAAATAGGACATTTTAAAGTATCAGTACATTTGAGCTTTAATTTTCAAAATGGAACACTGTTCTTTCAGATTTGGTTTAGTGCATGACACATTAAGAAAATCTGAACAAATACCATTTAATATTAATTCTAATGGATAAAAAAATTCTATTGTCTCTTAAAGAGACAATACATCTCACAATGAACTCACCAGCATTCTTACCAGCTGGGACCAGTTAACCACATTTACCAAATAAGGCAAGTTTTTTCAATGCTTGAAATCTTTCTACAGTGAGCTCACTTCACTTCTCACTATGTTTTCTACAGTAATTGTAGAGGTCATCTCTCTGATTCAGAGTCAGTAAATCACCAGACATTCAACGTAAACGTGGGCTGCACGGTCTCCAGAGAACATTCAGTCGAGCTTCATAGTTTTACTGAGTATATATAGAAGAGAAAGATGCAAAATATACTCTAATTGCAGAATGGCCAGAAGCCATATTAAGCAAAACCTATTAATAAAGTCAATGAGAGATGTTTACAATTGGAATTAAAAATAGCAGACCCGACCTTATTTCTCAATATATATTTCAAACATACTTCTTGTTATCTAGCACTGAGTCTACACAAACGTATCCACAAATTTCAATAATGTCGGCTAAGAAATGAGTTATCTACATGTTCCAAAAAAATGAAAATAAGTTTTTCCATTATAAATGGAATGCTTCGTTTTACAGTGTAGAAACAATGCATATGGACAAAATGAAGCGAAACCTATAATGAGATTTACCACATTCTTACTTAAAGCCACAGTGTTGGGTTGTCCACCATATTTGAGTTTCTGTTGCAATTTGAAATTGAAACAAAAGCATGCAACTGTAAAGTGTTTTTACGTGGCTTTCTCTTAAATACTTAAATGCATTCTACATAAGAGGTAAAAAAATATTCATCACCTTCTAAACTTTTTTTAAGATTTGTTTATTTATTTTTAGAGAGAGGGGAAGGGAGGGAGAAAGAGAGGAAGAGAAATACCAATGTGTGGTTGCCTCTTGCACGCTCCCAACTGGGGACCTGGCCTGCAAACCAGGCCTGTGCCCTGACTGGGAATCAAACTGGCGATGCTTTTGTTCACAGGCCAGCACTCAATCCACTGAGCCACACTAGCCAGAGCTAAACTTAATATATATATATATTTTTTTTTATTGGTTTTAGAGAAAGAGAGAGAAACATTGATTTGCTGTTCCACTTTATTTCCACATTAAATAAATGGTTGGTTCTTGTATGTGCCCTCACCAGGGACTGAACCTACAACCTTGGCATATTGGGATGATACTCTAACCAACTGAGTTACCCAGCCAGGGCCTTCTTCTTGTGTGCAAAACCATAGCCCTAAATTGAGAAAATATATTTGGCTTCAAATGTAAAAGATTTGCATGAAGGTAACATCTGAAGTAAAAAATTTTGGTGTTTATGTTACAAATATGACTTTGAACTACTAATCTGTTCGAGGTCATGGCCAATTTAATCTTACTATAAATTTTCTGTTTTCCCAAAGTAGGAAGGCAAATCATCAAATGCACATTACTAAATCTGTAATACCAGAGAAGGCCCTATTTGCATGAAGACCTAAAAGACTGCAGGAGGGTGAAAAGTGAAATTTGTTTTAGGCCTTAGACCAGGAGTTGGCAAAACGTTTTCTTCAAGGGCCAGGATAGTAAATATTTAACGTTCTGAGGGCCACATGGTCTCCAATATAACCACCCAACCCTGCTTTTATAACATTAGAGCCACCATTGAAAATACATACATACATGAGCAATGTTGTATTCTAATAAGACTTTATTTATAGGTGCTAACATTGGAATTTAACATAATTCTCACATGTCACAAAATATTATTCTTTTGATTTTTTTAAACCATTCAAAACTGTAATAACCATTCATAGTTCCTGGGCCACACAAAAGCAAGCAAATGTGGCCTGCAGTTTGCCAATCCTGGTCTTAAAGCAGAGAAATTAATATTAACATTCTCAGGTCAGGAAACAAAGGAACACCCTTCCACTGCAGGATGGAGTCACCCTGGTCAGTCTGTACTGAGGTGCATGTGGAGCTGGTGCAGAACTGTTAACACCACACAGGATGGTGGACTCAATCTCTCCTTTGCCATCCTTCCTTTGGAAACTTGGTAACAGCAGAATTCACAAAGGGGAGATAAGCTTCTCCTGCCCAAAGGGAAGGACAGAAGTAACTTTTAAAGAAGAAAAGATGTGGTATACTGGAGAACTCATACTAACTCAATAGGAAAATATTCCAATGGCTGGTGCTGCTGAATGAAAGCAGAGAATGAGAAAGATGGTGCCTTTGAGAAAAACTAAGGACTAACGACGAGGCTCATCTTTAAGCTCACAGAAAAGAGCAGGTTTATAATTCACCAGAGGGTAACTGGTGCAAACTCAGAGTCAAAGGCCTTTGTGATCTAACACAGGCCTGAAGCTGTCTCCCCTCACCCTCCTGCTGGTGGGATTTTCTAGTTAGCAGCCTTGTGTGGCCAGCAGGTATGCAAACCTGATTGGTTCCCTGGTGGTGGAACAAAATTTATCATGAGCATTCTAATGCAAACAGTGATGAATCCCTGGCTGGGAGCTGGTCTCTCCAACTCCAGCTTTCACAATGCTCACAAACTATCTCCTTGAAATACAGGTTGGAGACTCAACTGCCACAGCAGTGCAGTGTTGTGATTAGGAACATGTGCCTTTGAGCCAAACTGCCTGGGTTCAGTCCCTGCTTTGTCACTCACTTGCTGCCTAATCCTAGACAAATTACACTGCACTCTTTGTGGCTCAGTTTACTCACTGGTAAGAAGAGAGTGAAAACAACCCCTCCTTTACAGGGTTGTTGTAAAGATTAACAAATATACATGAGCTGCTGAGAATACTGTCTGACACATATGATGTCTATTAACATGATTTTTGTTAACCAAAACAAAACAAAAAACAAAAACAAACAAACTCCTTTACCCCAGCTGGATATTTCCCGCCTCATTTCTCACTAATTTGACTTCACTTCTATTCACATACACATGCTAACCATGGCCCAGGATTTATTCACACTATGGGTTATGAGATACAGGTGGGTTATTGTTGGGAACCGCCCTGCCTGGTTTCAGGGGCTGTAACCCGCCCCCTCCCCCATGGCTAAGGCTGAGTGAGCGACCTTCGGACTGTGAACCACTAAGGAGACAAAGCTTATCTCCCTGGTAGGAGCACTGCTTCTGCTTCATCCATAACTGGCCCCTAATGTTTGGTCGGTCAGCCAGTGACGGGTAAGACTCCCTCAAGAGAGGGGCCACCTAAGACAGGCACGATCACATGGAAGGCCCTCAAGGAAGGACTTGGGGGCTACAGCAAAAGGGGTGGGTGATGGAGCCTCACCCCCTGGCTATCCTGACATAGCTTGAGTGGTCATTCCGTCTGGGAG
This sequence comes from Glossophaga mutica, assembly GCA_039655065.1. NCBI lineage: Eukaryota > Metazoa > Chordata > Mammalia > Chiroptera > Phyllostomidae > Glossophaga > Glossophaga mutica. The sequence goes on from CM077308.1 coordinate 67,288,043, forward strand.
AAGTTTCCTTATTTCTTGGCTGCTTTGCTGACTCTGCTCCACTTAAGCCTGAAACAATGACAGAGGGCAGTGCAGCGCTGTGCTGGATAGGGCGGGCTCCCCAGGTGATCAGGCCTAAGAAAGAATATACAAAATCCTGTGAAAACTGCTTTTGCTAAGAATGCTCTCAACTAAATGATAAGGGTCAGAGCAGAAAATTCGCTTGTTTCCCAAAGTTTTGTAGCCCCTTAGCTAACAGACCCTGACTCAGAATAAGCCCTCAGAGTTCTTTGTATGTTATCTATTGTTTGATTCTTGCTGCCTGAGAATGATTGATGAGCTTTACCTGTATTCCTGTGTAAAACGAACCTAATAAAAGCCATTGAGGAAGGGGCTCTTGGCCCTTCTCCTTTGACAGATAGGCCGCCTCTCCGCCTCAAGCAGGTCGTGTCTTGGTAACCTTATTCTTATCTGTGGTGGCTGGGTGGGGCCCTGGGGGCAGAGCCCCCCCACAGGTTATATGATCAGTATCATGGGTTATAACCAACATTTGTTTTAATGAAGTGGATTAGAGTACAATGGAAAACATCATATTACATCATATGTAAAACAGAATTATGTTAGCAAATATAATCACTCAATTATGATGTAAATAGCATTTCTTAATGTGTCTCGTGGTTTTAAAAATAGCTCTGAAAATCACACCAGAGTATATCAAGTTTCCAAACCAGATCACAACATTTTTATACCACTACGACTCTTCTGATTTTGCCTGGGATACTGTTTTCCCTGGTACTGACTAGAAAATTTCTGCCAGCCTTTAAATTGCACCTGCTAAATACTACAACTTCACAGAAGTCTTTGCCAGCTTCCCCTGGTTAAGCAGAGTGAATTGCTCTTTCTGCTGCACTCACAAACTATTATGTGTATATTTCAGATACATCACTGATCCCATTCCCTCATAATTATTTGCTTCTCTGGAGCTTCTCCTGTTATACTGTGAGCTCCATAAAGGCGAGCATCCTATTTTATTTTTGCATCCCCAAAACTTAGCACTATGTCTAATACAAAGCAGATCATCACTGTCTAGTTGAAAGTTTTTGTATCAATGACTTCAAACAAGATGGATGAGGGCATGCTAATCAAATTTCTAATGACTCCAGGCTGGGAAAAGAGGATGAGGCAGCAGAGGAGAACATGTCAGTATATTAGATGATAATATCTAGATGCCAAAAGCTTTCTTTACGGTGGAATGAAGTAACTGAGACACTGGAAGTCTCACCATCAAATCCAAAAATACTACTAGGGAACTATGGAATCAAAGAGCTCTACTTAAGAACTGCTGAGATTGCATTTAGATCTGAATAAACAATGAGGCATAAATGGCGACAAGGGAGATAATTTTATTCTTCAATATTGATGCTTCTTTTGATGTTACAGTAACCAGACACTCTGGAGCTTCGTGTTCAGTTTCATCACTAAATTTAACAAGACCAATGAAAAAATCGAAGCTGTTTATAGAAAACAAGATTTCAATAAGTTGAAACAATATCATAGTAAGAATAACTAAATTTAACAGATGTTCAGCAAATGTGGAAGCTTCCTGACAAATACCGACCCTGGCAACTTGGACATGGGTGCTCCATACATTTTTTTTTTTTTTTTTTGCTGAACACTAAAATATGTATATTTCATATGTAACAAAAAGTTTTAGTTAATTTTATAGGGGAAGTAGTCTGAGGTTCTTCACGATTTAGCTTTTAAATCTATAGAAGTTTCCTAAATTTCTAACTCACTGATTCACAGGCTTTATAGGGTTTCCAGTTACTTCAACGTGTATCACAAAGTTTTAATTCAAATTTGATATACATAAAATATGGGTGAGGGCAACACGAACAGCCCAATAACATACCATTAAAATACATTTGCAACAACTGCAAAGAACAGATAATAAGGTGCAAAAGTTAGTATTCTATAAAAAGGATTTGGAAGTGTTTTCTCAACAAACAAGCAACCATTAAAGCATACATTTAAAACACATGGTGGCTGAACTCACTGATGACAGTCATTTTATCAAATCTCCACAGTAAACATTAAATGATGCATACTATAAACCCACCTTTACTCGATGCTTGTAATGCACTCCTATCTGTACCTGCAACTTGTTTTGAAGCCTAAAGTGTAAAATAAAATGTTCCCAATTTTATTGTGGTGGTGTTTGAATTTTCCACAGGAGTCAACAAGAAGTCTCCTAAGTATTATGGAATATTTCTAAATATATAAATTTGAAAAAAAGAAAACACTGATAACATTCCCAACCATTTCAAGGACCAATGAAAAGACCGTGATCTCGAGCAAATAAGGTGCCAATAAAAATAGCAGTGTGTGGCCCTGGCTGGTGTAGCTCAGTGGATTGAGCGCGGGCCTGCGAACCGAAGGATCGCGGTTCGATTCCCAGTCAGGGCACATGCCTGGGTTGCCAGGCCAGTTCCCGGCAAGGGACATGCAAGAGGCAACCGCACATTGATGTTTCTCTCCCTCTCTCCTTCCCTTCCCCTCTAAAGATAAATAAATAAAAAAAAAAAATCTAAAAAAGGAAAAAAAAAGTACTTAAAAAAAAAAATAGCAGTGTGTGTAGAGCAAGGCTCAGGACCAAAGTACGTATCATGAAATGATTTTAGAAGCATAAACTATCACGTAGAAAATTCTTCCACAGTAGGGCAGCCAGTAGATGTGGTAGAGGAAAGAACATGTCTACAAATAAAACACCAGCTCTTAAACCAAGGAAACCGCCTCGCTTCCCAGAGCAGATACAGCGTTCACACGGGAAATTCGCTCTGTGGATGTGCTCCGAGGGGAGCTCCTGAATTCACTGCTGTCCCTACTGAAAGAAAGAGACCTAGAAAACTTTCCTTAGTTAACAGGAGCATCTCCTGCCACCAGGTTAACTGGAAGCCACTAAATTTGCTACAGAGAAGACTTCATTACAAGGAGAAAGGCTTGATTCTCATCCAAGAAGGCTGACCACTAAAGAGTGAAAATAAATCTTAGTGTATAGCAAGGTTTCATTCTCAAGTATTAAATTCAGCAAGGACATAGTAAGATTCCACTACATTTCATTAATTATGATTTATGTATGACATTATAAGTTGCATTAATCTTTTTAAAAACTGTACATTTGACCTAAAATTAGCATAAAACTCTTTTGTAAAAATACAATTTGTGAGGAAGCTTAAAATGCTTCCTAAGCATTAGTCATCAGGTATCAGCATAAGAATAATTAGAAGGTAAAATAGTGATAATCTTCTCTATAATTTATTATAATCAAATTAGAACATGAGCTTATTCTCCTATCTGAGCACATAGTAGCCATTTAATAAAGTTATAATAATCTATATATGTATGCAAACACACATACACATTTAACACATGGTAATATAGTATTATAAGTTGACTTAATATATTCAACAGAATGGCTTTTGGGTTGTACCCCTACCCAGATTTCTAACTTGATGGGAGGCTAACCTTTGCCCTATAACTGGCAAGCTTTGCGATGTACATAAAAACATGACAGCTCAACAGACTTTGTAATACGCAGAGACACAGAAGAGTGCCACCGGTCAAGTGCACAGACCACCGCCAACATCCTGTCTCCAGGAAATATGATCTGGTTTGTTTTTCTACTGATGGCAATGAGGTCAAACAGGGCTGATACTCACCTCATACAGATGTTGTAAGGATGGTAAAAACACACTATTAACTACAAAAAAGTTTACAGGAAGGTAGGGCATGGTGCCAAAATTCATGAGGTGTCAGAGGCTTGGATCTGAATCCCAGCTAGGGGACAAGGGCACCCCTGTGTAGTTAGCAATGCTACATGATTTTTCCACGTCTCAGGTGAGTTATGTGAGCATGATGATACTTTCTACTTCGGAAGAGTGTTGTAAGAACTAGCAATCCATAACTTGTATAGTATTATTAATTATGAGTAATGGCCTTCTAAAGCCCTCTTGTGGGGTAGCCTTGTGAACCACACTTTATCAATATTTAACTGTCAAGTCAGATTTGTCTCTCTCTCTGCATGAAACAAAATAAGGCAAACTAACCTACATGATGAACAATGACCTTATTTTTGTTGCAATACTTTGGTTAATATTGACAGAAAGTATATAATAAAAATAATAATTATTAATTATAAAACAAAAGCAATTAATAGCTTAGTGCTCACTATGCAAAAGAAATTATGCCAGGAAATTTACATGAAATGTCAAATCATACTGTCATAGCAATTTTATGAAGATGGTTCTTTTACTTTCTCCATTTTTCAGATGGGGAAATTAAAGGCTTAAAAGAGGGAATTATTTTACCCAAGTTCATAATTCCTACAAGTTTTGAGGGCCAGGTTTTGATCTCAAGTTTGTATGACTCTACAGAACTTACCCTTATATAATTATAAGATGTGATCTCACTCTCCAAAAGAGTTAACCAACAAATTTTCCTTGTTTAGATTATTTTTTTTTAAGGAATCACCAAACAGATGGTGGTGCTACTAAAGAACTGTACAGGTTTTATCTCATTTCTGATTAAAATCTGACTCCACACCTCACTGGTTGGGTGACCTCAGCTAATTTACTTACCTTTCCTGCACCTCAGTTTCTTTATCTACAAAATAAATTAATAGTTTTCTTACCTAATATGTTGATTGTGAGGATTAAATGAGTTTACATGTAAAGTGCTTAGAGCAGTATGTGGTTAACTATTATAGAGGGTAATACTATTATTGTTTAAAAAGACCGAATAGCAAAAATCAGTAATTCTGCAACCCGGTATAACATAATAGGGCCTACTAACTAGATGTACAATAAAGGGAATTACAAATAGTTTCGAAACAGCTATTAAATGGCTCAGAGTTTGCCCAGAGAATTCAGTCCCAAAGACAGTCCTTGCCACAGAACATCTGTCCAGGAGACAGGCACTCAGCTCAGCGGCCGTCAGCAGCACATGAAAAACCAATCCTCACTCCTCTCTTAGGACTCATTGACAACAGGAGAAAAAGTACAAGGACCTCATCCACATCTGACCCTGTATATAAACCATGCTATTTCAGATGTTCTCGCCATAAATCAAAAGTATGATCTGTTAAATTAGATAAATAATTCAGTTCAGTGACCAAAACTTTATAATTTGGAATAAGTAAAGCATCTGCAATCCTTCTAGATTCTCTCTCAGCCATTTGTATATTTCGAACAACGAATCAGTACAGCCATTTTCCACATGAAAAATAGAAATCTAAGGCTATAACAGGAATTAATCATGATAATTCTCTATAGATTTTTTTAGATACTAAATGCTAAAATAATTACAATTTTCAAAATAATAAACAAATGTTCAGAGACAGAATCAAACTCTACTACAGACAGAACAAAGGGACAAGAATCATCAGGTTCCATCACAGTCTTCAATATGAAATCAACGTAAAGAGAAAAAAGTTCTATGATGAAATGACTAATATATTAATTTTTTATTTAAATCATAGAGGAATGTTCATGAGTTCTATTAAGATCTAATTAAAAATGAAAATCAGTCTTTTTAAAAGTATATATTTATTGTTTATACTGTTACAGTTGTCTCAGTTTTCCCCCCTGGGTCCCCCACTACCCAGCCCACTCACTCCCCCAGGCAATCCCCACATCGTTGTCCATGTCCATGGGCCACACATGTATGTTCTTTGTCTACTAGATTCCTGTGCTGTACTTTACATCCCTATGACTATTCCATAACCACCAATCTGTACTTCCTAATCTTTTCACCTTTTCTGCCCATCCCTCCGGCCCCCTCCCACTGGCAAACATCAAAATGTTCTCTGCATCTACGATTCTGTTTTTGTTCTGCTTGCTTGTTTACTTTGGTTTTTAGAAGCAATTGTTGATTGATATGTATTTATTGCCATTTTATTGTTTAAATTTTTGACCGTCTCTTAAAGAAGACCCCCCCCCCTTTTTAAAGATTCCATTAATGTATTTCTAGAGAGAGAGGAAAGGAGGGAGAAAGTGAGGAAGAGAAACATCGAAGTGTGGTTGCCTCTCATGTGCCCCCTACTGGGGACCTGGCCCACAACCCAGGCATGTGCCCTGACTGGGAATCTAACTAGCGACACTTTGGTTCGCAGACCAGTGCTCAATCCACTGAGCCACACCAGCCCAGGCAAAGAAGACCCTTTAACATTTCATATAATAATGGTATGGTGATGATGAATTCCTTTACCTTTTTTGGGGAGGGGGGGCATCTGGGACATCCTTTATCTATTCTTCAATTCTAAATGACAGATTTGCTGGGTAGAGTAATCTTGGTTTTAGGTCCTTGCTTTTCATCACTTTGAATATTTCTTGCCAATCCCTTCTAGCCTGTGAAGTTTCTTTTGAGAAATCAGCCGTGAAAAACATTTCCCATATAAATAAAAAAGTACCTTTTAGCTTTTATAGGCAGTACTTCTCAAGCCTCTCTTATCCCTAATGAAACCAGTCAGCGTGAATTCCCACGATGTGGTAGAAAATTTTAAATCAAGGGAAATAAATTAACTTTACCTGATTCAAAGTGGGCAAGTTTGGACATACTCAAAACATTTTTATAATTAAGATATGTCACACTAAATCATTTGTTTGCTAAAGGTAAAGAAAGGAAATAAAATATCTTGCAAAAGAGTATTCTAAAGAACAGCCTGGAGGAATGAGACTAGCGGTGTGAACGAAAAGGGTGCTGTAATAAATCTGACCAGAAGCAACCTCACAGGACGATCCGATCATAAATTCCGGACTGGGCAGGTCACGGCAGCTAGCCAGGACCCAGGCCTATAAAAATGTTATCTTTGACTTAAGCGAGCACTGTCCATTGTTTCTGTGCCTCCAGGTTAATCAGCCTTTGAAATACTTCCATTTCATACCATTCAGAAGTATAACCACCCTCAAAAGAGCACATAATCCTGTTATCTACCCTGTAATCCAACCATAGAGACATATCTGCTTTGCTTTTACCCCTGTTCATGTAATCTCCCTTACATTCTTGCCTTAATTGTAAATGTGTAAAAGAAACCGCAAACTGTCATTCTGGGAAGCATTTGAGATATTGCCTCCTGGCAGCAGATTGACACTGGTCTAAGGAATGACATTCTATCCCTCATGGTGTCACCAACTAGATGGCCAAGCTGTTTATATGTGGAATATGAGCACTGGCCTCTTGAAAGTCAGTTCCATCTCTTGAAATATCTAATAGTCTGGTTTGTATATACGTTTGCGCCCACATATACAGAAACACACACACACTTCCCCATAATGTATTTATTTGCCTTTTACTGGGAAGAGTCAGTATGCACAGAAACAAGCGTGAAAAGTGCAGGTATGACTTACAATTGATTGTCTCTGGGGACAAGGAGGAGATTTCCGGTATTATCAATGAAATACAACTGTTGATTTATACGAAAGTGTGGAAACAAATTATAATTCATTCTGCTTTGTTATAATGCTGTTCTAAATGTATTCATATTGTGAAAATTCCTGTGGGTATTAATAATTCTGAATACCTACTTTCACTCATTTTTAAAACACAGATTGGCAGAGTATCAGAAGACACATTAAAGAAAGCAAACATTCAACACTACTAACACATGTAACAGGCCGGGCCAGCAATACCATTCCGTTCTGTGAATATCACTAGACTAAGAACCTTTAAATAAATACTCTCTTGACAACTGTTCATAGATAATTCTTCTAATCTTTAGCCACTCAAAAAGCAGGACCCATCTCCTCTGTCCTGGAGTTCAACAACCCCATCATTAACCTTTCCTAATGCCTCTCACAGATGCATGGTGCTTTTCTCCCACAACTGTAACTCATTCAGGACTGCACTTTCCACAGCAAAGTATCAAGTGTCTCAAAGCTCCATAGAACACACTACAAAGGAAATGTTTGTGGTCCATGGACTTTATCCACTCCGGTTAAATAGGATCATCTGGTTGTAAGGAGAGGGCCACTTTGACTCAGCATTTTCCACTCGGACCAAGCTACGGAGGTTTGCTGACTGCAGGGGAAGATTCTACACTTAATAGACACTATCACCTTCCAGCTGGCTCATCGGTCTGAGCACGCTTGTGGGAAACCTCCACTCTGTGAAAAGCAGCCGAGTGTCATTTCTAGAATCAACTTTCTTTACCAACTAAGGAAATACCCAAGTGAAACAATGAATAAAGCATTAAAAAGAGATAAACACTTTGAAGGATTTCTATTTCTACCATGATATTTTTGCAGTACCAAAAGAAAACTGAAATATATTCAAATGTATATTTCAGAAGAAAATAACTGCTTTTTATTCACTTTACTAAAAAATGAAAACAAAAACAAACAAAAAAAATGACTACTTAGCAGCTTAGAATCAATTTGGTATTAAGAGCATCAGGCAAACAAAACAATCACCACCCAAAGACCAAATGCTAATCTTTATACTCAACATTTCATTCGATTCCATTTAGCCACAGGTTTAACCTTCTAATGAGCAGGCAAAGGCACAGTCTACTACTGTGTGCTCTCAGTGGGTCCGTCCATCAATTAAGATGTTCAGAAAATAAAATGGGTGTAATTGCTCATGCTACCACAACTGTAGCTAACGGAAAACTTCAAATAATAATCCATACACACATGAAATTTACTATTTTCAATGGGACAGAAAACTTAGAATGTCCCACATTTAAAAAAAAAGAATTTTTCACAAAGCTCTTTAATTGATAAAAATTGATAAAGTGAAATATTGTAAATCAGGGCTGCGAAGTCAAACGGCTTGATTTTATCTCCATCATCTATCTGACTTCCCAGCTCTGTGACCTGGTGCCGCTCAATCATCATTGTCAGCATTATAACACAAGGTGTAACACTTTTACTCACATCGCAGGTGGCTTTAAGGATTTAATCAGGACACAGACATAAGAGTTCAGTGAGAAGCCCTACCATACAGAGGTCAATAAACACCAGCTATTTTTATTCTTAAAAAGACTCTTCCTTGCTCTGGAATACCACATTCTTGGTATTTTCTTCCTTCATCTGCCCCTTCCTTCTCAGTCTTTTTATCCACCCTGTTTTTCTTTCCCCAAACATTAAGTGTTGAGAGTTCTCAGATTATAACTCAGTCCTCTCCTCCGCTCTTTCCCAGTGGGACCTAATCTACCCCCATGATTTTAGTTACCACCCAGAGAACAATAATTCCCTAAGGTATATTTCTAATTCAGATCGGATTACACACCTCCATTTGGAGGAACACTGAACTCATTACGTCTAAAAGCCAGAATCACCATCCTTGCCATCCAAACAAAAATGCTACCTATCTCAGTAAGTGGCTTCAAAACCATCCAATTATGCATCTCATACCCCTGGGAGTCATCTCTGAAATGTCCTGTTCCTCACTTTTCAATGTGTAACCCATTTCCTGTCTATCCCTTTCCATTTTCCTCTGAAATATACCCCTTGGTCTCCACAGCACCATCACCTTCTCAATCTAAAGTTTAGCCCTATCCAATAGCTCCCAACTGGTTTGCACAAGAGCAGTCTTGCATCCTCTCATGCCATGCAACTAGAATAATACCTAAAAATGCAAATATAATGTCACGTCTCTACCTGAAACTTCTCTTTGGCTCACCAGTGCCCTTAGAATGAGGAATAAAATACCATGAACCATTGACACAGTTTCTGCACTTGTCCTCCATCCCCATGGTCCTCCATATCCCTACACACGGGGTCTTTTTCCTTTAAATGCCAGCCTCTTTCCTCCTCCAAGGCCTTGATTCACACCCACTTTGTTCCTTCTTCAAGAATGTATAAAAGGTTCTCCCCTCCCCACCCTTGTATGTCCATGTCTAGTTATTTCTTCCTCACCCTTTATTTCTCTGCTTAACCGACAATTCCTCTAAGAAGGCATTTCCTGGTTCTGAGGACAAGGTCAGTTCCATTAATTAGACTCTCATGAAGCATGCTGCACTTCGCATCACAACGCTCAGTGCATTTGCAATGACGTTAGTGTCTGTTTCCCACAAAAGATAGTGAGGGACACAAGTGCAGGGATCCCAGTTGTCTTGTTTACAGTTGGATCCCTTCATTTTAAACACCATGATTGCCACATGCAGGCCCACCATGACACTGATAAATGTTTGCTTCTTTAATTAACACAGACACAGTTCCGGCTTAGTCCCTGACTTGGTAATTGTTCATAATTGGTGGAGAAATGTACATAAAACCAATTCAAGGCAGAGTGTGATAGCTTTCTACAGGAAATAAGGAATAAGCTCTATGCATTGTATGCGGTGGGGGGGGGGGGGCGGTCGATTCTAGAAGAGAAGCTAATGAGGAAAAGCCTACGTAAGGGAGGCTTTTTTTCTGGTGCTGGGTGATGAGCCATGGAGAGCTAACAAGACTTCAACAAGGGAAGGGTAAGAAATGTTCCAGGGAGAGAAAAGAGGTTGGGCAAAGCCATGGACAGAGGCATACTGAAATGCAGCAAATGGGCATAGTGTGGACAGCTTCCATGATCAGGATTAAACTGTCTCTCATGGAGAACAATTGAAGGTTTCATCATTGAAGAAGGAGAACGGTGGGGAAATCTGTTAACAGATTAGGATAGGAGTGTGCAGGCCAACTATTAGGCTATTTCATTCAATACTTCAAACAGAAGAGATGGAGGAAAGAAGGAAAAGTAAATCTGCAGTAGAATGGGTAGCATTGCTTGAATGAGGAAAGGGGACATCGCTGACCAAACAGAAAACCAAAACAGAGAAAGGATCAGGGAAGGATGGGAGATGATGAGTTCTATTTTGAAAACCCTAAGTTTTATATCCTTACATAACGGTGTTCAGGTTAAAATGCAGATCTAAGAAAAAAGATGCAAGTAAATTTCAGAAAATATTGCACTCAGGGAAATTTTAATTGGTATATAATCATCTAAACATTAATGCAAAGGCTCGACAAACATGCCTAAGGTTTTTCCTTAAACACATGTTTTCATTAATAATGAAAAAATACAATAAATAATAAAAGCTCTTTTAAAATAACTGCTTGAATTTTTAATATACCCATGCCTAATTTTTATTTTATAAGTGTTAGGAACAAGGCTCATTAGTTCACCAAAACTATACAACTGCATTTAATTTCCTGCAATTGTGGGGATGGAAGGAACTCACTTATACTGACTTTTTCTCTATTCAGTAGAAGACTAATATCTTTTACATTTAAAAGAATTCCAGTCCTTGTAATAGGCTCAGTTCCAAAGTTAAAAATGACATACAGAATTTTAAAAGGCCATTCTAATTTCAAAAATGTTAACATCTGAAAGTACGTCATCTTTAATTACCAAGAAAACATCTGAAGAAAAGCAAAATGTAACACTTACTTTTGCTGCACCTATTTGTTCTTTGCGAAATTTCTCAAGTGGCGCAATTAATACATCATTAGCATTTTGAATCTGAAATTAAAAATGCAAATACATTAAATTCTGTATAATTTCATGCAAATATTAATAAAAGATGACTCCTTTATTTACCTTATTTAAATAAACAGCCTTTTTTTGTTTGCTTCTATAAATGAAATAAAAATACCTCACATATTATAGTCTTTTTCTACTTTATAATTAAATTGTTCTTGCAAATTATTTCACTTACTCCTAACAAAATGTGAAAATAAGTACATGTGTAGTATCTTAGTTTAAATATTTAAATTTCTTATTCTAAGATACAACTAAGAAATATCATATTGGATATTAAATTTATAAATAGGTTTAATTACACTGTTTTAATGTGGTCAATTCAAGCATCATTTCTAAATTCAACCACATAAAAGCTCTTCCATTTTTGAAAGTAGAACGTCATAGTTATACAATGGCAAAATAAAATAAGGCTCATATTTTTTTCTATTTCATTAGAATCCTTACACTTGGGATTCTCCTGAATGTTCTCATATTTCCAACCATACTAAAGTAGTATCTGATCACTTCTCAATGTACAGCATTTTAGCCCCAAACTCCAAACTGGGAGTTCCCTGACACTTCAAAACATAACCCTTTTAATATTGATCTGTGAAAATACTGGGAGAGGGTTCATGGCGCAGGGCAAAGGGACTGAACGCAAGGAGACAAACATTTCTAAAAGTTAACATCATGCTGGAAGGAAATCTTGATTTTAAAAATCCTTTAAAGAGAACTAAAATTAAACATAGGGTCTTAAATGTCTGACCACAAAAAGAAATGGTAATCGTATGACAGAATGCAGGTGTTAGCCGACACCATGGTGGCAATCATTCTGCAATACATAAATGCATCAAATCAGCAGATGCACCTTAGGTTCGCACACCGCTGTGTGTCAATGTCAGCTCAGTGAAGCCTGGTGGGGCAGGGAGAGCAGGCCAAGTTAATAAAATTTATTCTGCCACTGTGATAACATGAGCTAGTATATAATTAGTAAATGCTAATGAAAAAATGTTTTAATATATTACTCTATTTTAAAGTAGGTTACAGTGTGTACAGGAGTTCCTTATATTATTCTTATAACTTTTCTGCAAGTCTAAAATTCTATCAAAATTTTAAAATTCCAATAAAAGGGTTTGACTTTCACTTATTTCCACTAAGCTGGTTATTTTCTAGTCAAGTTTTATTTCTTAAATTCCAGAGTCTAAATGCACTGAGAAAGCATACACAAAAATAAAAATCTAGAGTTTCCATGCCTTCCAAGACTCTATCATTCTCCATACTGCAGAAAAATGAGACGACAGATCTTAAAAAGACACCTAAAATCCTGCCCACAGAAAGGTGATCAATACTCAAGATTTTTTCTAAGACATCGAGGGTCTGAATACCTCAGTGGAGGCATCTGTGGCCACCTCGGACATCCATCACCTAACTCCCACTGGGGAGCGCAGATGGGCATCCTTCCAGAGACACTGCACAGGCCTCTGACTAGAGAGGGGTGACTGAGAACAGTAGCAAAGTAGCTCAGTTTTCATTCTCACTCCCTAAATCTTCTTTGTTTTCATGGAAGCCCAAATACATATAAACACACACATAAATGTCCAGATTTCACAGACATAAATAACTGATTCTGCCTTTAAAGTTAAGTTTGCATGAGAAGACATGACAATGAAGTGTCATGAACACTTCAGCATAATTTGGAAAAAGAGCAAAAATAAAGGCTAACATTTACTGAATGTTTTTGCTGGAAACAAGCATGATCTAATGCATTTGAAGTTAGAGAACTTCGACAGGGAGATATTTCTCAAAGGGTGAAAACTCCAAAAATGAGGCTGAGTAAGATGATAGGCAGTTAGCACATGTATTCAAAATAGACCGGGTTCTGCTGCTCCCAGGCTGCTACGTGACCCTTCTGAGCACAGCTGCATCATCTGCCTGAGGACTTGGCTGTGAGAACTAAGATGATGAGTGTAAAACACCATAGCTCAGGGCCTTATACACAGTAAGTGCTCAAAACGGACATCTTTTAATATCACCAAATAAACAGAGATAATAAATCTCATTCTGTATTTACTTACTTCTATCTCTGAATCTACTGTCTTGCCCTTTTTGGTTGAAGTGTATCTATGCACACAGTATAAGAAGGCATTTTCCCATGAAAGTCCCACAAGACAGAGATGGCTTGGCCTCTCCCACATCCAATCACTAGGTATTTACATATATGCCAAGCTCATTGCTGAGATCTGTGGGGATGGGAAAAAATGAACACATGGGCTAAACCTTCCAGAAAGTTAATGTTTATTTGAGAAGAAGGGAATGTATTCATTCAAAAAGTATTTGATGCTTGTAAAGCACTGTTAAAAATTTTGGAAAAAGTGAAAGTCAAAACTGATTACATTGAAGGGAGTTACATGGTAAACCATGCCAACCAAACTCCTTATAAATACATTAGGATTCTGACAACAGGAAAGATCCATGAGAACTAAATGAGCTGATGTAGTCTTTCAGTAGTGGATACAAATTGGATACACCAAAAGGAAAAAAAAAATATTCTAGGAAAAAAGAACACCATGGATAAAGGCAAAAGGGCAGAAGTAAGCACAGCACGTGGGAAGGGCGGTGCAGCACCGACTAGAGCATTCGCTAAGTCTTCATTCAGAGTGCATCCGAATAGCGAGTGCACTGACCGTGCTGCAGGCCGTGGATTAACTTTTTAAAACTGGGAATAGTGGAATGAATGTGAAGCGTGTCCAACAGTTCTGCCACCAAGCAGGCTCCAAAGAAGTCATATGTTATTATTATTAACTAATGCAGACATTGCTCTAACCGGAGAAAAGAGTATACATTATTAGTAGTTAACTCAATTGAGATAAGTAAGGAATGGGTGAATTATACCTATAATCAGGCAAAGCAGCCTGAACATGGAATGAATGTTGGTTTCTGAATAGAGGATTTTTTTAACGTTACAAAAACTTGTTCTAGGAAGCCAGTAATATGTAGGACATTTTGAAGTGAAGCGATGAATACATAATGTACCAACTGGAAGGCTGGGAGAGGAACTCCAGTTAGAAGTGATGAGGAACCAGATCAAGTGCCTGCAGAGCTGACAGGTGAGCAGCAGGGGATTGCAGAGACAGTTTTCGGGTGTTTTTCTTTAAACAAAAGTAGATGAATTAAAAGTGACACTAATGTTTCTACCTCAGGCACTGGAACATTGGCATCACGTTAAGAACTAGAGTGAAAGAGGCCCTTGGACAGGTAACTTAGTTGGTTAAAGCATCATCCCAATACACCAAGGTTGTGGGTTCAATTACCCGTTAGGGCACATACAAGAACTAGGGTGAAAGGAAGGGAGTATATTTGGTGGAGAAAGAATTAAGACAGTGAATTTAACTTATGAACTATTAGTTTGATACCAAAGGAAGACTCAAAGAACTATTTTGGTGGATATACCACCTCAAAATGGTTGCACTGATACTCAATATGAATAAAACGTTTTTGTTTTTGTTTTTGTTTTTAATTGGGATCGGAAGGATAAGGGAAGGGAGTGGACAGGCATACTAAGACATTGGCACCCACATTCATATCCAGTGGTTTAAATCTTTGACAAACCATTTATGTTGCTATTATCTAAATATGACCTGAGAATAAAACAAAACCTGAGATATAACAAATTAAATGCGATAATTAACAACCACCCTATGAACACATATTTTCTATCTCTATTCTGTATTTCTTCATTTTTTCTTTTGTTTTTGGATTTGCTTATTTTTTATTTCTCCTTCTATTAATGTGAAGCTGAAAGAATAAAAAAAAATAAGTTCCAGAGATAATAAACAGAAAAAAGTGAGAGAGAAAACATCCAAAAATGATAGATAACAATAGATAGGATTTACTGAAGTTTACTATGTACCAAGTAATATGCAAAGTTCTTCATAATACTGAATTAAACTCAATTTTATGTCATGACATGCAAAATCTAAAAATCATCTGGAATGTATTAAGATGTGAGCATGTGAGTTGTTATCCCCAGTTCCATTTGAATCTCGGCATCAAAACAACTAAGAGTCAGGTCTTCATCCCTGTATTTCTTAAGGCTTCTATAAATTATATATGTGTGTGTGTGTGTTTTACAAATAACAAGCATAGACTTGGCATGTGACAGACTTTCAATAAATGTTTGCTGCTTCACAGAATTCATAATGTCTACTATGTGTTCAGAATTATTGTAAGCAGTCTTAGAACTTCCCAAGATGACTTAAAACATGGTTACTCAAAGGTAGTAAATAAGATACAAACTAATTTAACAGAACTGTGCCTGTCCAGAGTACCCATTTACAACAGTAGGTTACTGGGAACCTAATTTTTTCATAAATGATTATAACATATATGTGGTTTTACAACTGGAATATGATGCTTCTTTTGTGTGCAGTCAGTGGGCTGCTGTTCATGATGTGTGATCTACATTCAAGAGATCAAAATGGAAATGCCAACACTCGACGGTCACAACGTAGTTTTACAACCCAGTGCGGCTGCGTCTGACCTCATGTTTGTGCATCCCTGGGGGAACGCACGCCTTCCACCCCCACGCACTGCTCCCCCACGTGGGTGGAATTCTTCAATTCTGAAGTAATCCGCATGTGACGTAAAGAAAGCATTTTAAGTTTTGGTGGGTTTAAAAGGCTTATTGTTGCTACTGAATAATAAAGGAAAAAACATACCAAATGGTGGAAAACCAAAATTAAAAACCTGAATCAGGGTACAACTCTGGTAATTAAATCTCACAATTTTGGGTTTTGTTTTTTTTTTCCAAATCTAGAGAAATGCAATTTTGGCTTTTGTAAAACTCATTCTTCCCAGATTTATGCAAGAAGCTTGATGAAACTCCTTCCAGAAGGTAACACTAGGGGGAAAATCAAGTCACAGAGTTCAGGAGATTCGAGATCCCATAATATTTGTGGAATGTGTTACTTTGCATGACCCCTTACTAAGAGGCTTTAGGAACATTACAAAAGCAACTTTAGTACTTCTCTCCTTATATGTTGATCACATAAGTTCCTGAAAAGGTCTTATTTCGATAAGACAAAATTATTAAGTATTTTATAATTTTTAACTATTACCTAAACTTGGGTTTAAACAACTTATTTTTTATAGATATTGGTCCATTTTAGAGTTCAAAAATAATTACCAGCTATTGCAGTTATTTTTCTGTAGCAGAGAAGCAAGTCTGATATTGGACCATGGTTGACAACACTGCGTTGGTTACCTGGTGCACACACTGTCACTGGGGCTGAGTCGCACTGAGCCAGGCAACTAAAGTTTCCTGTCACTTTTCCTGTGCTATTTCAGGTGGTTCTAATAACCAGCTACATGGGAGTGCCCATAAATCACTGAAAAGTAACAGTTAGAAATGTTTTTAAGTAGTTAGATGAATGATTCTCCAAACATGTTTGTTTGTTTTTTCCCTCTAAGTAAATAGACCCTAGATTTTTGAGTGCTATCCTATAGGAATTTTCAGTGCTTGCTGGTCACTGCTGGGAACCTTATCACAATGTGTTTGTCCAACGAAGGCAGTGGAGATGCACTAAAAGAAACCTGAAAGGGAACTAACTCTCCTTACACCTCGGCTTTCTCGCCCCTTTCCAGGTGTGTTGGTTCAGTGTTGATGCCAGTCACAGATCATCACTATATTCAATCTCGACAGTGTCCCATTACCAGGCCACAAACTCAGTAGCACCAGGATGTTGAAATTGCTACTCTGTACCTCAAACTTTCAAAGTACTAAAAGAGTGTAAAGTTTTGAAAAGAATATTTAATGATATTCTACATTACTATCTACAGCAGCTGTTTAAGAGGGCTACAAGAGACCATGCAATTTAAAGAGCTATAATGGATGGTAGAGCTCATTGCAAAAAATAATTTGTTGTTGAGAGGCCTTTGTAGCCAATTCACAAAGTGAAAAGATCAAAATGGCATGTAATCATGAGTGAACTGAATCTCATCACTACAGAAGATACCTATAAACAGTCTCTGAGGTAAGAACTGATAATTTTCCCATTGTTTTTTGCAACTGGAAAAATCAGATTAGAGTGCTAATTTGGGGAATATAGGCAAGTATCTCCCCACTGCCTTGTCCTAACCCCAGTCCTGTTCCTTCCTACCAAACAGCTTCTCAGGACAAAGCTCTGGCAAATAGTCCAGGGCTAGCCTGAGGCTCATTTCTGCATACTGGTCAAGTTAACATTCCAGAGCTATGCAAGAGACAGTCCCTCTCCAGTTCAGTAAACTCAGTTTTCTAAAGTAGAACTCAAAAGCAAAACTCACATAAGCTGTGGATGATGGGCATGCGAACAACACCTTCATATGATAAGTCATACGAAGTCAAAGACTAAGTACATTATATTTTAGATCGTTCAATATCAGCAAATCACTCTAAAAAAACATGTCTTTATCTAAAAATTAAAAAGTTCTATGTATTTGGGTACCACGGTGAACCATTTAATTTCTACTTTAAAGGTCACTTACTTCTATATTGGATGGTGTGATTCTACTGAGGAAGCCAGTGTTCCACTATGAACCTCAGCCCGTTGGACCACATAGGTTTAGATCCAACTCTTAGTTACATTTAATATTACTTTTGTCTTTACTTTTACCAGTAACAATACTTTCATTATAGGTATATATCGGGAAAAGAAATTTAAGGTTTTGAAGAATGGTGCTGTATGAAACCCCCTTTTATTTCAGGAGATAAGTATAAGTAGTACACTGTCCATATAGGGCACTAGTTTGTATTTAATTCTTGGTTTATACCCTGACAACAGTGTAACCTTGGTAGTTCTTCAAACTTTCCAAGTCTCAGTTTCCCTTTCTGAATAATGAAGGTGATAATATGCCTTTCTCTCGTAGCCTGTTTACAAAGATTAAATTTTATGTTTTATGTACAATGATTGTAAGAGCTTATTATTATAAAGTTGTACTTGCTTCCTACTAAATTAATTGTTTTGAGAAGAACAAGAAAGACTCATGGACACAGACCACAGTATGGTGATGGCCAGAGGGAATCGAGGAGGTAGAAGAAGGTCAAGGAGGATAAATGGTGATGGAAGGAGACTTGACTTGAAGTGGTGAACACACAATACAACATACAGATGATGTGTTGTGGAATTGTATACCTGAAACCTATGTAATTTTATTAGCCAATGTCACCCCAGTAAATTCAATGTAGGAAATTTAAAAATAACAATAAATCCATTCTTTTCTTTTGAGCAGGTCAATTTTAATACAAATATCATTTTAAAAAGTGAACCACAAAGTTGCCACTGGAATTGCGCAATGTAAGAGGGTGAGAGCTCACCAGCACTCACTTGACGTCAAGCTTCTTTAATGGAACAGAGTGGTTTTCAGGGCAAACGGCAAGCAAACCTCTGCTCCTGGAGCTTATGACCACCCCAAATAAAAGTCTGCTGTTCTGTAATGAAACCATCTACACACATAAGAGTACACAGCAGAAAAGCATTCATCCAAGAAGGAATTGACCGTTTTCATAGAATGTACCTCAGAAATAAAGGAGGGGGAAAACTGCAAAACTTCATATAATTCACTGTGATCTAATAATGTCATAACTCTAGGTTGCACCAAATGAGATTCTGTGAATAGTGGTGTTTGAACCAGAGAGGTAAGTTACTTATTTTAGCTTGTTTGTTGTTTTGAAACTACTTTTCCTTCATTCCTCCTAACTAGCAATCTCCAACAGGAGGTTAAGCTACGAATATTTGTAAAGCATGCAAGCATTGTGGAAAACATTTATGAACACCAGCTATAACCATAACACATTGCCTCCTCACAAACTTATGTCTACTTATTGCCATTCTGATTACTCCAGTTCATTTATACTTTAAAATAAGGAAGTCTTTTTAAAAATCAGAGGGAAAAAAGGTCAAACTGTTTTTCAGCTATAAATAACAAGATATGTAAAGGGTCAAATTAGAATTGACATCTTAAAAGCTACTGAAATTACTCCCCAACATCCTGCACATACATTCCTGTAACAAATATTTTTCTATAGATTTTGACCAAAAAGTATATATTTAGCAAATCACTTTTATAGAATATGTGACTGCTTTACCACAAAGGTTACACAAGGAAGATCATCAGATTAAATCGACCTTTGAGAATATAGGCTCACGAAGATATAATAAATGCTACAAGCTCAGTTCTTTCAACAGGTTAACCTATCACTCCTGCATTTTTCAAAGATACCGGTGAGGTTACTTGATCCAGTCCTCTCTCTACCTTTGGACATACTCATGAACCCCCAGAACTGATGAACTTGCGTACCTCTGTGGCATTGCTATTAGGTTCCAATGATGCTCTCATGTTTGTCAACACTGTAAGAGATGGCAAAGATTTTCCCATAACACAGCTGTCCCATGTGTATCAATGTCCTCATTCTGTTAAAAATACAATTCCTCTCCCTCTTCCCAAACCTCAGAAATGAGAAACATTATATATCCTGGGTTTAGCCAATTATGGCTTCAAGAAGATTTTTTTCCAGATGTTACTTCCTAGCTTAGAGGGGTCAAAGTGGCTGTATGTGTGAGGACAGGTGGAGGCAGCTTCAACAAATTGATAATTTATGTAATTTAAAATTTATCTCCCCTCACCGTTTAATGGTATTTCTTCCTGCCAATTTCCCTCCATCCTTCTTGGTATTCAGTACTAAGAATATCTTTGGAGAGAAATTAAAATCATTCATCTGTTTTAAGTTCTTCATTTATGAATTTAAGCAAACATGTAATAGCCTCAGTGAATTTATAAAAGAAATGAAAATCTATTAAATTCCCAGAGTCCCTCAGTCATTTTATAGCCATTACATTTTAGTAGCTGAATGTTAATGTATTTTAATCATAATTACTCAATATTGATGCCATGCAGATTGTTAAAATCTTAAGATTTTAAGATATCCCAAAGTATATGCAATTTCTTAAATTGCTTATTGCAATTTACAATTGCAATTTTACAATGATGGGAACAAGATGGAAAGAAAGAGGGAAAGAGGGGAGGGAGGAAGGGATGATGCAGGATGGAGAGGGACCTAACACAGGATGTGACTGAGAATGATTATGAAGATGGGCTGGGGGCAGTGTGCTGGAGCAGGCTCGCAGCAGCTCCGGAGCCACTGGGTGCATCTCTTCCCAACCCAACCTGCCTTCAGTGACTTGGGGTGGAAATCAGCTGAGGCGGGAATATTTACACCATGGAAATCAGCAAGCATTACAAATCAGGGTTACACACACACACCTGAGTTCCTGACAGTAGTTAACTTTTACCAGCATATCACTGCTTAGAGCCCTAAACATGTACTTGGAAGATACAACTATTAAACTACAAACTATAGTAAAAGTGCTAACTTGACAAGATTCCTTTTATCTAGTTATTAAAGCATTTCTTTAAAAATGTGGACTTACAACATTTCCAATTTATTATGTCTTTCCTAATATCCAAAACATGAAACTCATTTCTACTTTTTTACACTGAAACTTACTTTTACTTTTTTTTAAATCCTCATCAAAGGACATTTTTTTCCCATTGCTTTTAGAGGGAGAGAAAGGAGGAACCGGTGGGGGGAGAGAGAAAGAGAGAGATCAGTGTGAGAGAGAATCATCAACTGGTTGCCTTTTCATACGAGCCCCAAACGGGAATGGAACCTGCAACCTGGGTATGTGCCCTGACTGGGATTCGAACCCACAACTTTTCAGTCCATGGGAATGACACTCCAACTAACTGAGCCATACTGACCGGGGCAGAAACTCACTTTTATACAAAGCAAAGATTTTGGATTTCTGGTCTTCTGCAGCAACACCCTGAACAAACTTGTACTATGTCACCGATAACAAACAGTGTTAGCCTTACAAGTCTATCTGAGTAAAAGCCTGTTTCTGCAGTGCTGGGTTGAGAAGGATTCTGAAGCTGAATCTGGACATTGAAGGAAGATCACAAAATGTTGGCTACACACATTTCTTGCTAACAAGAGTGACAGTAGTCATGCTACATGTTATTTATTTACACACACACACACACACACACACACACACACACACACCCCTTTCCAGCCCTATGAAGATGGAAATAATGTCTTACTGATTTATTTTAATAGTCACTGCCTAGCAAAGTACCTTCCCATACATACATCAACATACTGGGTTGGTCAAAGAGTCCATTTATTTTTTTCCATGAAATAAAAGACACATATTTCATTTCACCAATAACTATTGATTTGGATATTTTGAGCATGCCATCATTTTCCTGCTATTGGCTTCTAGTGGGTAGAGGCCAGGGCTGCGGCTAAACATCTATCTTCCAATGCATAAGACAGCCCCACAGCAAAGGATTATTATTTGGCCAAAATGTCAATAGTACCAAGAAACTTTGCAAACCACTTGACACATTCGGTTAGTGACAGCACCTTCTCCATACACTGTGCAAATATTTTTTTTGCATTTCAGTTACATTTTTACTTTTCTTTTAATAATAAAAAACCCTAATATGACAAAAATATTGCTTATTTTCTTCCATCATCGATATTAAAATGGATACACAAAAATTCAACAATTTTGATAAGCTTTTTTTTAACAATGCTATGATAGCTGTCACAATACAATCTAACAAAATTGTCTCAAATGATGTTAAAGATAACTAAGCACTACAAGAGCCATGGTAGGAAAAAACTGAATGAACTTGTTGGCCAATGCCTACCAATGCTAAATTGTGAATGAGGTTATTTCTAATAGCCATAATTGGTACCTGCAATGAGTTACTGTAGTAAAAACTGTTACTCACAACATTACCGAGGATGGCAATCCACCTATAGGAAACAATATTTTTGAAAATATGAGAAGTATTTCTATAACATGTACTCTGGTATATGTGGTATAATATAGGTAGCAATCTATATTTATATTGGCAGCAATATGAAGCTAAGCTTTAGAGGAAAATGTAGTTGTAAAAACCAATAACTAATTTATGACTTTTTAATAAAGATTTTATTTCTTTATTTATTGAGAGGGGAAGGGAGAGAGAAAAAGAGGGAGAGAAACATCAATCTGTGGTTGCCTCCTGAGCGTCTCCTACTGGGGACCTGGCTTGCAACCTGAGCATGTGCCCTGATTGGGAATTGAACCAGTGACCCTTTGGTTTGCAGGCTGGCACACAATCCACTAAGTCACACCACTCAGGGCTAATTTATGGCTTTTAATATTCACACAACATTCTTTACTTAAGTGGTTTTGGGAAAATATATATACATATACTATTGCACTTCAAATCATACTTCACAGAGGGCTGACCATTATCACACAAATAGCCATTAAAATGGAAAGAGAAGTAAGACCTCATTCACCTTGCAAATTTTTCCTACTCCTTTTTTAAGGCTTATTTCACTGCTGTGATGAACTGAAAGCTTGAAGAAAAAAACCAATACGGTTCTGTTAGATTTTAGGTGGAAACCAGGAAAGGGTTTAGGGTATGAGAGTAAATTACAGAATAACAGGCCTGACAGCAAGGAGGAGGGAAGTAAATGGGTCACTCCCACCAGGTCAGTGCAGAAAGGGATTACAGAGTAGCAGCCACATGACAACACCTGCATGAAACACCTACTATGGGCCAAGGGCATGCTCCTTCAATCCTTACAACAGCTCTACGGAAAAAGTACTATTCTTACGTCTATTTTTTGGTAAGGAAAGGAGACCCAAAGAGGCTCAGTAATTGGCCCTGGGTCACAAACATGAAGTCAGGCAGCCTAATTTAGAGTCCATATTTCACCACTCCCAGATAATAAGGATTACACTGAAGGACCGAAAGTAAGACTTGCTCCCAAATAAAGTTACATGAAATGTGACTATGGCTATCAAAAAAAAAGTCTGTGAGTTGGAGTGA
Organism: Glossophaga mutica; assembly: GCA_039655065.1. Taxonomy (NCBI): domain Eukaryota; kingdom Metazoa; phylum Chordata; class Mammalia; order Chiroptera; family Phyllostomidae; genus Glossophaga; species Glossophaga mutica. The sequence continues at coordinate 67,311,446 of CM077308.1, forward strand.
TGAGATTATTTTTTACTTTCCAATTTCTAAACTTTGAAATGTAGATATTTTCCCTATTACAATTTTTTTTTGAAAAATGATATGCACCTTTTTTAAATTGATTTTGGAGGGGGGGGAGGAGGAGAAAGAAAGAAACACTGACTTGTTCTTCCACTTATTTATGCCTTCATTAGTTGATTCCCATATATGCCCTGACAAGGGATCAAACCCCAGTCTTGGTGTACTGGGAGAATACTCTAACCAACTGAGGTACCCAGCTAGGGCGAAAAGGTGATATGCACTTTTGATTGCATCCCCAAAACTGTTGCACTATTGTGCTAATCCCATATTTATATGTAATAAAAAGTCAAGCTGAGTTGAGTAACAATGATTTTTCTTGGCTTTCGAAATGCTTAGTTGTAGTATTGCAATGGTGAAGTAAAAATTGGCATGGACAGAGAGAAATTTAGGAAGAGATCACTGCAATTATTAACTTAAAATAGCAGCATTTCCCCCACTTACTGTAACTCTACCCAATTAAAGTTTGGGAAATGAAAAACAGGGGTATTCTTTCTGAAACACAACCATAGTCGTACTGCTCTTCCTGGTTAACTTTCCTAGTCTGACACTCAGCTGTTTATGTCACATACTTTGATATAAACAAACACAGGAAACATTGTAATTGGAACTTGTACAGTTAAAAAAAATTCCAGAAGCTAATACATACACAGAGTGTATCTTTCCTGACTACTCATTGTGAATATTTTAAGGACTTCTGAGAGCTAGAGGAAGAGAAAATAATCTTTTGAAATAAATAATCCCTTAATTGAATAAACCAACAAAGTGAATGACAGTGTTGTTAAAAATAACACCAGGAAAAATTAATTAAAGGAGACAACTTCAGAGCTTTAACACAGAATTACAGAAGTCTGTGAGTATCCCAAATTATCTGAGTCCTACAACTTAGCAAACAAGAGATATGATTTATTTTGCAAAGATTTTCTTTTAAACTTTCCCAGGCATTTGAGCACAGGCTCTTAGTCATAGCTAGGAATTACTTCTCAAATAAGTTCCATATGTTCTAATTCTTGTCCCTGGTCTCCTCCAAAGCCAGGTCTGGTCATAAACTATGGGTCCCATTTCCACACTGTACTGCTGTCAAAAACTTTTCATAACCAGCTAAGTCAAGAACTTCTTTCAGCCCTTTCTGTGAGGTCTTATATCATGTGAAATGAGTGATGTCAATACTGGAGAAGTTCTTGTTACAACACATGGCAAACAGCACACACATACACATACACACACAAAAACAGTACGATTTTCCTTATCTATGAAAAGTATGTCCCAACAGAAAATACAATCGTTTAATAAATCATTAACATCTGACTTCTTTGGTCTTACGCTGAGGATATGGCTTGAATTACTTTCATTTCCTAGAACTGGCTAAAAGAATCTTTAAGATGCTTCCCCAGAAAATGAAGCTGGGAATTCCTTTCCTCCTTACAGCAGCAGAGAGCCTGAGACATTCAGACTCTGGCACAGTTGTGATGATACCCACAACCTGACAGTAATGCTTTGCTGTGGGACACCCAAGTCATCCCATATAATTATGAATATGTACGGAGAAACAGCCCCTTCTCTATGTTCATGCTTCCCTCTTTAAAAATTAAGAGATACTAATTTAGTGGAGAAGAAAAGTTAGCTCCTCAGGTGCCCAGTTTACACAACCAGGAAGACTTTGTCAGGAAGTCCTGGTGGCTATCTTGATATTTCCCAGTGGCCTTTTGATCTGATCAGTTTTCAAGAATTATTTTGCAGAGTAAAAGAGGCAAAGAAAAACTCAACTAACTTACCTTTATGTGACATTTCAAGATAAAAGAAAACTCGCCCTGGCTGGTGTAGCTCAGTGGATTGAGCGCAGGCCTGCGAACCGAAGGATCGCGGTTCGATTCCCAGTCAGGGCACATGCCTAGGTTGCCAGGCCAGTTCCCAGCAGGGGACATACAAGAGGCAACCGCACATTGATGTTTCTCTCCCTCTCTCCTTCCCTTCCCCTCTAAAGATAAATAAATAAAATCTAAAAGAAAAAAAAGTACTTAAAAAAAAAGAAAACTCTACACCCCACCCATGGGTGACCTAACATGGCTTTACAATTCAAATATCAGGTGAAGTGATGGTTTACAAATACCGTCTCCAGCCCAGACATTTCTGCTAAACTCCCAATCCATAACCCAAGTGTTTGTCCCATTCCCTCAGGCCTTTTATAAACACACCCTGGAAGCAAGTCCCTGCCTTCTCCAATTTCTCAATCTGTCACCTCTTAGTAAATGAGGCCAAATTCAGCCAACTGCCCCACATCCTAGACTACAGCCTCTCCATCTTTAACAAACCAATTCATGATCTACTCACTGCCTACCCGTGCACCCCATCACCTCGCCCCAGGATTATGGCAACATCCACCTTACACATCTCAGCACCCAGTGTCCTAACCCACATGTTAATTTGCCACAGAGCTCCCAGAATGATTTCTATTAAAAAAAAAAAAAAAAAAAAGAGAGAGTAGGTCACTTCCCAGCTTTTATCATCTCTTCACAAACTTCAGTATAAAAAGCCTTTCCTTAGCCCAGTATCCTAAGATCCTTAATGAAGGGGCCCTTCTCTACTGTCCACTAACCTTTCTGGTTGTCATTCCCACATGCGGAGTCTTCTCTTTGAGTATATAACAGGACTGATAGACCCTAGGTCACTCTGTGACCTTTTCCATAGCTGTCCTCGCCTGGTTCACTTGTTCCATTCCCCATCTAAATGCTCTTACTTATCCTTTAAACCTCAGCCCAAGTGTCACCTTTCCTAACATTCCCAGCGCACGTATTAAAGGTTCTTCAAATCCCCACAGGATTGTGATCAGACCACTATCACGGCAGGTCTGTCTTCCCAACCAAATAATTAGAGTTTCTGAGGAAACGCCTATGCTTCCAGCTTCCATTTCTCTATCCCCTGGGGCTTAGAGCAGTAATTGAGGCAAATAGTTACAGGTCAAAGAACATTTCTTGACACAAGTCCACAGGCTAGAAGTAGGGGTAGCGGTTACACATAAGAAGAGAAGTTAGAGAATAAAAAAATGTCAAAATCAAACTGAAATAAAATGGTCAATGCCGGACTCTGCATTTATGCAAACTAAATGTCATTTTCCTATTCATATACTGGTTTCAGTGTCAAACAGTAGTCCATTCATTCATGTACTAGTTGAATGTTAAGTGTTTTAAAACCAGTGAGGAAGAGCCCGGACCAGTATGGCTCAATTGGTTGGGCGTCATCCTGCAAAGCTAAAAGGTCACTGGTTCGATTACTGGTCAAGGTACATGACTGGGTTGTAGGCTGTGTACCTAGTCAGGGTACCAACTGATGTTTCTCTCACTCTCTTTCTCCCTCCTTTCCCTCTCCTTAAAAATAAATAAACCTTAAAAAAACCCAAAACACTGAGGAAGAAAAAAAACAAAGTGTATGGATTTCAATATTAAGACCCTGCCCCTTACCTCTTTTGGGGAAAGTGAGGATTTTAACAGACAATGAACATAGACCATCTTCTGCTTGGGCATGCTAGGGTATAGGTCTTCACTATCCATGCAAACAAAAGGTTAATAAAGTCACTAAGTTTTCAATTTCTACTTTTTAAAAGGTAAATGGATGAGATTAACTTCTGGAACTTATTAGGATTCTTTATCAACTCCAGTTACCATTTTGGAAATGAATCTTGAATAAGCAGTGGGAATAGGGTAGGGAGAATAGGCAAGCTAAGCGGTATTTGGCAAAACAACGTATCCCTAGATATTTATTAGGAATGAATAAGCAATAGCCGGCTGCCTTATCACTGGAAGATGCCTTGCTACCCTGTGCCAAAACTTCAATTAGGCTTATAAACACTGCTTCTCTGGATCTTTGTGCTTACCAGCCAGGGGACATACTATCTACATTACTAAGGTACTAAATTACATTACTGTGTAACAACGAGAGTACTTGGACCAAAAGGGGGAAAAAAAAGGCAAGCCTAGGTCAAATTATAAAACAGCTATTTGTTTTCAGAAACTTCTACCTCTTCAGTTATCCCTAAGCAGGCTCCGTTTGGCCTTTGTCTCCCCAGAGCATTTATTTAGGCCCTGTGCTACCACCCTCCTTCCTCTCCCATGAGAGCCTCTCACTAAGGACTATGTTCCCAGGGGACCCAAATCCTAAATATGTTCAAATATTACCACAGTCTTTGGTCCACCAATAAAATATTACTTTTATGGTTTCTTTCATCAAGGTCTTTCTCCATGCTTCCTAACTAGTAAATGTGATTTACAAATACTGATCTGCTTCTTGTGATCTGCAAGCTATGTGCCCTTGGGACATGTAAGACAGAGGGACAATCCAATGATGGGAAGGTCAGTGCCATGGATGGTCCAATGAGAGAGAGTATTAGGTGAAAAAATAGTTGCCTACTGTATCTACATGTGTGTGGTACAATGCGAATAGGTTCTTGTCTAAACTAATGACAACTTCATTGCAGTTCAGATTCAAATCAAGATAACATGGTAATACAGTGTTCGTTCTCAGCATACAAATATGGATGATAGTGAATGTGGGACTAATGGGCACATATCCAATGAAAGTCATGGTCCAACCAGAAGCAACATAGTCTATTATTCATAATTTTTCAGGTGAAACTTTAAAACTAATCACAAATGAATTGCTTATAAACCAAACCTAGAAGTTTCCTATTTTTTAGTTTGCAATACTTCAACAATTAGGCTATAACTAATAAGTTAAGTATAGCCTAGTGGTTTTCAAGCAAATATGTGCTGTGGAATGTAAAGGCCCTGCTCTGATAACACTGTTATAACTCATCAAATAAGCAAAAAAATAAACAAGATAATAGCAGATAATGACAAGAGCCATGAAGAAAACAAAAGTGACAAAAATGATGGCAGTGCGAACACTGATTTAAATTGGGTGGTAAGCAAAGGGCTCCACGTAGAGGTACCTTGGAACTGAGGCATGGATTATGAAGAACTCCCCACCGCTTCCCCCAAACTCCACTCAAAGATCTAGAAGGTTTTCCAGCAGAGAGAACAGCAAACACAAGCATACTATGACAGATAGATGCTTGACATGTTGATAGAAGGAAAAGAAGGCCAGCATGACTAGAACATAGTGAAGGCAATGCAGAGTGGTCTGAGGTTAAAGAAGAGTCCATAGAGCTTGGAAAGCCTTGAAAAGCATGATACGAAATTTAGATTTTGTTCTATATTCACTACCACAGAAATATACAATGTGATCATGACAAAGCAATGCAAATTATATTGTAAACAGACTCATATTTGCACTGCATGCCGTTACTATTCATGAAAGTGGTGTAACTCTTGAGGTTTTTATAGCCACGGTCACTGCAAAGAACAGTGAAGTCCGCTGAGAGTTGAAAGGAAATTCTGCCCCTAAACTGAACTCAACTGCTGCACAAACCAAGAAACAACAATAAGAAGAACTATGGAAAAACCCTTTGGTGTTAACTGCCAAGAACTTCCTGTCAAATAAACCCAAATACTCATAGCTTTTATCTGGGACTCTATACAGACAAGAGCTTACAAGGTTAAAGCAACTACTCTCTCTGGTGAAAGAATGGGGATTTTTGTATCTGTATTAACCTGAGTGCTGACCTTCATTAATCACACTCAGTGTCATCTAATTAGAAAGTAAATGTACACACCAAAGTGTATACGTCCTGCCTTGTCAAGAGACTATTTTATGGCATATCTACAAATTGCATCTATTTTTCACATGTCAATATTAAACTAGATGGAAAATAATCTAGAGCTAAGGGGAGGCACTGAGATATTCATACCCAATACTGTCCCTTCTAGAAGTAAAGAGATTAAAACCCAAAGGTGTTAAAATTGGCCAAATATATACTAGCAGAACCAACACTAATATAGTGCCTTGTGTCTAGCTGAATTGGAATGAGCATGTTTCCCCTCAATCAGTGATTATTTATTAACAATTTAATACAAATTTGGGAACAACGTTAAACACTCTTCCATATTATCAAGAAGCAATTAGGCGCCTCATCCAGAGATAGATAGCTTTACACAAATTCTACCACACACACAAAAAATTACAGTCCCCAAAGATAAACACCTCAGCTACTCTGCTTTAAAATAACCCTCCTTCCTTCTGGAAAAGCCCTTCCAAGTGGCAGTATATGGGGGCTAGGGGGTTGTTATAATCCTGGTCAAATTTCCTCTTCTTCGAATGTTCTAAAGTCCACTTATATAGTCAAAGAAGTTTAAAAAAATAGCATCAAATACTAAACATTACATTATTTTTTAAAAGGTTAACATTTTAAAATAATATCTAATGAAAATGTGAGAACCCCAAAACCAAAAATATTTCTAGAACCAATTACTTAGGCTTGATATATCTACCTCCAGAGAACAGAAAATAGCAATCAGTAGCATTCGAGCTATACACAAGGGAGAGGTTAAAATAATGGCAAAGTGTTTTATGTTCCAAAAGCTATATATTTAGCAGGTTTTTAAAAATGTATGTATAATTTGAGTCTTTCATTTAGTTGAAGTTAAAAGAAAACTTACATGTCTCAATCAGGTTTTATATTTAAAAGAGAACTGGAACCACTCTACAACAAACAATAGAAGCATAAACACAAAGTTTTTACAAAGCACCATTTACAGCAAAGTTTATCTGTAGTTTTAAATTATTGGGAAAGGCAGAGTGAAAAATGAAACATAAATTCCTACTAATTTAGACCTGATATTTTCCAACTACTCATTTCTCCTTTAATTCAGACTTCTAACATCATAAATATTGCACAGTGAATTTCAGACCTAAACACTGACATTTAACCTAGCAAAAGGCTGAGAGTCCATGATGGAAAGTTTTGTGTTCTACCTACAAAAGGTCTGCATAACATAGAATTCTAAGCTTTTCTCAGGAACCAATAACAAGGTTTAACCCGCTGCTTTATACGACCTGTAAAATTTCATTATCACTGAAACCTAAAAGATGCTCTGTGAACATTTTAGCAAAAAAATCTGGATTATGAAATTAGAAGATTAAATTCTACTGATAACTGGCTGAATGATCTTAGGCAAGTCACTAGACTTTTCTGAGGCTTGGTTTCCTCATCTATAAAAAAGTGAGAGTTGACTGATTTCTCACAAGTCATTTTAAAGCTCTAACGACTTGTTACTCTTTAAGTATGCTTTTATTTGCTATTTTGCTTGGTTTTCGTAAGTGGTCCAAAATCTCAAAATAAGATTTCCCATTCTGGCTACATTCACAATCACACTGACCACATAACTGTAGGTGTAGGGGGAACCTAAAACTCCCTAATTAAATATCCCATGAAACACATTCAAACATGCTAGTGAAATTCAAAGTCTAATTTATTTTTGGCAAATGCTGGCTTAAACCAAGGAGGATGGCAATAGCAGGAAATCAGCACTTGCTATCAATTGGAAATTCAATTGAATATATATAAATAATATAGAATGTATATAAATATACTCCACATTAATTATAACTGAATGAAAATTAAATATTTAATTGGGATAAAAAAGAATGTATGCATACAAGCAAATCATTAAGATAAAGATTCTCTAAACCACATCCCTTCTGGGATACTCTTTCTCGATGTGTTCAGTATCATGTGCACCACTCATCTGCTTGTGGTAGGCACTGCTGCCAGGAGATTCCCAATCAACATCTTCACTGTACCCGAGAACCTTATGTTCGTCGGTTCAAATCTCTATGAAATAAACCTAGCCACAAAGAAAGAGTGATCTTAAAGACAGTAACAATGCAAAGCAGTAACTCATGTAAGCCTATGAGGCACAAAGTGATGATCACTGTAGCCTTAGCAAGGTGTGGTAAAAGGAATCTTTAGGGTTGAATTAGATTACAGTGTCCATGTATAACTATGAATAAAGGAAGTGTTCACACAGAATGTAAAGTGGTGGAAATTCATTTCAACTCTTCTGAAACTCAATGACAAATGCAAAGCTGGAGGTCTCCTGAGGAACAGGAAGCTGGAGCGGGGGGCGTATCATGGAAGAGAAGGGACTTCACGGTGGGATTTCCTCAGTTTTCTGTCCAAACACCTTAGAGACAGGAGCTTTCCATGAAAACAGAATAAAATATGTAGATATAAAGATGAACCTCTATATCAGTTGAATTCTTGCAGACTTTTCATGAAAAAGGTAATCTACTGTAAAATAATATTTCATTCAGATAAAGCATTTTGTTTGTGAAACTGGGTAAATGAAGTTATCCCTAAATAAATTTACAAATCTTTTGAAAGTTACAAACTAAAATCTCTACACAGGAAAGCCTATTTAAGAGTCTAAAATAATCACTTCACTATACTGGATCCAGTACACAAAAAAAGTACTGAGAAGTGCCCTGTCCAAATAGCGGGGTGGTACCCCACCCAGTCACAGCCTCCTTCCTTTAGTCCTTCTCCTCCATCACTCTGTTCACATCTTGGTCATAGAAATTTATCATTTTCTATTTTAGTTTGTTAGGCACCAGTTTGTCTGAATCCCTGCCCACTTCCTTCTACTACTAATGGTGTCTCCAGTACTAATAGGTGTCTCTCCATGCTATGATCTTGAACTTCTGGTCCCCAAACATTACCTTAGCCTTCAGTATTAAGTCCTGCTATGCCTTTCCAACTTACTGTTCAGGTCTGTAGGGTTAACTGGTGTCTGACGAGAACTTCTGTTCTCCCAGGTTTGATTCCTGTAGCTGTTTACCTCTGAAGCCATACCCTAGCCCAGACACTGCGATCCTACCCTGGACTTGACATTTATATCCCAATTTACAATGTATGGATCAAGAGAGCATAGGTAGAATAAGTTTTGATCCATATGAAGAAAAAACTTCTAATAACCTCAGATGACCCATAAAAGAAACACTCTGGCTCTAGAGAGCATAACACACCCGCCGGGAGAGCTTATTCTGGAATGGACAGAGCTGGACCAAACCCCGCTCCTCTCCTATCTGCCTAAGACTGCAGTTTAACCTCTCTAAGTCTAAATTTTCTCAGCTGTAGAATGGGAATACTAATATCCTTAATAAAAATTTATCTCACATAGCTGTAAATGATGACCTGAGAGGTTTACATGAGATTAAATTGTAAAGTGCTAAGACAGTGCCCACCATAGAGAAAGCACTGGCCTGATCAATTATTAGAAATTGAATGTTTGATTTTATTTTTCCAAGCCTAAGATGTTATTTTGAGCCCTTAAAACAACACCCTATGCAAGAAACTGTTTACAAATTCCTGATGACAGTTAATGTAATTTTTTTAAATCTACCTCATTTTAAAACATGTCTTCAAATTCATTAACACTTCTCCCATTAAAAGGTGGCAGCAACAGCCACATGCAAAAAAAATGAAATTGGACCATTTACACCCTACACAAACATCAATCAAAATAGATTAAAAGACTTGAACATAAGAAGTGAAACTCCTAGAAAAAAACATTCAGGGTAAGCTCCTTGACATCAGCCTTAGTAATAATTTTTGAATTTGACACCAAAAGCAAAAAATAAAACAAGTGGAACTACATCAAACTTAAAAAAAAAAAAAAAAGCTTCTGCACAGCAAAGGAAACCATTAACAAAATGAAAAGACAACCTACAAAATGGGAGAAAATATTTGTAAATCATGTATCTGACAAGGAGTTAGTAATCAAAATATATAAAGAACTTATATAACGCAACAGCAGAAAAACAATCCTATTAAAAAATTGGCCCAGGATCTGAATTTCCACTGTTCCAAAGAAAACACAAAGGTGGCCAAGGGGTGCATGCAAAGGTTCTCAAAATCCACAGTCATCACGGAATGGAGATCATAAGCACCATGAACTGTCATCTCACACCTGTTCAAAATGGCTGTTATCAAAAAGGACAAGAAATAACAAGTGTTGGAGAGAATGTGGAGATATGGGGACGCCGTGCGCACACTTGGTGGGAATGCAAACTGGAGCAGCCACTATGGAAAACAGAATGAAGGTTTCTCAAAAACTTTCTAAACAGAACTACTGTAAGATCCAGCAATCCCACTTCTGTGTATTTATCCAAGGAAAAGAAAAGAGTAACTTGAAAAACTATCTACACCCTCATGTTCACTGCAGCATTATTTACAAATGCTAAGATATGTAAACAACAAGTGTCAATAAACTTGACACCTGATGGATGCATCAATAAAGATAATGTGATTCTATCCCCAAAAAAAGGAGAAAACCCTGAAATTTGCAACATGGATGGACCTTGAGGGCATTAGTCTAAGCGACGTAATTCAGACAGACAGAACAAACACAATATAAAAGCACTTGTCTGTGAAATCTTAAAAAGTAAAAACTGATAGATACAGAGAACAGATTGGTGACCGTTAGAGGTGGAGGTGCAAGAAATGAATAAGAGAATCAAAAATGATTTTATAACTTCCAGTTAAAAAATCAGTAAGTCCTGTAATGTACAGCATAGCGACTACAGCTAGTAATATCACACTGTACATTTAAGAGTTGCTAAAGGACATCTTAACAATTCTCATGACAAGAAAAAAAAATTGTGATTATGTGCAGTAATGGATGTTAACTAGACTTACTGTGATGATCATTTCACAATACATGCAAATATCAAATCATGTTATACACCTCTAGTATAATGTGATATGTCAATTACCTCAAATTTAAAAGAAAACCTAAATTACTCCCCTTTCAAAAATCATCAACAGCAATAAAAACGATACAGTGATTGTGAACAGGATGAAGGGTGGAGTGTCTCTCTTTCCCTCCATTTAATTTTTTCTTTTTTTTTTCTTTTTTTAAATATCTTATTTATTTTTAGAGAGAGGGGAAGGGAGGGAGAAAGAGAGGGAAAGAAACATCAATGTGTGGTTGCCTCTCACATGGCCCCCACTGGGGACCTGGCCTGCAACCCAGGCATGTGCCCTGACTGGGAATCGAACCGTGACCCTTTGATTCACAGCCCGCGCTCAATCCACTGAGCCACACCAGCCAGGGAATCCATTTAATTTTTTCTTCCTTTCCCGCTTTAGCTTCTTGTAAAAGCAACCACACTCACCAATCCATTCTCTGAAAACAAGAGATGTGCTTGCCCACAAACTAAATTCATTCACAAATTTGCTCTCATTTTACCCAGAGATACCTTCAAAGTGTTTTTTAAAAACATTTATTTCAGGAAGAACTTTTAAAAGTTGCTGGTAGGAATGAAAATGGTGGACACACTTTTAAAAACAGTTAGGCATCTTCTTAAAAAGGTACAGATATTTTCTACACAACCCAGTAACCTCACACCTAAGTGTCCACCTAGTAAAAATGAATCCATAACTCTACACACAAATTTGTACACAACTGTTCACAGCAATATTTCTAATGGCCAAAATGTGCAAATTAACTTCAATGTCCAGCAACTGGTAAAGGGATAAATAATATTAATTTGTCCATACAGTGGAACACTGTTCCACAATAAAAAGGAACGAACTGCTGATACATGCTACAACACAGGTGAACATCAAAACATTACGCTAAGTAAAAACAGCCAAAAACAAAATACGTAACGTATGATTCAATTTACATAAAATAGTCCAAAAAAGCAAACCTAGAAAGACAGAATGTAGATTAGTGGTTGCTTGGGGCTGCAGATTAACCGTCAATCAGCGAGAGGAATTTACTGTGTTCATGAGAATGTTCTAAAACTAGACTGTGCTGATGCCTATGCAACTCTGTAAACTCACTAAAATCCACTGAATTACCTATTTAAAATGAATGAATTTTATGGTATGTAAATAATGCCCCAATAAAGATGTAAGAAAAAGCGTACAATGCAGAGACTATCTAAAAACAAAGTTCATCCTACTCCTGCTGCATTCAAAGTCTGGCTAAGTGCTGTGACGTAGCCTCTATACTCAAACTTAAAATACAAGAGAATATTAACATTTAAACAACAACAACAACAACAACAAAAAACAGAGAAGCTGAAAAACACAACGATGGAACCCAATTCCCCAGCTCTTGACCGTGAGCTGGTTGAAGCGACTCGTCTCCACCATGCATCCCCATGCAGCAGCAGCGTGACTGCAGGGACTAGGCCAGACAAGGCCCTACGGCTCCTGCCTGGCTCTCCCTTCACTTGGGACATGCATTCTGGAAGTCCTCATCCATGCATAAGAAGTCTGACTAGGGCAAAGGACAATGCTGAAGAGGACGCGTAGAGAAAAATGCCCCAAGAACGCAATGCCAGCCTCCTTTTGTTTGAGTCTTTCAAGCATGAGAAACCAGACTGGAGTTAGCTGCAGTATTCAATAAACGTTTGTCAGTCAGAGATTCTAGTAAACACAACTTTTAACCGAACTTTCCATTCATAAAAGTGAATTTATGACTCTTATGTATGACAAGATCCTAAAAGATTTTGTCTGTGCATTCTGTTCAGTGGACTTTATTCCAATCTTGTATGTTAGGACGTTTTAATGAAGAAGTAGAAAACCCAATTTGAAGTACTTTAAATGAGACAGAAACACATAGATCCACATAACAGGAGAATTAGGAGTAGCATAAGCTTTGGGTTTTAGGAGTAGCATAAGCTTTGGGTTTGGCTGATCTAGGAATTCAAAGATATCATTAAAAATAAATAAATAAAAACGGTTCTTTCCATCTCCACCCACTGCCCAGAGCGTCAGCTTCCCCCTAGAGTTCCCTGAGCAGAGCCATCAGAAGTCTACATCCTTCTTAGCCTCGTTCTGACACAGTAAAGAGAACGCCTCAGCCCACACAATAACCCCCAAATCCTTACTGTTTCCCTAATCATGCCAGCTGAGCTGTGTGCCTAACAGGGGAGTGACGTATGCTGAATGGCCTGGACGTGGACTCACGGAGCCAGCGGTGAGAGGGCCAGATTACCATGCAGGGCTTAGAGTGTGAGCTGCAGAAGGGGAAATGGACCCAATGGAAGCAAGAGACCAATTTCTAAGTCCACTAAAATGCAAATCATCTATTAAATGGTCTATTTAGTTCATTAGAAAAAGAAATTCCGCAGTTCTAAAAATTCTCCCCTATGTCAGTTTTGATCTAAAAGTATAATTAGAGGATAGGGGGCATAGAGTGCATTTTTCCATTGAAGAAATATATTTGCCAGGTGCCCAAATTAGCTCTTGGTACGTTAAACTATTTATAGTTGAAGTATTCAAGCTGAGAATGTCTCTTCTGGTCCTTTCCCAGTGGGTCAGTAAAAGTAAAAACCACCTACAGGCTGTCGTGCCCTGGCACCATGGGGCAGAGACGGAATTCCTCCCAGGCAGTGAGAGCATCACGGGCGGCAAGAACAGAGTCTCCCACGGGGGCAGCGTGGGGACGGCAGGGGCGCGAGCTTCCCCAAGGCCACCTGTGCTTATGAAATGCTCATGAGTCACTCCCAAAAGGTTTTATCTGGTATTCCCTTGACAAAAATAAATACATAAGCAAATAAACCCTATTACCTAGGTTTTTATACATTAATGTTCTAATGATGTGGATGATTCCTTTTAAATTAAGTCAACCGTCTGTTTTTTGTTAATTAATTTTTATGTACATTCTCCTGGAATGGTCAAATTTCTTTCAGGAACTCATAAATCCATAGTGGAATTAAAACTTTCTTGAATAACCAAGTGATTGTCATGGGAACACACCGATGACAGTAAACAGAACGACTCCCGAGAGGGCACACTCCATTTAATCCTCATAAGGACCCTGCAGGGTATGGGTGTTACTGACCTCAGTTCGCACACGTGAAAACTCAGGCTTCGGGCCGTCCATACTGTGCCCAAGTTCACATGATTAGACGGCAATGGAAAAAGGATTCCACTGTAGCAGATATGATCACAAAACACAAGCACAGAAAATCCCAACTAATGGAACTTAAAAACACTTTTAAAAATAAGGCCCTCCCACATTTCCCTTGCCCCATACATATTTCCCTTGCCCCATACATTACTCATGGTATTTTGAGAAGGGGAAAAAAAATCATGTTCCAAGAAAAATGTTTCCCTCTGCTGTTTCCCTCTGGTTCTGAAATAGTAACCTGTGGTGGCCTCTGAGGTTGTTCTAAGCAGGATGTTGACCTTGCTAGAGCTGACAAATTGTCTGCCTGTATACCATTTCCCAACAATGCCAGATGACACTTCACTGCATGACATCATTATTATAGTTGGCACGAAGCCGAGGAGAGAATTAGTTCATTCCCTGTTCACCAAAAGCTGAAATTCTACCGAAGTAACCATGTGACAAGAGTGTTGGTATCAGAGATGACTTGGGATGTTACCTCCAGACCAGGGCTTCCCAGACTTAAACGTGCACAGGACAGACCTGGGTCTTCTCTAAATGTGGCTTCTCATTCAGGACTGGGCTAAGCCTGCAACTCCGCGTTTCTAAAAAGTGATCGGTTGACTCCGGGGCTGCGGCTCCACAATCCACACTTTCAGGAACAACCATTTGGTTCACAGCAAAACAAGGAAAACGTATGTTCTTCAATACAGCAGCAAATAAAACACTCAAATTATAGCCACAGGTTGCCAATATTAATCTTAAATGCCTGGTATCCTTTTCTAAACTGCTACTATCAAATTGGTATTCTTACTTACCACCCTCCGGAATGTGTTGCTGCTTCATAGAAAGTGTTTTCCTCAGATAATGAAAAGTAACTTACTATCTACTCCTCTAGGGGAGACAGAGTGCACACACATATTCAAAACTGAGGTGTACTCTAGTACCACAAAAGTTTGTGCTAGCACAGGCTCTATGACAGCAACTTCTCAGATCTGTCCCTGGCTCAGCTGGCAGGGCCTGAAATAGAGAAAGCTCTAAGTGAAATCTACAAAAACTCTTCCGCTGAACTTTGCAAAGCACCAAAGAAATTTTTTTTAAAAATCCTTTGGGATCCTTTTAGAGAGTGTAACACAAAGGGAGAGAAGTATCACCCTCACGTTTTGCCACTGATTACATGACAGCTTGGGTCAAGTAAGAAAGAGTGTCAAATACAACAGGTGCCCAAGCAGCAGGACTCCTGGAATGTTTCAGGAAGACTCAGTGGACTTTGACCTCCCATTTCCCCCAAAATCTGCTCAATGGGAACAGTCCTTCACCTGTGCTCAGGATGAGAGTGTAGACACTTCCCGTGACTTTTCTGGACATTCAGGAAAGGAAAGCCTCTGAATCCCTGACCCACCCACTCCCTCCTTGTGTATGGAAAAATAAACTAAACTTACAAGCAAAAAGAGATATACTCACAGATAGAGAACAGACTGACAGCTAAGGAGGGGAGGGTGGTGTGGAAAGGAGGGAGGGATTGAGCAAAAGGAGAAAGGATTCATGGACATGGACAATAGGGTAGTGACTGCAGCGGGGAGGGGAATATAAGAAGACTAAATGGTAAGAGAAAAATATATAATAAAATCAGTAAATATATATACATACACACACACACACACATATATATGAAAAAAGTCCATATTCTGACAAAGGTAGGCCCTAGCTGACTTCTTTTCTTTCCACAAACCACATTTCCCATTTCCTTCTTTTTATTACTAAACATTTCCAGAATGACTGGAGTAGTGTGTAAAAGAGCTCTTGATTGACACTTAACAACAAAGTATTCTTCTTCTCTGGCCATGGAGATGACTAAAGTCACCCCTCTCTTATGGGTATTTTCACAGATTCCTTAGAGACCCAGCTCCCTAGAGGGTCCTCCCATCTATGGCTTCCCTCGTGTCTCTTTGGCTAGCCACTCCTGACCTCGTGGCCTCTTACTCACGGTGCTCCCTTCCCTCTGGACATGACCCCTTTTTTAAATGGTGCCGGGCAAACATGTCCACCCTGGGTTGTCTAACCAGTCTTTGGTATCCATACACCTTTGTCATGTCCAGTTAGGAATGCACTCACTGCCCCAGAAGTCCAGCTGTCTGTTCCGCATGTCATAGGCTACATCAGCTTCCAGAAGCACAAGCTGGGAACCATGTCTATGTCTCATAACGGCAGGAAAATTATACCAAGACCCAGTGGTTCCACTGGAGGCCCAGTTAAGCTATATAAACATGTAAGACAGCAAAGCTCATGTAAAGAATCCTTCTCACAACATTACTCCATAACCACTGTGCTTACCCACGTGAAATACAAGAACCGTATAATTAGTTTTTGCTAACATCCTTTGAAAGTCTGTAGAATGTTCCGGTACCTCACTTCTGTATAGCCAATGGAAAAGTATTTTTCCCAGCTGAGCAGTAAAAAGAACTGCATGCTCCAGAGAGACAGAGGTGACATCAGCAACAGGGATATTCCTGAGAGGGCACGAGACAGTCCCTGAGGATTTCCAGAAATGACTAATATGAACAGGGTTGTTGGGGGTCTGGAAATCATGTAATCTAAGGATTAGAGCAGTAAAACAGCAAAACATGAGCTACTACCGTTAATACAATTTCATTTATACTCAAGGGCTGGTAAGAACTCACTCTGAAGAGCTTACCAGTTTACTGAAAGATAAAAATACTCAATTATGTACATCAATGAAGGCCACAAATTGTTCAAAGTTATACATATTTGGTCCTGAAATGTATTAACCGATTCAGCATAATTATCACTTACTTTCCAATGGTACTGATCTTAGGAAAACAGTGAGGTTACTTTGGATATCCAGAGTCTACATCTCTAAGTGGGAGGCACAGGAGTTGGGAGGGTGTAAATACATTCAGAAGCATCCTGAGTTGCAGCAGGGGTGGGCAGTTTAGGATTTCAAAATTGAACTATAGCAAGGCCACAAAATGAATACCATACATATTTAATAACCATCTGATTCATGTGTTTCCCCAGCAGGAAATTATAGGATGTTTTTTACACCAAGCCACAAAATTTTCTTAAAATGCTTTGCACGGAATCAGCAAAACCCTGACAAAAATGTTAGATGGATTCCTTTGACATCATATCCTCAAGAATACAAAGGAAGGGAGGAATGAAGAAAGTAGAGGGAGAGAGAGAGAGAAAGAAAGAAAAGAAAAAAATAGCACTTTACCCGCTAGAATAAAAAGGAATTCATCCATCACTTGGACTCATTGATCCCTAACGTAAGCTCCTATGGTAGAGATCAAAGATGCTAGTAAAGTGAAACATCTGACAAAAACAGAATCTCAGTCACCGCATGGTTTTCCTCATCTTATTATCCGCAGAGCTCTCTAGTGACGTTGAGCATTTCAAAACAAATAAATAAATATACTCAAAAGACTATGCTTTCAAAAATAGCTGCCTAAATTGAAGCCACAAGACACATGCACATTGAATGTGGGTACGTGCCCACACAAGCCAGCTTATAAAGACTGCAACCAAAGAATGAAAAGCAGAATGAGAAATGTGGGAGGGGCATGTCCAGGAAGATTTAGACTTAAGGACCCTGCTCTATAATAGAAACACAGCGTCCTCATCTCATCCCCACAGAGAGACCTCACAGGCTGCCAGCAGAGATTACAGCAGAGGAAGCACCCAGTCACATCTTCTCTATCCCGAGATAACACAAGCCAGATGCCAAGATCCAAAGCTCTTTACATACAAAACAGGCATTAAAGGAAGAGAATTAAAGTGCTTTTTCTGATATTATAAAAATTTTGTTGTTTTTATTTGAATAGCTAATATGAACAATACACTTTAATATCATTATACTTAATGGCTTCAGAGTTAACATTTCCAAATACTAAAATGAGATATTTTCAATCGCCCTATAAAGTTACATTACAGCTGTGCTAACCCTTTATAATATAGGGGCATGCCCTCTTCTAATAATAGTTATCAGAATCAACATCTCACGGGATTAGAAACAAGGTATGTGTGAGAAACACAGAATATCATATGCATACAAACTATTTGAAATCTGTGTTTATAACTATTTAACAATTATTAAATCAGAGTACTTAGCCTGTAAATTGATTAATTTGACATTATTTCAAGTTTCCAGGAGCTATCCATTTTTAATTTTATCAGTAAAAACAATGCTCCAAAATTGTTGCAGTGAGCACTTACTTCTATTACTATTATCCTCAGAGCTATGGCATTATTTCTCATGATCAATGAGCAATACCCCCAATCCTATTAACTGGTTTGCTTTCTTTCTCTGTAAGTTCATTTATACAAACATTCACTCATAATAATGGTTAAAGCCAGCTGCACTGTATTCTAAGGATTCTGCAACAAGCAATACGGCCTCAAGGAGCCTATAGCTTAGAACAGGAAGCAAAAGCAACGGCTGCAATATATGGCAAAACATGCAACATAGGAACGTGTTATTCAAAACTTCTATTTCAAACTTTTTTCAAAGACACTATTTAAGTTTATACATAACTGATGGAGTAGGAAAAACTTTTATTTAAAATCCCAATATTACAAGCATGGACTCCAAAATTAAATCCATCACCCAAAATTATATAGCAGATTAACGCGCAGAGCCTCAGTTAAAATAACATAAGCCCGTATTCTTTTCTCTACACTAGGCTGCATTTCACAGTTACTGAAAATCTTACAATAAGTCACCATCACACATAATCTAGTTATTAAATCCATGTGCTTCCTAGCTCTGCATTCAGGATTCCAGTCTAGCAGCTAGTGCAATATTCTCTATGCTCTGATCCTCTGAAATTTTAATGACTCTCGTTCTCATTTCTCAACTGTGTCTCTTAACCTTTCTTTTCAGCCCCTTCTGGTGGAAAGGATTTGAGTCATTAGTAGTCTATGAATGAAAAACAATGAGGGCAACCTTAAAGTAAGCACCATTAAACTTTAACTTGGGAAGAAAAAAAAGGGCCAAGGGCAGACCACACAGCTATGTAAGCATGTGCAGAAAAGATGTGGCCACCTAGCAACTGAGTAATAACTATATTCTATCCTGGGAAATTTCTCACAAACATCCCCTATAGCATCATTTCCAAATGCTACAGTGAACCCCACCCCCACCCCCATTTCCCTGCCTGTCTTCGGCAATGCTTAGTGTGCAAAGGCACAAACGTTGTTTTAATTACAACAAGCTAACTCTAATAAACTAGTGGTTAATTCTTGGCCAAACTGTGGCCTTATGTTTTTCAGCAATGCTTTACTTATTGAAAATCTTTGTTTTAGAATTTTGCTTTTGAAATCATCATCAGAGCAACACTTTCTGTTTAATACCCTCAAAAGTAACATTTATAACCTTTAAATGTGGGTTTGGCTTTAGAAAAACAAGGATCATTAGAGACAAAGTGGAGGACTAAATGTAGAGCTTCTAAAGGAGGGAAGTACTTATGAAGACAAATAAATGATGGTGTGTTTTCTGTAGCCTAATGATCTCAATATTTTGAATTGACAGTCTGCAAGATTCATGAGTTAAGGGTTAATAAAACAGGCTTTTTCCAGTTAGGAAAATGTCTCAGACTTCACTGGCTAATGCTTAGTTCAAGGGCTTGAAGAACTCTCCAAAGAAAATATTCCCTCTAGTAATACTTGGATTAAAATGGTGATTTGGGTGTTTTGGCCAATTAAGACACTGGAGAATTGCAAGACTCAACCAGACCCAGCCTCTGTAATACAAAGCTGAACCACATGTGGTGGTAGTTTCTCAATCACATAAATTTGGTGGAGGGAAGCCAACCAAGAAAAAAAACCTATTGTCACATAGTCCACACTAACTTTAGCTACTTAGTCTTAGGCAGATCTGAAATATCCTTTTCCAGAGGAGCCTCTGAAGCTAGAGGTGGTCCACCAGCAACTCAGAAAAGCGTGGGGTGAAGGTAAGACAGAACAGACCACCTGCCTGTTGTCCTTCAGGGCCAGAGCTCATGTAAGTTTTGTTGTAAAACAAACCAAATTAAATGAATCAAACTGTGCTCCTTTGACTTAAATGGAATGTTGGTTTCTAATTCTTATTTCAATGTGAACCTACCCACCATCTGGGCTTCCAAGCTTAATATGTAAATTTAATTTTCCATGGGATAGTTGGCTAGGAAGAAAAATAAAGCTTTGAGACTGTACAGTACAGTGGGAAGATAACCAGACTGAAAGAGCTGGAAACTGGTGTCTCCAGTCACGGCTCTAACCCCATTAGCGGTGTCACGGTCACCCGTGTGCGTGCCAGGCTGCTCCTCTCTTGAATGAGAGTGCTAGCAAGCACTCCACTTCAAAAGTCATCTTAAGCCCTCATTCGCTTTTGGCTAACCAAGCAAATGTATACTTTTTGTATCAGACTGCTAGGCAGGGATTTGTTAATTCATTCTTAAAGGTTACTTTTTGTGGCTACTAAATTATCTAAAGATTTCCAACTGTTTGGTCATAAGTAATTATGTTTGTTAACTGCAAAATCTTCTGCTCTAGAAAAAAATTGTGTGCCCTGTAGACGAAGACCACACAGTCCACACGGGCACAGCGCAGAGCATTTCATAATGATAGAAGATTGATTGCTCCTCTCCAAACAGCTGGAAGTCTTTCAGATTAAATCACTACAGCTTACTGTAGAAACCATTCATTTCCACCATGACAGAGGAAATTTTGAAGGATGGTTTTCAGAAGCAAATTTGGAAGATCCAATTAACTAATTTTTTTAAAGCAATGAACAAGTTGTGGAAAATAACACTGAAGTAGAAGTCAGTTGTATTTTTTATTATTATATAAGGAGATCAAAACTTAATGCACCCACCCACTACCCAACCCCTTAGTATACCAGGAATTCTTAGGTTTTTCTAAGATACAAACTAAAATTTGTAAATGAATTTAGAAGGAATTTTGGTTATACTCTGAGGAAATTCCAAATTTTATTCCAGAGCTAAATTACTGAAAATATTTGTGTTCTGTACAAGTAGTGAATTTTGTAGTGTCAGCTCAAAGAGTACCAAGTGCTACCCTCTACCTAGTACCTAAGTCCTGTGGAATGATAATCTTCTAGACAAATGGCGAAACAACCTCACTCAAAGGGATGTTTTACTCATACATCTCTCTGTACTTAACGACAGTCATCGGGAATTCACTATGAGTAACAGCATCCAGCTAGATGAAGAAATCAAGAGAAAAATGGAATTTCTGCTCTAAAAAATTATTCAAACCTAGAATCATTAGGATTAAGCCCACTGAAGAATGTAATTTTGATTAAAGTAAAATAAGAATGAATACACAAACATTGCTCAAGACATTTCAGTTGTCATAACCAAGTGCTGCTTCAAACTGCATTGAAAGGAAATATATTTAAATAGGAAGAGAACATTAAGTAGAAAAATAAGGTAGTAGAAGGGATAACTAAGTTAAATTAAAAAAGGCAACAGAAGGGACAGGATATGCCTGCTGCTCCTTTGTTTTTCCTTTACTTTTTGCTTTATTTGGAGGAGGGGGGAGATACAACTTGCCCATGCATGCAAGCTCTATTTTTACTGCCACATTTGACTCCCACTGATCAAACAAAGAGATGATTCTTTTGTTTTGAACAGGCTGCCAAAAATCATCCTCCCGCTGCCTCCGCCCAACAGTTTACCAGTACTCAAAACTTAACGATCTGCAAACTGGGAAATGATGGCATTTCCAAACTATGTATGTAACTAAGAAGCCTTGCTCTAGTCACACTCCCATTTCTTTCCCTTGGCCACATTTTACTCTAGGGGGGCCACTCTCTTGACTATACATCAAGTTCCCTGCATACTGAAGGCCTTGGATCTCCCACCACAAAGGGCCGAGAATCTACCTGCTCCTTTTCAAAGCAAATACCTACCCTGTCCTAGTCACCACAAGGTCTGGTTTCTTCACTCCATACCCATTTCTCCCTGCCTCCAAAACCCCCTTTGTACTTCCATCCCAGTTCAACGAGCCAGTGTTTCCTAAATGTTTCATGTTTATTTTAGGCTTTGCTATGTAACTAGACAGTAGGCCTTACTGCAAGGCTAAATCAGGTCCTTTTCTCACATCTCCCCAGACAGATGAAAAGGGAAGCAATTAATAATATTTTTTTAACCTGATGACTGACAGTTAATCCAAAATAGTTCTCTTCTAAAACACCATGCACTTGTTACAAGGTATTCCTGGCAATCATAAAGTAAACTTTTATGCGTTGGGTCAATATGAAAATTAACTACATTCGTACTTAAAGGCTGAAGATGTAACCAACAATACATTACCAAAGTAGTAAGTAACCACTCTAACCTTCTGCATTACAAAAAGGAAAAAAAAAAGCCAAACTAGGCTGTAAATCCCAAGTGTCTGTATACACCCAGGGTCCCAGTGTACTGTTATGAAGCATGGAGGGAGTAATCAAACAGTAACCAAATACTACTCTATGTCATAAATTTGACTTAGCATAACGTGATCCATTAGCTACAATAATCATTTAACGACTTGTTTTCCTTCTTAAAACGGAGATTCTTTTTTAAAGAATGGTTTCAGTTGAAGTTTCCTTCATCTTTTTAAAGCTTCTTTAAAACTTTCCAGGGAAATTTAAACAAATGCCTTCCTTTTCTCTCAGTAACATTCCAAATGGCAGCAAAGAATACCCAAGAGTCCCTGCACAGATGAGAACAATATTCCCGAAATGGCATCACTTAGCAAATGGGCAAAGAGGACCCCGCAGCCTTGAAACACCTTAAAGGCATTATACTGTCACTTCAGTCTTCCTCTATCATAACTCTCCCCATTGCAGAACTACCAAATACCCTCGGTAGTAGCCCAGAAGTAGGAGTAGAAGTGGCATCTAAAAAGTAAGAACTACCTGCAAAATTAGAGAAAAGTAGTTACAATCACAATCCTTTGGTCACCAGCAAGTGTTGCTTGAGGACCACCAATGTGAAGATGAATCTCAAGACTTTACTGTGGCTTTTTGTACTTTTCAGTATCTACTGTCAGCAAAAATTATGGCAGTACCAGCGGGTTGAAATCCTGCATCAAAATTGTCCATGAAGAGTTGAGAAATCATACAGAAGTATCCAAATATTGCAAATGGGGAATGCCAAGG
This sequence comes from Glossophaga mutica, assembly GCA_039655065.1. NCBI lineage: Eukaryota > Metazoa > Chordata > Mammalia > Chiroptera > Phyllostomidae > Glossophaga > Glossophaga mutica. Next base: position 67,334,471 of record CM077308.1, read on the forward strand.
ATGGAAAAGCAGTACTGTGCAACAAAACTAAAAAGGAACATCTGTAAATCAGGAATTCCTGAGCAAGAGGGGAAAATGTAGTTCAGTGGCTTAAAAATCAAGTCAATCGTGATCAAACCTTAATCCCTTTCCTTATTCTGTATGTGGATAGAGATTTGCAAAGCTCTACAGCAATTTATGTTATTTAACAAATAATTATACAGCTTTCATGTTTATTTAACAAGTAATTGAGGAAAGAATGAAGAAACAAAATGGAGACACCACAGCCAAGCTAACAAAGCCACTTAAATTGAAATGGCCTGAAACATGAGAAATAGATTTTATTTTACTTTAACTAGCCTAAGAACTTAAACTTTTAAACTTTTCAGTTGTGCATCAATGCCTGGAGATATATATAAATCTGATAGATAACCCTTTGAAGGACTTAGGAAAGAATGTTCATGCATCCAGATCACCAGGTATCTGGAAGAATTCCATTTCAGATTAATCCAGAATCTAGGGATGCAGACTGATTCTCCTCAAATAATGAACTTTTTAAGAATTCTCAACTTTTCTCCTTTTTTCCAAATACTCTGGATGTTACCTGATGATGATTCTCAATATGCAAATCTTCAGACCCTTGAATAAAACTTTGTCATTTAATTCCAACAAAGATCCATTTATGTTGGGCCAACAAAATTTTATCGCTTTAATTCCATGGGTAAAGTACAGAGATGCTGCAGAACATCCTGCAAGGCTCACGACAGTCCTCCACAACAAGGAATCGCTCTGTCCAGTATGTCAGCAGCGCCACGTCAAGAATCCCAACTGTAAATGACTGCTCTGGAGGGCCAGGCTCCATATTGCTTCCCACTGCCTCATTCACAAGATAAGCTTCCTGAAGCTTCTGCAGTATGGAACACTGCCAGTGTTGTGCACAGGCTTTCTCTTCCTTTGGTTCTAGGCCTACCCTTCCACACGTCACCACACGCCAAGCCAGGCCATGATCAGACCCTAAGAAGCTGCCTGAACCCCTAGTTTTATCATCCCCCACTGTGGCTCATCTCATCCCCATTCAAGCTCCAGTTACAACACAAAAAGGAAGTTTGCGTGAAAATAACTAACTATTCTCATTTTTATAGCCTGCATCTCTGGAGCTGGCAGTAAAACTTGCCCTGAAAAGACTAAAAGGTAAAGGAAATTACTGCTACCTAACTGCTGCCAATTAAAATAATAAAGCTTCAAACACTGAATTATCCACCGTATAAACATACTTTAGATTAGACTCCTGTTTCCACAATGATCACAGTTCCTGCTCATTTAACAACCCAAACCACATGGTAAAGAAGTATTGTGAGTTGTTTTTTTGTTCTTGTTTTTTGATGTTTTGACTTTGTCTGACCTACCACAAAGCACACTCTGCATCGGTATATTCTGAAATGGTCAATATTTCCTATTTCATTAAAATATTCATTGTTTGTTAATCTTTGTAAATTCATAGACATAAAACATATATCCTCATCCACTCCAACCACATCAAAAAGCAAACTTCAACCCCAAAGTTGTCACACTCATTAGGATGGCTACTGTCAAAAAAATAAAAACAGAAAGAGCAAGGGGTAGGGTAGATGTTAGGTAGGATGTAGGGAAACTGGAAAGGAAACCTGTGAACCTTTGGTGGAAATGTAAAATGGTGCAGCCACTATGTAAAACAGTATGGTGATTCATCAAAACACTGAAAAGAATTGAAAGAAGCATCTCAAAGAGATGTTTTATTCACTGTAGCCAAAGGTGGAACTCATGTAAATGTGTATATACATACAATGGAATATTATTCAGTGCTAAAAAGGAAAGAAACCATTCTGATAAGTGCTACAGCATGGACAAACACTAAGGACATTATGTTAAGTGAGAAAAGCCAGTCACAAAAAGACAAATACTATATGATTCCACTGATATGAAGAAGTACGTGGAGTAGTCAAGCTCATAGAAACAGGAAGTAAAAGGGTGACTGCCAGGGGCTGGTGGGGAGGAAATAAAGAGTTGTTTAATAGGTATGAAGCTTCAGTTTTGGAAGATGAAAAAGTTCTGTAGATTGGTTATGCAACAATGTGAACATATTTACTCCTAAACTATGCATTTAAAAATGGGTTAGATGGTAAATTATATGTGTATTTTACCACAATGCACAAAGTTGTTAAAAACCACAAAGTTGTTAATATTTAACATCGCTTCTAGGTATTCTCTTCTTGTAACCATAAATCAAAATTTTCTACATGTTTATAATTTTGTCATTTACTCCTCATCACTTTACTTTCACTCCTGAGCAATCTAATCCAGCCTCAAAAGTGGATTTAATACCATCCACACATTGATGACTTCCAAATTTCCTTTTCTAGCCCTGACCTCTCCCCTGACACCCACTCAACTATTCCAATGGACTATCTAACATGTAACATGTCTGAAATGAAATTCTTGAGAATGCCTACAGCACCTGGTCCCCCAAGGATCACTTTATCTCAGAATCCCAACAGACCAAAACCTTAGATAAGTAGTTTTCAACAGGTCAACTTTGCCTCCCAGAGGACCAAATGTCTTACGACATTTTTGGTTGTCATAGAGGCCAAGGATGTAGGTAAATATCCTACAATGCACAGGACAGACATCCAGAACAAAAACTTACCTGACGCAAAATGTCTGAGGTGGAGAAACCCCATCTATGGAGCACAGTTGCCTCTTTCTCTCTCTCATTCTACATTTGATTAGTCAGGAATTCCTCTTAGTATCATCCACATAACAAGCCCAGAAACTTCATTTCCACAGCTTTAATCCTGTTGCAAATCACCACATTCTTTTACTTAATGAAATAACTTAAACAGCGTCCTGACTGGTATCCCCAGTTAGGATGTAAGCATCCAGCCTTGTAATCCTTTAAAATTAGGTCAGTTCACATCACACCTCTGCTGAAAGACTCTTCCACAGAGCAAGTTCCTTACAAGTCCTTACATACTCTTCACATTCCCCAACCCTTCCCGTTTTACTTCTTCCTACTTTCCCATTTGCTCCTGTTCTTTGACCACATTGGCCCCTTCATTCTGCCTCAGACATCCCACTCTCCAGCCTCCCAGCCCAGTGCTCTGAGCTATCTTAAAAGCTCTTCCACCAAAGATCTGCAGACTAATGCTCTTTCTTTTGTCTGGTGTCTGCTTAAATAATACAACACTAAGACCTACTCTGATTACCCAACAGTAAAACACACCCATACCCACACACTTTTTCCACTACTTATCCTTTATCTTCCTTTTTCCAGAGTGCCTATTACCATCTGATAATATATACTGACTCTTACTTGGTATGCCTGTCTGTCAACCAGAAGACAAATACTTTTTGCCCACAGCTCTAGTCTCAGCCCCTTGTTGAAAAGATCAACAAATTTTTGTTGACTAAATGATTGCTATCTTTTCCAACTATTTCAGTGTAGAAAATTATGTAAGGGTTGCTTTTAAACACAAACGAAATTGTATTAGGCATACTGGTCTATCACCTGCTTTGCTACAAAAGTACCCAAATTCTACAATTGACAGCTTTGATCTTTCATCCTAAGATATAAGCAGAATCTGGCTTAACCTAAGTTTAATGTTTTTACTAGATGAACTTTTATTCTTTTATAAGAAACAGAATATATTTTTTAATGTAACATCCAGAAATGAAGCAGTGAACCTGGACACTAGCCATTGCCAAGGTCCAGCAGAGCACACAGTCACAGAAGACAATCAAAATCAAACACATGTAAAGCATGCCTATCACCTACTCTATAGATTCCCAAATTTTAGTCACTCACATACCACTTCCATGATTTTGGCCATATCCTTCCTACATTTTTTCTTATGAATTCATCTACTTCTTTTACTGAGCTTTCTACAAAGCAATAATTTCTATTAAATCTGGAGTTGTTCTCTATCCAATACACATTAAAATAAATATGGAATTATTGAAATGTAAGACGTTCCTTCGTATAGTTCTTAATATTTAACACATTGCTAGTGGTTTCCACTTTACAGTCTAAGAAACACAGAACACTTTTCATTTATAAAAAAGAAAACAAAATCCCAAGAGGCTTAGCGCTTCACTTGATGTCAACAATTAACTAGAATCAAGACTCTCTCAACTCTGTGTTCTGGTTTCATGCTGACTATGGAAAATACATTTTATTTTCAACCTTTAAATAGTGTTCTGTTGTGTGTGACATGCAGAAATTATACTGTGGGTGAAATATAAAGTGAACAGAATTAAAAGTCTCAGATCAGTGAGGATAATTTATTTTGCCATGAGAGACTTAAACAGAAATACAGTAATTATTATGTAGAGCACTTTTCTGTCACCAAGGTAGTTAGATATGGTTACACAAATGAAGAGTACATCAGTTTTTCCAACAGCAGTATTTCCGCTGAAAATATCTTAAAGACCCCAAGGTTTGGCAAGAAGTGTGGAAATGTGATTCAAGTCAGTCTATAGGGTGACCATATATTCCAAGTGAAAAGGGAAATAAACTATCTTTAAGAACAGCCTGTGGTTTACCACTACACCAGTAAAAAATTAATCAAATATCTGTAAGTTAGATTAATATAATAAATTCTGTTGTTTAGTATAGTTGTGGGGAAGAAGAATGTTGGTTAAAATCATTCTTTTTCATTGACTCGCTATTGTTTTTCTATTTAGTTCTCCTTTAATATCTTAAAATAGAGCACTGTAATTCACACATAAAAGTCCTGCACATCCTTTGTTTATTCTTAAGTATCTTATTCTTTTGTAGCCAGTTTTTGAGGTAGTGCACATAAATTTATTTACATCTATCCACCTGTCTAGGCTCTTATTACTTCTAATAAGTTCTCTGTAGATTATTTAGGATTTTATATGGGGGAAACAAAGTTAAGTCTTAGATCTTTTATGCCTTTAATTTCATTTCACTCCACAGACCAGGGATCCTTCAAAACAATACTGAATTCAAGCAGTAATGGTACAAATTCTTGTCCGATTCCTATTTAACTGAATGCTTCTAATGTCTGGATGAATGAATATAATTTTTCCTAACTCCTGCAAAATTTCAGGCAACTCACTATCATAATATTCTGTTCAAATGGCAATGTTAACTGGAAATTCTTAAGGCCATTACCAAGCTGTAATAGACAACAGTTGGGTGATTATCCAAATCACAATAATTCCTTTGTTTTTGAAAAAAAGTGCTGATAATCAGAAAAACCCAAGCAACATACTTTGTTCCTTTGACCCTGGGTAACCGGTCAAGGGTCTTTAAGTGAACTTGGCTGGGTCAATCAGAGCCCTTTCAAAAGTTTCTGGGTTTGTGTTGTTTTTTTTGTTTTTTAAGTTTACCATGGGAAACTAGACACACACCCTCCCTCCAAATAGTTTGTCAAGTATAGAGGCAATGTTTGTTACTTAGCAAATGGAAGAAGCCAATTAAGAGGATGCGGCTGGTAAGCAAAGGAAAAGGCAGAGACAGAAAGCCTCTTAGAGGCCTCAGAAATGACAACGTGGTTGTTCCTAAAGCCCATATACAGTGTGACCCTTTCCACAGACAAATGAGATGCCTCAGTGTCTTCTCAGCCCATTTTCTGCTCACTTTGCAAATGAGTGTCCTAGTTGACCCACAATAAGCCATTCTGACAAGAATCCACTAAGAGTGAAACTTTTGTTTTCCAAGAATTTTGATACTAAGTAGCAAGTTTATGAATAATGTGTCAACTAAAGTAAAATGTACTAAGCAATTATAATTTCACAAAAAGTTACCATTGGGAGAAATTAGGCAAATAATACACAGGACTCCCTAAAATTATCTGTGAATTTATAATTATCTTAAAATTTAAAAGTTTAATTAAAAATCTTTAATTATCTTAATAATAATTAGATTTGCACTTCCTTCGGTAGTAGCTGAGCATTATGACTAAGATTTACTCACAAAGACAAAAATCTTTTGCTTGCTGAATACCTCAAACTCTTATTCCTGAATGTCTGGCTGATCAGCTGATATTTTCCAACCATCCATTCATTGCTTTGTTACATTAACATTTCCCTTCTTAATATTTTTTTACTGCTGTTTTCCAGTCTACTTTATATTTACTTAGGTTTATTTATTCTGCCCTTAAAAATTAAGGGCTGCATCTAGGTCTTAAAAATCTTCTGGGGGATTGTTACACAATGACTTTATATATATTTACCTTTTATATCAAAGTATTTTTAAAACACACAGGCGTGCGCACGCACACACATAGTCAAAGCACGGTTTACACATGTACCAAAGACCAGCGTGTCCCCAAAGTGTACCAATGAAAAATGATGGCTGACGCCAAAGGGTAAGTGTATTTTTGAATGTTCCGAGGCAAAATGGAAAGATTTCAATATGATATGCAATTTTTACTCCAAAGTAGAGGCTATGAAACTGGGATGAATGGCAAAGGCAGGAAGACAAAAGAACTAGAAATGGGAGGAGAGAGATGGAGAGCACAGGCGCTGTGTCTAGTAGCAGGCTCCTGCTGCTCAGGTGAATATTCGCAGTCATGAGTGACAAAAACCTTAACCTCCAAAGATTTATGCCAAAGTAACTAACTGAAAAAGACATTTTCAATTCAGTTTATATCTTGACGGGGGTGGGGCTGGGAAGGAATGTGGAAGTTCTTTATTCAAGGGTCCTATTTTAAATTGACTGCTTTTAAAATAGCACTATCTGGTGGAAAAGTTCCCTTTAAGTCCTTCCATATAGTCAAGGTTAAGCTTAAAAAAATAAAGGGGTCTTGGGAAACAGGAAAATACAAAGATTGGATGCTTATTGTCACGTACCCATTTACAAATCTTTAAATCCAGCAATTTGATATATATCCGTAAAACTACAGCTGTGGGAATGGTGTCACAAGAAAAAAAAATCATGTTCAAATGTTAAGGAAAATGGTACATAAATATCCGAACATTTTAAAATTAGCACTCACTCAGGTCCCTCTGCTGATGTCTAGCTATGACAGCAGAACTTCCACCAGCACAAAAAATTCATTTTACTGCAGAGACTGCAGGCTTCCTTCCAAGTATTCTTTTGCAAGAGCTAATAAGAAGCATGAAAATCGAGACTCAGTTTTATCTCCTTTATTCCCCTTGTACTCTGGGGTAGAGTGTTAACGAGCAGCAAAATGACTAAAAGGCAACTTTCCAGGATAGGCTTCACTGTCTGACCGCTATGTCAAATCTATTCAGAGATATTTGTGTTTATTTTTTACATTATAAATATTTATATTACTAGAGATTGGCACCACAATCTATGGGGAGGCCCTTCCTTTCACGTCCCTTTTGGAGAAACTTATTTATTTCTTTTTTTCTTTTATTGTTGTTCAAGTACAGTTGTCTCCATCCCCCCACCACACACACACACACCACCACTTTCCCCCACCCCAGCCATCCCCACATCCCACCCTGGATGCTACCCGACTTTGGATTTGTCCACGTGTTCTTTATACATGTTCCTCGACAACCCTTCCCCCCTACATTATCCCCTCCCATCTCCCCTCTGGTTACTGTCAGTTTGTTCTTAATTTCAACGTCTCTGGTTATATTCTGCTTGTTTGTTTTGTTGATTAGGTTCCACTTATAGGACAGATCACATGGTATTTGCCTTTCACCGCCTGGCTTATTTCACTTAGCATAATGCTCTCCAGATCCATCCATGAAATCACAAAGGTTAGGAGTTCCTTCTTTCTTTCTGCTGCCTAGTATTCCATCATGTAAATGTATCATAGTTTTTGTCCATTCATTTACTGATGAGCACTTAGGTTGCCTCCAGCACTTGGCAATTGCAAATTGTGCTGCTATGAACATTGGGGTGCATAGGTTCTTTTGAATTTGTATTTCAGTATTCTTAGGGTATAGTCCCAGCAATGGAATTGCTGGGTCAAAAGGCAGTTCATTTTTAGTTTTCTAAGGACATTCCACACTGTTTTCCACAGTGGCTACACCAGTCTGCATTCCCACCAACAGTGCACTATGGTTTCCTTTTCTCCATAACCTTGCCAGCACTTGTGGTTTTTGTTGATTTGGTTATGATGGCCATTCTGACAGGTGTGAAGTGGCATCTCATTGTGGTTTTAATTTGCATCTCTCTGATGTCTAGTGATACTGAGTATCATTTCATATGTCTCTGGGCCCTCTGTATGTTCTCTTTGGAGAAGCATCTGTTAGGGTCCTTTGTACATTTTTTAATTGGGTTGTTTGTCTTCCTGGAGTGGAGTCATGTGAGTTCTTTATATATTTTGGAGATCAAACCCTTGCCCAAGGTATTGTTTGCAAATATATTTCCCCATACAGTTGCTTCCCTTTTCATTTTGCTGATGTTTTCCTTAGCCGAGAAGAAGCTTTTTATTTTGATGAAACCCTCATTTGTTTATTATTTCCTTTATCTCCCTTACTCCAGGGGACATATTGGTGAAAATATTGCTACATGGAATAGCTGAGATTTCCCTGTCTACGTTCTCCAATAGGACTTTTATGGCATCGTGACTTATATTTGTCTTTTATCCATCTTGAATTTATTTTTGTGTATGGTGTAAGTTGGTGGTCAAGTAGTTTTTTGATGGACTCTATAGGATTTTCTATGTACACTATCATGTCATCTGCAAACAATGACAGTTTTGTTTCCTCCTTTCTAATTTGGATGCCTTTTATTTCATTTTCTTGTCTGATTGCTATGGTTAGGACTTCTAACACTATGTTGAATTGAAATATTGAAAGCAGACAACCTTGTCTTGTTCCTGATAGTAGGGGGAAGGCTTTTAGTTTTTGCCCATTAAGTATGTTGTTGGCTGTAGTCATCTCATATATGGCCTTTATATGTTGAGGAATGCTTGGAGACATTTTTACAATTTTGACAAACATTTCTAGTTGTTATGAAGGGTCCTTTTTCAGTTATAGAATCAAAAGAAAAAAATCACAAATGTGAACACTTTGAAGTATTTTCTGAAACCCCAGCAATTACCTTATTCAAATCCTTTATACTAAAAATTTTTATTCAAAGAAAGTTTATTTCTCTATTAGAAAACAATCTGAGAAAAGCTAAACAGGATGCTGTAATAACTCTCAACAACCACCTTTCGTTTTTCCGTGTGCCTTACTAAATACTATACTCAATTTTGAACAACCAAGATGGTTTTCTGAACACCTAATATATACAAGAATAAAAAAGAATTACAAAAGAGATCAGGACTCTATCTTCCATGTGTTTAAAATTTAAGTAAAAAAGGGAAGACACAGGATATGACAGAAGAAAGAGCTGAAAGTCTAGTCTAAAGACCTTACACTGAGTCCTGCATCCTCAGCTATCATTTTTTTTAATCCTCATCCGACGATATGTTTTATTGACTTTTTTGAGAGAGAAATGGGGTAGGGGGGAGAGAGAAAAAAATCAATGTGAGAAACATTGATCAGCTGCCTCCTGCAAACACCCCAACAGGGAACAGAACTTGCAACATTCTGGTGTACGGACGACACTCCAATCAACTGTGCAACCTGGCCAGGGCTCCAACTATCACTTATTAGTGGAATTTATTTTCCTGAATAATACATTTACAGTCTGAGCTCAATATTCGATTGTTGTAAGGATCCAGAACAAGAATATAGTATATAAAAGCACTTTGCAAACTTTAAAAAATACAAATAAGTACGAAGACGATTACCAATAAAAATAAAATCCACTGTATTGGTAATGTGATCTCCCACCTCTCAAGTCTACCATAGTATTTCACCAGATAACCGGAAATCAGGGAAATCATGGAAAGCCTCTATTATTCAATAAATGTTAAAATTGGAACTTTGTACATCGAGAGAGAACATTGTGATATTTCTTTTTTAAATTTGAAGTGAAATCACTGTACAAGGTGTAAAGTGATTTCACTTCAAATTTAAAAAAGAAATATCACAAATGGTTGTACAGTGGTATACATGCCAGCATACCTAAAGTTTGTATCTAATAAAAGGTACCCTAAGACACACCAGAAATATAACCCATATTTATGCACATGAAATGTTAAAAGATTGTGCTTCATTTATGTGAGACAAAAATTACTTCACAGATTGTACTGAAGCTTATAACAACATCAATGCTGGAAGCATAAATTAATCAATAGCACTTACTATTGGCATATGTGCAATGCACAAATGTATGGGAAAGTTTAAACAAAAAAATCTTTCATCAAAGGAAACAAGAACATGCAGTTTTCTCAACATTTAAAATATTCTTCAACTTCTGAATCCTTGGTTCAAAGACAGGGTAAAAAAGACTTAAAATGGGTTTACTCAACAGTTTTGGCTTTCACATGCCAAAATTTGATATGGGAACTGTCAATAGATTGATGGATTAAGTTTTTGCTGAAATATAACATGTGACTGTTTAAAGGTGATAAAGAATATGAAAATTAATTTCAACACTTACAATGTATCTGTGTTCTTCCATACTTTTAGTAAGATATTGAAATCATATATCTAAAGCACTTAATAGAGCATGATATTATTATTATGCCATTTTTATTTAAAGTAGTCTTAGTTTGGTACTTTATGGATTATGTAAAGGCTCTGAAGCCTAAAAACCTGTGTGTAAACCCTGCCATACTGCATATTAGCTGTATGCCTTTGAGTTTGCTCTTCCTTAAAATGGGTATATGCTGGGAACTGCCCTGCCTGGTTTCAGAAGCTGTAATTCCCCTTGGCTAATGCTGAGTAAAGGACCTTGGGACCATAAGCCACTTAGGAGACAAAGCTTATCTTCCTTGTAGGGGCACCACCTCTGCCACCTTTCTCTTCACCCTGGTAGGCCCTGGGTGGATGACTGGGTAGCCGATGACGGGTAAGATGTCTCAAAAGAGGGACAACCTAAGACAGGCATGGTTGCAAAGGGGGCCCTCAGGAAACAACTCGGGAGGCTACAGAAAAAGGGGGTGATGGACCCTCGCCCCTCTGCTTTGACATAGCCTGAGTCCTCATTCTGTCTGCAAGAAGTCTCCTAATCTCTTGGCTGCCTTACTTACCCTGCCTGACTTAAATGTGAAACAATGCTGGAGGTGGGTGCCACCCTATGCTAAAAAGGGTAGGTTCCCTAGGGCAATCAGGCCTAAGAAAGAATGCATAAAATCCTATTAAACCTATTTTGCTAATACCCTCAATTTAAATGTTAAGGGTCCAAGCAGGAAGTTGAGTTTGTTCCCCAAAGTTTTCTAGCCTTTTAAGATTGATGAGCTTTACGTATACACCCTGTATTCCTGTGCAAATGGAACCCAATAAAAGCCTGTCAAGGCAAGGGTCAATACACTCTCCTCTTGAGAGGGTGGCCAAGCCATCCCTTTTCTTCCACAGGACTCAGTAGTCCGTGTGAATTTGTCTCATCTCATCCATAACATCGTAGACCCCAGAAGCTGGGATCCGTGTCAGGTATATTAATAGCATACATCTCAGAGAGTTGCTGTGCAGGTTCAAGTATTATAGTTGAAAATATATAATTACTGTAGTAGTTCCTGGTACCTTGAAAGTGCTTAGGGTCAGCTGTTATCATCTACAGCAGTGCTTCCCAATACTTATCACATGGCTTGAATTATATTTTAACACATTTTAGGTGCTCATAGCCTCAAATGGCTAGTGTCTAAGGTAGTGGGCATCACATATATACATATTTTAAATCTCTTGAAACTCATAACAGCTCAAAAACTTGTAACAATAGCCAAGTAACTTACGTTTCTGACACTTTTCCCTTTTTTTAAGAAATAAAGCTCTATAACACCATTTTGATTTTGCCCATTAACCCTTAAATAGTTTTGCTTATGCTTTTAAAAAAGTACAAAAAGGAAAATAGAAGATTTAATACTCTTATAAAGGAAGTAAATATTAAGGTTATAAGTTTCTCTTCCCAGTCTCTCATGACTTTTTGTTCCAAAGTAATCACAAGACACCTAGCCCATTTCGGAACAGTACTTTCAGTACCTGAGGATTTAAAAAGAAAAGATAGACCTCTGGCCAAGATGGAGACATATGTAGATACACTTTGCCTCCTTGTGCAACCAAAAGAAGGACTACAACAAACTTTAAAACAAAAACAACCAGAACTTCCAGAGAATCGAACTATATGGAAGTCTGACAACCAAGGAGTTAAGGAAGAAACATTCATCCAGATCAGTACGAGGAGCGGAGATAGGCAGCAGGGCAGAGAGGACACACAATAAGGCTGCAGGTGGAGGACCAGATGGGTGAGGTTGTGGCTAGCAGACAAGGGCAGGGAAGGTGGCAGCTGGCAGATTGAGTGGTCCCACATTTTCATGTGGATAAATTGGGACGAACAACTGGGAAATGAGACAGACCACACAATCCAGGGTTCCAGCAAGGGAAAAGAAAGCCTTAAAATCTCTGGGGCTTGCTGTGGTAGGAGAAACTCCCAGCCTCACAGGAGCGTTCCTTGGAGAGACCCACAGGGTCCTACAATGCACACAAACCAACCCAGGAATCAGCACCAGGAGACCTCAATTTGCTTGTGGATAGCAGGGGAAGTGACTGAAAGTAGGGCAAAGGCTGAGCAAGAGGCATTGTTCCCTTTCTGACCCCTCCCCCATATACAGTGCCACAGCACAGTGATATGACTCGCCTGGCCTGGCCCTGGCGAATACCTAAGGCTCCACCCCTTACAACATAACACTTGAGCTGAAACAAAAAAATATAGCCCAAATAAAAGAACAGATCAAAGCTCCTAAAATAGACCTAAGAGATGAGGAGACAGCAAACCTGTCAGATGCAGAGTTCAAAACACTGGTAATCAGGATCATAAAAATGGCTGAGTATGGTCACAAAATAGAGGAAAAAGTGAAGGCTATGCAAAGTGAATAAAGGTAAATGTATAGGGAACCAACAGTGAAGGGAAGGAAATCAGGACTCAAATCAATGGTTTGGAGCAGAAGGAAGAAATAAATATTCAACCAGAACAGAATGAAGAAACAAAAATTTAAAAAAACGGAGAGAGGCTTAAGGACCTACAGGATAATTTTAAATGTTCCAACATCTGAATCATAGGGGTGCCAGAAAGTGAAGATGAAGAGCAAGAAATCAAAAACTTATTTGAAAAAACAATGAAGGAGAACTTCCCCAACCTGGCAAAGGATATAGACTTCCAGGAAGTCCAGGAAACTCAGAGTCCCCAAAAAGTTGGACCCAAGAAAGCATACACCAAGGCACATCATAACTGCATCACCCAAGATAACTGATAATTTTAGAAGCAGCAAGGGAAAAGGAGACAGTTACCTACAAAGGAGTGCCCATAAGACTACCAGCTGATTTCTCAAAAGAAACCTTACAGGTAACCTTCCCAGGGGCTGGAAAGAAGTATTCCAAGTCATGAAAGGCAAGGACCTACATCCAAGACTACTCTATCCAGCAAAGCTGTTATTTAGAATGGAAGGGCAGATAAAGTGCTTCCCAGATAAGGTTATTAAAGGAGTTCATCATCACCAAGCCCTTATATGAAATGTTCAAGGGACTTACCTGAGAAAAAGAAGACAATAAAAAATATTGCCCTGGCTGGTGTAGCTCAGTGGATTGAGTGCGGGCCTGTGAACCAAAGAGTTGCTGGTTCAATTCCCTGTCAGGGCACATGCCTGGGTTGCAGGCCAGGTCCCCAGTGGGGGCCACGTGAGAGGCAACCACACATTGATGTTTCTCTCCCTCTCTTTCTCCCTCACTTCCCCCCTCTCTAAAAATAAATAAATATTTAAAAAAATATATGAACAGTAAAATGACAACAAACTCACAACTATCAACTTAACCTAAAAGAAAAGAAAAGAAAAAACAAACTAAGCAAACCACTAGAACAGGAACAGGACCACAGAAATGGAGATCATATGGAGGATTATCAACAGGGGAGTGGGAAGGGGAGAGAGGGGGAAAAGGTACAGAGAATAAGTAGCATAAAAGGTTGGTATAAAATAGACAGGGGGAGGTTAAGAATAGTACAGGAAATGGAGAAGCCAAAGAACTTACATGTACAACCCATGGACATGAACTAAGGGGGCAGGTGCTAATGCTGGTCAGAGGAGGGCTGCAGGGTGGAAAGGAATAAAGGGGAGAAAAAAATGGGACAACTAATAGTATAATCAATAAAATATACTTTAAAAAAGAAAAAGAAAAAATAGAGTAATCTGGGCACTGAATAGAAAGAATATAAATCCTGGGAAACCTAAAGCAAATGTGTAAATTTACGTATGTCAATGTCAATGGTCAAATGTGAATGTTAAACCTTGGAAGTGATCATAGTTAGAAAATTTTTCTTACATTAATCAAAATGAAAACCGCAAGGAATAAGTCCATCTGTGTAAATTCTTCAAGATAAACATAGGCTAAAATATTATGAAGTTGAGGCTTCCTCAATTGATGATAAACACATAGCTTCAAAAAACAACAAAACGAACAAAAACCACATTAGCACACACACATATTTGTCAAGGTTAGGGACTCAAAGTGCTCAAAAAGTAAAGGGCCCCCAGGCAGGGGCAGAGGAATAGCACAGGGTAGACAGGTAATTCGGAACCTCTCTCCTGAAGAAAACTCACTGAGTCCACATCCTGTGATTTTTTCCTTTTTAATATTGTCCTACAACCCTTCCATAGTGAAGTGAGTAAATGGGACTTAAGCAAGCTGTGCAAGCAGCTTTCTCCTGGTTCTCCTAATGATCTAAATCTTTGTTGATTTTATCTTATCTAACCAAACTCTGGACTCCCATACCTCAGGGCTCAATCTCCCATCTTTCCTCTTCTGTCTGTGCACACACACAGGTTGGGTGATCTCATACATCCCCATAGTTTAAATACCCACTACATGTTGACAACTTCTAAATTTATATCTCTAGTCCTATCTGTTACCCCAAAATTTCTGGACGTCTGTATCCAGCTGCTCCCTAGGCAAGGTTGCTTTGATATCCAGCAGTCATCTAAAGAGACTCAAATTTTTAACCATGTCTTCCCCATCTCCTTCTTCATCTCAATTAATGGCAACATCTATGAGCTGTATTATTTTTTCTTTTCAGCATTTAACCACCATCAGACATAATTTGTTTAATGCCTGTTTTTTTCCCAATAGAATGCAAGCTGCATGAACAGGTATTCCTGTCACAGTATGTACGGACTAGAAGGGACTAATTTACGCTGTATGGACATGCAGGCCCCCAGGGGAGATCTGTGGGGTAGAGTCCGATGACAAGATGAAGCCAATGGGAAGATGTGTAGTATCAGGATGTTCAAGGGAAGGATATAACAAATGCAGAGGTCTAAGTCCCAAAGAAGCGTGGAGCGACACCTTAGGAGAAACTGAAGCCCCTGTGGCTGGAGGACAGTGAATGAGGGAGAGTAGTAAAAAGGGAGGAACGAGGGGAAGAGCGTGGTCCCAGGGATTCAGGGAAAGGAAATGGAAAGTTCAAAGGTCTAGAGGCAAGAGAGTCAAACTCAGTATTTTGATACAAGTAACAAGAGGTGACCCAGACATCTTCCAGAAAGCCTCAAGGGATCATCTCATGCTTCCTTAAGTGGTTCTGTTGGTTTGTAAGTATTTGTTAGTAACTGAAAAATATTTCCTACCACTTTTTTGTTGCATTAAAAACACACATTTTTAGTTGGCCTTAGTAGAATTTTTTTAAATCTCAAAGTTAATAAGAAATTAAAAGGAGGTTCCATTTTTTTTTAAAAAAGGCCAAGGTTTCTTTGGGATCTTTTTCTGCAAATAGCCTTTCTGTTACCCTGATGATATATATCCATCCTACCAATCATGGTAAATCATAGGAGACATGAGAATTTCTTTAAACTGTTAAGAGTTCTCTCTCATCTCTTTGAGCTTTTATTTCCCTTTAGTCACTGTTCTGACATACATAGGTTTTGGTCAGATTCAACAATATAAGTCATGATTTATTACTGAAAACAAACAAAAAAAGATTAAATGGCTTTAAAATCAATTACAGAACTCCTTTACACTTTCCTAGTATGTAGACTTAAAATATTCTACTGATAGGGGACTTAAGAGTTGGAAAATTTTAGTTTAAGTAATAGCTAATAAGCTTAGTAATCAATGCATGTAAAAGCTTTTGTTCCAGGAACTGAAGGTATGACCCACCCTCACTCCAGACCATAAGCAGTTCCACCTTTGTTCCTCAGGAGGACTGCAAGCAATTCAAGATGATATCTGAGCCACTGTACCCCAGGGTGAGATGACCACCACCCAGGACACAGCTAAAGACCACTGCTAAGGGCAAGAATGCTGGAGTTGTTTTTTTAATCCAATTAACGTTTCCTTGAACTTCAAAACCTCTCGCCATACCTTCTTTATTCCCTGCTATAAAAACCTTCTTGGTCTGGAAAGAAAAGACAAGATAGTCTGTTAGGGTATGAACCCGCCATCTTCTCAGATCACCAGCCATCTGAATAAAGTGCCCGTAAAGATTCAATCGCTATCACTGCTTATTGGGTTTGGTAGTGACAGGCAGCCCAAACTCTGGTGTCTTTTTCAGTTTCACTACTTCCAAAATGAAGTACTAACTCTTCAGGACACCTTCATATAAAATCTGCTACCAGCTATTCCTTCAGTTGTAGTAACATCATATGACTAGAAGTATCAATTAATTCATTCCAATATTTAGATTTGTGTGTTTACGGATTACTTTTATAGAATCTTTGTGGAAATGCAATCTATTAGGCTTTTATCTGTAAAGATTTTTCTCATTATTTTGTGTTCTTTATTTTAGACCTTCTCTGAACCAACAGGAAAAACAAGCAAAACCCTCAATATGACTTCACTCGTAAACACAGAATTTCCTTCTTGCCCTGTGAGAAACATGGCTGAAAGCAAAAATGATGATCTCTGAAACACTAAGAGTTAGTGATCTAATCTCCATCTCCGTTGCTTATAAGACGCTCTATCCCATTCCTCACCCATTTCTTCTCCTTCGCCATGGTCTTCTATCCTGTCATCATATTGGATGTCTCAAGATCCTGCTCATAAAGCATCCAAACTTCTGAGCTCTGCCTTCTTGATTCCTGAGGCCTGCCTTCCTGCTCAGCCACATCTTAACTTCGTTATCTAAACCAGTTCCATTGCCAACTTCAGTATTCAAATTTCACTCCTGATCACAACGTCCATGTCCTCTCTTAGAATCTCCTCCGTCCCTAATGAACCTTGAACATATGAGACAACTCACCATGCTTGCCCTTTCTGCTTTCTAAGGTACCCTCCTCCTATCTCAGTTATCCTTCAGTTCAATCAGGACCCATTATCCTATTACACAAATCCATGTCCCTATAATCCTGCACCATATCTTTGCCAACCACCAACTCGAATCTGACCTCCTAACTGCTCTTACTGCTCACAGTCCAAGGTTCTGTGCATTGCTAGACAAATCTCTGAGAAGGTATGATTTGTCTTTACTTGACATATTTATAATGTCTAACTTCAGTGACTACTGTTGACCAGTAGTCCCCTTTTTCTTGTTTAACAGGGAAATTTTTCTTGTAAAAATGTTCCCGAATGTTCTAAATTATTTCTACAAACTCCTCTCACAGCAAAGGACCACTCCTTCCTAACACTATTACCCCCGTGCCCAACCAACAGTGCAAAGTTCTATATTAAAACCAGCCCTTTCTTCCTTTTCTCCCAGCTCAAAGGAAGAGCTTTTCCTCTGGTGCCTACAGGTCTCCTCAGTGCTATAAGAACATTCCTTTGGCTCCCGTTTCTCTGCATGCTACAATGTACTTTCCCATATTCTTCATACTAATACATTTTTCTAAAACTATAGTTCATGCTAGTTGGTTTATCATTCTTCTAAATTATTTGCACAGGATTTGAATCACACCCTCCCTCAACCCACAGCTATGTATTCCCCTGGCTTCCATGCCATTTCCAGCTCTTTACTTACACATATCTCTAACCATTCTTTCCCTGTTTCTGTCAGCATCTTCTCTTCTGGGCCATAAGTACACATACTACTCACATTTCCCCATGGAACTTGGACTTTAATTGTGTAACCTCAGAAAGTTGGACTGAGCATTATGTATAAAGCACTTAAAAGTGTCCTATTTAGCCTCAAGACTCCAATCAAAGTCACCTCCACAGAAAATCTTTCTCTGACCTCCCCAGAATGGGCCAGTGAGTCTCCCATAATGGCTTATATGTATCCAGTACAGATCATATAGTATGGCTCGCTCTCTGATACTGGGACCAGATCCAGGGTAGGCTGATGTTTCCTAAAAAATATGGTTACTGCCTCTCCCGGTATTACTTCCATAGCTTACCTCTTTGTCAATATGGCCACCAAATTAATTGCTCCTAAATCCCATATTTATCCTTTCATTTTCTATTCAAAAACTTCTAGCAATTATCCTACAGCCTGTAACAAACACCAAAACTTCTTAGCCCAGCTCTTAAACCCTGAATATGGTTAGGGTTTAAGAGCGGGGTTTAAGACTGGTAGAAACTACCAGTCTTCTACTAATATCTTCTGAGAACTATCTTCCTTATCCTACAAATATATACAGCACTTTCTCCTACTTTGTAGCCTCTACTCAGGCTCATTTATTTGATTGCCACATTCTCATTCTGTGATTCTTCCCTGGCTCAGGCCATTTTTCCTATGAGTCAAGGCCACCTTAAAAATATCTTCCTCAAATTGTTCTCCCTTATCCATTTAGCAAAATGATGCCAAAGTGTGCTGCATTTCTAGCACACCTGGTCCACACTTATTTTTTTTTTATGTGTACATGTAATCCTCTAACAGGACAGTGAAGTACAGTGAAATCAAAGATGATGTCTTAAACCTTCACTGTAACTGACTATAAGCATCTTCATCACCAGGTGTTAATAAATGTTAATAAATAACGAACATTTATTATGTGCCAGGTGCTACTACAGCTGCTTTACAACAATTTGTGGGGTATATCAAACTATTTTTACCATATACATATGGGAAGACTTGGTCATAGACAGGGGCCTTCACAGGAATTTGAACACAATGGGTACAAAATTATATTGCGAATGGATAAATGTACTGCTAATAACCAAGCATTGATACTGTCACAAAAATTAATTCATCAACCTAGAGTGCTCTGCCCTTTTTTCCCAGCCCAGCAAATCCATCCAGTCTTCAATACCCAATTCAAATGTGGCCTTTTCAAAAGAGTCTCCTGCTAACACCTTGGCAAAGAATTGCCTTTAACATTTGCAATATGTCTTTATTATAACAGGAAGGTTATTTAGGAGTTTGCTCAGTTAGAATGGGTTTCTCAATGGCAGTTTGTTCAATATTTTTAACTCTCATAAAAATTAACTGGAAAGCAAAATGAATGTAATTTGCATCTACAAATGAAATAAACAGAAATGGATTATCTTACCTGCAATATTTGACAATCGTACGATTTTTTACTAACATTTAGTACATGCATCAGATTAAGGTCAGATACGGCTAAGCCTACTTCGGAAGATCTGTTCTTTCTTTTATTTTTATCTAAACAAAGTGTTATTAAGAAATGAGTGACAGACTTACCAGTCTTCTCCTTTCTTCTTCTACTGTGATGAGTAGTCTTGCAAATTCTTTTAATGACTGAGCTATTTAGAAGACAAATGTTAAAAAGAAGCATTAACCTTTTTTCATTGCTAATATCTAACTGCACAGGTATACACATTACAATAAACTACTTATAAATTTGTTTGTATTCTATGGGCTTATGTTTTTATTAGCATAACACAGTATACACAACAGAATCTCAATGACTAACAGCTACAGGTAAGAGATGTTTGTGTGCTCTAAGTTGAAGTTAAGCATATATCAAGAATAATTTTTTTTCTTTCAAGACACTAGGGAAATATAGTTTATATACTTAAAATATGACTCACACATTAATAAATAAAAGTAGAGTACTGGAATCACTTCTAAACAGAATATTACAAATAATGAAAAAATTAAATCTTAAGAAGCAATAAATACAGTGCAAAGTTTCCCACTGACTGCTTTCTAAAAGTGTAACAGGTTCTGTATTCCTTCCATATCCACAATATTTTAGATCTCTGCTGGTCAGTGCAGTCAAACGACCACTAGCATTGGCATTTGGGGAACTTAGAGAAAGAGACTCTCAAGCCCCACCCCAGAATCTGCATTTTAACAAAATCCCCAGGTGACCTGTTTACATTATAAGCTGACCAGCACCACTTTAGTAAACTATCTGATTCTATATTGCTGTGGCATGGGGAAAGGATCAAGTATTCAGAAACTTTGTAAGAATAAACCGAAAATAAATAAATAGGAGTTACAGTAGCCTATTCTTTAAAAACATGCATGGTCCCAAACGGTAATTGTGAAAGAAGAATTTATCCACATTCATTTTTGTACCTTATGTTTAATATGAATTATTAACTAAAATCAGAATGTTTAGTTACAATACTAAGGAAACAAATAAGATCAATTGGTTTTCATTTCAGCTTTGAGCCTTCCCTTCCATGTCCCTATTCTTTAGGCTCTCCCCATCCTGTTCTTTCACACACAATAATATTGAAAATATTCTATGAGACCAGAAGTCTAGTAAGTCTGGCATAAAGCCTACAGTAAAGACAAGTGAGGAAAACTAATCAAAAGCCACATCGACAGAACTTATTAAGAAAGAGAAAGAATGTTTTCCATTTAAGAATTTAAGCTCTCATCTAGGATTTTTTTCCCCCTCTTCGGAACTGCTAGGTTTACAGTAAACTAAGCTGGTTTGAAATGCTATCCCTAAATTACTTCACGTTGGGTTTCATTCAGTTAACAAAACAGAAATCAAAGGATTACCTAGGAGACTCAGATTAATCTGATAAACACATTAATGGCCTTAGAATAAGGATAACTTTTTAAAAGTTAAAAGTTTTAATTTCTTCAAAAATAACCCTATCAATGTTATAATGCAACCCAGTTTTGAAAAGAGCAAATATATGGATTTTAACCGGAGTGCATAATAACATTTTCATACTTTCGGTAAAGAAAGCATTCCATCATCACTCTGGCAGCTATCTATCTACTGCCACCGAAGATCTCTCTGTTGGTGAGCCTCAAACAAATGTCAACCAAATTTTGAGTGATGGAAGGCAATATTAACATGGCTATAGAGAAAGAAGCCAAGAGATACGTCAGTTTGGGCTATATTGAGGCAGCAGGTACTCCTGAAGCTGAGAAAATAAATAAGGGAAGATATAAATAGAAACATAGTTGAAAGCAAAACAAACATTAATACCAGATTTCTAAATCAATGGCTCCCAAATATTTAAACAATATCAGGAAGGAAGGAAGGAAGGAAGGAAGGAAGGAAGGAAGGAAGGAAGGAAGGAAGGAAGGAAGGAAGGAAGGCCTTACCTGCATGTTTCCTTTTCTTGGAATCTATTGGATGATGAACTCTAACACAACATGGGAATAAGCCAAGAGAAGAGGATACAGAATCTAGAACTAGGAGATCCAATATAGAAAAGAGGCAAATGGAATTCTCAGGACAACACAGATACATATTCCAGGACAACAATTATGCAAAAGGCCCAGAGAGAATCTTATCTAGACTGAAGCAATTAGATTAGGGGCTCCAGGAAATGTCTCCCAAGGAAAAAAACAGAACTGGTCAATATCCTGATGTGTCTGAAAGTAATGAAAGGGTATTTACAATCTTTTTTTTTTTTTTTTTTTTAAGAAAATACAAAGACAATTATCAACTCCTGGGAAAATAAAGTTATATATAATAATAAAATGAATGAAGTAGCTGAATTATAACATGTACAAAGTCACTGTAATATAAACATTAAATATTGATTTTGCCAAAATTAAGTTTTAGCTCTTTTGAGAGAATAAGGGAAAGGAGCATATATGATAGCATGAATTCAAGACATAGTATGATAAGAGTATACAGTAAAAAGATGATATCTAAAACCAAAAAAAAAAAAAAATCAAATAGTGAGATATTTGTGATCTTTAAGGAAATGTAAGAAGTGGTTAAAAGTTCAAAGTGGTCAGGAATTAAGTAGTGGAGAATAGTAAGACAGAAAATGTTTAGTTGGGTTTTTTTTAATCCTCATCTGAAGATGTTTATTGATTTTAGAGAGAGAAGAAAAGAAGGTGGGAGGGAGGGAAGGAGAGAAAGAAGTAGAGAGAAAGCACAGAAACACTGACGTGAGAGAGAAACATCCATGGGTCGCCTCCGACATGTGCCTTGATCTGGGATCAAATCCCAACTGTTTTTTGTTTTTGTTTTGGCATACGGGACGATGCTCCAACCAACTGGGCAACCTGACCAGGCAAGGGTATTGCTAGAGTTTAAGTTTAATAAAAATCCATAACTTTTTAAATAAATAATAAAAATAAAACATGCTCTTATTGCTTTAGTTTCCTACTGCCCTAAATTCTGGGAGGGCATAAATCACATATTATTAATTTCCAGAAAGAGTTAAGTAAACATCTAGCACACAGAAGCCTGTCAAGCATTTTTGGAATAAATAAAAATATAATCTTGACTTAGAGTGGCAGGGGTACACTGGAAACTTCCACTTGGTCAAACCGGAAAACGATCACTGGCCCACTCACAGGTGACCTAAAAGTCCCAGGCAGTGTGTTGCTGTGATGACTGTCTAAGTCCACAGGCTTCCCCCAGATACCTACTGCTCTGAGGAAACTGTAGAGTTGCCTTAAATCTGATTTTGATTACAAGTAAGGAAAGCCTGTTTCTCGTGCTATTGCAC
Organism: Glossophaga mutica; assembly: GCA_039655065.1. Lineage (NCBI taxonomy): Eukaryota > Metazoa > Chordata > Mammalia > Chiroptera > Phyllostomidae > Glossophaga > Glossophaga mutica. The sequence goes on from CM077308.1 coordinate 67,357,250, forward strand.
ATCTCTGTCCAAAACTAATAATTCTGAATTCTCCTTTACTTGGTTATCTGGTCTGTTTCCAATATAAATACGATTTATAGACTCAGTACCTAATAGGTGATTATAATGAGAATGTTAAAGGAGAAAAATTTTAACATGCAAAAGCAACCACGTATGGTTTCTCACAATATAAAAGCACTCTCATTCCAGCTGTTTTCTGAGCCTACCAATTTAATAAGTTTTGTACCCTCTTTTTCTTTTTTTTTTTAATTTTTCAGGGAAATGACTTTGAAAAAGATTTTTCTCTTTAAATGTTATAGTGTCTGTTCCATAACAGTATCTATTTCTTGGCCCAAATGAAGATATATTTCTCATTTGTTCTATTTTTTAAAAAAAGGAACAGTATATATATCATGAATTAGTGAAAGTGGACTACTGATTTTTTAAATCCATACCTAATATTTTCCCCTAATCTTTTTACTTATAATGATGTCAAAATATTCTATTAATAGTTTATTAAGCAGGAGGTAACATGAAGAAAATAGTATTTAACAATCCTCTGAAGCAGATATAAAGTAATTTAAGGTAGTATCTTTTAAATTGGCTTTTAGGGTTAAGGACTGAAGGACAGCCAGTCCCTTCCCAGCCTGCACCAACCTCAAAGCAGCAGGAACCTCTAACATAAGCTGGACAGGCCCAGGCTGCCGTGTGTACCCCAAGAGCTCTCTACTGATGAGAGGCCAGTAACAGAATCTCTGGTGCAGGGGACCTACGAATGCCTTAAAGAGACTATGAAAACTGGGGGGAGTCTATTCTCCACCAGACCTTGAGCAGAAAATAGATACAAAATGAGGCCCCCAGCACCCATCACAGTGCCTTACACAAACCAGCTGTTGCTTCTGTGACTGCTAGTGCCATTCCTTCAAAGACTTTATTTAAGCAAAATCCTAAAACATATTATTACATGCAAATTTCTAACACTCAAATACTTTTTTTATCAGCAACTATATGTGATGCTCCACATTTTATTAATAAATCTTAATATTTACATAAATAACTATTTCATTATCTGATTGGGAGACCCAAACTAATTAGAATGTAACAGCTGGTCCTGCAATTACAGGTGGTATGGTAGGAGCATGATTTAGTGAGAAAAATATTCTAAAAACAATACTTAATACACAATGGGCTTTCACTAGATGATCGTTAAATGAATTAATGAGTTTAACAATACATTTCCACAGTCTATTTGCTCTATCCACTCTTAATCTAATCTTCAAAAAATATTACAAAATGAATAGCCAGATAGTTTGGAAAATTATGTTAGCTATCCACATTCTTGCCACCTGCATGAAACTTTCCTGGCTGTATTCACCAGCAATAATCTTTTCCCTTCCTGACCATCTGGATCACGAGATTACTGGAGAGCAACCAAAATACTGTTTCACATATTACTGAGGTCAAGAATTTTGCTATAGGCTTTCCTTTTTATCTCCACAATGTGATATTGGAAAACACTTTTAGAACCAAAAGAATCAATTATTCAGGTGTACTTGTGACAGGTCCTGAGAGTATAAATATTCACCAAACCAACAATCAGATTATACCGAGAGGATAAAAAGTATGGTAGTGGCTTCTCTATGTACCAATATCATAAATTCCAAAACATTCCTGAATTGTCTAAAATACCTATTTGCTAACTTAATCTTTTCAGCAGGCTTAAATTTTCCCTATTTTTTTTTTAAATTTAGTCTTTACTGTATTTTTTCATTACCATTTAGTCCCCTTAGCTGTCCCTTCCCCTAGCAATCGCCACAATGTTGTCCATGTCCATGAGTCCTTTTTCCTTAATCCTTCCTCCTTCTAACTGCCCCCCTGCCACTAGCCGTCATCTGCTCTCCATCTAGGAGTCGGTCTGTTTTGCTTGTTCTAGGAGCCTATCTGTCAGTTTGTTCATTAGATTCCACGTATGAGTGAAATCATATGGTATCTGTCTTTCTCTGAGTGGCAACTGTAGAAAAACCTGTTTAGGATCTGGAAGTAAATATAAGAGAAGAAAGAAAACAACTCTCCATTCATTGTGGACCTAACTCCACTACCTTAAGTACTAAGCATTATACCATTAAATGTTTCAACAATTGATCAGCTTGGATTTTACAGATTTTACAACTAGAAGAATTAAGAAAGCACATCTTATTTGCATCCAACCAACATTATATCGCAATCAAAACATGATGTGTTAAATATTTCTCCCAGAAGTCCTTCCTCAAACCTAAATAGCATAAATACATAAACAAAGGTATGGATCATAAATTCACAACATATACAGTGTTATCTCAACCTTTTTTTGCTTTATTAGAATGAACAAATGTCACTTTTGATGTTCAGATATGCTAATAAATATGAGAGAACTGGGTTAGCAGTAGGACTTAAACTTGGTTAAATCTCAAAAAAAGTACGAAGACCTATAAAAGTCAGTTTAAACCAATGCAATCATATTTTATAAATCCAGATGATGGTCACTTTACTTTTCCATTTGTGTGTGAGACGTAGGCTCTATCAAGCTCATTTGTAGTATCCTTCTGGCACTGACTCTTCATGAAGAGTAGGAGAAAGGCAAAATACAGGTGTCGGCAAAAGAAGTTCTACAGTTGTGAGTATGTGGAACAGAGTTGACTCCTGTATTAATTATTGTACTATTTATTTGTATTATTTGTCTTCTTATTACTGTCATTATTTCATATCCTTACTTACGATTTATCTTTTAGAAAATTATGGCTGGTACTTAAATCTACTTTTGCCCACCCGTGTAATAAAACATCAACACTTAAATAAGAATATGAACCAGGGTAGGTGAATTTGTCATATCTTTCTAGATCTGGCCAGATAGAGAAAAATAAAGGTAGAATCTACATACATAGGCAAGTGACACCCAGCATGGTACTATAAAGCATGCAATGACCTAGCAGGTGTCACAGCATCAGTTTCTGCCTGGAACTCCCAAGGGAAGAGTTTTAATTCTTTGTCTATTTGAAAGATCAAAGAGAGCATACTGACTGCATACTAATTGAAGTATCCAAGGGAAAGTTTTGATTCAGGAACAATTTAACCCATAAAAAAAGCAAGAAGCACAATCAGCTTTTGATATGCCAAAATAATAAGTACTGTATCTGCAAAACAGACAAAAGTGATATAAAAACTGACACCAAATCTCCCATCAATTACTGTGTCTTGGTAACAAATAACACCCCCACTAATGGTCTGTCCACTATGTCTGCAATACTGGCATTATTTGGAACCCCGAACTCTAGTTATTAATTCCTGAGAACACAGAAACAAATAATATTTTACTACTCCATTTATGGATTCAAGCTCCATAGATACCCAATTGCAAAACCAATAAACTGCTTCCTAAACTAATAAAAAAAATGTCACAGGGCACTGTTGTACTTAGAGGCACTCATCTTTCCAACACTTCAACATCTTTCCAACACCAGCCCTTGGAATTCAGAGTTGCAAGAAAAACACATAAAAATTTAATTATTTTGACTTAACTAAATAAGAATCTCCACAATGTCTCTTGGTGGTTAGTTTCTTTTTTTAATCACCAAACACAAATCAAAAAGAGATTAACCTTAGTAAATGATTATTTAACCACTATGCTATAACACTTGAAACTAATACAAAACAATATTGAATATAAACTGTAATTGAAAAATAAAATTAAAAGTTAAAATTAAAAAAATATTCATCTTGTAAACAAGTCCCTGAATACTTGCATTTAAATTCTTCTTCCATAGCCTACCAATGCATCCTTGTGATGGACTGCATTACATTCAGATAAACTAGGTTTTGGCAAGCTGGAAGAGCATATTAGATATTATTTTAGTAATAAAAAGTTATTTAGCCTCTGGTCAAAATGGCAGCACAGGTAAGTTCAGTACTCACATTCTCCCACAACTGCATCAAAATTACAACTAGACTACAGAGAACAACCATCATTCAGAGCCACCTGAAATCTAGCTGAAGTTCTACAACTAAGTGTATAACGAAGCCACATCCAGACTGGTAGGAGAAGTAGAGATACAGAATGGGCTGATAAAAATTGGAAGATATATCTCAGCTGCTGAGGTCCCCCTGAGTGGTAAGAGGTCCCAGTCCTACACCAGGCCCCCCAGCCCAGGTTCCAGTGCCAGGAAGAAAAGACCCCATAAAGTCTCACTGAAAAAACCAGTGGGGGTTGTGGCTAAGTGAGACAAAGCTAGAGTTCCAGACAGTTCCTTTTAAAATGCCCACACATGGACTTACTCAGACTCACTCCCTCTGAGTTCCAGTGCTAGGGCAACAGCTCAAAGGGCACCAGGGACATACCAGGAGAAACTGAATTGCTTGGCATCAGGGCAAGAACTGAAGGGGCAGCTTTCTCCCAGACAGAAGAACTGAAAGAAGCTATTGTTCCTTTTCTGAGCCTTTGTTCACAGAGCCAGGGCGCCATTTCTGAGTCTCCATCAACCTGGTCATCACTGTTCACTCTACTCTGGTGAACAGTGGAACCACCCAAGCTGTTTCCAGTTTCTTTTCCATAAGAATGGGCTGTCTTGGTTCATGCTTCATACTTTCCTAAAATCAAACAAGCAGAATCTGGTCTCAGCAAGCCCCATACTTCTCGCTAAGTAACCCCAGGCCCGGCAATAGTGGCAGCCAGAATTGGTTCATACTTTAGCCTCTCCTGGGTCCCTCCAAGCCCAGCACAAGTAGCAGCCATCTGCAGATCACTTTGTAGCTCATGTCAGGTGGCAGGTGAGCTTGGCCTACACCTCCTGAGAGGCCCCAGAACCAGTATATTCAGTGAACAACTTCAGACCACTTTGAGGTATTGAATTCCATCCAAGCACCTCCACAAATGACACCCTCAAGGGGTGAACTTGAGTGTGTTGAAGGGATAATGAAAAAGGTGAAGGGATTAAGAAGTACAAATTCGTTGTTACAGAATAGTCATGGAAATATAAAATACAACATAGTCAATAATATTCTAATAACTATGAATGGTATCACATGGGTATGAGACTTACCGGGATGATTATTTAGTAAGTTACATGATGTCAAATCACTGGGGTGAACATCTGAAACTAATACTGTATGTCAACCAAAATTAAAAAATAAATAATGATTAAAGAAAAATTATTAATTTTATAACACAATTTGCTAATTACGCATTAAAGAATAAGAAGTACATGGCCTAAAAATGAAAATAGTCACAAAATTGAACTTTTATGAAGTTGACCAGGTACTCTATGTAGAGTTAGGAATGGCCTCATCTCTTCTTCATCACTTATCTAATACCATCAATTGTGTCATATTTGACACTGGACAGACCAAAGATGCCAATCCAGACTCTGAACTAGACACACTGACAGAATCCCCACTTTGAAATCCATTGGCTTAATACCAAGCAATTTCTTTCTGCTTTCTCTTATTCCTGTTTATCCTCTAACCACCCTACACAGACTCTCTGGAGGGGTTATGACCAGTATCTAGTGTTCTTTTAAATTCCCAACTCCTGTTCCTAGTGCCTCTCTCAATACCTGGATTCTCTCAATATCTCAATACCTGGGGTCCCATGGGACCCCAGGCCCCCACATGTGCTATACTTTAATCTGGCCTATCAGAGTGGGTCCCAACATTGCTCAACAATACACATTTGCACTGAGATTCAGAAATTGTGGCCAAACTGTCAATCTTTCACTGTTTTCTGGTCTAACTGGATACTCAATCCGGTTTATCTTATCCTCACTAGAATAACAACTGCAATGGATGCAAAAGAAAACACCTACTATAAGCCAGGGACTTCACCTATAAAAGAGAGCTACTGCTACTTCTGTCGATTGATTAGGATTAACATTGAAATTGAGAATTATGACTCCAAGATGAAAATCACAATGGATGCCCAGATATGGTTCTAGACTATATATCTAATGTTTTCCCCTTCATATGCTCTCTCTGAATTGAGGAAGGGCCTTTTAGTAATATCTTCTTTGAAACTGCCAAAGTACAAGGTAGTTTGAGAGTTCTCATTATACATACACACATACATACATATATACTGGGTTTATATGTATTATATAATGTGTGTGTATGTATTTCAAATAAGGCCAAATTTCGACAAATGAATACATACAAATACAGAAACACTGCCTTTCAATTTCACACAATTCAAAAACTTGATTCCAGCTGGTCTCTCCCCAGACTACATCATCCTATTGCATTATTTCAAATAAATTTTGTCTGAATTCTAGCAAAGATCTTTTACTATGAGGTTTTTTGTTAATTGCAGAAGAGGTCAGTGGATGGATGTTCAGAGGTTTTGGAAAACAGAACCTGGATATTGGACACAGAAGAGGATATTGAAATTTCAGGAGAGTGGTGGCAGGACTGGGTGCAGAGGAAAAGTATGAATGAGTGCTTCATACTCCTTTGCAGAATATGAAGGAGTGCTGGGAAGTTACTTCCTATGACATTTTATGTTAAGCAATAAGTACCGTGCAAAAAATAGTCTGCAAGTCACATATATGAGGTATGTCCAGAAAAAGTTCAACCATTGTTAATATAAAGAGAACGGTTTGTGTGACATCGATGTAACCTGGCAGCCAAGGAGAGTGGACTGGAATGCACATACATGAACAATGACTACTTCACTTTACTAGTCAGTGTGGGCGGTAGATGCCCTTGAGTGAGCATGTGTACTGTGTGACCATCATGTTCGAAATGACTGAGCAAGTAAAGCAAAAAATATGCATCAAATTTTGTATTAAGCTTGAACATTTCCCCACAGAAGCTATTCAGATGATTCAGAAGGCCACAGCTATGGACAACTGGTGAATGGCAGCTTCATCAAGACAACGCACCCGTTCATGCATCACATCTTGTGCAGAGTTTTTTGGCAAAACATCGAATCACCCAGGTGATTCAGCCCCTCTACAGACAAGATTTGGTGCCCTGCAAATTCTGTGTTTTCCCAAAACTAAAATCACCTTCGAAAGAAAAAAGATTTCAGCCCATCAATGATTCAAGAAAATACGATGAGGATGCTGATGGTGACTGGGAGAACTGTGTGAGGTTCCAAGGTGCCTACTTTGAAGTGGACTGAGGCAACATTGTCCTATGTACATTTCTTGTATCTTCAATAAATGGCTCTATTTTTCATGTTGCATGGCTGGATACTTTCTGGATTGGCCTTATATTTATTTTCAAAGCACACATGTTAAAAAGTAAACTGTGCTTTTCTAATGTTGCCTTTAGTTTTTTGTTTTGGTTTAGTGGTGTTTGACCTATTCCCCAAAGCCAAAACAACCCCCAATTCAGAAACCATTTTCCCAAGGTGTAGAGCACTCACACATCAAGCGTGTCCACTGAGAGGTAGATATGAGGTGTTACATATACTATCTCATTTAATATCCACAGAATGATATGAGGTACTGAAGTAGGTGTTACCTTCATTCTACAGATGAAAAAAGGAGGATCAATCAGCTGGAGTAGCTTGCCCCATAATCTCACAACTAGTAAGGTATTTAATTCTGATTGTTTGACACATCAAGGTCTATTTTGTTCCAGCAAACCATTATTGTGGTGGAGTGGGCTTGGCGGAGATCATCATGTGTGTTGCCAGCCTGCTACTCAGCTACATTACAGGCAGCCCGTGTCCGAGCTGTTTGTGCTCAAAGAACAATCAGGTGCAAAGCACCCTGCCTCAAAGTAAACAACTAGTAATCTATTGCTGACAAATAAGCACTCATTCCAAGTTGGCCCCACTCCCCATTCTCGCTACCACCAGGAACTGACTTTCCAGTACTCCTTCACCTTCCACACAGACTGAAGCACCTGTTCATACCCTCTGCACCCAATCCTCCTGCCACCACTCTCCTGAAACTTCAACGTCCCCTTTTGTGCCCAACATCCAGCTTCTCTTTTCCACAACCTCTTAATCTGCAGTGACCTTCTCCTCTGCAATTTCACACACCCACAAGGACACCAAGAGTTCAAGCTATCTAACCCCTTGACTTCTGCTTTTTGGCAATCTTTTCATTCAACTCTAGTTTACTCCTAATCTTATTTCCCACAGTGACTATCTAACAAAGAATTTTCTCCTTTCTCAAGAACCCAGCCTTAAACCTCCCCTTGTTGTACCAGATGGCCTAGCCTTCTGATTCTCAGAGAAAAGTTCAGGACCCTCTGGTCAACACTATCTTATTCATTCTCTTCAAACTTGCCTGTCTCAGCCAAGAAGCCCTCCTCCTCTTGCAAGCTAATAACTTGCCATGCAGTTTCTAATCTCACCCTTTCCCATCTTTAGCTACATTTTTCCTTTTCTCTCCCCCTCATTCCTACCATCACTCTTCTCTCCTCTCAAGCTTTTTCTCCTTCCCCCAGGTCTACAAACTTGCTGGGTATACTCCTACCCTCATAAAGAAGGAAGAGCAGGAAGACATGGGTGGGGGAAGATTTCCTGGATACCCGCAGCGCTGTGCACAGCTCCTTAATCCTCACAATACCCCACCAAGAGGTTAAAGTCAAACACGCAGGTCTTCTCTAGCGGTTCTTAGATTAGCTCAGCTGAAATGTATACACTTTCCCACTACTCCAGGCATAGTGTCACAGCCCCAACTCACTATTCTGAATTTAACAAATACAGTGACTTCCTGGGATTTTCTACCAGGGACTTTCTCTGCAACTTGAAACTTAACATGTGTCAGATCTTAACCCCTAATTCTGCTTCAGTGTTCTGGGCACATATAAACTGGTAAATGGGCTCATAACGCCATGCTCCTAATAACTGAAGTGATGGCTTATCCTTCCTTCCTTGCTTCCACTCATTGATTTCTCTCCTCTATCCTTCTGTATCTATGTAAGGCTATCGCTTCATCTTTGTTGTACCATTATAGCAATCTAGATGTTGGTTTCCCAACTTCTATGACTCTAATTCATTATGTGTACTAATGGTCAAAATTTTAAAAGGGCATCTTTGCTCTGGCCAGCGGCTCAGTTGGTTAGAGCATCATACCTTACACCAAAATGTTACAGATTTGACTCCCGATCAGTGCGTGTACCTAGATTATAGGTTCAATCCCCAGTGGGGATACATACAGGAGGCAACCAATTAATGTCACTCTCTCACATCAATGTTCGTTCCTCTCTCTCTTTGTCTCCCTCTCTCTCCCAAACAATGAAGATATCCTCGGGTGAGGATAAAAAATAAATTAAAAAGGACACCTTTGATTATGTCATTATCCAACTCAAAAACCTTGAATCAGTAAATAAAATCAAAACTCCATCTTGCAAGTAATCTGGGACCTCCATAATGAGGCCATAGGTATCTTTCCAAGTATCTTTGCCCGAGATGCTACTATTTCCAATCTCTAACTTCGCACTTTGAAACGACTAGACATTCCTATAGCTTCCCATTCCCATGTCATTCCTTTACCTACATACATTTCCTAAGCGTATCTATCTAACCATTAGGACCCAGCATGAATAACCCCCTCTACTGAGCATCATTTGATGTCCCAATCCGAAGGCCCTTCTCCAGCTTTGGTGTTCTCACAGCACTTTTGTTCTTACTGTAGCTAAAGCACTCAGCACATTAGCCTTAGCATTATAGTGATTATATCATAAAGCTATTTTTTTACTCCCTTGTATTTTATAAGCCTAATAAGGACAGGAAGATTTTATTTGTGTTCACATGTTCTAAAAACCCATAAGGTTCCTTGCACTCAGAAGATATTCATTACTGATAGAGAATTCTAGAGAACCCAAAGTCTATATGAGCATGAACTAAGCCACATCCTGTATGTGACTTTAATTCAAAAAGCTAAGTTTTTCATCCCTGGGTAGTTTGTTCAGCATCCACCTTGTCTTATTATCAGGGTATCAATCCATTTGTTCTGCATAAACCAAAATTTTTTGCAGGCTGTGAAGGACAATGTGGCAATAAATGATCAGGTTTCCCTACAAACACGTTGCTACTACAGCTTTAATGACTCAGTTGGCAAAACACTAGGCAAAAGGAAATAGGATCAAAAAGAAAATCACATTCTGGAAAAGACTTTTTCCCTGTTTTTGTACACTCCCCAATCGTGCTGATCTCAGGATAAATCACAAGCATATTATTCAGAGTAGTGGTTTCCCACAAGCTGCATCAGATACCAATAATCTCCATAAAATTGAAGGCTCCCAAAGTCTCAATCTAGAGGATTCCACCTTAGTTCAGGTCTGACAGTGGGGCCCAGGAATCAAATGTTTAAGGTTCCCCGTACTTGATTCTGATGGTACGCAGTTTGGCAAGGGGGTGGTGGAGGGATGCATGCTTTGTATAAGGAATTAAGAATTCAAACTACATTTAAATAGAAAACCATGTATTTTAAGAAAATTTGTAAGAATCATCTCTGCTTCCTTGCTTGAAACTCATCTGTAGTTTTAATGGCAGAAGTAGTAGTACTCTTCACAGCCTTGTGGTTATAGAGAAAATAACATATTATCTGAGTCCCAAAAATCAAGCATGACCCAAAAGTTTTTTTCTCCACAGTCCTCGAATCATGACTCAACAACTACCCAAACTTTATCTATAACAGAGAAATTAATTGGAATTGGTCTTATTTTCCCCCAGGCACATATTCCTAGATAACTTTCCAAGACAAGCTTCTCTTCCTCTTTTTTGGGTCTATTATTCAACTATTGTTTCCTTCCAACTTCTCCCTTATATTCTGGCCTCTTCACCCACAAGCCTCTCTTCATTGCTCATATGCTAGTCTTTGCCTTTTGCCAACGAGTTTTCCATTAATCCCTGGGTGTCCATGTCCTGCCTCCTAACTCACTTATTGCAAACAGTTTCCAGGGCTATTGCATTTCTGGTCCAAACATTTTATGTCAAAATTGAAACTGTACTTTGATTATTTCATTCACATTTAGAAATGTTCTCTCTTGGTTCATAAATGATTTGGCGATGAAGGCAATCTTTAACTCACTCTGAACTGGCAAAGATTTCCATGCTATAATTCATCACATACACTGATGCCAGAATAAACCTCCTAACGGGCAACTTTAATCAAAAGCTCGAGCGTCTCCTGAGAGCATGCAAATTAAATTTCAGACTACATGGCAATGTATGCTTCTGCTCTCAATCTCAACCTTTGTACTCCAGCGGAAATGATATTCTGTCTTAGTTTTCTTCAATATTGCACACATCTAAACAATGAATGTTCAATTGCAGAGTCAGACTAGATATGCCCAATCAAGGGAAGAAGTACAATGTTTTGGAGCAGAATACAGAGGTCAAATACAGAACTGGAGATATGCTTCAACACTCTAAAGGATTCAGGAAAAGAAAAAAAAAAAATCTAGTGCAGTTACAGCCAGCAGGCTTCAGAAATATTGGCTACCTTTATGCCTTTATACCAAAGGGTTTCCATACAGCATTAGGGTCAATTTTTATAATGTGAACTTTACATGATCATGTAAACTTGATTGATTACACAGGGAATAAAGGATAAATCAAGGTTCAGTTTATAAGCAGTCTACAGCAATATCACTTTATTAAAATTTGATATATTAAAATTTAAATCAGCATTTAAAAAAATACTAAAAAAGTTTTTTTTGAACTCTCCCTTCTTTTGTATCTCCATAAACACTTATACAATCTAACTTAATATATAATGACCTTAAGTATTTTATCATCTTAGTCCTCAAATAAATGCAAACCAATTCGGGTGGAGATGTTTTTCTGTTTTGCACACTGATGTGCCAGCACACAAAACAAAGTGTGATAAATCACAGGTGCTTGATAGGGCTATATTGAATGAATGAAAAATAAACTCAAAGTTCACAATCTAGGAGCCAGGCAAACAAGGCTCTCCCACTGGCGTGACTTTAGAAAATCGTTTCACCTGTGTCTAAAGCAAAATGACAGATCTCATGTTCTCCAAAGTCTGTACTCTTAAGATACTAAGGAACCTGGCATTCTAAGAAACCTGGACAATATTTCTGAGGCAGAAGTAGTACTTTCTAATAATTAAAAAGAAACAAAACAAAAAATAATAACCCAAGGAACTCCTCATCCCCACATGTACATGAAATATGAGAATTATCCTAGAAGAAATGCAGCCCCCAGATAGAAATACATAAACTCCACACCGACTGTGAAAACAGCTGAAAACAACTGTAACACGATAACATCTTCAAAAGCTGTTTTCAAAGCAGAAACAGAATTTACATTATATTCAACACTGGTGGACAAACTCCACTGAGCAAACTAGGAAATTACCAACAAAAGTGCAAACTATGCACCTAACACCACAGGCCACTATTTAACCTTTCCGGTGTCTGATGTTTACCAACAAGCTGTAAAGCATGCTTCTGTTATTATATCAAAAGTTATGATAAAAACGCCATCAAGAGTATGTCATGGTCAGGCTTGAAATTACAAGCCAATCATAAGATTCCAATTTTTCTAAGACCATTCTATTCATACAGAAAATAAAAAGAGAAGTACTCTGTGGTTCTGTGGGTCCGTTACTGCATTTAAAAACAAACAAACAAAAGCCCACAGGTGTCCATATATAGCCAGGCTGTGACATTATAAAGTCAAGCTGCCCATGCCCCATTTTCTCCTGAACACAAACCCAAGGAAATAGCCAAGTAAAACCTTCTAAGAAAACCACATCTGGGGCAGCCTTCTTAAGTCTTCCATCAGACAGTCAGACTAACCTTTTCAAAATGCAAATACTATGTCACTTCTCTGATTAATGCCCTGCAATGTCTTCTCACTGCCTTTAGGTTAAAACTCCACATCCCTAACATGGCTGATTAGGTCTGTCTACCTGCCCATAACCTTCACACATGACATTTTCCCCTGGGCTATCTATCTCCTTTCCTCCTTGAAGCCTTCATTCATCCCTTCCCTAAATTTGAAACGTTCTCCTTACTCCCTCTTCACCAGCCACTTCTCCATGACTGATTTAAACATCGTTCCTCGCGGTGGCTTTCCCTCATCTTCCTACTTACTCGCCTAGGCCTGATCTTTCTTGAAAATTTATGTACTGTAAGATGGTTGTTGTTTTTTTTTTTAATATAAAGGTTTGCTAGGTTTTGCAGGGGGACTATTCATGCAGCAAATATTTACTAAGCCTCTGCTACAAAAAAAGCTCTAAAGTATTATGCAGGAATAGAAATGGGAGTAAAACTTTCTAACCTCAAAGAACATAAAATTTGCGGAAGGAGGTAAGAAACTGAGTTCTCTGTGAAAAAGACTAAACTATTTTTTTTTGTTTGTTTGTTTACCAGAGCAAATCACAAAAGAAATAAATGGGTTTCAGGAGATTACTGTATATTAATAAGTTAAGACATTTTTTTCCTCTGAGACATGTGGCTAGTAGCATAAGTTTCTTGTTTTTTACAGCCTGAAATGAAAAAAGCTAAGCCTTTGAATTTTAAATTAAATCAAGTTATGGTCTTTAAAACACAGAGTTCATATGATGAAAACATCTCGTAAGTGGCATGTTTTTTAGAGAAGAACTCCACCTGAAATGTGCATCTTTCCCAGCTGTTCCCATCCGTAATTGTGGGTGGTTTCTGTGTGGGTGCAAAAATAAGGATGGTTAAAAAAATAGAAAACAATAACTCAATTGTCCAACTGAGAGTCATTAACAAGTAAAATATGCTTCCTCTACAGAGTTCAAAAGAAAATGTTATTTGTATAAACAACTTAGGCATTTGGGAAGGTTCCACTTTAAGAGGACTTCCTGATTTATATAACCACATTTAAGTGGGTTGTAATGAGGGTCTGTAATAACTGATGAATGTTCTTTTGATTCAGCAAATGAAAATGTAATATGTTTCCTCGAATTTAATAAAAATCACAGATCTCTTTTGGAACACTTCGGTTTTGGTTGGTAATGGTATTGTCTCTGGTTTGCAAACGTTTCCAAAGAAATGCCCAAGAAGAGCTCCCTGGCCACACTCCAGCTGATGCATCACAACAGCGTTAGACAACTATTAGTAGTAATCCGTATGGATGAGTATTTATAGCTCATAACTAAATTCTGAAGAGTCTTTACAAAAGCACTTAACAATGTCATAGCTTAGTAGTTGACAGTTGAATTTTATTATTTTAAGTTGAAGAAAATAGGTTCTTTTTTAGCTAAATTCATGTGACCTTTTAAATGTATTCCTTTCATTTATAAATAAATCAGTTTTTTTTAAAAACCTGAAACACAGGTTACTATCTCTCAAAGTGTTTTTATACTGTATAGGAATCCCTTGGAAGCACACAGAGCAAACTGTCATACCTCCCATCCTAAACTATACTCCTAATTTATCGCTTGGCAAACTGATCAAACGACACCTTTCCGTTGGACCTAACAGATGCATCCTCAAAGTGAATACATTTATTTGGCATAAGATTTACGCATTTTCCCACATTAATTTCTCTAACAAGGAAAATGAAGGAAACGTTTCCTACTCCTCCCTTAAAAGATATCTTCTACTTCACACCCTCTGGGCAAGCATCAGTGATCACTCTCAGGCTTCTGTCAATGTACCAAGATGATTTCAGACTCATGATTTAGTCACTTGACCACTGTATCACACTATTGCACACCCAGCCTTGGAGAGCTGATCAAACGACAATATCTGCACCTGGGCAAAGCTCTACTCATTCAGGAACAAACAATCAAGTCCTATGACTTGGAACGTGACTACTTTAAATTTCTCTCCTGTGGGTCTCATCTTTCAACATATTCTCTTAAAGAGAGATGAGAAAAGAATCCAAAATGTAGGGCACATTCCAGATAACACATTAGTCAAAACTTGGATTAGGTTCCACTTACTATTTATCCAGCTTACAATTTGCACATAGATTTCCATATAAAAGTGTTTGGGGTTTTTTTTTTAGGATGCAACATGTTCTTCATTTTAAGAACTATTAAGCACCAAATCATCAGTATTGCTGTGTCTGAAGATCTGCATTCAAACAGAATAAATATCTGAACAGAAATACATTAGTTATGTCAAAAATACCTTGGCAATTATTACAAAACATTCAATTTGAATTACCTGATTGATGGCCTCCTTTCTCCACTCAGTGTTGGGAACCACAACCTCAGATGACAAGTGGCTGTGTGTTGTCTGTCACTACCACAGGAATTTTCTGTTTAGGTGTGTCTGAAGGAATGAAGTCCCCACCTAAAATATTTACTAGCAAACTGACTCTCCTTCTCAGTAAATGTTTAATATCTTGAGGGCAAGGTTCACATTTCCCAAGACTTGCATGAGCATTAGCACAGGCCACCACGCAAGCTGTTTATGCACAACTGCAACTGGACTTTCCAATGGTTTCCAAAATTACGTAGAATGAACAAGCATTGCCTCTTATCAATGACTAATATTTTTATTGGCACTAGTTCAGTGTGACTAACAATATTTAATTTTTTTTAATCTAGACTTCTTTTAAGACTTTGGTTAAAAGTTATTTCAAATTATAGGCACTAAATACAGAAACAAAACAGTAACTTGCGTACCCCAGCTTTCGTGTGGACATACATTCTGAGGTAATACACTAAAATTTACAGCTTTTATTACCCTTTACTCTCATGAGCTAAATTAACCTAGCAGATTCACAGTAATATCTTTGAGCTTATACTTGTTTAATGAACCAGGGTAACCTGTTTTCAAAGGAATAGTATTTTAGTTTTCGTGGAGAAAGCCTTTTATTTCTTACTAGTTAGATTTTAAGACTAGGTACTGACTCACTCAGGTTCACATGATTTCCATGCATGTACATGTACCAGGACTGATACAATGAGTATTGTCTTTTTGCATTTATATACATATTACTATGCAATTATAGTTGATAAATGATACATATTGTACCTAGTCTACCCATATACTTACCTGAGGAGGAGTGACTCTTATACTAGTTTATAATTGCTCCCCTCCTCTTCACCACAAATTTCCAAGCTCCAAGCGTCCAGCTACTCAACTCCTCACTTACTCCTAACTCAATGTCTTTACTCAGTTCAAAATTGAAGCAGTTCAAAAAGTGGGCAGTTACAACAGCTGTGTGAAGTTAAGTGGGATGGCCTCATAAGCTGCTTCCCACCAGGCCAGCCCAGCAGTAGGCAGATAAAAGGGAGCCATCAAAAGCTCACCTGCAGCTCGTTCAGCCTTAGAAAAGGGAGGAGCAATGACCTCTTGCTGCTCTTGAATGGAAAGGAGGAAGCTAACAGGAGAGTGTTTCTTGCTGCCCTGCTTGGGACTTTAATTCTGGAAACAACTAACCTGCCCTCTGAGCCACAGGAATTCCCCACTGCGTCCCAGACCACCATTCCCATGTTGCTTCCTTCCAAGCCAGCAATGTGTCACTGATACCAAAACAAGAACACAAAAAAGCCAACAGGCACAAGGCCAAAAGGTGGGTGCAGAAGGGGACAGCTGAAGAGCAGGGCCAATTTACAGGCCAGACACAGGCCTACGAGTCTAAGAAATTCCTGGAACAGCTTCCACTAATTAGGTAATTATATCAATATAGAAACAGCTCCTTCTTTTCCTTATTTTGCTCTAGATCTGTTTTCCACCCTATCCCACTGTATGCACACTGAAAGTACACATCTTACTCATCTTCCTACTGCCCTCCGAGCCACGCCCACCATCATAACTTACAGAAAGTCTGCAAATGTCTTAATTTTATGATTATTTGGCACTGATATTGCTCACTTATAAAAGATGAGCTTTTCTGGTAAGTCATCACTTTTAGTGGTTACATCTTTGGTTATGTCTCAAGACTACTCTGGAGAGACCGGGCTATTACGCAAAGCTAAGGAGTCACAGCTGTCTCTACTTCATTCCTCTTTTACTGACTCAGGAATAAAGAAGCAGCTGAAAGTGGGGTTTCAAAAAGCGATTTTAAAGATAACTGACACTAAAAAAAAATAATGAAAACAAATAAACAAAGATAACTGACATTTTGCACCATCCCACGCAGAACTGAACATGACAAAGGTTGGTAAAGGCCGTTCCTGCAGTCCACCCAGGCCAGCCTTACCCAGCCGTCTCAGGGACGCATTTGTGGATGCCTGCCCTTGGTGCAACGGCCTGCCATGGCCTCACATGAGCCCTGCACATTAGGAATAATTACTGAAAGTCTAGTATTTCTTTATTACATACCTTGTTACGTGTTAACTATTTAGACTGCACTTAAAAAGGTGAGATGGTGAGGACATGGAAACATATATTTTTACGTTAGTTGTTTAGAAATAACTTATGTTTATAAATATTTTTACTCTAAGTTAGGTTTTCCAAACAAAGCATTGGTGTTTAAGCCAGATTCTCTGTAACAGGAGCTAAATAAGTCTCCTGACATAAAAGTAGCAAACAATATGACACCTACCCCTGTACAGTATTCACTTTGACCTAATTCCTCAAAGCCCTCTAAGCATTATCATTTAATTTAATGTTCATCCATCTAATAAGCCTTTTCCTACTGGTCAGTTCACATCTTGCACATCGTACCTGCCAGAGCTACTGCAGTAACAACGTTCAGCGAAAGTGGAAAGAGACCAAGAGACCAACGTTGACACAGCCTGGGAAGATCTTCTGACATCTGCCTAGGAGACCACATAGCACCGTGATTAAAACCCTACCTCTGCAGCTACTATGTGTGACTTTAAGAAGGTATTTTAAGAAGCACAATGGAATTAAGGGAAATATGTTTACTATACTGTTAACAAGTAAAAGACCAACTAGAAGCAACCTGAATGTACTATAGGGATTTCATAAATTCATGTATATAAATATGATGAAATATTCTAAAGTCATGAAATTATTAAAAATTATATCTATAAAACCCAGAAGTATTTACTATAATCCTCTTTGTAAATAAAAACATATACATATTATTCTATTAAAAATATACACATAAATTAAAAAATAAATTTTATAAGGAAAACTGTCATTTATTCAACAGTTTAACAAAGGGTCTACCATGAGTCATGCCGTAGGTCAGGCACTAGAGCTAAAATGGTATTTAAAAAAAAAAAAAAAGAGATTTCACCTCTGCCTTCTTGGAATTTACAGGTTTTTATTACTAAGTCAAAATAATTGCAGTTACGTGAGTATGTGGGTGTTCTTTCTTTTTTCTAAATAATAATGCTTATATATTAATATTTTAGTAATATTAATCTAAGCTTTTAGTAATCTACGCTTTGGTCTGGCTTGGTGTGTGTTACAAAGCCTGTATTGGGGGCTAGATATTTATGACAAATGTCAAGAAGTGGCACCCAAAATGACAGCTATTGTTCCAAATGTCATGGTGCATGTCACTGATGTCCTTGCCCTTTCATCCAGTAAAGAGGAAGAAGTCATGCTGCCTCAGGCCCCTCTGGCAGTCCTCTCCCTTCTTGCTAGAGCCTCCCTAACTACCCCCCAACCAAGCGACAAGCATGGCTCAGCTACCTTTCGTTAGAGAGCTGAGAGCACAGGAAGCCATTTCTGATCCCAAGGGTCAGCCCCTCCACACCCTGCTCAGGGTAACTAGCACTCAGCTAACAAAGTGAGCACCTGGCCCAGCTTCCCAGCGAGACTGCTGACCTGCCCGTGATGATCTATGCATCATGCAAATCCCACAAGCAGAAACCAATTGTCGAAGGACTCTGCACTTTGCCCAATAATTTCTCCAGGAGAAACTCTCATGAATGTAAACAAGCTAAAGTCACACAGTGAATCAGAAACTCATTCGGCTTATCTTCTCCTGAGAGCCTTTCTCTTGTGGAGATAACGTTGCCCTTTCCTTGCACTGACAGCTTTGGACTTGCTAGTTATTTACAAAACAGCAAAAATACATTATTTAAAAATGCATACAACTGAGAAAACTACAAAAAAAAATGGCAGAGGGAAGAGAGGAATGTGACTGTGGAGAGGCAGGTCAGGGGCCATAAATCTCTGCTACTCAAAGCGTGATCTGTCCACCAGCAGCGTCGACGCCGCTTTCAAGTCTGCTGGGAATGCAGGCAGAGCTGCACACTCCACCCGAGACCTTCTCACTCAGAATGGTGTTTAATAAGGTCTCCCGGTGTGTCATACACACATAAAAGCTTGGGAGTCACTGTTCCAGATACCTGTAATATTCTATTTTTATACTAGGAAGGTGAGTACACTTAGTATTATTCTCCAAAATGTACACACATTTTACAGTCTTCTCATTATGTGGCACATCTCCAATTCTGCCTACAAATGGACCCCATCCCTACAAACTAGCAAATGGGGATTGTTGTAATGTGGGAGAAAGAATTCTACGTGAATCTGATCATCAAACAGTAAACTCAGATACGGATAGAACTTCAGAGATCACATAACCCAACCCATTCACTTTATGAGAAATGAAACCATGTGGTTCAGGAAGGCAGATGCCTTTTCCCAGGGTCAGACTGCTAAATTACTGTGGCAAAGCTGGATTAGGGCTCAAGTCTCCTGATCCCCGGTAATGTTCTGTGATCTACAATAGTGGTTTAATATGTCATGACTGAATTTTTTCCCCTATACAAACAAATATTCATGTTAAAAGAGAAATCGGTATTAAGTGAAAAAAAAAAAAAAAAAAAAAACACCATTTAAACCAGTACCTTGTATATTTAACAACAGAGGCCCAATATGTATTAGTTTGAATGAATGATCAACTTTGAGGCAGAGACATTGTTATCCACATTTTCTCGAAGGGCTGAGCTGAATTATAGAATTATTAAGTAATTCCCATATGGGAGAAACCACAGAGCTCAATTTTAAAACAATTTATAATACCCTCTTCCACAGACACCAAAAATCAGCCTTTATCTATATCAGTCAGAATAGTTTACATGTTTAATATCTGAGTCTGTGAATCTGTTTGATTTCAATGAAATCAGTATCTTAAGTAGGACTTGTAAAATTATTACTTAGGATATTAAAGAATAGTAGTACTCACCAATACTAATTTCATCATCTGTTTCAGCATCGCCAATACATTCAAACTGGAAATCTTGCAGTGATTGGGAAAACTTCTGTACTGCCATAGACAGATCTGTAATTCAAGTTTAAAAGCCATAAGTTGAAGGTAACACGGAATACTCAAGTTTCCACATGTCATATTAGATAACTTTGATGCTAACACTATATTAACCAGAGCCTTTTAAAATACTAGCTTGACTAATACAAGCTGAATGTAAAGAGATCACTAAGAAATATTTTAAGAACTGGATCTGCTCTGCTCGAAGGGGATCTGCCTTTAAGAAAGTTTAGGCGCCACTCATGTATTATCTGGAAGCCAACCTCCTGAAGGCTTTACCAAAGAATTACCAATCATTCCCTAGAAAGGGAGCGTTTAATTCTATTTTTTTTTTTAAAAAGTGGAATGCTACCGAGGTTGCTGGTGGGGAAAAGAAAAAATAAAAAGCAGTCAACCTTTGATTAGAATGGGTCATCAATGTTATTCTCCACAGGCTGTAAAACAGGTAGAGAATATATTTTTACCAATAAACTACTGGTTTTGATCTTCTTCTAATGTGAAATGCCACCTGGAAGGTTGTTTACAAATAACCTTGTGATTTATTGGAGATGTACAACTAAACACACTCTTCAATCCTGACTTCAATTTGAACAATGTCCAAAGTGTGTCTAAATCCAGAAGAAGAATTCTTCTTTGTTCCTGAAGAGAATAAAGATGAGTCCAGAAAAATGAGAAGGAAATCCCTGGGAGACAAACGCCTGGTATGGAACCTAACAGAATGACTAAGAAAACAGACTCTGGAGCCAGGCTGCCTGGGTGGAAACCCAAGCCCCACCACCCACATGACCTTGGGCAAATGATTTACCTTCTATGGGTCTGTTTCCTCATCTGTAAAAACGGAGTGGCAATGGCATAACCACCTCGTAGAGTTGTTTTAAGGATTAAGTAAGTTAATATTTGTAAAAGGTTTAAAACAGAGCCTGACGCTTAAGCACTATTTATGTTTGTTAAATAAATTAAAAAATCAATCAATCTGACGGTGCAGCATCACAGAAGCTTTAAAGGTCCCACCTCTCAGAAGTACTCCGGTCATCTATGCCAACCCTTCCAGAGAAGTTTGCACCGGAAGGAAAACTTTTGGGGGGAATTCACTCTACATTTCATCGCATGGTATCTTCCCTGGGTTCAAGTCCAATACCTGAATCCTCACATTAAATTCAAGCAATAGGATGCAACGAAGACTCTCTCTGACCAACCTTTAGTCAGGCTCCTCTGAGCCCTCTTTTTAACTAGGCCTCTACTTCAGCTCCCCTTCCTCGGTGGCCCCGTGTAGCCCTGTTTTAGCAAGAATCCTGCCAAGGCAATTTAGAGAGAATACCCAGCCTGGATATCTGATCAAATTCCTCATCCCCCACCCTTGATGAAGAAGTTCTTTGCCTATCCTCCCACCCTTGGTGTCTCCTGTTAGCAATCTTCCATTCACAACCCCCTCAACCTGCTCCTTGGCTATGTAAATCCCCATTTGTTCTTGTTGCATCCAGAGTTAAGCCTGATCTCTCTCCCTGCATTGTGACACTCTTGGCATCTATAGCAACAGTCCTGAATAAAGTCTTCCTTACTCTTTTAGCAAATGTCAGAATATTATTTTCTTTAAGAGAACGATTATGGCTCCATGCCTAGACATGGCCCCATGATTTATTATGGTAACCCATTATTCATAAAACTCCAAGCCCATGTACCTAACAAAGTAAGCACTCACACATGAATAGGTCTCCAAATAAGAAGGTCACTTTCAGCACCACTGTGATCCAAGTACTCACCAACACAATGACACCAAGAACAATTTTGAGGACCAGAGGCCTCGAGCCTCAGAGACGCTTTTAAAAAACAACACTGAACATAAACACACACAAGACTGGATTTTTTTAAATATTGACTGAAAAAATAAATCATGCTCTGGAAAGAGGATGTATAGTAACACCTCTTCCCACAAGAGGCGTAAAATTGTGGGACCAGCTCACATTCTCCTTGAGAGGTAGGTACTTTCTATTTAAGAGAGCAGAAGTCTATCAGATTAAGAATGGCTCTGGCTCTAGACTTTCAGGAGGAAAGATGAAGAGAGCCTCCATAGTGAATGATCAGTCACGGAGAAAAAGGCTTCATCAGAACTAGACTCCACCAATTAGCTGTGAAACCTTGAACAAGCATTCATCCTATCTAAGACACATTTTTCTTATCCATACAACAGAGAATTAATACTGCACAGGTTTGTCAACGAAGATATGGCTGGTATACATGAGGCAAATCAATAAATGGCTTCAGTTGTCATTCCAGCCCAGCTCATTAAGGTGGAGGAGTTAGCTGGCCTTCCAGACAGAAGTGCACTGTACAAAAGTGTGCATTTACACGACAGTGCTCAGCTCTGGCTGAGGCTAGAGAAATCATAACCCCTGTAGCAGATGCCATGAGAATACAAAGACAGGAAGCATACTTGTAGGATAATTTTTAAGCCAAGCTGTATGTGGGTGCCCCCACCAAGACCTGGCAAAAAGCATTCTATTTAACATCCACTTATTTTTCCATGTACTATATATAAAGGCTTATGCTAAAATGGATTTGAAGTTACAGATGCAATTCCTACACAGCGAACTTGAGAAGGATGGAGGGGGTTATATGAGAACATCAGGATACTTAGGAACCCTGTAACAGAGATCCTCCTTCTCTCCCCTCCTCACCACAAGCTCCTCTGCATTTCCCCTTAAAACTCAATGAGTTATCTGGAAGCTTTGTCCTAGGGAAATCTTGACAACCCCTAATGACTGACCATTTCCTCCAAAATTGTTCTTTGCTTCCCATGGCTTTGCTCCTTGATTAAGAAAGGTAAGCTGCTGTGTCCTTTCACAGAGATCACAGCAAATGCACCATGATAATTCCTATCCCCAAACAAGAACACATTTGCCCACTTTGTAGGCTACCCTTCTCGACACAGCTAAGTGATTGAGAGTGTAAGTTCTCATGGCAGATTACCCAGGTTAGCTTCCTGCTTCTACCAATCACTAGCACGATTGTAGGCAAGTTCCATAACCTCTCTGTACTTCAGAGTCCTCACCTGTTAAATGGTACAGAACCCACCTCTCAGGGTTATTGTGAGAAGTAAATAAATGAGTAAATATAAATGAAGCACTTAGAACAGTGTCTGACACACACTTAAGCACTTGCACATGTTGGTTATTTCTATTGAATATCTCAGAAAAGAAAGGAAAAGGTAAAATTTCAGGAATGAAGGTGGCAGCTATTAGACCTTAGATATCCCTGGGAAATGCTCAAAGAGACAGTCTGTTGATGGCAATTTCAAATGCTTACTTGGTACACTGCAATCATGCTGTAACAGAGAGAATCTGATGAGTCAATATTTCTGTGTAAGAGTTAGGTGTCTGTTTCAACCCCGGATAGAATCAAGAACACATAAATGATCTCTTCACAGTCCGTTTAGAAGCATAATGAAAAAGGGTTATACAAGATAATATGGTTCTCAACTAGTTCAGATTATCATCCAAAAATAAAGGGATAATTCCAAAAATAAAGGGAAAAGTTCAAAATATAACTTATTTTCAACTTCAAGTATCTTGTTTCTTGATTTTCCTTTTACTTTTCTCATTTAAAAAAAAAAAGTATTGATATTTGTCTTTCACTGCCTGGCTAATTTTGCTTAGCATGATGCTCTCCAGTTCCATCCATGCTGTCACAAAGGGTCGGAGCTCCTTCTTTCTTTCTACTGCATAGAATTCCATTTTGTAAATGTACCACAGTTTTTTGATCCATTCATTTACTGATTGAACTTACCTTTAACAGGAACCTAATCAACAAAACAAACAAACAAGCATAATATAACCAGACACTGAAGTTGAGAACAGGCTGACAGTCACCAGAGGAGAGAGGGGAGGAAATTTCAGGGGGAAAGGGGAAGGGTTTAGAGCAACAAGTATAAAGGACACATGGACAAAAACTACGGGGGTTGAAAACGGGAAGGAAGTGGGGAGGGCTGGGGTGGTAGGCTGGGATGGGAGTAAAAGACAGAATATTGCACAAGAACAACAATTAAAAATTTTTTTAAAAAGTATTGATGAGGTCAAAAATATCATCAAGGTATGTTGTGGACCGTTCAGCCTGGTTTCAGGAGTTGTAACCCTCACCCCATGGTGGGCTGTGTAAGAGCCCAAGGGACCCACTTCATCTGGGTCTGTTCTGTCACAAGGACATGAGCTACTAAGGAGACAAAGCTTATTTCCCTGGCAGGAGCACTGCTTCTGCCTCATCCATCTCTGGCCCCATTGCTTGGTTGGCAGTCAATGACAGGTAAGACTCCTCATGGGAGGGGCAACCTAAGCCAGACGCAACCACTTGGGAGGCCTCATGGAAGGACTGGGGGGCTGCAGCAAAGAGGATGTGATGGACCCTCCCCCCCGCCCCCCCCCCCACCCCGCTGGCTATTCTGACATAGCCCAAGTCCTCATTTCCATCTGGGAGATGTCTTCTGCTTCCTTATCGGCTTAAAGCCTGAAACCGTGGGGGTGAGCGGTGCAGCCCTGTGCTGGCCAGTAGGGCTCCCTGGGTGTTCAGCATAAGAAAGAATTCCTAAAGCCCTGTGAAACCTGCTTTGCTAAGAGTGCTCTTCCTGAGGTGACAAGTGTCCCAGGAGGAAATGAGTATGTCTCCCAAAGTTTGGCAACCCCTTTCCTGACAAACACTGGCTCAGATTAAGCCCTCAGATTGCTTTGAAATGTTAACCATTGTTTGATCCTTGTTGCCTGACATACCTGTATTCCCGTGTATTTGAGCCCAATAAAAGCCTAGTGAGGATGGGGCTCTAGGTCATTCTCCTCTGAGAGTTTGACCCCTTTCCTCCCCAAGCAGAAGATGTCTTGGTAGTTTTTATTTTCATCTGTGACGGAGGGATGGGGCTCTGCGAGCGGAGCCCCCCCACATCTGGCGCCCAGGACAAGGTCCCCCGCAAAGGTACAAAACTTATGGTGTTTTCTAGCAGTAATATTGACCAGGCTACCAAATAAGGAATCCAGCTCACGTGTTTCAGCTTGGCCCCATCTCTTACTGTGCACAATTCTGACTTGGAAAACCCGATGCCTTCTGTAGACGTAAAAACCACATGAAATAAATATTCCCTCTATCTAAAGTTTCTAAGCACTGATCAGATGTGCAAAACCAATGTACTGGTTCTGAACCTTTTAAATAAAATTGATTCAACATGTGATTATACAGACCTTGAATTTGAAACCTAAGTTTTTAAAGCTTATTGTTGAATGTTCAAGTACCAAGTTGTGTCACGATAGAATGAACGTTTTATCTTAAATGCAAAAAGAAAGCTCAAGTGAATAAAACATCACAACCAGGAAATATAGTTAAGGCAAGAAAGAGTACTATCTCTTTCTCCCTATTTCTACCCAATTATTAGAAATTGAGGACAACCAAGAAAAAATATCCCAGTCAGAGCTGCCGCGGCCACATTCTATGGTGAAGGCAAAGGAATAACATTTACTAGCAAGCAAGGCTGTACATAGTAAAGATGCTACAAGTACCACTCACAGCACATCCTTTCCACTTGCCTAACCTGCAAGGTAAGCATAGGATGTCTTCACATGTATTCTTCACCTTATAACCTGGAAGAAATTACACTGGGCTTTACTCTGCAATGGTTTTATATCAAAGGGTTAAACTATAGCACCCATGATTGCATGATGCTAATGAAACACTGAAACTTCTTTTCATTAAAGAAACACAAAACAGTAAATGTTTAATTATAACTCTCCTTACACACAGACTTGAGAGCTGGAGCCTACCTTTAGAAGTGTTAATAGAACTACTTTTACAATGTCAGCTATGGAAGTGAGCTGTACTTATGTCACAACAAGTACAACCAGCCAGTCCACTGGCATAAGGGTATAAGGCAGTCCCTCCTGAAACCCAGTTGCTCTGGGATTAGATTTAAGCAAGACTCACAGACATACATATTAAGCAATATATCCAGACATATTTGTGGAATTATCATCTCCACACCGTCATGAAGAAGGCAGAGAGTAAGAAACGATGGGAATTCAAGGTAAAAGCAGAATATAAACTTCCCTCCAAAAGGACAGAGTCCAGTAGGAACCTGAGCCACGTAAATAAATTCGATCAAAGGTCAACTGATAAAGTCTCCACCAAAGGTTAACATGCTCACCACACAGACAGTACTTACTATGTGCCTGATATTTTTCCATGCATTTAATGTAAGTTAAACCACTAATACAACAGGCACATAAATTAGATATCATCACTCCCATTTTACAGATGAAGAACCTGAGGCATAGAAGTTAAAAGACTTCACCAAGGCCACACAAACTAGTAAATAACAGGGACAGAATTTCAACCCAGGGAACCTGGTTCCAGAATCCCCACTAACCACACTGCTATACTGCTCTGGATGTAGAGATAGCAAATAAAAAGATATAATCAGTTGTGCTTGAGCTGATAGAGAAGGCTTCTCAGAGGAAATTAATGAAAACAGGGACTTGAAAGACTTATCAATGCACTAGGCAAGACCAAATTAAGAAAATGTCCAGGATCTTCCAAAAGGCATATCCTACATATCCAGCCACATCTATCAAGACTCTCACCAAACTGAGGTACTAGTTATTACCACAAACAAACCAGCCAATCTCTTGTACCTCTGTTTATACTGTTATTCAGCCTTCTTGAATGACATATACTCTTCTCCCACGTTCTACTTCAGCTTCCCTCTTGAGCCCCAATTTCTTCCAGCACCTTCCTAATCTCCTTCACATTTGCCCACTTCCCACTATGTGTGACTCTCTTGCTGTGTTTTCTCTATTTTACCTTTTATCCAATTATCCAAAACTATAGCTTATCCACCTTATTTTAAAGTGTACTAAAAGTGAAAGACTTTACCATCCATGAACACTGCCATCAACACCATATCTTTTGTACAACAGGAACCCAACTGTCGAAACCATGAATTTCTAAAAGGTGGATACATACTCCAACCTTCTGGGTGCCACTCACCTTCGCTTCTTCCCATTCACGCTCTTGAAAGTCCCTAAGGTGGGTTTTTAAGCCACTTGTAAAACATGTTATCTATTGTCCAAAACAATAATAAGAGAAATATTTTACTATTTATAAGAAACTCTGATAAGCATTAAGATGCTAGCAATAGTGTTAGTAAGATGCTTTACTATTTCAAAGTTCTTAATTCTAACACAAAGCTGTGAGGGCTGAAGCTCTGAAAAGTTATGTAATAACTTACTTTGTCCAGCATCTAAGAGCTAGATTCCAAACTGGGCAGGCCTTCTGTTTCCCAAATTGGATGTTTTTCCTAATGCAGACCAGAGCTAATTCCCCCAAAATAACAGGCATTAAAACCAGGGAGGGTACAACCTTTAGACAACATCTACCTTATCCTTTACCTGCTGCATAAATTTTAAGATGGTAAGATTCTTACTGGACTCTTTGAGACAGAGCTGGCTATGCTTATTAGCATGGAATAAGCTAGCACAAACACATTCTTAAATGGTGTTAAATGAAACACCATGCTAAGACTCAAAGGAAGTGTTTTCTAATCCCACCAAATAGCTGAATAATATTCTTGGTGCTAAGTTTCCTGAAGGTAGGTATATATTCTTCATCTTTCTTTGCCCTTAGTGCCCAATAGAAAGCAAACACATCAGAAAAGAGGAAAGATAAGAAAATATATGAGTCATTTTAACCAAACTGCTAATGTTATTCACATTATGAAGGTTGAAACATAAGGAAAGACTTGATTCTTCTTCTTACTGGCCTAAGAACTTTTATTTTTGAAATTTCCAGTCCTGCATCTGGACTTCCAGATAACCTTCTAATTATCCCCCGCAGGACTCACGTGTAGATAGTAAACATCGACCTGGCACCCGTTATCCAGACCACCGGAGCGTGACCAGACCTCCTGGTACCCATCATCCCGTCTGCCTGACAGCTGTCTGATAACCATCTTGGACCAATCTAGGGCTGAGAATAAAGAAATGGACTCAAGAATGTACTTTTTACTATAAGAGCTTTTAACTTTTCTTTCTGTTTTGGAACATTTCTGGAGTTCGGCCTACCTGTGTTCCCAGTTTGCAAGCTCCAAGACCTTTGAATAAATCACTGTCATTTATTTCTATTGAAGCCTCCAGGCACTCTCTGAATTCGTTCAACAAAAGAGACCAGAGGGACCAGAAATAAAGAGAAAAGTGTATACCAACTACCAATGTGTTCATAATATAAGAATCCACTATAGGTAAATTATTGAAAAGTTTACGGTACTGGGAACACACATGAGTATAACTGCAAGCCTCAACTTAATTAAAAAAAAAAAGTACACAGAATATGGCAAGGAGTTACTAAATAAGCCTTGGTTTTAAATACCTGCAGTTATGTTTTCAGCATTCTCTCAGGGAACTACAAATGTCAAATTGCTAGATGGAGGAAAGGGAGATGAAAAGAACTCTGTGTATGCCAAAGTATAAGAAAAACACAATGAGAAAGATTCATTTCCATGGCTCTGACTTGAACAAAGTTTTAAAATGCCCACTTTGTTATCTTCTATTTTACATAAATAGCTACAAAATAATAGTTGTCCAGTATTACCTAAAGAAGGCCTAGTATAGGTAAAAACTCCTTCCATTCTTGCTCCCCCGCCATCTTGGCGGCTGCTCTTCATTGAGGACCATCCCGCACCGAAGGCAGGAAGATGGTGGCCACAAAGACAAGCCTCTGGAATTGACCAGCTCTAGGCTCCCACTTGTTATGAAAAGTGGAAAATTAGTGCTGGGGTACAGGAGACTCTGAAGATGATCAGAGAAGGCAAAGCGAAACTGGTCACCCTGGCCAACAACTGTCCAGCCTGGAGGAGACCTGAAATAGAGTGCTACGCCATGTTGGCGGGGACCGGGGTCCATCACAACACTGGCAGTGGTACTGAACTGGGCACAGCGTGTGGAAAATACCAGAGTGTGCACGCCGGCTATCACTGATCCAGGCAGTTCTGGTATCACTAGAAGCATGCCAGAACAGACTGGTGAAGAGGAAGTCATGCAAAATTTTTCTGTAATAAAACTGGCCAGACCTGGCTGGTGTGGCTTAGTGGATTGAGCTCAGGCCTGCAAAGCAAAGGGTCGCTGGTTTGATTCTCAGTCAGGGCACATGCCTGGGTTTCTGGCCAGGTCCCTAGTAGGGGATGTGCAAGAAGCAACCACACATTGATGATTCTCTCCCTCTCTCCTTCCCCTCCCCTTTCTCTAAAAATAAATAAATAAAATATTTAAAACAAACAAACAAACAAACAAACAAACCTGGCCAGAGCTTGGTTTAAAAACAGAAAGGAAAAAGAAGAATAAGACCCAGGACAAAGCTTGGTATTAATAATTACTCAAAAAATGTATGTTGAGCGGAAGTGAAATTGAGTGACTTACAGTAATAAAATCAAGGAATTCTCTTTCCTTGAAGGGCTTGAGAAACACAACCATGAAGCAATAGCTGTGTCCACAGGAGGTCACAGGAGACAGAATCACCAGAAGCCAACGGTTCTAACATTGTGCTTCATGCCCTTGTTAATACCAAAAGTGCAGACTGCTCTAGGCCACAAAATTAACTTGCTGTACTCTAGAGTGTAGCAACAAGGTTTTTCCATCACTGTGAAGTTGGTAAAACAAATCAGCCTAGCTTCAGATGACCTCATTAAGTTCTATACCCGATATGTATGCAGGATCTCATTTCTGCACCCTGCTTGTCAGTGGATACAACCACCCTTCTAGCAGGCAATATAGGAAAATCAAAGCATGTGTTTTCAGTGATGAACTAAAGTCTTAAGTGATGAGTGTGCTCAGATCTGGGAAGAAGTCCTTGTTTGGAATCAATCTTCATTTTGTGTCATGGACTAAGTGTGGACAAAAGTCCAACAGACATGTACATCAGTTCAGGCACCACCACTTACTGCAATGTCTTAGAGCAGGCACTTAGCTTCTCTGAATCTCAGATTCCTCATGTACGCAGGGAAGATACTAACCCCTTGCAAGCCTGCCATGAATATTACATGAAATTGGCCTAGCACAGTGTCTGGTACATAACAGAAACTTGAAATACTAGTTCTCAACAAATGGTAACTATTAAACTACTATTTATCATAATGGCAAATGCAGAATATGAACTATTTTTATTGTAAGCATAACGTAGTTAATCTGTGTATTAAATTACTATCTTCAAGAGACTTTCAGCAAAAATAGTGGGCTGGCTTCTAATAAAGGCCAAACAGTTCATAATCCCATAAATGATATGTGTCTGGCAAGCAGTTCCTGAAGATTCTGCCCTAAAAACAACAAACAAGAACCAACACTTGGCCAGATTTTATCCAACAGTTTCTATAAAGCTACAAATTCCATGAAAATTAAAAACAAAAGTCCCACAAAGACTTCACTCTTGCTACAGCCCAAGTTAAAAATAGAAAGTTCAAAAGATGAAATAAACTACCCTGTCTTCCTACCCTGGGGAAAAACCTGGGTTCAGCGGCGGGCGGGGCGGGGGCGGGGGGGGGGCGGGCAGTGGGGTGAGGGCATGGAGGAAGGAAACAACTACACATTGCAGTTTCTCAGGATTCTCTTCCGGCCTCGGTAAGCATTCCTTTGCTGCCTCCTTTGAGATTTCTCTTCCTCACACTCTTTCCCTCAGAAGGGTTTGTCCTTAGTCGCCTTGCTGTAACTCAATAGTTGTTCTCTCTTAAGCAGTATTACCTGTATGTATCTATATGCAGGCAACTCCTAAGTGGTGGTTTCAGTTTGGATGCTGGAATTCCAAGCAAAATTTCCTAAAATATCTCCCTTGCCTTTTTTTGTGTTAACTAGAAAATGAGTTACCCAGCACAAAGGTGGCCTTTGCCGTTTTCCTACACTTGCTGGCAACACAGGGACGGCCAGCCACGTTTTCTGGGCTTCCTGGTCTATGTTCCACCCCTGACCTCTCCTTCCCTAGTCCAATCACTCACTTCCCACTGTTTGCCGGGAATCCGAAACTTGGACTCTTATTAACAGGTTCAGTAATGGAAAGTGTTTTAGTGACCCAGCCCACTTTTTCCCCGCCTACCTGAAGTACTATCTACCCAAGATGACGAATCTAGAAGAGCAGCTGGTGTGACCTTATCTTTCAGATCAGCCTAGTGCCAACTCTTAGAACTTATTTCTTTTTTCCATCATCATCCCCCTGTTGGTATCATACACCAAGCACATTTGTGGTTAAACTGTGATTTGACTCATTTAATTTCCTTTTTAAAGCACAGCACTACCGCCTACCTACTAGACAATGCAAGTATATCATTCCAGCCAAACACATAAATCTACACTTTCATTTTCCCGCCATCCACTTAGTCACCAGTCCCTCTCCACGCTAGCCGCAGCCCTCTGTCTCTTGAATGTCCTCAGATAAAGAAGCGCTCGCAGCACTACCATGAAGCTGCATCATGCCTGGCAGGAGCGGCCGACTCTATGTGAAGACGGTGCACATAGCTCCCTCTCGTCCTTTTAAAGAGCCTGTAAGGCCTGCCTTCCTAGACGGACTGATCTGAAAGCCACCCTACAAAACCCCACCAGGGCATCTGCTGATTTTCAGATACTGAATACCAACACAGCTTATCACGCACAGAGGGGGCCAGGGCTTCAGAAAGCCATGAATACTTTTAGTGTATCTTCCTGGTGCCACTTTTATTAGAAAACTAGGGGAAAGGAATCTAAGTAATTTTATATTGGTTTACATTTTTTAGAATGCACACATTGTGGATAAAGCAGAATTTATGTGAATTAAGTTGTATGTTGTTACTTCCACTGAGGCAGCAAGTTTGGGCCAAGCCATGTTCATTTTCCCTTCCTCTGATAGAAAATTTTGAGAAGTACTACACTACCATCATCCACCTCTTTTCTGAATGTCTATTAATATACCATGCAATTTTTATATTATTATATTTACTTGTAGATTAGTCCCATAACACTCACCAAACATTAAAGCTGGTGGAAGGCAGAGAAGCTCTCCAGTCTTTACTGCATTTAGCACAGGGCCTTGAAAACAGGACTCTGTTCACAGACAGAACAGAGTGCAGGAATTCAGAGCATGTATTTAGGAAAGGTTAAACTAAGACCTTTCCAGGACTGGCAAAGAGCAAGGAGAGATAAGAAGCCAGATGGTTAGAAGCAGACTTGCCTCTAGCTATAAAAGATGCTATGAGGAAAACCAGAGCTCCAGTCAACAAACGTCCCTGACCAGCTGGACAGCAAATCAAGTAGATGAGATGTGAGGAGCCAGAGAGAATGGTCGGAGTTTCTTTCATTTAAGATCTTTTGGCAAGCTGGGCAAACAGCAAAGCCATGGAAGCTGACCAAAGCAGCCCAGATATTTTAGCTGCTGACTTAAAATCTCAGCATTGATTTAGAAGCAACCCAACTCTAAAAATGATTCTGGTGGTCTAATCAAGTTCGATGAGGTGAGTGTTTAGTTTTAAAAAGTTTTTATTTCTACAAACTTAAATCATTACAGAAGAGACCAAGTGCAGGCTTTTATTTCCTTGTATCATTTCCTAACGCAAGGAAGTCCCACTAGAAAACGAGAAGAGCAAGGATTTGGGTGTCAGACTAGTAGTTAAAGTATCAGTTTCACTATGTGGACAAGTCACTCAAGCTCTTCAAGTTTCAATTTACTTATCCATAATATGAAGATAGTATTAATACATCTACTTCATGCAATTGTTGTAGTGACCACATGAAATCAGCATAGCACTTAATGAGAGCTGGATAACCTATCATAACTACTATTATTTTTCAGAAGGAAATTATTTATTGGAAAGATGTCATTCTTGGTTCTCAGTTACTAGGCTGTGTTACGTTTACCACCCCGTGCTTGCCAATCAAGCTAACACTAAAGTGATGACAAACACCGCTACAGTCCAACTGTCTCTATTCCAAAAGGTAAGCTCACCGTAAGTGCATTTTCCCATCAGCTGTTTAGTCACATGCCACATTAAAGTTCTACAACACTTACATTGCCTCTGATCATTGGGACATTGAGCCTTTATTCAAGTATCATCTCAGTAGTTAGATATCTGCATTCCAGCATTCCTTAAAATATTCCTAGACCCCATGATGAAATCTGTCTAACCAAGCAAAGAAACAAGCTAACATACATGACCCTCCAAAGATTTTCTAAGCATGATTTAAATGGAACAGCAAGCTTAGAATGCAAGTACAGCTTAAGTGGCTGGCTATGTTTATTGTGACACCACTATTTGCATTTTCACTATTGTATTTTTACTGATTTGGCCAAACAAAAATGTGGAGTGCCATGTAATATTAAGGCTATACATGACCATTACAGTTATCACAAAAGAACAGAGGCATGACTAACATCCCCTTAAAGACTGGAAGTATTTTATAATGAATAGTAATTGAAAGGAGAGAACATAAGCCTCTGTCTTGGCCAACACACGAAGTATGCTGGCATCATGCCTCATTCTCCCAAAAAAGAAACAGAAAAGAAGGACACTGTGAAACTGCAGGGCCAGGGCTGCCAGGCAAGTAGGGCCCAAAGATCATTATTCTCCATCTACATGTTTTTTGTAAGTTGTTTTCAGTAAACTTGGTACCCTTCCTACATGTTGACAGCCTTCATTTTTCTGCCCTACCCCATTTTGAAACACTGAAGCAAGTTTTCAAAACTTTCAGGAAAACTGCATTTGAACATTGCAGATTCCATCTGTGTATCTTTAGAGACAACCGCTCACCCCATCATTAATAGAGATATTATCACAATAGAAATGATGATTTTGGTGGGACATGCTTTATTACTTTTCTGTTCTAATTTAAATTCCAAGTGTTCTGCTTTTAATACATTAACTTACTACAGCCATCTCACCACCTATTAAATACGCTTGATGTGATGTTTCAAATCATATTTATATTCCTTACCTCACTGGAACCCCAAAGGGAAACATAATTCCCCTGGACAATAATTATCTCCATTTTACAGATGAGAAAACTAAGGCCCAAGGTTAAGTGATTTAACCCAGCAACAGAATCAAGCTGGAATCCTAGTCTCCCACATCCAGGTCACCCCTCTTTCTATACCACTTTAAGTGAATATTCCTCTTAAACCTATAATTTTACCATACTAGGTTTAGCTCAGTCCTAAATAAATTTTTTTACTAGATCGTTTATAATCTTTCTTTTCTTATTTATCACTTCTTACTTTTTAAAAAATCACTCATTTTTATAGATCTCATATCTCCATCATGTAACTATTTTAACTTCCTGTGTATTATATATTTACATGAATGGTCATTATAAAAATGCATGGTGGCTGTGAGGAAGATACACATCGTACATTTAAAGGATTATTTTTATTTGGGGGTGATTAATTATATTCATCAGAACACATAGACAAATCTCAATGTTTTATTCTAAAAACTGAAACTCATTCACCTAAATGCCATGCTGCTTCAGTTGCCAACATTGCAATGATCTGCGCAGAGTCAGCAACTGCCTGCTGTGATGCCAAATAACTAAGATTTTTACTTAAAAACCATCCTGTGTCCAACTTGGACGACTAAGCCCAGCCTTAGAGCTTCCCACACTCTGGAAGGCGTATTGTCTCTAATTATCCTACTGCTGCAAATAAAGGGACTTTTCATACAATGTTACACACAGTTTATGTCAGGCTTTTATTAGACAGCATGTTGCCTGCCCATGATTAAGTCGCCATTCAATTCAAAAACTTAAAGTTTATGTGGTTTTTCACTTCTTCTTCCCTGGTATTTTTGGCTAACTTCAAAACTTAATATTACTTCCTCAACTAATAAAATTTGAAGGTGCTGTAATTTTCATTTACTATAGCTCATACATTCTGAAATGCTAAATGTTAAGAAAGACCCCTACCCAATTTTAGAGTTGTTAAAAATATACTTTGACTTCATGAAACTCTTTAATTTTATACTTCACTCATACTGAACAATGGCATCTTTCGGAACATCTGACACTGTCAAGTAAGAATCACCACTAATCTCAAGGAGTCAGTAACCTAACTGAACAAATAGCACACAGCGCACGTCTTCAATTGCCTTTTCCTACCTCTGAACGCCACAGAAACCTAACACCATGAAAAGCCTGTTCTGGAAATATTCGATCTCAGAGTATGAAACAAGAAATTAGTTCTCTCTAGCTTAGCTTCTCATTCTTGGGCATCTAAATGGCCTGAAGCCAAGCCCTGCCTGGTGGACTGAGCACAGGCCTGCGAAGCAAAGGCTCGCCAGTTCGATTCCCAGTCAGGGCACACACCTGAGTTGCGCACCAGGTTCCCAGTGGGGGGTATTTGAGAGGCAACGACACACTGATGGTTTCTTTTTTTTCCCTCTCTTTCTCCTTCCCTTCACCTCTAAAAATAAATAAATAAAGTGTTTTAAATAAATAAATGGCCTGAAGCCCTCATGTCACCCAGCCTCTCGGGCTGGTTTCCGGCAGAGGCAGAGGCTCCAAGCTTAAAACAGGAGCCAAACGGAGCTGCCTGCAGCCACCAGAGGCCCCAAAGCAGTGCCAAAGCAGTGGTATCGTAGACAATATTCTAACAAGGGCTTTCCAGATAATGAACAAGTTATTGTAGTCTTCTCTATTTTCAGGATGAAGATTCATGAGAAGACATATACAACTGAGAACTGAAATTGTAGGGATTATTTGCTTCAATGCTCCCTACTCATAATTTTTTAAGTGTAAAAAATTCTCTGTAACCTACGATTCCCATTCAGTTCCAGTGTCATACAGTGTGGGGAGCCAGACGTTAAGAGTCAAGGGCAGTGACTTTTATGATAAATGAAGCGCAGTGTGTACACTAGTTGCCACAGGCCTGTGGTAGGTGTGGGGCTAAGCACTGTCTTCAGCTGATTAATTTAGTAACTTATGTTACATCAGAATGGTGAAGGGTACACCTAGACATCTCATGAGAATCCCCAGAGATCATCCCTCTTGAGTGACTAACATCTACCACAATAGCAATATTACAAAAAGGTATAGTGGATATCAGATTTGTTTAACATCTAAATTATGAGATCTTTTCAATAAAATGAAATGTTACATTTTTCTAATCACAGAATAAAAGTCCTTGGGGTTTTAGCTTTCTTGAGTAGCAAACCTAATATATAATCAGTATTACCACAACCTGTGAATGGTAGTTTCTACAGGGCTTGAGAGACCTGCTTCCTATGTATGTTGACTGTTATCCTGCAAATGAATCTTGGTTCTATGAACTTGAACTATGTGGAGAAATAATTTGCTTAAGGAAGGGTAAAGTTTAACCCTGTATCAGTTTCCAACTGTGATAAATGCTAAACTGGTTAAGTACAAATTAATGAGCTTTTTGAAAAATTAACAAAGTAGTTCATTTTATCAAACTTTCCTAAATAAGGTTCATTTAATCAACCAAAACATATGTATTAACTTCCCTGTCCATCCAACTTCTACATCACTGTCTACAGAAATCTTACTTGCTATCATCCAAACACTTTATTAAGCAAGAACCAGAGGGAATTTGGAATGACAGACTGCTCCACTGTAGAGAAAAATGAGAAACAATTTTTATAGAATTAAAGATACTGAAGATGGTACCTTCTCTAAATGCAATCAATTAGATCTGAAGAGAGTTTGTCAATTTGTCAAACCACTTAATTTAGAATCATCTCCAGATTACTCAAAGGCAGTGCAAGATGAATGATAATAATATACCCACTAGTTAAAGAGCACTAAAATAAGTGAGAATTTACTTAAAATGAAATGCTTTTCCCTCAAGTTAAGAAGAAATTGGTACCTAAATTATCTAAATATAACCTCACTCCCTCAATCCCTTCAGGTCTTCAAATGTCCATCAGTAAGGTCTTCCCAGACCACTATTCAAAACTATAGCAGCCCCTACAGAATACACACACACACACACACACACACACACACACTTACACTTAACCTCTCTCAGGCATTTTTCTCAGTAGCACATATTACCATCTTAACCCTGTAACGTATTCATTAACCTGTTTCTGCCGATTAGAATGTAATTTCATGAGAACACAAATTTCTGCCTATTTTCTTCACTGTTCAAATGGATCTGGACCTGGTACATAGAAGGCCCTTGGTTCTGCATAAATAGATGGATGAGACTGAAGGTATGTAGTAAGGTCCCCTGGTAGTGGCCTTCTTAAAATGGGATCTGTGCATCCTATACTGGCATCACAGCTTTTAGCCCAGCACTCACTTTTTTATTACTATTTTTATATGTAAACAAGACATTATAGAATATTATATCATGGAGCAAATTTTAAAATAACTCAAAGGGAATTTTGGCTGGCAATAGACAGAGTGCAGCTCTCAGCAAGCAGCCATACAGGGAAAGAGGGAAAGGTGTTAGGATGGGATGTGTTTCCTCTCCTCTCCTTTAGGGGTGATTTCATGGGGATGTATGGAAAGGAATATGCCAGAACCAAAACATCATCCACAGAAACAATCACGTTTTTTAATATACCTGAAAAGAAAGGTTTCCCAGTCATGCATTTCACTGTTAAGCAATAAGAAGCTAACCTGAATCAAGTAAACAAAGGCTAGAGTTTTCACAGTTTAGTTTGTACAAGTATGGAACAGAACTCAGCCAGGGAGAAGGAGCCAGTGAGAAATCCACATAATGGCTGGACCCGAAAGTTCCTCAAAACACCTGTTTCTTCCTCAGATGAAATGAAGCCACCCGCAATAGACTGCACTTTTTAAAATCATATGGTTCACACTTGTTGTGTGAAAGATCTTTTACTTAGCTCCTTCTTTCCCTACTAAAGATCTTAAAAATGTCTGATTACCAGGTTAGTGCTTAATATTTCAATTCCAAATTGCAGAATAGTTCTTTCACACTCTTCCACAAGCTGTTAGTGCCCTTGTTTACAATGACTGGCAAAAACACATCTATGCATGTGATTTAGTGCTCCAGGAATCTTATCAATTCAGTGTGAAAGATTTTTTTGCAAGTCTCCCAAAATAACCAGTTTAAATTTTATTTATACTCATTTTATCTTGTGGTTACAAGTAGTTCTAATAGGAATTAACTCCAAGTTAAAGATTTACAGTTGAAATGCTCAGCTAACATAGACATTTAAAAATACGTATACTTTGAATTATTACACACAACTGGACAGAAAGTCAGAAGAGAAGGGTTGTAGTGCCAGTTCCACTGGTATTAATTTAGTGCATGACTACTCTACGTGTCAAGTTACTAGGTGATGACTTCTTTGGGCCACACAAGGTGGACCACAGGTGATAGCTGTGGTCCCTTCAAAAAGGCCATCGCCAGCAGACTGCCTGGCATATAACAAGTGCTCAATAATTTGACACAAAAAGCTTTCTAATTAACAGGATCTGTTGCTTCAAAGTATAAAACATTTTTCTTCCTAAGGAAGCTCAAAGCACTTCAAATATATTACCATCACCCACCACAAGTTATACACCTGAAACCTCAGCTATTCAGACAACTGAAAAGTGAAACCCTCGGAATCTCAAATTCACTCACTGCTCCAGCACGGTGTTCCTGCAGGACAATCAGCTGGGAGCTGTGGTCACCGAATGAGTACAGCCACTTCGGTGCTGGGTTAGCTTGCTTCCAATGTTCCAAAGGAAATGAAAGGAAACAATGATTCTAGTTCTACAGTGATAATCAGTTAACATTATAACACAAAGGCCTACCTATTTATAATACAAGAAACAAGATCTTCTCCCAATCCAGGAGTAAATAGCCTGGTGGGAAATAAGCATCCTAACTCGCCTAAAATAGGATCAGTGCAGTGATAGTATTCCATCCACGGGGAGAGTGGCAGAAGATGGTTAAAAGCATGAGTAGGAGCTTAGGGAAAGAACAGGGAAGAAAATGAGCTACAGCTCCACTTAGAACACTTGTCCTTCCTTTTGTTCCCTGAAGAAATCACTAAGATTTCCTCTGAAGTATTTTATTTTTAATCCACAAAACTAAAATACACAGATTGCAGTCTTGGGTTATGGCAGACCACCTTACGGATTTCCCTCTAAGCCTGAGCTTGCCAGAATTTGCACTCTGCAGTC
This sequence comes from Glossophaga mutica, assembly GCA_039655065.1. NCBI lineage: Eukaryota > Metazoa > Chordata > Mammalia > Chiroptera > Phyllostomidae > Glossophaga > Glossophaga mutica. The sequence continues at coordinate 67,396,442 of CM077308.1, forward strand.
ATTAGTACGGATGCAAAGGAATGCTTGTTCTCAACTTAGGTAAGGACAAAACAACAATTTTCAGATAAAGTAAGTACTTCTCCTTTTTTTTTTTAATCAGTATTTTTTAATTGTTGATATTGTACAGTTTTCTGTCTCTCATACTAAGTTATTTTTGCCAAAATTAATCACTGCTTCTACAATGGAACATGGTGGGAAAAGGTGTCTTTTGCACAGAGAAATCGCCTTTCCAGTCAACGTTTCAGTGACACGGGACCTCTAACACTTCCACTTAGGCTTGGAGCAGGTAACTGGTAGGCCACAGGTCAGCTGCCACTGACTGAGACAGGACAAGGAAGTGAGGCCTTCAAGGTTCTTCAGTCTAGGCTAGCACCTGCGGAGAGAATTCAAGGGATGTGTCAAGGTCAGTTACGTGGTGGACCTGCCAAAACAAGAAACAGTCCACAGTGGAATTTCCTTCATCCCACACTCCTCTGGTCACAAACACTTAACCTTCATGCCTGTGGCCTTTAAGGAGGGACCACATTTCACTAATTATAAGAATAAGGTTCCTTTACATCCACATGACCATTTTATAACTACCAATCTGTATTTCTTAATCCCTTCCCCCTTTTCACCCAGTGCCCCAACCCCCCTCCCCTCTGGCAACCATAGAAAATATAGTCAATGATGGTACTAACAATATATGGTGCCAGGTGGACAGTGGAAATATCTGGGAAAATACTTCGTAGAGTTTATATGTCTAACCACTAAGCTGTATACCTGAAACTGATACAAAATAATATTGAGTGTAAACTGTAATTGGAAAAAATTAAAAATAAACAAAAAGTAAAAAAGAATAGATTCCACCCTGGCTCAGTTACACGAAAAGGTTAGGGGTTCAATTCCCAGTCAGGGCACATACCTCAGTTGTGGGTTCAATCCTTGGTCAGGGTACATATGGGAAGCAACCAATCAATGTTTCTCTCTCACATCAATATTATTTCTCTCCTTCTTTCTCTCTCTCTGTCTCATCTCCCTTCCTCTCTCTCTAAAATCAATAAACATACTTTTTAAAAAGAACAAGTTCCTTCTTTACTTCTCTCATAATGTATCTCTGCAAAGTAGCCTTGCAGTCAGTGAAGTAAATCTTTCTACTTTTCTACCCAAGCCCATGGGACTGCAATGAGGCTGTCAGTTTCTACCTCCTTAGGATGGGAAATCAAAAACAACCACAAGTGCCCCCTTTGCTGTGTGTGTGTGTGTGTGTTAATAATCCAGTTATCAAAGCTTCCCCAAACTTGTGTCAAACTACGGCAGTGGCAGAACTGTCCCTGGAGCAGCCAATTCTGACCGTAGAGAGCACAGGAGAGGCAGAAGGGGCAGCTACCGAGAGCAGTGTGTCCACCATTCCACATAAAACTCTGCCTTGCAGGCAGTTTTCCTCCTTACTAGCCATTCCCCTCCCCCTAGAACATACAGCTCAGGATAGTGTTCACCCCAAGAACAGAATTATTGTCAAGTAGCAAAGAAAAGATGAGTTTAAATCATAGTTCCATGACTGACTGAGTAGCAATTTGTTACCTTGAGCATACTACTTAATTTCTTTTTCAAAGTTTCAATTTTCTACACATAAAAGAATGCTACTGCTTACTTCACAGTGTTGGTGGGAAGACCAGAGAAATTCAGAGCACTAATGTATATTAAATAAATATGTTTCTCCCCTCAACCCCAGTTCCAAAGGAAAATACTGGATGTAACATATAAAAATGTGGGTGGGGGAAGATGGATGGTGACCAGCATCCTTTAAAAAATTTATATTCAGCACTGGCTGATGTGATTCAGAGACTGAGTGCCAGCCTGCAAACCAAAGGGTCGTCAGTTTGACTCGTAGTCAGGGCCCATGCCTGGGTTGCAGGCCAGGTCCCCAGTGGAGGGGGTGGGGGGGTGTAAGAGGCAACCACACATTGATATTTCTCTCCCTCCTTTCCCCTCTCTAAAAATCAATAAAATCTTTTAAAAAATTATATTCAAGATAGAGGTCATGGAACAAGGGAAACTAAAGTATGTTTTATAATTTTAGATTTCACTGTCACAGGAAAAGTTCCAAAATCATACAAAAAGAATAAACATATATACATACTAGCCTTAGTTAAATATTAGAAGGAAAAAAAATCAACTTTTAGCTTTTAGGATGACACCAAGTAACTGAATCTTAAAAGAAAAAAGTCTATACATGCCACACATCACACACAAAATCTTTTCATAGAGATTCACTGCTCTACGTAAAAGCCTTTACCACAAGTGATTTAAAAAATCTGCAGCTGGACTAGAGGTCAGCTGCACTCGGCAGTTCTGTGTGTGTTGGGGGTGGGTGTGTGTCAGGAATGAATGTGGTTATCAAGGCATTTCTAAGCAGGGAGCCCTTGGAACAACATTAGAGGGAGGGTCATGGGAAAAGAGGTTTTGCTCACCCTACTTCCTGGCGGCATTTTCAGTACATAAGCCATAAGCTACTCATGTTTACAAAATGGAACAAGAAAAAAGGGGCTTATTAGATGAAGGGGGAGCATACACTCAGATTACACATTGCTTACGCATTTTAAATCTGTATTTAAACTCTAGAAACAGTTTAAAAGATGGGCAGTACACTTCACTGTGCAAAATATTTCATCCTTACTGCTCTTATAAGTTAAGTTAATTTTTATTAAAGCCCATCATACAAATGAAACTTAATTAAAAAAGAAAACAATCGTAATATATCTCCTTTATCCTTCTCAGGATCAAGTATGCAGTTTGAAGTTATTTTTCTGTCATAAAAAAAGTACTTCTCAGGCCCTGGCTGGTGTAGCTCAGTGGATTGAGCGCGGGCCTGCGAACCAAAGGATCGCGGTTCGATTCCCAGTCAGGGCACATGCCTGGGTTGCCAGGCCAGTTCCCGGCAGGGGACATACAAGAGGCAACCGCACATTGATGTTTCTCTCCCTCTCTCCTTCCCTTCCCCTCTAAAGATAAATAAATAATTAAAAAAAAAAAAGTACTTCTCAGGACTCCATACTGTGTTTTAAAAAAAAAAAAAAGCCCTGGCTGGTGTAGCTCAGTGGATTGAGCGCGGGCCTGCGAACCAGAGGATCGCGGTTCGATTCCCAGTCAGGGCACATGCCTGGGTTGCAGGTCAGTTCCCAGCAGGGAACACACGAGAGACAACCCTACATTGATATTTCTCTCCCTCTCCCTTTCTCCTACCCTTCCCCTCTAAAGATAAATAAATAAAAATTTAAAAAAAATAAAAAAAAAAGATTTTATTTATTTATTTTTAGAGCGAGGGGAAGGGAGGGAGGGAAACAGCAGTGTGAGAGAGAAACACCCATCGGTGGCCCCTGCATGCCCTGACCAGGGACAGAGCTTGCAGCTCAGGCACGCACCCTGACTGGGAACCCTCCGCGTTGTGGGACGAAGGCCAACCAACTGAGCCACACTGGTCAGAGCCAGGATTCCAAACTGTCAAATCTACAATTCGTCGTGTTGAAACGGGATTGTGCCCTAGACTTGGCGTAACTTCCGAGAGCACTGCAGTTCCCAAAGGTCAGTATAGTTCCTCATTTTTAAATTGCTTTGCTAAAACTCACAAACCAAAGATAACCAGTTAACAAATCTGAAATTATACAAGCTACCTTTCTTTTAAAAAAGAGGACTCTAAGATAATTCAATTCAAGGGAGAAAACAAGTCACTGCCATTTTTATTTTGGTTTCCTTGTCTTAATCCTGGCATTCTAGAACATTATAAACACTTTCTAAAACATCTTAAACAACGTCTGGGTTTAACAAACAGCTTTTTCTTAAGTTCTCAGGTACACAGTTCCTTTACAACTGCAGATTTACCAGTGAAAGTGGTCTCCTGATTGCCTCTATGTTTAGCAGCATTGAATGCAACAGGAAGGTGTTTTTTAATCCCTGCATCTTCTTAAACAAAAGAAAAACAAAATGTTCAAACTTGAAATGTAATAATAAACAGACTCCCACATGTTCATTTAAAAAAAAAAACACATTTCTACTCTTATTTTTAGTACTTAGAAGTCAATAGTAGTGTACCTGTAACATTTTTTATCACTTTAAATAGGGGTTATATTGTTTACCAGCTTCATATGTATTAATCTCACTTATAAAAATCATAACATCTCCTTACAAGAAAAAAGGTAAAAATACCAACACACGTTCTGAGTGAACTGTAAAATGAGGGGGGAAATGTACACCTGTTAGAATTATTGAGTTACAGTAAGTCTTTAGGCTAATGTCAGATCCTTCACACAGATATTCTTGTAAAACTAAAACAAAGATGGCACTTAGCTGACAGATTCAGTCTTAAGCATTCACCTCATTAGTCACAGTTCTGTGAGGGTCTGAACAGACTGCATCTCTGAAATATCAGCATCTAGACTTCCCTGGCTATTTCAATGAATTTCAGTTCCTTCCACATTTGAATGACAAATCTACATTAAAGAAATGTCCCTCTTCTATCCATCCCCAATTATTAATACTCAAGATAAAGAACATGTGTAAATTAGTACCTCTGAAGCATTATAATAATTATAACCAAATCAGTATTTGACATTATAAGCTACAGGCTTCTGCAATACATCTACAACTATTTCTCTATTTACTTAAGAAAAATAATTTGTCACATTGAATATTCTCCTAGCTCCCACACTCCTCATCAAAATACCCTAAAACATGTCAGTTACAAAAATAGTCTTCCTTTGACATCTAGCAACTACCTACTACGTGCAGAACATTACAAGGGATTCTAGAGTTTCTTTCTTTTTTTGTATTTTATTTTTTATTGTATTTTTCCATTACTATTTAGTCCCCTTAAATGCCTTCCCCTCAGCAATCGCCACACTGTTTTCCATGCCCATGAGTCCTTTTCCCTTTTTGCTCCATTCCCCCACCCACTCACCTCCCCCCACTAGCTGGCAGCCTGCTCTCCATCTATGAATTTGTTGCTGTTTTCCTTGCTAGGTCCATCTGTCCATTAGATTCCACATGAGTGAAATCATATGGTATTTGTTTCTTTCTCACCTTATAAAGAGGCTGCTATGTGGCCACATGAAATGGCCACATGAGTGTCTTCTGAGGAAGACGGAAGAGAAGGGGCCTCACCATGGGCAACAACGTGAGATACTGTGAGAAACCCAGACAGCAGTGCCCACTACTATGGTGCTAGAGGGTAGGTCCCTTTTAAATCCTCTCCCAGCAGGTTAATCAGTGTAAGTCTGTTACCATTTAGAACCACTAAAAAGTGTTTCAATAAAGATTAATTTTTCTGCTGTGAGTTTTACACGGTAGAGTTAATTCATTGAACAAATAATTAAGCATCTACTCAGGGTGGTCACTGGGTCGGTGCAGAACTCGGTGCTGAGAGTAAACAGCAAGCAAGGCAAGGATGGGCCAGGACATCTAGGCCTAGTGGAGCAGGCCAACGAGGACAACTGTCAACGCTGACTGACAAGACACCAATGTGATCGCCAATAGAAAAACAAAGGGAAACACAAAAGTTGCAAGGGCAAGCTGAGGTTAGAATTAAAATGATACATGAAACGTATATAGTAATAACAAAAATTACAGCAATAAGAAGACATAATCCCTGACCAGACTCTGTGCTAATACTACCTTCTTCTGTCTCCACATCAACCCTACAAAATCCTCCACCATAATCATCTTCATTCCATACATGTAGAAACCAACCCTGAGTGAGATTAAAGGACTTTCCTCATATGCATGCATCTGGAGCAGGGGAGACATGATTACATAACCAGGAGGCTATTATCATTTGTAATAAAGTGAAAAATTCATTAATATCAAAAATTAGTGTATATTTGAACTTCCCCAGTTACCTTTAAAATTTGTTTTTCTGCTTGTTTACAAATAAGGATCCTAGCAAAATCTACTCATTGCATTTTCTTACATCTCTTCAGTCTCCTAAGACCTTTTTATTATAGAATACTTCCCTATTCCTTTATTTCTCCTTTCCCCAAGTCTCTGACTCATTGCCAACACTGGTTCAGTTGTTTTGCAGGGTGCCCCAATTTCTGGATTTAGCTGAGTACTTCCTGAAGGTTTTGCTGAACTTGCTCCTCTGTCCCTGGTGTTTCCTTAAGTCAGAAAGTTAACTGTAAAGGCTTGAAGAAAGGTAGAGAGGAAACCAGAATAAATGTGTTTTTCCCATCTCCTTTTTGTCTTTTTTCCTTTTTTTTTTTTTTTGTTTTTGCTTTTTATTTTTGAAAAAAAATTTTTTTATTTTTCTTTAGAGGGGAAGAGTAGGGGAGAGGGAGAAAAATATCAATGTATGGTTGCCTCTTGTGTGTCCCCTGCCGGAAACTGGCCTGCAACCCAGGCATGTGCCCTGACTGGGAATCGAACCGTGATCCTTCAGTTCGCAGGCACGCACTTAATCCACTGAGCTACACCAGCCAGGGCTGCTTTTTATTTTTTAAATTTCTTTTTCTTTTTTTATTGTACTTTGTCCCATTATCATTTATCTCCCTGACACCTCCCTACCCATACCACACTGTGGTCCATGCCCATGAGTCCTGTTTCCTTTTTGCTCAATCCCACCACCCCATAACAGCAACCCCAAGAGCTGTCAGCCTGCTCTCTGTGAGCCTCTCTATATTAGTTCAGTTTGTTCATTAGATTCCACATGTGAGTGAAACCATATGGTATTTGTCTTTCTCTGACTGGCTTATTTCACTTAGGTCCATCTATGTTGTTCTCCAGGTCCATCTATATTGTCAGAAAGGGTAAAAGTATCTTATTTTTTATGGCTGAGTAGTATTCCATTGTGTAAAAGTCCCATAGTTGTTTTATCAATGCACCTACTGTTAAGGTGCATCTAATGCATCTGCTTATGTTCTTTTAAATTAGTGTTTCAAGTTTCTTCAGATAAATTCCCAGAAGTGAAATTGCTGAGTCATAAGGTACTTCCATTTTTAAGTTTTTGTGGTGACTCCACACTGATTTCCACAGTGGCTGCACCAATCTGCATTCCCACCAACAGTGCAAAAGGGTTCCTCCTTTCTCTGCATCCTCACCAACACTTGTTGATTCACTGATGATAGCCATTCTGACTTGGGTCAGGTGATATCTCATTTTGGTTTTAATTTGCATTTCTCCAATGATTAGTGGAGACAGTTGCCTTAAAGGACACACTATATCAAATGGATTTTAACTGACATCTCCAGAGCATTTCACTCCAAAGCAGCAGAATATACATTTTCAAGTTCACATGGAACATTTTCTAGGATATGCCATGTTTTAGGACACAAAACAAGTCTCAATAAAGTTAAGAAGATTGAAATCATATCAAGCATCTCTGATCACAATGCTATGAAACTAGAAATAAGCCAAAAAACAGAACCTGAAAAATACATAAAGACATGGAAACTAAATAGCATGTTATTAAAAAATGAATGGGTCAACAACAAAATCAAGAAACAAATCAAAAGATACCTAGAAACAAATGACAACGGAAACACAACAATCCCAAATCTGTGGGAACAGGGAAAGCAACCCTAAAAGGGAAATTCATAGCATTACAGACCTATCTCAAGAAACAAGGAAAAGTTCAAACAATCAATCTAACTTTTCACTTAAAGGAACTTGAGAAAGAACAACAAACAAAGTCCAAAGCAAGTAGAAGGAAGGAAATAATAAAGATCCAAGTGGAAATAAACTAAATAGAGTCTAAAAAATAATACAAAAATCAATGACTCCAAGAACTCATTTTTTGAAAAGATAAACAAGATTGACAAACCTTTAACCATACTCATCAAGAAAAAAAGAGAGCCAGCCCAAATAATTAAAATCAGAAATGAAAGAAAAGAAATAACAACTGACACACACAAAAATACAAAGGATTGTATGAAAATACTATGAACAAGTATATGCCAACAAATTGTACAACGTGAACGAAATGGATAAATTTCTAAAATCATACAGTCTTCCAAAACTAAATCAGGAAGAATCAGAGAATCTGAACAGACAGATCAAAAAACTCCCAACAAATAAAAGCATTGGACTAGATGGCTTCACAGGGGAATTTTACCAAACATTCTGAAAAGAATACCTCTCCTTCTCAAACTATTTCAGAAAATTCATGATGAGAGAAAACTCCCAAGCTCATTTATGAGGCCAGCATCAATCATCCTAATTCCAAAACCTTTTTTCTATTAACAGAAAATTGTTTACACATGCCAAATTGATGTAACATTTTTCATTGAAAAAAGACAAATTTCTTAGTTTATAACAACAGAACATCAAGACCCTTTTAGAGAAATTAATCTATACTCTCAAGATCAAAGTGTTTAGTATCATCTATTTCCTACAAAAAAAGTGTTATCAGTTTTTTGTTTTTTGTTTTAGTCAACTGAGAGACAGAAGAAACAGTTTTCAGGAAAACACATACACACAGATACCTTTTTGGGCTGTAAACTGTCTCTATAATCCAGTCCCAGTTTATCACATTTGATAAGACGGTAGCCACTCCATGATCTGTCTCCCTGGCATCCTCTGGGTACCCAGAGTCCCATGATTTCTCAACCCAGGTCTGTTCCAGAAAGACAGCTCAGGGGGATTTCCACCAAGTTTTCCCTTTCACCAGAGCTAACCACAAGTGATAATCGGGAAGCCCCCGGCAGGGATCCACAGGAAGAAATTATGGAAAATGGAGAAGTAGAAAAACAAGAAAAAGCTCACAAAGCTTCACAAATCTTCACAAATCTCCACAAAACGGTGAGAGCTGTGTATACCTATTCCTTTCTCGAGCCCATTGAGGTTTCTATTTCCAAAAACCAAACTGTGGGTGGACGGCAGTATGTCGTCTCTTGCTGCCCCACTCTATGTGGTTCCCAGTAGAAACAGCAGGGCCATGACCTTTTAGAAAAATGTCAAAGGTCTGAAAACCAACCTTTCCTTCCTACTGTTTCTCTCTTCCTACTGTTTCGTTCCTCTTTTTTGATTTCTGAGCCCTGTATGTATGTCTTTTCCATATTACCTACGTAAGCAAAGGCAGCTTACCTAATAGCACATCTTTCAAACACTTACACGGTGTAAGTAAAAATTTTCGTATCACTAACCTTTACCAGTTCCTGAATTAAAAGCACCTGTATGACTGGAATTCATGAGGATCATTCCAAAAATGAGCAATAAAAGAGAAAATAATGTAGAATGACTTTGCTATTAGAGTCATTTTTGGTACTTTGCTATTAGAGACATTTTTGGCATTTCCTCTCCCAGAGTTTAGCAAGCCTCTTAAGAAAGAAGCCACAGACAAAAAGGGGGATTCCATCACCAAGAGAAAATAAAGTAGAAGGGGCAGAAATTCCACTGACCTGGCATTGGCTTAGCATTAAGTCCAAACACATCAAATGAAAGGCATCATACAAAATATTTGCAAGAGAAAATCAGAGCAAGATGGGAAATGAGAGATTTGTATTGCAGGTCTAACTCTTCAACTCACAGTGAAGATAAGGAGCCCAAAGGAGTCAGGAGGAAAAGTTTCCCATCCAGTTGGCTTTATAAAAAAGCCATTTCACACTGTCCTTAATATGCATTTCCATTTCAATTCTGCATCTTTCATCACTGTGAGACAACTACCTCTTTCTTTATACTTGTGAATGAAATATGTCAAAGAAAAGGCTCTGTCTTTGGTTGGACAAGCATACTTAGAAACCTGCAAAAATTAGAAAACTGAAAACTTCAGTCTATTCTCCAAAACTGTCTTTCTGTAATGTGAAAGTCATTCATTAGTAGACATGAAAGTCACATTGGTTGGATGGGATTTTTTTCTCCAACAGGTTGATATTCTGAAGCCATCAGGCATAAGCCTTTTCATAATTCAAAAGTGTCTTACCTATATATAAGTACTTTAGGAGAAATGCTGAAAATCTTGAAGAGCTTTCCTTTAATATAAGAAGTGTCAAGTATAATGGGTTCAACATCCACTATATTTCCCATGGCTTTAAGCTATTTGGTATAGATACACGTGCAGATTCTGAGTATTTACATTAAAAACGAAGTAATTAAGAAGTCAGCCCAATGGAGCAGATTCTTTTGAAGGACCCAAGAACCTGGAGTTTAAGGCTGCATGGGCTCTACAGGTGCTGGGTACAGATGACAGGGGAATTTTAACTCTAAAGGTATTTTTATCAAAACTGTTGTTTGAAAGTTTTTGTATTTTATTTTGATACTCTGAAGTTGCAGAGGTTTTCAATTATCTGCCCTGAGCCCTATTTATTCCCAATAAATTCTGATATTTGCGTGTGTGTGTTACATGCAACGCTGAAGAAGGTAACCTTTTTCAGAAATACAAATCTCATTGTGACAGAAACATGGTGTGACAAAAAAGCAAAAGTAAATAAAAGATACATCCATGTTTCACAAAACCCCCCAAAATATGCAAAATCAGGCTACCCTTTTACACTAGTAGGCATTTGAGAACTATTTGCTGTCCTCACCATGCTCTCTCACAGAGCAGAAATGTTTCTCAAACTTGACATGTCCATTTGAACCACCTGCAGTATCTTGTTAAGCGCAGATTCTGCCTGCTGCACATCCTGGTGAACTCAAAACATGAAGTGCAATCTACCAGGTGAAACGGATGCTGCTGGTCCATGGACCACACTTGGAACAGCAAGACTCTACCTTTCACCGGCACCAAACTGACATCATGCTGTGTGATATTCCTTCCTTTGAGCAATTTTGGACCAACCACTTTGTGAACATTTCTTCCAATACACACCACCAGGAAAGAAGGATACAGGGCAAGAATTACAGCAGAAATCTATTTTGCCCACTGATCCAATTTTAGCCACATATCTAGGAAGAATTTACTGAATCAATGAAACATTTTTGTAGGTAATTTTATGTCTACACTATTAGGAAATCTATTTTATCTTCTTTAAGCAAGTTATATACTATTTGGTAAATAACCTTTCTTAAATTTAAGCTTTCTTGTTTAGAGTATAACAAATTTCTATAGGCTACTCCAAGCATGATCAAAATTCTCACAAAATGGAACAGATAACCTCCTTAGAGCTTTGGGAGGACCAGGCTTACCCACGCTGGGGACTCAACATCCTCAGATCAAGATGAGCTCTCTTTAGAATCCAATACTGGGGAGTCTAATCTGCACTTGGACCTGATTTAAGGATGAATTCTGTAACTGTGCTGATGCCATAATGGACTGAGACTTTGCAGGTCTTGGGGAGGATGTGGTGTATTTTTCACACAGGAATGATGTGAATTGTTGTGGACAGAGGGAAGACTCCAATTCATGGTATTAGCCAAAGACTTGTCACTGTAGTATTTCTCATCTTACATGCCCTTATCTAGTGTGACCTTGCCATTCTCCATCAAGAGGTCTGATGGATCTGGGTGGGTGTGTGGCTCTCCTGACCAAAGCAGAGGGTAGAAGTGATGCCATGTGACCTTATGAGGCTGGGTCACAAACAGTGATGGCAGCTGTCACCTTACTTCCACCTGGTACCCTGGCCCATCATGCAGGGAATTCAGCTACCACACCCAGGGTGTGAGGACACCCCAGCCACATGGGGAGGCCATGTACACGGGCTCCTGCCAACTGTTCTGGACACGAGCCATCCAAAGTGCCCTTGCTGTGGCCATGGGCACTGTGCGGAGACAAGCCAACTTCACTGTGCTGTTCATGTCCAAATTCCTAAACTATAAGATCCATGAACCGAATAAAATACTTGTATTTTATACACTAAGCTCTGGGGAAGTAGTTGGAACAACTGGATAACTTAAAAACCACATTATAAGACTCATTAGACCTTTTGGTGTTTGGTTAAAGTGGCTTCATAATGAGTAAAGTATGAGTTTGAGTAAAAAAAGTCTATGGTATACATTTTAGCTGCCTAATAGCTTATTTGTTCATTTATTTGGTTTTAGGATACTAAGTCATGTGGCTATATATGATATCTAGATAGCTGATGTGTAACTGCTCATTAATTTGTACTGACTTATTTGTAAACTTTACATTTAATTTGCATTTTGTTCTACTTGATTGAAAGCTCAATAAATATAATAATTCTTTCCAAAAATATTGAACAGGTAATAATATTTACTATTGCTTTTCAAAATAGACCTTATTGAAGACTAATGCTAGACTCTTAAAGTTAACCCCACAGACCCCACTAATTTCCTATGTTTGCGTTCCTGAAATTGGCTTCTAATAATTTGAAAAACTGAGAATTGAGGTGTCATCTTACAATTTCGTAGTCCTCGTGCATTATCCCATTAAATAAATCTTTACCTAATACAGCTACTATTTAAGAACACAGTCATATACTCATGCAACAGGGCAAACAACTCGTGGGACTGGATACATTGAGCGCTGCCCGGATCATGTGTGAGAGACAGAGAGTGAGAGGCAGGCGGGGGCGGGCAGGCAGAGTGAGAGGAGACAGAGAGAGAAACGACATCCACACTTTTATGGCCTTCGAATGGATTCAAGCCTGCTGCTCTAAAACCAGAAAATGCAGCTCTACATTTTCCCTTTTACCTCTTCCTAGTCTCATTGAGAAGGAAAAACAAAAAGAAGAAAGAAAAAGGAAAGGCAGCAAAATAAAGCACTCCAAGCTGCATTAAACCCTTTGGTGTGATGACAAAGAGCAAAGTCCATCTAAAGGAAAGACAATCTTGGCTTTTGCTGGTATAATTTATTCATTTACTATAAGGATTTCTTTTGGAAGTCCTCGAGTACATCTAATTTGTATAAAGTTCATTTTATTCATTTATTTTTATTGAATTTATTGGGGTGACACTGGTTAATAAAATTATATAGGTTGCAGGTGTACAGTTCTATAAAACATTATCTGTATATAGTATTGTGTGTTCATCAACCCAAGTCAATCTCCTTCCATCACCATTTACCCCCCTCTTTTACCCCCCCACCCCCCATTTCCCTCTGGTAATCACCATACCATTATCTGTGTCCGAGGGGTTTTTTGTTTATTTTATTTGTTATTTTGATTGTTTGTTTTTGTTATCTCATTGTATGTTCTTGCTCCTTTGTCACATATTAATTGACCATAAAGGTGTGGGCTTATTTCTGGGCTCTCTGTTCCATCCCACTGTTCTATTTTAAACATAGAGTGGAACTTGATCTCTTGAGGATTTTTGTTCTTAATCTCAGTCTGTAGGATCCCACTCAGCAATACATTCATAATCCAAGTATATACTTAGAATTCGGATTTACAAGTTGTTTTTTTCCCTTAATCAGCTCTACAGTGCCCTGTACACACTTTACTTTTACTCCATTTCACAGACAAGGAAACTGAGGCTTGAATGCAAGAGTTAACTTGCCATAAATCACCCAGCTAGTGAGTCTGTAACTGAATCTGACTCCAGCAACCAAACTATAGAATCAAAGCTCTTAACCACTCTTTTTACATTTGGTTTGTGTAAATTGAATGCATGTTAAACCCCAGACTTTACATGCCTGAGTGTTACACTGCATTTGTGGTGACTTAGTTTAAATACTTTATTAGAGTAATATGAAGTGTGTGAATAAATTAATCTGACTCGATATTTTTGGATTGGCTAATTAACATAAGTGATACATGATGGTTAATCAGTACGTTAAGTATCAAGATTTCAGGGCTCACTAAGTACTATCAAAAAGGTTAGAGATTTTTCCACTGGTAATATTGGTCCTTAAGGTAAGTGTTTGGTTTGCTGAGGAGTAATAGTTCCGAGTCCTCAAATGAATAGGGTATCAACATTCTCTATGCCAGAGGCCCAGCTCTCCACCTCAAGAGGCTCTTGGCCTGTCTTCCTGTCAGAGGTTCTGGGTGTTTAAGCTGATCACAGTCATGTTCAAGGACATCCTAGCATCTGCTTTACAGAAGACTCTCATCTGAGAAGTCCGTCACTGAGAAGACTCTCATCTGAGAAGTCTGTGACTGAGGACATACAGAAGGAATTCTCCCAGCCAAATATGGCTGTTTGTGCCTACTTATAATCAAAGGCCCATATTTTTGGCTAAATTTGGTCTAGCAGGGATGTCCAATCTATGGCCCGTGGACCGCATGCAGCTCAGGATAGCTATGAATGTGGCCCAACACAAAGCTGTAAATCTACGTAAGACATTATGAATTTTTTTGTGATTACCTGTCACAATATACTTAATGCGTGGCCCAAGACAGCTGTTCTTCTTCCAGCGTGGCCCAGAGATGCCAAAAGGTTGCACACCCCTGGTCTAAGGTAATGCACCTCCTGGTATGAGTGAACAGGGGTGGAGACTGTGGATGCCACCTGCTTCTAACTGGTGTAAGCTATTCAACCCTCACTCTTTCAACATTAACTGAGCACTGTCCTATCTACTGGGATTCAGCAGTAAACGAGAGGCACCACCCCTACCCTCATGGAACTTACCTTTCAGTGGAAAAAGACAGTGAAATAAAATGCACAGTGTGTTAGATGGTGGTAGGTGCTGTAAGCGAGCGTGAGGGGTAGAGATGACAAGTTGTCCAACTTTCTTTTTTTTTTTTTATGCTCATGGGATTCACTGTCCAACTTTCTTTAAGATGGTGAAGGAAAGTCTTTCTGAGAAAGTAACTTTTGAACAATGATCTGGTACAAGTATATACAATATTCACTGAATAGAAACCAGACATTCTCATAACTACTTATTGAATTGGGCAGCTGACTACATGGATATTCCTTTTTTCCCAGCAGCGCATTTCGAGATGCAGCAATAGCCAGCCCACTGCACTCAGAGGCCCGCATAGACACTCCCACCCACCCCTATACCCAGGGCCCCCGGAGTGGCCCACAGAAGCCATCTAATCGAGTCCAAGAGCCCATTTCTCGGAAACAGCACCTTTCCATTGACAGGAGCTGGATACCCAGCAAAATGAAGAGATCTACCCAGTTATTTAGAATCACTAGGATAAAATTCTTTGCAGTGCAGACTTCAAACCTTTAAAAGACCACAAAGAAGGAAACCTAGGTTATACTGCAATGCTCCAAAGCATCATTCATTAAAGATAAAAAAGTTATTTTATTGACAGATGAAAAAAACATTGAAAGACTGTACAAAATTATACAGCAAAGAGAGGGAGAGGAGAGAGAGAACAAAGTATTATTTAAGCAACCTGCTTCAAGAAAAAAAATACAATTGAAACTTTCCAAATTATTTGACATGGCCTACATCATCCTTACCTCAAGGCTTAATCAAAGACACACGCCATTCTGACAGTCCTTGACAGTGGAGGGACTCAAGCTTTGATGTTCCCATTCAGTGTTCCTGACTCAAAATCTCACTGTGAGAAGGCAGCACTGGCTTTCCAGCCATAATTACCATATTTTGCTGTGTATAATGCAGACGTTTTTGCCCAAACTTTTTGGGGAAAAATAAGGATGGGTATTATATGTGGGTATAATGATTACATACTGTGGGTATAATAATCCTGTGTCTAATGCACACAAAAACGTGGGTGCACATATGCACGGCAAAACAAATTCTGGCCTCAATTCCAGTCCTTGGTCAGAGGCTATCTCTGCACTCATCCATACACCCTGACAGCACTGACACGCAAGGTTTAATTGCCATGCGTACTCTGAGGTCAAATGCAGGACAGCTGATTTTCTTCTAAAGCGAACTCATCTGCTGATACTGACCAGAAAGCTGAACTGGTAGAGAGCAGACCCGTGACGGGGTTCGAGCTCCTCCTCCCACTGGATCCTGGACAGAGGAAATCGCGGCACCCAGGTGGAAAACGCAGCTGCACATCCACAGGACAGCAAGCCCTCCCCAAGGAGAAACTGCCAACATGCGTATTTAGTCAAGTTTGAAATTCAAATGACAAACCGACTAATCAGGGACTTTATAGTCTTTATAAGCCCCGAGTCTTAATGTTTCACAAATGTTAATGATTAAAAAATATAATTACCATAAAAACAAAAGCTAATTCCACTTCTGTATAATGAGAGGAGGGGAAAAGTAAACCTCAATAAAATGCCAGTTGAAAAAAACTCCTGGCATTTACTCTGGAAAATGCCTCTACCTGTGGATGATCAATCAATAAAACACAAAAACTGTACTTTTTTCCTGCAGTATGAGAGGGTCAGTCCAAGGCAAGAGAGTTGCCTCTAAACAAAACAAAAAGGAAAGAATAAGCACTGGGATGGAGGAACTGTAGTGGGCTCCGAAGTCAGGGCCCAGAGTCCACAGTCACGTGTCTCCTTTGTGGCCTGTCGGTGTAAAAACGGTGTCACCGGAGGCCCACAGCGCTCACACCAGGCATGCGGAGAGAGAGAGAGAGTCCACAAACTCAGTAGACCCTGCTTCGGATTACATGAACACAAGTAACTCATTTCAGAAGTGCTTTTAAAATTACTATTTTGAAAGTTAACTTTGTTTATCTATAAAATTCAGGTACACGGATACTTCGTTTCCTATCACTGACCAATAAACTAACACTATTCTGCATAGCAGAATAGCGTCTTAAGCTGGAAATGTAAACTCATCAGTCTAATCCTTCCTCTTCCCACATGAGCATCTGGCATATTCTCCAAAACCAGCTGAAATGCAAGACAGGGCACCACCTCCTCGACTGCTAGCAGCCATGATTGCCTTACCCTTTCATTTTTCTGCCTTTGAATCACAGGTTTCCTTTTGCCACACGAAATCTACATATGTTAATGAATACAAAATTAATGACTGACATTAATGAATGCCAAGACTCAGGGTTTACACCAACTCAGTAAGTTTGTCATGTCACCTAGAAGTTACCAGACATCCTTTTGTGGTAGGCAGTTAGACAGGCCTGAGCAGAGCAGGACAGGCCAGGTTCAGAAGGTCACCAGGGTGGAAAGCCCCGGGTGCCTAGCAACAGGCAGAACTGGGAATACAAGGACCTCATCCCGAGGTGTAATCTTTCCTTCTCTAGCATACTGCTGGTCATGCAGTTTGGACCCTCTGACTTTTCCTCCCCAAGGATAACATCGAGGACTCAGTAGTATTTCACGTCCAGATTCAGGCAAGCAGCAAAATCAGACAAGCAAAGCCATGTCTGACCTCCAGACCAGCTGCTATGACTAACAACCCTCTATCCTGGTGCCAACGAATCAGTGGAGACCATGTCTCTGAATCGACACACCTGGAAAACAGATGAATATTCTATTGAGACCCTCCCCTGAGACCTCCCTTAAGACTCCTGCCTGCAAGAGAAAGATAAAACCCTCAGGACGAAGAACCCAGCACAGGCTCCCCCTCCTGGGAGCATGTCCTCCTCACCTTTCCCTTCTCCCTCTTCTTCCCTCACAGCCATGTACCTCCTAAACTCTAAGGGTCCCCATGAGACTTGCAACCAGGGGAACAGCGGGCAGTGGGAGCTTTCCCCAGGCTACCCCCCTGAACCTGTCTCCAAGGCCCCATTTTCTCTGACTTCCTGGTGAGCTAAGGAAGAACAGATAAATAATCTGTAGTACATTCTTACAATGGAATATTATTCAGCAACAAAAAGAAATGAGCTATCAAGCCACACACACACACACACACACACACACACACACACACACAAAAGGAAAAACCTTAAATGCATATTGGTAGGTGAATGAAGCCAATCTAAAAAGACTATATAGATAACATTCTGGAAAAGGCAAAACTATAGAGGCAGTGAAAAGATCAGTGGTTGCCAGAAGTTTGGGAGAAAAGGAGAGAGGTTATTAGGTGATACATGGGATATATTTTAGGGCTGTGAACCTAAAATATTCTGCCTGATACTATAATGGTGAATAAATGACATTATGAATTTGAAAAACCCCTGGAACCATACAAGAGAAAGAGTGAAGTCTAATACAAAACTATGGACGTTAGGTAAAAGTAATACCAATATTGGTATACTCATCCTAACAGATGCCAAAACACTGGGAAAGGAGGGATAATACGGGAGCTCTGTATTTTATACTCAATTTTTAAAAAATAGCTTTTAGACAATCTGAATAGAACCTCAATAATAAATATATGGTGGTTGATTACATCCTCTCTCTTTTTGAGTAAATCTGAAATGTTTATTAAAAAAATTACTAAAAATTCTTAATAAAATAAAATCCTAGTTAGATGAGTATTCATATTTATATTTTAAATTGTTAAAAGCAATATGTGCTCAATGAATATTAGAAGTCAATATTAGGCTTTTCAAAAAATAATGTTACCTCAAACAATATAGCCAAATGAAATTAATACAAACATCCTCATTTCAAGTTATTTTGTTTTTCTATTTGTTTTTAGAAAAATTCAAGATCAATAATCTAGGCATGATTTTATATTTATAAATCTGGGACTTCCAGTCAAGATGAAGGCATAGGAAAACACACTTTACCTCCTTGCACAGCTACCACAAAAATTACAACTGGACTACAAAACAAGTATCACCTAGATTCATCAGAAAACCAAGCCGAATGGAAGTCTGACAAACCAAGGATTTAAAGAAGCCACATTTATTGGGACAGGTTGCGGGATGGAGAATCGTGGAGAGGCACAGAGGTGCAGAACAAGCGATCAGTCCCACATCCACGTGTGGTGGATAAAAATTAGGAGGGACAGCTGGGCAGTGAGCGATCCCAGCCCCATACCGGACCACCCAGCCCAGGGCTCCAGCACCAGGAATAAAAGTCCCCCTGCCTTCTTTCTGGCTGTAAAAACCAGTGGGGGTTGGGGTAGGGGAAGAAACCGTGGGATTCTCAGAAAACTCCTCATAAAAGGCCTGCAAGAGACTTAAGACTTACACAGATCCACTCCCTCTGGGCTTCAGTACCAGGGCAACAACTGGAAGGGCATCAATGGCATACAGAGGGGAAGTGATTGGCAACAAGGAAGTAAGTGCCAGGAGATGGAATCCTCCCGGGCAAAACTCCAGAGGCCAGGCAGTGGCATTGTCTCCTTTCCACGCCCTCCGCCACACAGAGCCTCACAGCAGTGACACGGGTTGCCCCTGGCAATTACCTAAGGCTCTGCCCCATTCAACTTACAGAAACTCTGCTCTGTAAGACAGAGTCCCAAGCAAGTTGCGCCCAAAGAGGAACACACCAAGACACATCATAATTAAAATGACAAAGGTTAAAGATAAAGAATCTTAAAAGCAGCAAGAGAAAAGCAGAGAGTTACCTACAAAGGAGTGCCCATAAGCCTGTCAGCTGATTTGTCAAAAGACACTTTGTAGGCTAGAAAGGACTGGCAAGAAATATTCAAAGTGATAAAAAGCAAGGACCTACAACTTAGATTACTCTATCCAGCAAAGCTATCATTTACAATGGAAGGGCAAATGAAGTGCTTTCCAGACAAGGTAAAACTAAAGGAGTTCATCCTCACCAAGTCCTTAGTATACGAAATGTTAAAGGGAACTATATCAGAAAAAGATCAAAACTATGAACATTAAAATGGCAACAAATGCACACCTATCAACAACTGAATCTAAAAAACCAAACTAAGCAAACAAGCAGAACAGGAACAGAATCATAGATATGGAGATCATTTGGAGGGTTATCAGCTGGGAGGGGGGAAGGGAAAGAAAGGAGGGAAAAGGTGTAGGGATTAAGAAGCACAAATTGGTAGTCACAAAATAGACAGGAGGATGTTAAGAACAGTATAGGAAATGGAGAAGCCAAAGAACTTATATGCATGAACCATGGACATGAACTAAGGGAGGGACTGCTGAAGGGAATGGGCGTACCAGGCAGAGGAGGAAAAGAGGAAAAATTGGGACAAATGTAACAGAATAATCAATAAAATATATTTTTTAAAAAGAAGAAGATAATCAAAGCTTTGGATGGATGTTTACAGAGGGTCTGCTTTGTGCCAGGCACTGGAGGCTTTGCAGTGAACATAAACACAAAGTCACTGCCGTCTTGGAACTGAAATTCTTATGGAAGAAATGGACAACAAACAAGAAAAACAACAACGAAAAAATCTGAAATGTTCATCTTGGGCTTTTTTCCCCCATGAGAACAAAGAGTTGTGTCATTATTATTAAAAACTATTAGTATATAAACAATACTAAAACATCAGAGAAAGATGGGGAAAACACAAAAATCAATAAACTCCCACCATCAGAAGAGTCATTTGTATGTATCATCTTCCAATACTTTTGTAACATTATTAACAATTGTTACACGGAAACGATTTAAACATGGAATTCCTTAAGGCCAACCTGAACTTCCATTCATTTTAGGTCTAAAGCAAAATAATACATTTAATTTTGCAGATCATCTAGTTTCTGAGTGCTCAGTAAGAAGCTGGTGAACTAAACGAAGAGGTGATTGGTTTGGACTTCCCAGTATCACATACCCCAGGTCATTTTACCACATGGACAGCAGCCACAGTGTACCCTCTGGGGTAGGTCCCAGCACCACCAGGTTCCCAATTTAGGAAAACCGTGCTGTGGAGCCCACCGCAACCACAGCCCAGAGGCCACCTGCCCCAAGGAAGACAGATGAGGAACAACAACCTTGCTCCAAAAGAACAATGGTTCCAAGGCTATAAATGTTGAGTACAGCTCCAGGCAGTCTGGGGCATGGTGACTCAGCCAATAGCAGGAAATGCACCAGCCAAATTCATTGCCAAGAGGCAAGGCTGGGGGTGAAACTGGAGCCTGGAATAGAGCCTGGGATACTGAAGTAATAATAGCTTTGCTGATATGCTTTCTCTGCCTCCCTCTCTCTCTTCAAACACCTGTCTCTGTGAATTGGAGAGATGGCTACATTTTCCTTCTTTGTAAAAAGACTTAGGATGTGCAAAATCTGAACAACAGGCAGAAATGGTATGGCCAAGAGGATCCCTTGCTGCCAGTTTCACCATCTGTTACTCTGACGTGCACATACATACACTGAGAATCAAAGAGGAGAAAGGAGAAGAGAGTGGGAGACAGGGATGTGGGTGAGGTGCCCTCTGAGTGTGTCCCAGAACCTGCAGGCCATGGCTCTGTCTACAGCACAGCTCTGACCTCCGGCCTGCTGCAGAGTGCAGGCAGACAAGCACGCTAATGCTACTATGCTGTTATGCCTTCCGGAGAAGGCCAGCTGCTCTCTTCTATGACTTGATGATCATTTAAGTTCTTCTGAGTCCATCTGTTTGTTTGCTTAGACTTCTTCTACCTGTTGCCAAGGAGACCGATGTTAAATAATTATCATGGCCGTAAGCTCCAACTGAGCTCAAAGTGGATATACATCCTGCAGTCACAGACTCAGACTGCAATGAAATCCATACCCGACTAACATGGAACTAACACTGGACATTGAATTGTTTTCTGGGAGTAATCAATATAGTCAGTACTTCAGCAAAAAGAAGACAACAGTATTGAGTGGGAGACAGAGAATTGGTCTGGGCAGCAAGAAATCTGAATTCATTTAGCTGTGCTCTGACATTTTTGAAGTGTATCTAGCACCAAGTACTTATTCTTAGTTTTTCGATTCGCTGAACAGTCTTTCCAATACCTTTCCCAGTAATACTGGTTTTCTTTGAAATATATACATGTAGTCCTCTTGCTCTACTAAGGAATCACAGTATTCAATAAGTCGCATAAAAAAAGTGTGTAGAAAAGCATCACAACTTCCATCTTTCTCTATCACAAACACCATTAATTAAATAATAATTTAAAGCTTTAATCAAGTAAATTAAGATCCATCAAATGCAATGCACATTTAAATAATTTATTTTAAATAAAATACTAAGCCATTACTTGCCCAAGAAACTAATTTACCTGATAGTTTACCCAATATAGGATTCAGTATTAGTTCACATTTTTCGGATAATCTGCACATTCAATATAAGGGGTGGACAAAAGTAGGTTTATAGTTGTAATACAAAAAAAAAATACAGTAATTAATAAATAATAATCCAGGAATAAACTGTTTTGCATACTGAAACTGTAAACCTCCTCTGCCCACCCCTGTGTAAACATATCCCTGAGTGAGAAGTTTATTTATTATCACCTGCGAGCCTTCAGGGTAACATTTTGCCCTCTGTTTCAAACTTGCTCACTTAAGGTTGATGCTCCTTTTTCTAACAACCAAGCAATGCTCCTTCAAAACTCTGAAATATTCTCAGGAGAACAAAATAAAAGGACATAGCTTCCTTCAGAAGTATGAATTGGCAGAGAAAATACCTGCTTTCAAGAACTAGATGAATCCTCTTCCTTGACCTTAATGTCAGTTTCTAGATGCAGTAGCTACGATCACTTTCAAGAGCCAAGTACAGTGACTGACATCGCCCAGGATCTGCTGCGAAGAGCTTCACTGGACCCATGCAATGAGCCACTTGCCCAGAACTCTGTGACTTTGAAGCATCTCTAAAGCATCTCCGGGACACCAGAGAACTGCTCTTCGCCATTGCGTCTGCCCACTCACCTTCCCAAAGAAAACTTAATCAGGTTTCACCATGCACATGCTAGACGTACACAACTTAACTCATTTTTTTTACACTTGTGACCAGGACTCACAGGAAGAACTATACTTTACCATCCAACATTATATACTCATTCACGTGTACTCACAACAGAGAAACAAGTTCCACTGAACAGTATTTTCCTTAATATATTCACTATGCTGTCTTTTTTGTTCTAGTTTTTCTTAATACTAGTACAACTCAGTAAAATGATTTCAAGAACTCCCTAGGATCACAACCCACAGTTTGAAAACCACTGGAACATTTGAATATATAATATCCTGCATGGGCGAACTTGAGTGCCAAGAAAACACACGTAAAGAGTAAATACTAAATCCACATCACATTCAAATTAGTTTTCCTTCCCTACTTGCATGACACAAAACCAGGACTGCATCTCCACAGTTTCCTTTTTTGGACTTGTCCTCTACATAACCCACAGTTATCCTCAGATGATAAATGGTTAGTGATATTTGTTATTCAACAGATGTCTAGGCTGCTGAAACCCCCTATGAATACTTAACTCTGTAGCAATCAGTACCTCAAGCCCTCACCCCAAAACTTTCCTCTCTAGCTCGCCTTCGGTTCAGGTGCTCTGTACCAACATCCACTGTCTTTCTCTCTTTGGTAATTTAATTTGTTTTTGCTCCACTCAATATGTTCATTCTCAAAGCAACCTTGAGACAGTTCAAAGTGGGGAGGGGAAGTACGGGGGGCGGTGGGGGGGACTTTCTTATCCCTCCTGAAATTTCTCACAAGACTTATCTTTTCTATTTTTTGGTGCATTTTTATAACGAAACTCAGGTCACTTTCTAATAATATTATCTTCCCCCCAAATGAAAACATGCTTTAACCCCAAAGGATATAAAACCACAAAAGTATAGTTCTATTTCATATAACAGACATGTGAGTAAGTCAGAAGAAAAAGAACCGATGCTTCAGAAGTCAACAATTAGTAAATTTACTAAGTAGAAAAACTTCTATTGATTTATAGCTGGAGTTAAGTACTCAATTTCCTTATCTTCATTAATTGCCTACAGCACTCCACTGACCCAGGATCCACTAAAGCTTTTCACTTACTTATACGTAATTAAATTCTGGTGTCTTAATTACCTAAGCTAAAAAGCATCCACTGCAATGAACCACAAACAGGTTTTAACTAAAATGCACATACTGAAAAAAATTATTTTAATAAAATGCATGCACTGCTCTACGCTGTACTGTACTGCTGATCATGACCCACATTCAACACAAACTGACTGCACGCCACCCACCGCCCAGCACAACTCGAGAGGCAGAAACTGCGGTGAATCGGAAGACGGAACAGGCACAAGTCCCTAAGAAGCTTCTCTCTAAACTGTCCGTTTACGCTTTCAAAGACATGCATAAGTACCCGTCTCCCAGGTCCCTTCTCATTTCTCATTTGTTAGCTGCTTTAGTTAATTACAAGAAATCAGTTTGTCAGCCCTGTTACAGGACAATTCATTTCTGCTTCAACGCTTTTGCCCAAGCCACCCTGAACTAAGATACTTGTCCAATCTGTGGATGTCACCTTCCAAGACTTGCTGACTGTGATTCATCTAGGGGACTCTCATTCACCTAAAACGATCCACTTTAGTTCTTTTCACATATTTGTGTTCTGGTTAGGCAGTAAGCTTTTCAAGAACAGGAATGACTACTTCCTGACTCGTACAAGGTCACCTAATAACTGGTATAGCTGTATTTTTCCTGGTAGATACTAGGTAAATCCTACTGACATTTAGCTTTCTTTGTGTAGATATTTTGTTATCCCTTTCAATTGTTGTTTTAATATAAAGAAAAGATTTTAATATGGCCAGTAGTAGTGAAAATAAAGTAATTATCTAATAAATCAGGATGAACAGACTTTGCAGCCATCGGGTTCTGCACTGCTTATTTTTTCTCCTTACCATCTGCAGAGAAACATGTTCCCAAGAAGCAAGTCAAGTAGAACAGGAAATGGAATGGGGAGGGGGAGTCCCCTCAAAGGCAGATTAATGCTTGCACCATGTTTTAAGTCTTGTCCTAAGCCTACACATTTAAAGACAGAAAAAGGAAATTAGTTTCCCCTATCCTCCAACTGGAGACAAGAATTAATAAGATTGCACAAGGGTATAATTAATTTGGAAACCACAATAAAAGTTACATAAGAATTCTTTAGGTCTGTCTGCTACAGTTCAACCTGACCGGGGGTAAAAAGAATCTAAGAAGCCTGGCCAGGTATCTCTGCTCTTCTCTCACTGATATTTACTCCCTCTTCATCAGGCCCGAGATCCATCTCCAGATGTCACCAGATGTCAGAAGCTGTCACATCTGCCGGACAAAATTCCTTTCACAGCAAAATTTTGGAATTTCCTTTCCCCCTCGGGGTGGAAGAAACATAAAAGACCCCAACAAGTCTGGAAGTAGGTGTTGGTGGGAATGGCTGCTTCAGGTGGCAGTAAATTATTTCGAATATCACACACACACAATAATTTGTAAGGTACATATAAGTGAATATAAAATTCAACTCACTATCCTTTGAAGTGTCTATATAATGTTTAGCAGATTTAGGAATATGAAATGCCATAAACAAAATCCTTTACACATTGCACCTTTAAAGAATTGACTTCACAGGCAAATACAATTTAATCATATTTAAGCAAATCATTTCATAAGCCTCTGTCTAGATCATTTAAAACCTCTGCTAAAAAAATTGTGCCTATTTCCACAAAAACAGGATTTCAGAAATCTCTGCATCATTCTACCCACAATGGTTACTCGTGATTTAAATAACAGAAGGTACAGGACGCTGACACCATATTAGAAAACCATACCTGTTCAGCATGGCCAGAGCCCATCAGCCGAAATTCTTGCCTTATTCTTTCTTTTCCATTAAAAAAAAAAAAGTAGGTAAGACATTGTAGCGTAACAATTTTGTTAGAAAGGATGAATAATAAATACAATAAAACACAAACCACATTAAAAACACAAACCTATGGATTACCAAAGTAAGCAGAACACAACAAAATTTGCGCAGATTCATGCTTGGCACGGAAAGGCCATGAACACGGCAGACCACTTACAGTAAGACATCCACAGGACCACATTTTTGCAGATTTTCCAAAGAAACTCCCTGAAGTATAGCCAATAAGTAGCTGATATTTGGTTATATACCCAATTCCTCTCAACTCAATGCTTTAAAATTGGCACGTATTTTTAGCATAAATGAAAGAAGCCAATGCATCATTTTATTGAATCTTTTACTTTAGAATGCTATGCTCCTAGGACAATGCTTGATCCACTGCAGGTGATTAATAATTATCTGACATATGAATGGATTAATCATCATAATAAACCTATGTGGCAAAGATGGCTATCCTAAATTTAAAGTAGAGAAAATGGCTCAGAGAGAGCTATGGAGTCGCCCAAGGTTGTACATCGGATCACCAGGTCAGGATCCATTCCCAGGTTGGCTCAACTGATGCCGCCTCTGACCAGATGGTAGGACTCCCATTTCAAGATCTCTTGAGTCATAGGCTTCCTCCTTTCAACCCTGACCCATCTGCTTCAGTATCTGTTACTGCAAAAAATGTCATATTTTCCTATGAGAAATTTTCACAGGAACTAGATTTGCTTCTGCTGGTTTATAAAACATGACAAAAGAAATCAAATTCACCATAGGTTCTGTGCCTTAACCCTGCCGGAAATATATTCTCAACATCCTTACAACATAAATCTGTTTCAGCAGAACCCTTATGGTTATTAATACTAGTTCTATTTTAACAGAACACCAAGTATAATTAATTTGTCCGTGAAAATGGTGTGCTTACTGCAACCAAACAAAACAGCCCAGACCTGTTTGCATATTTTGCATATTTTGATAGCCTTGATGTGCCATTTCAAAATGACTGAAGAGAGAAACTGCTCAAGGAAAACTGGATAAAAAAAAAAGAACGCAAATTAAATAGCCAAAAATTGGAGGGTGGGAAAGCAAGTAGATAAAAGGATGTGAAGACTTATACATGAAGGAAATCACTAGCAAATTATTTACAGAAAATTGTTACTGGATTGGAAAGAAATGTAGTGAAAGAGTAAAGACTAGAGAGACGATCTCAGCTTCTACCCATCTTTTGGTAATTGACTGGAGATTGAGAGACAACGCCCTCCCCCTCCATCCACCCACTCCCGCCCTCAGCCCCACCCCCACACAGGAGTACAGTGAGCATGCCTGGAGTCACAGCAGCAAAACCTTGCCAGGGAGGCAACGAGCAGGACTCTCTCCCCAACGCCCCCCTACTCGGAGGGTACAGGGTGCCTTTCTAACATTGCCACCCTAGTGCATTTATATACGGCATTCCTTTTTGGCAGATTTCACTAAGTTTTTTCACAGGCATATTTTTTTCTCATATAATGACAAAAGCACATATACAATTCTGTACCTTGCCTTTCTCGTAGATTTATATCATAAAGTTATATTTAACTGATTAGATAAGTAACTACTATTAAAGTGTCCTAAATTAGTTAAGCCATATCAATTTTCTATTATAAGTAAATTTTAATTATTTATATATGTTGGGACCACAGTTCCCAAGCTGTGTGCAGCACCACAACATGTTAACACAGCTGACATCACGCATCTCCCTCCAAGACGAAGAAATGGGTTACCTCAGTCACTCGACTAACCAGGGGTTACCCCTGATTTAGGGGAGGGTTGTATTCCTGAATAAAGGCTTCTTATAAAAAGGATGAGAAGACACAGATGCTGGATAGGAAATTAATATTACCTACTGTAGAATAAGTGCCCTAATTGGAATTACTACTCAGTATCTATGAACTTTAAGGTTCTTGAAACATATGCTACCAGCAGCATAATGAAAGTAGGAGGCTTAGTACACCCTAATTAGCAAAAGGCACTTAAACGGTCTTTGAGCTAATTTAATAGGTAAAAAATGGATAGCTTACTCTTATACTACTTTGCATTTCTTTGACTCCTGGTAAAGGTTAACAGCTATCTTGACCCTTCGGTTAATTGACTACCTTGTGTCTAGTGCTCATTACTTAACTCTTCTTCCCCCATTTCTTACAGATGTTAATCTTTTGGTTGTGGATAAGTATCATCACCAGGTTATATCTGTTTAGAAAAGGTTCTGATTGGACAATATGAACACCTCCATTCAAGAGAAAGGAAGAAGTAAAGGAATTCTGAAAGACTGTGAAGAAAAAGTGGGAAAGTTGATGAAAAGATAAGAGAATATGGCTCCACAGAAGCCAAGGGACAAGAAGCTTCAGGAAGCAAAGAGTGGCTAACAAGGTCAAACATACAATAGTCCAGTAAATCAATGACCACAGTGTCCTTCAGATTTGACAAGTAGTCACTAGAGTCCTGCACTTTAGAATATCCCCATGCTAAATTTTCACAAACTCAATATAACCATGTATTCAAGAGCTACCTAGCAACAACTAAGTACCTAGCAGAGTACCCGACAAAGAGAAAGAAGCAGACCTGAGGAACCCTGGCCCGGCCTGTGCACACAGGTCTGATCTGAGGGCCTGGAGCAGCAGGGGGGAAGGGAGCCTAAAGCTCAAAGATGCCCTAAGGGACAAGTCTCTCCTCTCTGACTAATTTAATAAGTAACTTCTTTTAAAAAGTAGTGTTCATAATACATAAAAGATGAACTGATTTATAATTCCTAAAAACTAATAATTTAGGGCCTGAAAAGAAACATGCAAAAATTGACTGTTATCCGTTATGAAAATAAAGCAATCTACATGTGAGAGCCTGAAGAAGCTTTAAATAGAGTTACTTCAGATTTCCAGTCAAGTTCAGCAGATGCGGCAGCTGCACTCCAATACCAGGATATGTTGGGGCTCCCCAAACTCCATGTCACAAGGTATGTACCACAAGCTTCTTTTCAGAATAACGGCTGAACGTACGTTTTAGGAAGGAAAAATTCTTTAAAAGATGAAAGTCTTATTTCAATCACATAGCTAATACATGATCCAATTTCCTTCTGGTGAACTGTAGCAAAATGCAGATGTTTCTTTACTCAAAATATAACCTCCTTTGCTTCACTTAACATTGCACATGTAGATTGCTTTAAGTTACACATAAGTGTCACCTTCAACTTGAGAACTTTTAGCTGTAAATATGCTAATAATGAGAAATATGCCAAAGCAAGGAAAATATTTGATATAATGGTATAAATTCATATATAAATGGTATATATTATTGTTTTTATATTTTAAGTTTGTTCATGTGTACATGAAAGATTAAATGAAAAAATAAAGTTTATCATCAGCCCTTTGGTCTTATGTAAAGACCCATGAGGGGAAGGAAAATGGGAAGGTCCAGTTGAACTATTAACATGGGGAAGAGGGTACGCTTGTGTTTCAGTTCCCACAGGTCCACCACTGTGGCTCCCAGCAAAAAGAGTGAAGCCATATCATACCAGACCCACCCTGACAACAGATGTGGCAGCTCATCAGGATCCGACAGCTCGGACAAAAAGCAGACTGGCTAGAAAAACAGATGGAGCAGATGTCCCCAAAGACCAAGGCAGAAGAATCCCGCCACCAGAAAACACAGACTCACAGGAGCAACTCCCTGGATCAACCTCAGAGAGTAATTTGGGGTGACCTTAAAACCCTTAAGATAAGAGCAGAGCAGATTACCCAACAAGTAAGAGTCAGGGATGCTCCAAAGAACAGGTTCTTAGCTTATTTTTCAACTGTTTTTTCAAGCTTCTCCAAGGTAGCCCTAATCTTGGGCCTGCTTACCTGCCTTAGAGAACTAGGCTTAGCCTCTGAAACTGAACATATATATTGGAACCATGTTATAGACCCACCTATGTTTAAATTCCATACTTGGTGGAATCCTGAGCCTCCTTTATCTAGTAATCATACTGAGTGGACCAGAGGCACCTGGCTCCCCCCCGGACGGACCCCTAGAGGAAAAACATCATTGGCTGTCTGCTCCAGAAGGCACTGTATATGTCTCTAACCATTTGCCTGCTTGCTTTTCTGTGTTAACCAATACCCTCTGCTTGCCTATTATGTCTAAGTGGTATGCCTATGCAATAACTAATTATACCACTCAGCAGTCTCTGCCTGCAGTAAATCTTTCCTTAGTTGGAGCAAGAGGATTTATAGGAGAAAGGCCAGGGGACAGTACCAAACCACCCAATCCTCCTGTATGTCATATAGATGGTGGATCAACCAAGCCAGTCACTTGGAAACTATGCCATGATCAAACACCATCATTAATTAAATTACTAGCACCCCTCTTGTAGCAGAAAGCTGGGGTGCAAAATGGAAGATTTATGCCATAGCAGACTCAGGAATAATAAACCCAATGCCCCTCACAGCGTATGATAAACTCAGTTGGCGTAGTGGAGGAGCAGGAGCCCCTATTCTCAGAATAAAGGGTCTTAATCATACTAGCCCATGGCATACTTCTACTTGGAAGATGGGGCTCCCTTTTGTTGACCATCAGACAGGACAATTTCAACTCATCCAAAAGAAAGACAATGCCTTTGGTTACTTTAACATTTGGAATATTAAACGTACCTGGGTTACTGTAGGTACTTCTCATCCTTATCTATTTGTAGCCATCCCTGGTACACCTCAACTTATGTATAATGAGACTTCTACTGTATATACTTTTACTACTACTCCTGGCACTATATATACTAGCTGCTTAACCCGTGCGAATGTCACTCAATTAAATCCTACCTCCATATTTGTCATTCGCCGACAGGCCCAGGCTTGGGTTCCTGTTAACCTTACCCGGGAGTGGGCTGATCCAGGAGGATTAAGTGCCCTCAATAAGGCCCTCGCCCATGTCAGAACCCACCGATTTATAGGCATGCTTACTGCCTCCATAGTTGCTGCTATTGTAATAATTGGGGCCGAGACTACTACATCTGTAGCCCTTACTGAATCCATTCAAACTGCACATGCGGTTGATGTTCTTCTCACTAATAGTACTCAGCAAATGATTCAACAAAGCCAAATGGATCAGGAGATTCTTACTCGGCTCTCTGCCACAGAATCGGCCATTGTCTGGCTTGGAGAGCGACAGGATGCTCTTGCCTTAAGGCAACAGCTTACTTGTGATCCTGGTTTTTCTAAACTCTGTGTTACTCCATTAAGGTGGAATTACAGTCAGCATTCCTGGGCAGATATTCGTCATCGCCTGCAGGGAGCATTTTCTACCAATCTTAAAGGACAAATCGATCAGCTTCAGCTTGAGCTCCACAAGCAGCTCAGTGACATCAAATGCCTAACTGAATAAAAGGTGTTTCAGACTCTGAACAATAATGTACAATGGATGAATCCTAAGAACTGATTTGATGGACTGAATTTACAAATTTGGGTTATGGCAGCCCTTGGATGCCTCCTTGTTCTAATCCTTATTTGTGCTTTACGATATATGTGGAAATGGTTTTTCTCGTAATCGCATTTGTAAACAGCAAACAGTAAGTTTCACAGGTCTAACAGCTACAATTGATTTAACAGATAAAAACGGGGGAGATGTTGTGGACCGTTCAGCCTGGTTTCAGGAGTTGTAACCCTCACCCCATGGTGGGCTGTGTAAGAGCCCAAGGGACCCACTTCAACTGGGTCTGTTCTGTCAAGAGGACGTGACCTAGTAAGGAGACAAAGCTTATCTCCCTGGCAGAAGTGCTGCTTCTGCCTCATCCATCTCTGGCCCCAGTGCTTGGTTGGCAGTCAATGACAGGTAAGACTCCTCATGGGAGGGGCAACCTAAGCCAGATGCAACCACTTGGAAGGCCTCATGGAAGGACTCAGGGGCTGCAGCAAAGAGGATGTGATGGACCCTCACCCCCCAGCTATTCTGACATAGCCCGAGTCCTCGTTTCCATCTGGGAGATGTCTCCTGCTTCCTAATCAGGCTTAAAGCCTGAAACCGTGGGGGTGAGCGGTGCAGCCCTGTCCTAGTCAGGACGGCACCCTGGGTGATTGGGCATAAGAAAGAATTCCTAAAGTCCTGTGAAACCTGCTTTGCTAAGAGTGCTCTCATTTAAATGATAAGGGTCCCAGGAGGAAATGAGTATGTCTCCCAAAGTTTGGCAACCCCCTTTCCTGACAAACACTGACTCAGATTAAGCCCTCAGATTTCTTTGACATGTTAAACCTGTATTCCAGTGTACTGGAACCCAATAAAAGCCTAGTGAGGAAGGGGCTCTGGGTCATTCTCCTCTGAGAGTTTGACCACCTTTCCTCCCGAAGCAGTCACGTCTTGGTAGTTTTTATTTTCATCCGTGACGGAGGGATGGGGCTCTGCGGGCGGAGCCCCCCACATCTGGTGCCCGGACAGGGGCCCACGCAGCATAGAAAATGTTTCCCATTTTAAACATTTTTAATATTGAGGTTACTTCCTTTTTTGTTACAAGATATAGTATGATTATAATTGTATAATTATAGTATGATTGACCATTTTCTGGCTTCTCTGTACCATGCTAGGTATCTCTCACAAGACTTAATCCTTATGAAAAACAGTTGGTATTATTATTATCATCCCCATTGTAAAAATGAGAAAACCAAAGCTTAAGGACAGTGACTTACTAGGGCCATCCAGCCTCACGCACACACTCAGAATCTAGTACAGTGCCTACAGTGATCCCTAGTTTCCTGAATAGATCTGAGTGGATGAAAACTGGACATTCATACTCTCATATGAGATCCCTAAACTGTGCTGACTGCTATAATGGAGGTATGAACAAGTTACTGTGGAGCACAGAAAGGCTGTCTTGAAGAGAAAGGGTAACACGGGCCTACTAAAGGTCTTACCACCAATCCAACACACACCATACAGTTTTAGCAGCTGCCCTCAGTAAATGTAAACCCAGAAGAGCTGGGCCTCTGTTTGTTCTATATTTCCAAGGCCTAGAAAAGTATCTGACAGAGTGCAAAATAAGTATGCTGACTAAATATGCAAGGCAACGCTCCATTCTCTTTCTTCGCATCTCTCCTGGCCCATCATTTGAGTTGGCCAAAAAGTCCATTTAGCTTCTTCCATAAAATGAAAAACACATTTTTCATTTTCACCAATAACTTCATTGATTTGGATATTTTCAGTATGTTGGCTATCTCCCACATGGTATAACACTGATTGTTCTCAATTAATGTCTCAATTTGATTGCTATCAATTTCAACTGGTCTACCTGACCATGGAACATCATCCAGCAAGAAATCTCCAGCATGAAACTTTTTTTGTGTTTCAGTTGCATTTTTACTTTTCTTGAAATAATAAAGCATAATATGCTGAAAATGTTGCTTATTTTCTTCCATCTTCAATATTAAAATGGCTACACAAAAACTGATCAATTTTGAGAAGCCCTTTTTTAATGCATGCTGATATGACAGTTATCACAATACAATGTAACAAAATGGTTCCAAATGAAGTTAAACACAACTGAGCACTACTAGAGCCATCTTACAAAAACAAAACAAAAGAAAAAAAAAAGCCAATGCACTTTTTGGCCAATACTTTGTCCATTGCACTGATTCCTGTTTTTTTCCTCTTGCCACTCTTTGCACATATTTAAAAACTGCTATTGCCCTATATTTACATTATGAAATGTTAACTTATCTATCTATAATGAAAATGAAAAACTTGGAAATGTTTCCTCCTTAAATATCCACCAAGTGATTCTGTTTTCTCCAACAAATATAAAGGCCGTATCTGAATTTGTTATGGAAAGTTATAACTTGGTTTTAAATATACATTTAGCTCTCAAACTGCTTCCTATCATAAATAATATAATGTAAATGCTTATAAACCTATTAAGTTTCTATTTACAATGGTGAATTCCAACACAGAGTTAGCACATAAACCAGCAGTTCCATTCCTGGGGAAATATCCAAGAGAATGAAAACATATGGCCACCCAAAACCAGGTACACGAGTGTTTGTAGCATTATTCATAACAGAAAAACAAAGAAAATAACCAAAATGTCCATCAATTCACAAACAGATAACAAAATGTGGTGATGTATTCACATAACTTAGTATTTGGCAATAAAAAGGAATAAAATACCAATATACGCTAAAACAGAGATGAGCCTTGAAAACATGCTAAGTTAAAGAAATCAGTCACAAAAGACCACAGACTGTGTAATTTCATTACCCAGGAAGTCCAGAACAGACTAATCTATGGAAACAAAAGAATATTAGTAACAGCTGCCAGGGTCTAAAGAAGACGAAGAATGAGGAGTGACTGCTATTGGGTATGGGGTTTCTTCAAGGGCAAAGAAACTATTCTAAAATTGGATGGTTATTCTAAAATTATAAAGAACTCATACAGTTCAATAGCAAAATAGTAATCATAATCTGACTTAAAAATGATCAGAGGACCTGAATAGACATTTTTCTAAAACTTAAAAAAATACAAATGGCCAACAGACACATGAAAAAATGCTCAACATCACTAATCATCAGAGAAATTAAAACCACAACGAGATATCTCTTCACTTCTGTTAGAATGACTATCATCAAAAAGACAAGAGATAACCAGTTTTGGAAGAGATGTGGAGAAAAGGAAGCCTTTCACACTGCGAAAATGCCCATTGGTTCAGCCACTGTGGAAAACAGTATGAAGATTCCTCAAAAAATTAAAAGTAGAACTACCATATAATACAACAACCCCACTTCTGGGTAATACCCAAAGGAAATGAAAACAATATCGAAGAGATCTGCACTTCCATGTACACTGGAGTATTCTTCACAGTAGCCAAGACATGGAAACAATCTAAGTGTTCATCAACAGATATATGGATGAGGAGATGTGGTATATACATGTTCTATACACAGATACATATACATATAAAAGAAACCTTTATTCAGCGATGAAAAAGATGGAAACCCTGCCATTTGTGACAACATGGATGGACCATGGCAGCATTATGCTAAATGGAATAAGCAAGTCAGAGAAAGACAAATACTGGATAATACTGGATGGTATTACTTATATGTAGAATCTTAAAGAGAAAAAAAGGTCAAAATCAAAGAAACAAAGAGTAGATTGATGGTTGCCAGGGGTTGGGGGTAGGAGAAATAGGAAAAGGTTGTTAAAGGTACAAACTTTCAGCAATAAAATGAACAAGGTATGAGGGTCTAACATAAAACAGAGTGACTATAGTTGGTAACACGATATTACATAATTTAAATTTGCTAAGAGTTGAACTTAAACGTTCTCACACACACACACAAAAAAGATAAAATGTGAGGCGATGGGGGTGCTAACTTGTTGGCAGGAGCCCTTTCACGACCGATTAATCAAACCATGGTGACGTGCACTTTAAATATCTCACCACTGTAGTTTTCAGCGATACCTCAATAATAAAGCTGAAAAAATCACAAAATAAAATTAGATGGTGATGGTTGCATGACTCTGTAATCATATGAAAAACCATGAATTGTACATTTTTTAAAAGTTTAATTTTATGGCACTGAACTATACCTAATAATGCTATTTTAATAGCAGGCATTCTTATTCAATGAGAATCAGCATTCTGAAATGGAGTCTTGGAAACAACACATGCAATGCTTTTTTACAAACAGGAAACAACATAACTCATTTCCACAGTTTCACTTTCTTGGCCATATCTCTTGGGTTTGAATCAATACATATTATTGTCACTGCTGATGAGAAAATTCATCCTTGGATACAAATATCAACTCCTTGAATAAGTCTGCTCTGATTAATCTCATTCTGATAAATCCATATAATATGCTACCAACTTTTTCAACTAACGTATTTTGTCTTCGTATGCAAAGTTTCAGAGTTGGTCCCAACATTAAGTGGTTAGTGACGACCTGTGGACTTCTGCAACTCCAGACATTCATTTGACACAACTGCCTTTAAGTCCAGTCATTTAATGGACATTGATGAAAAATGTATTATGTATCCACCTCCAGAGTCCCAAAGATTTGGTGCCCACTCTTACAGAGTTAACTTGCTAGGGAGAAAAGCAGGCAAATTGTTATCAGTGAACAGCACCAGAAGGTATACCTCGGTCCTTGAGTTCTGGCTAAGAAAAAAATTCAGAGCCAAGAGTCATCTATAAGCAAACGTTTATTGAGAAAGTCACAGAGACAGAAAAAGTAGGCTGCAGGAGAAGGGAGTCAGCTGGACTGCATGGACACAGCAAACAAGTTACAGGGGCAAAAGAAAGACCCTTGGAGTTTAGGAGAAAGAAAGGCAAAGAGAACACGCCTTGGGGAAGGAGAGAAGAAAAGGCTCGGCTAGGACAAGCTCCAGAGAGAGCATGCCTGGGGAATGAAAGGAGTAGGGAAAAGCACCTGTGTCTGAGACATAGCGAGAAGGGGGGGAGGGGGAGACACAGAGAGACAGAGAGACAGAGAGACAGAGAGATTTAATGTTCAGATATAAATTATTCCACAGAAGCAACAGCTTACTTTCACTGCCAGCCACATTCGTGATGCCAG
Organism: Glossophaga mutica; assembly: GCA_039655065.1. Lineage (NCBI taxonomy): Eukaryota > Metazoa > Chordata > Mammalia > Chiroptera > Phyllostomidae > Glossophaga > Glossophaga mutica. Next base: position 67,432,359 of record CM077308.1, read on the forward strand.
ACAATGACACACGGCCTACAGCTCTCATAGCAACCTTAAATGCTGCTCTCTCTCTTTAGGGTGCATTTGTCCAGGTAAGATAAAGATTTTGCTGAGGAAAGCCACCTCACATTCTTTTTTGAATAAAATATAATGGTGGTTCTTGTTTATAACGCTAATCTAATTTTGCTTTCTAGTCTCAATATTAGATAGAAATGAAATAGATGAGAAAATATTTAATACCGAGTACCATACATTGTGCTAGATACTTTACATACTACCTTATCTAATCTTGCAAATATACATACAAAATAAATATTACTTCCATGTTATAGACAAGGAAAAACTCACAAAAAAAAAAGGTGAAGTGACAGAATTGGAATTTAAAGGAGTTGCTCTGATTCTAAAGCCCAGGCTCTTTCTATTAGGCTGACTGCTGTTAATGTTAAATCTCTAATGAACCCACTTAACATTAAAATGTTGTAATGATCACAGATTAAATGTTATTAGCACCACACATGTGTGAATGATAACACTAAGCATAGCTAAAGAGCAACCCCTCTCTGTTCAGATTACCTGAATACATTGGGATTAGTTTAAATTAATATATGTTCTAACAGAATGCAAAACACAACCTCAAATAAATAACTGAAGTCTAAGCCACAGCCTAAGGACTTAAATTGAGAGTATCTTGCAACTGACAGCACAGTTCTGAATCCTTCTTTCGTCCTCTCTAACCCTCTCATCAGTGTGTGTGACCGAACCTCACACTCAGCCAGCCCTGAATATCCACAGGACTCTTAATTCCCATTCCAGCTGTCTGAGGAGCCAAGGCAATACAGAAGAAAAAGACTTGCACCCAACAGACTTCAAATCTGACAACCCTTCAGGCGCTCACTCACTTGCTGCTACTTCTTGCCAGGGATTGATTATTCAGGACCTGTATTTTCTTTTTATAACCCCTGACACTGGCCTTTTCCAGCTCTTGCCTCACTTTCCAAGCTATCCCAAAAGTCCAGACCTCCTATTAATTGTCCCTACTTCCCTGAGCCCCAAGACAGAAGTCCCCTTAAGTTCACAGATCCTTTAAGAAATATCTTTTTTTTTTTTTTTTGTAAAATCTGTTTTATCTTTAGAGTATCCTCTCTTGGTGATTCTCACACCAATCATCCCACCTTCTTGGATCAACTAGCCCACAAGCTCAATTCAATTTCTCACTGAGCCAAATGAATCTTCCTCTTCGATTCTTAATTAAATGTTAAGAATGCCCTAATCCCATACTCTCAGTTCCTCCAGCCCTACCAATGCCGTCATTTTCCTTCCTCACTAATAACCACTGGGATGGCATCACCTCCAACATAATTTACACTCACTGAACATCTGTACAGCACAAGAAACACCCAGGGTGGCCTTTTTTCTAAGTCCCTGCCTGCTTTCAATGCAGAAACCAATGTGGAAAAAAGGTCTCTTTTCTGCAGTTTGGCCCATCATACTTTGTGAAACTTTCCACTTCTGACGAGTGCAAGTTGTAACCACCATTTTTAACAGGGATGATGGACCACTGACCTGAAGCAGAACTGAAGCACTAGCAGATATGTGCATACAGTTTCAAAGTCTCTACTGCCCATTCCTAATTCTTAAATGCCAGCCAAATGCTTTCTTGTTTCCCAGATCATAGTATGTAATTATTCATTTGTTTAAAAGAAAAAAGCTAAATCAAAACCATGCCATATTTTATCATCCTTTTCCACTAAGATGATTTAATTTGGGGGAAAAATGAGCCCAAGCTTTAACATCCAATTAAAGCATTTCCAGTTCAATAATCTTGTTGCTACAGAATGATAATAATATTGACAAAAATCTGTTACAGTTAAGTCTTGAAAAAGGCTAAAATTATTAGGATTACAATGATCCTGCCTAAAGCAAATGAAAATGTTACATTTTTATATTATGTTATGATGCATTTTTTTCCATTGCCCACACAAAAACCCTACAAAGAATATAGAGCAACCGCTATTCCCATTTGTGACAAAAACAGGGTCTAGGACAAGTGACTTATACCCAGGCCACTACTCAGTGGTAGAACCAGGACTAAATTCTAGCCCTACGGCTCACCACTGTCCCCTGGGCTACCAGTCCTGATAGTACCACCAGGCCACAGCAGTTACATATGATGCCTGGTGGGAGCAATATTAAAGAGGAATCTTATAGTCTCCACTCCTGGCTTATTCACTCCACAGGTATTTAAAATCCTTCTCTGTATCATGCTCTTCTTAGTAAAATGTAAATTGCTTCATGCCTAACAATTACTGAGCATTCACAATATGGTCAGAGCTGATTAGAATCCAGATATCCTTGGCACCTAGAAGCTTATATTCCAAAGACTAAGTAAAATCTAATAAACAGAGACACACTGGGAGTTTGCCATGCAACTACAGAAGCACAGATTGGAGAGATACACGCAAAGGGACATCTTGGATGACGAACAACGCCACAAGTGGGACAAGCAAGGAGAGACCCTCCCCCATAGTCTTCACTGGCTATGCTCTCTTGGTTTTGGACTTCTGGCGTCCACCCCTGTGAAAGAATACATTTCTGTTGTCTGAAGCTAGGAAAAAAATATTGTTTCTCTTCTCTCCCTGTTTCTCTCTTTCACACATACACACACACAGAGGAGTATTATGCAGGCAGAAAAAAATCTAATTTAAGATACTGTGGGCACAGAGTTGCAGGACTAACCAAATATTAGGATCTGACTGGAGTGAAAAAACTCCAATTTAAAACTGGAGAAGACGGGAGGAATTCAAAGGAATCTGACATCTGTCTCCAAGATGACCAGGTAGGGGAAGATATAACTGAACAAATGAGAACACAGGAGAAGAAGCTAGAGGAGGAGAAGGAAGCACTTCATTTTGACATGCGGAGTCTGAGGTGCCTAAACACATTCAGGTGGTGATAGGTAGTGGGCTTGTGAAAATCAGACCCAGAGCTCAGAAAAATGAGGCGAGGGCTGGAAGCTGGGGGCGGATGTTATCACACAAGGAAGGCAACCAGTAAAAGGCCTAAGAAGGAATCCATGTACACTACCAGTATTTCCAAGGGTAGAGGAAGTAGCTGACAGCGGAAGAGGAACTGAGCAACATCACGTACTGAGAAAAAGATGCAATTATAGAGCTGGGATACAAAGGAAGTAACAAGAATGTTAGAAATGGTTACTTAAGGAAAACCAGGATTGACAAGCCGTCAGGAGGTTTTTAAACCTCCCTATCTATTACCTCCTTTGTTGACATTTTTTCACGAGTCCACAGCTTTCCCAAATCTTCTCCAAATAGTGTGCCCCTTAAAAAGGCACCCTTATTGACTGTTATATTGATCATTTGTAATTGTCCCTCAAATCTTCCACAACCAACTTTTAAAACAGTTGGAAAGCTAATCTCCTATTCCTTTGATTTTCCAGAGTCCCATAACTTTTTTCATAGAAGATACACAGTCTAATACAAGTTCCCAAATAATAATACTTAAATTGCTTTCTCGAGGAATTTTCATTTGCCTCACCTTGCTAATCTCTCCCACCGGCACCGGCACTTGTTTGTTGGGTTTCGGGGTGGGTGGGCGGGGCAGTGATATCTTTCATTCAGACATTTTAAGGAATGAGAAAATTACATAAATGAAAAAGAAAATTCTCAGCATGGCAACGCAAAATCAATTTACATACCTTCCATTTGCGAACGGATAATACACTATCCAGGACATTCATTTCTATTAGCCGCTTATCACTCCTCTCCACACACGAACACGTAGCAGTTTCCTAAATTAAATCATCACTTTTCCGGAGTACTAAAGAGAGAACTGAAGCCAGGCCTTTCATTTGGATAAGCTCCAGTACATATTTGCACACAGGGGAATATGATTTGGCTTGTCTTTCATAAACTCCCAAGCAGTACTGCTTTTTAGATTTGTGTGGGGAAATATAGAAATTCCACTACTGAGAAATCTGTCTGACTTCCAAATGAAAAGGGTCATTTTGTGTCTACGCACTTTTTCCCAGAGTAAAGCCAAGGTTCAGGAGAATACTGTTAATGTGGCAAAATCACGCACACGGTGTATTTTTCCCAATTTTTTTCTACCACCCAACACTGAGAACTATGCCAGGTTGGTTCTCTGTCTTCCACAAAATATAAGACAATCCATTATCCCCAGTAATTACCCTAATCAGATCATAAAAAAGTCACGGTTTGGCATTTTTAAAATATCAGAACCAAAGACTTTTACCACATACCCTAAAAATTGAAAAATCTATAGTAATAATATAAAACAATCTACAGAGTTAATTATTAGTCTTATCCTACATTTTCCCACCATGTTCCACGTAAAAATTACAATTAGACAAATTACCCTGAAAAGAAAGATTCAAACGCCCTAGAAAATTAGTGTTTATTTTTTCTTCTTTAAGGCATACACACCTCTGCAACAAAGGAAAAGGCAGGAAAATATAAAGAGTATTAGCTATTAAAGCACCTTACTATTCCACAATTCACTTTTTCTGAAGCAAATCACATCCCTTACATAGAGTAGTGTGGTACAAGCGTGTTTCGTTGTAACACTTTCTTCAGCATTATAACTGCATTCTTGATAATAAAATCAGAACCCTGTAGATATGACCAAGGATGTATTCTGATTAACCAAAACATTCCAGTTAGATGTAATCCCATAGAGAAGGATCCAAATTACCAGAAATATCCTGGCCAAAGTTTAGATTCACCTGGCCAAAGACAAAACTGATAAAATAACTGCACTGCTATTGACTTGTCCTGTTAGCATCCTGCCCCTTTCTTTTCCTTTGCTCCAAGGGCAGGTAAGATTACCAAATATTATGGAAGTTGCTATATTTACACAAATCCCAGCCATTAACCTCAGAATATGGCAGCTGCAAAAGATGAAGCCCAGATTCCATGCAATACAGAGCCAAATGCTCAGCAACTGGTTTTAATTTTCAGGATGAAAGTCAGCAAGAAGCAGGTAGCAAGTCCTTGATGGATGGGGCCAGATCCACTGAGGTTACACTATCAGGATTATTAGATCCTGGGCAGATGTTCAGCCAGATGGAGGGACAAGGAAGACGGGCAGAGTTGCAAGCTGAAACTGATGGGTGGCAGGTGGGGATAGAAGGCGGCTGGCACCTGCCTAGAAGGCTGAAGTGAGCAGAAACTACCATGCAGACGGCAGTGATGGCTCGGGCCAGAACAGGTAGCAATCCACTCTGGCAAGAAACAATATTCGCAAAAGAGATTCAAGACTAAATAACCCCCTTTCCTTCGCCCTGTTTTATCTGTCCATAGTAAACATTTGAATATTGTATAATATTTACTGAATGTGGCTTAATAGCCTAAAATTTTTTAAAGATTTTATTTATTTCTTTTTAGACAGAAGGGGAGGGAGGAAGTGAGGGAGAGAAACATCAATGTGTGGTTCCCTCTCCTGTGCCCCCCACTGGGGACCTGGCCAGCAACCCAGGCATGTGCCTGACTGGGAATCGAACCAGCGACTCTGATTTACAGGCCAGCACTCAATCCACTGAGCCACACCAGCCAGGGCAAGTCTAAAATTTTTGATCTAATATTTCTCTATAAATCTAGGAGAAAATTTGCTACTTTCTATGTATTCGTTGCTTGAATAAAATTGCACTTGACATCAAAGCAATACTGAATATAAGCTTTATTATTATTTTTATTTTTTTAAGATTTTATTTATTTATTTTAGATAGAGGGGAAGGGAGGAAGGGAGAGAGAGAGAAACATCAAAGTGTGGTTGCCTCTCATACGGCCCCCAGCGGGGAAACCTGACCTGGCCGGTAACCCAGGCATGTGCCCTGACTGGGAATTGAAGTGGCAACCTTTTGGTTCACAGGCCAGTGCTCAAGCCACTGAGCCACACCAGCCAGGGCTATTATTTTCCTTACATAATCTTGAGTAACGCTTTTGCAACATCAACATAGCATTGTGCCCTAAGAAATGTTACTGATTGAAAGGATATTTGTAAAAGCAGCTTTTCATTCACTTAAAAGTTTAGTGGTTACCTGAGATGTTTGCACTTTCAGAGTACCTTGATTATAACTCATAGGAGGCAGTGCAAAACGTGGTTCTCGGTAAGCCCTTCTTCTCCACCAGGCAGGAAATGTTTTCTGCTCTCCCAGCAACCCATTCCCCTGCCTTCTGAGGAGGACAGCCCTTCAATCACTACCTTCTGAAAAAGGAAATCCAATAGCAAGAAAGACAACGTTGTTAAAGAGTGCCGATTAAGCTTAAGTAGAGAATCAGAATAGGGGTAGAGGTAAGCACTCAGCCAGGGCTATTTAATTTCACTTTGATAAGCACCAAGGCAAGGCTTCCATTTAAATGAACACGAGCAGAACTGCTTTTACTTGTACTTTTCTCTGAAGCAGAACCTTAAAGCACTACATTCCTAATCTACCAGTTCCTAAATTAATTACAGTTCATTTGAAGAATACAGTCACTTCTGCTCACTTAACTCAAATTCTAATGACTAGAAGAACCAAATGAATGGTGGCAGTGATCCCACATCCACACCTCTGATTAGGCTGCGCAGCCAAACGAGTGCAAGGGCCCTCGTGGAACACCAGCAGTGAAGTAGCTCCTGGAGGGTAAACAGAAATCTGTAAGTTCCACTTCAACTAAACAAAACCTAGGTGCAAATTGAAATACCGAAACTAGCCTAAAACAATAGCAGTTCTCACTGAAAGTTGAGGGATGACCAGGTAAATAGCGCAGTAACTAAAGAAAGTCTTCCAAACTTCTTAAACTTGTTTTTGTTCTTTTACCTTTTATTTAATTCCCTCCCTGTGCCACCAAAAACTGGTAGCATAGTGGGCCCTGGATATGCATACAAAACAGAGACTGGATTAAAGTGAAGAAAGAAGTGATACCTGTCTAAAGGTGAACTTATGAAACACAGCAAACAGAAGGCAGGCGTACCTGCCTCACCTTTCCTAAGATATTTCCACGTAGCCTTTGCAGTTGGGGTTTTCTTGTACTATGAACGACTATTTCGCCCCAGATTACAAGAGCGCCATAGCAGTGTACTTTATAAACTGAGGTCTGTGGACCCCGAGGGTGGACACCTTTGAGAAATCGTGTGCTTGCCTCTTTCTAATGTATCGATTAACTGCCAATTATCCATCAACTTATGAGCAACCTACCACTCAAACTAGGTGCCCTTCTTGTGTCACGGATCACTAGTGCCAAGAACAAGGCTTCAAGAACACAGGCAATATGACCAATAAACGAGTAAGGTTTGCAAGAGATAGAAGGCCGCCCTCAGGGCAAGAAGATCTTAAGGAACTGCAGTTTCAATCGGGAAAAACAGTGAGAAAATGAATCATCAACAAACAAGATACTATCAGCGGTGTTTATATGAGAGGAAATTTTGTTTAGCAGAACATCATCCATTAGATTAATGAAATGTCGCTGAAAAATTTGTTATTGATTTCAGTATTGTTTATATTTAATTTGTAAATGGATTCGCTTTGAATAAGATTGTATGAATAAGCAACAGAATTATAGTTTCATGCTTGTGTATACTTATTAAGTTATCATAGTCAATAATTAAATCTATATTAGAATCCACTAATTTTTTTTTCTTTGAAAGAAGCACAGACATACACATTCGAGAAACAGTATCCCAGCAGTATCGAGGGAAAGGCTGGCTGATCCCACCTTGAGGCAATTAGAGGAAGGAAACAGTGATAAGAAAGGAGAGATGATGGCCCAGAAGCTGCAGGGCAGGGTGGAGTAAAGAATGTTGATACATTCTCCCCACCCAGGCATTCAATTTGATGAGTACAATTCTATTTCTGTCTATTCTTTTCTCTTTATCTTCTTTTGAGGCGGGAGAGGAGCGGAGGCAGAGAGAGTGTTTTTCTATTCTTGCAATGTCAAAGCTCTACTTAAAGATGGTTCTTTGAATTCAAAAGCATAAAGAAAGAGAAAGCAAAGGGGAAATTATATGAGAAAGCCATTTTGAAATGTTTCTTGGAAACATAAAAGGAGAAGATTCAGAAGGAAAAGTAGCCTATGATGTCACAACTCAACCTTTAAGACTGGCCCCTGTTAAAGAACTAAGTTCACAGGACAACACTCGATGAAAGGGTGAAGATTTTTGAGTCACACAGCGTGAACTAAAAACCCATCTCACCAGTATCAAATATTCTCAAATATCACTCACTAACATCCAGGTGGCTTGTAACAAAATAAACAAATAATCCTAGTGGTGAGATCTTTACAAATGTTCCCTCATTTTACAGAAAAGGTAGGACTGCCCAATAATCAATCACACAGCATTTCACAGCATCAGGACTTAAACTCAGGTCTATGTCAATCTACTTAAACTGTCATCCATTTTCTCAGAGTGGATGTGAATATGAAATGCAATCATTCATGTTAAAATGTTAAGTATCTTACATACATTTGAAATTGAAATCACCCTCTTAAGATTTTCATATATAAGGATCCTTCCAAATACTCTACTAAAGACACCTATAGGCTGAACCAGAGACCAAGGAGCACATGTAACTCCTGCGGGAACAGTCAAGCATGAATTAACCAAAAGTGCATGCCAATATTCTCACCAGGAAAGTTATTAACTAAGAGGAAAATAATAGAAGATGCTTAGAAATGTACTGATGATTATGCAGGAAGGTTATCATAAGAACCATTAATTATTAATGAAAACAACAGCAATAAGAAGTGCTAAAAATAACACTGAATGGATACTGGATACACTATTGAAACAGTATGTAAGAGAATGGAAAGACATAGTTTGAAGATAGAGAAGGTGAAGGCTTCTCTGGCAGAAAGGAGAAACAGTGAGAAAAGGACAGGACGGGGGAAGATGGCTCCTTGCTGAATCAAAGACAGAACTGAGCAGGCTTCAAGTCCTTTGGACACACTCCTATCCTACTACCCCAGTGATTCAAAGAGTGGGCATTCAGCAGCTGCAGCCCGGCCTCAGAGCACCATCCCCAAGGGACCGCAGGTGGCTTGCTGGAAGAAAACCACTGCCATGATGTGACCTCAGGGGTTCTTCTGCTCCAAATCTTTCCCATTTGGCATCTGATGCTGGGAATTTTTTAACAAAGGAATAAAATATTTTCCTTCCAAAATGAGAGAAGTAATAATAGAATGTTAGTTAAATAAAGAACAGTCATGCTTTACTAAATGACCGGGACACATTCTGAGAAATGTGTGATTAGGCAATTTTGATTTCATTACTGTGCAAACATCAGGATGCACACTCACACAAACCTAGATGGAATAGCCTACTACACACTGAGGCTGAATGGTATATAGCCTCTTGCTCCTAAACTACAAATCTGTATAGCATATTACCGTACTGAACGCTGTAGGCAATTGTAACACTATAATTGTTTATCTAAATATATCTAAACATAGAAAAAGTACTGTAAAAATACACTATAAAACATAAAACATGGTACACATATATAGGGCACTTACCACGAACAGAGCTTGCAGAACTGGAAGCTGCTTTGGGTAGGTCAGTGAGGGAGTGGTGGGTGAATGTGAACGCCTAAGACGTTATTGTACACTACCACAGACTTTATATAAACACTGCACCCTTTCGCTACACTAAATTTATAAAACAATGTGAGATTAAATCAAGTACAAGAGAAAATGATGCAATCAAGAGACACAATAAACAGATGTTTGAGGCTGCTGCTGGTGTTACATGGCACACTGTTTTACAGCAAACTCCTATTTTATAAGTAGAAAGAGTACACTCAAATACAATAAAAAACTATAGTACGGCAAATACATAAACCAGTAATACAGTCATTTACTGTATTACTATGTGCCGTACATAATTGTATGTGCTACACTTTTATAGGACTGGCAGCGAGCATAGCAGGTGTGTTTACACCAGCATCACCACAAACCTGTAAAGAATGAGTGGGGCTACCAGTGAGGACAGCTACTACATCACTAGCAACAGGAATTTTTCAGCTCCATTATAATCTTAGGGCCCCACCACTGCTGACCGAAATGTCATTGTATAGCACATGACTAGAACGCACTCTCATCACAAACCTAAGGATCCTAAAAACAGGATCCTCAACCTAAAAACGTTTGAGGATCTTACACTCTCAAGATTTCTTCACTTACAAAATGAAAGAACAAATTGGTAAGGATGTAAATACCCTGATTTTTGCGGGGCTAGATTCAAAATCGTCACAAAGTACATGCTGTTACTTGCAAAATAATGTACATTTCATAGATTTTATTATAGCTATGTACATATTTTCAGCTTCTGGAACACTAAAACTGATCACCAGCAGTAAAGAGAAATGTCATTTGTAAACTGTTTGGCATCTCCAGCAAGAGTTGATTGAGCATTTAGCACTCTGAGGTGAGGAAACTTTTTGAAGAGGCATTATAGTCTCTAAGAGGCAAAGACTAATCCCAAGACTCCAAGCAGGATTTGCAAACCCAAAGGAAGGAGAGTTCATATTTGTCTATACACAGGATGGAAAGAACTGCAGACTGTATTTGAAAGAAATACAGTGTTTACTGTATTTCTCACAAATCAGTAAACACTGTTATCATTAGTAGCCTCAGATTCAGAAATTAAGTGAATATGGGAATAAAAGATATTTTCTTTACCCAGTTAAGGAACATAAGTGATAAGTAAATGTTCTAGTTTGGGGGATGGTTAAAATAAAGAAGGATTTGGAAGTACACCAATTTCAATACATTTTGCTCCATCCTTACATGAATACATGCTTCGCCATTGGATGCTAATGTCTTTTGCCAGCACACACATATCCCCAACATGTTGTTACTGACCTTGAACTTTACACATACAATGATGTGTCCTGTACATATGTCCTGGGGACTGGGACCTCTAGATCACCCAAAGGCCTCTCCAACTTGTGAAAATACTGCACTCACCAGCCCTCAAAGGCCAGAGATTCCAGGACTTCTTTCCATAGGCTAAAGTATTCAGAAGCCTCTGTTAAGATGTAAATATATCCTGGGAAAGGTAACGAGTTAAGCCTTCTCCATTTGCCACTTAACTATCTACGAGAGAAACTCTGGCGTTCCTTTTCCTAAATCTTTCTTAGGTCTCAATAATTAAAAGTGGAGATCCAGGTCAGGAGGTGCAGGGGACAGGAGGCGGGAAAAGCCCCCCCCCCCCCGCCACCCCCGCGCCCAGGGCCTTCTTTACTTCCTGTAGATGATCGGATCCCATTGGCCTTCGGCCACTGAACAATGTAAACCAAAAATTAACATGCAGAATAAATGTAAAGAGGTAAAATTCACTGGCCCATGCTGTCTTCCATCATCTTACTACATGGCAAAACTACATATTTTTTAAAAGCCAGGTCTTGATTGTGTCCAATGAAGAGCCACTGATATACATAAGAAAATAATCATATTCTTTGAAATCACTAAACAGATTAGCTTCGTTTTATCCGTAGGGCAAATTCTTGAATACTTCCTTAAGGATTTTTTGAGTGTTCAGATTATCCATAAAAGACCAATAGTCCCCAACATTTTTTCCAGGAACGTTATACAAAAGATGGCTTTTGTACAACTTTATCCAGGATGCATTACTATGTTTATTAGAGAACTTTTCCCTTCTCCGAAGGCATGGTGGTAAAGAGCACCTAAGAACAAACTTTGTTGGCAACCAGCAGGGGAGCTCTTCAGCTATTGTCCCCAAACCCATTCAAACAAAAGAAGCTCCTTCTCCTCCATCCCACTCCTCAACCCGTACCCCGCGGGGACACTCCAGATCCCCTCGCCCTCTCCACCCTCCCGCGCCAGCTCTACTTACTCCTCAGCGCCCCAATGAGCAGAGAGCCATCCTTAATCAGCTCTTTGATGAACTTGTTGGTCCGCTCCAGCTCAATCTCGTGACACTGGAGGCGCTCCCTGAAATCCGGGCTGTCCAAGTAGGAATCGCTGAATTCCAAAGTAGGCAGCCCCATGGCACAGGCACTGCCAGCGGCCGCCGGGGACACGTCCGGGCCGGCAGTCAGGGCGGGGGCAGTCGGCGACCGTGACCGGCTGGGGGACGCGCGATCGCGAGGAAGCCAGGGGACGGCGCAGAGGAAACGGGCCCCGCGCGCCCCGCCGCCTGCGCCGGGTTCCCGTGGCGCGCGGACACCTCCGGACTCAGTCTTCCCTTGATGCCAAGCTGGCGCACACACCAGGGGTGGGCCGAGGCGCGGGTCTGCTTAGGGTGTTGTCATCGCCACACATCATCGCTGCGAGCACCCAGGCGGCAGAGGCTCCAGGCATCGGCCGGAGCAGTAAAGTTCTCTCCCGCGCGCAGACACTTCCGGCAGCTCCACTCTCCACTCTCTGACAGTCGTCTGTGTTGTGAGACAGAAGCGCCCGGCCGCCACTCCGGCGGGGCTGGGGAAACCCTCCCCCTCCGCGGACGCAAGCTCAGAGAGCTTGCAAATCGGGCTCAGGGTCGGAGACCCTCCTCCTGCCTCCACGCCCCGACCCCGCGCCACCCCGCCCCTTCTCTCATTTACCCTCCTTCCCCCACCCAACCGCCCGCACTTCGCTCCCAGGCTCCGCGCTCCTGCAGCGGGATCGCGCTCCTGCCCGCGCTCTGGGCGTTAACTCCGTCCCCTCCTGGGCTCCCAGCTAGTTGCAGCCCGCGATGGCGCTTTGGGTCCTCCATACTACAGAAGTTTCTCAAACTCGCAACATACTTCCCCTTACCTCTCTTCCTCACCACCCCACTCCCTAGAATCTTCTGGCAGAGAAACCAGCCTTCATTTTGAAACCTGGAGGGAAGATGCTACTTTAAACATTAGTTTAGATTTTGCTTTACATGTCTCCACTGAATGCATATAAATTCCAGGTTGAAAAGTTTTCCGGTCTCTTTCCCGTTGCTCATTTCATTGATCCATGAAAGCTGCATAGGCCTGGGCTGTTTACTGTTTTTCCAAGTAGTTGGGAAGGTGGGAAGATTTTGGCCATACCCCAAATACCCACCTCAGACTTAGATGCTCCTACTGCTAGAAGAAAACCTATTTGCCTTACAATACTATATCTTTTATAGGCAGCTGGATGGAACTGCCCTACAAGCATGCAGATTTTCCAATTGTTGAAGTTGGCTGGAATTCTAAATGAATAGTTAATTTCCACGAAGAGGCAGTTACCCCTTCTCTGGTAGAAGATCACCTAATAAATTTCTGTTCTCTCCAGAGCTTGACACCAAGAGAAACTGCTGTATTGCATCCAGTCCTTCTATCATCTATTGGGTTTCTGAGAACCCAGTTATTTTTCTTAAGAATCTGCTTTTAATTTCTGTCTTCACTGCTTTGTCCATTTGAACCATCTGTGGGGGGTGGGGGTGGACTTCTACAGATCATGGGAAAAATTCCATTAAAGTGCTCGACATTTTTCCCAATTAAGTTTCAGAGACTGTCAAGACTTTTAGTTTCAAATGTTTTTTCAAGTACACATAAACATTAAAAATAGCACATCAACCTTAAACGAAGACAGATAAGATGATGTAAACAGTGTACTTGGTGGCTTTGATTTAAATTCTTCTGAGCCAGGAAAATCAGACTTCAAGACCTTCCTGGGTGGTTAGACTTCAAAATATTAGAACAATGGCCACTCACCATTTGAGTCACTTTAACTCCAAGTGTCTAACTAGAGTCTGTCAGTGAAATAGTCTTCATTTGGGTAGGTGGGGTGGGAGTGGAGGCACAAGGCTAGCTACTATTTGTCAGTTAATGGAGTGACGGAGCAGCAGCAGGGCTGTTTTCCACCTGAGCCGATTTTATCTATTCATCGCACAGCCAAAAGACAAAAAACCAGTCAGACCAAACAAACAGTTTTCTTTCAACTTCTGCCATGTCACTGTTCCAAGAAACTAAATGCAGTGCCAGTTGCTGAGATATGAAACAGGATAAAATAAAGTAATTCCTTCCTGTATTTCATTAAATAAAACTCCTGTGATTAATTCTTCAAAAATGCATCAACAATCTTTGTTAAATACCACTTCGTTAAACATCACTGTGCTGGATGTCAATTTTCATTTTCTTTTAAAGGTGTAGGACAGATTTATTCTAGACGTGGGTAATCATTTACCCACTTGTGTGTGGAACTGCGTGTTTTCTACCTACTGTCTACGTTACTGGGATCTGGACAAACATGTGATTTATATGGAGAGAGAAATAAAGCAACACATACTACCTGACCTCAAACAGTTCTCAGAAGAGAAAACATAGCGAATGAGCAAGCACCCACATGCCCTGAGGCACAACAGTCTCTGTGCGGATAATGCACTGATGCCCTCCTCACTATGTTTCCTCTAAGACCCGTCATTTCATTCATACTGAATAAGCATTTTTCTTCCTGCCCTTCGTCCTTTAGCCTCTAAAATTTAGTAAGTTATATTGGACTTTTTCCCTGTAGGTGTCTTTAGAGTTACTCATGACTTACCCCGGTGATTCATCCTTTAATTATACCTGCTAGTCAGGCTTTGTCTTATGCCGCATTAACTCAGCTACTTGAGAGACACCAAAAATGGTTTTGCTTTGAGGTAGATTTACGGGCGGTTTTGAACTGTTGTTTTCCCAGCATAATAACTAAACCAGATTCTTTCTGAGAACAGGCTTTCTAAATAAAAGAGTGCCTATACTGGGAAGCTTTTTTTTTAATGGACTGAAATGTAGCCTCTCCAAAAACTTCCACTTCACAGTATGTGTCCCTGTCGGCCGCACGGTGAGTCTCACAAATGTTATTGGCTGACACACTCTTTGGCATGGTTACTGGCACAGAGAAATGTCTCTGTTTGTTTTCTTAATTCTGAAATGGGATGTGTGGGATTTTGTTTCTTTTAAAGAGCAAAATAGTGAGTTGGGGAGAGTAAACTAATATATGATATTTGTAAATATCTGCCTCAAACCTTTTCTTGACCTAGATCACGTCCAGCAATTAAGCCTGATGCTTAATATATACTCCGTAAGTGTTACAGTTAGGTTATTATTATTTTTTAGTTAGTTTCGTAGACTTGGGCTTCCCAGGCTCAGATTCTGAGGCTAAGTTCAGTCCTGGTAAAGAATGACTATACAGAAGGTGAATGCATTCCAGAAGACTGAACGTACCCTTCAGTCCTTCCTACAGTGAGAAGGCAATGAGTGACACGGCTGCAGCTTGCATTTCCGCCTGTGTGTTACATTTTCTCAAAGCACGTTCCTTGAAAGAAGTTTTTGTACCACTCTAGTTGAACCTTACGTCATGTCTAGAAAAATAATATTGAACTCACATGGACAAAATATATGATTTAATACTGTTAAATATTTTTATTGTGGTAAATACACATAACATGCAATTTATCATTTTACATGCTTTTAAATGTACGATTCAGTGGCATTAAGTATATTCACACTGTTGTGCAACCACCATCCCCATTCATTTCCAGAACATATTTATTTTCTCCAACTGAAACTCTATCCATTAAACAGCAACTTCCTATACCCTCCTCCCCTAGTCCCTGGTAACCACTATTCTACTTTCTAGCTGTACAAATTTGATGGCTCTAGGTAACTCATATAAGTAGAATCACACAATATTTGTCCTTTGTGGCTGAATTACTTCACCTAGATGATTTTATTATTAATAAGAGAAACAAAGATATAAAAATCAGACTTGTTTTTTTTAAACCCTTTGAACCTACATAAATTTTTTAATCAGAAATGTTTCTAAGATATTCTTCTGCTAACCAAAAAAGAAAATTCTTATCAAGCCCATCCATGGCAATTTATTCTGCTTGATTAAGCACATTTTTTTTTTTTTTTTGGTCCCACGCAATTCTTCTCAGATTGGTTGATGTATAACATTGCATTCTACGATGGGCAACTATACATGTCATAGCACTAGTGACAGCGGCCTATGTGACACACTAACATTGTTTTTTGCAGCTAAAATTTAATAGCAGAGTTCCTCTCCAATGGATACAACTCTCCCATCTTCCTTTCTGCTGTTGTCATGAAACACAGACACAAGATAAATGTAGCCTCAGTTAAAAAAGAAACTTCACTTTGTCCAGGTGCACGAAATGGTAGTCTTTTCTAGGAAGAGCAGAGAACATAGACTACATTGTGTGAATGTATTGACTCCAAGGGCTTATCATGCAACATACGGAATAAAGAGCAATGGCTGGAAGACCATTAGGCAAATGGTTGAGAGATGAGGAGAGATGGGAAGATGGACTACGGACGTAGACATGAGAACAGGGGAGAGATGGGCAGTAAACAGTTTAAGTACAGGAACGAAACATACTGTGTGACTGCATGCATGAAGAATCCAACATAACTAAGATTTAAGCCTGTATGCTGAATAGTATTATCCTTTTAGAATAAATGTAAATAGGCTTGACTTCCCATGCTAAGCTGCGGTAAAGTTAGTGTGACTAAGAGGCGCTGTCTAGGGGAGAGACGTACAGCACGACTCAGGGGTGTGGGGTTTAGTTTAACCGAAGTGCCCAGGAGACCAGCAAGTCAAGATCAGCGACTAAGAAAGCAGGAATAACAACAGAGGGTGAAATGTATTCCCTGTGACAATAGGACTTCTAAAGCCCCTTCTAGAGCTAAGATTTTATTATGATGACAGACTTCTAAAGAAGAGGATGCAGGAAGAAAACGAAATTCTAAGTATGAAACCCTCGTCAACTAACTACATTTACCCAGAGAAGAAAGGGAGGTAGAGATAGAGATGGGGAGGGAGAGAGGGGAAGAGAGAGATGAATGTATGTGATTTTGAAAAGTTTTTTGTTGTTGTTTTTTTAGTTTAGTTTAGCTTTGTTTTGTTTTTAGGCATAGATTTCTATTTCCATTTAGTATTGCCCTCTTGTGGCAAATCATAATATTTGCTAACTCTGACAGAAAACCTTAAAGCAAACAGCGAAAGACAGACTAAAATGTAAGGGGCACCTGATGTGTTGGGCATGGTACACAGAGTGCTTATGTACAATAAATATATCACCTCATCTAACCTTCTCCACAGTCCTGTGAATAAGTTTAATTACTTTCAGACCCATTTTCAACAGTTGGGGAAATTATGATTCAAATGGTTAATTTGCCTAAGTTTGTGTTGCTAACAGGTACTGGCACTGGGATTTTGATCCAGGTCTACGTAGCCAAAAAGGCCATGATTTAAAAAAACATGAAAATCAACCCTGGCTGGTGTAGCTCAGTGGATTGAGCGCAGGCATTCAAACCAAAGGGTTGACTGTTCAATTCCCAGTCAGGGCACACGCCTGGACCTGCGGGCCAGGTCTGCAGTTGGGGCCATGCAAGAGACAACAACACATTAATGTTTCTCTCCCTTTCTTTCTCCTTCATATCCCCTTTCTCTAAAAATAAATAAATACAATCTTTTATAAAAATCAAAATAAAATGCATTCAACAAATACATATAGGTATATATTACATGCCTATTCCATGGTAGGTGCTAAGAATATAAGGGTAAGCAAAAACCTACCTCATTTCTGCTCTAAAATTTCCATTTAGTAAGAGTAGCGGTATTAATCAAATGGTCACACAAAGGTCATTTATTAGCTGTGTGATTTGGGGAGATTTACCTTCAGGCTTTCTGGCTTCCCCAAGTTTAAGATTAGGGGTGAGAGTGATACTGAATGTTATCTATTCAGTGCTTGCAGTGTGCCAGACAAGGTCCTAAGCTGTCCACATTCCTGATTTCACTTAGGTCCCATTTAGCTCCATACATGACACATCACTGTGCCTCTTTCAGGATGAAGACACTCCTTCACACTAACAATGAGAATCAAGTATGGGTGGTGTTTTGACACTTCACTCATGTGTACTTCGAGACGTGTAGCTGTGTTTGACCTCGGCTTTTGTCCCTCCTCACCTCTTACTGGAAACCTTGGAGGGGATGCCTCTGCTGGAGTCCACAGCTACCACTGTGCACACAGGAGGAGGCCAGCTTTTGCTGAGCAACTACAGTGTCCCTGATCCTACTAGGCTACTAGTCCTCACTCTAACTTTGGAGGTAGACTTTTATGAGAATGAGAACCCAAAAATCCCATAACAAACAAAACCTGCAGGTTAAACAGTGCCTACTCTGACTCTAATTACTATGTACAGATATGAAAGTTGGACAGTGAAGAAGGCTGATAGAAAAAAAAAGATTCTTTTGAAATATGGTGTTGGAGTTGAGTTCTACAGATAACCTAGGCCATCGAAAAGATAAACAAGCAGGCTCTAGGGCAAATTAAGCCTGGAACACCACTGGAGGCAAAAATGACATAAATGAAGCTGTCCTACTTCAAGCACATCATGAGGAGGGTAGGTTCTTTGGAAAGGACAATCATGCTGGGGAAAATAGAAGGCAGTGGCCCTAGAGGAAGACCACATATGAGGTGACTGACTCCATGAAAGAAGCCCTAGGCGTGAGTCTAGGGCTCACATAACACACCCACTCTGACTCCAAGACCACTGAGTAATGAATATGTCTGTTAGAATACATGTACAAATTTATAATATATTTTTACATGGCTTTTCCCCCACATCTATACCCTTTGCTTTGAGCCTCTAAGCTTTTGGACCATGTCTTATTCTCTATATCTCTTACACCTTCTTTATATCTCTTCAAAGAGATATAAATACCACCAGCCCGCAGAAGTTACCTAATAAATGTTCTGAATGCATGAATGCCTTATAGTCTTTTAAAAATTATTTCCTGGCTTCACTGGCAGAGATACCTGTGCAGATGTGTAGGGGAGCAGAGAAAGGGTCCTCCATGGTTCTCCCATTTGGCGTGGAGGTCTCTGCATGTTTCCTCAGTTCCCCTGAACATGAAAGGCGAGTGGAGCTCATTATCTGTGCCTCCAGGCTGTGAGTCTGTCTGCACTGAAAGTGCTGCATCCAGAAGCCAGTAATGGGCCCTGGTTGAGGCAGGGAGAAATGTGATGAGGAAAATAACAAGCCCAAAAGGAGCTTAAGGAAACTAACTCAGATAAATGACCCCACACCCAGCAAGGAGACGTCATAACTCAGTCAGAGTGAAGCACACTCAGGAATGTGATAAGGAGGGTAATTGAAAAAGAACAGACCCACAATCTCTATGGTCTGAGCATTTCAGACAGGGGGAAAAACCCCAAATCTGAAAGAGAATCTGAAACCAATAGTCACAGTGGCAACTTCCTTTATGAGAAAGAAAACACATATTATATCTTAAAATGTATGTTGTTAATTCTGTCAGTGTGAATTGATTCTAAAAATGAAATTAGAAAATTTTGTAAAACTGTGTTAAATGATGACACAGTTATTTGTTCAGAATGGGTACAGTTTTTCTCTTACATTTTTACATGTATTAGTAAATTCTTTTTTTCCCCAGCTGCCAATTTATTAAATTTTATTATGAGACAGAGGTGGATTAATGAGAGTATACTTTAATTTACTAGATAAATAAAAGTAATATAAGTAGTCTCACTTCCACTTACTGCACAGTTCACCCTTCTAATCCATTCCTCTATGACCTTTCAAAAAAAATGCTTCAAAGTTTGTGAAGCTCTCTGAACTCTATTACATTATGGTGTCAAATAGAATAACATTTATCATATAGTAAAAATCTTGTTGGTATGGAAGATGAGTATTTGATGAATTTTTATAACTATTCCGAACTTGCTTTTCCTCCAACTTTGTATCATAAAAATTTTCAAGCCTATAAAAAAGTTGAAAAAATATGCTGTCCATCTGAATTGAACAAATGTCAACATGCTGCCATATTCATCTCTCTCCCTCCCCCTACCAACTATGAGGTCTGTCCAGAAAAAGTCCAGCCATTGATAATATAATGAGAATGGTTTGTGCAACATTGATGTAATCTGGCAGCCAAGGAGAGTGCAGTGGAATACACTTGTGTGAACAATGACAACTTCACCGTACTAGTCAGTGGGGGTAGTAGACACCACTGAGTGAGCATCTGTACTGAGTGGCTATCATATTCAAAATGACTGAACAAGTAGAGTAATGAATCTGCATCAGAGTTTGTGTTAAGCTTGAACATTCCTCCTTGGAAACTATTCAGATGATTCAGAAGGCTGCAGCTATGGACAACTGGTGAAGGCAGAAGGCAGCTTCATCAATACAACGTACCTGCTCATGCATCACATCTCATGCAGAGTTTTTTGGTGAAACATCTAATCATCCAGGTGACTCAGCCCCACTACAGCCCAGATTTGGCACCCTGCAACTTCTGTGCTTCCCCAAAACTAAAATCACCTTTGAAAGGGAAGAGATTTCAGACTGTCGATGAGATTCAGGAAAATACGATGGGGCAGCTGATGGTGACTGGTAGAACTGTGTGAGGTCCCAAGGTGACTACAGGGGAACTGTGGCATCATTGTCCTATGTGCAATGTTTCTTGGATCTTGGATCTTCTTCAACAAGTGTCTTTATTTTTCATATTACATGGCAGGATACCCTCTGGACAAACATACGTAAAGTTTTTCTGAAACACTTAAATTAATATTAGATCTCTTGACACATCATTCCTAAATATTTCAACATACATTACTACAAAAAGGAAGTTCTTTAACATAACTGAATCTTAAAGCATATTAATATATGACAAAAATATCATCAAATGTTAAATTGTTTCAAAAGTATTTTTTATTCAATAAATCAAAAAAATATATATGGAATTTAACCAAGATTCCAAACTCAGGTTTAATCAATGTCCTATACAATTGCAAAATGCTATTTTGGAAGACAAGGAAAAAAGTCATTAATCACCACTCCACTAAGTCAGATTTTGGAATAATTGTGCTTAGATTGTGTGAAGTTCCCCAATGTCCTGAAGAAAATGTTTGCTAATCAAATGAAGAAGATTCTGCTGAGTAGAACCATTCCCAAATCCCTAAGCATCAGAATCTATCATTGGTGGTTTCTGAGAAAGGACTGTTCTAAGGGAAAGAGAGTGCTATGCAAAATGCACTGTCTGACATACAGTGCGTGGTCAGTAAATGTTTTTTGACTAAATTAATGAATGAAATACTGGGGACTTAAAGACAAACAGCATCAGCATCAGCATCACCTGGGAGCTAAATGGAAATGCAAATTCTTGGACCTCACACTCCACCTACCAAATCCTGGCGTAGCTCAGCGGATTGAGCACAGGCTGCGAACCAAAGGGTCGCAGGTTCGATTCCCAGTCAGGGCACATGCCTGGGTTGCAGGCCAGGCCCCTAGTGGGGGCCACGTGAGAGGCAACCACACATTGATGTTTCTCTCCCTCTCTTTCTCCCTCTCTTCCCCTCTCTAAAAATAAATAAATAAAATCTTTAAAAAAAAAAAAAATTCCAGATGCAGCCCAGCAGTTGTGCTTTAACAAGCAATCCCAGTGATCTTGATGCTGGCTAAGGTTCGAGAACAGCTGATCTAGAAAAATTCCGGGACGGAGTCTAGATGGAAGAGGAGTCTTAGAAACAGGGAGTGGAGGATATAGTTTTAAGGTTAGGCAAGTGAGGAAAGGTAAGTGGAATGAGGAGCAGATGCTTAGCTAGATACCAATACTGGGGGCAGGGGGCAACCTGCAGCCAGGGCCTCAGATGGGAGCTGATACATAAAGAAGCCACCCTTCAATTACATTGTTTGTAACTATTTTGATGGAATGGTTGTGCTTTACTCTCATTGTTGATGTGAGGGTTTTCATTTGGGGGGGGGTGCATTTGAGAATAGTTTTTATCCACAGAAAAGAGCATCAGAATGTTTTATTTTTTAATTTTAATAACTAATGCTCTTAAAATTATAATAAAAAACTGGTTTATCATAGGCTCCTGGATTCAACTCACAAATGGTACTATTCTATCTATAAGTTTAGTAAATGTTAGCAATCATTCTTAAAGAAACTGAATAATGTTTAGTATCATTTACAAATTTAAATCCCCTTCCAGTTAACATCAACTTAATGGGCCAACATTTAAATGTCTAATATTTACTTTTTCCTTTTTAGGTCTTACCTAAGCAAAATCTTTCTGAATGATAAATACGCTTACAAATTTAGTAGCAAACTTATTCAATGGCCAATCATAAATTATATTAAATATTCTCATAAATTTAAAAAAATAGAACTTACCTCTGCAAGTCAGTTAAAGTTATTTGATTGGAGTTATTTAAAAACAAAATCATTATAAGAACATAAAATACAAAACAAATTACTTTTTACATAAACATTTAACACTATAGTTTTGATTCTTTCAAATCTTTTCCATATACTACATTGTAAATCTCCCTAGGGTTAAAAGATATATTCATTACTTAAGGAACACTGTTATTACATCAGTTATCTGAGGTTATTTAGACCAGATAGTTCAGCTGAAATGCTATTCCTTGTTCATAACCAGAAGAAAAATCATCTAATGATCTTTTTCATAGTCACTTTTACTTTTGTTTCATTACTCAAGTAGTTGCTAATGAGCCATGGATCTGAATTCATAGTATGCATACTATATGACTCAACTCATATAGAAAGAAATGAATCCATTTCATACAATGCAGATCCATCTAGCTATTTATTTATAGTAACAATCCCTGGTTCCAACCCACAAAAATGTATCTATGATACATTAATAAGAAGCAATTCTCATTTGTGAAGTATCACAGGCCTTCATTTTTTTCATGCATTCAAAGAAGCCTTCCAGAATGATCGTTTAAATAGAATTTGCATTTTACTTCAAATTCTCACCTCAAAATCCATATGCTAAAGTTGTAACCTCCATGTGACAGTACTGAAGACGGGGACATTAAAGGGTTGATTAAGGTTGAGTGAGGTCATAAGGGTGGAATCTTTGTCCTGTAGAACTGCTGCTTTTATTAAATAAGACACACCCCAGAGATCTTTCTCTTTCCACCAAGTGAGGGCACAGCAAGGCTATGTGTGCAAGCTAGGAAAAGAACTCTCACCAGAAACCCAACTCCGCAGGAACTTTAATCTGGGACTTTTTAGGCTCCAGACTACAGGAAAATACATCTCTCTTGTTTAATGTATGGTATTTTGTTACAGCAACCTGAGTTTTAATAGATAACTTCTATTAAAGATATGTAAATGCAAAAATTAATAAGATCTTGAATTTTCCTATATTGGGGGGGCTATAACTCTAAGGAATATTTAAAAAAAATATCTCGTTGAATTGCGGATACCTCAAATAAGCCAGTCTGACTTGTAAAAATAATTGAAAAGGCTATTTTATTAGAGTTCATCTGTGTCTGATCGCTTATCATGTCATTGTGTCCAGTTTTGAAATGATATAGAGCTCAATTCTGGATAATGTGCTCAATGTGAGTACCCATTTCAAGAGAATAATCAATTTATCCAAAAAAATAAAAAACTAGTTTGGAGGAGTCAGGTGGGTGAAACCCTGGGAAGTGGAACAGGCGTGAATGATACAGGTTCTCCAGCTTCCTCAATGCAAGGCAGCTCTCTAATTGAGGGGCAGGGCTGGAGGCAAAGTGAGAAATTGTTCTGGGTCAGGAGCAGGCTCACCATCAGGATCCAAAGTATCATTTAAGGTGCCCTAAATTGTTCCTTAGACACAGACAGGGGCACCCCCTAAGTGATCGCAAGCTACTGTGTGGTGAAACGGAAAACCACTCACTGATGCTCTGCCTTGCTGCCCAGTTGAGTTCCACTTGTTCTGGAGGAGAGGTGGGCAAGGCACAGAGAGGATGGGGCTGGGGTACATAGGAATAGCAGTGTAGATGGGTAACAGAAGATGTTCCTTTTCCTGACCCAATTTCTTCCTTTAAGAGGGAAACAGGTAAGACAGGGAAGAGAAAACCTTTGTTATAACAATGACTCCTCTGCCAGGTTTTAGGCTCAGTATCAACATAAAACAGGTCTGTTGGGGTTTTGCCTACTAGATGTCTGTGTTGCAGCCTGTCAAGGCCTGACAGGCTCACTCTAGATTTGGGGAGACAGAAGAAAATGTGCAGAGTCATGAGGGTGCTTGACATGCCTTTATTCATGGGTGGGCGAGCCATGTACGCTGCAAGCTGCGTGTCTCTGGTGAGAAGCCCCTACTGCCTTTAAGTACTGGAGGCAAACAAAGACGTTTTCGAGCCAGAAAATTATATAACATAGCATAATTCTGCACATGTGAGTCCACTTCATGTTATGGGAACAGTTTATCAGACCCAGTCTCAAGGCTGTGAGAACACTACTTACCAGACCCATTCAAGGTTATTTATGTGAACACTGCTTCCCTTAGTTACCCAGACACCTGGGCGAGGAAGCCAGACTGTCTCCTTTTACCCTACAATGCCCCACTCAGAAGACAGAAGGATGACTCAAGTCTTAAATGATCTGGCTTTTCCTTTCCTGCTGAGGATGCGGCAGCTGAACAGGGAACCAACTGAGAACCAAAATATTGAAAGAGTGTGTTTGACAAGGAGAGGGAGAACAGAAAGGAGTGATTTCCGGGATATTCCTCTGTCTCCGGTGGACTTCAAGTGACTGATGATTACTCAACAGGAAAAGTGAAGGCCTGTTTTGTACCATTTTTAGAAGCAATGTACAGCCCTAATGACCTGCTGGTGAAATATTCTGATAATTAATTTTTCTACCCTTCCAGATAGCTTCCTTGTATATAAAAGGAGACTGTTATTGATGAGGCTGTGTGTGTGTATACATACATACACACACACACACACACACACACACACACACACACACACAATCTACTGTCTCTAAAGCAGGACAAAGTGATACCTAACAGAATATTTTCTTCTCAGAAAAACAAAATCACAGTTCTCTTCTAAACCATTTCAGGGCACCTTCAGATGTGAGAAAAATAATTAGTAGCTAAATCATTTCTTTAAAAAATATGATCACTTCTGCTACTGTAGGAGGCAGGACTCTGAACTGTGATAATATGAAAATATCATACAGTTTTTGACATAGGAGGCAGTTAGACAGATATGAGCAGAGTAAGAACAATAGGCCATGTACAGAATGTCACCAGGGCGAAAGCCCCGAGTGACCAGCAATGGGCAAGACTAAGAAAACAAGTGTTGTGGGGGGGACCCTGCGCCCAGGGTGACCTTTCCTCCTCTAGCACATCGGTAGGCATACGGTTTGGACCCTCTCCTGACCTCTCCTCCCTGACATGTTGCTATTCATGTGGTAAACCCCCTTAGAGGAGAAACAAAGGGGCCAGAGAATTGCTTCATACAATTCCCATACAAGCCCTGCACAACCAGTCCCTTAAGCATTAACCTTCAGGACAATGAGGTTCCGGCCTGCTTCAGATAATCTTAGGAACAAAGCCTCAGGTCTGTTGACCACAGAGACAGAGTTTTCATATGACTAGATATAACATCTAGGCCACAGCCATGTTTCAGATCCAGGCTCAGAAGAGCAGCAAAGCCAGGTGGGGCAACACCATGGCTAACGTCAGGACAAACTTCAAGGACTAATGCCCCCTGCCCTAGCAGTGTCCAATCAGTAAAGACCACCAACCTGAACAGACACACCTGAAGAGTTGACAAATATTCCAGTGGAAGTTCTCCTGAGAACTCCTCTAAAAATCTTCATCTTTAGGAAACATAAAAACATGTAAGACAATGGACACAACGCATGCCTTCTTTCTCTAGAGCCACAACTCCAACCTCTTTGGCACCAGGGACTGGTTTCTGGTTTCATGGAAGATGGGGTGGGGGTGGGGGACAAGAATCAGAGCTCAGGTGTGCTTAGCTCTGTGGCAGGCCGCTGTCCTGGACGTCAGATGTGGGGGGGCTCTGCCAGCAGAGCCCCATCCCTCCGTCACGGATGAGAATAAAACTACCAAGACATGATCTGCTTGGGGAGGAGAGATGGTCAAACTCTCAGAGGAGAATGACACAGATCCCTTCCTCACTAGGCTTTTATTGGGTTCCCATACACCGGAATACAGGTTTAACATTTCAAAGAAATCTGGGGGCTTAATCTGAGTCAGTGTCTGTCCAGACAGGGGGTTGCCAAACTTTGGGAGACATACTCATTTCCTCCTTGGACCCTTATCATTTAAATGAGTGCGCTCTTAGCAAAGCAGGTTTCGCAGGACTTTAGGAATTCTTTCTTATGCCCAATCACCCAGGGAACCATCCTGGCCGGCACAGGGCTGCACCACTTGCCCTTATAGTTTCAGGCTTTAAGCCGATTAGGAAGCAGAAGACATCACCCAGACGGAAATGAGGACTCGGGCTATGTCAGAATAGCCGGGGGGCGAGGGTCCACCACATCCTCTTTGCTGCAGCCCCCTGAGTCCTTCCATGAGGGCCTCCCAAGTGGCCGTGTCTGGCTTAGGTTGCCCCTCCCATGAGGAGTCTTACCCGTCATTGACTGCCAACCAGGAGTTGGGGCCAGAGATGGATGAGGCAGAAGCAGTGCTCCTTCCAGGGAAATAAGCTTTGTCTCCTTAGTAGGTCACGTCCTCTTGACAGAACAGACCCAGATGAAGTGGGTCCCTAGGCTCTTACATAGTCCACCATGGGGTGAGGGTTACAACTCCTGAAACCAGGCTGAACGGTCCGCAACATAGCTCGTGGTGCAGTTCTTAGCAGGCCATGGACCAATAGGCCATGGACTAGTCTGTGGCCCTGGGGTTGGGGACCCCTGCCCTACAGCATGCCTGTGCCTCACTGCCCCCCTTTTCCCTCAAGGTTTTACCTTTGTTTTTTTCCTCCTAAGCTCCAAGGGTCTTTCCTTTGCTTGTGTAACTTGTTTCCCGAGTCCATGCAGCCCAGCTGGCTCACTTCTGTTACTTCTGTGGCTTTCTAAATAAACTTGTTAGTATTTGAGTTCTTGGCCCTGAATTCCTTCTTAGCCAAACTCAAGGACAAAGATCTAACTCTTATGGTAACATTTGGTCCTGTTTGCTGTTAACAGTTTTGATCAAGAGTAGAAAACTGAAGTATGTATTTTATAAGCACCAAGCACTTAAATGTGTTGACTTCATGGCAAAGTAAGGCACTAATTTAAATTCTATATCTTTTCCATAAGTCATTCCCTGATGATTCTTCCTATAATTGCTCTCACTACTCCCAAATCTACATCTCCAAGTAAACCACTGTAGTTGCTGCTCGCTGGATGTCTCCACAATGGCTATTCCAAAGGTACTACAAGTTCAACACATACAGTTTGCTACACTCCATCGTTTCTCCTAAACCTTTTCTTCAAATTGCAATTTCTGCCTTAGCTGGCTGAGAAAGAAATTTGACATGCTATCAGTCACCAAGACACCTTCCTGATAACTCTGGTGCCCACCCTTTCCTGCCTAGCCCCAGCTTCAGTGATAATCAGCTCTCATTGCCTGGCAATTAAAATAAGCCCTTAACTTGTCTCCATGGCTCCAGTTAGTCGTTCTCTAACCCATGATTGGAGCCAGAGTAATCTTTCTAAAAAAGCGAGTCTCATCATTCTCTCCAGGGCTTAAAATCCTTTAATGGCTCCTCACTGATTAATGGATAGAGTCCAAACTCCTTAGTTTACCAAACCAGTCTCTGTTATCTCTCCAACCTTATTGACTGTCAGATCTTTTGCTCCTGGAATCAGGCTTCAGTCAAGCTCAATTTCTTTAGTTTCCCCTAGTGGGCTAGTGAGGGCAATCCTCAGAAGTTCCACAGGTCTCTGTGAGGTTTTCTGTTTTAAGTTTGATGATTTAAAAAAATACTATAAGCATGTTTTCAATCTTCTAGATCAGGGGTTTTCAAACTTTAGTACACGTAAAAATCATCTAGACGTCACGTAAGGGCTGACTTTGTTCAGTATGTCTTGTGTGGTCCAAGGCATTTCTAATAGTTCCTAGGTGATGGCAATACTACTGTTCTGTGCACCACATTTTGTGCAATAAAAGTTTGAATGATCACTTTCTAATTGAGTACTATCACAAAATTATCCACTGTTGTGGAGTTATGAATAAAGAAGAGAATAGACTTAATATTTTAAATAATACATTCATTACAAATGAAGACCAAGTGATGTCACAGCTTGCTATATGAATAAAGATCTAGCAATGGTTTTACTAAAAAAAAAAAAAAAAAAGGTGATGAAAAAATTGAATCATCATTCAGCACAAATTAATATAAGCACTTTAAGCTCAAAAGAGTCAGAGGAATCACACAATGTGATTTCAGCAAGAAATATCACTCATACAATTAAACTGATACTGTTGTTTGGAATGATATTATTTTTGTATATATTTTATAATTAATCCATCCATCTGTTTGGGTTTTATAATTATATAATAGTTATGAACATTAGGATGTATACTTAGTGGCATGTTTCTACACAGTTAAGAAAGCAATTTTATTGACCCTAGGGTATAAGAGAAATTTATTCCTCTATAATAGGTCTAAATACAGCATGCAATTTTGAGAAACACGGGACTAAGCCAGGTCATCTCTTTGCCTCTGCTCCTGTTGTCACCTCTGCCTGGGCTACCCTTCTTCAACCCCCTGTCAACCTTGACACCCTATTCTCTCCACTTAGCAGACAGCTGCTTCTCTTTATGGCTCTTTTTCAGAGACCCGTGGTCAAGTTTATACCAAAACTGTGCATTATCCTATTTTCTTGCATAAGTTGTGAATTTTGCTGAACACTTGACTGTGCGTGTTTGCTTACTTTGTTGGCTGTCTCTTCTATTCTCAGGACAAAAGTCTAGTCTTCTTTGTCTTCTTTGTACTTGATCAGTGCTTGGCATAATATACTTGCTCAATAAGTGCTTTCTTAATGTATGAATTGATGTAAAGCTTGGCTTGCTCTTTCCTAGACAGAAAGAGTGTATCAACATACCATGTATTCACATCTGTAGGTGAAAAAATTATGAGTATAAAATAATTGTAATATTCTTCTCTGTGTAATATGGTAATTTGAAAATTGTACTTGACCTCTAGAGTATCTGATGAGAAGTCTGAATTTTCATTAATTTTTCAGAGATCTGATTGTTGAAGTCAAAGCTTAGAGAGTTTTCAAATAACGTTAACAGAACATTGTAATTACATTTTGATTGATGCATCATCAGAACTATAAATAGAATGGAAAGACTGAAAAAGCTGTACTCAAACCTCCAGCCAAAGTATGATTAGATATTATGGGTAGGTTGGAATTGTGGCTAACTTTCAACTTTGCATCATGCAGGATAAAGTCTGTAGTGCATAGAGTCTTCTGGCCCCAACTTCCTTGTGTTTTGGTTTTGCCATTCGGTTTCTCTTAGCACCTTCACTGGAGCTGGAAGAGGAAGTGAAGCTGCTTGCTTTGAAGAACAGAACAAATCCAGAATTACATTTGGTTTTATATGATAATGAAACTGATTTTCTGACCTATGTATAGAAAGAAGACTACTTCCTAATAAGAGCCTGTCTGAATTAACCAGGGTGATGGATGGTGTGGGGTTGGGGTCAGAATGAGGAGCTAGGGACCCAGAATGGGTCTCATCCAATTCTGTCCCTGATCTACAAATATGACTGTAGTATTGCACAAATATTGTCTGAGAGAATAGCTTTAATAGAACAAAGATGAGCTGTCAAAGTACAGAACTAGATTTTTACTTCATATGCATAGCCGCTGCCACTTCACTATCAGAACAAGAGTCTTTTGACCCTGGAACCCATAAAAACTTGTTAGGCTCAGTGGTTTGTAGGAAAATTAATCCATTCATGGCTTCAGCTGAGCATTTCTCTACTTACAATAAGCAATCTAAGAAGGTGGTTTCTCTTCAAACTCCTTCAGAGTTACTTATTTTACTCTCTAGCAATATGAAACTATACTCCAAACTTGCAATTTTATTACTCTTCCTGGACCCCTCTTCCTGAAATGCTCATCCTGTGACGGTTAATTTTATGTCAACTTGACAGAGTTAAAATGCTCAGATAGCTGGTAAAACATATTTCTTGGGTGTGTCTGTGAGGGTATTTCTGGAAGAGACTGATCTTTGAATTGGTGAACTGAGAAAAGCATATGGCCTTTCCCAACATGAGTGGATATCATCTGATTCATTGAAGCTGAGATAGAAAAAAAGAAAAGTTGGAGAAAGGGTGAACTTGCTCTCTCTGTTTGAGCTGGGACATTCATCTTTTCTGCCCTTGAACTCCACTGAGACTTACACAATCGCCTCCTTCTTAATTCTTCCACCACTTTTCCATTTGCAGGCCTTGGACCCAGACTGGATTACATCAGAGGGTCTCCTGGCTTTCTAGCTTGCAGACTGAAAACTGTGGGACTCCTCAGCCTCCTCATCACATGAGCCAATTCCTGTAATAAATCTCCATATATATCTTATTGGTACTGTGTCTGTGGAGAATCTGAATACATCATCCATGGAAAAAATATTTTTCAAAACTCTACCCAGATATTACCTCATTCAGATAGTTTTCCCAGCCATTCCCAGGGAGAGTTACCCACCCTCTCCTCTAAGCAATCCTTATGTTTTATGTGGGCTTCAAGGATGTACACAATATACAATATTCTATTTGTTGACCTGATCTCATCAGGGAAGGAAAAGATACATGTAGACATGTGCAACATTAAATCCATGGGACAGTGAAAAGTGCACTTGACTAGGAACAAAGAAATGTGGTATCAAAACCCTCTTTCTCAGTATGGCCATGTAAAGACATTTCTCTCTTGTACATTTTGTAGATTAGGTTTCCATAGGTGATTTTTTGCTTTGGGAATAGGGCATTACCCAGTGTGTGTGCCTGCTCTCTTGCCCAGTCCCTGACACAATGAATGTGTGTTCGAATATTCATTATATTGAGCTAAATTAAACATGACCTTCTTGCTATTGCACCAATACTGTCTTCTGTGTTTCACACACAGGACCTCGGAGCAAACTTGCAGGTCATTTTCCATTTGGTGAAGAGGAAGACACACAGACTAAAAACAGACTGGCCTTATTTATTTTCTGATGTGTCAGGAAATCATCCATTCTACGTATCAGAGGACAGTCATTTAACATCACTGTGTATTTAATTTACTGTCCAGCATTATGCTTACAAAGGAACTGAGCTGGCCTTCCAGACTAGTTTTCCCTGATGTCTTTGCTCTACCTGTAAGTTGTGTTCACTTCTAAATGGTTTCCTCTCCCGGGAATCCCATTTTTGAGATAGATATCTAAACCACAATCTGCATTCTAAACATCTTAAATGCCTGCGCACTAACCACAGCTGTTTGTTTATTCCCTGTTTCAACAGGAACAAATATAGTCACCAATTTTTGCCTTTTAAGGTAGCAACCCAATTTAACATGTGGGGGCGGGGGAAAGCTATCACCGTCCTAGAAGACACAAAAATACAAAAACATCAGAGCAGTTTGTGTTCTTTCAACATTCATACTGGAGACTAAAGCAATGTTTATACAAAATTATTTAAGGGAACAGGAGCAATTTTGTGGTAAACAGAGTATTTAAATGATTGCTTTTTTAGGCAGCATTGAAACTTTATCATGTAGTGTGGTTTTTCAGAGCTCAATTTGTATCGTCTTTACCCATGTTATTGCCAGATGGGTTATGGGATATGATTGGAGGTCATGTGATTAGTATATTCACATTTATCAAGTGGCTCCATGTGGTGAGATATTGACTACGTTTCTCTAATACCAATTTTTACTCATAATATTGGAAGCTGTCATGGTATTCCTTGAGCAATAGTTATACCTTAATATTTTTACGGATCTTTATACTTCGTATATTTTGTCTCACTTAATCCTCTGTTAGTCAGAACTCTTCCAGTTGTGAGTGAAAAAACCAACTCGATCTAGCATAAGCATTATAGGGGAATCTGTTTTTGGAGGGTAAGGGCTTAATTGAAAACTTCAGGGGTAAATATGACTTTAAACATGGCAGGATTGAGGCATTTTCATGTCTATCTCTGACTCTCTAACTCTCAGCTTAGCTTTTCTCTCTGATAACTCCAAGTGAGCTAGCTTTGGCTTCACATGTTTCTCAGTGATTGCTACCTTTGAGCAAAGTTCAAGAAGGATTCCAGTTGGCCCTTTGTGAATCATGTACCCATCCATGGGATGAATTACAGTAGAGAGAAGGTTGAGCTACTCTGATTGGCCAGGTTATTGTCATTTGCTAAACCTCATGGTCTAGAGACCAGTGGGGCTCTCGGAAATAGCTAGTGCATCAAAACCATGTGGGGTAGAGAGGTCCAATTCCCCGATGAAAAAGGATTTCTAGGAATTTGACAATAGACGTCCATTCTTAACACAAACACTATAAGAAGTATTATATTTCCTATTTTGAAGGCTGAGGGAGATTGATTTGCCAAAATATATGCAGCTAGTAAATAGTTAAACTGAATCTTCTAATCTATTTTGTTCCTTTTGCTGATCTTCAGCTAGAGAACACATTAACCCCTTTAAAAAAATTCTTCCTTCTCTTTGTAAGGGACACATAAATAGGCATATAAAATTACCATCTCAAAGTAAAATAGTAATTTGGTTCACTTTATGACCTAGGAAGAAATGTGGAACAATTTCAAGTGGTTAAAAATGACAATAAATGATCATTTTAAATATAAAATAATATGGTAGAAAAGAAACACCAAAATGTACAACTATTTTGCTGTAACTTTTCTAGTTACTGGAAAGACTCTGTAAAAAAAATTATAATTTTAAGTTTTACTGTTAGTATCATCTTAAAATAAATTTGAAAAATAATACCACCAGGAAAAATAAAGCCCTTTAAAAAATAGTACAATGTGCTTTTAAAAATACTATTTCACTGATCTTAACTTTCCCATTAATAATCTCCTGAGATGTCTGCGTGGGTGGCAGAGAGTTGGGTCAGAATGACACAGGAAAAAGGGCAGAACCAGGTTAAGAAAGCAGCTTTTTCATAAAGGGTGGCTTTATGCAGGTCCAGTCACAGGGGAAGCCCAGAACTAGGAGAACAAAGGCAAGAGGTCAAGCAGTGTCTTGTAAACAAAACTAAGGGTATGCACCTGCCTTGTGTTCTCCGTTCCTACAGGCGGAAGTAACACAGTGGATTGTTCTTCCCCAAACCCTAGAATCTCCAAGACCTAATTACCAAGAAATCTTTAAATATTCAAATTTAACATACTGGTTATTATGTAATTTAATTATTAACTTTTCTTGCTTTATAAAATTTCTTCACAAGCTTCAGAAGCATCAAGCTACCACCTCAAGAAATTTAGAAAAAAGTTGAATGAAAACTGAGAAAGTCATAGATAGTTTTGTGAAGAACATAGTAGACAAGAACACCAGTATTAGACGGCATTGAGAGAAGGAATATGTAACTCCCTAAAGTGGGCTTACAATGTTGGTTGTAAAGAAAAATGAGTTAGGCTTTATGGAAAACCTTATTAAATAATCAAACCAAGAGAAATTGTAAGTGTATCATTTTAGTAAAGCAAATTCATGTACCACATATATCTTGAGGTCAGACAGAAAAAATGACCATAACCTAGAAATATTCCATAAGCAATAAAAGCTTTTTAACCACATAATTAAGAGTTCTCAAAAAGATATCCTAGTACTTAAAATAGTCCCGTGGTGTTTCTCTGTGAAGATGGGACAACGTTTTGGTGTTGTGGGGTAACTCAGGACACAGCCCCTCCACGACGTCAGGGAACAGGTGGCTGCCTGGCCAGCAGCCACAAGGAGCAAGGAACAGTCTGTATCTGGTTGTCTCAGCCCCCTCAAGGCCCCTTTGTCTCAAGGCTGCTGTGTTTATCATGAAAGTATAGAATTTTCACACGCTATCCCCTCCCTAACCCTACAAGTAGCACCGAGACTGGAGGCGGGGTGTGGTCTTTCCGGTTGGTGCACTGCTCTGCAACCTCAGTAATAAATGCCATGTTCACGGTATGTCCCAGCCTCCAGCTGGGTTTTTGTTTTGTTTTGTTTTGTTTTTTGTTTTCAGAATATCATGAACACAAGTACAGCTCTCTGGTTTGGAGCTCCTGCATTACAGGTATTAAGGAAAACAGGCACAGGCATGTGAGAATTGCAAAATGTTACGTGTTGAAGTAAACGCTATTTTCACAATCCTTTGGGGAGTGGGGTGGGAGAAATGCACTGACCAACCCTCTGATGTCTGTAGAGACTTGACAATGTCTGTAAATTATTCAACAATCCGTAACAGACATGTTGGTTTAAATGTCCTAAAAATCTTCATTAATGTAACAACTTTAAATAAGGAGTGGGCTTTTTAAAAAAATTATTTTATTGTTGTTCAATTAGAGTTGTCTGCATTTTCCTCCCACCACTCCTCCCCACCCCCTCCAAACCCACCTCCCTCCCTTGCTTCCACCCTCCCCGGTGGTTTTGTCCAGGTGCCCTTTATAGTAGTTCCTGAAATCCCTTCTCCCCACTGTCTCCTCCTCCCTCCCCTCTGGCTATTGTTAGGTTGCTCTTAATTTCAATGTCTCTGGTTATATTTTGTTTGTTTTTTTCTTCTGTTGATTATGTTCCAGTTAAAGGTGAGATCATGGGTTTTTTATACTAATCTTGGTTATTTTATCTTTTATCATTCTTTTCAAAATACTTCTAAAATGTCTTACTTTTTAGTAGCTAATGGTAACCTATGCCAACTCTTCTTGTGTACATCAGACCAGTTTTTGTTTTCAATATCAGAAGAGAGAAAAACCAAGAGTGCAAAAGTTAAAAAGAAAAGGTTTATCATCTCAATCTCATTTCCGAATTCTCACTTACATTCCTGTATTCTTACATCCAGAATTCTTTGCTGCATAAAGCCAGGCCGCTCAGTCGGGCACCTAAGAACTGGCTGACAGATACAGCAAGTGGTGCACCTGGAAAGGGCTGACGGGGAAAGCACTGGCAGAGGGATCCTGATAATACGCTCACCTGTTGCTCAATGCTTCCCTCTTTTGTAAACTTCCGCTGCTCCATTTTCAGATAGGAAAAGAAGGTTCCTGATCCCTATTGGAAGACAATGTTGACTGTCATTTGCACAATTCACTATGGACTAACAAAAGTAAACTCTCAAACTTCTTGGAATTTCACCTGTTTGAAAAGAGACGTTTCTCCATTGCCTAAAGGGTGCAGGAAGAAGGGCTTGGGTGTAATGAGGAGTGCTGGAGGAACTGGGCAGCAGTGTGGCAGCCGCACCACCTGATTCACTCCATAAACTCTGTAAGAGCTACACTGAGAAGATCGCATTCACTTTTAACAAATTGGAAACCTTTCAAGCTGCTGGTAAACAAACATGTTGACACTGCCATTTGTTTCCAACTTAGGTGAAAACTCAGAGTGGCTTCTTTCCCACTAGACAGCTATTTTAAGAACAAGAGTGTGCTAGCTTTTGCAAACAAGACATATGCTTATTGCTATCAACTAACTAGATCTTTCAACAGTTACAAGCTTGCTTCTTTATTGTCTTGTCTAGTAGGTAGGTATTGCTTCAATTACAATTCTGTAGTCTTTGCTCCAGAAGGGCATGAGGATGGGCATCAAGGAAAATGATGCTTTATTTCAAGCTGTCTTCTATTTCTCTTTGTGCTTGTATTTCACCATCCCTAAAATATTTCAACTTTTCTTGGCAGTTAACCAATTTCAAACCTCTTTCAGGTCTCAGACTAAAGAAGCTGTACACATTTTAAAGCTATTTTTATGGACTTTGCCATTTGGCATTATTTTTATTTTAGCAATTTTCATGAGAGTTTACATGTAATAATGTACTTTATATAATAATGCTTAATTATTATCTACTATTTATCCAATGATCTCATGCTAGCTTATAAACACTAATTAATTGAGATCTACAAAACCCTGTAAAGTGCCAAGTACAATGGCCAGGTTGTGTTTAACTACTTATTTCTCTAAGTGCAGCTTTGAAGTCTTTGAATATTTAACTAGTGATTATAAATCATGTTGCTATTTGGGAAGCTTGAGGAGACTTATTTTTATCTTGTTCCCATGGTTTTCAATAAAGTTTTATTCATGATTTCTGTAAAGAACCTCAGGAAATTTGACGAAGTAATTTTAACTTAGAGTTGCAACTATATCTTTAGGAATATTCAGATCAGCGCGGAAGCTGTTGACAGTTCAGTCCTCTGCAACCATGGCAGTGGTCACCTCATTGTTCCCACTGCCACATTTTCCCTGGCGGTCGGCCTGTGAGACTTCGAACTCTGGCCCTTAGAGTATGTACCCTGAGTTCATGAAGATTCATTAGCCTATCCCCTCCTCTTCACGCTTTCTCCACTTCTCTCTTCTGACCTTCTGAACCAAATTAAAAGGATAGAATGGAGCTGTGGGCTGATAATCCACAGTCTGAGGGTCTTCCACGTATGTGACTTAATGAACTGATTTCACCTCTTTAAAATTGTTTTCTATACCAAATGCAGGCAAGGTAACATCTATCCTACTATGTCTCAACATGGTGGCCATTCTAAAGTGAGATAATATGCATAGCTGCTTCTTTTTGGAGTCTGTGCTTGGTTCATATTGGTTCAACAAATATTTATTCAATGCCTATTATGTGCCATGCTTTGTTCAAAGGGCTGGGAAAGTAGCAGTGAACAAACTAACTAATAAACAGTCATTCTCAGGGAGCCTATATCCTAGTGGGCAAGAGGAGATACACAGTAAAAATATATAATGTGCTAGATGGTGATGTGTTATTGAGGATCCTGATGCAATGCAAGTTCTACCACTTATGAGCTATCTAGTCTCAGGAAAATTATTAGACTTTACTATACCCCAGTTTTCTAATTTCCGAAGTGGGAAAAAGAATACTACTCACATTTTATGGTTTTTTTGATAATTTATCACCTACTATATTGATAAGTTATTTCTGGCAGTGGAATTGTGGATGATTTTTATTTTCTCCTTTATAATAGTCTGCACTTCTGATTTCATTTCCAATAAGAAATTTTTATTTTTGTGATAAGAAAAAATGAAGTTATCCCCTGTCTCCCAAGTAATGCTATTAATATTGCCTTCATCACAACACTGCACTTTGCTAGTAGTTAATGAGGTTTACAGTGACTGCCAAATGTACAGTAAACAGGGTGTCATTAAGTCAGTTGAATGATTGCTATCATTCATTTGTTTAATCAATTCTTTCTTAAGGGTGAAAAGCAAATTTTAGGTAATCCAAAAGTAACTAACAAATTCATGGAATTGATAGGTTGGAAGGGACTGTAAATGTCCTCAAAAAGAACTAAATTTTAATATTAAAATATATATGCCAATAATTTAATAAGTAGTAAAATATTTAATATGCTAAATTCTAGGAGATCCTCATGGTCCTCTAGTCTTCATTCTCTGGTCTATTCTTAGGCAAACTTATCCAAAACAAAAGCTTCAATGATCAATTCTAAAGCATTCCTCAAATTTAACTGTAGCCTAGAATTCTCCTCTGGTCTCCAGGTAGGGTTTTGGGTTTTTTTTAAATCAAGAATAAGAATTTGCATTGGAGGAAATGGGACATTGGTCTTAAATATAATAGAACTAGAGCAAGATTAGAAGCAGAAAGATATTCTATACTCAGCTCCTGTAGAAATAGAAGATGCCTAGGGTGAGGGTGGGATGGAAAAGGGGGACAGGGTATGACCTCAGATGAGATCCAGGCAGATAGATCTCACTTAATCCACTTATAATTGGGTGTGTGGCGGACATTGGATAGAAAACTCAAGATCAGGACACTGCCTAACTCATTCATGAACTGTTAACAGTGAGCTGCCTGGAAGCCAAACCAAATCACAGAAGCCATCGGAAGCCTGCAGACCCATGTTCCCACGAAAAGCACTGTGTGTTGCCAATAGCAGCCACACTGGTTGATTGATTCTCCACGCCGCCCCCCTTCCCCACACTCTGCTTACAAAAGTCCAGGTTCTCAAACACACCAAATAATGGCCTGAAGGTGGAGATGGAAAGCCCCAGAACTAGTTATTGCAGGGCAGGGGCAGAGTGGAAACCCTTTATATAGTAATTGTCACTTTCAGTGAATGACATCTGGTTGGACAAGCCAAAAATTTAGGAATACTACAGAAATAATCCTGGAGAACTATATCATTCCCCAAATGTTAACAGTTTACCACCTTTGCTGTTTTTTCTTTTTTTCCCCTTAAATTACGTATTTATTTTTAGAGAGAGGGGAAGGGAAGGACAGAGGGAGAGAAACATCAATGTGTGGTTGCCTCTCATGCGTCCCCTACTGGGGACCTGGACTGCAACCCAGGCATATGCCCTGACTGTGAATCAAACTGGCAACCCTTTGGTTCGCAGACCCACACTCAATTCACTGAGCTTTACCAGCCAGGGCTAC
The DNA here is from genome assembly GCA_039655065.1 of Glossophaga mutica. Lineage (NCBI taxonomy): Eukaryota > Metazoa > Chordata > Mammalia > Chiroptera > Phyllostomidae > Glossophaga > Glossophaga mutica. Next base: position 67,470,669 of record CM077308.1, read on the forward strand.
TCTTTTTCTCTGTAGACACAAAACACACCCACACACATTTTCCCCCATACCCTTTAAAAATAAGTTATATACCAAATGCTGATTTACCTTTAAATAGTTCAGTCATTATTTCCTTAAATCACAGAAATTCTTTCACATTAAACAGCACATTATCAAAATCAGGAAATTACCATCGATATAATATTATTATATTATTTTATCTATGAACCTTATTCAGATTTTATCTAAGGTGTTAATAATATCCTTTATAAAAAAGAAAATCTAAGCTTATGTATTGTATTCGGTTGTCATTATTGTTTAGTCTCCTTTAACCTGAACTACTTCTTGAGTCTTTTTGTTGTTGTTTGTTGTTGTTGTATTTTACAATATTGATATCTTTGAAGACTTTACATCAGTTATTGTTTTTTATTGTGGTAAAATACTAAAATATAAAGTTTAAGATTCTCTCCTTGTTTTTCACCTTGGGTAATGTAATTATGATGTGCCTGGGTGTGTTCCTCTTTGGGTCCAACTTCTTTGGAACTCTCTGAGCTTCCTGGACTTCCTGGAAGTCTATTTCCTTTGCCAGATTGGGGAGGTTCTCCTTCATTATTTTTTCAAATAAGTTTTCAATTTCTTGCTCTTCTCCTTCTGGCACCCCTATGATTCAGATGTTGGAATGTTTAAAGTTGCCCCAGAGAGTCCTCAGCCTCTCCTCGTTTTTTTGAATTCTTGTTTCTTCAGTCTGTTGTGGTTGAATGTTTATTTCTTCCTTCTGGTCCAAACCATTTATTTGAGTCCCAGTTTCCTTCCCCTCACCGTTAGTTCCCTGTACATCTTCCTTTATTTGACTTTTTATCACCGTCACTTTTTCCTCTGTTTTGCGACCTTACTCAACCATTTCTGTGAGCATCCTGATTACCAGTGTTTTGAACTGTGCATCTGATTGGTTGGCTATATCTTCATCACTAAAGTGGGGAAAAATGGTACAACTATAATCATATAATCAATGAAATGTGTTTTTTTAAAAATGGAAAAAATCATACAATTTATTACCTTAAATATTTTTAAGTGTACAGTTCAATAGTATAAGTATATTCACATTTTAGTACAACAGATCTCAACAACCTTTTTATCTTGCATAACTGAAATTCTATACCCATTAAACACTCATTCCCTTTTCTTCTCTCCTAGTCCTTGGCAACTACCTTTCTACTTTCTGTTTCTGTTATTTCAACTACTTAGGATACTTCCTATGAGCCAAATTATTCAGCATATGTCCTTTTATAATTGGCTTATTTCACTTAGCATATTTTCAAGCAGTTTCATCCATGTTATAGCATGTAACAGGATTTTCTTCTTTTTTTTTGAGGTGCATAATATTATATGTATAAACCATATTGTCTTTATCTAGTTATTCATTGATAGACAATTTGTTGCTTCTACCTTTTGGGTATTCTGAATAATGCTGCAGTTAATATGGGTGTGCAAATATCTCTTCAAAATAGTGCTTTAAATTTGTTTGGGTATGTTCCCAGCAGTGGGATTGCTGGTAATATCATAATTCTATTTTTAATTTTGAGACACCTTCATACTATTTTCTATAATGGCTATCCTATTTTACATTCCTCAAAACAGTGTACAAGTGTTCCAGTTCCTCACATCCTTACCAGTACTTCTTATTTCTTGTTCTTTTCAGTGTCCATCCTAAAAGATGTGAGGTGATGTTTCATAGTGGTTTCGATTTGCCTTTTTCTTATCATTAGTGATCCCGAGCATCTTTTGATATATGTGAATCCATTATTCAAGTCTTTGCCCATTTTAAAATGAGATTTTTCATTTTCTGTTGTTGAGTTGTAGAAGTTCCTTATACATTCTGGGTAGAAACCATTATCAGACATGTGATTGGAAAATATTTCCTCCTATTCTATAGGTTGACTCTTCACTCTGTTGATTATTTTCTTTGATATACAGAAGTTTTAAGTTTGCTGTAATTTTGTATATTTTTTCTTTTGTTGTCTGTATTTTTGGTTTCATATTCAAGAAATCATTGCCAAATTCAATGCCCTGAAGCTTTCCCCCTATGTTTTCTTCTAGGAGTTTTATAGTTTTAGGTCTTATGTTTTATTGTTTAATCCATTTTGAAAAATTTTTTGTGTATAGTATACAGTTAATGTAACAAATACTTTCTTTTGTTTGTGTGTAACAAGTTTTCCCAGTACCATTTGTTGCATAAACATGTCACAGAAGTGACGTTGAGTTCTTAGTTAATTAGTTTATTTCTGATGATGTTAATATTGATCATTTGGTTAAGGTGGTGTCTGTTAGTTTTTAGGAGTTATTATTTGACAACTTGTTTTCTTCTTCCTTATCTAATCCATGACTTCTTCCTGTGGATTTTACCATCTAAATATTTCTTGAATTCATCTATTTTCCTTCTGTGTTTTTTATCAAGTCTCACTGACCTCCACTATCCCAAACACGCTATTGGAAGACCCTTTTCTCACCATTTTGGTCTTCTGACTCCTTCTCTTTCTTTTGATCTCAGCTCAAACATCACCTCCTCCAGGAGGCCTCCCCTGACCTCCCAAAACATCTCAGGTCCTGCACTTTATATTCTTATAGCACTATGTGCATTTCCTTCATAGGACTCCTCCTGTGGTAAATTTAGATTATTTGTGTGTAATTTTGGATAAACAGGTAAATGGCAAATTCTGTGGCAGCAAAAATTGTTGCCTGTCTTTATGTCTGCACAAAGTGCTTGGCTCATAGCATTCATAAATAAGAGTCTAATAATAATAGTGTTAATGTTGACTATTTCCTATTTGCTAGTAACTCTGCTAAGTTCTCATCAAATCCATATTATGTCAGAAAAGCATATGCGAATGAAATGCAGTTCATGAACACAGTTTCTTTGACTGCTATTGAATTTTCTATTTATACTATCTTTTATAAATTATATAATTGTGTATCTGCTTTTGGTAACTTATTAAATAAGTAAAATATATGTATTCTGAGCTGCAATAAGGAACCTACAATTTTAAAAAAAGATATAATCCTTCGGGGGATGGAGAGGATCCACATGACAGATTACTGTACTGACCAGAAAATTCCAGACAATTAGATTAAGAGTGCATTCCTGGAGAAGAGAGAAACTGAATTAGGTCAGGTATTAAATCTAGGTTTGACATCATGGGCTTTAGCACAAGTGACTCCATTTTAGGTCTGTAGTTTTCTCTTTAACATGGTTTTGCCGCGTTAGAATTTGTTTGCAGTAATTGTCATTGACTCGAAATTTAATTAACAGTGTGTATTGCCTGAGTTGAGAAATAAAGAGTTAATTTTTTAGTATATGTTGTACTGACTATGAGTAGTGAAAAGTTGCTCATATACCTATATTATAATAGAAAAAAAAAAGAGGTGTATCTGGAGTTCAAATATTCAACATCAAGGTACTTGGTAAGGTACAGCTGGTTGAGTAAATATTTTATTACTGAAGAAAAATAGGTGCTCCATGTTTTTATAGATACAAAGAGTAGTCTGGTTCTCTACATTAACTAAGAGCTGCCTGAATTTGCATTGTCACAAAGTAATGCATGATTTTGGAATCTGCTTTAACCTCTTTGCTTTTTAAAAGAGATTAAAAAGCTTTGTTAATGTTCAGAACTGGATTCTGGGGACCAAAGTTCCCTGTAGGATGTATATACAAACTATTTTATGGAATGGGGGGAAAACTTCTTTTATCTGCGAACCCCACTAAGTAAACTTTATGATTAGAACATGAAGGAGAATGCCAAAGCGTAGGCAGTTGATTTAACATAGAAGTGATGTTGTAGCTTAGTTCCTGAGAGCAATATAGTGAGCCAAAGAAGAGACAGTAAAAAAAAAAAAAAAAAAAGCATAGTGCGCTATACGTTTGAATTATAGTTAAGAAATGGTTGAATTTTTTCTTAATATATATGTCATATATCTTTTTTTTTTTTTTTTAAGATTTTTATTTATTTATCTTTAGAGGGGAAGGGTAGGGGAAAGGGAGAGGGAGAGAAATATCAATGTGTGGTTGCCTCTCGTGTGTCCCCTGCTGGGAACTGGCCTGCAACCCAGGCATGTGCCCTGACTGGGAATCGAATCTCGATCCTCTGGTTCACAGGCCCGCACTCAATCCACTGAACTACACCAGCCAGGGCATATGTCATATATCTTTACACACACGCACATACTTTTTTTTCCAAAAAATTAAATCCAGCCATACAGAGTATATAATTGCTTTTGTCACTCAACTTTATGTCACCATCTTTCTATAATTTTAAATATTCATTTATAAGATTTGTTTTAAAACTAGTTTTTTTTTTTTAAGCAGCATATCCCTTTACTTATTAGGTGGTCAGGTTTCGCATTAAATTTTTAAGAAAGCCCAACTGAGCTGGTTTAGAGAAGGGACTGTAGGACAAGGGACTGAAGGGGCAGCAGCAGAGCTCCTGGGCGCATATGCAAGTTCTTGCAGCATATAACCCAACAGCAGTTCACAGGGCTGCAGAGTGTCCCACTCTACTGCTACATCATGATTGATCAAACATCCTCTATCATGGAGCAAGCTGCTGCTCCATGTTGCATTTTCTTAGCAAGTACAGCACTGCAAACAAAACAAAACAAAACAAAACAAAACAAAACAAAACAAAACATAACAAAACACAAAAAAACCCTGCAGACAGATTTGTGAGTATATCCATCAGTGTATCTTTGGGGTAATTTCCTGAAAGTGGAATTCCTGAATGAGAAAAGTTATGTATTTGTTAAAATTCATTTGTTTGTTTTTCTTAACATGGATTGCTATATTGCCCCTGCCAAAAGGACTATTTAAAACATCAATATAATGTCCTGATAATAATGTTGGAGAGTTTAATTTCACCAGAAAATTGTCAAAACTTAAAGAAAAGGATGAAGTATTGATACATGCACAGCATGGATGAGCCTCAAAAACACTATGCTTTGTGAAAAAAGTCAGTCACAGAAGGTCACATGCTGTATGATTTCATTTATATGAAATGTCCAAAATAGGAAAATCCATGGAGACACCAAGTAGATTAGTGACTGCCTGGGGCTTGGGGGGAATGAGAAATGAAGAGTGACTGCTGATGGGCACATAGTTTCTTTAGGGACAATGGAAATAGACCCAAATTAAGTAATGGTGATGGTTGTACAACTCCATGAATATAGTGAAACCACTGAATTGAGCCCTTTACAATAGTGACTTTTATCTCAATGAAGCTATTATTTTAAAAATTATTGGAACACTTGACCAATGAAAGAAAAATAGTAGCTGTGGTAATTGGCTTTCAATTAATAGTGACATTGTACTTTTCTTTTTCTTCATGTATTTGTCATCTATATTTCTTTGGTAAGTTACTTGTCATGTCTTTCATTCTTTTCTTTTAAAAAGTGTTCATAATTTTCTTTACATTTGCATATTTCCTTATCAAGTAAGATAATAATATCTGTTTTTTAATACATGCCTTAAGAATCCTAAAACACTAATTCAAAAGAACTTATGCACCCCAATGTTCGTAGAAGCACAATTCACAATAGCCAAGTGCTGGAAACAACCTAGGTGCCCATCAGTAAACAAGTGGATCAAAAAACTGTGGCACATTTACACAATGGAATACTACCCAGCAGAAAGAAAGAAGGAGCTCCTACCCTTTGCAACAGCGTGGATGGAACTGGAGAGCATTATGCTAAGTGAAGTAAGTCAGGCGGTGAAAGACAAATATCATATGATCTCACCTAAAAGTGGAACCTAATCAACAAAACAATCAAGTAAGCAAAATAGAACCAGAGAAACTGAAATAAAGAACAAACTGACAGTAACCAGAGGGGAGGGGGGAGGGAGATAGCAGAGGAAAGAAGGGAAAGGGTCTTCAAGGAACATGTGTATAGGACCCATGGACAAAGCCAAAGAGGGCAAGGATGGAGGGTGGGTGGTGGGGGTGGGTGGAGTGGGGGGAAGTGGTGGTGGGAAAATGGGGGTAGGTGGTGGGAAACAACTGTATTCGAACAACAAGAAAAAAATAATAAAAAGGTCTTCAAAACATGCAAACAAGAAAAAAAATGATAAAAAGTTCTTCAAAACATATCTAGCATATGATACCTATTTCATAACAGTGAGAGGCTAAAACAGGGTCCTAATACCTTAATTTAGTTCTAGAATCCTTATAATTTTGACACTTCCCTGGGAAGGAAAAAGCAAAAGATACCAATTCCAGCTATATTGGTTTCAGTGTTCCAGGTGACAGTCACAGCCTGCAGCTGCTGGCATTTGCTCAGCGCTGAAATTAAATAAGATGTTAAGTGTAGTTCTGGAAGGAGTTCAACATGGCAAGTGCCGTAATAATATATATCAGTTAATAATATACTTCAGAAAATTAGAAAATGCAAAAACCAATCGTTGGCCCAAAATAGAAGATGTATCATCGGTTATTTTATGGTGCAGTAACATTTAATTTCACACTTTAGGGTAAATTAATCAAGGACTAAAATGCATAATCTTACTGCTAAGATAAATTTTCACTGGGTAGAGTCAAAAATGAAAAAAGTAGTGTTCTTTCAAAAATACCATTTGAAACACTTGAAATCCAAAATTTACACTGTATTTGCCGATTCTAAAACTTTATTAATTGTATGAAACATCAGTAATGCTTGAGGAGAAAATTCAGTAATACCATGATAAATGTTGCATCAATATAAAATTTATCACAATTATAGAAATACTAAATTGTGAAAGGTAGGTCTTACTATTGTAGATATGTGGTGATTCCATGCTTTTTAATGTCAAAGACATCATGAGTAGTCCAACTGGCAGAAAATTTTGGCTCCTTAAATGAACGTTAAATCTTTTCATCTCTTAGTGTATAAAAGTCTATTTTCAGCAATGGAGCCCAGAAAATGGTGCATTATGTGCACACGCCAGTTATAACTAAGGAAAGAATAGAACTATAAAGAACAGGTTATGATCTATGCTGTAATGTTTGTTGTGAACTTTTTTATTCAGCCAAACCAATGTCTCCAAATTCAATTCGAGAGCTAATTAAACATAAGTTACTACTTGCAAGTTACTGTACTAAGAGCTTCTGGGATGTAAAGCTAAATAAGACCGTATTCATCGTTTCTGCCCTAGAAGAGCTTTATACATGTGTTTCCTTTTGGGAAAGGCTGAGGAAATAAGATGAATACAAGAACCTGGGGAGACTTCATTTTTCTTCTTAACAGTGAGAAGAGAGGTGGTCTGTTGATATCATGATTAAAGTTGGATAAAGCAGAGAGCAGCAGTAGAGAAGTTCGGGACTAAAGAAAGAGCTAGCACAAAGGGAGAAAGCAAGACAGGAAGTCAAAAAAATCCAGACAAACAACAGAGCAAATGCTGTGTGAAGGAAATGCTGGGAAGGGGGCTCTGTGTAGCCTTGTAGGTCAGGGGGCAGTTCAGCAATCTCTCGGATTCACATGAGAGCAGAGGCGGCCTTTCCAGCGGGGAAGTTGATGCTGCATCCCAGCATAAACAAACAGCCCTCTCAAACAGTGGGCCGCATGTTGAGAGAGCTGAAAAACAAGAGCAGGCACGCTCTGGAGAACGCCCTGTGGTGATGAAGGGAGCCTGCTTCCTGGAAAGCAGTCAGAATTGTATAGAAAGTTTGTAAGTAAACACATTTTTCAGGCTCAGCTAAAAACACGTTTAACACCTCTCATCTAAGTGCCTAGGAATGTTTCGATGACATTCACATTCAGAGCTTGCTTGCATTCCGTGGGACAGGAATAAAATTGGAATCTTTCTGTGATTTGTTCCTTGACCTGAAGTTCTGATGAGTTTATTTCCTTCAAAAGAGAGATAATATAGACTCAGGGTTATGTTAAGGATAGAGAAATAACAATAGAGAGAATAAAATTTTAGATTCTTTCTAATCCCATATTGCATAAAAGAGCATGAACAGGTTTGGTGACTTTTAGCTTAGTAACCGTCCTCTGAAATGGAGAGAACAGCACTTGCATAGGAATGGGATTATATCTACACTGTACTGTGCATATCTTGGAACTGGTACAAGGCATTCATGCATAGTTATTATGCAGTTTTAATTTTTTGCAAGACTAAAATGAATATGGAATAACGTGAGGCATGAGTTTCTAAGACGAAAATTTGATCCGTCCTCTTTCAAAATAATTTTATCCAATATTTTGTACATTTCTTCCACCTATTTATCTGCCTTTCCTTTCCTTTCCTTTCCTTTCCTTTCCTTTTCTTTCTTTTCCTTTTCTTTCCTTTCCTTTTCTTTTTCTTTTTAACTATTGTAATTTTATAGTGAGGCAGGATAGTATGAACCTAGGAAAATTCCCTGGCACATGGAACAGAGACACTGAGACAGATAACTGAACACAATGGCTGAGCAATTTACAGCCAAATACAGACAGTCTCCTTCCTAAAGATAAAATCTAGGCCTCAGTTGTATTTCAGCTTGAGGCACAGAAAAGTATCAAAACCAGGTGGGTAAGGCTAGGACCAACTGCAATGACAGACAGAACCAGCTGCAATGACAGATGACCTCCTGTTCTGGCACTGACCGATCAATGGAGACCATGATCCTGAAAGGGCACACCTGAGAAACTGATGAATATTCTACCGCAATTCTCTCCCGAGACCTCCCCTAATACTCCCAGATGCAAGAAAGAGAGAAAAACCTCAAGACGAAGGACCCAGAGTATGCACTCTCCCTCTGGGGAGTAGCCTGCGCCATTCTCTTTCCCCTCTTCTTCCCTTGTGTCTTCCCCCATAGGTACACATCTCCCAAATCCCCCAGATTTGCAATCAGGGAAGCAATAGTCAGTGGCAGTTCACCCCAGGCTAATCCCCTGAACCTGTCTCCAAGGCCCTCTTTTCTCTGACTTCCCCCTGAACTAAGGCATCCCAGCCTGGGGCTCTCCTGATGCTGCTTCTATGCTAAACCCTGTCTTGATTCACTGTCCTCAGGATTAATAAACATACCCTCATAGTCACCTGGACCTGTTGTAAAATCTTTCCCACACAAAGTCAAGAGCTCAACTGTAGGTTGGCCCTAGGCAGACCCACTCAGGGCCAGGCCCCTGTCTGGTAACAACAGAAGCAAGTCTGCTTACAGTTAATACAGAAGTTTTAGCAAATTTCTCAGGGATTGGGATTTGAAAATAAAAGTTAATGTAAAAGATAGTTAATGTATAATTGTATACTGTAATTGTATACAACTTTTTTGCTTGTTTAATTTATAAGCTTTTTTCTTTTAATTTTATTTATTTATTTTTAGCAAGGGGGAAGGGAGGGAGAAAGAGGAGAAAGGGAGAGAAACATCATTGTGTGGTTGCCTCTCATTGGCCCCCACTGGGGACCTGGCCCATGACCCAGGCATGTGCCCTGACTGGAAATCGAGCCAGTGACCCCTTGATTCACAGCCCATGTTCAATCCACTGAGCTATACCAGCCAGGGCAAATTTATAACCCTTCTATAATAAACACATATATTTATTTCTAATACCATATACACTATAAAGATGAAAAATTGAGCTTAAGGGGAAAATGCCATGATAGACTAATACATTTATCAGTTTTAAATTAATAAAACATCTTCCTTGTGCAGAGCCTAACCCAATGTATGAGAAACTTCCTGTGTAAAAACACATTCTTGAGCTATCTGGACATATGAAAGCAGCATATGGTGCCAGAACAGTGGGGGATTGCAGATGGGCCAAAGTAGAGGGAAAGGAGGAGGAGGAGGGAAGAGACATTGGAAACTCAGCTGGCAGCAGGCAAGGGGTGAGGTCCAAGAGCAAGCTTGTGGGATACAGCATGGACATAGAACTTGATGGGGTTTCAGAGACCACTGAGTTCCAACCTGAGAAGAAAAAATAATCCTGAGATGTTTTTGATTAAATTACAGTGGGCGGGAGAGTGAGAGAAAGAGCAGTTAGGCTGTTAATAGCTTGGGGGGGTCAGCAACAAAGGCTGCTCACATTCCTGAGTGTGTTTTGGAACTTTGAATTAACCTCCAGGTGGATCTCTCCTGCACTATCTAAAACATAGAACAACCAGGCGCCAGCAAACCCCAGGAGCCTCCTCGTTTTGTTTATACATGAACTTGCCTACCACCAATCCAGAAGGGCAGCAAACACTTCTCCATGCATTCTGCACCTAACCCAACACTCATGCGGCTTCTCCTGCGGCCTTTATCCATAGCCATTGCTAATTCTTTTGAAACAGCGTACATCTTTCTCCCTCTAGTTTATATACTATGAACATTGGCCAACTCCAAGAAGGTGGATATATTGCCTTTTCTACCTGGTGCTGCTGCTGGTGGTCTAGATTTCATGTCCCATGTTCTTTAAAAAAAAAAACCTTTCAGCCATGAAAATTAAAATGAATGTTTACAAACTCTTACTTTTCTTGTGAGGAAACTGGGCCAAAGAGGTATGAGATTCTCCCAAAGTCAGAGCTGGCTCTGTGTCTCCACACCGTCTTCTTACTCAAGTCCCGCAGTCATTCTTCTACATCATGTGGGCCTTTGCTCATCTCAACTTGTGATGGGAACCCTTTCTCCATGCTACCGTTAAGTAGCAATCCTGAACTGTGCTCTCTTCTTTTTCTAAAACAATTGAGAAGAATCATGAGGAAAAAAATATAAAAAGCCTACAAATGACAAAATCTCAAAGATGGAAGGTAAGTCTGTATACAACTTCCTCTTCCTCCTTTATTTCTCTATGCTCGATTCTCCAGCCCATTAGTGACCCCTCATTTGTCTAAAACTCATCTTGTTCAAGGAGGAAGAATTGCACTGTGATTCAGTGGACTCTCATCACCTGAGTTTGAATCTTGGACTCTAGAAATGACATATATGACCTTGAGCTGGTTGCAAAATACCTTTGTCCCTCAATTTCCCCATCTGTTGTATGAGGATAGTGAAATACTACTGACCTCCTATGGTAGCTGAGAGCATTAAGTACTTGTAACTCAGGGAAAATGCTCAGAACAGGGCTGACAATCAGAGTGCTCATTAAGCAATAGAGATGATGATTATTATTTCAACCTCTAATCCCTTGACTGCTGTTGCCTCTGCTGTAAATGGCCAATTCACTTTTCACATCTCAGCTCCACTGGAAGCTTTTCCAGATTTGCACAGACAGACGTGCATAACTTCTTTTATGCTCCTTTGAGCTTGTACACACATCCATTAGAACAATTATATTAGGTTATATAACAAATAAGTCAAATTCATAATTTAAAGCTTAAAATGACTTGTAGCCACTTCTGCTTAAGGACCTTTACTGAATTTGTTAGATGTGAATAGGAAAATAAGTGTCCATGCTATTTTTTTTTTCCATGTAAGGAAGGTCAAGACAGAAATTTCAAGACTCTTGACAGTTTAGCTGGGCCGCTAAAGGGTTGAGGTTAGTTGTTTGGCAGGGCTCTTACTTAAAAGCTCCCTGGATTTGCAAAGGTAAATCCTGAGACAGGTGACAATGGTTGTGGTTGGCAGGGAGCAGTTGGAGAGTTACATTGCTTTGCTTTTGGTTGTCTGATTGAATATAAGAGAAGAAGCTTGCCTACAAGAGCCCAGGAGAAGTGTGAAGTCAAAGGCTTTTGAGGTAGATGAGATCTGAGCGGCAATCTAGCGTAAAACTCAAATCTAACGATGTCAGCTATTTACACAAATCCCACATATTGGTGATGTGTGCATGTGAGTAAGGAAAATGTCTGAGTTATATGACTGTGTTAGTATGGGCAAATTCTCGGTCCTCAATATCATTAACATAACTTGTTGATCAAACAGAGTTGAGTGTATTGCTTAGCACAGTAAGGACGCACACCACCGCAACAGAGCTTTGGGAATGTCTTGCTGGGGAGTGAGCAAGATAAGATTTTACTGAGGACAGATGTTTGGTTCAGTGTGAAAGTGTGCACAGAATAGAGAAGAGATCTATACATTGAACTAATTCAATTTAGTTCAATGTATAGGTCTCTTCTATAAATTGAAATACCTAAGAAGGTATTCAGAGTTAAAGATTACTAGGAAACATATAAGCTACTTTCAGATTTCTTAAAAGAGTAGAAGAGACCCAGGGTTGAATATACGATATGGGCTTTGAGCCATTTGATCTTCAGCCTCCATCAGTATGTCTTCCACCTCACCACTGGCCAATGTCGAAAATGACTTTGCAATTACCACACCCAGTGTGCTCTAATCAGGGCTCTTTCATTGCTAGCCTTATTGTTGTTTCTCTGGTGGTAACATGAGTTCCTCATCTCTCATGTGAACTCCTGCTGTGTTCCTAGTTTGCCTCCTCTTTCATCAGATGTTCCATAACTGGCAGTCAAAGACTTCTGGGGCTTCCCTGCACTTTGTAGGAAAATATTTGGTTCTTGGCATATGACATAGCTCATAATGGACCCTTGGCCCTTATTTATCTCTTTAAATTTCTTGTTTGATGAGCTTTGTTCTTGGACCTTGTGTTCAACTGCATAGAACACCAACACCACCATCTTTTTGGAAAGTATTCTGCCAAATTGTCCCCCTGTTTGGCTAATGACTGATCTTTTAACACTGCTCGAGTGTTCCTCCTCTGGCATTTCTCTCAACAATATTCTGGTAAAATCAGTGATATTCAAAATACTGAACTTAACATGTACAGCATGGGCAATAACCAATCAGAACAGCCACTGGATAGGAACAATTTGATGTTCATTGTAATATATGTTAGCCCTGAGAAAAATCTGACCATCCTTGTGTGATGTGTCCACTGAACACAGCATGCCTGTTTTTGTACTTACCTTTATCCAAGGCCATCTTCTCCCCAGAGTGTAGGCCTCATAAAAATTATGGACCATGTTTATTCATTTCTTTATCTCTAGAACCTAGGCATAATAAAGGCATGCAGAGTTTCTTAATGTTTATTGATATTAAAAGTAACAAACATGAGAGAGGACTGAATGCAGGCTTGGCAAAAAAAAAGGGAAGAAAGGAAGGAAGGAAGGAAAAGAAAGAAAGAAAGAAAGAGAGAGAAAGAAAGAAAGAGAAAGAAAGAAAGAAAGAAAGAAAGAAAGAAAGAAAGAAAGAAAGAAAGAAAGAAAGAAAGAAAGAGAAAGAAAGAAAGAAATTAAAACATTTTACCAGATAAGAAAAGTGAGTATAGTAGAAGCTAAGTATTTTGCCTGGATTCAGACCCAAGACAGTCTATCTCATTCTTGGTAACAGTAACTTATTCTGGGACTGTGAGGCGTGAGTCGCTGTTGCAGCCTCTCCTCCACACACTGTGGTATTCCGGCCTGGTAGTTTGGGTACTTCACTTAAAGGTTCAGCCCATTCATTTTTCTTTATTACTTTCTTCCAATGACACAGAGAGAAATATTAATTTGTTGTTCTACTTATTTATGCAATCATTGGCTGATTCTTGTATGTGCCCTGACCAGGGATGGAACCTGCAACCTTGGCACATGGGGACAACGCTCCAATCAACTTAGCTATCTGGCCAGAGCTATTTTATTTCTTTATCTCTTGGTTCCTTCCTCTTTTCCTTAACTATTCTTTGAAAAAAATTTAAATGAAGAAATGCTTATACATGTTAAAATAATGAAAACAGGGACTCAAACAGATACTTGTAACATCAGCATTATTTGCATTAGTCAAAAGGTGGAAGCAATCCAAATGTCCATCAACAAATGAATAAACGAAATGTGCATATACAATGGAATATTGTTTAGCTATGAACAGGAATGAAATTCTGATGTATTCAACAAGGATGAACTTTGAAAGCCCTATAATGGGTTGACGAACACGTGGAGGTGTGAGGAGAGCGATGCTCTGAGAGGACATGGGAGTTTTATCCCTTTTCCACATACCTTGTCCGACGTACCTCTCTTGTCTGGCTGTTCCTGAGTGACATCTTTTCACAATAAGCTAGATCTAGAGGATACCACCAGGAAGGCTGTCTGCAGCCTGGAAAAGGCCTCGTCAGGACCCACCATGCTGGCACTCTGGTCTCAGACCTGCAGCCTCCAGAACCAACAGTTTTCCTAGGAGAGATTTATTTTGTTCATACAGTAAATTAGCCTGCCCTTACGAAGTACATTCTTCAAAGGCAGCACAGTGCACTAAGCTCATCTTTATGTCAAAGATCACCAAAACAGGCTGAGCTGTTTGACCTTTTATGCAAACGTGCTTCCCATTCTCAGAGAGGATCTGAGTAAGTCGGTGCTACTCTTAGATAAGAAAGAAGGCCCCACTACAAAGAATTTGTATTCGTGGAAAGTAAGGGTATGCAAGGTTGTGTTGAAGGTATTGCCGTCTCAGACACATCTCTCATGGGAGCGTGGTGACATTCTCTCTACAGTCTTGCTGCTTAAAGTTCATGGACCACCACGATCTGTCTCTTTTGGAGCCTGACAAGTCTTCTCAGGCCTTTTCCAGACCACAGGGTCAAGGCCTGCACTGAGCATGGCCCTCCGGTGTCTCTGAACACACATACTTCCGGGAAGCACAGCCAGGGCTACTTTTTGGAGAACAGCTGCCCGGAAGGTCCAGGCTGTAATTTTAATTAGTGCTTATTACCTTTAGCATTTAACATTCTATAAATATTTACACATTTTTTTCCTGTTCAGCTCAGCTAACTCCTCTAGAGGATGCCAATCCTGTAACTGCCATTATACCTAGATGAGTGGCTTTCAGTAAACTGTCCGCAAGAATCAGTGCCGTGGATGCAGGCAGCCACTCAGATGGACATCCCTGTAGAGTTAGTTGTCAACTCTAACACCAAATAAGACTTGTTTCTACTCCTAGCCCACAACAGATACAATTATTAGTAGTTGGCTTGGCTCAAAACCTACCTATTATGTAAATTCTTTTCTGATTATATCCGCCTCAAGTGTTTGTTCCCTTTTTTGAATGTCTGCAGTATATCACTCACTTTGCAATTAAGCACATGCTGCATACCATGACTACTTCTCTAGTTAAATCAAATTATTACTTGTTTTAAGTTGTTATCATATTTTGCTCACTGTATAACCTGTCTTCCTACTTCAGTTAGAAGTTCCTGGTGGACAAAGAACATGCTACTTTTTTATATCCTCTAAAAAGTTTATCTGGCGTGTTTAATAAAATAGATGTCGGGGGGAAAGAAAACATTACTCTAAGTGAAATAAGCCAGATACAAAGGGGCAACTATTGCATAATTCCAATGATATGAGGTACTCAGAATAGGCAAATTCATAGACACAAAAAGTAGAATAGAGGTTACCAGGAGCTTCTGTTTGGGACAGTGAAGAAGTTCTGGAAATCCATAGTGGTGATGGTTGCACATGTGAAAAAACTTAAGGCACTGAATTGCACATTTAAAAATGGTAAATTTTATGTTATCTATATTTTACCACTATTAAAAATAGTATTGTAAAGCATATAGTGTAACAAAAAGTAGCAGTTTCCTTCCATGTACCTCCCATATTCCACTTCTCCCTGGGATAACCATTTTTTACTGTTTTGTTTTTTATGGCATTCACCTCTGTATTTATAAATAAATAAGTAAATATACACACATATACATATATATTTCTAATTCTTGATTTATCACTTTTTGACAATACCTAATTATTTCCTGTTTCGGTTCTTACAATCTTCCCTCTTTTGAGCCCCATTTTTTCAGTAGTGTATCTCTGCCTTTTTTTCTTTGTGTTTGTTTTGGCCACTCTTTTTCATTTTGTAACTTGAATTCTTCTGCTGAAAGACCAGTATCACGTGTCAAGAACAGCATGTGGATGTAGTCCAGACTACTTGATTCCCTACTGAGTACCCTTGTATTTTTCCTAGACTGCAGTGCTGTCCTGAATACCAACTCACTTGTCTGGAGACCTGGCATGAGGCTAAGCTCAGAGCAGTTGTCATATTTTCATGGCTGGACTCTAATCTCTATATTCCACCTGCTGGTTCTGGCTGTGGTCCTGCTTTCAACAGACAGATCTCTCACACTCTGATGCTGCAGCCTGTATGACTTCAACCGGTCCTATTGCCTAGAGATGTCTGCTGCTGTGGTCCGCTCCCCACAATGAATCCCCAAAGATATAGATAGTAGACAGAATCAAGGACAAGTTCACCATGCCTCTTTGTACCCTGTAATTAGTTTCGCTGTGTATCCAGCCCTCAGTTTCCTGGTGCCTTCTGCCTCCCCTTTGGGTCATGGCATGTACGTTCCAAAATGGGTCATAGCTAATCCTTCCTAGTAGGACAGGGCAACCTTTGAAGCCAAGCCAAGGCAAAACGATGCAAAAGAAAAGAAAATGCTTCTCTCTTCTAGCAATCCTGGGGGTTAAACTGAAAACTTGAAAAACTAGGCTGGGGAGAGAAAACCACACATTCACAAGAGAAAACTGTGCTCTGAAGGTTGGGCTTCTGGAGGAAGTAGATGACTAAAATGGACAAATACAGGCAATAGCTACACGAAAATATGGGCTGGAGTTCTGGTTCTGAATCCTTAAACTTTCATTTTATTCTTCTGTAGTAATAATACCTGTCATTCTTTCCTCACAGGGTTACTATAAAGAGCAAATGAAATGATATATGTGAAAGTGTTGGAGCAGATGTGAATCTCAGTGCCAAACATCAGGGGACAGGAGAGTCAACTCTGTTTTTGCACTGCGTGCTCCATTCCCTCTAATAGCAGAGACCTAATTTTGGTCAGTTTGGGGTTCTTGTATCTTCTCTCCTTTGCTTGCACCTGAGTTCCTTGGGGCTTCTGTAATGAAATGCATTCGATATATGGTTTCTTTGGTTTACTTAACCAATATCTGAAGACCTACTACGTGCAAAGCACTTAAGCAAATAAAAAAATGTTGTTCTCGTTCATAAAAAGGAGTCTAGTACTTTGCTCCTCTTTTTTGACTTCACCTTGAATACTTTGTGGTTCATCTAGATATCCAACTTCCTTTTACAGAAAATTTTTCATGTCTTATCTTGCAGACTGTGCACTGTCACATAGAATGTGATGTGAATGGGACTGTAAATGGTTTTGTTCTCTTTATTGTTTGTTTTGTCTTTGTTGTTTTCTTCTGGGACTGCAAACTGAAGCAGTGCCGAACTTCGTCACTATATGTGATCAATCCGTGTGAGACATTTTATTTTTTAATGTTCATTATACCTTTTAAGCATTCCAACAGAGGTGCAATATTTTGGTATTTGTGAGAGAACTTCACAGATATGTGTGTGACTTATTTTTTATTTTTAAAATTTTATTTTTTTAATTTCTTAATTATTTTTTCAGCAGCATGGTATTGCAGAATACGTAGGCTTTAGCAGCCCAGAGTCCTGATTCAAACCCCAGTTCCTCTACTTGCTGTTTCACATCAAACAAGCTGTTTAACATCACTGACCTTTTATTTATTTATTTATTTATTTATTTTCTATTGAATTTATTGGGGTGACATTGGTTAATAAAATTATAGGTTACAAGTGTACAGTTCTACAGTATATGATCTGTATATTGTATTTGTGTTCACCACCCCAAGTCAAGTCTCCTTCCATCACCATTTATCCCCCCTTTACCCTCTTCTACCTCTTCTATTCCCCTTCCCTCTGGTGTCATTATAAACAAAGAAGTAGAAATAGCAAATAAAGTTATACAGGAGTACTATTTTCAGGCATTTCTCATTAGCTATTCCTGTAACTAACTAGTGGTCTGTATTCTGAGGGTGACATTGAATATTGAATAAATGTACTCTGAATGCATGAATGAATAAAAGAATAAAGATTAAAAAAGGAGGTGATGAGAAATTTATATTAGTTACCTTTGTTCTTTCGTGGTTTAAATGATTGCTGGTTTTAAATGATTCACCCCAGGTCTGGCTTCCCCTTCCCCCACCTCCGCCACAACAAAAAGTTGGCTGTTGTTCAGAGTATCCGCTCAGAGTTCATTGTCTAAGGCACAGTAGTCTCTTCTTGCCCTTCTGATTGTTTTCCAGGCTGGACCACCAGCTTGGGTCACCTTTCCGACTTCCGTTCTCCAGACTGCTTGTTCTAGTCTTCAGAGAGCTCATGGGATTGCCTGGCTCCACAAGGTGAAATTCCTGACGTGGTTCTGAAAGGGGAGGGTGCTGGAGGATGGACTGGGGTGCTTAATTCAGTGCCTTAGGCGAACAGAGAGAGGCACTCTGGAAATCTAAGGGGACTGAAGAATAGGGGGTAAAGTGAAAGTTTTTAAAGAAGAATAAGAGGGTGTATAATTTAATCCAAAGTGAGTGGGAATTTTCTGAGTACTCCGTGAACGTGGTTGCGTCCTGTGGGTCTGCCTCCCCACTCACCTGTGAGAAGCACCAACCTGGCTGGAGCCGTTTGCTGTCTTTTTCTTGCTGTTTATTATCTCATTGACCTTTCACTATGGATATATGTCATTGTCTGGGTAAAAACATCTTTAGTAGATGTTCATTCCCTAAAAGCTATGTTTGGAGTGCATTCTTGGCCCTGAGGAGCCTGGCCGTTCTTAAGCAGTGAGTCTTCTTTCCCTACAGGAACATCAGAGTGCTGCCATTTCCACACCACCCCTTGGCCTGCCAGGGAGAAGCCTCTGCCATTTTTCATGTGGCCTCATCTGCTGAAAATGCTCTCTTCCCATTTCCCTCCCTACCCGTTCCTCTGAAGCCTTACCAACTTCCCAAATCTTGGTGATTTTTTTTTTACAGGCTGGGCCATTTGCTCTGAACACCTTCAGATCAAATAATCTTTGCACCTAATGTGCTTCATTACCTGAGACCTGACCCCTGTCACACTGGCTTCCCAATTTTTTGAGCAGAAAGGTTTTTCCTTGTAATAAGTATATCACATGCTTATTTTAGAAAAATTAGAAAACGAAGATAAGCATAAGGAAGAAAATTGAAATCACTTTTACATCCATCATTTTTTAAAACCCTGCTTCAAGTAGAAACATTTTATGGATTTTCCACAAGATAGTGGCATTTTTAGTATCTTGACTGAAAAAATATATAATGGACACAAAATTACCATGATATCAGGAATGCTTTTAAACATATTTATACTTTCTTGTCATGATAATGTTACCCATACTTCGGCAAAACAGTAGTTCACATATGACGGGCTATCTTTTCTGGGTTGCATTTCGATTTTGTTAACATCTGTTTTCAGGGCCCTCTGTGTATTCTGGATGGCCAAGCTTTCTTTTTAATGGAATTTTGTGTCATTGAGCCAGAGATTTATAATCTCTAAAAAAAACTAGGCAAATATTTAAATATGTATCTACCTATATAACATTTGCATAGCCATGCATATTCATAAATATTTTGTTTTATACACAATTTACATTATGTCACATTTGCATAATATGTATAAGAATAATGTGGTTGACCGACCAGTGAAGGTCAATGTCTCTCAGCCAGCTAATGAATGGTTCAAAATTACAGTTATTGCTACTCTGTTGATGTTTTTGAATATCTAGCAAGAGTAGCAGAAGATTTTTAAAAAAATACTATTTTTGTGCAAGGAACATCTTCCATGCTAAAAAAGTTTTCTTTTGTCTGTAAAAGCTGTGCAGTCTGTTCTAAATGTCCCTCTTGGTGAGCTTGGGCCTATAGCCAGCACACTGTCTCCATGGCAACCCTCTGGGGACAGACTGGATGAGCGGCCCCTGCACCATGTGTCAGGTCAATCCAAGGCAACAGTGGAGCTGCGGTCTAAGGAAAACAGGCACTGTGACTCTGATCCTTCTCCTTGGAGCAAAGGGGAGACCCAGAGCACTAGCAAAACTGGGTTTCAGTGAGAGCTCAGTCCAAAATTTGGCTATGGGAACATCATGACCACACTACCAAACCAGTGAATCTATGCTGCCCTAGGCTTGCGCTGTTCAACCACTGTTTGAGGAGTTGTGTGGATTAGTCTGAATGCCAGCAGGATAATAGAATCGTTCCAGTTCTAAAATTAAAGCCTCCCTTAAGAGCAAACGAACTCCCCCTGCCTCATACATACAGACACAGACACACATATACGTACTTCTAGTGCCTTCTAGTTCTTACTGACTGGGAATAGCAATAAGAATGAGCAAATGAGAAAGTTAGAGAAGATAAATGCAAAACAGTGATCCTGGTTGCAGGAAAGTAATCCATAAAGCAGATAATACAGAGTTTAGTTTAATCCTTTATAGAGCTGCCTTCTTTCAGATTTCTCATCGCATAAATGCTCAACAGGATTAAACTAAGCACTTTTGAAGTTTCATTAACATGTTTAATCTGGGAAGTTACTATTAATGCTCTAAGGGATAATTTACTAAATTAAGTCCTTGTGGCAGAGAAAACAACAATGAAGCTACTAAAAGCCTTAATGTTTTAAATAATTATATATATATATATGCATATTTATATGGACAATATGTGTAATTAATGCCAGTTTACCTCTTCTAACAGAAATAATTCTGGTGTTTCAGACAAAGGAGAAGACGAAGACCACCGCAAACAATCTATTTTTTCCCTCTAGAAAATTCTACCCTATTTTCTCTCTGATATTGTATTATTTTGGTTCTCTTGAGTAACTCACTGTCTCCAAAAATTTGCTCCATAAAAACTTGATTTCACAAGGTAATATTTAACAAAAGTTTCTTTTATTAAAGAAGTCTAGGAAGTTCTGCATACAATACTCATCTTGAAAATTCACAATGCACATGAGTGTATTAACCACCTTAAAATTTTTGTATGTTAAGGAAAAATCCATTTAACTTTGATAAGTAGCTCATTTCTAAGATGTATGTAATGGGATCACATTAAAATATTTCCAGATGTTTTTCCATATCAATTGATTTAGGGTACCCACCCACCTTTTGGGGGGAGGTTAAAAGGTATTTATTTTTTCTCATTTTTAATGTTTTACATCATTATTTTTTAATTGTATTTTCCCTTACCATTTATCCCCTCTGTACCCTCTTTCACCTCCACCCACCCCCACCCCCTGCAATCACCACACTGTTCAGGGTTCCCACCTTTTGAGGCAATGAGTTCCAGTGCTTCAGGAGGATAGTATGAACTAGAAGGTTAAGTGCATTGCTTTGACTGTCAAATAATATTTGCTTTTTCCCCTTATGAAGGAATACTATTGAACAGCAGGCTTTGTTAAAAGTTGAGATTGTAATGTACCACAGTTAGGTCTAGAGGATGATGTAAAGTAGCATGAGCCTTAGTGAAGAAAGCCTGAGCTTTCTGGAAGGAGGAGTGTGGAAAGAAGACAATCAAAGGAAGAAGAGTGGTCAGATGTGGGTTCAGGGGCTTCGCCTTTAGGCTCAGATCTCATGGCAGAGCATTGCTTGGTAGATCTGGGGTGAGGAAAAGTCAAAGCAGAGGGCCTTTTGCACCATTTCTAGGTCAGAACTCTGGGAGAATTATTATTATACTAACTGCACCATTGGGAAGGGTGGTGTAAGAATACAAATAGTCATGTGGAGCGTTTGGGTAGGCACTGAGTCTAAATGAGCAATTTTGAACATCTTTTAGTTCCCAAATGGTACATAAATGTCCTAGGGGTTTCTCTAAGACCTCTGGGAGAAGAGGAAAACAGGTGAGTGTGGGGGCCCCTGTCCTGGGCGCCAGATGTGGGGGGGGTACTCCATCCGCAGAGCCCCATCCCTCCGTCACGGATAAAAATAAAAACTACCAAGACATGATTGCTTGGGGAGGAAAGGTGGTCAAATTCTCAGAGGAGGATGACCCAGAGCCCCATCCTCACTAGGCTTTTATTGGGCTCAAATACACGGGAATACAGGTATGTCAGGTGACAAGGATCAAACAATGGTTAACATTTCAAAGCAATCTGAGGGCTTAATCTGAGTCAGTGTTTGTCAGGAAAGGGGGTTGCCAAACTCTGGGAGACATACTCATTTCCTCCTGGGACCCTTATCATTTAAATGAGAGCACTCTTAGCAAAGCACGTTTCACAGGACTTTAGGAATTCTTTCTTATGCCCAATCACCTAGGGAGCTGTCCTGGCCCGTACAGGGCTGCACCACTCACCCCCACAGTTTCAGGCTTTAAGCCTATTAGGAAGCAGGAGACAGCTCCCAGATGGAAATGAGAACTCGGGCTATGTCAGAATAGCTGGGGGGCGAGGGTCCATCACATCCTCTTTGCTGCAGCCCCCCCCCCCCCCCCCGAGTCCTTCCATGAGGCCTCCCAAGTGGTCGCATCTGGCTTAGGTTGCTCCTCCCATGAGGAGTCTTACCTGTCATTGACTGCCAACCAAGCATTGGGGCCAGAGATGGATGAGGCAGAAGCAGTACTCCTGCCAGGGAGATAAGCTTTGTCTCCTTAGTAGGTCACGTCCTCTTGACGAACAGACCCAGATGAAGTGGGTCCCTTGGGCTCTTACACAGCCCACCATGGGGTGAGGGTTACAAGTCCTGAAACCAGGCTGAACGGTCCACAACAGGTGAGCAGAGAGAGCACATAGGCCTACTGCTGAAGATGACTGAGGTTGGTTACTGCACAAGATGACCCATTGCAGAGGCCAGTGGAGGGCACTGGCCAGCAAGAGGTCCAACTGAGTGCGTGGTGGGGGTTCCAGAGTGGCGTGAGGCTGGGTCAGCAAGGGATGACACCTGCTCCTGACTAAGCCAAGAGACCAGGTCTTGCATTGACCAGCTGCGGACATCTTCTGTGGCTCTTAGCAAGCTGACTAGTGCCCAGGAAAACAAGAGATGTCTCTGAGAAGACCAGAGGAACTGAAAAATGATACAAAAAACTCTTGTCCGCTGTTGTAAGAAATGTAAACAGCGATGTGCTGGTAACAGTCCTGACCTATAATAGCATGTGACAACTTCTGTGCTGCAAGACATCATGCCTGATTTCAATCTGCCAACATGGTGTCACTGAACTCAGAGTTGGAAAGATATGTGTTTAATGGCCTCAGATTACATGTAAACCCCACTTTCAAATACAGCTTATGCCTGGATGCCAAATTAAGAAGGGGTAGGGAGAGGAAATGCAAGTCTGATTGAGTATCATCTGAAAAGACTCAGACATGAACTACTAATAGGCCAGTGAACGTTTCCCACCCCTTTCAAGGCACTTACTTAGCTCAGTGCGAGATTATCAACAAAATAATATGGCGGGTGGGGATGACAGTTTTTTCAAACATCCGAGTGTTAAATTTTTAAACCCATTTCATTATTTGAGCATGGAACGTTCCCCCTACTCTATGTTACCATTGTGAATTCCTCTTTCTTCACCCCCATTGACTAAATAGCTTTCCACAAATGGTCTCAGGCTCAGAATTTGGGCTCAAGGCTCAGGTCTCTTTTCTTTTTCTGTCCTCCCTTATGTCTCTGCTGTGAGTGTTTAAATGTATATATATTTTCAATGAATTTATGAGTCTATATCTCCTGTGTGACACCACCTCTAATGCTCAATCAAATCATCTTGTACATTTTGTCTTGGTTCGCTGGCATCTGATCAAACAGGTATACTGTACTGAGAACCAAGTCTAGTATTTTCATGACTCTCAAGTTATTCTCCACTTTCCCAGATTAATTTTTCCACTATTAGGACCATCTTTGTTCCTTCCTTTCACACGTACTTACTTCTAAGCAATGTTTCTTTCACATTTAACCCTTATTTTCCATTCCCATTGCCACAGCCCTAGTTCAAACATTAATGACCTCACATCTAAATAGCAGTCTTTGTATTTGGTGATTCTTTACTTTGTTTAAAAATATATCTTTTGTAAATCACTATTTTATTTTATTTTATTATTAAAAATTTTAAAGTATAGTTAAGCCAGAACAAACAAAAAAGTCAAAATAATCTCAAAATCCTGCTGCCCAGAGATGATACTCTTTGTTAATCTCTTGGTCATTATTATTTCAGGTATTTTGAATGTTAATATGTGTCTATATGTGTGTGTGTGTGTGTGAGGGGAGAGTGAGCATATAATCAGATTCATATCTGAAATATAATTCACATACACTAACAGTATCATTCATTGTCCTTCCAGGTACTATTCTAAGCAGTCTACATATATCATCTCCTTAAGTATTTGTAAAATTCTATGAAGTAAATATGATTACCCTCATTTTACAGATGAATAAACTGGGACTGAGAGAGTCCTACATAAATGGTTAGGTGGAGGAACTAAGGAAGCTTGATGAATCCCAAACCTGTGCTTTTATCACTACAACATAACACAGCTATGCGATCACATTGTGTATGCTGCAGTTAATGAACTTTTTAATTTAACGACATAATGTGACTATTTTTAATGTTAAATACACATTTTATGAGCATGGGTTTGTGGAGGAGGAACAAACTTTACCTTCCAGGTTCTTCTGGCTGATCTAGTAATCAAATACACAGATTAGCAAGAGAAAATAACCAAATGTAAGACATACATACATATGGAAACCCCACACATATGGGACAGTCAGAGACCCCACATCAGAAGAGGTTCAGAGATAGAAAAGGGAATTCAAGTTAATAAGACATTCTGAGCTAGGGATGAGGCAATGCACCTTGGGGGCTTCAGAGTGTCATTTCAGGAAGATAAGAGCAGGTATTTAGTAAATAAAAGTTTGCCCTGCCAGATAGGTGCGTCCCTCTAATTCAAATTCTTCTAGACAGTTGTAGGTGGGGGGCAGAAGTTTCTTCTGCAACTAGGGCTAAAGTTGCCTTTAGCTCAAAACAATCTGCATACTATAGAGGCACATCTTGGGGTGACTTGTTCTGGACCCCCACAGGATTATAGTATGTATATTTTATCTAACTAAACTTTTACTTTCGTGTGTGTGTGTGTGTGTGTGTGTGTGTGTGTGTGTAATGTGAACATTTTTATATCAAATATATGTTTAGAAATTGTAACACAGTATTCCATTGGATGGCAATAACATACTTCATTTATTTAACTGCCCATTGATAGATATTTAGTTGTTTACAGTTTTGTACTATGAGAAACAAATTTAAATGAATACTTGTGTATATACATCTTACTGAATGATGGGATGATAAGCAACTTTTATGCTTAGGTGAAATTTTCAGTATTGAACACATATACACAGGACACATGGATGGTGTGGGATGGTGTCAAGAGTGCAAAGAAAATGAGGGTGAGCCACAGCTGCAGGCCTGGGGGCTGCGGCCCAGGTCACACGCTGCTGTGTTCCAGCATAGGCCACAGGGATGTGAGAATTCTAGATTCAAACCTGGCTTTTTGTGTCCACTTGAAGTTAGACTGGAAACAGTTTTAATGAAGATGAAGAAGAAAGAGGACAATTCTAAACTTGTGGTTGCATGATCTGGTTGAATACTTGCAGAAGCAGGGAGGTTACTATTTTTCCAAACCTCCCAATTCTCTTTGTGTCTGCTTCTAACATTTTGGGGTCCCTGAGTGAGATGCATATACCATGTGCCCAAATATTTAAAATAAGCCTTTTAGGCAAAAAAAAAAAAAAAAAAAGAGTTGTTTTTTTCCACTCTTGGAGCTATCCCATGCTATGAGGTGTCTCACTTGCATGTGGGTGAACATCTCACCTTGCAAGTCTGAGGTCTGTATATTCTCCCCCTGTGCTCCCTAGACTTGGATGCCCATATTAGCATATATTAGAAAGGAATGTGCCATTTAAGAAATTATAAGATCTTAGAAATGATTTGGGAGTATGTATGAGAATGAGATTATTTCCAACTGGTGGAATAGTTCATGAAAGAAGATGACTCCCGCCGATGAAAATGGAGGAGATAGAGTGTGTGTGAGGTGTGGGCAGAAGCAAAGGAGTGTGTGAGTGACGGCGTGAGTGAGTGAATAGTGAGTGTGGTGAGAGTACTGGTAGGGATTTTGTGAGACAAGAGCACATGTTAGGCTAGCAGGACTCAAAATGATATGTAAGGAGTTGGAACTTCATCCTGCATGTAGAGGGGAGTTATTGAGTTTCTGAGCATGGAAATGACACAGTTGGTTAGATATGTATTTTGGGCAGCCAACTTCTGTAGCAAAATTTAAAATGAATTGTAGATAGTTGAAGACCAGTAAAGCAACTGAATGTTCCTTCAAATATCCTTCCCCTGAACTTTGCCTCACAATGTTCCTTCACAATACTAGGATGGGAATGAGTTTCCAGGCAGTATGTGAGGAACTCTGGGAAGACAAATGGTGAGCTTAATGCTGATTCCTGGGTCTACCATCATACAGCACACAGAGCAGAGGATTAGAAGCAATAACAACTGAGACACCTTTAGAGAATGTCCAGGCTTATTAGTGTAAAACCCATACAATTTGTGAAAAGGTTTTCAGTTTTGACAAGGCTTGGCAATACACTTGGTGGCAAGTGTGCAAAGGGGTGTGTGTGTGTGTGTGTGTGACATTGTGTATGCAGAGATGCCAACACTCTGGACCTTGTTTGCTATTGATAACATTTGCAGAGGGACATCTCTGTGCACTGAACAAGTTCATAGAAATCCGAGAGAAAGAAAATGATAGTTGCCTTCGGGATCCGGTTTGGAAATCTGAAAACATTGCAAAACAAAATCTGTGTATGCATGGGGAAAATAAAATAAAGTATCTAGCAACTGATTATATGATGTGACTCTGGGCATAATTGTGGACTTAAAATTACATATTATTGATAAGGAACTATAATTATAATCTTTCCATGAAATACATTTTTCCCCATACTACCTGTAATCACCTCTTTGAGGCCATTTGTGGAAGGTCAAATCATTGAACCAACTTGGTCCGTTGGTCACAGCACAGAGCTGTGAGCTGGTGACAGTCATCTCCAGCTATCAAACATGCACAGTCACATGCTGTGGAGAAATGTTTCGGCATTTACAGGGTAAAGCTCAAATACTGCCTATAAAGCTTTACAGTTTACAAAAGGCATGTGGTTTGGGTTTGTTGTCTTATCTATCTGCTTTGTGAAACTGAATGCAGACCTGTTGAAGATTTAGGTGTTGTCTTCCCTCAAGTTACATCCTTATACTTGACCTACGCAACACCATTTCCTTTCTTCCTTGCCGTAAGTCTCTAGTCTTTACTCAGCTCCATGTCTTGTCCTGCTGGCCTCGTCCTCACGCCTCTCTGTCCTCTAGAGTTTCTAGTGTTTCCCGCCTGCTAAAGAAGGAAGGTCTATAAAGCAGAAGGCTGACAGTCAAGAGACTTCAGGTCTTATAATCTCGGCTCTGCCACTAACTAGCTGCCTAACTTTGGGCAAGTACTTCCTCTAAGTTTCCTTTATCAAAACAAAGTGGAGCAGGAAATAGATGATCTCCATGTACTCTTCAGTTCTGACATTTGTGACTCTAAGAAACATGCAGTGTAATTATTATAATAACAGCCATGAGAGATAACAAAAGGAAACCTGTCCAAAATATGAAGTGTTTTTGTGGCACAGTGATGTCATGAATGCTGCAAAACACTCCACATGAATAAGTTTTCTTAGATTTTTTATGAAGTTCTTTTCTCGCATCACCCTTAAAAACTGTTCATAAATGAAGCAGTTTACTGTTTTTTTTTGTGTGTGTGTGTGCATGTTTGTTTTATCACTATGCACTAGGCTGCTCTATTAAAGGTTGTTCTAGCCACTGATAATATATGCTAACATTTCTTGTTGAAGAATATTCTGGGACCTAGCTGGTGTTGCAGTTACTGAATCTGCAGGAGTGGGGTCCAAGATAGATTTGTTTTATACTAGACTCTGTTCTGCATCAAATAACAGCTGAAACAACAGCTATCCCAAAACCAAACATTTAGGAGGACACGACTTACTGCAAAACACCAACAAACAAAAAAACCCTGGGATTTGGAAGCTGAGACCTGGGTTTTAGTCCTGAATTGAACAACTCATAGTTTATGCCCAAATCCAGTTGACTTACAACACAAATTCTTAGCATTATATTTACTATTTTCCCATTAAATAATCTTTACAGAAAATGTGATGTAATTTCTAGTCAAGAAATAGAGTAATAGTAGTATCCATAAAAACAAAAGCCATTTTATAGAAGTTATTAAGCAAAAATCAATAGGAACATTTAGATTTGTGATCCAGGGAGGAGTTATATTTGACAGAGAGAATGCCTGGTTAATGAGATTTAGGCTTGAATGGGAAAAGAAATAAAAGTCACAAGTCATTTGAGGGAAGGTGATGAGAAGTAATGATTATACTATTGACCCTGGGGAGGGTAGCAAAATTTTTGTGGACATGCCTAATAGGAAATCGAACATAAAACCTGGACCTCTAGTGGTCATTTGTGCAGAAATTTTAACTGAAGCCCTCTTAGTAGATCTCTTAGAGAGAGAGGGTATAGAGTACATATTTTCAGACTTTAGAAGGAATGAGAATATCTTAGAGTGGCTGGCCCTGACCTCAGAGATTCTGACTCAGTGGGCTTAGAATAGGACCTAGAAATCTGTATATTCCACTAGCATCCTAATGATTTTGATGCAGGTGGTCTGTGCCCCATTCATTCAGACAGTGGTTCTCAAACTTTAACATGCATCAGGATCACCTGGAAGATTTGTTAAACCACGATGACTGGGCCTTAACCCTAGGCAGGGGTGTCAAACTCATTTTCATCAGGGGCTACATCAGGCTTGTGGTTGCCTTCAAAGAGCCAAATGTAATTTCAACTCCTTAACAGTTAAGGAGTAGTTACATTTATACAGTCATTATTTCGGCCCTTTGAAGGCAACCATGAGGCTGATGTGGCCCCCGGTGAAAATGAGTTTGACATCCCTGCCCTAGGGTTTCTGGTGTAATAGGTCTGGCGTGGGGCTAGGTAATTTGCCATTCTTTTTTTTTAACCTCACCCGAGGACATGCTTATTGATTTTAAAGACAGGGTAAGGGAAGGAGAGGGAGAGAAACATCAATGTGAGAGCAAAACATTGATCAATTGCCTCTTGCATGTGCCCCCACTGTGGACCAAACCCACAACCCAGGCATGTGCCCTGACTAGGAATAAAATTCACAACATTTCGGTTTACAGGATGATGCTCTGAACAACTGAGCCACACTGGCTAGGGCTAATTTGCCATTCTAACAAGGCAAATGCTGATGTTCTGGTCTGCGGACCACACTCTGAGAGCCTATGCCTAAGAATACACTGAAAAAAGGAAGAACGAAGCTGGAAGCATCATGCTTCTGATTTCAACCTATATTACGATGCTATCATAATCAAAACAGTATAGTACTGTCATAAAAACAGACATTTTGACCAATGGAATGGAATAGAGAACCTAGAAATAAATCTGCACATTTGAAGTGAGCTACTTAGACAACAAGTTGAGTCATGTTTGTTTGTTTTTTCCTCTTAAATCCACTCTCTTAAATTCTGTCTTTTAATTAGTGCATTTAGGCCACTAATGCTTAATGTAATTATTGATATGTTCAGAGTAAGTTTGCCAATTTATTTACATTTTGTTTTTTTATGGTTTCATTTCTCCATTTACTTTTTTCCCAGTACTCCTCGGGACTATGTGAACATTTTTAGAATTCTATTTTGATTTATGTATAGTGTTCTGAGTGTATCTTATTGTATATGTTTTTTTAGTTCCTGCTGTAGATATTATATGTATAAAATTTATACAAGTTTACCTTGTTGACAATTTACCAATTTAAGTGAAATGTTGAAGCATTACTTACCTCTATGTTCATCTCACATTTTAATGTAATTATCTTAATATTTTTCTCTATGCAAATTTTTAAATTATTAATTTTTGTGGGTTTATTTATTGTATTTTATTTTTTTAAATTATTTTATTGTTGTTCAATTACAGTTGTCTGCATTTCTCCCCCACCAGTCCTCCCCACCGCAGCCAAACCCACCTCCCTCCCTTGCTTCCACTCTCCCCCTTGGCTTTGTCCATGTGTCCTTTATAGTTGTACCTGAAAACCCATCCCTCCATTATCCCCTCCCACTTCCCCCCTGGTTACTGACATACTGTTCTTAATTTCAATGTCTCTGGTTATATTTTGTTTGCTTTTTTCTTTTGTTGATTAGGTTCCACTTATAGGTGCGATCATATGGTACTTGTCTTTCACTGCCTGGCTTATTTCACTTAGCATAATGCTTTCCAGTTCCATCCATGCTGTTGCAAAGAGTAGGAGCTCCTTCTTTCTCTCTGCTGTGTGGTATTCCATCATGTAAATATACCATAGTTTTTTTGATCTGCTCATTTACTGATGGGCACTTAGGTTGCTTCCAGCACTTGACTATTGTAAATTGTGCTGCTATGAACATTGGGGTGCATAGGTTCTTTTGGATTGGTGTTTCAGGGTTCTTAGGATATAATCCCAGCAGTGGAATTGCTGGGTCAAAAGGCAGTTCCATTTTTAGTTTTCTGAGGAAATTCCATATGTTTTCCACAGTGGCTGCACCAGTCTGCATTCCCACCAACAGTGAACTAGGGTTCCCTTTTCTCCACAACCTCGCCAGCACTTGTTGTTTATTGATTTGTTTATGATGACCATTCTGACACTTGACATACATTATTATATTAGTTTCAGGTATACACCTCAGTGATTAGACATTACATAATAAGTGATCATCCAGATAAATCTCACACCCATCTGACACCATCCATAGTTGTTAGACTATTATTAACTATATTTCCTATGCTGTACTTTACATCCCCATGACTATTCTGTAATAATCAATGGGTACTTCTTAATCCCTTCACCATTTTCACCCATTCCTCCAACCGCTCTCCCATCTGGCAACTGCCAAACATTATCTGTATCTCTGATTCTGTTCCTGTTCTGCTTGTTTGTTTCTTTATATTCAGTTGTCGACAGACATGTATTTATTGCCATTTTATTGTTCATGTTTTTTATTTTCTTCTTCCTTTTAAAGAAGACCCTTTAACATTTCATATAATACTGGCTTGGTGGTAATGAACTCCTTTAGCTTTTTCTTATCTGTGAAGCTCTTCATCTATCCTTTGATTCTAAATGATAGCTTTGCTGGGTATAGCAGTCTGGGTTGTAGATCTTTGCTTTTGATCACTTTGAATATTTCTTGCTAATCACTTCTGGCCTGCAAAATTTCTGTTGAGAAATCAACTGACTGTCTTATGGGAACTCCCTTGTAGGTAACTAACTGCTCTTCCCTTGCTTCTTTTAAGAGTCTCTCTTCGTCTTTAACTTTTGGCATTTTAATTATGATGTGTCTTGGTGTATGCCTCTTTGGGTTCATCTTGTTTGGGACTTTTGAAACTTCCCAGACTGTATGTCTATTTTCTTCAGAAGATTAGGGAAGTTTTCTGTCATTATATTTTCAAATAGGTTTTCAATATCTTGCTCTCTCTCTTCTTCTTTCAGCAACCCTATCATGTGAATGAATGTTGGAATGCTTGAAGTTGTCCCAGAGGCTCCTTACACTATCCTCTTATTTTTTTTTTTTCATTCCTTTTGCTTTTTGCTGCTCTAATTGGGTGTTTTTCTGGCTTCTTTATGTTCCAAATTGCTGACTTGATTCCCAGCCTCATCCCCTGTACTGTTGATTACCTGTAAATTATTCTTCATTTTAGTTAGTGTATCCTTCATTTCTGACTGGTTCTTTTTTACACTGTTGAGGTTCTCATTGAGTTCATTGAGCATTCTTACAATGAGGGTTTTGAATTCTGCATCTAATAGATTGCTTGTCTCCATTTTTTTAGTTCTTTTTCTGCAGTTTTGTTCCTTTTTTTCATTTGAGCTATGTTTCTTTGTCTCCTCGTTTTGACAGCCTCCTGTGTTTGTATGTATTAGGTCAAGCTGCTATATCTCCCAGGCTTCATAGAGTGTCTTAATGTGGTAGGTGTCCTGTAGAGTTTTGTGGCACATCCTCTTATTTCATCCAAGCTGGGTGCTTGATATGGTCTAAAGTTGTCCAGTAGGTGCACTGGCTCTGGAGCTCCCAGGAGGTGCAGGCTGAGGTTAGCCACAGCCTGTGTTCTGCCCGGGGCCACCCAGCATGAGCTATAAAGAGATGTGCAGATGGCTACTACTTGTGCTGGGCTTGGAACTACACAGGCAAGGTCAAGTTGTGAACCATGGCTAGCTGCTGCTAGTGCTGGGCCTGGGGCCACTTAATGAGAGTTACAAGGCTCACTGAGGCCAGATGGCATTTGTTTGAAATATATAAATTTTGAAGTATTAGACAGTATTATAATTTTTTTCAATTACTCACTGGAGGACTTGTTTGCATTGATTTGAGAGAGAGAGAGAGAGAGAGAGAGAGAGAGAGAGAGAGAGAGAGAGAGAGAAAGAGAGAGAGAGACATTGATTGGTTGCCTCCCATACATACTCCAGCCAGGAATTGAACCCACAACCTAGGTACAAGGGGAGACCCCTCAAAATCCAGAATTTTCTTGTGGAGGGTGGGCCCCTTTTAGTATAGGCTTCCCTGGCTATGTGAGTGTTCTAGGAACCCAGCTGTATCAGTGTACCAGCTGGTACTGTTGTAAGGGGCTGCATTCAGCTTCAGTTAATTTTTCTGAAGACTCTTTGAATGCATTTGCCTGTTTCACGATGGGGGATTTATGAGCGCACCTGCCCACACTACACTGAGTGTTCAGCAGTTTTTGACCAAAAACAACATGATCCCCATACCCCACACTCCTTATTCCCCTGATGTTGCCCTGAGTGACACTTTTTTGTTTGTTTCCTTGGATGAAAAATCCTTCAAAGAGAACATTTTGCTGATGTGGAAGAGGTAAAAC
Source organism: Glossophaga mutica (assembly GCA_039655065.1). Taxonomy (NCBI): domain Eukaryota; kingdom Metazoa; phylum Chordata; class Mammalia; order Chiroptera; family Phyllostomidae; genus Glossophaga; species Glossophaga mutica. The sequence goes on from CM077308.1 coordinate 67,503,370, forward strand.
AAAAAACAGCAGAAGCACTAAAAGGCATCAAAATTGATGAGTTTAAAAACAGTTTAGAGCAATGGAAAAAATTATCAAAATGTGTATTGCATCAAATGGAGAGTACTTTGAAGGTGACTGAAGTTTCAACATGTAAGAATAAATACACAATTTTTTATAAATAAGTTCCAGGTTTTTGGGGGTTCCCCCTCATATATGCCCTGAATGGGAGTCAAATTGGCAACCCTCTGGTGCACAGAACAATGCTCCAACCAACTGAACCACACAGCCAGGGTGACAGCATTATAATTTTTGCTTCAACTGTCAAACATAATTTAGAAAACTCAAGAGGAGAATTAAAGTCTATTATATTTACCCATATTTTTGCTCTTCATGTGTTCTTCTTTCTTGCCTGATATTCCAAGATGCCTAACTTGTATAATATTTTTTCAGTTTAGAGAATTTCCTTAGGATATGCTTTTAAGATAGTTCTACTGGCAACAAATTCTCTTAGCTTTCTTTCATCTGAGAGTGTCTTGATTTCCCTTTTATTCTAAAAAAAATAGTTGCATATGATTTAGAATGCTGGGTTGACAGTTCTTTCAGTACTTAAACTGTGACATACCCTTCTGGCCTCCATGGTTTCTAATGAGAAATTTGCTGTCATTATGCTGATTTTATGCTTATAGGTAAATAAGCTTCTACTTTTCTGCATTCGATATTTTTCTTTATTTTTTAGGAGTGTAAAATTTTAGGAATTGAATGTATTTTGGTGTAGATTTCTTTAGGCTGACCTTGTTTGGGATTTAGTCTGTTTTTTGAATTTGTAGGTTTATGTCTCTTGCCACGTTTGGGGGAAATTTCAGTCTTTATTTCTTTGCCAGCTGTACTTCCTTTCTCCTCTCTTTCAGGAGCTCAATGACACAGATGTTCTCGTCCCCCAGGTACCTATGGTTCTACTCACTTTTTGTTTCTATCTTATTTTTTCTCTGTTGTTTGGTTCAAGCAATTTTTATTGTTCTATCTTCAAATTCACTGATTTTTCCTTCCTCTCCCTTCTGCTGTTGAGCCCTTCCACTGAGTTTTATTTTTTTTTACTTTACTATTGTATTGGTTAGCTTTAAAATTTCCATTTTGTTCATTCAAATTTAAGCCTTTGGAGTCTTCACTAGTACTCTCCAAGTTTTTGCTGATACATTTATTTTTAAACATATTTTAACTGTATAATTGATTGTTGAAGTGTATTAATAATGTCTGCCTTAAATTGCTTGTCAGACAATTCTAACATTTGAGTCATAGTGGTGTTTGTATCTTTGATTGTTTTTCCTTATTCAGTTTGAGATTTTCCTGGTTCATGGTATGATAAGTGATTTTTCAATTGATACCTGGATATTTTGGGCATTATGTTATATGACTCTGGGTCTTATTTTAAACCTTGTGTTTTAGCAGGTCTTTTCTGACACTTCTCTGGTGGTTGAAGAGATGACATCCTGTTCCTGCCAGGTGGGGGTAGAAGTCTGGGTCTGCACTGATGCAGGGGGAGGAGAGGCTTTCTGTTACTGCTGGGTGGATGTGGCAATTCAAGAACCCCCTTAGACCGCTGTTGATTCCACCTTGCTGGGAGGAAGAGAGACATCTCATTGCTACTCCCCATAGGTCTCCCATTGACACAGTGCGGGGCGATGGGGACATGGCCTGTTATCACCCATCGATGGAGCAAGTCCTGACTCTTTCATTAGCTCTCCTTTGATAGCACCCCTGCAAAAGGGGAGCAGTGCCTTTTTTCTACTGGGTGGGTATAGAAGTCTAGAGATCATTCCTCACATGATCTCTACCCTGACTGCTGTGCTTTCCTATTTCCATCTTTTGGGTCTTCTTATATTTATTTTCTGTATAATATCCACAGTTTTTAGTTGTACTTAGTATGAGGATAGAAAAATGTACATATGCTCCATTTTTGTGGAAGCTGAAATACGAGAATTTTCTAATTTATTTTTTGCAAGGGTACCCCATTTACATGATACAAACCCCAACAAAGTATAACAAATTATATAGTGAAGTCTCTCTTTTGTGTTCATCTTCTGCCCTATTTTTACTTTGACTCCACCCATAGTTTTTTACTTAAAATTATTTTTCAGAATTTATTTATGCATGTATAGGGGAATGACAAACACATATGACTTGATACCTCTCTTTTACATAAAAGGTGGCCTAATATATGCAAGGTACTGATCCTTTCTCCTCCCTCTCCATTTAGCTATATATTTTTGAGAACTTTTCATGTCAAGGACATGAAGAAGTTTCTTGTCTTTTTTGTAGTTCTATAAATTTCCACTGTGTGAATTGAAGATAGCATTGTCATGGTATTTTCCCAATTGTGTTCATAAATTTTAAGTTGTCTCAGAAATATTAATATCTTTTTATAACATGTAATAAATAAAAAGTCTTTATTCTCGGTTAAACTGTCAGGTGTTTGGGGGAACTTGGAGCCAGCTTGTGTATTTTCCTCTTTAGAAATGTGTACATGTAGTAAGTTTATTTTGATGATAAAGAACATTTGCGTATTATTTTTTATATGTTCTGTTTTGCATATTGCAGGTCCCAGATGATCTCAGGGATTCCATGATTCTGATATTGTGAGAGAAAAAGAAACATGCCATGTCTAATTATGGGAGTTACAGAAGAATTTTTAATGGAAAGAAAGACTATACAAGAAGCTTTTGGACGTTCTCTCCACTTGGAGAAGAATGCTAGTGAACACAGGCTTTCCCTAGATTCCTATCCTTATACAGTACTTCTCCCTGTCCTGTTCCAAGAACATGCCTAATGGAGGCTGCAGTCAAGTTCAGTCCATGTAGTCCAATGCTGTGATTTATCTGAGGTTTTTTTGCAAAAGTGTTTTACAAGATTTGCCAGCCCACATGAATTAGTCCACCTTAACCACTTGATGATAAGAAATTGGAAGCTTTTGGTATTTCAACCAAAAGCTTCCAAGTTCACTTGCCACAGATATGGAAACTGCAAAGAAACAAAAAGATGTTTTAAGAGGTTTTTCTTCCTACCCCCCACCACCCCCTGCCAGAGATGAAGGGCTCTTTTTTTAGCTTTCTTTACTGTGATTTCTGCTTCTGGATTTACCAGCTGATGTGAGAAAAGACTGAATCAAGATACAACTTTTCCTCCTATTTCTACATGTAACCATAAGGAGTTAGTGGTATAATTGCAGGTCAGTGGAGCATATGGATTTGGTCTATGTTTTTTTTCTATTTTTTTCTTTTTATTTTTTTAAATTATTTTATTGATTATGCTATTACAGTTGTCCCATTTCTCCCCCATCATTTCCCCCACCCTGCACACCCTCTCCCACCCACATTTCCCCCTTTAGTTCATGTCCATGTGTCATAAGTTCTTTAGCTTCTACATTTCCCATACTATTCTTGCCCTCCCCCTGTCTATTTTCTACCCACTGTCTATGCTACTCATTCTCTGTACCTTTCCCCCTCTCTCCTCCTCCCACACCCCTGTTGCTAACCCTCCATATGATCTCCATTTCTGTGGTTCTGTTCCTGTTCTAGCTGTTTGCTTAGTTTGCTTTTGTTTTAGGTGTGGTTCTTAATAGCTGTGAGTTTGCTGTCTTTTCACTGTCATATTTTTGATCTTCTTTTTCTTAGATAAGTCCCTTTAACATTTCATATAATAAGGGCTTGGTGATGATGAACTCCTTGAACTTGACCTTATCTGAGAAGCGCTTTATCTGTCCATTCATTCTAAATGACAGCTTTGCTGAATAGAGCAATTTTGGATGTAGGTCCCTGCTTTTCAAGATTTCAAATATTTCTTTCCAGCCCCTTCTTGCCTGGAAGGTCTCTTTTGAGAAATCAGCTGACAGTCTGATGGGAACTCCTTTGTAGGTGACTGTCCCCTTATCCCTTGCTGCTTCTAGAATTCTCTGCTTCATTTTAATCTTGGCTAATGTAATTACAATGTGCCTTGGTGTGTTCCTCCTTGGGTCCAACTTCTTTGGGACTCTCTGAGCTTCCTGAACTTCCTGGGAATCTATTTCCTTTGCCAGATTGGGGAAGTTCTCCTTTATTATTTGTTCAAATAAGTTTTCCACTTGTTGCTCTTCTTCTTCCCCTTCTGGGACCCCTATAATTCGGATGTTGGGAGGTTTAAAGATGTCCCAGAGGTTCCTAAGCCTCTCCTCATTTTTTTGAATTGTTTCTTCCTTGTTTTCTGTTTGGTTGTTAGTTTCTTCCTTCTGGTCCGTTCCATTGATTTGAGTCCCAGTTTTTCTTCCATCTCTATCGGTTCCCCATGCGTCTTCCTTCATTTCATGTATTGTAGCCTGCATTTTTTCATCTAATTTGTGAGCAAAATCAACCAATTCTGTGAGCATTTTGATGAGAAGTGCTTTGAACTGTGCATCTGATAGGTTGGCTATCTCTTCAGGCTTAGAGGAATTGACTCTGGGGTTTTCATTTTTTCTCCGGTTTGAGCCATTTTTGGTGGGGTTTTTTTTTTGTTTGTTTTGTTTTGGTTTCAGTCTGGTTGCAGCTATTACGTAGTTAGGGTGGAGCCTTAGGTGTTCCTCAGGGCGGGGCAGCCCAGTCGCTGGGTTGTGACACTATAGGTGAGGGTGGGGTCCGAGAGAGAAGAATGGTGCCTGTTCTACTCTCTCCTGGACTTCGGTCCCTTCCGCTGCTTCCCCTTGGCCTGGATTATCTGCACACGTGAGCATGCTGCTTTATAGTGAGGAGTGGAGCCTCAGGCGCTCCCCAGTGTGGGGCAGCCCAGTTGCTGGGTTGTGACGCTGTATGTGGGAGCGGGGTCTGAGAGGGAACAATGGTGCCTGCTCTGCTCTCTCCTGGATTCAGTCCCTTCCGCCACTTCCCCTCTGCCTGGACCGTCTGCGTGCGCGAATGTGGGACCACCTGGTCAGCCAGCTGCCTTGTGCGCCCTCACTGGGTCTGTGCAGTTGCCCCCCTGTGCCCGGGGTCCGCCAGCTGCTGCCTGGGCACCTGAGAACTGCCAGCCGCTGCTGCTTGCGTTCCTGGGTCTGCACCTCCACTTTTTCCTGCCGAGACTCCGCCCCTCTTACCGGTCTGGATGAATGGTTGTTGGACTTCCATACAGTTCAATTTTCTATAAGTTCTGATTGTTTTCTTGTTTCTAAATATTTGTTGTCCTTAATTTTGGTTGTGAGAGGAGGCACAGTGTGTCTGCCTACGCCTCCATCTTGGCCGGAAGTTGGATTTGGTCTATGTTAATGCAGTCATATCATTAGGCCAAATGGCTAGTAGAGAGCGCTGCACCAAGTAACCGTTGAACAAGTATTATGAAATAAATAATGTTCAGGAAATAAGTCAAACTGCTTTGAGTTTCAACTTGTTACACCTTTAAATTGGCTCAGATGATGTGTCAAGGCACTGGAAGCTGACACATTCTTGTTTTTGCTTTTACTAATGACATCAAGATTTTGCTCAGGGAAGATGATCCTAACGCCAAGTCAGGGGGAAATCCTAGCTGGCCTAACCCAGTTTGCTACTCTCTTCCCCATGCAAGTGTTTTCCTGACAAGTGGGCGTGTGTGTGATGTAACTGTGACCAGTAAATATAAAAGGAGGTATCACTGGGTTTATTTTTGCAAAAGTTGTCCTTGCGTGAAAGGAAAAGTTAAGGAAGAAACAAACTTTTCCACTCCTGGACACACGGCAGCCATGTTGTATGCTGTCTGGGCTTTCCTGAGGACAAAGCCCCTTCTCTCAGGATGGCGGCATGGGAAATGGAAAGAACTCAAGCTCTCAACAGCGTTATCAAGCCCAGAACTTACCAACCCTGGAGCCTTGTTATGTATCATTTAAGTGACATATTTTCTATATTGTTTAAGTCGTGACTTTGTTTTTTAAATTTGCAACCAGAAGCTTTCTGCTACCACGTCCTAATGTGCTACATTTGGGGAAAAGAGCACCGACGGTTCCTTTGTGGAAGTGCGCACCTGCGAGCGCATGCTGGTCAGATGGATTTGGACAGATGGCAGCACCGGAGACTGCGCTTACTTGGTTAAGTCCTCTGAAGAAACAGATTTTATATTAAGTTAGAATTCCTTGATAAATGTAATGTTACAATTTCAGAAGTTATTCACAGGTTTTGAATAAAAGTCACAGTATAAGATTATTTTATAATCTCATGGATGTTATTGAATTACCCTGCAGTTTTTCTCTCTTTTAAAAATTTATTTATTTATTATTTTATTGTATTTTTCCATTACCATTGAGTCCCCTTACTCCCCCCTCCTCCCTACAATTGCAACACTGTCGTCCATGTCCATGAGTCCTTTTTCTGTTTTGCTCAGTCCCTCCACCCCCTCACCACCTCCCAACTAGCTGTCCTCCTGCTCTCCACCTGTGTGTCTGTCCCCATTTTTCCTGTTAGTTCAGTTTGTTCATTAGATTCCACATATGATCATATGGTATTTGTCTTTCTCTGACTGGCTTACTTCACTTAGGATAATGTTCTTCAGCCCCGTCCATACTGTTGCAAAAGGTAACATCTTTTTTTTTTTTTTTTTTTTTTTTTTTTTATGGCCGAGAAGTATTCCATTGTGTGAATGTCCCATAGTTGTTTTATCTATTCACCTACTGATAGACACTTGGGCTGTTATCATATCTTGGTGATTATAAATAATGCTGCAATGAACATAGGGGTGCTTATGTTCTTTCAAATTAGTGTTTTGGTTTCCTTTGGCTATATTCCCAGAAGTGGGATCTCTGGGTCAAAAGGTAGAGCTATTTTTAATTTTTTGAGGTATCTCCATGCTGCTTTCCACAGTGGCTGCACCAATCTGCATTCCCACCAACAGTGCCAAAGGGTTCCCCTTTCTCCACATCCTCACCATCACTTGTTGTTTGTTGATTTATTGATGATAGTCATTCTGACAGATGGGAGATGATATCTCATTGAAAACGTAGGCAGCAAAATCTTGGACATTGTTCATAGTAATATTTCATTAGGCAAGGGAAACACAAGAAAAAAAATAGACAAATGGGACTGCCTCAAACTAAAAAATTTTTACACAACAAAGGAAAACATGAACAAAATAAAAAGACAACCCACAGAATGGTAGAATATATTCACCAATATACCTGATAAGGGGCTAATAATCAAAATTCAAAAAAAACTTATAATACTCAATACCAAAAAACAAACAAACTGATTAAAAAATGGTCAAAGGTTGTGAAGAGACACTTCTCCAAAGAGGACATACAGATGGCCAGTAGACATATGAAAATACACTCAGTGTCACTAATCATCAGACAAATGCAAGTTAAAACCATGCAGCTTTTCAAACAACATAACTTACTTTCAAGAATATCTGAAAGATCTGAAGGACAGTTCTGTTCACCAAGAAGAAACGGTTTTCACAAAGTTTGGGGACTGAGTTTATGAATCCTTGGGTTAAACTAGAGTTTCTGAGTAGGTGATAAAACCCTGAGCCATGTTTGAACCAATTTGCTCTGTGAAAGCATATTTTCTTATGGATTTACAGAACTCAAAACTGAGTTATTTTTATTGATATAAGTCTGAAATCAGAATTGAGTTCGGACCCACGAACATTTCTGTAGTACCCAGAAATGTTCAGTTCAGTCTGTTAAATTCCACCATTCTTGTTGACTAACCATGGTTGATCAATGACTGGCACTAGGCATACAAGGATAGCATCAATCCTTTCATGGCGGAAATTTCAGTGTTTTACTTTATGTCAGTACACCTTTTCAGCAGCTGTGGGGATTTCACATTTATTGTGATCGATTTATGATTTACTTTTATAGGGGATTGCTTTGAAAAGCTAAAATTGATGAAGCAGCAGTCAAGTCCATGATTTTAGACAAGCAATAGACCTCTCCATGGAGGGCCGAAGAAGGGGAAAAATGCCTTTTAGTCACATTATTTATTATAAAATGCAATGAATTTAAAAGCCTGTTATTGACATTGTGTAGGAAAAGTTTATAAAATATCTGACAGCTATGAATAGTAAATAAAAATTAATTTTGTTGTTTCTATAGTTATATAGTAATTGATTATATCTAAAATGTCATTGATATTTTCCTTTATTCAATGTGTTATCTGTATTAATTATTTGAATAAATATTATCATATAAGTATTTGTATGTTTGTAAATCACTTCAACAAAATTCATTGACTTTAGTTTCTTCAATCCTATTTTCCATCAATATTTGTCTTCCAAATTGATTTTTAGGGATCAAACTTTTCTAATTTGGGAATGTCTGCTATGTATTGACTTTGGGAAGGGGGTATATTTATTGTATTACTTCTAAAAATCCATGTTTTTGAATAGTTTTAAACACTTCTGAGAAATATGAATTCTTCTATATTTTTCTTTCTGGATCTTTGTGCCTACAACTTTGATATCATCTCTTAGCAAATGTTACACATGCTATTGTGATATGCATATATGCATATGTATACACATACACACACATGCATCCATGTATACATATGCACATGCATACATGTATACATATACACATTTGTTCATATACATATACATGTATACATATACAAATGCACATATATTTGTATATATGCACATATGTATATGCATATATGTGTATATATATATATACACATATTTGTTCATATACATATATACGTATACATATACAAATATACATATTTCATCTTTGTGCCTAGCTCCTGGCACAGGACTCCTAAAACCCTTAAAATTTCCCGAATGTTAGTGGAATGGGGGGAAAACATCCCTGGAAATAGGGGAGCGGTTTGAGCTGCACATGTGTGACTGGATACTTTGCTTCCTTGCTGAACATGGCAGCCAGAAGAGAGGCAAAGGCAAACGTGGCTGACACTGGCCCTCATTGGTTGGAAGGCTGGACACCACTACTGGCTTTTGGCATACAGGGGATTCTGGGAGAGGACATTTAAAACAGAGTGCTCTGGGAAGCAAAAAGGCAGTTGTTTTTTCCCCTCCCTCAGGTGCAGGGCATGTCAACAGTCACCAGTGGGCCTGCCTGCCGTGGCTAGTGCAAGCCTGTGAACACAGGCCTTGGGCACAGACTCTGTCACAGCCTGGAGCTGGACAGTAACTGGGGTCCAGCTAAAACAACTGCATTTATAAAGCATTTGGGTGGGAAGAGAGGTTCCTCGCACAACCTTGAACTGAGCTGGCAGAGGGTGATAGGTTATTTTTTCTTTGGATATCTTAGAGGGAACAGGCTTTGAGGCAGAAACTTTTCATTATTTCCAAAGATCTCAGTGATCATAGTCAGCACTGTGAACAGATTTTTGTTCTTGTGTTATTTTCAGTTCTTGAACTTGTATAATAATGAGATTTTTTTTGACATCATACTCTGATTATTTCTTTCATCTTACTTTGATTTTTTCTTTCCCCTTACTTTTGTTACCCAGATATTTTAGGCAGAAATTTGGCATTAAATAAAAGATTCCTTTCTTTTCCACCAAACTCTGTCTTTGGAGATTTGCCTGGTAGGCAGTGAGTAGTAGGAACATCCCCAACCCCTTCTGTTAGGATTCAATAACAATAGGAGTGAGAGGCGTATCTTTTTTTTTATTTATTATAAGCCAATTTTAACTATACCCCTGTTTATGCTAATGAAATGACAAAGGATGGAAGTTTGTTGCCAGAGTAACCAACCATGTAATAGGTTAGAACTTTCAGCCCCATTCCCTGAGTCAATTATCAATAGCAATTGACTTAATCAATCATGCCTATGTAATGGAAATACCAAAAACCCCCTAAACTAAGGAGTGTATAGTTTATAATCTGCTGTGTAATCTAGTACATAATGTGCTGCCAGGTGGTATTTGAAATCAATCAAACACCAGACATTTATTAACAAGTGCTCCCACTTGTTAAGAGGGTGGCATACCCTAAATTTCGTGGGGACAGAAGCTCAGAATCCTTCTGGGCCTTGCCCTGTGTACTTTTTTGTTTGGCTGTTCATTTGCATCTTTTACAATAAATCAGCAGTAGTAAATAAACTGAAAATAAATAAAACACTTCCCTGAGTTTTGTGAGCCAGTGTAGCAAATTACTGAACCTAAGGAGGAAGTCACTGGAACCTCCAAGTTTGTAGCCAAGTTGGACAGGAGTGTGGGTAACATGAGGGACCTGGGACTTGTGAGTGGCATCTGAAGTGAGGAGCAGTCTTGTGAGGCTGAGTCCTTAACCTGTCTGTACTAACTCTGGGTAGTTAGTGTCAGAATGAATTAAATTTTATGACATACAGTTGGTGTCCAAAGAAAGTTGGAGAATTGCTTGGTGTGGAAAACGCATGCATTAGGTTTCAGCAGTGTTGTGAGCAGAAAAAGTGTTCTCACCACATATATGATCTGATTCCTTTACCTGAACATACGATCAGTACAACAAAATAATATTTCTACAGCCAAAACACATTCTTGCATTTGCATTTTTAAAACTACTCCTCTATCTGATATTTCTATTTTTTCTACATCCTTCATGGTGATTCAGGTTTGAAATTTCAGAACCAATTTTGATTTCATCTTCTCCTTTGTCTCCAGTGTATAATCTGCTGCCAGGTGGTATTTGAAATCAATCAAATACCAAACATTTATTAAGCCTCTCCGTATGCTCACTACTATGCTAGATATATTGCAGACACACAAGAGATATTAAAATCGATGCAACAAAAGCACAGAAGATCACACGCAGGTGGTCTCACCAATTTCTTTGTCTGCCTAAACAGAAAGAACCAGCATTAACTTGTTCAGCAAGTAGCCACCATATGCACATATCTGACAGCATTTCTATTCTGCAGGGCTTATGAATCGGATGTCTAATTTGTGGGAGGATTCTGTTGCAGGAATCTCAGCACTTCAAAAATGAGCACAAAGTGCAATAACAAGAAATCACAGAGCAAATAACCCACAGAGAGTGATCCATTATTTCATGAAGTGTGTAATCATTTCACAGTAGAGTCTAGATCTTAGATTGGGACCAATGGCCCCATCTCCTGAGAAGATAACCATGAGTGTGGATATAGGTAATATGTCTCCCCTTGCCCTGCCACCCCCTTAAGAGAGTTTAGATTGAGTAGATGGAAAGCCTTAATTGTTGCATCTAGTACCTCTTACAGACCATTACATCAAGACTATCACTCACCAAATCTCTTCTGAGATTAATTTTTAGTATTCTTACCAATTACACCATTTACTACCACCCTTGACATATGATCAGAATTCAGGGTGATAATTGCTAGCATAGCGCTATCCAGTGAGATTCATAGCATTCCATAGGACTGGCATCTCCCTTTTGAGGCTCTCTGATGCAATAAAGCTGGGAATCAAGATAGATGTTTCAGAGGAGGTAGCATCTGAATTGACTCTTACAGAACAAATGTGAGTTACCCAGTTGAAAGAGATTAGGGAGAGCAATTTAGGCAGAGAACAGACTGCGTAATGGCTTAGAGAGATGCGAGAGCATGACACTTTCATAGAACTGTACATCCAGATATGGAGGATAGTATACGAAGGAAGTAGTGGGGGAGGAGGGAGTATCAATGAGGCTGGATTGAACTGGGTGTCACAGGCCAGAACATTAAGTTCCTGATATGCCAGTCTCAAGAGTTCCTGAAGGCTAAGAGTGATCTGTAAAAAGTTTAATGGAAGGATGTGACATTATCCTATACATTATATATATATATATTCTAAAGATCATTGCAGTAGCCTTTAAAATAATGGATTATTAGAGGCCAAGACAAGAAGCAGAGAGTGTAATTAGCAGGCTGTTGCAATCATTTAAGCAAGAAATAATGAGTATTAAATAACTGTAGTGTCATTGAAAATGGAGAGACAGGAGGATACGAGCATGGCAGTTCAAGGGTCACAGGGAGTGAAAGATAACAGGTTTCTGTCTTAGGAAACTAAGAAAATAGTGCTGGAACTTAGCATATAAATGACTGATGAAAGGGGTGATTAAGAAAAATGATGAGCTAAGGCCCCTGGATTTGATGGCCTCTAGAGAATTTCAAGAGTGACCTCAGTAAAGCAAGTGGGGAATGTCAGCCAAATTGTAAGGGCTTCAAGGAGTGGGGAAATGGAAAAATTCAGCTTAGATCAGCTTTATCTTTAGACTTTTGGCATAGAGAGGAAAGTGAAACATGATGGCTGATGGAAGGAATAACAAGGTAAAGGAAAGTGTTATAATTAATTTTTAAATTATAAATGAGATCTGAGCATGTTTGTAGACTGAGAAGAAATAGGGAGAGATTGGAGACCAAAGAGGAATTAGAAAGATTAAAGAAACAAGAGCCCAGAAGAGCTAGGAAGGGTTGGAGATGACAACACAGCGGTGGGTTAGTGTTGAGAAAAATGACTAGGAACAAACCTGCTTTCTAAGATTGGAGAGGAGGGAGATCATGTGAGATGGATAAAAGGATTTTTATATGGGAAAGAGAATATGACTACAGAAGAGCTTTGAGGTAAGCAACAGGAAGTCAAAGAGGCTCATGTGAACAGTGTCCATCTCCTTGGGGCAACACCTCACGCTCACGGGTGCGGGAACTATGACTGGCACTCGGAGTGACAACAGACAGCCTTGTGGGGCATGAGTGAGGGCTCATTTGGGATCAGGTAGCATAAACTCATAGAAGACATCTCAGCATGGTTTTTAAAACCTTTTTTTCAGGGTTCAGCTGCCTGTTAGGGGCTCTAAAGAAAGACCACAGGAAGACCATGAGAAATGTCTGACAGCAGTCTCCTTACCTACCGTTTCTCACATTCTGCGTCTGTTCTAAATAATGTCTGTCTTTTACCTCATTCAGGTCTTCCAGGCCTATCAGCAGCTTTGTAGCTTTGTCTGACAGCCAGGCACAGTGATGACTCGAGCATGTATTTTTGAAGGAAATGGAGAAACAGAAAAGTAATAGGTAAACCAGGAAAAGGCCAGATAAGGATTCTTCTACATTTCAGACACATCAATGTACTTGATGTTTACTGGATGGAAAACTTTTGATTTTTTCTGCCTCTACATCTTTGCTCATGCTTCTACCAGAATTTCCTTCTTTTTACAATCTGAATATACAACAGTTACAATCTACCTTTAAATGCTCCCTTTGGAAGCCTACTCTGTTCACTTCACCTAGAATAGAACTCTCTCACTTCTGAATGTCTCTGGTACTATGCAGAACTTTTATGGACTTCATCATATTTTATATTCTTTTACTGGTTATTTGCATGCTTACCACGTCATTCATTTGTGTATAAAAACCATGTTTTATATTTATTTGTATCTTAGACTATAGACCACCAATTTTCAACCAGTGTGACACAAGAATTTTTATGCAATACTGACCGTTTAGTCAAGGGCACTGATCTATATCCCCTTAGGTTGTCAAATTTAAAAAAATGACAGCCCTGGCTGGTGTGGCTCAATGGATTGAGTGCTGACCTGTGAACCAAAGGGTGATTAGTTCAATTCCCATGCCTGAGTGGCAGGCCAGGTCCCCATTTGGGAGTGCACAAGAGGCAACCACACATTGATGTTTCTCTCCATCTCTTTCTCCATCCCTTCCCCTCTCTCTAAAAAAAAAAATAATAAAATAAATAAATAAATAAAATCTTTTAAAAATGTTTAAAAAATGACAACAGCCAACACAACCATAGTCATCTGGTATGAATGACTCAAAACTATACCTATTTTTTTTTTTGTCAGATTGGCAAAATCTATTTTTGGTGTGCTGCAAAATTTTAGTTGTTATTTTATGTGTGACATGAGATGAAATAGATTGGAAATTGCTGCTACAGACTATCATATAATAAATACTCAATAATATTTATTTTTTAAAAACATACAAAATAAAGAAAGGAGAACTGCCAAATTATAAATATTTTTAAATTAAGCAATCTGAATTTAAATCACAGCTTGTAATTACTAGCTCTGGGAATTTAGACTAGTTACTTAACCTCTTGGAGCTTCCATTTTCTTAACTATAAAATGAGGATAATTGCTACTTTGCAGGCTTAACAAGATTAGAAATGATGTAATCATCTAGCAGAAAACTGGTATATAGTAAATACTCAATAAAGAGTACTTCTCATTTGTTTTATTGTCTGTTCTTTTTTATTTTCAAAAGATTTTATATATTTATTTTTAGAGAGAGAGGAATAGAGGGAGAAAGAAAGGGAGAGAAACATCGATGTGAGAGAGAAGCATCGATTCGTTCCCTCTCACACACACCCCAACCAGGACTGAACCTACATCCCAGGCATGTGCCCTGGCCCAGATCAAACCAGTGACCTTTCACTTTGCTGGTCGATGCCCAACCAACTGAGCCACAAAGATCAGGGCTCTTGTATGTTTTTTTATTCTTAAAACTTAAGTAACTGGTTCCGGCCAAGATGGAGGCATAGGCGGACACACTGTGCCTCCTCTCACAACCAAAATTAAGGACAACAAATATTTAGAAACAAGAAAACAATCAGAACTTATAGAAAATTGAACTGTATGGAAGTCCAACAACCATTCATCCAGACCGGTAAGAGGGGCGGAGTCTCGGCAGGAAAAAGTGGAGGTGCAGACCCAGGAACGCAAGCAGCAGCGGCTGGCAGTTCTCAGGTGCCCAGGCAGCAGCTGGCGGACCCCGGGCACAGGGGGGCAACTGCACAGACCCAGTGAGGGCGCACAAGGCAGCTGGCTGACCAGGTGGTCCCACATTCGCGCACGCAGACGGTCCAGGCAGAGGGGAAGTGGCGGAAGGGACTGAATCCAGGAGAGAGCAGAGCAGGCACCATTGTTCCCTCTCAGACCCCGCTCCCACATACAGCGTCACAACCCAGCAACTGGGCTGCCCCACACTGGGGAGCGCCTGAGGCTCCACTCCTCACTATAAAACAGCACACGAACATGCACAGATAATCCAGGCCAAGGGGAAGCAGCGGAAGGGACCGAAGTCCAGGAGAGAGCGGAACAGGCGCCATTCTTCTCTCTTGGACCCCGCCCCCACCTATAGCGTCACAACCCAGCGACTGGGCTGCCCCGCCCTGAGGAACACCTAAGGCTCCACCCTAACTACGTAATAGCTGCAACCAGACTGAAACCAAAACAAAACAAACAAACAAAAAAAAACCCACCAAAAATGGCTCAAACCGGAGAAAAAATGAAAACCCCAGAGTCAATTCCTCTAAGCCTGAAGAGATAGCCAACCTATCAGATGCACAGTTCAAAGCACTTCTCATCAAAATGCTCACAGAATTGGTTGATTTTGCTCACAAATTAGATGAAAAAATGCAGGCTACAATACGTGAAATGAAGGAAGACGCATGGGGAACCGACAAAGATGGAAGGAAAACTGGGACTCAAATCAATGGAACGGACCAGAAGGAAGAAACTAACAACCAAACAGAAAACAAGGAAGAAACAATTCAAAAAAATGAGGAGAGGCTTAGGAACCTCTGGGACATCGTTAAGCATCCCAACATCCGAATTATAGGGGTCCCAGAAGGGGAAGAAGAAGAGCAACAAGTAGAAAACTTATTGGAACAAATAATAAAAGAGAACTTCCCCAATCTGGCAAAGGAAATAGACTCCCAGGAAGTTCAGGAAGCTCAGAGAGTCCCAAAGAAGTTGGACCCAAGGAGGAACACACCAAGGCACATTGTAATTACGTTAGCCAAGATTAAAATGAAGCAGAGAATTCTAGAAGCAGCAAGGGATAAGGGGACAGTCACCTACAAAGGAGTTCCCATCAGACTGTCAGCTGATTTCTCAAAAGAGACCTTCCAGGCAAGAAGGGGCTGGAAAGAAATATTTGAAATCTTGAAAAGCAGGGACCTACATTCAAAATTGCTCTATTCAGCAAAGCTGTCATTTAGAATGAATGGACAGATAAAGCGCTTCTCAGATAAGGTCAAGTTCAAGGAGTTCATCATCACCAAGCCCTTATTATATGAAATGTTAAAGGGACTTATCTAAGAAAAAGAAGATCAAAAATATGACAGTGAAAAGACAGCAAACTCACAGCTATTAAGAACCACACCTAAAACAAAAGCAAACTAAGCAAACAGCTAGAACAGGAACAGAACCACAGAAATGGAGATCATATGGAGGGTTAGCAACAGGGGCGTGGGAGGAGGAGAGAGGCGGAAAAGGTACAGAGAATGAGTATCATAGATATTGGGTAGAAAATAGACAGGGGGAGGGCAAGAATAGTATGGGAAATGTGGAAGCTAAAGAACTTATGACACATGGACATGAACTAAAGGGGGAAATGTGGGTGGGAGAGGGTGTGCAGGGTGGAGGGGAATGATGGGGGAGAAATGGGACAACTGTAATAGCATAATCAATAAAATATATTTTTAAAAAAGCAAAACAAAACAAAACAAAAAACTTAAGTAACTGAGTTGCAAAGACCTGAGTATATTCTCTGTAACTTAAATAGTAACTAGAAGAGGCCAGAAACAAATTATTGACATACATTAAGCTGAACTGGAAGAAACCCAAAACATTCTGTTTATAATCTGGCCTTGGATCCTGTAAGCAATTGGCCACAGCTGCTGATGGAGGCACCAGAAGGACTTGAGGTGCTATGAACCACACTGCTTGGTGCAAGTACTCATCCTGAGGTCTACACTAACCACTCAAAAATGCTTCACGCACAGATGGTCTGGGTTTCACTTCATTCAGTTTGTAGAGTTGATCATAGCCAATCTGCCACAGGGAATAATCCTACCCTAACCAGATGGAGGGATCAATTCACCACGTATTGTCTCTTTCTCATTTCTAATGACTATAAGCACATGCAGTAATCTTTCTATTAAGCAAACATCTCTTAAATTAAAAAACTGCACACAACTTTTGGTTAATCTGGAGGAATTCTTTGCCCAGGAGTTCAGGCAATAAGAATCAGAGAAGTCTTATTGTGTGAGCAGCAGGGAACTGAGGCCTGCCACCCAAAGTGAAAACAGGTTACAGTGCAATAGCAACCACTGGGGTAATTGGATGTGTATTTGGGGAGCGACAAGGTTGCCAAGGAGAAATGTACTATGATGGGCTATTTAGAATAGAGCAAGTATTTTAGGGAGAGGAAAAAATAGCCAATTCTATTTTGCCAGACATCATTTGTAAATATCTTTCCATCTAGAGATGAAAGATTATGTCCACACAAGCACACCAATAACTCTTTTCAACACACGCTTGTTTAAACTTGGCAAAGAAACTTAAAATTTTCAAGGGAGTTGTGGCAAATGATGTGCTTCTCTGCTAATACCAAATATTTCTGAGCTGGCTAACCATGCTCTCTGCAGAGCACGCTTCTTGAAAGGTGTGTGGGTAGGGATGTGGGTACAGCAAGCTCTGTGACTAGATTACTGGAGCTGGTAGTAATAACCTGGGTGATACAGGTGTAGCAGTTGCTGATGGTGCTTCAGGTGTCTCCAAAAGGTCATCCTCTAGACTCTCTCTTCCCCAGGCCCATGTCCTGACATTTCCTTTTGCATATTTGCTGCTTCCATTGTGCCCAGCTACTCACAGGATCCACGTAAGCCGTACTCCTGCTTTCCTCCCCAGTTACTCTGTGTGTTGCTTCCTGTGCCTGAGCATACCTGCTGAACTTTTCTGCCAGGGTAATTCCGAATTTTCCTTCGACTTTCAGCACTGACATCCCCCCTTTAGAATGTCTCCCCTGAACAGATCCTAAGATGCCTCCCCTCTTTTCTCCCACACACCAGGTATTTCCCCAAATGTAACACATGTCACATTAAACATAATGATTGCCAGTTTTTCTCTCCATTAGTCCAAAACTCCTTAAAGTCAGATGCTGGATCTTAATCCATAGTTAAATTCTTAGTGCTCAGCAAGTTACTTGGGATGTAGGTGATCAGTAATTGTTTAGCAGATGAATGAATGAATAAATAAATAAGTGTATATCCTAACAGCCTAGTTGCAACATGTTAATAGGGTGACTAAGTCATTTGGTTTTGACCCTGATGTTTCCTGTCTTGGAAGATTCCTCAGTCCTGAGCAAAGCAGGACAGCTGATCATTCCACATGCCGGCCAACATACAGAGGACTTCACCCTGCAGAGTCAGGAGTTAATTAACGTGCATGGCAGACAGCAGCAGCTTAGTCACCACTACAGTTAATATCATCTTAAAAATGAAATACTTAAAACAGATGGTTTCTAACTTCTTTCCCAGCCCCAAATTAATCTTGTGACTTGAGTTTTGGGGTAGTAGTTGTAAAAATGATTCCAAACACTGGTGGGCTGAGTCCAGTCAGTAAATTTTCATTTAAGTACTGTAGCTACATCACTGCAGGGAGGGGAATGTCTTGCTTCAAATCATGGCCCATGAAAGAGTTTCTGAGACCATGGGCTTTTTAATCTGGTTCCTGCCCGGCTGAAAGAGATGTAGGTCTTCATCTTAGCGCTTGACCCTTTTCTTTCTCTCTAGTTTATATGGGATTTTTCAAAAACGCAAGTTAACAATCTCAACCACATGTCATTTGAACAAAAGGTTTGTAATCCAAAAAACAAATTATCAATCCAGCAGAAGTTTTGGGTGAAGTTGCCCTTTTTTCCTTTTCTTTTTTATCTGAGATGTACTGCTTGTGTGTGAGTCCCTACACACATCAGTGTGGAAAAGCAACCTTACCTTCCCCGAGAAATTCCAGGAAATTCTGAAGCCAGTTAGCAGCTGAGGGTTGTGTGGGCGAGCAGAGAGCACCTGTGGAATCTGAGGAATCTGAGCTTGCGTAAGGTGGGGCCTTGGAGGAGAAAGACTGTATGAGGAACGAAAAGGACAGGGAACCTTGTGAGGGGCTGCTGAGTCGTAATTAATGCGGGCAAGTGGAGTTGTGACGAAGTCTCTTTCTCCGAAGTTGGCTAGGTGGATGGAGACCTGGGGCAAGGAGACAATGCTGTGCCTAGTCCAGAGGTTCCAGCCTAACGGTCAATAGCGGTTCTGCAATGCTTGGGGAGCAGAAGTAACCATCAGAGTAGCCAGGGTGATGCCAGAGTTCTTCCCAGTTTGGGATTAGACCTTCACTGGACTTCACGTTTGTGTTGCACTGAGTCCTTTTGGGGCATTATGTGATACAGGCAGTAGGGGAGGGACAAGGAAATAAAACTGGACTTCTGATGTGGTGGTTTTAAAATATGTCAAAATGCAAAAGGTGGAGCTTAGTTCTCCTCATTTTGGGTGTAGGCAGTCCTTGTGATTTGCTTCTCATGAATGGAATATGATGGAAGCAATATGTGACCTTTGTAAGCATACCATAATTGGCACTGTGGCCTTCTCCTTCCTCTCTTGCTTGGATCATTTGTTCTCCAGTCACGAGGACACCCAAGAAACCTACAGAGAGGTCCCTATGGCAAAGGCCCCCAAAGAACTGGACCAAAACATCCTGCAAATAGCCAGATGAATGAGTCACCTGGGAAGCAGACCCTCCAGTTGCTGTCAAGCCTTCAGATGATGCAGCTCTGACCAGCATCTTGACTACAACCTCAGGGTAGGCCCTAAGGTAGAATCACACAGTTAAGCAACAATCAAACCCCTGACCCAGAGAAACTGAAATGATAAATGTTTACAGTTTTTTAAACCATGAAATTTTAGAGCAATTTACTATGCATCAGTAGTAACTAATATATTTACTAATCAAGAAATGGAATTTTAGGCTTGTTTTAATAAAATTTGCTGAAATAAAAGAATATGACTACTTTATCTTCTGAGTAGTAGGTTGCAAATCATGCAGGCCCCCTATAATAGGGGCACTACAGACAATGGGTTCTGAAGGCCACTGGGACCTCTCCACTGGGACCTTTCTGAGCATTTCCTCTCTGCCCTGCTCCATGATGGTTCAGAGTCTGGCCTCTGGAAACCAGTATTCTCACAGTGGTGAACTCTTGAACTGTCAGGAAGTTTCAGGACCTCTGACTATATCTGATAGGGGACTCAAGACTTGGGAAATTTTAGCTTAAGGTAAAAAGTTGTAAGTCCAGCAAGTAATGTGTATGTTAAAGCTTTTGTTTCAGAAACTGCAGATAAGGCCCATCTGGCTCCTGGGAAAACAGCTGACCTTCTGGGGCACTGCTAAAGATTACCACCTGGGGACAACTGGATGCATCCCGGCCTTTTGTGCCAGGGGAGCAGATGACCACCCACTCCTGGGAACGGCTAACTGCCCAGGACAGGAATGCTGCAGCTTCAGAATCTCAAAGCCCTCACCGCACCTTGTTTATTCCCTGTTATAAAAAGTCTGCCTTGGAAAGAGAAGACAAGACGGTCTGTTAAGGTATGAACCTGCCATCTTCTCGGATTGCTTGCCATTTGAATAAAGTGCCCATAAAGATTCAATCACTGTCATTGCTTATTGGGTTTGGTAGTGACAGTCAGCCGGAACTCTGATGTCTTTTCTGTTTTCACATTCATTTATGAGAATCCAATGTGGAAAATCTAGTTTGTGGAGACAAGCAGGGAAAGTGAAAATGAGAAGAGATTTGCCTCCTCCTTAGAGAAGGGGGAAATATCTACGTGAAGCTCTTAGCTTTCAGCAGGACCCACTGTATTTTCTGCATTTGGGTTTGACAAGATTCCACCGTATCTTTCAATTCCTCTGTTTATGTTTGAGATAGTTGGAATAGTTTTCTCTTCCTTGCAACCAAATGATCCTTGTAAGACAGCACCCAGGATCCCTTGTTACTGATCACAGATTTCTACTGTGTAGCAGCATCTGTGGAACAAAAGCAATTGCCCTGGGGTCACGTTTACAGCAAGGCTATTTCTTGCCACACAAGATCAGACAACAGGCGTGGAGCTATTCTTATCGCAAGCACAAATCTTACAGCAGGCTAACCCGAGCAAGCACGCCATTCCTGGAGGGCTCCAGGGTAGACTCCAAGGTAAGGGACAGTCATTCCATAGCCGAGTGTACAGAAGATAGAAATAGGCTTCTTTCCCGAGTAAAATATGTTCTAAACAATCTTGAATTCTGGGCAAAATAAATGATTTCAACCAAAAATGTTCCAAAAACTATATAAGATTTTTTCTGAATAGTCAAAATGTTTCTAGCATTTCTCACCTAAATTTCAACACATGGTAAATATTTGAGTCATGATAATATGAAGTGCCCATAAAAATTTCAGAGACTTAATCTACAATTAAAAATAAATACAGTGCAAGAAAACAAAGAAGAAAATCAACTGCTTTGGCCCCAGAATAAAAAGCTATGAGTAAGTTCCCTGGGAACTGAAAGCCCTGCGTGCCTCTGAGATTGCCACATGGATTCCCGGCAGCTAGGTGGGGGATGTCATCTTGCAAATGCAAAGTGTGTTAGACAGACATTTACTGGCAATCTTCCAGAAGAAAGCAACCCATATGTGGTAGAAAATCAACATAGCTGAGTTACTGTTCAAAAATAGAGTCCTTTGCAGGGTGAAAAGTCTTGCTTGTACCACCCACATTCCAATACATGCCGTTGATTTCTCTAAGGTTTTGTTTACTGGTTCAAACCGACCCCATTCAGGCCCCTGGGATTCCCCCTTGGCAGCTTTCATTGCAAATTTAATTTTAGGTAAGAGATGATTTGAATAAAAAGTGATTGCTCAGGTTGTCAGCACTATGAAAACATGTAGAAGGACACACACACACACACACACACACACACACACATACACGATTCCACTAGGAAGACACTGTGGCATTTTTGGTAAAATTTAATTATAAGTAGTTTTTGTGCTAAAAATTCCTTCTGCTAAAGACCCAAAATAATTTTACAGCATCTCCACTGTATAGTTTATTTTTAAAACATCTGAGATGAAGATTTTAGAGATCAGAGCGAGAATGGGAAACAAAAGGCCATTCAATCAAATGCCCCCCCACCCCCCCCCCAACAAAAAAGGTTAAGGAATCTCTTTGGAGGCTGTAAAGGAGCAGTTTGGTTTCCCGCTGATATGCCCAGGCTCATTCGTAACGCTAGTAGATGTATTAGCTTTGTGCTTTTGGAGATGGGAGAACGCAGTGGCATTTGGGGTTTGGCAAAAGTTCTCAAATTATTTTTTAAACACTTTAGGTTTGGCAAAGGCAGATTGGATTTTGCCAAATATCTTTTTCTTCACTTGGGAACTCAAGAGTACCTTAAGGAAAATTTAATCCATATGCTTTCAATTTACTTATTCTTAAGTCATCAAATTATTGTCTTGAAACAATTAGTTAATGCCCAATACATTCTTTTGAACTATTTAATGAAATTGTGGTAAAACCTCCCTGCATTTCTGTAGCTTTCCTTTGCCCTGAATGTCAAAGGTACCTGATGCCAGCATTAACCCAAGCCAAAATTTTACAAACTTCACATTTTGTTTCCTATTTAGAACCCTGTAGGAGGTAGTTCTAAGATTAGCTAAAAATACAGCTTATTGTTCCTGGATTATATGATTACAGGATCATACGATTTTTGAATTCAATCTTTTCTTTAGTACAACAAGATTCCTTTTTACATCTTTCTGAGCCGTCACCCATCTCCTTATCAACACACTGCAGGAAATGGTCCCCTCCATTATTGGATAACTCTAAATGTCAGTTTTTCCTTAATCTGTGATCAAGTTCACAGTAGGTAAAGTGGTTATTATCCAGGAAGATTATGCAGTGGTGGCTTGAGAATGTCAGCCTCCCTTGAAGTCACCTCTCTAGGTTTATGACTAATTTGCTTGTGTGGGAGTCCTAGAAACACTGCAAATCCTGAACACTGTGAACTGATTTTATTTCTATGTCCAAATCTACTTTTTATTTTCATCTTTTCCAGCCCAAAGAATAGTACCAGACTGTCCTCTGGGCCTCCTGCCTGCAAAGGCTACCCTCCACCTTGTCAAGCCAGGGGAGTCACTTACTCAACAAGCACTCATCACCTGAGTACTACTCTGACTAGCAAATGAAAGGGGCAGATGCCAAAAAGAAAAAGGCACCAGGCAAATGGATATTGAATCGTATACCAAATTATGCTATGTTCTGAGCTCAAATGGTAAAGTGAGATTGGTCAGAGCTGTGTGGTGGAAGTGCTTTCTGGTGATGTTTGGTCAAGCAGAGGCCGGAAAGGCTGCAGTCAGAAGACCTTGGATAAGGGCAGGATCAGGATTAGGATGACTGCATGTTTTCAACTGACCTAGAGGCTCCTAGAAAGCATAAACTCCTTGAACTTTATAACAACGACTTCACCTAATAGGACAGCGACTTTTGTGTAGGGCCATAAGAGTTGTAGGAGAACTAACCTGGGATGGGGACAGTGGCCTAATGTAGGGAATGACACAAGGCCAAGACTCTGGTTTATTTCCTGACTATGCAAAAGGGGTAGCTCCAGACATGAAGTCAGCGATCTTGCACTGAGCATTCGGTACTTGATAAACCTGTCCTCATGCTTATGTTCAAGAGTTTCCTAGTGTTCTCTACAGTACCCGATGTCTGGGCCAAACACTATGCTATGGGGTCTCGGAGGTATGACCTCTGTGCCAGGTGTGCAGATCTTCATATTTTCCTTAGAACATTCAAGAAAGCAGGTGATAGAATAAGTTCTATTATGGTAGAACAGAGTGTAATGGGTGCTTCTAGTAGAGGTAACTGAAATTAGAACAATCAGGAAAACTTTCCCGGAGGAGGTGGTAGCTGATTTGAATTTGGATCACAGAGGTCATCCAAGTAAGGGCACAGAGGGGGACAGAGGAGAGGGTATTTCTTGCAGAGATATAGCCATGGGCCAAGGCATGGAGATAAGATAGCAGGGCTTGTTTCAGAAACCACAAAGATTTCATTGTAGAATATGAAGAAGGAGTGGTGAAACTTGAGAGTGAGAGATGATTTAGGGGCCAGCTCAAAGTGGGATTTGTATTTCATGCTAAGGGACTTGGATTTTATTACATAGGTAATGGGGAAACATTAAAAATTCCAAACTGGGAGTTATTTGATTACGTTTGCATTTTAGAAAGATCACTGTCCCTCCAAACAGTCTAAAGATAATTGGGTCAATTTGGAGGTAATTTCCATGATCCAGTAGAGGTATTTTGAGACCGCAAGGAGCAGGGAGTACAAATTTGAGAGCAAACTGACCAGACTTGATGACTGACTAGATGTGAGTGATAAGGGACAGGGAAGGGCCAGAAGTAACCCTTGAGTTTCTGTACCTGAAGCAGTGAGGGTGCCATTTACTGAAAGGGGAAATTCAGTGAAAAGGTAGACTTCAGGGGGAAGATAGTAAGTTCAAAATTATGGACATTCTAGGTCTGTGGAACCTCCGAACGGAGACATCCAGATGATAGCTCTATAGCTTAGAAGACAGACATACAGGTCCTGGAACTGTCAACATGCGGGAGGCTTTTGCAGTCATAGAGGCAGATGGCATCGTTCTGGAAGAATATATGCGGTGGGAAGAGTGCTGAATGAAGAGATCCAGTAGCAGAATTTCCTGCCTGATATAACACGGTACTAATTTTCCATAAGACAGTGATCCCCTAAAATTGGGGGAAGCTGCATGGGAATAGCGGTGTCCAGAGTCCCTAAGCAGGCTGTGTCCAGCTATGGCAGCCATTCCCCAGGCTCCTCAGTGGGAGCATCAACATCGTGCTTCTAATAGCTTATGTAGCAGTTCTTGAAGTTGGCTAGCATGGTGAATGAGGTTCTCTTGTCACTTTCATTGCTGCAAAACCCAGAATATAGTCAATGATATAATCTACCACCTCAACATCCACTTCAGACTTTTTTTTTTTCAGAGCGGAGGTTGCTAACTGTGGTGTTTCTGGGGGAATCAATGTTCTCAGTAGCCAAGAAGCCCAAGGAGTGACCAGTTGAGTGAGATGGGAGGTAAGAGGGTGGTAGAAAAGCCAGATACGATGGCTGGTATCTGGCTTTTCAGGTTTTGCCTCAAATTTCTGATTTCACGTACAATGTTCCGGTTTTGCCTCAAATTTCTGACTTCACGTACAATGTACAGGTCTGTCAGTCTGTGGCCAGTGTGGTATGTAAACTATCTATAACACTGCAGGTACTCCAGATAAGAACATCAACATTTTTTTTAAATATATTTTATTGATTATGCTATTACAGTTGTCCCATTTCTCCCCCATCATTCCCCTCCACCCTACCCACCCTCTCCCACCCACATTCCCCCCTTTAGTTCATGTCCATGGGTCATAAGTTTTCTAGCTTCTACATTTCCCATACTATTCTTGCCCTTCCCCTGTCTATTTTTTTCCCATTATCTATGCTACTCATTCTCTGTACCTTTTCCCCCTCTCTCCTCCTCCCACGCCCCTGTTGCTAACCCTCCATATGATCTCCATTTCTGTGGTTCTGTTCCTGTTCTAGCTGTTTGCTTAGTTTGCTTTTGTTTTAGGTGTGGTTCTTGATAGCTATGAGTTTGTTGTCTTTTCACTGTCATAGTTTTATCTTCTTTTTCTTAGATAAGTCCCTTTAACATTTCATATAATAAGGGCTTGGTGATGATGAACTCCTTCAACTTGACCTTATCTGAGAAGCACTTTATCTGTTCATCCATTCTAAATGACAGCTTTGCTGGATAGAGCAATTTTGGATGTAGGTCCCTGCTTTTCAAGATTTCAAATATTTCTTTCCAGCCCCTTCTTGCCTGGAAGGTCTCTTTTGAGAAATCAGCTGACAGTCTGATGGGAACTCCCTTGTAGGTGACTGTCCCCTTATCCCTTGCTGCTTCTAGAATTCTCTGCTTCATTTTAATCTTGGCTAGTGTAATTACAATGTGCCTTGGTGTGTTCCTCCTTGGGTCCAACTTCTTTGGGACTCTCTGAGCTTCCTGGACGTCCTGGTAGTCTATTTCCTTTGCCAGATTGGGGAAGTTCTCCTTTATTATTTGTTCAAATAAGTTTTCCACTCGTTGCTGTTCTTCTTCCCTTTCTGGGACCCCTATAATTCGGATGTTGGGACGTTTAAAGATGTCCCGGAGGTTCCTAAGCCTCTCCTCATTTTTTTGAATTCTTGTTTCTTCCTCGTCTTCTATTTGGTTGTTAGTTTCTTCCTTCTGGTCCACTCCATTGATTTGAGTCCCAGTTTTCCTTCCATCTCTATCAGTTCCCCATGCATCTTCCTTCATTTCACGTATTGTAGCCTGCATTTTTTCATCTAGTTTGTGAGCAAAATCAACCAATTCTGTGAGCATTTTGATGACCAGTGCTTTGAACTGTGCATCTGACAGGTTGGCTATCTCTTCACTGCTTAGAGGAATTGGCTCTGGGGCTTTTATTTGTTTTCCGGTTTGAGCCATTTTTGGTGGGTTTTTTTTGTTGTTGTTGTTTTGGTTTTAGTCTGGTCGCGGCTATTACGTAGTGAGGGGGTGGAGCCTTAGGTAGAACATCAACATTTTGAAATTTTTTGACATGAAAAGAAATTCAATCTTATTAGAAATTCATTCATATTTTTACAAGAAATTTCATTATTACATTTGTCAATGAAAGAAAAAAGCTATTAGATTCTGGAAATGCAATGCCAATTGTTATAAACATTTTAATTGTCAAAATTAAGGAAATATTTTTATCACTTACTGAGATAAAGTTGCTTATTGATGGTGACTGTATGAAGAAAGCACATGAAGAAATTGTCACTGTAAAGTCTGGATAAGAAACTGAGTGGCCATTTCAAGAACAAAAAATTTTAAAAATTTTGAAATTTTAAACACATTTAGTATTTAATGTATTTTTTAGTTTAATTTTCTTATTGCAAATTACCTTTTTGTTTTTTTTACCAATACCATTTAGCTACCTTCAAAGAGTGTCTCAGTGTGTTTTACAAATAGTTTCATTATCTATGTGTGTTTTAAGAATGAACACCAACATTTCAGGGGTGAACGGAAGAAGATAAGCCCATGAAGTCAGCTGAAAAAGATTGGCCAGAGAGTGGGTATCAAATAAGGACGGAGTGACATCAGGGAAGCCGGGGAATGAGAGGGTGTGGTTAACGAGGTTGGAAAGCTCGGGGAAGTTGAATGAGATGATTCAGCAACCAGGTCATGAGGGCAGTGTCAGCATGGTTCCCAGGGCAGGATGTGGTTTGCAACAGGGTGAGAAATAAAGAAAAGTTAGGACTTGGAGGCAATAAAATAGTATACATCTACTCTTTCAATAAGCTCTCCTTTGAAGGAATGAATGGAAAGGATGGCAGCTAGAGGGAGAACCATACAGAATTAATAAGAACCGTAAGGCTTTCCTCACAGAGCTGAGAAAGAGAATGCATTCGTGAGCCTACATAAAAGAACCAGTTGACAGCTGTTATGGCTATAGGGAGAGAGGGGATAAGAAATGGAGGGGTCTCTCAGGAGGTTGGAGAGAGGACCAGAGTGCAGGGAGATGGGTTGGCCTCAGACACGAGGGGCACCCCTTCCTTGGAGCTTGTAGGAGTGGAGATGAGTGTGAGGTTCTGACAATAACACATGGCAGTGTGGCTACAAATAGTTGGGGGCACATGAAACAGTTTTGATTTTTCCTGGTGTATTAGGAGGGCAAATGAATCTAAGAAAGGGAGCTTGAGAAGTTTGAAATTTGGAGAAACTGGCTGGAGAACCTGGTTTTGTAAGGATGCTAACCTGAACAATTGGGTGATTTTCTCCAGACATATTCAGGAATTTTAGAGTAGAGAAGATAGATGATTGGGCTGGTCCAAGATTGAGACTTCAGAGTGGCCAGAGTGGTGAAGCATGGTGGCTTGGATGATAAGAGCGCTGGGAAGATTGCTGAAGAGACACACCATAAGGTTTAGGCAATAAAAAGAGGAAATGAGGTTACTGATATCTGTCAGTACACGGTTGGACTGGGAGTAAGCCAGCTGTCAGAGTTGTCAAGGAAGGAAGGGGAGAAGACAACATTTTTGCAATGTTAAAGAAGATTTAGAGGATTTTATTTACAATCAAATAAAGGTTCTGTACACACAGGGGGAAGACTTGGTGAGGGAAGAAACTTTAGGAGAGAGGAAGCACAAAGCAGTGAGGGGAGAGAAGAGAGGATCTCAGAGGTTTACATTTTGGGTACAGTCTTAGGAGACCTAGAATTGTGGAAATGGAAGGAATTAGTGAGGTCAACAGGGGTTGATGTCCAGAGGAAATTAAAGGCTGAGCTGCAGGTGATGAAGGGGCCCCCAGGAAGCAGGCCATGGCCTTCTCTCGGGATTCTGAACAGAATATGGTAGGGAAATGTTCAGTCCTTCCAGAGTAGAACTAGGGGTGGTAAAGATGGGAAGAGTTCAGCCTCAGAGGCAACACTGTTCAGAGGTTACTCGTGCTTCAAGCCTCAGCTCAAACCTCGGCTCCTCCAGGATGCTTGCTCTCACGTCTCCAGGCAGCCGTCAAACATCTTGTCAGGAAGGAGATGATGCAAAAAAACATGACACAGCAGCATGCTTGCCCAGGTGTAGCTCTACCTTTGCATCATCTCCGCTTCACCTTCAAAGCAGCGTTCTGGATAGAAGGCTGCTGCTGAGTTGCAGCCTGCAGGCCAGGCAGGAGCGCCACTCAGCACTGGGGCGCTGCCGCGTGCGGCCTCAGCGAAATTCTGAGTCCAGCCCTGTGCCTTCGGGCCAGTCCAACTAAAACAACAATTTTGGCTCAAAAGACAAAGCATGCTACCATCCAGTTTTGCCACTTGAAATGAAGCTAGAAAAATATCCTAAGAACTGAAGTAGGTCTTACTTCACCCGCTTTTCTCCTGAAAGAATTAGGGTTTTCATTAGTATATTACTTCTGTACTCCTGAATCTGATATCATAGTGAAATTATAGAAGTCTTCTATTATTTACAGGTCTGATACTGTATGCACCATTAATTTTGCCCCAGCTGTCTGAGGTGCTTTGATGAGGAGGAGTGCTACTTGGAACACCATTTTCAGAAACAGGTTGAGCCATGCTGGTGTCATGAAACTTATTTTTAAAAGCTGCCAGGCAAAAGTATAACAAAACATTTAATTATATGCCTTTAAAATACTTTTTATGTAAAATGGAATTTTGTTTTTTTCCAATTTTTAAAAAGTTTTTTTTTTTTTTTTTTTTTTTAAAAACAGTTGACAGCATTGAGACAGCGATGGGGAGAAGGGGAAGAAGTAGAGTAAGAATTTGTGATACTGCGTATTGAAATTGCACCTCCGCCACATGCTTCTTTTCATCTCCTTGACTCTGCCCACTCGCGGGATCCTCACTGTTCTGGTTCCCTTCCTCGCATTCTGGAGGGCAGGGAAGATATTTTGTAGTATCTCTTTCTTAAACACTACGGAAAATAAAGTCCCTCCCCAGCCCCGCTCCTGGAAAAATGCTCATAGGCTCTCATGTACACAAATACATACACACATAGTTCAGGAGATTCATGTCTTTCGCCTCCATTCTACCCCCACCCCTGAATTCCATCCTTAGGCTCCCAAATTGAGTTCTCCTAGTCTATAAAATGGGCATTCGGTACAGAAAATCAGTCAATGCCAAGGTCTGATTTTAACATCATCTCTGCCTCCCTGCAGTGCCTAATGCCTGGCCTGGCATGCAGAAGGCATTCAATCACGTTTGATGAGGTGCCTGCAAAACAGACACTCCGTCTTAGTCAAGGATGTGTAGGGAAGAGGGCAGGACTCTTGGGCAGGAGTTGTTAGGTGAGTGCTGCGGGGAGATGAAGGAAGCCTGTCAGAGCAAAAGTAGGATGAATATATATTTGTTGCTATCAGTATTCAGCTAGAAAAGGGGAGCAATGGGAACTAGACATGAGTTTGGTAAGCTGGGGAGCATGGGCCTGTTGGCTTACAAGCCAGGAAGCTACAGCTTTTCACACTCCAGGGGACCACCGCATTGTGCTCCGCCAAGGGGATTAACACCCCTTCTTTCCCCCTCTGGTACTGGATAGTGCAGGTAGGTGAGGACAGAGGTAGGACTGGACCTTAGAGGCCTGTCAATCTACCTAGGGGGTGGACCTGTCAAAGCCCACAAGAGTTTGGGAACTTGGTTGGTTCTTTTGAGAAAGCGCCTAGTCCCTGCCAAACCCCAGCTCCTGGATACAACCCCAGAAGAACAAAGAAGCTCACTCTCTTGCTTGTGGCCCGCACTTGCACAGCGCCCCTGTTCTCTCCATGGCCTGCAGGAGGGAGGCTGAAGGCCGAAGAAGCACAGCAGTAGACTACAGCTGGAAACACAGGCTAAGCTAGCCGGATACTGGACTGGACTGGACTTGAACATGGAGCATAACCTGTGGGCAGTGGCCTTCAACTTGGCCCGACTGAAGACAAGATTGGACCTTTTTCATGGTGAGGCAGACTGAGATGGGACGTTGGGAAGTCAGAAAGGGAGCCTCCTTCATTACACATCATCGATAAACCGCACTACAGAGCCACATCCCTCTGCGTGGGGCTTATAATTTTTTTTTCCTTTAGACACTGCATGAACTCCACTTTATATTGAACATATTGAAGTTTAGAAGCTGTTTTCTCTTAGATGTCAACCAGTCAACTACAAAGATCAAGAGAGAAGAATTCTTTGGTTAAAGAGAGAAATTCTAAATTTCTGAAGCTGGACTCTGCTGATCCCAGGAAAAGCTTGGATAACCTCAGGATCCAAAACCCTTCTGCAGAGTGATGTGGGTAAGAGAAACACTTGAAGAGTTGGGACACAGTGAGCCACATCGCTGCCAGCATGGTGCTTACTAGCATCGGCGTTTCCCCGGTGAAGCCTGGTCCCCTCACGGTTTCACAGGGCAAGGCCAGGCTCCCAAAGCAGAGGGCCCGACATGGTCTCTGTGGGATTGTTCCCTGCTAGGCAGTGGCACGAGTTACTCATTCCGTGGCCCTGTCCTGTTTCCCTGGAGGGGCAGAAAACATGCTGCGTTCGTGTGGTATTTCCACCTACAGCGTCTCAGTTTAATCAATGTCACAGGCAGAAAAAGCCCTGGCCTGTTTCCCCTGCATCCTGTCTCAGCTGGAGCTGGTGCGCTCAGCTCTTGCCAGAAACGAATTCCTGATGCAGCTGACCAAAATAAAACTGCCTGTGAAAAGCTAGTTTATACATTGAGACAGAGACATAGCTTTAGCAGCAATTGTATTTACAGGGAAAGAATAAATAACAGAATCAATCATCAAATAACACTCTCTCTTTCTTTCTTCCTGACCCAGCTTTCCTTCTCTTTTGTGCTCAGCCACAATCTCTCTGTGGATAGTTTATTTCACCAAAGAAGCTGTTTGGTCAACTTGAAATATATCAGCTGAAAACAAATCTATTTGATCAGGAAAGGCACGTCAAGAACGCTTTGTCTTTGATTTGAAAACGTGGGGGCTGGGATGATAGTTACCATGGGAACAGAAAAAAGACATAATTTTGAGGCCTTCCATCACTTTTCACTTGGCTTTTATTTAAAACGAGGTCAGCCCCTCATCCTCACACCAGTCGAAACTCAAAAAACACTCCAGATTTTTCCTGCTTCCCAAATGCTGCTATGATATGTCATTTTAGGACAAAAGAGGGTCTGCCCTCCCCACAGATCCTTTCCCTCTAGGAATTGGAGTAGGAATCTATTTTGTGACTCTATAGGTGAGTAAGGAACACATAATATGGTTTACAAAGCAGACAGTTTTCAAGCCGGGAGAAAAATAGCTGTAAACTCTCCACTTCAATTTGTTGAATTATTCATCCTCTGTCATTACACAAATACCTATGATGTTAGAGGCACTTGGTTGAGATATTAGACTCTTATCAAAATATGTGCTTATCATTACTGAATCACAGATTGATAAAATATGATCTAAACAGTTATTAGTAATCAGGGTTTAATTTTTCTTTGGCTTAGTTTTTCCCATCTGGTTTTGGTTTTGTGACTGCCCTTTCAGTTCTGAGCAAATGTAATAAAAAAGAAGATTAAGAAAGTAAAAACAAAATATGATTTGTGAATCTCATCCAGTCCAACTCTTTAAGTAAATTGATTTTTTAGGAAATCAAGACTGAAGTATGATACTATGCTAGAGACTTACATATTAAATACCCAAATAAGTATTTATTTTATACACAGATATAAAATAAACATGCTGCATTCTTGAATGCCATGTTAAACAGAGAAAAATATCATTCTACCATATGGTGACATTCTGTAACAATAAGAAAGAAAGAAAGAAAGAAAGAAAGAAAGAAAGAAAGAAAGAAAGAAAGAAAGGAAAATCAATGAGTAAAAGCACAAAGAAAGTATTGCTTAGATCAGTCAGGAGACTGGAGCCAAGTGTTCTCGAAGATAACCACCAGTCCTCTTGCCTGAGGATCCTCTTATTGCTCTCCACCAGGTCTCTGCCTCAGCACAACGGAAGCAAAGCTCTCTATGTCGCCTTGCTCACCTCCAACTTGGGACCAACTTGGTCTGCTTATTGATCATAACACAAAAGTAATAATAGTAATAACAATAGCTCTCACCTATTGGTAAACTGTCACATCAGCTACACTAGAGGCATTGTCTTTGGTCCTCAGAGCAACCCTCTGTGGGAGCCTTATCATCATCATCATCATCATTGCTTTTCTGAGGGGAAATCAAAGCTTGGAGAGGCTAAAAGCCTCCCCTTAAGTCATAGAGTTAGTAAGAGGGCAGGGCAGGATTTGAAACTATGTTGTATATCAGCACTGATCCTTTAGCCTGGATGTCTTTAGTCTGAGGCTGGCTCCTACCAGGAAAAGAAAACTACCTGGAGGGGCTAGAGCCCACCCTCCACGCTCTGACTTGTCTGTGCACCCCCTCAGCATGCTGACCATCACAGTCCCTCTCCTCATGTGTCTACTTGCTCATCTTGTGTACTAGACTGGAGCTCCAGAACACCGGTAGTGCCTGACACACAGTGGCTACTTCGAACATGGTTGTTGGGTGAAATGGGCTAAAAATGATTGCACAGGGGGATTTATAAAATTCAGGCCAGACGTGCCTAGTTAAATCTGCATGTTTTCCCAGATATGCAATAGTTTGTTTATAATTGCATAGCAAATATTAAAGTGTAGGCAGGTGCAGTTGAAAATACAATTTGATCCATAATTGCTATTATTGGAGTTGGCATTTGCGAATTTAATTCTAATTACAGAATTAGGTGTTGCATTGTATAGAAAAGAAAAAAAGCGTTTTAATTTAACACTTTAATAGGAAATGTATGCATATTTACTAACTTCATTATAAAACTATCATCAAGTAATTTCTGAATATCTATGCCACAAAACAGAATTAATTTTTTTGATAGAAGATGTCATTTTCAGAGGTTTTACTCACAGCCTTGCATTGTACTTAGCTCAGTCCTCAGATGCCCTCTAGTGGTGACAATAGTAAGTGCATAACAGAGTAGATGGAAAAAAATAATTTATTGGGTAGTGGCTCTTTCACAATCAGTAACCACATCTGTTTTGACTTACTGTATAGATCTAATATAATGAAAAAAGAGAGAATACTTGTTTTGTCTTCCCAGGTTAATGTAACATCCTTTAAAAATGTCTCAGAGTATTAAACCAATAGTGAAAATACACACACACACAACATGAATAAATAAGGTAGCGTAATGAAACAAATGTGTGGGTATCCAGAATCTGGTGTAAGAAACAGACAGAAATAGAACAACAGTCAGTTTTCGTTTGATTTAAAAGGGCATTGTTTTTCCCTGTTGTCATACTTCTTCCCAAGAAACTGAGTAAGAGAACTCATCTCCACGTGAATAAGATCAGCCCTGGGCCGCAGTAGCACAGGCGGCAGCCTGCCTGCCCAAACAGCGTTGTCCCGAGGACACCGGAAAAAAGCTTTCAGAATGCCTTAAACATAGTGAGCACACAATAAATAATTATTTATTTGGTGCTTAGTAAACAATCTTTTGTTACTAAGGCTTGACTGTTTGAATCTTTTACAAGATATCCTGCAGGAACATAAATTTTTATCATTGAGCTAATTAATATTTTCTAGCTGTTTTCAATTTAAATTGGAGGCCTACCTTGAAATATTGTAGGTTCAGTTCCGGACCACTGGAAGAAAGTGAGAATTGCGATAAAGGGAGTCGTAATCTTTGCTGGTGGAAGGTCTTGCTTCCAATTTGTTAAAAACGCAACACCCATGAAGCACGAGAAAGCAAAGCACAGTGAAACGGGCACACCTGTATTCTGACGTCATTCCCAGAGGAAATTATTCCATTCACACCTTCAAAATGGAAACAATGGCAGCTTTTAAAAGTCTGATTTAAAACTTGCAGCATTGCTGCCAGAGTCTCTTTTAACAGCTCTACCAATTTAGACTAGTTTTGATTCAGAAATACTGTATTGTTTCTCAACTTATTGGAAATTAATGCCAAACCCTGTTATCTTAAATTTGTACAGGGCCAAACTATATTTCAATGGTCAGCACTCAAACCGAGTCTGATGAGTTTCCACTTTATAAATAGAAAAAAAGTAGTTTTAAAATACACAGGAACATACAGATGTGACTCAACATGCTTTCCCCACAAGGTGTCACTATGGTACCTATGAAATATAGTTATAGATGTATTTATCTGTCTGTGATCTTATTTTTAAAAAACAATCGTAAAATATCTTTGCATAGGCACATGATCCTGAAATTAAGCGTTCAAAGGAAATAAGTACATTCATAGATGTCTAATATCTACTAAATATACATAAAAGTGAAACATATTTCTTTGGATGTGTATTGAAATCTTAATGATCTGCATTCAAGGGCTGTATAAAACTGATAATCTAAAAATACACATAAGGTTGTATTCAAGAGGATTGATTCTTAGATACCCTATGAGTACTTAGCATGTGACTCTCCTCACCAAGTCTGTGATACCCTCCCGGGCAGGTACAGACTGAGTTTACATATACATATGTGCTAGTAAAAGGATGGATCCTCAGTGATTTTTGAGTGATAAGCAGCTGGCAAATTCATGTTTGTCCTTTATTTCTAATTTAAGTTAGCTCAAGGTTAAGAGCCAAGAAGTCAAAGAGAGCAGAGTTCAAAGTGCAGCTCAGCAGCCACCTGTAAAACCTCCAGAAGTTAATTAACCTTTCTGCGCTGGCTTTTTTTATTTAGGAAATGAGGATAGTAATGTCTATGTCTCTGTGGTAGCCGTGAGAGTAAACCGAGACCATGTGTGTGTAGCACCTAGCACGGAGGAGGGGCTGTAATGCATAGCAGTAGTTATTACTAATTTCAAGAGAGAAATGTTAATTAGACTCACATTTTATGCTTTGATTGCAGGTCTTCGCATATGAAAGGCCTGAGTTTGGTTCACAGATAAGAAATTTCTGTGTAATAAAATTCCAGCATATCTATAAAAATTTAAACACTTGCAATAACTGATATTTTATAATGGCCTCTAATCAAGGTTTTGTTTGCTAAACTCAACAATTTGTTTGAAGAGTAAACAGATATCTGGCCTTACTTTTGAAATGATTCTCTTCTTCTGGTGATAGTAATTGAAATTTGCCTGAGTCTGGCAGCTGCAAACCGTGGGATTTCTCTTCTCCCCATAGTCCTGCTATGTTGACTTGCTATTATTCTCCTATTTTTAAGCCTTCAAGAGCTCCCCAAGGGCCCGAGGACAAGGTACAGACACGGCGGCTTGCCCAATGAGTCGAATCAGCTTCAGATGTTGTACCCCAATATTCTCACCACCAGTTCATCAGCCACATTTTATAAATGAGGACTCTGAATGCCAGAGGGCTGAAATGACTTGCACAAAGCAATATTGCTCCTAAGTGACTGAGCTAAAACTAGAACCCAAGTGTCTCATTGGCACCTTCTCTTGATGAGGGGATTCCTAATCTCAGAAGAGCTGGGATTGTCTTCTTCAAGCCAAGTGCCGTTAAAACCTAGACCAGGCTGAAACAATGAACTGCAGAGTACTCGCTCATTCAAAGCAGTCAACTTTCACCCAGCGGTGAAAAGATGTTTCAAGGGCCATAAGAAATACATCTTTTTGTTAGTATCTCTCATTTGTTTTTATTTTTGTCTCTGAATTTTTTCATGAGACAATAACTAAAATAAATAACAATACTGCTAATCATTTTAACAAGGCGAATTGGACTGTGGGCCACTGTGCCATCCAGAGTCCAAACCTGTAGATGGGGAGTCTGCGCTAGATGCAGCAGGAATACACGGCAGCAAACTCTTTCCACTCAGGTGTGGTCTGCAGGTCAGCAGCCGCCGCACCCCTGGGAGCTTGTTTGCAATGCAGAATCAGGCCACGCTCAAATCTTTGGAATCAGAAGCTGCATTTTAACTACGTTCCCAAATGACTAGTGTAGACACTGAAGTTTGAGAAGAACCATCTCAAGCACTGTGTGAAAGAGCCTTGCGGAAGTAGCATTCTGTGCAGATTCCTTTCCCACGCTCTGGCTGGGCTGCCCAAGGGGAAAACTTGTGAAATTCTCAGCCTAGCTATGGGTACTCCTTTGAAACTCCAAAAATGATAGTTTCCTTCTCCCTTCTTAAAACTTTTTTTGATTCTAGCCTATATGATAAGGAATTAAAAAACTGGACAATTGTAGAAGAAATATTTATTTATTAGAGGAATTTTGTATGACACATGTAGAAAAAAGAAAATACACCACTTCATGTGCCAGTGAAGAGTGATAGCCACTACTTTTACCACCTAGGTATATTGCCTGCCTAATATACACAATATACATTATGTAATATACATAAAAATGTATATTACACACACATATATTTAATATTTTGAATAAATAATGAATTCACATATTTTGTAAAGTGTGAAAAGCTATATAATAAAATATTTTGCTCATTTCTATATCCCATATGTTCAAACCCACCCAAAACTCAATATATAACCACTCATTAATTTTTTGTGTATAATCACATAAACACGAATGTATATGTTTTCTCCATTTTTAACAAAAATGAGAGCTTTATTCTATGAAGTTTTGCACCTTATAGATATGTTTTCACAACTATTAAAAAGCCTACAGTTAGAACATATTTTGCAAATGGCATTTCACTTAATATTTTTACCATAAATATTTCTCATGTTTTTACAGAGTCTTCATAAATGTCATTTGATATGGCCCCATAGTATTTCATTGTGTAAATCTGCAATAATCTACTTAACCAGTAGAGGTTACTCATGCACATTTTGGCTCTTACCTTTCCCCCGCCTTCAATTACAGATACCTTTGTAATGAAATTCTTTGTGCACAGAGTTGTTACCACTGTGGGTCCTCGGGAAGGAGGACAGACACACTCAATTGCTTCGGAGAGCCCAAGCAGCCCGTACCCTTTCCCCTCCTTAGCCTTGTTCAATTTCTTTTCAATTTCAGGGAATGCTTTGTAACCTACTAATATTATCTCCCATTTCTCCTCATATATAAAGAGCCATTTATAGCTTGTAGTTAATATGGCTTAACAAACACATAGAACAATAGGAAAGAGAGAAAGAGAAGATGACACTTTCATCTGGCAAAATGTTAATTTCATATCTGGTAAGAAAGGAATGAAATTTCCTACAGGAAAGTAGACATGAAAAAAGAAAAAGAAAAAAACACCTAATACTAAGAAAATGGCAAAGAAACATTCATGGGAAATGAACACCATAGAGTTGTCTGTTCTTGCTACAGAAGGAAAAAATATTGGAAAAGGAGAAGCTTTTCACTGAAAAGGTATCTTAAAAGTCTGAAGAACTCTATTAGCTGAGGAAACAGGTTCACTGAGAGGCGTGCTTGGTGCACCTTTCACCTCGGAGGCAACAGGCTTGGAAAGCATCAAACAGAGACAGTTGTTGGTTAGAAACTTTTCTGAGACGGATTCACTAGCCAGAGCCGACTCACAGTTTCATAGCTTATCTCCAGGCAAATTCTAGAGCAGGTGGTGGCTGACCACTACAGTGTAAGAAGATGAGAAAGGATTGGGTTCGACTCGAGTTACAGAAATACACACAGAAGGACGTAATTTTAGAACTGTTGGGGAGTGCCCCGTTCTTATAGTAGGGTGCTTGTGGACCTCAGGAGCCAACAAATTCTCTACTCTCTTCCACTTCACTCCAATCCAATCCTTAATTTAGCCTCAGCCAGCCAGTCAAGCAAGGGTTAGAGGAAAAGTGAAGCCATGGAGAGGTATATTATATGTACATCTATTAACTAGCACGCTGAAAAAGCAGAACTTGTGGGATGCTTTCTCACTCTCTCACATGGTCCACAGGGAATCTGCAACTTTGACCCATTGTAGATGGGAGTTCACTCACTTTCAAAATGTTTCCAGAGACTGCACTGTTAGAGTTCAATCCAATCAGCATGTCACCCTTTGGATTTCTCAGTCATGAGTATAATCTCAACATGCCATGTCTACCAGATCCTAGGAGACCTATTTAGTTCCAGAACCATTCTTCCCGGAGCTCCAGGGAAAGAAGCACCCCATCCCTCCTATGGGTAGATGAAAATTCTCACAAAATCTACTCTCATTTCCTACTCCAACTCTTGCCACATCCAACTGCTTCATAAGTAGGAGCTATGTAGTTAGCCAAGGGGTATAAGATTGGTTCTTGACCACTCTTGCAATTTATAGTTTGATGGTGTGGCTCCAACAATTTTACATGTGGTATGTTCAAAACATAGTTAAGTTTTAGTCCTTTTTTAACAATCAATAGGCACATGAATGTGTAATTCACACAAATTCATGCCAATTTTAGAGTGGCTTTTTTAGTACCTAAAATGCTGAGAAACTTGTGTGGTATGTTTCTTATGGACAACACAGCCTAGAAAGGTCTTAAATTTCCTTGAAATTCTTTTTTATGTTAAAGGAGTTGAATGTTCTTGAAGATTTAAACTTTCAGGTTGGAAGTGTATTTTATTTTCTGGAGGAAAACACCCTGCTATTTTCTAAGGGAATAAGGAAATGAAATACCACAAGTGAGGAAACAATTTAGGTTGGGGATTGAGAATGGATAAGTTGCTGGATGTCTGAGAGATAATTTTGTGTGGGAAAATGTCATTTGGGGATTACATTTTGCGTTATGAAAGAGTGGGAAGGAAGGAGATGAATAATTGACCCTTGCCATTTTCAGTTTCCACTGCCTTCTCTCGCGAGCAGATAAAATGCATAAATACTAAATGCACATGCTAAAGCTGCTCCTCGGCAGATGTGGATTATATTTTAAAAGCACACATTCAAAGAGCATAACGCAAATCACTTACTTATTCCTCATCCCTCCACACGTCTCGGTGCAGTTCTGCAATATCACCAAGTGCGGGTTTCTGCAGCTCTCTGTGATTGCCCTTTGGAGGTTTCCACCCTGGGTGAACCTCGCTTTAAGCAAACCTCCTGTACAGTTCAGTTTGAGCAATTTTGAAAATTGGGGTTGGAATATAATTTGTGTAATATAAAATAGCTCTAGTTTACAAGAGTCACTATGAATTTCCTCTAATATTAAATCTTCCTCACGGTGGTTTTAAAAATTAAATTTATACAAAATTGGTCCAAAAGCCACGCTTTTAGTAGCATGGTCTTTCCTCAGAGTACACCAGGGGTATATGGAGTATTGAGATCTGCAAGTATCTTGGGTGAGGGAGAAAGCTGGATGAAGAGAACATATGCACACCTATTCCTGAACAGATGTGAGGCTAACCTTGTCTTTGAGGGCTTGTGGGAGTAGCCAGAGGGAATTTTAAGTAACATGGGTCAAAAATGTTTGCTTACTAATATTAATATCCTCTTACTTGTCCCCACAGACCGAGGATGAGTGGAGAAGAGGGGCAGTTGAGACGTGTGTCTTAAGGGGATTCATTTCTTCTGGGTCTTGGTTCTCCACCAGGACCACTCACTTTTAAAAACCTGTTCAGATTAGACAGGATCTAATTGGCACCATTTAGATAAAATAAACAACATGAGACCAGCACATGGAGCCCTAGAAGAAGAAGAAGACGAAGAAGAAGAAGAAGAAGAAGAAGAAGAAGAAGAAGCAGCAGCAGCAGCAGCTGCCATGTTTTGTTCTATTGTGAAAAGTGGAAGGAAAATGAAATGTCCTCTGGGCTTCTTGAAGATGGATACAATGTCATCACAAAGACTATTCAACACATGTTGCTTGACAAAAGAATGACTGAAACAAAGGGCATGCAGCAGACAGTCTGGTTAAGAAGCCAGGCCTGTCTGTGATGCATAGCGTCAGTTTCTCAGAACACCAGCTCTTGGAGGGCAGAGCTCATGTAGTCTGTCCTTCCCCTGGCTGTCTCTGGTGCCTCCCTTTTACCTCCAGGTGCCTACGAAGAATTGTACACTTCCTCTGAGCCTAATGAATGACTGGATAGGATGATCAGATTAGAATAATTTATTCGTAACCTTAATAATGTCTGAGAAATATTATCGATACTTTTGAATTTTAAGAATTACACATGTGCAATTTAGAAAAGAGTCAGAAACAGGTAAAAAGAAGAAAATAATTTGCTATGGCACTAATTAGACATAGCAAGATAACGATCTCTTTGTATAGAAGTGAGATCACACTGTATGTATTCTTGCGTTCTGTTTTTTCCCTTTGCGACAAACTAGGAACATCTTTTCTGTGGCAAAGTTTTAGAAGTACCCTGTTGATGTAATGTCTTTCTCTTATGTCCTACTCTAACCCAGCCTCAGAATTTCAAAAACTAAAATTGGTGGCTCCTTTCCTGCTCCTAACAAATCACTCCCATTTATTAGGCCTCCAGGATTCGGCAAACAGTGTCAGTTCTGCATGAGATGCAGAAAAAAAATGAGCACACCCAAATGGGAAAGTTATATTTTAAAATGCAGCTAAAAATACTCCAAAGAGTAGCTAAACCTCAAGGGAAAAGAGAACTTCAGCAGCCATCATCCTCCCCTTCCCCGAGCATCTAAGGCAGGTGCAGAGGGAGATACCAGGAATGGGGAAGAAGCAGCTCTACCTACCAGCAGCACTCATTCGAAGAGCTTATTTGGATGTTAATAAATTTGTGAATAATGCTGCAATGAGTGCAGGAGTGCAGATGTATTGATTTTGTTTACTTTGAGGTACTGATTTAGTTTCCTCCAGATATGTGCCCAGAAGTGGACTTCTTGGATTGTATGGCAGTTTCTATTTAATCTTTTGAGGAACTTTCACACTGTTTTTCTAGAGTGGCTTCACCAGTACATTTCCACAAACAGTGTGCAAGGGTTTCCTTTTCTCCACATTCTCATCAACATTTGTTACCTTTTGTATTTTTAATACAGGTATTTCAATGTCTTCTTAATGCTGATCAGAGTGACCACCAGTCCCATGGAGAAGTTAGGCGTGAGGAAAGAGCCAGTCCAGGAATGGCTGCATTTGCCCCAGCTCTGCGTGGCTACCTGGCTTTCGTTAAGTTCATATCATTTGTTAAATAAAACGGAGCACACAGTAAACGTAGAAAACTGTGTGAGCTCCTCCCTCATCAGGGAACCTGCAATGCTTCAGGTAATATTATTTCCTTTAAAGTATTAAAAATTCTAAAATATTACACATTGGTTTGAGAAAATTAGGAAACAGAAATGAGCATAAGGGAGAAATTAATTGATTTTTATATAAATTATAAGTAGCATTGTTGATATTTCTTTTTGCAAACCATGACAATATATAGTGCAGTTGGCGTTCTGCTGTTTTCTCTAATCAATGAATGATGAATATATTTCAGGTGCATCTGGTTAGAATTATTTCTTAATGTGGTCCTGTTTTTTCCTTATGTTCTGCTGTAACCAAACTTAATTTTATTAGGACTTGCAGGCACCCGCACTTATTTTATGCTGGGGCCAAATAGAGCTGTCTTGCATGAGGCAGACAGCACTGGGTCTAACCTAAGGGGCATGCTGATGCTGAAAAACAGTAGCGGCTCTGTGGGGAAGTGGGAGGGGAAACCCAAGAGGAAATGGGAAGCCAGGAAAAAGTTTGATTTTGTTGTACAATAAAAAAAGATAGAAGGAAGCCTGGGATTTCACTGTTGTAGTAGAGGTTACTTAAAGCCTGGGCATTTTGAGAGCTGGAAAAGGGAAGTCTGGAGGAGGGACCTGTGGCACGGACTCCCAGGCCCCACTGCCCTGACCCCCAGCACCCGGCCATGCTAGCAGCCTGGGGTCAGCGGACCTTCACTGGTGATGATCTGTTCAACAGACGATTTATTTGTGATCACGGTGACAACCAGATGCAATGTGCTCTGTTTCAGAGGTAGTATTTTGCCATAAAAATTTTAAAACCATCAGAATGCATGTTCATTTGAGGATAATTAGAAAATCCTGAAAATCAAAATGATAAAAAAATGTCATTCATTATGTCTTTTTTATTTGTAGTGGTGTGAAAATATCTCTATAAAAATAGGATGATAAATTCTTATTGTCGGTGTCCTAGCTTTCCCCGTATTAATCTATTCATGTTTTCAGTAGCATAGTTTTCAGGAAGTGCATTATCAATTTGGCAATGTCTCACCTTACTTTCAATTTTGACCACAGCTAATCAGATTGACATTTCACTTTAAAGCAGGTACACCTCCCCTTCATGCCTCTGGTTGGTCACTGCCATGTGATGAGCCTCCAGCACCCAGCAAATAGCATTGGTTCTGCCTAGTTAGAGCAAGAATAGGACCACCTAAAGGGGCACATGGAAGCTAGAAAAAGATTAAACCCAGATGTAACTGCAGGGGACTATGGAAGCATATCAGAGAGGACTGAATACTTGAAAGGAGGGTGGGGTGATCTTGCAGCATTAGGCAAGAGAAAAAGGGAACAGGGGCTTCCTGTTTAGTAGTAAAGGTTACAGAAGCCTAGGGAATTTTTTTTTTTTTAAGCAAAGAAAAGCAAGATATTTTATATGAGCACATGGAAAGAGCTGCTACTTCATTACTTGCGCTGATCCCCAGAGCTCCTGGTATAGATAGTGCTGTGTACAGATAGGGCATATTGTCCAAGCACTGTGAAGAGAATCGTAAAATCAAAAAGGCTGTTTAGAAATAATCTGTGTTAAGAGTTCTAGGCCAGATAGTGGAGTAGAAGGAAATTGCACTTACCCCCTCCCATAACTACATCAAAATTACAGCTAAATTATAGAACAATTAACCTGGATAACCATCCGAACACGAGCTGGATAGGCACCCTATGACTAAGGATCTAAAGAAAGCTACATTGAGACTGGGAGGAGAGGCAGCAATGCAAAATGGGCTAGCCCAGCATGCACATGTGGCGGTTGAAAATCAGGGGGGCTACCTCAGCTGCAGAAGTGACCCCTGGAGAGTGAGGGGTCTCAGTCCCACAGTGGGCTCCTCAACCCCGGGTTCCAGTACAGGGCAGAGAAGCCCATGTAACATCTGGCTGTGAAAATCAGTGGGGATTCTGTCCATCTGGGTGAGACGGAAGACTGCTGGAAACCCAGGCATCCTCCAAAGGGCCAGCACACAAACTACCTCTCGCAGGCACTCATTCTGGACTCTGGCAGAGGGACAGCAGCTCAGGGGGCACAAGAGACATACAGTGAGAGACTGAGTTTTGTGGCTTTGAGGGGAGGGACAACCACCAATGTCCCTGTGCTGGTCAGTCCTCCTGTGCAGACAAACGATGCCATCTTTCCTGTGTTGAGCCCACCCTCCACACAGTCAAATCTGAAACTGCTTTATCCTGGTGAACTCCACTAGCTCCACCCCGACAACTCCCTGAAATCCTTCCCTACCCAACTCACCCATGGCTCTAGGTTCTCTTGAGGCCAACTGGCCTGGGCCCATGTTACAGCTGTGCTTTAAAAACTCTCAAAGAATTCCAGTAAAGCTCAGAGACACACAGGGAGAAACTAAGTTGTATGGCTTCAGGCTGAGGCCATCTTCTTGCATGGCCAACAGGTGGCACCATTCCTGTAATGAGCCCTTACCCTGCAGAGCCAAACCTTTCTGTATTAGCCCGGGGAACACTAGCTTCACCATGGTGACTCCCTAAAACCCCAACCACTGCAAATGTCTACAGGCCCCAGGTGGGTGGAAACTGGCTTAAGTACACCCTGAAGCTTTTCTTGAGTGATCTCAGGCCTAGCATCGGCATTAAGTTTGTATCTATATTAACCAGTGAACACCACTCACCCACCCTAGTGACTCCCTGGGATCCTGCCTCATGAAACTGGTATACTGCCTGAGACCCTTTCAGTGGCTGAGCCTTACTGGTAGCCGGCAGGTAGTGGCTGATCTCACAGTGACTTGGGCCTTTTTCTCACCTGTCCCAGGACTGGTACTGGCAGCAGCCAGCCTCAGTTTTCAGCTCGGCCTCTCCCATGTGCAATCAGGTCCAGCGTAGGCAGCTACCAACTGTGGGTCACTTTGTAGTCTTTACTAGATAGCCTTGGGCCAGTCACAGGCAGCATCTCACATTGACCTGCACTGGAGTCCTTCGTAAGAGTCTCCAGAACCAACTCACCCAGTGGCTGGCTTTGGACCACCACAGAGCACCATCT
Organism: Glossophaga mutica; assembly: GCA_039655065.1. Taxonomy (NCBI): domain Eukaryota; kingdom Metazoa; phylum Chordata; class Mammalia; order Chiroptera; family Phyllostomidae; genus Glossophaga; species Glossophaga mutica. The sequence goes on from CM077308.1 coordinate 67,547,788, forward strand.
GTTTAGCTCAAGAAGCAGCATACCCAAAAGGAGGTCTCAGAAGGCACTGGATCCTGCTGGGGCAAATCATGCTCTGTGGGATCAGCCCAAACACTGTGGCTTATATGCTGTGGTTGTAGCAAATCCTCACAGCCAGCCAGCCTGCAGGTCAAGTCCATCCAACAGACATCAAGGCTTCACTACAATAGATGGACACACACAACCCATAGAAGTTACTCTCCTGGAACATCCAAATCAGGGGACCTGGGAAACTGCACCACTGGGCCTCACAGGACACCTACTACAGAAGGTCATCCTTCAAAGACTGGGAGATATGGCAACTCCACCTAAGGCATAGAAACAAACATGGAGAGGCGGTCACAATGGGAAGACACAGAAACATGTATCAAATAGAAGAACTGGAGAGATCTCCAGGAAAATAATTAAATAAAATGGAGGCAAGCAATCTATTAGATACTGAATTTATTTTTTATTTTAATATTTTTTAGATTTTTTTAAAAAATATTTATTTTTAGAGAGAAAGGAAGGGAGTAAGAAAGAGATGAAGAGAAACATCAATGTAAGAAAGAAACATTGATCAATTCCCTCTCAAATGCACCCCAACTAGGCACCAAAGCTGCAACCCAGGTATGTGCCCTGAGGGGGAATCAAACCCATGATCTGATGATCTTTTGCTTTGAGGGAAGACTCCCAACCAACTGAGCCACATCAGTCAGAGCCCAGATACTGAGTTTAAAATAATGGTTATAAGGATGGTCAAGGGACTTTAGGGGAAGAATAGATCAACTCAGTGAGAACTTCAGCAAAGAGATAGTACGTGTAGAAAAGGACATAGAAACCATAAAAAAGAACTAGTCACTAAAGAACCAATAATTGCAATGAAGAATACACTAACAGGAATAAACATCGGATTAGATAAATCAGAGGCTTGAATCAGAAATTTGGAAGACAGAAGACACATAATCAGAACAGCAAAAAGAAAAAACCATAAAAAAATTGAAGATAGCTTAAGTTACCTCTAGGACAACATCAAGAGTAACAACAACATTCACATCATAGAGGTACCAGAAGGAGGAGAGCAAGGGACAGAGAAACTATTTGAAGAAATAATTACTGAAAATGTTTCTAACCTGGTGAAGGAAAAAGACACAAAAGTTTGTTAAGTGCAGAGTCCCAAACAAGATGAACCCAAAGTGGTCCACACCAAGACAATCATAATTAAAATGGCAAAGGCTAACGACAAAGAGAAAATCCACTTTCACCTCTCTTACTCAATATAGTAGTGGAAATCCTAGCCATATCAGTGAGACAAAAAGAAAAAATAAAAGGCATCCGCATAGGAAAAGATAAAACTGTCATCATTCACAAATGACAAAATACTATATATGGAGAATCCTAACTACTAGAACTGATAAATAAATTCAGTAAAGTAGGATACAAAATAAATATTCAGAAATCATTTCACTTTATATACTAATAATGAACTAATAGGTAGAGAAACTAAGAAAACAATCCCATTTACAATTGTGGTAAAAAAATACCTACGAATAAATTTAACCAAGAAGGTAAAAGACCTATACTCTGCAAAATGTAAGACATGGAAGAAAGAAATAGAAGAAGATGCAAATAAATGGAAGCATATACTTTGCTCATGGATAGGAAGAATTAACATCATTAAAATGTCCATTCTACCCAAAGCAATCTATTGATTTAATGCAATTCCTATTGAAATACCAATGGCATTTTTCACAGAACTAGAACAAATAATTAAAAAATTTATATGAAATCACAAAAGACCCCAAATGGCCAGAGCAATCTTGGGGAAAAAAATAACAAAGTTTGGAGTTATCTCTATCTGGTATTAAACTATACTGTAAAGCAATAGTAATCAAAACAGCATGGTACTGGCACAGAATAGAAAGCTCAGAAATAAACCCATGCCTATATGATGAATTAATATATGAAAAAGGGAGCAAGAACACACAATAGGGTAAAAATGGTTTCTTCAATAAATGGTGTTAAGAAAACTGGATAGATACATGCAAAAATGAAACTAGACCATCTTCTTATACCATGTACAAGAATAAACTCAAAATGAATAATAAATTTAAATATGACTTGAAACCATAAAACTTCTAGAAGAAAACATAGGCCATAAAATCTTGGATATTTCTCTTAGTAGTATTTTTTTCTGATATATCTTCTTGGGCAAGGGAAACAAAAGAAAAAGCAAACAAACAGAACTACATCAAAATAAAAATTTTTTGCACAGCAAAAGAAACCATCAACAAAATTAAAAGACAACCCATTGAATGGAAGAACATATTCACCAATGATACATATGATAAAGGATTAATGCCCTGGCTGGTGTGGCTAAGTAGATTGAGCACCTGCCTGCGAACTGAGAGGTCACTGGTTTGATTCCCAGTCAGGGCACGTGCCTGGGTTGTGGGCCAGGTCCCTGTTTGGGGCACATGAGAGAAGTAACCAATCAATGTTTCTCTCCCCCTCTTTCTACCCCCCTTCCCCTCTCTAAAAATAAATAAATAAAATCTTTAAAAATATTATAATATACATAAAGAACTTATACAACTCAACAACAAAAGAAATCCTATTAAAAAATGGGCAGGAGTCGGTAGTGAACATATACTTCTCCAAAGATGACATACAGATGGCCAACAAACATGTGAAAAGATGCTCAATATCACTAATCATCAGAGCTATTTAAAGTAAAACCACAATAAGATATCACCTCACACCTATCAGATTGGCTATCGTCAATAAATCCACAAACTAAGAGTGCTAGAGAGTATTTGGAGAAAAGGGACCCTTATGCACTATTGGTGGGAATGCAGATTGTTGCAAGTATTGTGTAGAGTGGCCTAAAAATATTAAAAATAGAACTCCCTTATGAACCAGTGATTTCCATTTCTAGATATATCTGAAGAAACCCCAAATACTCATTCAAAAGAATATATGCATCCCTATGGTCATTGCAACCTTATCTATAATAGCCAAGATTTGGAAGCAACCCAACACCTATCAATAAACAATTGGATAGAAATATAATGGTGGTACATATATTCAATGGACTATTACTCAACCACAAAAAAGAATGAAATCTTACCATTTGGGACAGCATGATGGACCTAGAAGGTGTTATGCTAAGTGTAATAGGTCAGTTAAAGAAAGACAATACCATATGATTTCACTTATATGTGGAATCTGAAGAACAATATAAATGAACAAACAAAAGAGAAACAGACTCATAGATACAGTGAACAGACTGATGTTTTCCGGAGGGGTGGGGGTTTGGGAGGATGGGTGAGAAAACTGAAGGGATTAAGAAATACAAATCTGTAGTCACAAAGTAGTCATGGGATGTAGTGTACAGCATAGGGAGTACAGTCAATAACTCTGTATGGTGCCTGGGGGGTGCTTGAATTATTGGGGGGAATCACTTCATGTATTATGTAATTGTCTAACCATTATACCGCATACCTAAAACTAATATAACATAACATTAAATGTCAGTTGTAACTGAAAAATAAAAAAATGAACTAATCAGTGTTTATTAACAGCAAGGTTAATATCAAATTCACTTTCAAGGGTATAATTTTACCTTTAGACTTTTAAAATGGCAGAAGAAATATGGGTTCATTTAATAAAAACAGAAAACACAGATAGGCCAAAAGGTAAAAATTATTCACTGTTTTGTCATATAGAGACAAAAGCATATATATTTCTTTTTATTTTTTAATGCTCACCTGAGGATATGTTTAATGATTTAGAGAGACAGGAAAGAAGGGAAGGAGAGAGAAAGAGAAACAGTAATGTGAGAGATAAACATCAGTCGGTTGCCTCCTGTACTGACCCCAACTGGGGATTGAACCCACAATGTAGGTATGTGCTCAGACTAGGTATTGTGGGATGGAACCCACAAGAATTTTGTGCCTGGGATGATGTTCCAGCCAATTGTGCAATTCGGCCAGGGCTAGATATTTCTTTTTACATAAAGGGGATTATATTCACTTCCTGATTTAACTGTAACTAAGATTTATAAGCTGCACTATTGGCTGCGTTGCTTTTGAGGTACACTCTTACTGTGATAATGCTCTTTAACCACTATTAATTAGCTTGAGAGGTTTTTTTTTTTCTTTTCCTGAATTGAACAGGCAGCCTTCACTTCTTATCCCCAATCACTACCGTTAGCTTATCTTCAGGGGAAGGTAAACCACTATCACCTGAGTGTGCCATAAGGCAAGAACTGCTCTATTTTTCAAAGGCATGCTGCAGTTTTAAAGCCCAGCTGGAGTCCCTTGAAAGAGTGGGGAAGAACCACTCACAGCAACAGAACCCTGGGGGTGGGCAGGGAAGAGCGAGGTGAGGAAACACGGTAGACAGAAGGAATCCTGGGCTTTCACTGTGTGTAGTGAAGATTGCCCAATGCCTAAAACCTCCAAAGCTGAGGCAAGAGCAGGTTTTATGGAGAGGTGCCTGGCAGTCATGGGTCTTCGCCCTCATCCTCTCTAGAACAGTATTGTACACATATTCTGAGGTTAATGGAACACTTTGACTAAAATAATGGTATGTTTAAAGATACTCTATGCCTTTATAAATGACCACAAAGAACTCTAGGCAGCTGTTGGATTCAGTTTAAATGTTACTGGGGGAAATGAATTTCTGCATCATGTCCTAGGACCAAACTAATGATCAGAGGCACATCAAGTGTGTCAGTGGCACAGCAAGAATTTCCCTCTTTCTATTTTTTTCCCCAGCTCTGTTAGGATTAGCTGTAACCAACAAGTGTCGCAAGCCAGCTTCGTACCCTGTAGGAAATCTGGAGGTGAGAGAAAAGCTGGGCCAAGGTCGGCTGCATCTGTTTCTGCTCTATGCAGCTACCTCTTCCACTGTTTCTGAGATCTTGGCTGGTAAATTAGGAAAATACAGCAGGGGGTTTGAGTGTGTGTGGTGTCTTTCTGCCAATATGTAACCCAGCTGCAGTTACCTTTCTACCTTTTTAATGTGTAAAATAACACAAGCTTATTTAAGAATAAGGAAAAAAACAAATTAACCAGGAAACACTGATCAGAAAAATGTATAAAAATAAAAATTACTTATAGTGACTCAAATCAAAGATAGTAATATAAATACATTTTTGCAAATTGAATCACCCTGTAAGGATTGTTTATATCCTGCTTTTCCCCGCTTTGTATGGGCTGAGAATATCTCACCCCTGCCAGCACATTTAAATTGCAATCAAATCCAAGTGCTGTTTCTTATTTATGCTGTTCTCTAACCAATTGTACCCACACTGTAAAATTTTATTTTCCGTTTGAGTCAGTCATAATTTCCCCTCCTGTCCCATGAAAGTCAATAGCACTCACTGTCCTCACAATTCAGCAAAGACAGTGTTATACAAGGAATGAGATCCTCTAGAACCGAGTCTCCATGGGTACTGAACAGAAGGAGTAGTACAGTAGGGAGGTAGAATGCTGGGTACCAGTTCTTTCTGCAGGAAGAAAGACGAATTTCCCTGGCAGAATGAAGATTATTCCGGTATCAGACAGTGGAAATGCTGTCGAGGCAACACTTCACAGCAGAGCGCAGGAAAAGGCTTTCTTCTCTGCCTGGGGGAGCACTGGGTTACCAGCCAGAAGTTAACAAACACTTATGGATGGTTATGATGCAGTAATGTGCTCAGGTCATTTTTTCCATGATCCCATGACAGAGAGATGTTTCCCTTTCGAACCTCTAAAATTATACGGGCACTACATATTAATTTGAGAATAGATGAATATAATGAAGGAAATGTTTATCCTATGTACTGTTTACTTACAACAATGCTGTATCTTATTTCTTTTACAAAACTGGGGTCATGTTGCATATTCTCTCCTTTAATTCTGTGAGGTACTCCAAACCCTTTCAATAAAATCTTTCTACTATTTAAGCTAGGGTGTCGCTTTTTGGTGTTTGATATCAAGAAACCTTAACTAGTATACACACAAGAATTACAGGAAAGATAAAAGAAAAATTGAGGAAAACACTCAGGTCTAGTAAAAGGTGTTGTTCTCTATAGAACAAGTTTAAATTAAAAAAAAACAAACAAACCAAAAACAAGCCCTCATCTTAAATTGCATGAAAGAAAGAAACTTATTGATGAATGGGACACCATTAAAAAGAGAATTAGTTTTTGCTGTAGCAGGAAAAGGTATTAGAAACTGAAGAGTCTTTAATTTCATTAATTAGTAAATGCTTTCCAGAGCTTAGAAGTATCTGAAAAAAAAAAAAAAACAAACAAAAACCCCCAAACCTCAGTATATGATATAAGACTCAGTTAAGGATGTGGGTGTGGGAAGAACCAAACAACAGTAACCCAGGATAGAAACTCTTTGAAGATTCTTCAGTTGGTGAAACCTCCAGTGTGAGACCAGATTAACCGGATGCCCTGCCAGGGAAGAAACAGGACCCTGGCCAATAGAGCAAGAAAGATGAGACTAATTGCTTCCTCAATAAAAGGTTTTTTCAACATTTCCGTGTTTTGCAAATATTCTAAATTAAGTATGAACAGAGCATGAGACTTTGTTTTCTTTAAGATAAATTGCACATTTTTAAATAAAATGTAAAGGTTCACTGAAAAATTCAGTTTACAATGGTCGCTTCAAAAGGAAGATCTTGTAAACATCAGCTCTTCTTGGATGACCTGTCAGATTTTCTCACTTAATTTTGTTAAAGAAACAGGGAGACCATTTTGAATTGAACTAATTCAAAATGTAATTCACTTGTATGCAGGTAAAATTGGATGCGTTCATCTCTAGGGTGAGTGAGTCCATCTTCCCTCTTAAGACCACATACACACGAGCGCGTGCACACACACACACAATCCAGGGGTCAAAGAAATCGAACGTGCATTTTTTTAAACATTGCGTGTACAGGCTAGAAACCTAAATTTGTCTATTATACTGCTCTCAAAATCAGGTCTTGTACAACTGCTTTTGGTTGGTTTGTGTCCTTTTCTATCAAGTTTCAAGTTGCTACTGTATTTACTGCCAATCAATGTTCAGAGTTTACTAGGGCACTAATGGATTTTGATCAGTGATCTCAACTCTTCAAACTCTTCAGCCATTATATTGCATACTTTTAGCACCAGGTACTCATCTTCCCCAGTAGTTATAGAGGACATCACACTCCCAGATGATAAGGAGTCATGGAAAATCTAAAACAGACTTCTGACTGTCAGTCTGCTTTTCAGAAGCAATTACTATTATTGGGCTCAATTCCACTGGTAGTATGGAGAGTTACATTAGTTCTGAAATAGCAGTCAAATAGATACATGTCTGTAGAGTTTGCATTTATTTCTTTTTTTCCTCTAACATGTAGTTATGGTCAATAATGAGAGTAACTCTAGTGACTCCCTTTGAATACATTAACTTTAAAACGGACAGAAAAGTGAATGGTCACTGTAGCCTCTTTGAAATTCCATGCTAGGGAAAAGGGAAAGGAGGTAGACACAGGAGTAGGGGAGGGAGAAATATAAAGATGAAAAAAGGTGATTTATTTTATTTTTCCGGGCAAGTTTCCCCAGATACATGAGGAAATGGAAAAGGGACTTCAATTCCCATGAGCAATATTATTTGTAGCTGAAGTTATTTAAAGCCACCCCAGAAATTGACTACTATTTATATTCTTTGATAAGGTTTTGTGGGTTTTCTCTTACTTTACAGTTTGTGTGTATTTGAAAAGTTCCAATCTTATCTCAGTTGAAGAAAAAGGAAAAGATGATTCTTCCATTCCTTTAAGTTTTACCATTTTAAACCATGCAAGTTAAATCCACCAGCAGATCCAAGGACCTCATTTAGGAATGACAGGTTAAGTCGAAAGTTCAGACACTGTTAAAAGCAAGAACAGATTTTGAGGCAAAAATCAAGATGAAAACTAAATTAAAAGAGCAATTTTCCCCTCAGAATAGGATTGAGATGCCCAGAACTCCTTTTTATCAGGTGCTGGTATATAATAGACTCTGTTCTATTGTAACCAAAATTACTTTTAGAAAAGATGAATGCCTTGCAAGGGGTTGCTTCTGTGGATCATCTCCAGGAAAAGCTAACATGGGTTCTATTTAGGTCCATGTCTTGGTTTAGCTATTCAGATTTGATAAGAAGTTCAATTCCAACCCCAACATGGTTTATTAATGATGCACTTTGATCTATACCTAACTGGAATCAAAGAGCAACTGGTCAAGTGTTGATCAAGGAGTATAACCTTAAACATATAGTTGCCAGGTAGCTACCAAAACTCCAAGAAATGCCCTGATGGTGTGGCTTGGTTGGCTGGAGTGTTGTCCCATGGAGAGAGGTCACAGGTTTGGTTTCTGACCAGGGCACATGCGCAGGCTTTGGCTTTGATCCCTGGTCAGGGTGCATACAAGAAGGCAACCAATCGATGTTTTTCTCTTATATTAGTATCTGTCTGTCTCTCTCTCTTACTTCCTATGGCTCTAAAAGCAATGAAAAAATGTCCTTAGGTGAGGATAAAAAAATTTAATAATAATAATAATAAAATAATCTCTGAGAAGTACTTGAAGGGTATGCTTTACATACACTTATAGAAACTTAAAATCTTTCAGTAGATGATCATTCCATCAAAGAATAGGTTCCCAGACCGTATCATTAGCTTCCAGAACAGCCTTTACTGAGTTATGCTTTCCTACAGTTGCTAGTTTTATAATATGTAGTTTGGCACAATCAGATCAGATATGTTCTCTCTGAATAAAAGCAAATAACTTGTTGACTTGATTGGTTCACACCCTTTGCCTCATTTTTTTTCTTTTTCCATGTGAGGAAACCAAGCTATTTTTTGGTTGGTGTCTTTTCAAATTGTGGTGAGCTCTTAGGCTCTCTCCAAGTACTTAGACTACTTTGGGTTTAGGACTCAGACTGTTCTTTCTAGTCCATAGGTATGCTGTACTACCTCTCGACAGCGATGTCTCATCTAGACAAAGAAGGCTGCTAAGGATGTTGTCAAAACTTGGAAATAAGACAAAAGGATGACTATATGTCATTTCAATATAATTTGGGATTGTTACTAGTAGGTTTACCAAAGGATTACCTGATTCTTTAGCAAAACGTACTTTTGCTTGATTTATTATTTACTATTGATTAGGGCTTGAACTCTGTATAGTCAGAAGACTGATACATTACGAATAATTTTTAATAGTATAAATTGTATGCATTCTTTAGTAGAAAACTATAAACCAACAGATTATGGTTTTATTCCCTGATAGACATCAACCAATTTTTTAAAATCCAATCTATCAAATATTTCATCACTTCTTTTCTGATTGACTGCAAATGCTCATTGAACCAGTTTTACTATGCTACCGGTTCCATCATTGATGAGTTAAACACATCTTTGACACATGGTCACTATACATTTTAATGAGAATTATATTTTTAACATTTTGAAAATTACACCTTGACAAATCCTTTTTATATTCTCTGAAGGCCATCTTATAATATTTTAGGGTTTCATCTGTCTAAGGAGCTCTCTGTTTTTAGATCCCTGTAAGTCGGATTCTTATTTCTGATGATTTTTATGAAAAGTAGAATGGTGTTATGACCACCGAACTAAAGTCAGACAGATTTGAGCCAGAATTGCAGCTTCCTGGTATACTTTGCAACTTTGAACATATCACTGAACTTCTCTGGTCATATTTTCCCTAGGATAGAATGAATCACATGTATTGTGACAATTAAGTTTCTCTGTTTTATTCATCACTGGTAACATAACCTAATTTAATCTTAATCACCTCCTTAAAGGCTGCATCTCCAAGTACAGTCACATTGTGATTTCAAGCTTCAACATTATGGGTTTAGGGGAGATACATTTCAGTCTGTAACATATATTTGCTATTGGTGATGTTAGCTCTCAGTTCTTGAGTTCAGAAAAAAAAAAATTAAGAACCAGGAACTGTAGCACAAAAGGAAGTTTATTTAGCATGCAAAGCAAAAGTACACTTACAGAGAAGAATTGAGTGGGCTGCTCAGAGAGCTGCCTTGGCCTTTTAGAAAGTCACAGAGGCAGAAGAAGTGAGCCAGCGGGGCTGCATGGACTCAGGAAACAAGTTACAGAGCAAAAGAAGGGCTCTTAAAGACAGGTTCAGGAGATTAGTATAGGTCAAGCTGCTGCCGCCTGCTGCTCCCCTGGTTACAAGTCTCATGGGGACTCTTAGAGCTTAGCAGGAAGAAAGCAAGGATACATGCTTAAGGAAAGAACCTGGGGAAGTCATGGGTGTGCTCCAGGAAAAGCATGCACTGGGTCCTTTTCCTTAAGAGTTTTTATCAGTTTTCTAAAGGTGGTAATTTTAGGGTAGGGCTCTGGGAAGGATCTCAACAGACTATTAATCAGATTTCCACAGGTGTTCTTTAATATGCTGATTCATCAAAATGAGCATATAGGATCAGGGCTGTGGTCTCTACTGATAGATTGGTACTAGGGTGTGGGGTTCATTGGTCATGCATTTGGTCCTGACGTAGCTATGACATCACTTAATCTGGTCTTGCTGCTTTTCTGAGCCTGGAGCTAAAACGCAACTGAGGCCTAGATGTTATCTCTAGCTTGACAAAACTCTGTCTCGGTGGTCCACAGACCAGAGGATTTGTCCCTAGGATTGTTTGATACTGATTGGAATCTCATTGTCCTGAGGGCTTAATGCTTAAGGAAGTGGTCATGCAAGGGAGAAGGAGGCAGCTGTGGCAGGGTGCCTGATGAGGCCGGTCGCAGTCAGCTATCAGTGTCAGTTTTCCCATTCTACTTGCCAAAGAATTTTTACTATTCTGCCTCATATTTCAATAAAAAGTTTACTTAAAGCAAAACAAAAGGCAAAATCACAAAAGAAAAAAAGCCATTGAATTCCTGATTGAAAAAAATAAACAGATTTGAAACTGCATTTAAGAAATGACCTTAATGCTGATTCTTCCTAGGCAACATTTCTTTTTTTTTTTTTTTTTTTTTTTTTAATATATTTTATTGATTATGCTATTAGTTGTCCCATTTATCCCCCATCATTCCCCCCCACCCTGCACACCCTCTCCCACGCACATTCCCCCCTTTAGTTCATGTCCATGTGTTGTAAGTTCTTTAGCTTCTACATTTCCCACACTATTCTTGCCCTCCCCCTGTCTATTTTCTACCCACCATCTATGCTACTTATTCTCTTTACCTTTCCCCCTCTCTCCTCCTCCCCCGCCCCTGTTGCTAACCCTCCATATGATCTCCATTTCTGTGGTTCTGTTCCTGTTCTAGCTGTTGGCTTAGTTTGCTTTTGTTTTAGGTGTGGTTGTTAATAGCTGTGAGTTTGCTGTCTTTTCACTGTCATATTTTTATCTTCTTTTTCTTAGATAAGTCCCTTTAACATTTCATATAATAAAAGCTGGGTGATGATGAACTCCTTCAACTTGACCTTATCTGAGAAGCGCTTTATCTGTCCATCCATTCTAAATGACAGCTTTGCTGGATAGAGCAATTTTGGATGTAGGTCCCTGCTTTTCAAGATTTCAAATATTTCTTTCCACTAGGCAACATTTCTTTTTCCACAGCTTTTGTCCCTTTTAGGGTGTACATCCAGCAAACAGTTCCTTGCTCCTTCAGTCTTTTAACAACATAAACTTTTATGTCACCCAGCCAAGGCCCACTTCAGGGAACTGTCTCTTTAGCTTTCTCAGTTCTGATGAGATATTCCACCCCTGACACAGAAGGTTGTGACTCCCTAACACACCTTGACCATCCCCCAAACCAAGTTTTCCTGGAGACGGTGAGATTTCTTCTTTGAGGAATTTGACTTCAATGACCCTTTTTTGTTGTTGTTCTTTTTGGAAGATGGAACTAATCTTATACATATATATGTATATATATCTTATACATGTATATGTATATATACATTTTTTTAACAAAATGGTGCTTGATTATTTCAGAATCCCTTAGTTAATATGAAACATAGGAAAAAAGTTTGAGAAAAGAAACTATGTAACACATTCATGTAAGCGAGACTTTGGTAAACTGTATAGCTAAAACTCCCCATATTTTATATCTAGGCCTCCTTCTTCTACACAAACTTTAATTGATAACAAAAGAAGAAGAATGAAATTGGAACAAGAAAGAGAGGACTGGAAAGACATAGGCAAGGTTGTAAGCTGGAACACGGCCGTTTACCTTAGAAGCGAATGAACGCGCAGAGAAGAAAGGCTTTGAAAAGCATATATTCAAATGTCAGACCAAAAGCAGAAGTGAAAGATAAAATAGAGTTCCATATCCTCATGTGGAATCATATGTCTACTCTGAGGAACAACACAGTTGACTTCCAATTATTTGGCTTGAGTGTGCTGGTTGTCTAAAAATCTGGCAATTTAACTATTTGCATATGGAGAAGCAGGACTGAAAGTTCTTTGTAGAAACAGACATCTCCGTTTCTCCCACACAGAGCCCAGGATAATTCCCGTAAAGGAGCACACATTGATAAAATGTTCAAAGTGATTTTCTGGGTCAAGCCCTGCATTACAACAAATATGGATTCAACAGAAAAGTAAGCCTTAAATTGCTTACTCTTCTTTTATAACCATAGTTCCTTTTGCTGCTGCCTAGATTGTAACACAAGCAAATAAATCCTTTTAATTGGCCCACCCCCGGGGGCAAACAGCTCGCCCCAGTAAGTAATCATGTGGAAGAGTGGAGGCAGCAGAGGTGGGGTGCATCCTGCTGAACAATCTTTGCTTTTATTTTACCAACCGATTTTAAAAGGCTGCATTGTAACTTGGCATTAAATATTTAAGAATGATATTTAGGTAAGATTGATTCATTTAACAGGCATAATGGAGTGGGGAAGCCGCATGGAGTGACTAAAGGGCTTCACAGTGGGAAATCTATGCTAGCAGGCATCAATCCGCACCTGGTAATGACCATGAATAGGCTCGTCGTCTTGCTATTTAAATAAATTGATGTGCAATTCATCTGCTGTTTAGAGCCATTGGAAATGCACTGCACTAACTCTATTCCTTGGCAAGCATCCCAATTAAGTGCCTGGGTCATTTATCAGAGTGCCAAATGTAGTTTAAGTTGCTACCAAGCTTCTACCTTTTACCAAAATGGCAATTTGTTCTAAAAGGGGCTACAGGGATGGGGGGAGCAAAAGGGTGTAGGAGGAAAGAGGCTGAAAGCAGACAACTGCTGTTCAAGTCCTGACATCTCCACTAAGCAGCATGTACCGTTGAATCTCCCCAAAGTTGAATCTTTTTCTCTATAGTGGGAAAAATAATGTGCCTGCTTTACTTTCTTGTGAAGCACAAAACAAGATAATAAAAGTGAAAGCACATTTCAGTTTATAAAGTGCTATTCAACTCTGAGTTTTCACTAATAGCATAATCCTTGTATGGGGTGCCCTAAGTGCCCACCATTATTTCCCACCACACGGTTTCCTCTCCTCTTGTCTTGTCTTGTCTCAGAGTTGGGAGGAGAATCGCAGTGTCAATCTTCTAAAAGGTTCACAGCTTATGAGACACATAGGTTTGTATTTCTTGGTGCTAAAATGTTCAGAGTAGTCTTGTCATTTTTTTTAGCCACTTCTTGGTGATTTATAAATCAATAAGAGAGCACTTTAAAAGCATTTAAAATAAGTTTGATCATAAAGAGAAGCTACCAAGTTTGAGAACTTAATTTGTTTTATGCTAAGACTTTTTAACAGATTTCTGTCGATTTCAGTCACTTTGAAACATTCCATTCTCTCTTCCATGTTGCCCAGTTGGATATGTTTGGGTTTGGCTGTGGAACATAGAAACATGATTTATGCTTTTTAATTTTGAAGATCTATAACTCTAAACCAATTAAGTCCATGCTTTGTATTGAAATTGGAGTTCTGAAAAACAAAGTGCTTACTTTCCAATAATGAATTGTCTCCCAATGAAAGTTTGAAACAAGCAATAGGATGGGTTATAGTCATTGGCGGTTCACGTTTCTTGCCGATTCAATTAAAGGAAGTACAGAGTAGCCCACTAAAAGTCCAGCGGTAGAGTATGTATATTAGGAATCATGTTGACAAGTTATTTACCATTTTGCTTCCTTTGATGTTAGCTTTTCTAATTATCTTGTATACATTATTAAATAGCACAATTAATAAGATGGTTGACTAGTTTGGTGAATATTACTTAATCATTAATGTCTGATGTATTTCAATATCCTCTATGATTGAACCTGATGGCTGACTTAGTTAAATGAAGGTATTTCCATGAAGGGCAAGCAGTGCAACAATAATTCAACTACACTGGGGAGACCATACACAGTGTCTCCTTTTGTGTAGCAAGGTGATTATTTTCCAACCCCTCTCACCATCCTGCAGCAGTTGCTGTTACATGAGCTATAACTCTTCTGTCTACTCAGCCTTGTCTATTGATTTTTATCTTTCCTGACTAACTGTCACCAGAACACTGTTTTTAACAAAAATCTAGTTGGTATCAAGTTTTTTTCCCCCTCAAAGAAGCACTGGTTATATCGATAAAGTTTAGTGGAAAAAACAGCTGGCCACTCTGTTACCAGATTTGCTTGGAACAGAATTTTTACTATTTTTCAAGTGAACATTCTTAGCAAGATATTAAAAAAGAAAGAGTGGCAGTAGCTGGTTAGGGAGATGGTGGGACACTGCTACACCAGATGCTGCCTACCTGAAGTTTTGATATAAATAGATGCTCAATTCTCTGACTAATCTTTTATGTAGTAAAAAAAACCCTCAATAGAATTCACAAGTCCCTTGTCTACGGCCATACCACCCTGAACGTGCCCAATCTCGTCTGATCTCGGAAGCTAAGCAGGGTCGGGCCTGGTTAGTACTTGGATGGGAGAATTCACAAGTCCCTTCTGTAACTCCAATCCCTCCCTATACATCCCTCCCTGTGAGACTGTAGTCATATTTTTGCTAAACTATAATCTTTAAAACATATAAAATCATGCCACTTATAATATGAAATGAACACATGCCAACATTTTATTTACTTATTAACTAGTGAGGAAACCATTAAAATGTTATAACTCATTTAAAGGAGAATCTGAAGAACAGACCTATATACAAAATCAAGAATGATGAAATAAATTTGCTTACAAATATAAGACTCAACATCCTATCGACTCTAAAGTAATGTTTGAAACCATCTTTTCTAAAGGGTGGAAATTACTTCTATCCCTACCAGACAACAAGTAATTGCATTTCTAAGGACAAGAATCATGCTCATACTATCAATTTTCTACAGCTGACAGAATGGTAAAATAACCTAGTCAAAGACAAAAAAAAAAAAAAAAAAAGAATGAACACCTTATGGAATCAGACGCCCCAAAAGGATTTACTAGACAACATTGAAAGGGCATTCCATATTTCTTTTTCCCCCCATTTAAAAATCTTTTATAATCTCTCCTGATGCTTTTAATGGGGTGATGTCATTTTGATGATATCAAAATGCTCAACTTTATGTCCACTAAAAATCAGCCCCTTGGCCACTAGAGGCCACTTATCAAGGTTGTGAGGCCTTTTTCCTTATTCTCCCTTTTGCCCTCATATCTATGGACTTCCTTACTAAACACTCCCTACCCCTATCCCTTGAAAAGGCATTAGTAGGTACTCTTAAGGCTTGTGGTCTGTACTGCACACACTTTGCTAATGCTGCTAATACAACATCATGAACAGAAAAGAAAGAGACTCTCTAAAAGAGAGAGCTCAAATGATGGCTTTATACTCAAGTATCTATAGGCTTCATAAAGAGCAGTGAGAAAACTACATTTTTACTGAAAGTGGAATAGCATATGGATGGAGGCTCACTCTATTTTTTATACTCCAGCCCTAAGAACATGTAACTTAGTCTATCTTCCTTCGTAACATTCTCTACTAGATAGCTGTCTGCCTTTGTTCCAGAATGTTCTACTGTCACTCTCTCTTTCTTGCAAAAAATGTTAGAGGAGGGGAGAACTTAGCTTAATCAACTCCTGAATACTCTCTGGAAGGTTTATCTGGTCAGATGGACCTCAAACATGCCTTGTCCCCTTTGTGCTACCACAATCAGGGACTCAGACAGCAAGACCCAGTGGACCGGGAGTTTGGGTGCCAGGAGTCTAGATATAGGAGCGCAGTTAGAGATATTTATAAATATACGTGCTCTAGGGCCTTGAGCTTGGAATGCCAATTTATGACAGAGATCTACCCTGGGTCGACAGCCAGAAGGAACTATGGACATCTGGGCTGGAGATGAAACAGAGACTATATCTGGGCTGTTATTTTAGTCTGCACAAAGATGAGTACCAGGCTAAGGTCCGCCTGAGAAAGAGTCAGCTCAGGAAAGATTCAATCACAGAGAATGAGGACTACTCCAGGAAGACAAGGGCAATGATGGCAGTGTGGCTCTTGGGCTGGAGGCCAGAGGCCAGAATAGGGGCAGCAAGTTTGACTTACAGCTGAAAATTCTGGATTTTTAAATGTTGCTTTGGGTTGAGTGCTGGGGTCCATTGCACGCAACGTGCATATGGAGGAGGGTGAGTCTCTGGATGGCTAATTTGACCCTTTTCTGCATCAGAGGGCTGTGAGGTGGCAGACGGTAAGGAAGAGTCAAGCAGCTGATGCGGAATATTGCCTCTGAATTAAACTGTAGTTTCTGTAACTGAAAACTCCCAAGGAGACATATGACATTTGGAAGCATGAGGACTTGCCACTGAGGTTTTAAGTATACAGCTCAGAGCCTGCTGTGAAGTTCTGTCTTCAGATACAGGACTCGATTAGGATTCCAGGTGGTTAGTGAGCCTACTGCCAAATATCTGGGCCTATCCACTAGCTTTTGTGGATTCATAAATCGCGGAACACATTTTATCTTGAATTTTAATTTTATTTGCCCTTACAGAGCGATAAAGTCAATAAAAGTGAGGTTCATTTACCCTTAAATAATTAAAATCTTGGTTTTTAAACAGCTATTAGATGTTCAGATAGTCAACTGAATCCATTTTTAAAGTGCATTAAAACCTCGATTTTCATGAAATACAGGGGTACTTCAGCTGCTCAAAGGGAAAAGTTCCGTGTCAGATTACTTACAGACCAAGTCTACTCTACGCTTTCTGACCATTTGATCTTTAAATTAGCATTGCAACTTATTTATGTACATTGCTAAGTAGATATGTATAGCACATTCTTCTAATCTATTATAATTTTCTAGAATGAATGCCTTACTCTGGGCACCGTAATTGAATCCCCATTATTCGGTACATGTGTGCTATCTCAAAAGCTGGGCTTTGTGAGAGAAATATTTCCAAAATGAGCACATTTTCGAGTAAGCAGAGATAGTACAGAGGAGAGGAGGGTTTAGAATTTGAGGGACGTCTGTAGGAATCAACACTGTAATCTTATAAAATAACTAGAACCAGTGCAATGGCTTTAAAGGAGCACTTCCCTGTTTAGGGCAGAAATACTTTAAAAATTGCCTTGTCCTCTAAATTTAAAAATAGGTTTAAAAAAGTCTTGAAATTTTTCAAAATATTTCTCAGTTCATTAGACAATATAAATCTTAACTCTGTATTGAGTCCTCTATAAATAAAGTTGACTTTTTGGTGTATGACTATTATAAAAAGTTAATAATTGGGGCAATCTGTAACTTATAACACTGGATATTGAGTTTTTTAAAGTCTCCTGTTTCACAATGTTTGAATAAATTCATATAATGTATCAAGGAAATTTTTTGGTAAAAATGGATTATTTTGAGGTTGTCATTAAAGAAAATTAATATTGTGCTACTATAAGTTTGTTGAAATAAATAGTTTTAGCTTAATTTTCCGACATGATGAATATTGATAAAAACGTAATATTAAAAGTAGCAAATGAGTTGTGTTGTCTCCATTACTTATTTTCTACAAATAGATTGACTGAGCAGAACTGGCTAAGTAGTTCTTTTTTTATTAATAATTGTAGGTACACAATATGAAGCAATTGAAGTCAGTGATGCCTTCTATATGATTCCAGTTATTTCAGCTTTCTACGTGCCTTAGTTTCCTCATTTATGATAATTGATGATTTTCTCACTATACTAATTTGAGGATCAAACAAATCAATACATGGAAAGTTTAGGTCCCATCACACATTAAATCCTCAATAAGTGATGTTTTTATTATCATCACTATTTGTATTATTGGCTGTCCATTCAAGTCCACCTGTGCACTTTCCTCACCTAGATTGTGCTCATTCTTTCACAACTTCTCCCTTCCTCTCTTGTCTATCCAATGTATCTTCCTTTCAGGTTTCTTTCCCGAATCATAAAGTGTTCCCTGAACTGAGGCTGTCCTCTTGTCGTTCTGCAGATTGCACTTTGCGCAACGCCAGCGGGCATCCTTTACATAGGCTTGTCGGATTTGCAGTTATTATGATAATATTCTAGCAGATATCACAAAGTGTCTTCAAAAGGGTGTTTTATGCCAATTTGTATAAAGTCAAGTTTTAGGCTAGCAGAGGTGCAATTATTACTTATCATTAAGCTGTGCCTAATTTCCAAGCATAGGGTAGTACACAGAAAGCTAGGCGTGGCATGCATGATCCTTGAGAATGGGGAATGCAGGTGGCCAAGAAATATTTGTTAAGTGATTCATATTGTCACCTTTAACACAAGAACAAAGTTGCATCAATTTTGGTAAGAATTTTAGGATAGAAGATCTTAAATTCTGTTAGTTGTCTTGCTCAAAGCTGTGCCTGAGACTTGGTCTGTAGCCACAGGGATTAAACAGCCTCCACAGAACAATGAGACAGACCATTTATTTGTGTGTCAGCTTTCTCATTTTAAAATTGGTCTGAAAGCACTTGTCCTGCAGGTCTAGTTCTCAAAATCAAATAAGCTTATGTTTGTGAAAATGACTCATAAATATAGGATATTATATATTTTAAAATATTTTATTTATTTATTTTTAGAGAGAAGGGAAGGGAGGGAGAGAAAGAGTGAAACATCACTGTGTGGTTGCCTCTCATGCACCCCCTTACTGGGTACCTGGCCTGCAACCCAGGCATGTACCATAGACTGGGAATCGAACCGGTGACCCTTTGGTTTGCAGGCCGGCACTCAATCTACAGCCATACCATCCAGGGCAGGATATTGTATTTTGTCTCACATGTCTTGGAAGAAACTTCCCCAACTTCTTCTTCTTCTTTTTTTTTAATCATAACTATGAGCAGCATTTGTCTTCTTTCTACCCTTTTCCTGAAGGCCGACACGGGCACAAGTTGGGTAAGTGGCAGCTCTAGCCTGCAGTTTATGGTGTGAAAGCAGCTGTTGGTAAAAGCTGCATCTCAGGAAAGGGCATGGTCCGATTTTTAGTCTTTTGGAGCTCATTGAAAGGGGGCCTAAGGTAGGTGAAGCATCCAAACAATGAGACAGAGAAGTCCGAGGAGAAAGCCCATTTGAAGAGGTCAATGGGAAGTGGACCCTGGAGTGATCAGAAGAAGAAGCTGCTTCGTGTGGGGACCATTTTTCTGATTTTCTGGCTGTTCTATGGCTGTGTTGGGAGCTCTTGGAGGCATAGCCCTGAACAGACACAATTTCTGTGATTTAGGATCATGAACACTAAAATTCAAACTGACACTTGAGGAATCTTAACATTTGGCTCTTAGATTAAGAGACAGCTTGTTCCTTTTTACAAACACATGGTTTCCTAGACTAAAGACTGAGCAACCCTGAATTTAGTAAGCAAGGCCTAAGTGGAACATAAGCTGGCGCTTTAATAGAATGAAAACGGTGCTCCCAGTTCCCATAAACATTCATTTTTTCCAGCTCATGTGCACCTTTTCTCGGGGATGAAATCAATCTTTTTGAAATGAGGAAATGAACTGTGTCACTAGCCCTCAGAGTTATGAGTGAAAAATATGGTGGATGTTCAGCCTCTCACAGGTGCAAAAAAGAATTCAGCATGTTGAAAATGTCATGTTGACCCCTCAGATGGTTTTAGCCTACATTTACCAAAATCTTACTAAATTTGAATTCTTTACACTCTCAACCTATCCTGTTTTTAAAATTTTTTATAAAAATGTGGAAATAGTTAATCATTATGCTTTTCTTGAAAAATGAAATTAGCCCTGGCTAGTGTGGCTCAGTGGATTGAGTGTGTCAGCCTGCGAACCAAAGGGTCACCAATTTGATTTCCTGTCAGGGCACATGCCTGGGTTGCAGGCCAGGCCCCGGGGAGGGAGCATGTGAGGGGCAACCACACATTGATGTTTCTCTCCTTCTCTTTCTCTCTCTCTTTCCCTCTATCTAAAAAAATAAATAAACTGTTTAAAAAAATGAAGTCATAGATCTTTTTAGCCAGAAGGGACCTTAGACAACATGGAGTCAAATCTCTTCATTTTAAAGAGGAGATACTGAGGCTCAGAGAGGTGATGTGATTGTCTAAAATCACAGAGCAGAGAGTTGTAGAGCTGGGACTCAAATCAAGTTTTCTTCTTTCTCCTTCTTCTCCACTACACTATCAAAATCAATCAATCAATCAATCAATCAATCAATCAGTTTCTTCTTATCACTGTCAACTTAATTTCGTGGCACTCAGCTACAAATACATAATGATTAAGCACATAGTTGATTTCTGACCCTGTCTCTGTTGTGCCTACGGGTAAATTATGGAATCCAAGTTTCTGTTTCCACATCTGTAAAAAAACTGTGGCACATTTACACAATGGAATAGGTCATGGACATAAAAAAGAAAAAATCCTACCTTTTGCAACAGCATGGATGCACCTGGGGATCACTATGCTAAGTGAAATAAGGCAGTCAGAAAAAGACAAATACATACAATCTCACTTACATGTGGAATCTAGTGAACAAAATAAACTGATGAACAAAATTGTAACATAGTCATGGACACATGGAACAGATTGACAGCTGTCAGAGGGTGGTGGGAGGACCTGGATAAAAGAAGGTGAAGGGTTAGGCCAAAGAATATGTATGCATAACTCATGGACACAGACGACTGTGTGGTGACGGCCAGAAGGAAGGAGGGTGGGGCATGGTTGGAGGCCAGCAAAGGGGCAAGAAATGGGGACAGCTGTAATAATGTTAACAATAAAAAAGTGCATAATGATTATACTATCTCATTTACTTCACACAATTGTATGATGAAATGTTCATGTAAAGTACAGCATGTAAAGCCAGACACAGAGTAACTGCTTAATAGATGTTAGCTATTATCTGTGTGTTTACATTTGAAAAACAAAATTTTTTGAGGACACTTTGTGGTTAGATGCTTCTATGGTGAAAAAAATGTTATAATCAATGTTCCTTGGGCTCTAAATAATTTTGAATTCCTGATGAGCAAACTGAGGTGTTTAAAAGTCAACATATACATATACTTGAATTACTTTTAGAAAAATCTCCCAGGACTTTTAACCCCAGATAATCCATTTCAGTTATATTCCATTTGGATAGCAAGAATAAGTGCTTTAGCAAAGGGGAGAAAATAGTCAAGCTTCCCTGCCTCAGCCTGTGGTGTTCCCTCAGCTTGGAGTGCTGTTCTCTCCTGTCTGTCCAAATTCTATTCATCCTTCATGGTCTTGGCTCAATTACAGCAGGAACCATGAGCTAGCTTCCTGTGCTTGCCTCTGAAAAAGCATTTGTCACTGTTATTAACCAGTTTCAAAATGGATGTTGCTCTTCCCCGGTAGTCTCTGGCTCCCTGCTGCCTCAAGATTAGATCTCCTCTCTCTGCACCATAGCACCCTGCACATTTTCTATCACAGAACTTGGAGAGCTGATGTGATACTCTGGCTAGAGCACTGGCCCTGCTGCCAGATTACCTGGGCTCAAACTTTGGCTCTGCCATTTCCTGGATATTTGATTTTTAATAGATTACGCACCCTTTTTGTACTTGTTTCTTCTTTTCCAAAATGGAGCTTACGTGATGCCTCTCTCAGGTGGTCAATATGAGGATTAAATGGCCAATTCATTTAAGTAAATAATAAAAGTTAGCCATTATTATTATCTCACGGTATCACAATTGTCCTTTTACTTGTCAGTATATGCTTCTATGTTATAAACTCCTTGAAGTTTCCACTCTTAATTGTCTCATCATTGCATTCTCGAAGGCCAGGCAAAAATTTAACAGAAGGGAAGTGAAGCTGTGTGATTTTGAAGGGCAGGCATTATACTTTCTTCATCTGTATATAGTCAGTATCTAATCCAGGCCCGGGTCATTGATACTTAATAATGTATGATGAATAAAGGAGTGCACATTTTTCCTACAGCCTTTCCAACACTTCTCTCTGCCAAGCCCGGGAATTAATTGCTAAGGCCTTTGTGCTCCTGGGTTCTTACTGCACTTAGCTCGTTCCTTTCCTACAGCATTTATGTGTGACTGCCTACATCGTAATGTTTGCACTTCTATGTTCCTGACCAGGTTTTGAACTCCTTGAAGATAAGGGCCTGTGTTCATAATAGCACTCCCTTAGCATTTAGCAGAGTGTAAGTGCCCAAGTCATGTTGGCTGCAAACTGACACTAAAGAGCCGTGACTTTGGTCAAGGGTGATCTGGAAAATGTTGAGAATCTTACTGATCACTGAGTCCCTAGTTCCATCATGATTTCACTTCACAATGTTTTTTTTTTCTTTTTTTTAAATAAGCTTCTTAAAAAAGTAAAATAGAATTATAAATTTACTTTAAAACTTTGCCAAATAGTCATTCTCAGAAAAAGTTCCAGGAAGAGTTATTTTTTATTTGCTCTTAACTCCAGAGTCTATTATTTAAAACTACACATTGTATTTTTAAAAAAATTTTCTTCTGCATGCTGCATAATGCTTTGAATCCTCTTTAAAAAAACCCATACATTCTTTATCTTAATTTAAGCTACTGAACTTTCATACTGTTCTCTGGAGGCATAAGGCCAGCTTGTTATAATACCGACATTGAGATCAAGTTGAATCAGCAGCATCTCAGAAATGCATGTCGTAGCCGAGCGCTGCCTGTGTATTTATTTCAATAGCAGTTGTGTCAGGGCTAGAGCACGCATTCTTTGCCTGGTTTGTTAATTCTGCCAAAATGTCATTCTTGTCCAAGTGTATACAGAGGCCCACAGTAGATGTTGAAAATGTAGCCTTGTGGAAAATTGCTGTTAATATGATTTAGCTTTTGAAGCCAAGATGCTTTTCTTTATAAGTGTTTTGGTTTTGTCATGCCTCAGCATAAATACTGCTTTGTGTGTTTGTCTTTCATAAAGGAACTAATTTGTTGAAATATCGTCACACAACTGGTAATTAGGCATCAAGATTATCCCTAAATTCTGCCAGGGCACTAAGGGTCACATAGGTTTATAAACGTCTAGCTAATGAGTTAGACTCATTTCAAAAAATTCATTTGTCATGCTTATTAGAATGAACCTATATTCCTTTATTACCTAGTACAAATCTTCTGCATATCAAGCCTAGAGCCTAAAATTAAAATTGCATGGAACTTTGATCTTCTTCTTCATTAATCATGCTAGATAATTATACACAGGTGTCAGCCTCTATCTAATGGCAGATGCTTGCTGACCCTCAGTCTAATGCTGAATATTTGCTGTGTGCACTTGAAAGGGGACTGAGAGGTGTACAATACAAACCATACTCATTTCTTTATACCATGAGTTGAAAATTTTACCTGCGTTATGCTTAGGGATAACTATAATTAGGAATATCTGACAGCTAATCTGAGGATAATGAATTTGAGGGCTTAAATGAATGAAAGGATAAAAAAGTATAAGAATAGGTCAAATTAATTTTTGCTAAATTAAATATTCATTTAGAAAATGTTTTGAGACCTGCGTTTGAGTTTTTTTGCTTAGTTTTCCTAATATGTTACCTGGAATAACAAAATAGTGATCACTTTATAATTCAGTAATCAGATGGTATTGCATCTAGTGAAATACACAGTGTACAATGCTCTTTGAAAAGTGTTACATGGTGGCATATTAAGTCCTGTGTGACTGAGAATAGTCTGATGCTAGAATAAATCTTCAATCCATTGATTCCCTTTGCTGTAACTTTAAGTGCCTATTCTTAACTTTCAGTCGGCTTCCCCTTAAAGGGGAAAGATCTACTAAAGTATAGTATTGTAACCGTGCAGCATGGGGTTTGGATGCTTGTTGCCCTAATACGTGACCCTATGATTTGTGTTGAAGGAAACAGGTTTTTATTAACAGGGTTCCAACTCTGGGTGGGGGGTCTGAGAGCACTCCTGCTCAGAGAACTTCTTTCCCACAAGACCCAGAAATTCTCTTACTCCCCATAAGACTACAAGCAAAAGCTACACCTGGAAGTTCCCAATTTCCTTATCTGTCCTTAAGCTGGCCATGCAAACAGATCTCCATCCTTTCTGGAATGTGAGCTCGTGGGTTTCAGAGTTGCTATCTTCTTTCAGCAGCTCTCTTTCAGGATCTGGGGTGCGTTACTCTCAGTCTCCACGTAGCAGTTCAGGACCCAGGTGCCGCGCTGCACTAGGTCACAGTGTCCCAGAGACCGAAGCCCAGAGAGGCACACATCCCAGCATGGGGCCCTGTCTCCAGGAGTGGGCTTCCAACCATGTGGAACCTAAGCCCCTGGTGGGCCCAGCACCTGCCTGGTCCCACAGCTTTCCTGTCCATGTGGGGAGCAAGGGCCAGAGTCCCAGAGTGTCCAAGTGCCAAAAGCCAGGGCCAATAGCCTGCACCCAGCACCAAAAGCCCAGAGAAAGAGAGCACCTGCACCATGTTCCCAAATCCCCACACCAACAGAGAGAGAACTTCTCCGCATCTTTACTTTAAAAAGAGCCTTACCGAGGTCCCACGAGCACAGAAAGCCAGGGAAAGTGCCATGTTTGCCTTTGCTCTTTTTCTGGACTTAGGCAGAAGTCTTCAGGCACCCTGGGTGGGGCATCCAGCCCCCACAGCTCACACAGGTGCTGTGTAGCCTGTGTCACCAGCTACTAGCCTCAAGGCTGGGCCTATTAAAGTTCCAGCTCTGGTTTCAACCCCAGAGTTCTCTGCCCCTCCTTCTGTCAACTACATTGTGTTTATATTAGCTTCTTGCCTCAGGCAATTCCCCCTTTTCAGGCAGCCCCTCCCTTAGCAGAAGGTAGGCTGCTTTAGTTTGCCATCTTGGCACCCTTCCATGCCCCTGCCTTTCCTGCCAAGAAGGGGAGCAGTTTCTGTGCTGGATTTGGGGGCAGGGTTCCCCTAGCCTGGGTATCTGCTTTCCAGCGATTTCTGTCCTGATCTACCCCTTTACAGCATAACACGTGAGTTAGGCCTACGTGTGTGTCATTCACTCTGTTTTGTTTTCCTAGGAATGTCGAAAATAGTACCTTGTTACTGATATCAAAATTATATCAAGAACTCCAAATATTTAGGACAATATGGGAGCAACATTCTTAGACCTAAAGTCAAATGTTAACCTAGTCGGTGAGTTTAAAATTAGTCAGCAAAACTTTTTAAAATGATTTTAATTTGCTTAATACAGATATCTAGTGTGCTAGATATGTAATGTAGAAACAAGACGTATCTTAAATAGTATAAATTGTACAGTAAGTCAGGACTTGTTTACTGAACATTAACTATTTTTAAATCACTGTGCTAGTTTCTGAGGTTACAGAGGTAAAGAATTTCTAATCTTAAGGAGCTCACAGACTACTGGGGAAGAAAATTTAGCAAACCAAATAATTATAATGATGTGATTTGCCAGGAGAGCTATAGAAACTCAGAAAAGAGGTCCCTAATCACAGAGGAAGGCAGGTCAGGAAAGAACTCCTTGGGAGAGTGATCCCAGTGCAGAGTCCTTAAGAAAAATTAGTTCAGCATGAGAAGACTGAGGGAATGGAGTTTCAGAAAAAGGGCACAGCGTGGATAAAGGCAGGGAGACTTGGAACAAAGAGCATATTCCTATCTGGTTTGGGGTAGAGTTGGTGCTGAAGGGTAGCAAGAGATGCGACTGGAGAAGGCAGGACCAGGTCATGAGATCTCAGGTGTCATGCTGAGGAGTTTGGATTCGTTCTCGAAAGCAATTATTTCAGACACGTGTAGTGACATGGTACAAGTTGATTTTTTGTGTTATAAAACCCACTCTGATAACAGTGAAGAAGTTAGACCAGGGAGGCAGGGCTAGGAGGTTGTTATAGTATTTCAAATACGTTTTGAACCACCACAGTGGCAATAGAATAAAAGAAGAGGGGAGATTAGAGATAGTAAGAATCAGCAGAACTTGGTTACATACACACATATGAACAGGAAATTTGACCAGTCAGATTGGGACAGTATGTGAGATGTTTTTCTCCTTGCATCTCTTTCCCCTTGTTTCCCATTAAACAGATTTATAATGTTCTAGTTGTCTGGGCAAGGTATGGGAGCAGGGGGGCAAAGAGAGAGTAGAAGTAGCCAGCATATTTTTTGGTCATTTTTGAAAGGCCTAAGATTTAAAAGAACATGGGAGTATTTGCAGAGTTGGTAAAAAAGGAATAAAATGCATGGGAATAATACCTTGGTATTAATTTTTAAAAAAGGCTTTCTCCTGGATTAAAAAGAGATTCCCTTTTACCAGAAAGAAGAGATCAGAAGAACTTAGAATTGAGCGGTTCTGGCTTGGAGTCCTTCCTGGGGTTGCAGCCAACATGTCAGCCATGCTGCAGTGGTGACAGCTTGATGGAGGTGGACGGTCCTATTCTCCTAGAGGAGGCAAGACTGGAGAGGAATGGTTACAGGATGCCTGCTGGTGGATGGAACTAAGGATGGTTTTGAGACGAGATGTCTGTGCTCCAAGTGTGGTGCGGAAGCAACAGAGACCCACAGGAGCTGAGGGTATTGTGTGGACAAAGACAGCAAATGTTCTAGCAGAAATCCTTCGCAAATATGGTTAAGTGAAATGGGAGCAGGAGCTCCAAATACAAAGTGGATCGCTTTATAGAAAAAAAGAGAGAGTTTTATTTCTTTCCCACCTGAGTTTGTAAACTGGGCTTTATATTTATAACACATATTTTTGGGGGTTTGAAAGAATTGTACTCCTCATGTTCTTTTTTTTTTTTTAATTTTTCTGGAAAAGAGATCAGCAAGAAGCATGAGTAAATGGAGGAAAAATAATTTTAGGTAAAAAATACAAAAAATGAAAAGAAAATAAGAGTATTAAGAAAATTCTTTAGCAAGGACCAAGAGTGTTGTAAGACAGTTTTTCTCACCTGGCAGTTTTTTTGGTCTTTCTCTAAATAATGCAGCAGATCTATGTAAAATGCTTTGTATTTTAACCTCTCCAGAGATCTAAAAAATAATAGTGCTTTTCAGCCTCTGTCTGAAACTTTTTCTTTGTAAGTGAATAATTCATGATAAAAAGAGAATCTTCTCATTGTCCATCCGTCTTCCTTCTCATGATGCTCTGTTTTCTGGGTAGGGCCATCTGTCACCAAGTGTGCAGAGGGGAGGAGGTGGCCCTTTCCATTATCAGCAGTGACTAGAGCTTCTTGGAATTGCTGAAACTGTGGGGTCACAGTTACATACATCACAAGCCATGCTCTGGGGATGCTACTTACATGTCCTTTAGTGTCAGCGGTACCTTCTCACAGTCTGTCTTTGCTGCACATAATAACCCCAGTTTTGCACAATCTCTTTAAAGCAGAATTCTTGTTCTGCTTCTGTTCTTTTTCTCCCCAGTTTTTATTTTGTGTGTGATATTCCAAAGACACTGCTGAAGGCAACTTCTCAGTTCTGGAGCTTCTGTAAACTGGTGGCTTTGGTTGTAGTCTTTATAGAGAAGGTCTGGGAGATAGCCAGGCTGGTTAACACCCACATATATTGAGCATCTTATTTGCAAGACCTGTGGGCATATGCTCTGCTTCTTCAATCAATGTAAGAAAAGCTTTGCATGTTGAAGTACAGGTCTTCTGTCCACTGTTGTTGCATGACCCTGGTTTCTCATTAGATACTTGATTATGTTTGTTTAGTAACTCCTCTGTACTCACATAGGAGCACATGGTAAACAACAGTAAAACACTTTTTAGTTAGTTTGAAATGGAAATTGACTATTGATTCAGATATTACAATTGATGAAAAAGTCTTACAGCTTTACAGACTTTTCAAAAACATACTTTGTAATCTGTCTGTGTTTTCAGCTTCTTCAATGGTTTTACAGATTCCTGTGAAGAGCAGGGCCAAAAAAAAAAAAATGATGTTGGTTAGATCAAGGTAGCATAAAGTATATAAAACAAAATGGAGTCACTCATGTCACCAAGATGACTGCCAGACAGTTATGACGCTTTGGTTCAAGAAGGAAACTAATAAGTCAGAGCAGACACATCTGGCAAGGGGATACCCCAAGATATCTGCACATGTGATCAGAACAACCATGTCTGCAGAGCAGAACCACCAATGGATAGGTTGCTGGGGAAATTCTCCACTTGACATTAGAGGTGCCAAGACACTTATCAAGAGACTCAGAAGGATGGAGTACACCACTTTCCAGGTATAACTGAGGCAGGCTCCAGACCACTGCTGAGACAGGTGAGCTCCACGCACCAGTACTGCTCCATGGCATGCTGATCTCCCTTGGCATCAGCTGCCAGAAGCTCTGCCCTGCTGGACTGAGGACTCTGCCTGCCCTGCTGCCCACCTGGCTCTGGCAAGCCTTCCTTGAAAGACAGTGACAACTTCCTTGCTCACCGTGCTGTCTCCCGGACCTGCAGACTGAGACTCTGGGGCTCAGGTTCATTATTCCCCACTGATTGCTGTGTGTATGTGTTATATTTTCCTTAGATTGTTAGAATGTGAGTAGGATATTAATGTATGTTGATGTTCTACTTTGGGTGAACCTACATTTAATAAAATCTGAGTGAACAGCATAGTTACTGTGTGTGACTCTTGTCTATTCCTTGATGCCAGGCTGCTCAGCAGGCAGCCAGCTGAGCAGTTGTCAGGCTGACTTATTGGAAGGACTGTATCATGAACATATGCTTGTAACAATTTCTCTGTAGGATTTTGGAGTTCCGTCTGAAGTCTCTGAGTACCAAGTTCAAAGTAGGAAGAGATGGTCCTTCCTTCACTCATTCATTTTGTGAACTAATATGTATTGAGTATCTCCTGTATGTCAGGTGCTATTGTAGGAACCTGGAATACGAGATGAACAAGATAGGCCAAATCCTCCCCTTTGGAATTTATGAAGGAGATAGATAATGTACAATGAGATTAAGTGATATAATGTAGGGAAATCACTTTCTACAAGGCCTGGTATGTACTAAGTGCTCAATAAACATTATTCTTATTTATTCTGAGTTTGTTGTTATCAGACACTGTTAACAGCAGTTAGACTGTCCCTTTGGACATTCACCATTTGAGGTCCTTCTTCCCGTAGCTGTTGCACTTTTAGATAAGATCACTGATTTCAACAATCTGAGAAACTATCTTGCTGTCTGACATTAAGAAAGAATCTGTTTGGGAGGAAGTCTGGCCTGCTTGTGAGCCCTAAGTCTAAGTTGAAGGATAGGGTACCAGCAATCACTTCTTGTTGCCTGCAGGCACATTCCATTTTCTAATGCATCATTAAAATTTTGCCTTCCCTTTTTCCCTCTAACATTAGTGTGATATGTCAAAACAAGATGCAGCATATCAATCATTTCCTGGAGGAATTCAATAGCAGTTTTTGTAAATAATGAAAATGGTCACCAGGATGATAGTGAATTTACTATTGGCCTTCTGATATGACAGTGGTCTCACATGGTAGCGAGTGCTAAATGAACCTGCAAAGAAAACCGAGATACCAGTATAACTATCAATGGAGGGTAAGCATTTATTCATAAAGCTGTATCTTATGATTAAATATTTCTCACCCTGGTGAGTATTTAAGGATCTAGGTGGACAAATATCAATTAAGACTTCCTAGAACACAAACTAAAACCCATAGTCCGTTCTCTTATTCATGGGGATTAATTTAAGGGTAAGATACCCTGTAGGATTTAGTTGCTATTTCAACTTTCATCTCAACTTGTTCAATAAATAAGACCTTCAAATTTAAAAACAAGGATAGGACCATTGTAAGATTGTCAACTTTTATATAGTCAATATTTTAAAAATATTTAAAAAATTCTTGTTTATCATCATCATTTAATAAAAGAAAAGGTATTTGTATTTTACATCCCAAAAGGTAGAAAGGGCATATTCCCAGAGTAAAGAGGAGTTTTACAAATGAAAAAAATTCATTTTATAAAAAATTTCCTATAATTTCTTTTTCTTTCTTTCTTTCTTTCTTTCTTTCTTTCTTTCTTTCTTTCTTTCTTTCTTTCTTTCTTGCTTGCTTGCTTTCTTGCTTGCTTTCTTGCTTTCTTGCTTTCCTAAGCACTCCAGGACAACCTGCCACAGATTGGTACTAGGCAACTTAGTTTTTAGTGACTTCATTTGAACTTGTGCCTTCCTGGCATGTTTTGTGAGGGATGATCCCATAGCAGAGCCTCTCCTTCTCTTTGCCGGTGCCCATCTGCACTGCACTCAGAGTTAAACGCTCAGTGAGATTCTAATGAATTGCAGTTCACTATAAAAATATTTTACTAATGAGAGCTGTGTGAAATTGGAAAGGATTGTTTTTGTGTCAGGAAATTGTGTATCACTAGAGGTCATCACACAGAGGTTGAATGACTTGTCAGGGAGGGTTATAAAGGGCATTTTTCTCAATCTGGATTTTCTAGAAAACAGATCCTGGGGCAAGACTGAGAACACTTCACCTGGGACATGCCAAACCTAGGGTGGAGAGACAGAGGAAGAAGGCCATGAGGCAAGAAAGATTGTGAAGCAATGAGAAATTAGACCATGAAGAGACATAGTAGAGCACTTAGTGAGTTCTGTGTGTGTGTGTGTGTGTGTGTGTGTGTGTGTGTATGTGTGTTTCTTACATAAGAAAATTTTGGGAAGACACACAAAACAACATGTTTTCCCTTGCACAAAAACTTTAAAAACAAAAAAAGAGTCAATTGAAAGAAAAATATTAAGTGAATCAGAATATAGATTACATGCAGATGTGACAAAAGTTACTTTGCAATGGTTGAAGTTTAGAAATATCAGACTGGATGATTCTGCTAACTCCAGTGTCCATGATCTGATGAATGACTTCACAACTTTGTCCCAGTGGTAATAATAGCAGCAAAGATGTTGAAAACATGGGGCCCCTGTTCTCCAGGCTGTGAATTGCTTTAGCTTGGATTTGATTTTAGAACCCTATACTTTTTCTCAATAAAGCTCTGCTTGCCTCCAAGTTTGGTTTTATAGTGTCCTATTTTTTTTCATTAAATATTTATTTTCTTTAGTCCCTTAAAGTGGGGGAAAAAGTAAACCTAATAATCATTTGTAGGAGTACTTATTCCTTCTCTTCACAGTGAAGCATTACCACTAACCAAGATGATTCATCTTCATCTTTCATTAGAGTGTGTTACTCACTGAAGTGCTTTATGGCCAAACAGAGTTGCTGGCCTTGCAGATTTTGTTTGGGGTGATACTGAATCAAATGTGTTCTTGATGTTTAGATAAATCATGCCTTAGGTTTTCTTCATTGAGTTTGTGTTAATTTCCAAAACTATAGCTGTCAACATAGATAAAAACATACTAGGAAAGCACACTAGTAAGTAGAACTCCAATTCTGAGATGGTTTCCCATGAAATATACCTTACCATAAACACATACTTAAATAATTAAAAAAATTATTCTTTCCAATGAAACTAAAAACTAAAATGTATGAAAAGGTAAGGGCATATTTTTGATGATGACATTTCTAAAACTTTTTTTGGGAGAGAAAATGCAGACGGGCCGGCACTGTCAGGATAGACCTGGCAAAAACCAGGAAGAACTGGACCTGGGAATTTTTGCCAAGCCGTAACCTTCCCTGCAGACTACAGCCTGTGTTTCTTGATACAATTTAAAAAATAATTTCAGAGATCCTATCCCAGTTTCTTACAGGTGATTCTCATTTATTCTGTAATGCAATTTTGACAGAAAGTTGTAATGACAATGCTGTAAGGATAATAATAATAATAATAACAGTGACTACTTAATAAAGCACCCATACGCTAGGCACTGGTGCTATGTAGCTTGTATGCATTATTTCATTTAGTTCTCATCATGACCCCATGAGATGGGTCTTAGTGTTATTTACATTTTACAAAGAGGAAAATAAGGCTAATTAACTTGTCTAAGATGGCACAATTGGGATTTAAATTTGGTTTCTCTGTTTGCAAAGCCTGTGCTTTTAACCCTTATGCTGCTCTTACAAAGACTATAGCTAGAGAAAGGCAAGAGCAGCATAGATCAGCTTGAGACATATCACCCCGCTCATTGCTGAAAGTAAGAGATTTGAATAGCAAATGGTAAATAAATAAAATTATAAGAAATAGATATTGCCAATCGCTGGTGACCTTCCTTTTGAAAGATGACCTTGATAAGAGTGCTGTGGACTGGGTAACCTCTCTCATTCTCCTGATCTCACTCTTGAATTGAAAAGACTATTTAAGATATCATTAATAATCTACTCATAGTTACTCACCTTTTGTTTTAAATAGCCCAATATGTCATAATAGATAAAATGTTAGGAAGATCTAGCCTTGAAGTAACTCTGGATCCAGAAATTAAAGATGGACTCCATTTTTCTTTACCTCCTTGATCAGGACTGTATGAATAACTTGAGCTATTAAGCTTTTATGAGAATGAATGGATATCATTTCAATTTTGTCAAAAGATATAGGATCAGAGCCCTAGAGAAGAAGGATGGAAGGAACAGTTACTCTGAGAATGAATCCTAAGAAAAGACAGTAATACTAATGGTCCAAATTGAGATCAGTAGACCCTGATATTTCAGCACTTTGGTTGTAATAAGGGGAAAGGTAAGTGGGAGTAATTACTGCGCAGGCTGGAACTGGAGAAACACAGGTGTTTGGGGAAAAATGAATTGAAAGAAGTAAGGTAGGAATATATAATCATCACTCTGTTTCTATACCTTGGGTTTAGTTGGCTTACTTGAAGTTCTGATCGCATTAGCAGCAGATGATTATAGAAAGTGGAGGAGAGCTGGGCTTAGTCTGAAGCTAAAGTGGGCAATGTTCTTCCAGGGAAGTGATGGGCCCCCATGATTAGGTAGGCAATTGCAGCTTTACTTATTCTCAAGAATCAAAGTCAATTACTCCCACCAATATGGTCACTTATTTTTTTTGCCCTCTGGTTTCTGAGATGAGAAAACTGAAGTAACTGGGCATCAGCTACACCTTAAAGTTTAATGTAAGCTTTCTTGTTCTAGGAAACCAGGTCATCTAGAATTATAAACTTTACAAGTTGGTCAACTTATATCCTCTGGTTCCCAGAGCCATGTATTCTACTTATGAGGGACACAGTATGATATGCTGGTCATTAATTCAGGTGTATACTGCACTCTAGATGATGCTGCATCTCCAAGCTTCATCTGAGCTGCATCTTCAAAAAGACCTTCTGGTCTGTCATGCTGATAGCTACTGAGTAGTGGGGCAAGTGAAACAACCAGTAGTCCACTTCATTATGTGCCTGTTGTTACACCTCCTTCATTTTAAAGTGGGTCCCTTAGTCTGAGGGAATATTTTGAGGTAAAATGTATTGGTGGTTTTAGAGTTCTGTAAGCCTGATGATAGTGCTGCTGACTGAGGTCCTGCTGGCAGTATAGGCAAACTAATACCTGGGATATGTACCATTTCCAGTCAAAATGAGTTATTTCCCTTTACAAGATAGAAAGGTTCAGTGTAATTAACTTGCTAATGTCAACTAGTCAAGTCATTTGGTCTATTTGATTATTCTTTTTTCAAGATGGTTACTCTCCAATGTATGTTACCAGGTATTGCAATGCAGTGATTATCACACTTCTGTCCCCACTCTTCTAGGTTCATCTATGAGCTCTTCCCCATTTCCTTTTTCCTTGATCCTCAAATCTTTTTCCTTCCAGCTCACTGACCAACCAGTCAAGCCATTCAGCACTGCCCACCTATATTCTTACCTTGACTGCTTTTATTTCAACAAATTTGTTCAGTAGACACATGGCCCAAATTCTACCCACTGAGAGAATTCCCTCACTGCTACCTTTCAGGCCACCTATAAGTAGACTGTTATGCAGCAGCCATCATCTTCAGCTCACACACCCAAACTGAGCAGACCCGCTTGAGACCCAAGCTCAGCCTTCCTCCTTCTCCATCAGCTGATCATAAAGGTACCTTTGGACTTTTGGCCAAGATGGAGGCATAGGTAGACACACTGTGCCTCCTTGCACAAACAAAAGAAGGACAACAACAAGTTAAAAAAAAAAAGCACCAGAACTATCAGAAAATTCAACTCTATGGAAGTCTGACAACCAATAAGTTAAAGAAGAAACATTCATCCAGACCTGTAGGAGGGGCAGAGATGGGCAGCTGGGCAGAGAGGACTTGAGGTAAGGCAGTGGCTGCAGGACCAGGCAAGGTGGCAGCTGGCAGACTGCAGTGGGCAAGGTGGTGGCTGGTGGAGCAGGTGGTCCCACATTCATGTGCAGATAAACCAAGAGGAACAACTGGGGATTGAGAGAGACTGTGCAACCTAGTGTTCCAGTGTGGGGGGAAATAAAGCCTCAACACTTCTTACTGAAAAAACCTGTGGGGGTTGCAGCTGTGAGAGAAACTCCAAGCCTCACAGGAGAGTTCATTGGAGAGAACCACAGGGTCCTAGAATTTATACAAACCCATCCACCTGAGAATCAGCACCAGAAGGGCCCAATTTGCTTGTGGGTAGTGGGGGAAGTGACTGAAAGTGGGCCAAGAGCTGAGCAAGTGGCACTCTTCCCTCTCTGACTTCTCCCCCATTGGCAGCATTACAACACAGAAACTTGGGTTGCCCCACCCTGGTGAACACATAAAGCTCCACTCCTTACTACATGACAAGTGCACTGAGACCAAAAAAAAAAAAAAAAAAAAAAAAAAAAAAGTGGCCCAAATGAAAGAACAGATCAAATCATCAGAAAAAATATAACTAAGTGACAGACAGATAGCCAACTTATCAGATGCACAGTTCAAAACACTGGTAATCAGGATGCTCACAGAAATGGTCGAGTATGGTCACAAAATGGAGTAAAAAGTGAAAGCTATAAAAAGTGAAATAAAGGAAAATGTACAGGTAACCAACAGTGATGGGAAGGATATCGGGACTCAAATCAATGTTTGGAGCAGAAGGAAGAAATAAACATTCAACCAGAAAAGAATGAAGAAACAAGAATTCAAAAAAATGAGGAGAGGCTTAGGAACTTCCAAGACTACTTTAAACATTCTGCCATCCAAATCATAGAGGTGCCAGAAGAAGAGGAACAGCAAATAATTGAAAACTTATTTGAAAAAATAATGGATAACTTCCCCAATCTGGTAAAGGAAATATACTTCCAGGAAGTCCAGGAAGCTCAGAGAGCCCCCAAAAAGTTGGATACAAGGAAGCACACAGCAAGGCACATCATAATTACATTAGCCAAGATTAAAGATAAGGAGAGAATCTTAAAAGCAGCAAGAGAAACAGAGACAGTTATCTACAAAGGAGTCCACATAAGACTACTAGCTGATTTCTCAAAAGAAACTTTTCAGGTAAGAAGGGAATGGCAAGAATTATTCGAAGTGATGAAAAGCAAGGACTAAAAGCAAGATTACTCTATCCAGCAAGGCTATCATTTAGAATGGAAGTGCAGATAAAGTGCTTCCCAAATAAGGTCAAGTTAAAGGAATTCATCATCACCAAGCCCCTATTATATGAAATGTTAAAGGGACTTTTCCAAGAAAAAGAAGATGATAAAAAATATGAACAGCAAAATGACAACAAACTGATAACTGTTAAAAACTGAACCTAAACAAAAACAAAAAACAAAAACAAAATAAGCAAACATCTAGAACAGGAACAGAATCACAGAAATGGAGATCACATGTAGGGTTATCAGTGGGAGTTGGGGTAATGGGGGGAAAGGTACAGGAAATAGCATAAATGGTAGCATAAATGGTAGTAAGTACAAAATAGACAGGGGAAGGTTAAGAATAGTATAGGAAATGGAGAAGCCAAAGAACTTACACGTACGACCCATGGACATGAACTAAAGTGGAGGGGGGATATGCATGGGAGGCAGTGTGCAGGGTGGAGGAGAAAAAATGGGGGGGGGGATGGGACAACTGTAATAGCATAATCAATAAAAATATTTTTTTAAAAGGCACCTTTCACAGCTTCCCCCAACAGTTCTAGGTGTGAGCTGACAAATAGGTACCATTCCAGTAGTAGTGGATCCATGGAAATCTGGGCCACCTACTTATGCAGCTTGCTTGCTCCTTCTGGCCTTACCCCTGCTCAGTATGCTACCTAAATTTATTGTCATGATATGTTGTTATTGTGTTTACCTATAACTTGGTTTATCTGACTGTACACAACTTACGATGATCAGCTCTAGCTGCATGGTCTCTTGATCTCCCAAGTTCTGATATTACATTTCCCCTAGAGTTCAGCAGTATGCCAGATGCTTTTGAAAGATACATGGTTCTTTGCTGTAGACAGCACAGCCTTGCACAGATCCCTGGAAGATCTATATTGTGATTATTCAACTGGAGCTTGTCATAAGCTTCACAAAGCATCTTTTTCCCAGTACAGATGCTCCTAGTGTCATAGGTTCTGCCATGAATTTTGGCCCAAGTACTAGAACTCCATATCATAGCCTGGACCTAATGCAGAGCTGCTTCTTTCTCTGAGTCCATCTTAAAGATATATGCCTCTGTGTCACTTGGAAAATGGTTCAGAACAGTATTTTCAAGTGGAATATGCTGCCTTTGGAACATACAGAGGCCTGCCAGCCAACTGAATTTCTTATCTGGCAGTGGAAGTTCTGAGATGTAATAATTTTTCCTTTATTGTTGAGGCAATGTCCCAGCATTCCCCAGACTTTTGGATCTCTGAAAATTTCACAGATGTGGGTGAGCTCCTGAATCTTTATAGTTTATTTTTCTTATCCCAGAGTGTATGCTTCTTACCAAGGTGTCCATCATACTTGCCACTTCTTGCTCGCATGGTCCAATTACCATGATCTTATCAACATAATACACTCATTAAATATTTTGTGGAAGGTTCAAATGATTCAAGCCCCTTTGAACTATATTACGGCAGAGGGTGGGACAGTTAACATAGCCCTTGGACACCAGTGTAAATGTATTTTGTTGTTCAGTTCATGAGAATACAGAGACCTTCTGATTTTTCTTCTTGATAAGAATGGAAAAGAGACCATTGGCCAGATCAAAGGCAATATACAGTGTCACTGGGCTATGCTGCTCTGCTAAAGCAGAAATACCATATCTGGGATATCAGTTTTTGAGTTTACATTGGTTTACTGCCATTTACTAGGGTCCAAGGATACAACCTTGAGTCAGGCAACTCTTTTGGCAGAAGAAAACGCCTGAAGAGAGGCTCAGCTGTGAGTCATCCAGAGCCAATGCTCCAAGCAACTGGAAGACTGAGTGCATCAGTTCTGAAGGTGGGATCTGGGCTACAAATCACAGCATACATTACAAACAGGCTTTTAAAAAAATTTTTAAACTTCTTTTTATTGTTCAAATACAGTTGTCTCCATTTCTCCCCCACCACTCCCCCCATCCCCAGCCATCCCCACTTCCCACCCTTGATCCTACCCCCCTTCGGCTTCATCCATGTGTCCTTTATACATGTTCCTGAAAACCCTTCCCCCTTCCCCCCCTTATCCCCTCCCACCTCCCCTCTGGTTACTGTCGGTTTCAAAGAGGCTCTTTTAATGATTCTTATGGACAATGCAGTTTGTATGCTCTCTTCAGGGAGGGTGCCCTCTATTCCTTAGCTGTGAGTTTAAAATCTGTTTCCTTTGGATCATGGGAAAATATCCAGTTTTGGTTTATATTCTTTAAGTTGAGCATATCTGTTAGTTTGTATCTCTGTGTTTTTGAACTATACTAAATTGTCATTTCAGGACTATATTTTTTGTTTAGCCATAGTTTTATTAACTAGAATTATTTAGAGGCTAAAAGTGAGTGCAATTGAAATAGACAAATTGGTATTTCTTATATTCAGAAGAGATATAGTGATTCTTACTTTAACACACACACCTATACCACAATCACACACACACAAACACACACCCCTAAACAGGAATGCTTTGTGTATTGTCCCACAATATTTATATTCCATTGCTTTTGCAAACCATTCGAAGTATGATAAAACGAAATGAGAAAAGTTAACAACTGCTGCAAGACCTGTCTCTGGTTGTGGTCAGCTATTACTACATGCAGTGGTGAAGATTTAGATTCTATCAGGTAGATCCTGTGAAAAGATCTCTGCATAGCACAGGGGTTAGTGCATGTACCTGGGACCTCAGATTCCTGGGTTATGGTGACTGCTAGAGCTCTACCATTTCTTTTTCTTTTCCACTCAAAATAGGAGCAAGTAAGCAAAAAAAAAAAAATGACTGTTTTGGAATTAATTTTGAGTTATCTCTAATGTTAGTATAAGAATCAACTATTTATAAACTTCTTAAATTATTATTAATAGTTGTAACATAGTACATACCTAATCATGACATAATGACATACCAAAGTGAGGCCACGCCACAGCTGAATACTGCTGCCTTCATGCAAACTTTCCAACTTTGTCTGTGGATCAGAATCATCTGGAGTCTTCATTAGTTCTATGTCCCCTGTTTCCCATGAAATCAAGATACAGGCTAGCTTTATTACCCCCAAATTTCCCGGTGTCCTTTTATAGTCAGCTTCTCCCCACATGCCCAGGTCCTGGCAACCAGTGATTTCTTATTTCTATAATTTTGCTTCTTCCAGAAATTCATATAAAAGAAATCATAAATGCATAGCTTTTGGAGCTTGTTTTCTGTTACTGACAATGTATTTGAGTTTGACCCATGCCATTGCTTATGCCAGTAGCTGATTCTTACTGCTGACTAGTGTTGTGTTGTACGGATGTGCTGTGTTTTAGCGAGTCACCAGTTGAAGGACATTTGTGTGGTTTCCAGTTTTTGTGATTATTAGTAAAGGTGTTATAAATGTTTATATAGGATTTTGTGTGAACATAAATTTTTATTTACTTAAGTAAGAACCTAGGGGTGGGATTGTTGGGTCACATGGTAAGTATAGAGTTAACTTTATAAAAAAACTACTCAAATAAATGTTTTCCAAAGTGGCTGTACTATTTTGCACCCTGCCCCCAGCACTGTGTGGGAGTCCTAGTCACCCTTTGTGCTTGCTATCATTGGTAATGCCTCTATTTTAATTTTTTACATCTTAATGAGTATGTAGTAGCATCTCATTCTGATTTTAATTTGCCCCTTTTTCCTATGGAAAAATATGTTTTAACACACATTTAGTTTAAGAATCTGACTCTGAATTCTTCTGCCACTTTCTAGTTGAGTCACCTTCAATAGGTTGTTAAATTGTTATAAAATAACCTGTACCCAGGTAGACCCAACTAACTATTTGGTCACATCCTGGTAAGTTTTCTGGGCCACTGGTTACACAGGTACATGTTGCCCGATAGACTCCCAGAGTGTGAAGCCTGAGAGAAAGCATTTGCAGAAATACAAATGAGTTTATGTTTTACCTGAAGCATTTATATGCTCTCTGTTCTTGTCTTGCTGGATAATGAAAGATGCATTAATGGCACCAATTACAAAGTGTGAATTTGATTTATAGCCCTTTGTTACTTTCTCCGGCAGCCACCATGCAATAGGAAAATCCACACACAGCAATCTAAAGACAATTTAGACTGAAATGGTTCTTTGCAGTTTAGGCATTTAATTAGGGGTTTTAAAGCTTAATTAAAAAGTTAAATCATTTGTCTTTATTTCTGAAACAATGCTATTGTAGATGGTTCAGTTATGTAAAATAAAACATAATAAGATATGTATTTCCTCGTCTGAAGTCACAGCATCACTCACACATAGCACACAGCCCCATAAAACGTACTTGAGAAGATAGCACAAAACTGAAATATAGAGCCATTACGGAGGTATTGAAAGTAACTTCTGGTCTGTGAAGTTGTTTTTCTCTTCTTTGTTTCATGGTCCTTGCAACATATGAATTTTCCCTCCAAAATGTAAATGATGAGAAAAAACATTTTAAGTATACTACTTACAATTCTATCCAAAATTTGCACATGCACACACACACAAACTGGAACTAAGCTTCTCATCAATCTTCAGTTATTTAGCACCAGGAAAAGAAAATGCATTGCTTGTTTCTTCAGGCGCATAAATGTACTTTTTAATTTTGAAGAATCTACATCTATGCTTCTCACTAATCTAGGCCCTGGACCTCCCTATTTCTGAGTCTTGGGTTACCTTCCTTCTCCATGTGCTAGGGGTTCTGCTATTATGCTTTCCCCACTTCTCAAAGCTGTCTTGATTGTGTGGAGTGTCTTTTGCCTTGATATGGGCTGGGAATTATGTGAAAAATGCACATGAGATTAACTATCTGAGTTGTAGAAATTTTGCTACTATATGAAATTGGGACATATCGGAAGATTAGAGGCATCGAAATGTTTTAGAATTTGGTGAGTCATAGGATAAACAATGATTATATCACGTTATATATAGACAAGACCAAGACAGCAGATACCAGCTGGTAGTCTATCAGAAAAGGGCTGGATGCAGACGTGAGGGGAGAGTTCTGAAATGACTTAGATTATACACGTGTGGTCGGCACATTGCTCCTAGTCTACCTACACCCACCCTGTCTATGCCTATTGTGGGCTAATGGAACATGAACATAAAGAATATGCTGTGTGAACATTTCTCATTGGAAAATGTTGCTGTAGGATTTCAGAAGTGATATGGAAAAGAGCTGTGAACTCTGGGATTTAAATTTGATGCAGATAAACAGGGATGCCAGAGCTTGATGAGAGTAACTCCACCTTATGGCTGTAGAAGAGGCTGGTTCTTACAGTGGTGTGAATGTCCTCAGGTAACTAAAAGAGATCACAATCTTCAGACTGTGTCCACTGGCCTATAACAAAGATTGCCTGGGCTTTGGTGTCTGTACTACAGGAGGGGAGTTCTTGGGGGAGGGCTAACAGTAAGCCATAGTTTCTTTATCTTCCCATTTCTAAAGAAATGTGTAAATAGGCCCTGTGTGTTTGTGGTGGATCCTGCAGTGAGCACCTGTAGAGTCTTTCCTCAAGACAGAGGCACTCATTCCTCCAGCTTTTGGGACTGTCGGAACCTTACGTCTCTCACCTGACTCCTTTCTGGGACTTGTTCTCAGTTGAATAGAGTCTCCTCAGTCAAGGTCACAGGCCTCCTTGGGAGAAATCTGTACCCAAAGACTGGTCAGTGCAGTGGTATAAAGTCCTGTTCTATTGTCTCCATTCAGGAAAAATGTGAAGAATCATTCTAACTCTGGAATGACCCATAGGATTTGGTAAGATTATAAAATCTGAGGTTGAATATATCTTTGTTAATGAATGGAAGCTTAAATAGAAATGCCAAACCTACTGGCTATGATAAGGCTTTTGAGCATGAAGAACTATTTCAGAATAATAACACATAACTTTTTTGAGTACTTAAAGTTGCCTTACATGTATCAAATCATGTGATCTCATAATATCCCTAGAAGATAGGTTCTCATACTTGAGAATGAGGTGATTTCAGCTCCACTGTGTTCATCTTCTTATCTTCAGTGGTACCTTCTAGTTATTATAATTAAAAAAAATTAAAAAAACTCTTAGAATGTGAGAGTTGCTTTTTCTATCAATAGAATAAATATTGAACTTCATTGCTGGATTTGTAATCATTCATCATTACAAAGTTAGAAAGTAATCAAATCACAATAAAGCAATATCTGCATTGTTTTAGGAAAAATCCCCATAACCTGATTATTCTCTTGCCAGAATCTGAAATGACTCCTGCTCTTCCAGGCTGTTGTAACCAAAAATCGTTGGTTTAGTCTCATTCACTCCCGTGTGGTTATGCTAGATGCATCTGTAGGTGTTCTCTATGTGGGGTAGACACTCTTATTAGAATTATTTTTGAGATATTTCTTATAATTACAGATATTAAATTAACTTCATAAACTTGTTGTTGTGGATATTTGCTGAATGGCTGCTTTCTTTTTTTGTTCTTATTATTTTGCTCCCATCTACCCTTCTTCCCTTCCTTCCTTTTGGATTATCCTTACTTTCTATTTTCACCTTCTTCTCTTCTAGCTTGCAGTGGTTCAGACTTCACTTTGGTTTCCTTTAGCTTACCATTTCTGATTTTTCATGTTTTTCTACTTTTTCATTTTTTACCTGCTTTGATCTTTCACTTATGTACTAATTCAATAGTTTAATTAATGGTAAGTATCCAAGTCAATGTGGAAAACAACTTCAGAATTGGTGCCGATTTACTTCTTTCCTTTGTAGTATGAGTCAAAACTTTGGGATTAGCTCTGTATTCAAATGCCAGTTCTGATTTTACAACAGATCTTTAGAGCAAGTGCTTTATCAAGAGAGCAAATTGGAGAAAGAGATCCATTATCAATATGCCCAAAGACAGAGCGTTAGTTTGCAAGTAGAATTAATTTGATGGTCATCACAGTACAGATTTCTTTACTATTCTGAGCTCTTAGAGGACATAGTCTGAGTCTTATTCACTTTGCATATTTGTGTCTGCAGTGCTCTGCACTCTGTCCACATTAGGTAGGATCTTAGGATCTTAATAAATACTGGCTAAATGAACTTAGTAGGGATCCATTGGAAGTATTTCAACAAATGGGTGACATGGTCAGATTGGAAATTTAATCTGTTGGTTGTATTTTGGTTGGAATGTGGTGGGAAGAGACAGAAATTGAGATTCGAGAGAGAGAGAACATTGGTATACATATTTTATTAGAGAAGTTTGACTCTGAATGAATAAAGAAATATAATGCGGCTGTGATTATTGTGTTGGTGGTAACAGAACTTTTATAAAATAGAAGATACATATTTTATAAAATAGAAGAATATACATATACTTATGTATATTGATACTTATAAATATTTAAACCAGTGGGTAAACTGCTTCATCACATATAAGGGTGAGATTGAAGATAGAAAGAGAATGGGAAAAAAGGATCAAGCAAGTTTCTAGAGGAGGTGGGATGGAGTCAAGGACACAGGTACAGAGTTAGTCTTGAAAATGAGTAAGTGTATGTCTTCTGTGAAAAAAGGAAAGGTTAAATTAGGCTAGAAAAATGTTGAGAGAGAGAGAGAGAGAGAGAGAGAGAGAGAGAGAGAGAGAGAGAGAGAGAGAGAGAGAAAGAGTTTGTGTGTGTGTGTGTGTGTAGAGGCTGTGTTTAGGGGTGTTGAAAGTTGATATACTTAGTGTCAAATGGCCTAGATTAGGGGTTCTTCTTACCACTGGCTGCACAATAGAATTACTTGAGGAGTGAGAAAAAAATACTGATGTATAGATTCCATGCCAGGCCAACTGAATCACTGTCTCTAAGGGTGGAGCCCAGAGTCCAGTATTGTAAATACTCCCAATGTGAGTCTAATGTGCAGCCACAGTTGAAAGCTACTGCCTTATATCTTCTTAGTAATGTGGCAACAGTGCTTCCTGCTGTGAACAGGGGAAGTGGTGTGAGAATAAGATGAAGTTTAGAAAAGTAATAACTTAAGTGACTGAGAAGGCACAATGGAGAGTCAATAAACATACTAAAATATTCTGAGGAGTCTAAGAGGATCAAATAATATTAAGTAGTTTGAAGCACAGAGAGCTCAACCAGTGTGACATTATGATCCTCTGTAGCAATGCTTGGCAGCTAAGGAGTGGGGAAAATGGACATTAGGGTCATCTGGAGTAGAGAATTGGTATTGATGATAGTTCCCAAATCATGCTGGGCATGAGAATAACCCAAGAATCTTCAGAAAAATACAAATCCCAGGACCCTACTTCTAGTGAGCCTCCTTTAGTAGATCAGTAAATCTGGACTGGAACTGGCAATCAGTATTTTTAGGCAGCGCCCTGGTAAGTGTGGCAGCCAGCGCCAGCTGGAGTTTGGGAACTGAAACGGATGATAGACAGAAAGTCAAGGAAAAAGGGAAAATTCTGTGATTATAGTGCTCGTATGGCTGAAATATTAGACCCTGAGATTTAGCTGGGTAGGGAGGCAAATAGGCACAGGCAGGCACAGAAGAATAGGAAGCCGGGGAGCTACAATGGGGTACTACGATGGACTGAATGTGCACAGCCAAATCCACACATTGAAATCTAAACTCCAAGGTGATGGCGTTAGGACATTGAGCCTTTGGGAGACAATTAAGTCATGAAGTTGGAGTCCTCACGAATGGGATCAGTGCCTTTATGAAAGGCTCCAGAGGGCTCTCTCATCATCTCTTTTCTGCATGAGGGTATGATGAGAAGTCAGCAGCCTGCAACCTGGAAGAGGGTTCCCGCCAGCACCTGACAATACTGGCACCCTGATCTTGAACTTTTAGCCTCCAGAATGGTGAGAAACAAATTTCTGTTTTTCATAAGCCTCTAGGTCTGTAGTATTTTGTTATAGCAACCCAAATTATGGCAAGCACAGAACAGAATTACTGGCAGAAGGAGAAGAAGGATTCAGAGACAATGAGATATTCTGCCAAAAATAGTGTGTTGATACAGTCAGAACGAGAAAACTCAAAGTGTCTAATCTTGGCTTTTATATC
The DNA here is from genome assembly GCA_039655065.1 of Glossophaga mutica. Taxonomy (NCBI): domain Eukaryota; kingdom Metazoa; phylum Chordata; class Mammalia; order Chiroptera; family Phyllostomidae; genus Glossophaga; species Glossophaga mutica. The sequence goes on from CM077308.1 coordinate 67,592,489, forward strand.
TTCTCATTTCAAACCTTCCTCTTCTTGCCTGAGAGAAAAAGAAACATGAGAACACAGAGGAGGGTACTCTGTTAGTTTCCTAGTGCTGTCCTAACAGATACCACAGACTGAGTAGATTACAGAACAGAAATTCATTTTCTCAGTTTTGGAGGTTAGAAATCTGAGATCAAGGTGTTGTCAGAGTTGGTTTCTTCCAAGGCTACTCTTTGGCTTATACATGGCTGTCTTCTCTCTCTGTTTTCATGTGGTCTCCTCTCTGTGTGCATTGCTGTGTCCTAATTTTTTCTTCTAATAAAGATACTAGTCATATTGGATTAGGGCCCACCCATATGACCTCATTTTCCTCTGTTACCTTTTCAAAGGCCACATCTTCAAATACAGTTCCATTTTCAGGTATTGGGGGTTAGGCTAGGACTTCAGCATGAATTTTGGGATACATTAGTCTGCTTAGGTTGAGTAGCTTAAACAACAGAAATTTATTTCTCACAGTTCTGGAAGGTGGGAAGTGTTAAGACCAAGGTAGCCACCAATTTGGTTTCTGGTGAGAACTCTCCTCCTGGCTTGTAGACAGCCGCCTTCCGGGTGTGTCTTCACACAGTTGGGCAGGTGGGGGTGTGGAGAGATTAGAGCGTGAACTTTATTTAAACTTAATTTGTTCCCTAAACATCCCATCTCTAAACAGAGCCACACTGAGGGTTAGGGCTTCAACATATAAATGTAGGGAGACACAAATACATCTGGTCTATAATGCAGGATGGGGGGCACCATTCAGCAGCCTATAACAGCTATCAAACCTAGGCATGTGGTGCTGAAACTCTCTGCTGAGAGAAAAGAAGAACTGAAATATGCCTTTCTCATGGGCTTTTCAGAAATAAAGACAAATCTTCCAATGGTCTTACAATTCAAGCCTAAGTTAGAGATGGTGTGAGCATGTGCTAAACCAGCCTTCCCAAGCAGTTTTTGCCATCATTGCTAGTTCTTGACCTAAGGTACTAGGTCCTCTTCTAGCTGGCACTGCTGTCTCCTAACAGCATTAGGAATGATGAGCCTGGCTTGAAAACACAAACCGGTTTCTTTTGGAACCTGAATGGGGAAACGAATTGTGGGTCATTATTGTCATAGTGTTTAGAATCCAAATGAGAAATTTTGTAGAGAAATTATAACATATTATTTATAATTTGGATGTTCATATTGAAACTGCCTAATAATGAGTCAAGAAAGAGAAAGATTTTAGGGATCTAAGCTATCAGTAGCATTTTATTAGTATCTTGACTTTGATGTGAGTTATCCTCTGGCTTGTACCCTGAATACTGAAGGAGAAGAACATTCTAATTATCACCTCTCAGGGTTTATCCCAGAAGCATCTTGGAAGCACAGCTATATACGAATTTGATGTAAACCCAAAGGTGCCTTGGTTTTGTCTTTTTTTAAATTGAATTTATTGAGGTGACTTTGGTTAATAAAATTATATATGTTTCAGGTGTACAATTCTAAAAAATATCATCTGATTGTGTGTTCGCTACCCCAAGCCAAGTCTCCTTTTGTCACCATTTATCTCCCCAGATCCTCCACCTACTCTCACCGCATTGCCATAGTTTTATCTTAAAAACTCATTTTTTAACTTTATTTTTATAGCTGGCACTATTACAGATTTCCCCATTCCACTTTAACCATTTTAAATGTGCACTTTAGGGCCATGAAGTACCTTGACATTGTTTTGACAGTTGGTTTACAAAACTTTCATACTGTTACCCAACAGAGGCCTGGCCCTCAGTAGGTCTGCCTAGGGCAAGGTATAATGTGTAGGTGTTTGACTTGTGTAGAAAAGCTTTCACCCCTGAGTCCAGGTGACTATGAGGATCTGTTTGTTAAGCTGGGGACAGTCAAACAAGGAAGGCTTCGAGCAGAGGAAACAACAGATGAGTCTAGGCTGGGCCACCTTAGCTCACTGGGAACTCAGAGAAAAAGCACTTTGGGGGCAGGTTCAGGGGATCAGCCTGGGACAAACTGCCAGCTGCCCATTGCCTTAGAATTTAAAAGGTGCATGCCTGTGGGGAAAGAAGTGGGGGAAGAAGAAGGGAAAGGGAATGGCTCAGGCTGCTCCTCAGAGGGAAAGCATTCACCCTCCCTGGGTCTTTTATCTTGAGGCTTTTATATCTCTGTCTTGCAGAGAATCTTGGGGGAGTTTTTAGGGGAAGGTTTCAGTAGAATATTCATCAGTTCTCCAGGTGTGCCCTTTTAGGGCCATGATTTCCTCTGATTGGTCAGTGACAGGGCAGGGGGTCTTTAGTTATTGTAACTGGTCCTGCAGTGTAGCCCATCTGGTTTTGCTGCTTTTCTGGGCCTGGTGCTGAAATTCAACTGAGGCCTAGATGTTCTCTCTAGGAAGGTCACCTTTTGTACCTGGATGTGAATTGCTTGGCCAGTTTGTTCAGGCCATTTTGTTCAGTTATCTTTCTCAGTTTCCCTATTTCACTTGCCGAGGAATTTTCCTAGTTTGTTACTACCCTGTCTCAATACCTCCACTTGTCAGCATATCTAGCTGACACATCAAGTGTCAGTGAGGGTGTGGATTCCTGGTATCTGTTACACACTCTGTATAATGCTTTGACTTTATTTCCTAAAGTTGAACATCCACACGCCTAAAACTCAACAGGGAGCACAAACTCCTCAGTAGACACTGCAAGAATGGCCAAAGCAGCACCACTCACAATAGCAAGACCCTGGAGACACTCATGATTGTTCATCAACGGGGGAAGGAGCAAAAGCTCATTCAAAAAATTCTATCAAGGTATAATCTACCTACGATAAAATCCACTCATTTTATTATACAATTCAATGATTTTTAGTAATTTTACAGAGTTGTGCAGTCATCACCGCAATGCAGTTTTAGGACCTTTCTGCCACCTGATTGTGATCCCTCCTGCCCTTTCACCATTAAACCCATTCCCACCCTCCGCCCTAGGCAACCACTACTCTGCTTTCTGTGTCTGTAGGTAAATACCTAAAGGTATAAACAGAGGTAAATGCCTGTAGGCTTCGGTATTGTTTCTTTCTAGGCCCTGTAGTTGTATACAGTCATGACTAAGGCCAAATTCTTCTAGCAGTGGTTTATATCCTGCAAAGGTTGCCCCTTACGCTCAGCACAGGTCTTCTATATCAAGCAAGGCACTACAGAGGACACACATAGGGCAAAGGTTTCTCATATTTTGAGTCTAAACTGTGTTTTCCACTGCAATTCAGACAAATCTGCTGGGGATAGGACTGCCAGGTACCTTCTGCAAGAAATGAGACCTCATGCTGAAAAAAAAAAAAAAGATTCTGCGACCATCACATTCTCTGCATCCCACAGTTGTTTGCTGCCTCAGTTTCCCCATGCACTTATCTAACACTGGATTACCTTGATTAGTTGAATAACATAAGAGGCATGTTAATATACAAAATTATGACCATTTTGCATTTCACCCAGTCCCTTGCCTCCTTATTTTGTTATGTTCCGTGCAACTGAAAAATTCTACTTCCTGGATATATGTCAGTAGAATAAAAACTAATGATGATTTTATGTGTAAATCTCCTAAATTAAGTTTCTAGGTTAGTCCTAGTAGTAATGGTTTTTAAAGTTGACTTAGTCATTAGGTCAATTTAAAAATATTGGGAAAAAGTCTAAAGTCAACTTTATCCTGGTATAGTCCTCATTTTGCTAAAGGTTAAGTCATCCATTTACTTAAACTACTAGCTTGCTCATTGTTTTATAGATAATTAATATTACTTTAGAGATCCTGATGCAGTCAAGACTGCCAGATGATGTAAAGTCTACTTGTTAAAATGAATGATTACTTCTTATTTCTAAGGACTGACAGACAACCTTTTATTACTTCTGACATCTATAAGGGGACAAATGGGCAGTCGAAAAAATGGATTTTATTACTTTGGAAATGGAAGCCTATTCTTTTTATTCCAGTAATTTCACCAAATGGCATCCCATTAAAATATTTTTTTTCTAAGCGAGTCCTTTCTGTCTATCTCTTTATGCTCTTCACTGAAAGTGAAAGGTGTAGTTTATGGCAAGTAGATATAAAAAAAGGCAGAGGTAATGCTGTGGGTCGAGAGGACATGAGCTTTTCCTTACTGTATAATTGAAACATGGAATAGTAAACATGAATCATCCATTTAATTGTATGCTGTCAAAATCAGACTGAAATGTTATTTAAAATATCCCTTTATTTATGCTCAAAGCACTTCTAATGGACTGAGGCCACACACAGTTTGTAATCTTTTCTCTTTCGTTTCTTACTCTCCACACTGGTTAATTATGTTCACGTAGCTTTTCCACATTATTTATGAGAATGCTTCTGATTATATCATCCACATCAGCATTCAAAGCTTGCAAAGCCAAAGAAAGCACGATATTTATAGGTGGGAAAAAAAACCCTCATGTGAAAATAAATGCAGAGATTAGGGTAATGCAGCTTCAAGGAAAGGAATACCAAAGACTGCCAGCGAAGAACTAGAAGCTAAGTGAGGGGCATGAGACAGATTCTCCTGAGACAGGCCAGTGAGCCAGGGCAAATGCAATAGGGAAACTGAGACAGATAGCTGAGCAAGATGGCTGAGCAATCTGAGCAATAGCCAGATACAGAAGGTCATGTCCCTGGAGATCTAGGCCTCAGCTATATTTCAGCTCCAGGCCCAGAAAAAGCAGCAAAACCAGATGGGCCACGCCAGGACCAGCTACAACGACTAAATGACTCCCTGCCAATCAGTAGAGACCATGACCCTGAAAGAGCACACCTGGAAAAACTGATGAATATTCTATTGAAACTTTCTCCCACCCCTAAGTCTTACCCTAAGATTCCCCATAAAACTCCAGACAAAGGAACCAGAGCAAGCCCTCTCCTTTTGGAGAGCAACCTGCACCTTTCTCTTTCCCCTCTTCTTCCCCCACTCCTTCCCTGACAGGCACATGTCTGCTAAACTCTCAGGCAATGGGAAGCTGGCAGCATGTCCCAGGCTGATGATCCCTTGAACCTGTCCCAAGACCCTTTTGATCTGACTTCCCAGTGAGCTAAGGCAGCCTAGGAAGCTCCCCTGTTGCTTCCTCTATGCTAAGCCCTTCCTTGTTTCACTGTTCCCAGCTTTAACAAAAGGATCCTCATACTAATCTGGAATCATGTTGTAAAATCTTTCCTACATGAAGTCAAACACCCACACATTATAGCTGGTCTAGGCACACCCATTCAGGCCAGGTCTTTTGTCTGGTAACATTCCCTCGCAGCCTTCAGAACAAACCAACCCTGCTGACATCTTAACCTTGAACTTTTAGCCTCCAAACCTGGGGGACACTAAATTTCTGTTAAGTCATCCAGTTTTGGTACTTTGTTACGGCAGCCTTAGCGAATTAATACCTAGGGCTTATTTACTAACCCCTCTGTGCCACAGTTTCCTCATACCTGAAGAGATAATAATACTTACCTTCTAGGTTTCTTTCTTCTTTTTTTCTTTAATCTTTCTTCTTAAATCCTAACATGAGGAATGCAGGTGAGGGTTGGGGGGAGAGAGAGAGAGAGAGAGAGAGAGAGAGAGAGAGAGAGAGAGAGAGAGAGAGAGAGAGAGAAGCACATCAACATGAAAGAGAAACACCCATCAGCTGCCTCCTGTAGGTGTCCCTGCTGGGGATGGAACCTGCAACCTTTTGGTGTACAGGATGACACTATCAAACTGAGCCACCTGGACAGGGCTATCTTATAGGTTTTAGTGAAGCTTAAATGAGTTAATGAAAATAAGTGCTTAGAATTGTGTTTGTGGCATAGAGGCACAAGGGTGACATTATTGGTTGGTTGAATCAACAACCATTTCTGTTTCCTTCTCGTTTGCTAAGCACCGAATAGAAACTGATTTGTAAAATGAGATGTTTTGCTTATGTGAAGATCAATAATTCCCTACTGATATAAGGAAAATAGAAAACAGATTTTTTTTTTTTTTTGGCTTAGCATAGTAGAAGTCAGAGGTATAAGAAAGAAGATAGAGCAGATCAAAGTGGCTAGTTTCAGGAGGTAGTGAGAGTAAAGGAAGGCTAAATGGTGATGGAAGGAGACTTAATACACTAGGAAGGGTATTAAGGTAGGGTATTATAGAATTGTACACTTGAAGCTTATATAATTTTATTAACTAATGTCACTCCAATAAGTAAAATAAATACACAAAGTGGCTAAGTTTGAGAAGGTTAAAGTTTTTGTTTCCTCAGGAGGATAGAATTTTAGAAGAAAAAATACCGATTCAAAGGGTGTAAGAGGCCAGCTATCAATATTTTTAGAAAAGAGAAGCAGAGTTGTTAGAATTTAGTGGCTTAGTAATCATGAGCCCACCCTTCCTTACCAATGGGCATATATGTGAGTGACCCAGCACATACCAACTGGATGGGCTCTCTGGAAGTATGATCTTGACCACAAGAAAAGGAGGAACTGAAAATGGATAGAATCCATAGTATAGCTTTTAAGGGCACAGATTCTAGATACAGACCATCTGCATTTGAATCTTGAGTCTATCACGTACCAACTGTGTGACTTTGGGATATATTTAGCCTTCCTGTACTCAGTTTCCTCATGTAAAAAAGGAGAATGATAATAGTATCTAATTCATCTAACACCATCTACTTACTGCCCTTGGTGTTAGTTATGACATTGTTTCTTCTTACATAGAACTTTCAAACTTTGAGCAAGATAGATACCAAACAGAGAAAAATGAATATTTATTACAAGTTGTGCTATGTATATATGTAATATGTAAAATGCTTAAAAGAACATCTAGCACATAGTTATTTATTTTAGTAGCAGTGTTCTCACCACACATTATCCTTGTAGTTTCTGATATTTAGTTCTCCAGAGATATCTTAGCTCCTGCACATTTCTGTGCTTGGCTTTCCACCCTTCCCATTGATGCTGAGAACTCAAGTATACCTCCACAAAATTTTGTTTTGTTTAATTTAGGCAGAGTTGGTTTTCATAACTGTAGTAGCTCAGAGGGTTGTTGCAAGAATTAAATAAGATTATGAATATTAAATGAGTGGCCAAGATGGAGGCATAGGTAGACACAACGTGCTTCCTCACACAACCAAAAGAAGGACAACAACAATTTAAAAATAAAAAAAAAATCAGAACTTACAGAAAAATAGAACTGTATGGAAGTCTGACAACCAAAGAGTTAAAGAAGATACATTCATCCAGACCAGTAGGAGGGGTAGAGTCAGGCAGCTGGGGCAGAGAGGGCTCGCAGCAAAGTAGCGGCTGGTGGATCCAGTGAGGCAGTGGATTGTGGGGCAGGGCATGGCTTGCAATGCGGCTGGCAGATTGGGTGGTCCCACATTTGCACATAGATAAATTAGGCGAAACTGGGGAGCAAGACAGACTGTGCAACCCAGGGTCCCAGCATGGGGAAATAAAGCCTCAAACCACTGATTGAAAACACTTGTGGGGGTTGAGGTGCTGGGAGAAACTCCCAGCCTCACAGGAGAATTCATTGGAGAGACCCACAGGGTCCTAGAACATACAGAAACCCACCCGCTGGGAGTCAGCACCAGAAGGACCCAATTTGCTTGTGGGTAGCAGGGGAAGTGACTGAAACCTGGCAGAGAGTGGACCAAGCAGCATTGTTCCCTCTCAGACCCCTGCCCACATACAGTGTCACAACCCAGGGATGTGGGTTACCCTGCCCCGGTGAATACCTAAGGCTCCACCCCTCACTATGTAACAGCTGCATCAAGACAAAAAAAAAAAAATGGCCCAAACAAAAGAACAGATCAAAGCTCCAGAAAAAGTATAACTAAGTGACGAAGAGGTAGCCAACCTATCAGATGAATAGTTCAAAACACTGGTAATCAGGATGCTCATAGAAATGGTTGAATTTGGTCTCAAATTAGATGAAAAAATGAAGGCTACACTTAGTGAAATGAAGAAAAATGTACAGGGAACCAATAGTGTTGGGAAGGAAACTGGGACTCCAATCAATGGTGTGGACCAGAGGAAGAAAGAAACATCCAATCAGAAAAGAATGAAGAAACAAAAATTCAAAAAAATGAGGAGAGGCTTAGGAAACTCCAGGACATCTTTAAACTTTCCAACATCTGAATTATAGGAGTACCAGAAGGAGAAGAGGAAGAGCAACAAGTGGAAAAGATATTTGAACAAATATTAAAGAAAAACTTCCCTAATCTGGCAAAGGAAATAGACTTCCAGGAAGTCCTGGAAGATCAGAGAGTCCCAAAGAAGTTAGATCCAAGGAGGAACACACCAAGGCACATCATAATTACCTTAGCTAAGATTAAAAATAAGGAGAGAAACTTAGAAGCAAAAAGAGAAAAGAAGACAGTTACCTACAAAGGAGCTCCCATCAGACTGTCAGCTGATTTCTCAAAAGAGACCTTACCAGCAAGAAGGGGCTGGAAAGAAGTATTCCAAGTCATGAGGCAAGGACCTACATCCAAGATTGCTCTATCCAGCAAAGCTTTCATTTAGAATGGGAGGGCAGATAAAGTCAAATTAAAGGAGTTCATCATCATCAAGCCCTTATCATATGAAATATTAAAGGGATTTACCTAAGAAAAAGAATATAAAAAACAAGTACAGTTAAAATGACAGCAAACTCACAATGATTAACAACCACACCTAAAACAAAAAATAAAAACAAACAAAGTGAACAACTAGAACAGGAACAGAGTCACAGAAATGGAGATCATATGGAGGCTTATGAACAGGTGAGTGGGAGGGGGAGAGAGGGGGAAAAGGTACAAAGAATAAGTAGCATAGATAGTAGGTTGAAAATGGACAGGGGGAAGGTAAGAATAGTATGGGAATGTAGAAGCCAAAGAACTTATATGTATGACCCATGAACATGAACTAAAGGGGGGGAATGTGGGTGGGAGGGGGTGTGCAGGGTGGAGGGGAGTGAAGGGGGGAAAATGGGACAACCGTAATAGCACAATCAATAAAATATATTTTAAACAATAATGAGGTAGACCCAAAAAAAGATCATGAATATTAAGCATGTACAATTTCAATCAATATTAATTCTGGGAGGTGCTACCTGGGTATATTGAAAGTGGAAAGAAATGAGAGTCTGACTGAGAATGAGCTGATAAAGAGAAGTAGATGGAAAAGCATGAGCACATGAATTTGGTGCAGGGGAGACCCAGAGGACTGGCATGATGATAAACGAGAGCTAGTTTTCCTTGATAAAGATAAAGTTTGAGAGTGCTGAACAGATGATGTGAGAAACTCACAGAATTGAGGGCTTGAATGGAATGCATTAAAGTTATTGTTTAAATGTTGACAGTATTGCTCCAGAAGATTTAACCTAGCGTATGCAGTCCTATTCAAAAACAAACCCTTTCTTCTTCTTCTGTTTTTTGGTTTCAATTGAGGAAGCATTCTATAAAAACAGCTTTTGAAGAAAATGGCCTTTATTCTTGGCATAAAGAACTACAAAAGAAAACTAATAAAGAATGGTAGAGCTATTTGTTTGACACCAATCCATGTAGACTCATTATTCTAAGGTGCAAAGGTATGCGTTTTAAACCTACGAGGAGAGATAATATTGTGCTGATGGATGCAATTATAAATGTTCACATGCATATTCATATGTAGCCAGCTATTCTTTTGAAGCTGTATAAATTACGCACTTGAAAACTAAGGACTGAAAACATGATACACATGGGAAACTCTTCAGCATTCTGAGATAAAAATTAAATGAATGAGAATTACTGCAAAAGCTACTTTCTCTCAAATTCCTTCTATTACATTTCTAATCACCAAATCCTACTCAGTCCTTTTAACTACCCCCATAACCCAATTATCTTTTAGACATCAGGTAACACAAAGTACTCTAACACTTACTTGTTTCCAGTGCCAAGCTCATACTTGGCTTTTGAAGATAACCTACCATCCTGAGATAAAGGGCTGACAAAATTCAGCTCTAACACTTTCCACCATGCCTTCAACTAATCAGCATTCATTCATTCAGTCTGCAAGTGTTTGTACACTATTTTTGCCTGGTACTGTCCGTGATATTGTATAAGCAAGGTGAATAAATGCAGTTGTGTAGTTGCTGTCCATATAGAGCTCTCAAGCTAGGGAGGAAGACAGACAGTTAAAAGAAACAGAGAAGGAATATATATTTTCAAGTTGTGGTGTGTGCTCAGAGAAAAATGAGCAGGCAAATAGAGATGTGGAACAAGGTGTGGGGTGGTGCTAGAGAAGGTGGACTTATTTAGATGGAGAATACTTAGAATAAGGGCTCCTCTGTAAAGTAAAGGATGCAGATATGAGGCCCCAGGCCTCAGAAAGATCATTCTCAGGTGTTTGAAAAGTGCCCGTGGCCAGGATGCTGAGGTGGGAGCCATATGTCCATCGGCTACTTTTATGGTACCTGCTGCTGGAGCTGGAACATTTCCAGGGTTGGTGGCTCCTGCACATTTTTCCCCTTTTTTATAATTCTGAAGTTCTCCTGTTTTGATGAGGGAATGACTGGGGGCTAGTGGAGTTAGGAGAAGGCTGGGACTTTATTTCTCTGGTCTCTGAATGACTGTATTTTTTTGGCAGGGGAGCCCTGTCCTGGCCAGAGAACCTATCGCCAACCTTCTGGACTCCTTTTAGTGTCCTTTGTCTTAGGGCTCCTCCTCACTCAGCCTGGGCTCCAGAGACAGCAAGCTCTAAGCCTTCCTGTGGGCTTTTCATAGGCATTCCAGGCATGAACTTCTTATTCTCTGAACTCTCATGTACATTTAGCCTGTTCCTCGTGCTCTATTTCTTTTCATTAAAAAAAAAAAAAGCAAACCAAAAGTGACAGTAAGGGCAATTATCATTAGACAGAAAGTGTTAAGTTAGTTATTAATGAAAACTTATGGCAAAGCACACAGAAAGCACTTCCAGAATTTGAGAGTCAAGGCTGTAACATACAATTCTAGCATCTGGGAACAAGCATCAGGAAACATTCTTTTCAATGCACTCTGCTCTTCACCCTGCACAGGGGGACCCCAACTAGTAGACTGCTTATACTTGATCTTAGGTCTCTGTCTTGATTCCACAGAGCTAGCAGAGGTCTTGTCTAGGGTGAGTAACAAGCCCATTGTGGGTGCTGAAGGTTGGTAGAGGAGGGATGAGGGACAGAGTTAAGAGCTATCTTAGGTTGGGCAATCCTAGAGGAAGAGAGTTGGGGGAGAGATTTATTGAGGGAGAATTCTTTGGGGAAGAACTGCTAGGGGGAGAGTGAGGGAGAATAAATGAAGGAAAAAAGTTAAAGAACAACTCCAGCCTTGGTTTGAACCAGAAGTTGGGGATGGGGACTGTGGAACATAGATTTCATTGGAGAATTCTCCCCTTTGAGGTATGGAGCTGGCTTTCTTATCTAACTTAAGTCAGCCATTGATTGTAGGCTAACTTCATAGACCAACAGCTGGGAGGATGTTAGAACCTCAGGGTAGAAGTTCCATCAACTGGAGGAGGTTTTTTAATACTTACAGCAGTTAGGGAAGGGAGTATGGGTTTGGTAAAGGGATCCAAGGGGGATGTGCCACCAACCTTGACTTTATGGAGACTTAGGGGTTGGTACAATCTTTAAAAATAATTGCAGGGGAAAAGGGGAAGGGTTTAGAGCAACAAGTATAAAAGACACATGGACAAATACTGGGGGGCGGTGGAAATGGGAGGGAGGTAGGGAGGGCTGGGGTGGTGGGCCGGGATGGAAGTAAAAGACAGAAAAGTGTACAAGAACAACAATTAAAATAAAGGGAAAAATACATATATAATATATAAATAAATATATATACTAAGTTCTGTAAAGTCTCTTCAGAAGTTGCATTTCTAAAAAAGAATTCAAATATCAAAATTTCTTTAATAAATTAACTGGGAATAACTTAAAAATAATTGCAATTTTTAAAATTATGGCACATTGAAAGGTGACCTCAGGTGTCCTCCTGTATCCTTCCTCTCCTCGTATGGCTCTGATGGAATTAAATTTTAGATAAAGAAAGATTAATATAGATAAAAGAGGCTTTAAGTCTAAAATGTTGGAGAAGGTCATCAAAAGGACGTGATGGCTGTTTGACATGAGAGCTGGACCTGGGCAATCAGAGGCTCCTTATTCCCTTTCCTGCATATTTGGAATATAAATATTGCTCACTATTCCCATAGCTGGGGTCATTTTCAAGGATACACCCTTGAGAAAGCAATATGTTGTTGAGACCATCTGAACTAAATACGTGACTGAACCCAGTTAAGACCTCTACATAAACTTTTACAATTCTGTCGGGTGCTGTAGGGATCTACTTGTCTTGTGGCCACGTAAGACAACCCTCATATGTAAGTTCCCTTGTTTATTAAATCTGCCAGCTACCAATCTGGAGTGATCTGCCTCTCTTTTTCGGTCTCTCCTTGCCTTCCATATCCTGGGTTCAGTTTCAAATTTCACCTGGAAAGGTCCCAAAGTTTCAAATCAATAACTGGTAAGCCAGCCAGGAGACTGAAGAATGGGGCTTGGGAAAAAAAGGCATTCTCAGGGGAAATCGTGAATTGACCATCAATCTCTATGTGGGCAGGAACGGCCTCTATGTTAGATGCTTATGGATGACCACCACATGAGTACAGGAGGCCCCAAAGTGCCAGCTAGTTTAATGCACTTGTTTGAGCAACTGCACCTAGAGCACTAGTGAAAAAGAAAAGTGAGTGGTTGCTGAGGTGGGTTGGCCTCTACTCTGGGCAGATTGGCTGGACACTGATGTCGAACTGGAGTCTATACAGCAAGTTAGAAAGTTGGAAGAAGAGCTGAGATTAGAGAAGGATGTGTGATCATCCACCATTCTGCTAGCTTCAGGTCGGTCACAGACGGTGGAAGAGCAGGACAATAGATTGGAGACTGTAGTGTGTCATTTTGCAAAGCTAGGAAGGCACAAGTTGGATTAAAGTCTGAGTGCTAGTGACAGAACCTAATTGAGACACTAAGAGATGGAATCTCTGGGAAAATGAGGAGAACAAAGATGTTATGGTGATTGATGACAAGAGGGATTAAATGTCTCTTTCAGTCCAGTTCAACACTGAATTCAAAAGAAAACAAGAACACAGCAGCGACAACCCCAGCCCCCAATTCAGGAAATGTTCATGAGAGAATATACTCCTGCTGAGCTCATTGATATAGTTGCCAACTTTCAATGTAAGGCCAGGGAAAGTATCCAAGCACAGTTAGTGTGGCTATGGGATACAAGAGCAATGGCATTTCTCTGACCTAGCAGGAATCGAAGAAAATGAACAATGTCACCACACACCCTGATCTCTGACAACACCTTTATAGTTTTGGGGGAATTCGAGGTACCCACTCCTTTACAGATTGGGTTATTCTAGCCTGCAGGGAGTCTGGCCTAAGGAGGGGCATCTCCCTGGGCATGTGGGACCCTGTAAATATATAGAGAAAGTACAACAAAGTTTTAGGGAGTGGGGAATTAGAAAGGTAATCTACAACTCTGTTTCCATCACTGCAGCAATAAAAGCCAAGATATTACAGTCTACCCCCACAGCCTGGTCCAGGACATTGATATCATGCCAAACCCAGTCATGCGACAAGACATTTATAACACTCGTCAATCTGTTGCTGATCTTGGGAAAGTGACAAATCCTAGGAATGGGCACAAGCTATGGGAAACACCTGAAACAGAGAAGGAACTCAAAAGCCAGAAGTCTATCCCAATCAGTTGTGAGGTGTCCATTAAAAGTTACCTGGAAGCAAATATGGTTTGATCTCATTGCTGCTGGGACTCCACCTGAAGAGATAAACCAGCAACCCAACACTGTGTTCATCAATTTGTGGAAAGACTTAAAACCTGAAAAACAATTTGGATCCTCTTCATGTGCTCCTACCATGTCTGATGCCCCTCCAGTTCCAGCAGAGGCCTCAAAGGTACAGTCCCATTTGGGATGGGTGTATAAGATTCATGCCCAGGTTGGGTCCAGGTGAGGGAGTGGTCCACCTCTTTCTTCAGTCTCCTTGCCTTCCATGTCTGAAATGGGGTCAGTTTTAGATTTCACCCGGGGAAGCTCCCAAGGTCTCAAACCAACAAATATCAAGTGTCCCTTCATTATATTCAAGTTTACGTTCTAGTATCTAAAACTGCAGTCAAAAGGAAGTGCCCATGAGGAAGTAGATCAATGGGCAGCAACAGAACATAAAGAAAAGTACTCTCTTGGGAAGGTTTCCTTACACCGATAACTTGATTTGTCCTCTTCTGTGGTGGGTAAATCTGTAATGTGAGAAGCAGCCATAAACTCTTCTACTCCGATTCCACCCGTAAATATTGGCTTCACCTAACCCACTCCCTTGGGTCTGATTCCATGCTCACCAAGCCATTGTGTGACTCTAATTTGGCTTCTCAAGTAGATCTGCCAGTGTCAAGAGAAAGTTTTGTCATAGCAACAGACACATTTCAGATGAACATAACATTTATATTTCTCACTGAAAATGAACAGATTGTGTCCCTGTTTGTACTTCAGTCAGTTGTGAGTTTTGTTTTCTGGAGTCATTTTCTCTGCACCTAATCAACCGTGTGACAAGGTTGTAACAAATACACTGCATTTTCCAAGCACTGAATTAGAACTGGAGTCATGGTAACCACCTCCAGTTTCCCCAACTTCTTTATAGGGCACCTCTTTCTAGCTTTAACACATAGATGCTCAGAGAATCATGAGAAGTCCTTTGACCTTTGGTTATTTGTGGTAAAGAGCAATTTAGTTTGGTCTTTATGAATGTACATGTCAGAGAAGAACTCCAACCCCATGGAGATGGTAAGGAGCAAGCTTTTACCACTCCATAGGTGCTACTACTTCACAGATGATGAGACAATGGATGACAGCAAGACAGTTTAAATCTCAAGTACAGGGAAGAATTATCCTGTTACCCTGCCTCCAAGTCCCATGGGGAGCAGTGATAAGCCCAGATGGATGCTATGCATGTGGTAGATTATGTTGTCCTTGAAGTTTGGCATGCTCGGAAATAATTTGCACAGACTCTCAGAGCCCATGGAAGACTGTCTTTCCTAACAGTACATACTTCAGATAAATAGAAAACAGGAAGAAATTCCTAGAATTGGAATAGGTGTGCAAATCCTATGAAGCAAAGTTAGCATTTACCAGTAGATGATCACTCAGATGAGTCAGAAAGATACACAACCAGAAAGGAAGCTGAGAATCAGATTTTAAAGAATTGTAACCAGCTAAAGGATTCCACTTTTCCAAAGAGTGTTAGAGTTTCATTCTATGGAGCCTTAAAAGCATATTGTAGCGGTCTTTTACTCCAATGTCTTTATTATATGTAGAGAAAAATGGGCACAGGGGACGCATATTGTTGTGATCATATGAGGTCTGTCTGGAAAAGTCCAGCCATTGTTAATATAATGAGAATGGTTTGTGACAGAAGACTGTGGGAATCCAGGCATCCTATTAAAGGGACAGTGAACCGACTTCTTCGCAGGTACTGAGCTTGGACTACAGTGCATGCACAGCAGCTGGGAGGCCACAGACACTCATATGGAATAATTGAGTTCTGTGGCTTCAGGGACAAGGCTGAAAAGATGCCAGTCACAGTCCCTGTGTTGATCCCTACACCCACAAGGCCAAATTTGAATCTTCATTAGCCTGGGGAACTCTACCAGCTCCCTCAATGACTCCCTGAGTCCCTACCCCACCAAACTCACACAATACTAGAGGCTTTTTTGAAGGCAATTAGCCTGGGCCCACATTGCAGTCTTTCTTAAAGAAAACTCTCAAGGAATTCTGGGTAAGCCTTGGGAGTGTGACAGAGCCAAAAACTGAGTTGTGTGATTTCAGGGCAAGGGCTCAAGAGATACCAGACATTGTTCCTGTGATGAGCCATCCTCCTACATGGCTGATGGGTATCATCTTTTCTGTGTCAAGTCTGCTCCACATGGAAGCAAATTTGAACCTGCAGTTGCCTGGTGAATTCCACTAGTTACACTCTGATGACTCCTGGAGACCCCACCTCACCCAACTCATAATGGCCCAAGAGTTTTCCATGGCAACAGCCTGAGCCTACATTACAGTCTTTCTTAAAAGACTTTCAAGAAATTCTGGTCAAGCTTAGGGGGCTGCCAGAGAAACAAAGGTAGAAACTGAGTTGTGTGGCTTTAGGGTGAGGGCTAGAGAGTAGTTTCCATTGTCCTTGTATTGAGTCTTTCTCCCACACTGCCAATGTTGGTCTATATAGGTCTGGCGCACTCCACTAGCTCCACTCCTTGAAACCTCAACCTACTGCAAAAGTTTGCAGGCCCTGGGTGGTTGGCGACTGTCCTGAGACTTTTACTGAGTGGCCTTAGGCTCAGCACTGGGGTCGAATATGTATTTTCATTAATCTGGTGAAGACTACTTGCCCTGTCCTGGCAACTCTCTGAGACTCTGCCTTAGGCAACTCGAATACCTCCTGAGGCTTCTTTAGTGGCTGCCCTAATGGGCAGCCAACAGGTGATGGCAGATCTTGGGGTACCTTGGGCCTTTTGCTCACCTAGTCCCTGGCCTGGTACTGGTGGCAACCAGCCTTAGTTCATAGTGTGGCCTCCCTTATGTGCATTCAGACCTAGCACAGAAAGCTACCAGCTATGGATCACTTTGTAGCAGCTAACAGGTAGCCCCAGGCTGGTCACAAGCATCATGTAGCATTGAACTGCACCAAAACCCCCATAAGGAGGACCCAGAACCAATATACCCAGTGTTTAGTTTTATATCACAAAAAGAACAACCCAATAAGCCCCATAAGCAGCACACCCAAAGGGTAGTCTCAGCAGTCACCAGACTCTGCTAGAGTGAATACTGCTTCATGGGGTCCGCCTCTATAAAGTAGCTAGTACGCCGTGGTGGTGGCCAATCCTCACAGCCAGTTAGCATGAGGGTTGATCCCATTCACTGACATGCCAATAGCAAACAGGGCTGAATTGCAACACACAACTCACACTAGGGACAATCCTGGTGTACCCAGCTCAGGGCAAAAAGGAGACTGAACCATCGGGCCCAGTAAGACATCTATAACATGAGGCCACCGTACCAAGACTAGGAGGTATAACAGAATATTATATCTAGTCTAATATCTAGAAACAAGCACAGGGAGGACGCCAAAACAGGGAGACAAAAAAAAATATGTCCTAAATGAAAGAACAAGCTATATCTCTAGGAAAAAAATGAAATAAAATGGAGGCAAAAGACTACTAGGTACAGAGTTTAAATAATTGGTTATAATTATATTCAAGGAACTTAGTGAAAACTTCAACAAGGAGATAATATGTATAAAAAAATACACAGAAACTGTAAAAAAGAACAAGTGATAAATGAAGAATAACATAACTGAAATGAAGAATACACAATAGGGATAAAAACAGCAGATTAGATGAAGCACAGATTTGAATCAGTGATTTGGAAGACAAGGTGGCAGAAAACATCCATTCAGAACAGCTCTCTCCACCCCAAAAAAGATAGTTTAAGGGACTTTGGGACAACATCAAGTGTTACAACATTTGCATAGGGGTACCAGAAGGAGAAGAGAGAGAGCAAGTGATTGAGAACTAGTTGAAGAAATAATAACTGAAAATTTCCATAACTGGTGAAGGAAATAAATATATAAGTTCAAAAACACAGAGAGTCCCAAACAAGATGAACCCAAGGATGCAAAACAAAGACACAACATAGTTAAATGACAAAGGTTAAAGAAAAAGAAAGAATATTAAAAACAGCAAAAGGAAGATAGTTACCCACAAGGGAGCTCCTATAAGACTGTCAACTGATTTTTCAATTGACATTTCAGGCCAGAAGAAATTGGCACAAAATATTCAAAGTGAAGAAAATCAAGGACCTAAAACCAAGACTACTCTACCCAGCAAGGCTATCATTTAAAAATGTAGAAGAAATAAAGAGCTTCCCAGACAACAGAAAGCTAAAGGAATTCATTGCCACCAAACAAGTGTTATACAAATTGTTAAAGGAACTTTAAGAAAAAAAGAGGAGAAAAGAAATCTAAAAAGGAAATATAATATAAATAATATAATGGCACTTATTAGTAATCATTTTAAATGTAAATGACTTAAATGCTCCAATCAAAGGACATAGGGTAGGTGAATGGATAAGAAAACAAGACCAATGCTGTCTATAAGAGACCCACTTCAGATCAAAAGACACACACAGATTGAAAGTAAAGGAATGGAAAGAGATATTTCATGCAAATAGAAACAAAAAACAAGCTGGAGTAGAAATATTTATACTAGACAAAATAGACTTTCAAACAAAGGCTATAACGAGAGACAAAGAAGGACATTACATAATGATAAAGGGATAAGTCCAACAAGAGGATACAACCCTAGTAAACATTTATGCACCCAACACGACAGACCCTAAATCCATAATGGGAATGTTGATGGACATAAAGAGAGAGACTGACAGTAATACAGTCATAGTTGGGGACTTTAACCTCTATTGACATCACTGGATTGATCTCTAGATGGGAAATCAACAAGGAAACAGAGGACTTACATGACACATTCAATGAAATGGATTTAATTGATATTTTTAGAGCATTTCACCCAAAAGTAGCAGAACACACACTTTTTTTTAAGTGCACATGAAACTTCCTGGATAGACCACGTTAGCCACAAAAGAAGTCTCAGTAAATTTAAGAAGATTAAAATTGTATTAAGCATTTTCTCCAAACACAACGGTATGAAACTAGAAATCAATTATTAAAACAAAACTGAAAAACACAAAAACACATGGTGGTTAATAACATGTCACTAAACAATGAATGGTTAACAATGAGAATAAGGAAGAAACCAAACGATACCTTCAGACAAATGGAAATGGAAACACAACAACCAAAATGTATTGAACACACCAAATGCAGTCCTAAGAAGAGAATACATAGTGATACAGGCCTACCTCAGGCAGTAAGAAAAATCTCGAATAACCGAAGGAACCCAAAACACTAATACTAAAGAACACAAGCACCCTGAAAATTAAGGACTTCTGGCCAAGATGAAGGGGTAGGTAGATACACTGTTCCTCCTCGCACAACCAAAAGAAGGGGAACGACAAATTTAAAAACAAAAAAATAACCCAAACTTCCAGAAAATCAAACTGTATGGAAGTCCAATAACCAAGGAGTTCAAGAAGAAACAGTCATCCAGACAAATAGGAGGGGTGGAGATGTGCATGGCAGCGACTAGAGGACCAGTGCAAGGTGGTGGCTGCTGGAATGGGTGGTCCCACATTCATGTGCAGATAAACCAGGAGAAACAACTGAGGATCAAGAGAGACCACGCAAACCAGGGTTCCAGTATGGGAAAATACAGTCTCATAACCTCTGACTGAAAAACCTTGTGGGGGTTGAGGCAGCAGGAGAAACTCCCATCCTCACAGGAGAGTTCATTGGAGAGAACCACAGGGTCTTAGAATGCACACACACCCACCCATCTGAGAATAAGCACCAGAAGGGTCCAATTTGCTTGTGGGTAGTGGGAGAAGTGACTGAAAGCTGTCAAGAGTTGAGCAAGTGGTATTGTTCCCTCTCAGAACCTTCCCCCACAAACAGCCTCACAACATAGCGACTTGGGTTGCCCTGCCCTGGTGAATATCTAAGACTCTGCCCCTTACTACATAATAGAATGTGGAGACCCCCCCCCCCAAAAAAAAGATATGACCCAAATGAAAAAACAGATCAAAGCTACAGAAAAAATATAACTAAGTGATGACAAGGTAGCCAACCTATCAGATGCACAGTTCAAAACACTGGTAATAAGGATGCTCACAGAAATGGTTGAGTATGGTCACAAAATGGAGTAAAAAGTGAAAGCTATAAAAAGTGAGATAAAGGAAAATGTACAGATAACCAACAGCGATGGGAAGGAAATCGGGACTCAAATCAATGTTTGAAGCAGAAGGAAGAAATAAACATTCAACCAGAAAAGAATGAAGAAACAAGAATTCAAAAAAATGAGGAGAGGCTTAGGAACTTCCAAGACTACTTTAAACATTCTGACATCGAATCATAGAGGTGCCAGAAGAAGAGGAACAGCAAATAATTGAAAACTTATTTGAAAAAATAATGGATAACTTCCCCAATCTGGCAAAGGAAATAGACTTCCAAGAAGTCTAGGAAGCTCAGAGAGTCCCAAAGAAGTTAGACCTGAGGAACACACCAAGGCACATCATAATTACCTTAGCTAAGATTAAAAATAAGGAGAGAATCTTAGAAGCAGCAAGAGAAAAGAAGACAGTTACCTACAAAGGAGCTCCCATCAGACTGCCAGCTGATTTCTCAAAAGAGACCTTACAGGCAAGAAGGGGCTGGAAAGAAGTATTCCAAGTCATGAAAGGCAAGGACCTACATCCAAGATTGCTCTATCCAGCAAAGGTTTCATTTAGAATGGAAGGGCAGATAAAGTGCTTCCCAGATAAGGTCAAGTTAAAAAAGGAGTTCATCATCACCAAGCCTTTATTATATGAAATGTTAAAGGGACTTATCTAAGAAAAAGAAGATGATCAAAAATATGAACAGTAAAATGACAACAAACTCACAATTATGAATAAGTGAACCTAAAAAAACAAAAAAGAAAAATGAAGCAAACAGCTAGAACAGGAACAGAATCACAGAAATGGAGATCATATGGAGGGTTATCAGTGGAGGGGGGTAGGGAATGGGGGAAAAGGTGCAGGGAATAAGTAGCATAGATGGTAGGTACAAAATAGACAGGGGGAGGTCAGGAATAATATATGAAATGTAGAAGCCAAAGAACTTACGTGTATGACCCATGGACATGAACTAATGTGGGGGGGGGGCGGGGAATGCAGGTAGGAGGGGGTATACATGGAGGAGGGGAATAAAGTGGGGGAAAATAGGACAACTGTAGTAGCATAATCACTAAAATATATTTAAAAAGGAACATAATCACCCCTAGGTTCATTGTAGCATTATTTACAATCATCAAGATATGGAAGTAGCCCAAGTGTTCATCAGCAGATGAATGGATAAAACAACTATGGGACATTTACACAATGGAATACTACTCAGTTGTAAAAAAGAAGAAAGTTTTAATCTTTGTGGCAGTATGGATTAACCTGGAGAACATTATAGTAAGTGGAATAAGCCAGTCAGAGAAAGACAAGTACCATATGATTCCACTCATATATGGAATCTAAAAAACAAACTGAAATAACAAGGAAAAGAGAGACAGACTCATGGTTGGAGAGCAGGGTGATAGCAAAAGAGGGGGTAGGTTGTGAAGGGATTGAGCAAAAAGGAAAAAGGACTCTTGGACATGGACAACAGCATAGTGATTATGGTGGGGAAGGGGTTATAAGGGGACTAAATGGTAATGAAAAAAATACAATAAAAAAAGAAGCAAGAAAAATCACAGGTAAACAATATACCTTTTCAACTAGAAGAACTAGAAACAGAAAAACAAACAAAGCCCAAAGTGATTAGAAGACGATGCTAAAGATTAGAGCAGAAATAAACAAAATAGAGTCTAAAACATACAAAAGATCAATGAAACCAAGAACATGTTCTTTGAAAAAATAAATGAGATTGATAAACCTTTAACCAGACTTGACAAGAAAAAAGAGAAAGGACCCAAATTAAAAAAAAGAATCAGAAATTAAAGAGGAGAAGCAACAACTGACACTAAGAACACAAAGGATTAGAAGAAAATACTATGGACAATTATATGTCACCAAATTGGCAATCTTTAAGAAATGGATAAATTCCTGGAAACATACAATCTTCTAAGACTGAATGGGGAAGTAAAGAAATTATGAACAGATTACTACCAATGAAATCAAATAAGTAATTTTAAAAAATCTTCACAAAAGAATATCCTGAACAGGATGACTTCACAGGAGAATTTTTACCAGCCATTCAAAGATGAACTAACACCTATCCTTCTCAAAGTATTCCAAGAGTTTCAAGAGGAGGGAAGACGCTCATGCTCTTTTTTTATATGGCCGTTTTAACTGAGACATTACAAAAAAAATTATAGGCCAATATCCCTGGTGAACATAGATGCAAACATCCTCAAAAAAGTATTGGCAACTAGGCAGAGGACCTAAATAGACACTTTTTTTCTGTGTATAGAATTGATTTTATTTATTTTTTCCAAATTTTATTTTAATTGTTGTTCAAATACAGTTTTCTGTCTTTTACTGCCATCCCAGCCCACCCACCCAGTCCCAGGCGGGTGCTAGAATTATCAAGGAATCGCTTCGTAAATTATGTAACTTTCCCACCGCTGTGCTGTACTCCTGAAACAAATAGAAAATCACATTGCATGTCAAGTGTGATTGAAAAAATGTTAACATGAGAAAAATGAAGTTAGAATGAATTAGAATTAAGGTAGAGAGTAGTTTTTGGAATAATTTCAGAATGTGAGACTGAGAACCATCTAACATTTACTGACCATCCACTAGGTGCCAGGAAGCTCCTTAAAACTATGGGAATCAAAGGGTGAATAAGACATACATGCTCTTTGCCCACTAATTTATGAATTAATAAGACACAAACTCTTTTTTAGCTAATGAATTTCTTGAATTGTTTTTTCAATCATAGTTTATATTCAAGATTATTTTGTATCAGTTTCAGGTGTACAGCCTAATGGTTAGACAATCATATACTTTCCAAAATGTTCCCATTTATTTCCAGTACCCACCTGGCCCTGTACATAGTTACTAGAATATCATCGACTGTATTTGCCATGCTGCACTTTACATCCTTGTGACTATTTTGTAGCCATCAATGTGTATCAGTCCCTGTGATATGATGGTCTGTGATGGTGAAAGTGCAGGCTCCTGTGAGAGCACAGTGCTGGGTAGGGACAGCTGCCCAGAGAAAGTGAATTGTGAAGTGAAGGTGAAGAGAATATAGGTGAAGAAGACCTCATCCAGAGGATGTGATTGCTGGTTGTGCCACAAGCTGGACCTGGGCATTGGGAGGCTCTGCACCCCTCCCCTGTCCTTGGAACTAACATTGTGCCCACTGTTCCCGCTCTGGGGAATGTTTACAAGGATGCAGCCTCGAGAGAACAATGAATGTGTTGTTGAGACCATCTGGACTGAATATATGACTGACCCTCTTAAGGCCTCTGGATAAACTTTTAAGATTCTGGTGGGCTGGTGCAGAATTCTGCTCATCTCGTGGCCACTCTAGATAAGCCTCATGTGTTTATTAAATCTGACACCCACAGTCTGAAGTGGTCATCTTTTTTCTTTGCATAGGAACCAATTTGTGAACCAGCAGTAGCAAAATGATGAAGATGAACATTTTGCACAGCAATGCAGAGGTAAAAGTGGCACATTTGGGGATGTGTCCTAGAGCTCGTGTGGCTAGGCTACCACTTAGGTTATAAATTCGTCTCAAAACAATCACGTGTGGTGGGGTAGATGTAGAAATCTGACTCTTGCCTCACCAAGCGTTATACCCTGGCATGAAGCTGCATCTTCTCCAAGAAGTATCTTTTATAATTTGCATAGAGGTGTCATTTGGGCTAGCTGTGGTCCTGAAAAGTGAGGGGTTCGGGCCAAATTATGAGAGACTTTGTTAAGTTTTAGGCCTGAGTCCTGGGAGCAGTGAGGGGCAGGAGAATCTAATATTTTAAGCAGGAAAGTGACAGACAAGGTAAACGTTTTCTAAAGATCACTAATTAGACTGAAGGGCAATTTAGATGGGAGACAGGGACACGGGTGAGGACACTACAGCCATAACCCAGGGAGAGGGAAAGGAGAGCTAAACTGGGAAAAAAGTGACTGGTGATTGACTGATTGGGATTTAGAGGACTGTAGCAAGTAGAAGAGATAACTAGTGTACCCAGGGTATAGCTTTGAGCAACTACGATGACTGTGTTATTTCTGGAGATAGGAAAGTTGGTTGAATGGAGAGATACTGACTTCAAGTTTGGACAGGGTGCATCCAGGTAGAGAGGCTCATAGGTAGATGGTTATGTGAGTCTTCCGATCAACAAAAGGTTGGGCTGGTGATACATATTAAGGAGTTATCAAAATATAGATGATGAAAAATTCAAGGGAATAGATGAGATTATCCAGGGAAAAGTATGTAGAATTAAATGAGAAGTGGGAACAGAATGGAATCCCAAGAGACTCTAATGTTTAAAGGATAGATAGAGAAAGAATGGTCAGTAAAGAAGACTGAAAAATAGCAGCCAGAGATGCCAGTGGACTTCCAGGACAGTGTGTTGTCACTGAAGTCAAGAAACAGAAACGTTTAAAGAAGTTCAATAACATAAAAAGCAAAAATGTTTATGAAAGTTATTAGTTGGTAGAATTTTGGAAACTGTGGCAAATGGAATGGCTTGGAGTGAGAAGACAAAGCAGGAGGAGAGAGGGGGCACTGCAAATGCAGGGTAATGGGAAATGAGATCGTTTATTTTAACATGAAAAGTTAACTATTGGATTTTCTTCTTCTTCTTCTACATTAGAAGTCAAGAAGGCTGCCTTCCATGAGAGGAAAAGGACACCCACTCCTTCTAAAAGAATGAAGTGAACGTATGTTCTCTTTCCAGGAACTTTTGAAGATTAAGTTCTCCTTGCCCTCAAAGAAATGTTAAGCAAGTTTTTGGTGTCTAGTGATGATAGCTTTGCTTTTCATGGACTGCTGAGATCTAGTCAAAGGAAAATGGAAGACCAGGGCTTTTTGGGATGAGGATAGAAGAAGATGTAGGGAAGAGAATGAGGAAGTAGAGAGGCGATAGGCAAATGGACCTAGGAAACCAATTTCAGGGAGGCTTTGTTTCTCTTGCCTGGGGTCTCAGGTTGCTGACTCATCAACAGCAACATTAGCCCCGAGTCAGCTCTCAGGCTGAGTCTGCTACTCCTCAGCCTCCTGGCTGAGGCCCACCATTGCAGGATGCAGCAGCACTGGAGCCTGCCCTGGTGTGTGGAGTTTTGCCCAGCCTGACAGGACAATGCCCACCCTTCATGCCCCAACAAACCCATATACCAAAGAGGGTACCTTCTCATCTAGCAGGGATGTGAAGGAGATGTGCATCCCTGAAAGTGTGTTAGGCAGGAGTGAGAGAGGCAGCTGCTGCTCACAACAAATTGGTGACACCTGAGCTGGGATATTACTCAGTGACACTATCACTACAGTGTGAAGTGTGAGAAGGGAAGGGCTACTGAGAGACCTTGTGGGGGAACTGAAAGGCAAGTATGGATTAGAGAAAAATCACGAAGGAGGAACAGGGTGTGATTACTGATAAGAGGTGGACTAAGGAAGAGAGGTCTCTAAGAGAACATCTAGATTTTAATCCTGTGTGATTAGAAAAATATTTTAGAAAAACAAAAGCTGTAAATTTCTCTTTGTGCATCCTTTTTGGGAGGTAGGTTGTCAGGGCCAATGAAGAAATTTGAGCTCCCTTGGAACCCAGCTACTTAAAAAAATCCTTCCTATTATTTAGATAGTAGGAGGAAAGTGTAGGCGGTGCATTGTTGTAAGCCTTTATATTTAACATGAATCCTTGCTTCGCCCCACTCACCAACTGCTTTTGAAAAGAGACAAGGTCAGGCTTCCAGCACCCCCTTGCACAGTATATATTGCTTAGTTAATAAAGTGACTGTGTACCTACTTGCACAAAGAGCACCAGGTATTTTTTTTTATCCTTATCCAAGGACATACCTATTGATTATTTTAGAGTGAGGGGAAGGGAGGGAGAGAGAGAGGGAGAGAAACAATGATATGAGAGAAAAACATCAATTCCCAGACCAGGGACATGGAACCCACAACCTAGCCATGTGCTCTGATGGGGAATCAAAACCATGACCTTTTGGTTTATGGGATGATGCTCCTACCAGCTGAACCACACTGGCCAGAGCAGGAGCACCAAATTTTGAAACCTCAGTGGTAATGCAACAACGCATATTTTATAGAGACAGAATTAATTAGTGGTTAGAAGTAGTTAGGAGTGTGGCTTCCACAGTGTATTTAAACTTAGATCCCAGCTTTGCAATTTAATTGGCTTGAGGCTTCAGCAGCCCACTCAATGTATCCAAGATCCTGTTTCTTCATTTGTAAATAAGGTTTTGGGGAGGATTAAATATAATAATCTATGTAATGTGTTTAGCACTCATCTTGGTTTATAGCAAAGACTTAGTAAATACTAGCTGTTATTAGTTGTGGAGCTGCTTTAATATAGTGTTTATTAATAGTCTAGGGACTGCCATCCACTGAAATCTCCAAGCCCCTCATGCCAGTACTTTGGTTTTGGAATTCCTCACTATCCTCCCTCTCTCTCTACCTGAGTTACAGGTATTTTCTTTTTAGTTACATATTCAATGACATTTGCTGAGCACTTACTATATAGTATAACTGGCTAACGTACTGAGAAATATTGTAGAATCCTATGTTTACCTCATTCAAGCTTCAGACTACTCCCTGAAGTCAATGCTACTATGGGCATCTTAAACATGACTATCATAAAAGCTTAGATGAAATGAAGGGGCTTGACCAAGGCTATGTAGGTCATAAGTGTCAGAGCTGGGCTTAGATACAATTTATTTGATACCAAGTCCTACTACACAAGGCTGACTTTCCAGATGTCACTGTAGGAGATAAGTGAGAGGAGATTCGGTTTCCTCTTAAGTTTGCCTAAGTGATGGCTTGGACACTTTAAAATAATTCCAAGTTATTTTAACATTGTATCGTAATAGTTTAAGTGACAAAGAGCTGTGTTTTGAAAACAGCTTTCAAATTTTGACTTTAATTCTTTAGGTAAGATCAGAGATTTCCAACCTTTTTCACCTCATGGCACACGTAAGCTAATTACTAAAATTCTGCAGCATGCCAAATATATACACACACACACATACATATAATATAATTTTGTCAGATTGTCAATCTGACAAAAAATAGGTATAATTTTGATTTATCCATACCTATGGCTATTGTTGTGTTGGCTGTTGTCATTTTTTTCTATTTGACAACCAAGGGAAAAAGAGGTCAGTGCCCCTGACTAGATAGGTATTGCAAGTCTTAAAAATTCCTGCATCACACAGGTTGAATACTGCTGGATTAGATTAGTGAGAATAGCTTTTTGCCCATCTCTGTTTTCTGTTTCTCATGACTCTCAGTTTTGTCCAGGCCAGAGCCACGTGCTTCGGTAAATGCTGATACGCCCCCAGCTCCAGAGGTTGGCCTGGGGGGTCTAGGGGAAGCGTTTGCTATTAAATGGTTCAGCGGTTAGGAGATGTGACCACATCCAGGCTGAGATTCAAAGAAATATTTGGATCCTCAAGATCTAGAAAATAAATACGTCATGAGGAAAATAGGATTTAGGGCAAAACTTGGCAAAAGTTGTAAATGGCAATGTGTAAAAATATTTTTAAAGAGTGCTTTTTGTGGATCATGTTTTTATCGAATCCTTTTCAATAGAACAAGTCACTGGTGTCATTTGAAAATTAAAGAACAACTGACAATTATGTTGAATATAAAATATTGCAAAAAATAATTCCAAACTTTGCCATCAGTTTGCAGTTTGCTCTATTTTTCTCCTTTTAGTGCGGCTTTGTTGAAAGGTTGTGACAAGTGCTCATTCTGTCATCTCATCTGAACTGTGTCCTCAGCTTTTAGGGTGAGCATGGTCATCACTCGTGCTCATGGGCAGAGATGACAAACCTTCCGTCAGCTGTAAACTGCCTTCTGGTCCAGGGAATCATAACCGTGAGGGCTTTGTTAATAAAAGTCTCTAGTTTAGCCTGTTATTGCAGAATGATTTTTTTTCATGGAGTACTTATTCTCAACATTCAAGAAATCAGTAACATTGTCATTTTAATGGCTTCTTTTTATGGCAGATGACATAAGCATATTTCCTTTCTCTTCTAGCACATTGCCTATTATGCAGATACAACTTTAACCAAGCAAAGTTGGAAGAGGTATAAATAAATAATTTTGCATTTTCCTCAGGACAAATGACTAAATGCTAATTTGGAACCTGGCAAACTTGACTTGCTTGTTAGAAAATTTTAGAATAATGTGCCCCCTTACTGCAATTCATGCCATATATTCTATTTTATATGGCAAATCCCCAAATGAATAAATGAATTGTGCTTCTCCTAATGCTATTTTCTGGAAGACAGGAAACTTATGCGTGGCAGAGGCAGAAATTTAGTGTTGCTTCTACTGACTGAATCCTATTTTTCATTTATATATTCTTACCATCCTAGGTTGAAATGATGTTATTTCTACAAGCTTGTCTATATCATGACCCAAGCTATCACCTCTGATGTTTCATGAACTACTTTATTCCATGAAATTTAAAGTGCCTGTATTTTTAGCAACTGCAGTTAGACATGGGCATTAGTGGAAGCTGAGAATTTTGTGCATACCAGGATACCTGCACTGAATCCATTCTCTTTCCAAAGTGAGTGGAATTATGTTATTCTCTGATTCTTTTTAAAGTTTTTCAAATATTGGAGGTCTAATTAGCATTCTAAAGTTAAATAGCACAAAGTGGAAATCTGGTAATTCCATCCTTAAAACTCCTACTTTTGGTCCACAATGATTTTTCAGTAAATATCTACTGAGCACCAATCTTATATCAGGTGTTAGTCTAGGCACAGGTACAACAACAGTGGAAAGAACAAATCCTATGTACTCATGGAGTTTATGTTATAGTTTGCAGAGAAAGATAATACATCAGAAAACTTGTAAATGCATTACACGTCATATGTGTTTTGGAAAAGGTCAATAATTAGTGAGTTTCAATGTGGGAGAGTACTGTTAATTAATATGAACTTCTCAGGGAACTCCTCTCTTCTTTGATTAGGGACATATAAGATGAGCTTATCTGTCTGATATTTTGTAGATGTTAGAGCAGCAAGAAGTGGATTTAGCAGCTGAGAGGCCGTGCGACTAGAAGTACTATCCACCACTCTCAGTACTGATAGTCAGTTTGCCCACGCAGGAATGGCTATACTAGTCATTTACTACTGATTGGTCTCTGTTCCTTACTAGTTATTACATATTTTGAAAATCCTCCCTGATCATGATGATTTTTAAAAAAAGAAGCAAAAGGTATTAAACACTGTTGACAAGAATATTTCTGTGGAAAGATACAGTGAAAAAAGTGTTAAATTCTTCAAGGAACAGAAGGAATAAACTGGGGATGTGAATATGAATTCAACAAGGAGGGAGAGGTGGTGGTATGATTTAATGGCTTGGGTTTCAAAATAGCTGAAGTGTTTTGGGGAGGAGGCAGAGATAATGATTCTTGAGGGACAATGGGGAATAGTGTGGACAGTTTCACTACCTCCCAACCCAGTGAAATAAGTGATGTGGGCACGAAAGATGCATGCAAAGCAGCATCCTTAGAGGACAGTAGATTTCAGACAGGAGTGGAGAAAATATTCAGAGAAGTTAAGGAAGAGTGACATTTCTTCAATAACAGGAGAGTCTCAGAGTGTAAGGCAGAATGTCAGAGAGGTCAGAGAGTGGTGGGGCCTTCAGTCAGATTAACATGGGACCAAGAGCCCAGGTGAAGGGAGCTAACTGCGGAGCACTTGGTGAGGTAGGGCAGGGTGTGCTGTTTCCTGAAGGCTCAGTTGTGAAGTTGTATCTTTCTGGGCTAGGTGTAGCTCCCTTGGTTCCTGGTTCAGTCACACTGATGGTGTGGTGGAGTGGAGGCAGCAAATGTGCTGTGGATGGGTGACTCTGCGCACGCTCTGTGAGCTCTGTCTAATGTCACATAGTGGGCTCCCCATAAACAGTGAATCAGTTAAATACCAGAGTGCTGCTTTAACTACATATATAACAGCAAAACCTCTGAATCAAAATGGAAAACTTCAACTAACTATAGAGATAGTTTTTACCATATTGGACGAAACCTATGTGAACCAGCTGAAAATTTAACTTTAAATCTACTGTGCTTGATATTTTAAACACATGCCTTTGCCTGTTTTGGCTAAAATTTCATGTCTGATATTCTGTACATGTTAGATCATTCCTTTACAGAGGAGGGGAAGCAGGTCCTAATTAACTTAATTCCTGGGTGTGATTAAAACTCTTCAATGTATCTATGGCTTTTCAAATGAATCATAGAAATTCTGAAAGTGTTGATCGTTAGGAACCATGCTTTCTGGACAAGTGAAGGTGATTATTTAGCATGGTTGTTTTATGCATTAGGTTCAACAGTTTTGGGGGGAAAGAAGAAAGAGCATCAGAGGAATCACTGGATTGGATTTTTAACTCCAACAGTGTGGGGCTGTGACTTCTCAAACTAACTATCATAGCACAGACAAAGAAACAGCTCTGGCCAAGGCCACCAATCACATTAGTGGCACGAGTGGGACCAGATCCTGAAGTCTTAGACTCTGGAATTTTGTGTTCTCTTGACATCTAAAGCAACAGTCCCTCTGTTGATTTGTCAAGTATTTTTTATTTGCCTATTGGCTCACTGCCTCAGGAGCTCCCCAGGTGAAATTCAAGAGTGGCCTCTCTATGTGGAAAACAAGCAGAGACCAAAAAATGGGCAGACCATTTCAGATTGGTAGAAGGCAGTTTTTAAGCAAGGGAACTTACTTACATGAGTCTTGTCTTGAGTGGCTGTAAGATCACCAGATCTTCATACCATCCTGCCAGAATCTTAAAAGTTGTGCGTGTGTGTGTGTGTGTGTGTGTGTGTGTGTGTGTAGAGAGAGATACAGAGAGACAGAGACAGAGAGACAGAGAGAGAGAGAGAGAGAGAGAGAGGCCTTACTTGGGTTTAGTCATGTCCACTGTCCAGATGGTTTCAACAACATATGTTCTCTCGAGGCTGCATCTTTGAAAAGGGGTTTCACTATGGTAACAGTGGCTGGTGCATTCAAAGGACCACGGAAGAGATTTGGAGACTTTAATTGCCTGGGTCCAGCTCATGGGTCACCTGGAGGTCAAATCCTCTTGATGACCTCTTTTCCGTTATTTTTGTTACCTCTCAGGTGTGAAGCCACAGAGGTTAAGGGCCAAGTCTCTCTATGAAGAGTCTGTCAGTAGATTTGGGTCCCTCTGTTCCTAACAGACTTTGCTCTGAGTACTAGAATGAGAGTCAGCAAATTGAGGAATAGTTGTCACTTGTTTAGTAGATATTCTATTTTTCCCCCTTAGTTTTCTCAAGTGTTAAATGAATGAATAGGAGCAGATAATCTCCAAGGTTTCTTTTAACCCAAACTGTAGACAACTCTGAAGATCTCAGGAATCTAGAAAAGATCTTCTGTCTTGTGGATGATGGACTAATACACATCTAGAAACATTTTTACTGAAAACGGGTCTTTAGTTGCAGCCAACGAGGAAAATAATTGTCAAACTGCTGCACACTGTTTGTTGGAATTGTATTAATATATAGGTATCAACACAGCAAGTTCATATGCACTTTAGAGGTAAGAAATAACAGATCCCCTATGGGTTTAACTGTTTCAGATTTATTCCACAAAGGGAGACAAAGGCAGTTTACTCATTCTGCAATTACTGTAGGTGGAAAGCTATCGATAAAATCACATGCTTTCCCCAGTGGTTATGCAATCCTAATAATTAAATCTACACATCTGCTAAATAACAGCAGACTCAAAGTCTAGCAATTTACATGGAAGAAAACAGATGTCATTCTGGTATAATCTCTTCACTTTCACCATGAGTGCTGTGAACACTGCGCACCCCGCAGTGATTAATCTATCAAAATGCTCTACTCCATTCACTCCCTTTTATTACATCCTGTGTCACAGGAGATGGAGCAGCTGTTTCTGGGTAGAAAGCAAAGAAGTGGTACAAAATAAAGCATTCTCTGGATAGGTGCAGCAAACTGATGCTCCTGAGTTATTAGAAAAGAGAATCAAGTGCCTCCAATGGGGTGATTTTCAGAAACTCCAGTGGAACTACTCTCTCCATCAACAGCGTAAGTGAAAGACCTGAAACATACAATGAATAGGTGCGTTTTCCCTTCACAAAAATACTTTTCAATGGAATCCCATCCTTCAGAGTTGAAAACTAAATTTTGTAACTTTTGTTAAATACAGCAATTTGGTTTAAAAAGTAGGTTCTTTTTCTAGTTAAGTTGCCATCAAATAAAACCCCACCTTAAGGAGAAAATACAACATGTGATATCATCTGAAATGCTTAGAAACTTATACTGAGAGGTTTAGGAAGAAAAAAGTAGGGTTTCTTACTCTAGTGAAATTTATTTGGTAACAAAAACTGTTAAGCAGGAAGACATTAAAAATTTGTTGGAGTTACCAAATGGGTTTTCATCACTAAAAGAGATATTGAAAGGACAGGAGGTAGAGAAATTAAAACTATATCCATGTTTTTAATGCCTTCTCAGGAGGAAAAAGCATATTTCATGAGACAAGTAACTCTTATACTAGGGTGGGATTAAGAATCCCTTAGAGTGGTAAACCATTCAGAGATTCTGATTGAATGAGTATGGGATAAAGTTCAGGAATCTGATTTTTTAAGATGCCTGTTGGTTTATTTTAATGCAGGTTATTCTTGGATTATTCTGAGAAACACTGTCTAGATAACTGTTCAGATAAACATCTATTCACAATATGTATCACATACACACACAGAATAGATCCTCAACATATGATTGCTGGATGCATGGAACAAGTAAAAACTCTGTCTTTAGAGTTGGACATCTGTGTTTAGGTCCCTGTTTTTCCTTTAGCTAGCTTTTTAATTTTAAGATGAGTCTCAATTCTCTTTCAGCCTCAGTTGTCTTGTCTGTACAATGAATGCATGTACTTACCACCTTCCAGGGTTTTGAAGGTTTATGATTAATGATTGAACTCTGGATATATTTGTTTATACTTGCTGCCTTCAATTCCTTTCCTCTCACCTCTTAAACTCACTCTACCATCAAAACTGCTCTTGCTGGGGTCACAAATGACCTCCACATTGCTGAATCCAACGGTCAGGCCTCAGTCTTTATCCTATGTGACTTTTTAGCAGAATTGATGTAATTGTGCATGCCTTTCTCTTTAATAGCATTTCTTTATATATGTTCTAGAAACCATACTTTCACGTTTTCTGTCTCTTAGCTCACTTGTTCTTCCTTGTTGGTCTCCTTTATTGGCTCCTCCTCTTGTTCCTGATCAATTTGCACTGGAGTGCTCCAGGGCTCAATCCTTGGCCACCTTATTTATCCTCATGTAGTCTCTGACTTTAGATACCACATCTGATTTCTATAAAATTTATATCTCCAGTCTAGACTTTTCTCCTAAACATACCACCATTATGTATTGAACTGCCTACTCAAATCCTATATGTCCACTTTGAGATCTACTATAGACATTTTGAATTTACCAGAACTAAAACTGAATAGCTGATTTATTTCCCCAAACCCAATCCACCTATGATCTTATTCATTTCAGCTGATGACAACTTTATCTTTCTCGTTACTAAGGACAAAAAAACTTGGAATCATACTTGATGCCTCTCTTTATCTCACACCTCACATCCAGTCCATCAGGAAATCCTTATGACTATTCCATTTCTCATCACCTCCATTGTTATCATTATGATGTAAGCCTCCATGAGCTTTTGCCTGAAATACTGCAAAAGCAAACTTAATTTCTCTGCTTCTACCTTTGCCTCCCTGGAGTCTATTCTTTACAAGGCAACCAGATAAACCCTTTTTAAAATGTGAGTTCAATTATATTATTCTTCTGCTTAAAACTATTCAGCCGCTTCCCATTTTATTCAGAGAAATAACCAAGTTTACTCCAGGATCTACCAGGTTCTATGATATGATCCCTACTTTCCCTTTAGCCTTGTGTCCTCATCTCTACTTCCCTACCTTTAAACTGGCCCCGTTGTTCTTCCTGTAACTAACATGACTTCACTGATTATTCCAAGTACCTAGAACACTCTTCCTCCAGGTATTTTTATGGCTTTCTCCCTAACTTTCTTTAAGTATTTGCTCATAAATCACCTTTATAATGTGACCTCCCCTGACTATTCTACTTAAAACTACAACTTTCTCCCTGACCTTCCCTCTCTCCCTCTCCATTTTATTTTAATATCACTTACTAAACTATATACATTGCTTATTATTTCTATTGTTGATTGATTGTAGAAATTGAAATAGTCTTTGGAAAATATGGTTTGAAAATAATTTTGTTTGATGTATAACTGATATATCTCTTCAAATTGATCATAATAGGTGAAATGTTGAAGGGGTTCACAATGTGCTAAGTGTTGTGCTTTACATATACTAACTTGTTTAGTACTTATAAATGACCACGATGATGCTATTGTGATTACTATTATCCTATTTTCAGCTGAGGAACATGATGAATAGAGAGGTCAAGTGACTTGCTGAAGGTTGCACAGCTATTAAGCTTGGGTGCTGAGGCTCAAGAGCAGGGAGACTTCTCCAGAGACTCTGCTTTGACAATCAATGCCTTGGGTGAATGACCACTTGGAGTCACACAATGACTCAGTAACTTGTTGTGTTCAAAATACTGGTTACTCGATGGCTTAAAATAACTTTAAAAAGATGTGTGTCAAATGCAGTCAACCTTTGACTCATTTTTCACATAGTCTTCTTCACCATCCTTCTCTTTCTTCTGTTTCTAAGACTTAGCTCTTAAATTGCTCCCTATTTATCTCCATTCCTTTCATTTTGACTGCAAGAAGCTAATAAAGTGCATGCTCTATCTGAGAAAAAAATTCATAAGTATGTGTTACATGCCTATTGGGTGTTTCCAGCTTAGTTCATTTTCTTTTCTTCTATAGAAATAACAGCTTGGCCTCAAACAATCTTTCAAGGAGACCCAGATGGTGAGTAGTAATTTTAATAGATCTATTGTTCAGTTTTAAAAAGATATCAGTCTAGTCATTAATGAAAGCCAGGAAATTGCTTTACTGCGGTGAAGTACTGTCGAAAGACCATTATAAATTGTAAGGATATTACTTTTTCAATTAAACTTAAATATGATAATGAATGAAGAGAAAGGTGCACCAGTTCATAATTATAGGAACTTGT
This sequence comes from Glossophaga mutica, assembly GCA_039655065.1. Lineage (NCBI taxonomy): Eukaryota > Metazoa > Chordata > Mammalia > Chiroptera > Phyllostomidae > Glossophaga > Glossophaga mutica. The sequence continues at coordinate 67,627,533 of CM077308.1, forward strand.
ATAAACACAAAGGTGAGAGAAAACATGATTATCAAAGTACTTATACTTTCTATCAGCAGGAGCCTCAAGAGCTCAATCTAAAGGGTAGGAGCTAAATGACTGCCATTACATTTTAACCTAGTTTGCTTGGGTTATTTTTAATCTTTGACTTATATTGTGGAGGTGTGCTGTCTACTAGAGACCAAATCTTTTATCGAGTTCAAATTCTGATTGAGGTCATCAGTGATTATGGGAGAAGTCATAAATAATATTCCCTATATTCTGGGTTGAGATTAAGATTTTGAGAGTCCATTAATAACAGTTAGTTTTTATTTCACTATAGTTGAATAGAAGCAAGGTTAAACTGCCCTGAGAAAGACAGGATAAAAAAGTGAATGCACTGCCTTTGGAATAATCTGGAGAAAGTTAACTGAAAAACTAAGGTCAGAGTGCTGAAAACAGCAAATAATTTCTATAAAAACTACAGACTTCTTTTGATTTTCAGCTTAACATTTATATGTGTAACAATGCTTTAGTTTTTAGAAATTATTTTGGAACTTGAAGTCACTCATGGGAGCATGTAATCATACTGTGATGTGACAGATGATATCTGGTGGCTTTTTTATTCATATATTTAGTAGGTGCAAACTTTTTTAGGCAGTTATTTTCTTTTGGAAGATTATTCAGTATTGTCTGTAAAATAAAAGCCTTAGCAAACCCTAGAACATGAACTCATAGATGACACTGGGCCTTAATAAGGGTTACATATACTACTGGGCAGTAATGTTGTTGTCCACTCGGCATTTGTTCCCCTTTTTGTTGTTCTAATGGAACTTTAGTTTGGGTATCCACGTCAGTCTTCTATATCAAGGAAAGCTGAGTCTGTTGTAGGAAAAGGGTGTTCTGATTAGTCTCAGATATTCAATATAGCATGTGGACTTCCTCTAAATCACAGGTGGCAAACACAAGGCCTGCGGGCTAAATCCAGCCCTCCACCTTGTTTTATCCAGCCCAATACCTTGTTTCTACCAGGCGGAGGCACTGAGTCCTTGCCCTAGTTAAGGAGTAGTTACGTGTATACAGTCCTAAAATTACATTTGACTCTTTGAAGGCAACCATGAGGCTGATGTGGCCTCTGGTGAAAATGAGTTTGACACCCCTGCTCTAAATACTACTAGTGACTCAATGGTTGATACATGACTTATTTTGACCAGCTTGTAGGAAAGAATGCATATTCTGCACACATACATGAGGTCTTTCATTTTTTTCCTTGTTCAGTATGAACAAGAAAGCATGAAATTCTAATGACCAAAGTTGGCCAACTTGGAATCATATGTGATAACTCTTAGGATGAAGCTGACCGTGAGTAGCTGACACTGAGTGAGGATGGTTGAATAGAGGGAACAGATAAAACCTGGATCCTTGGTAACAGAATTCATCTGCTGATTGAACTGGACAAATAGTACCTATACCACTGAGCTTTTATTAATGATAAATAATCAATATCTTAATGGTTTCGACCATTTTGAGGTTATACTTCATCCTATATTGCAGCTTGTCTTAGCTTGGGCCACTATAGCAAAACATTAGAGAGTGGGTGGCTTAAAAAATAGACTTATTTCTCTCAGTTCTGGAGGCTGTAGTCAAAGAACACAATGCTGGGTGATTCAGGTCCTGGTGACAGTTCTTCATGGCTTTCACACAGGTACTTCATTTTTCTCTAGTGTATTTTCACATGGTAGAGAACTTGAACTTGAGCTCTGGTCTCTCTTCTTCTTCTTCTTTTTTTTTTTTTTTTAGATTTTATTTATTTATTTTTAGAGGGGGGAAGGGAGTGAGATAGAGAGGGAGAGAAACATTAATGTGTCGTTGCCTCTGACGTGCCCCCTATGGGGGGCCGGGCCCACAACCCAGGCATGTGCCCTGACTTGGAATCAACCAGTGACTCTTTGGTTTGCAGGCTGGCAGTCAATTCATTGAGCCACACAAGCCAGGTCTCTCTTCCTTTTATAAGGACATTAAGACCATCATGGGGGCTCAACTCTTATGACTTCATCTGAATGTAATTATGTCCTAAAGGCCCAATCTCCAAACATCATCATATTGGGGATTAGGCTTTTAACATATGAATTTTGAGAAGGGGAGACAAAAATTTAGAGAGGGAGTGTATAAGGGGGTTTATGATTTGATTTGCGCTTGGAGATCCAAAGCGCAAATTGTCTGCTTGACTTGAGATATCATGGCCATCATCAATTATCCTGTTAGAAGGTCCTTCACCTCCACATCAGTACACACTGTATTAAAAAAGTTTTAAGGAAGTGTTCTGCATGGGTTGGGGAAGTGGACAGGGAATTGGTTCTGTAGCAAGATCAATTCTTATCTGCAGGGAGTGGGGTTTTCTGGAAAGTAGAAGGAGCTTTGCATGGGGGAATTTAGACGAAGGAAATACTTGGGAGAGAAACAAAATCTGGGAGCTGACTATAGTTTGTATTTTTATAGTCTTGCATAGTGGATTTGTAGAGAACAGAAGGGCAGAGTACTGCACACTGACCTTTCTGGCTGGCACTCAGGGAGAGGGAGTGGTGTCCAAACAAGAATCAGGGTCCAAGAGTTTGAGATGAAGAGCAGTAGCAGAATGGTGGTCTATTGCCAAGCCAGCAGAAATTGTTTCCCCAAGTGAGGTTCTGAGTGGACAACTTGAGAGACACAGAGACATACTCACTTCTTAGAGTATTTTAGAGAAAGTTGAGTTTGAAAATGGGGTGAAGGGAGTGGGGATGGACATCAACACTTGTGTTACATTTATATGTAATTTGGATGTGCCAGGGTTCCCTCCCATTTTTAGTTCTGAAAAAGAGAATCTTTGCTAAACTGTATGGTGTAATTTTTTACTGTGACCAAAATTCAGAGTGCTCTTTGCACTCTCCAAAGAAAAGAGAGGGTACCTCAAGTCACTGCAACTTGTAATACAAGCTCTTCCCTTGAAAAACAGCACATCTCAGAGGAGGCATTGCAAACTTGAGTGCCATCTGAGCTTTACTGAGAGGCACACTGAAGATCTCTCTACTAGAGCAGAGTTCAGCAAACTGCTTTTGCAAAGGGCCAAATCCTAAATATTTTAGGCTTTGCAAGCCATACGATCCCACTTGCAACTATTCAACTCTGCCGATGTAGCAGAAAGTAGTCATAGAAAATACATAAATGAGTATAGCTGTGTTCCAATAAAACATTGCTTATGGTCATTGGCATCTGAATTTCATATAATTTTCATGTCCCATGACATTGTTCTTGAAATTTTTTCTTTATTTAAAAATGTTAAAAATGTCGTTAGCTTGTGGACCACACAAAAATAGGCTGTGTGCTGGAACTGGCCCTGGGCCACTGTTTGCGGACTCCTGCACTAGATGTAGCAGGTGACGAGGGTGACAAGCCTCTCTTAAGTGAAGAAGGGTGAGCGTCAGTCTCTCTCTCTCTTTTTTTTTTTTTTTGGTAATCTGAAACGATTTTATTTTTTTAAAATTTATTTTAATTGTTGTTCTTGTACAGTTTTCTGTCTTTTACTCCCATCCCAGACCACCACCCCAGCCCTCCCCACCTCCCTCCCATTTCCACCCCCACTAGTTTTTGTCCATGTGTCCTTTATACTTGTTCCTGGACAGTCACCAGAGGGGAGAGGGGAAGGAATTTCAGGGAAAAAGGGGAAGGGTTTACTGAATGTCAGTCTCTTAATATCAGTTCAGCCTCTTCACCTTTGAGAGTGTTTTATTTTTATTTTTTTATTTTTATTTTTTTTAGTAAATCTCCTGTAGAGTAAGTACACCTTTCTTACAAAATCAAGCATATATTTTCCTCTGAGGAAATGCAGGCTGGTCTGATAATGAAGAAAGGACATTTTTCCCTTTAGCTTGGGTTTTTGTGTTTTGTCTTCTGTGAACAACAGACCACCCCATTATTATGCTGAGAAGCATTTTGCTTTTTCTTGCCAGACCTGAAACTTGGCTGATTCACAAAAACAACCACACTGGTTGTCAATAGCTATTCTTTTTGTGCCAGGAAGAATGGTGCCAACTGTGATTAAATCATTTTGATTCTTGGCCTCCCACTGTTGAGGACAATAAGGGGTGTTTCTTGCCAATTCATCCTGCCACATATACAAAATCGTTTTTAACAAAAATAACATTATATTGCACATGTTGCTTTGTAGTCTTTTTAAGAAAATAAAAGCATTTTCACAATGTAGCCAGCATTTTCCCATATCATCAATAACATTATTTTAAATAACCATGAATTATTTCATCATAAGTTGCAAATAATTTGACCAAATTCTCCATCATTCCTTTTAAGTAGTTGCCAATCTTTTAATATTATAAAAATTGCATAATAAAATTTCTTTGTGCAGCTTTATGATTATTTTTTTAGGATGAGTTCCCAGAAATGGAATTGCTTGAGTAAGCATACATTGAAGGCTCTTGATAAGTGTCACAAAAATACACTCTAAAAACAGTTACCTCAATCAATTCATATTCCCATCTGTATGTGCTCCAGGAAAGTATGAATTTCTCTTGCCATTGAAAATTTAATTTGTTAGGAAAGCATAAATATGTGGGTAAAACTCTCTCTCTCTCTTTCTTTATAGATAGATAGATATATGTAAAATCTCTCTTTATATATATTATAGATATATATATAATCTCTCTCTGTCTCTCTGTCTCTCTGTCTCTCTCTCTCTCTCTCTCTATATATATATATATATGTGTGTGTGTGTGTGTGTGTGTGTGTGTGTATGTATATATATAAAAAATCTTTACCAGTATTGTGAAGAATGGAACAGGGACATTGTCTTCTTGATTGTCTATTTTCAGTTCCTAGCACAATGCCTAGTATGTAGTAAATATTCAACAAATACAGGCTGAGTTAAAAAATGAGAGAAAGAAAACAGACAATATTGCCAATACTAGACATGTGTTTCATATACTTCCCTTAATTTTTCAGATTGGTTATGTTGTTATAAAATATGATCTTATTAAATTTTTGAGATTGGCTTTTCCAAAATTGTGCTTACTAGTGTACTTTTTCTGAATACCATATAAAATGTAGAAGAAAAACAAAATGATTATAGTAAATGATTTCTAATTTCTAATTTTGACCTTTAGAGAAAACATTTTGTTTCTATGATCTCTCTCTCTGTTTAAAATTCAATTATGTGGTACATTGGATCAAGGATGTACACCTTCATTTGGAGAATATATATATATATTATATATTTTTTATATATATATATAATCTCCAAATATTTACAATACTTAGAAGCCTTTTCATTTTTGGATACTTACAAAGGTTGGAAAATAGCAAAAGTAAATGACCTTGGACAAGTCCTAAATAGAAATGTCCTTGTGTTAGATCGAGTGCAATTAGGATTAGCTCTCATAATAGTAGTTGCAGATATGCATTCAAATGAAGAAATGCCTGCAAGGGCAAGATTGTCTCTTTAGATTGATACCCTACTGCTATTTAATTGTCTCAGTTGACTTATAGACCCTGTAGTGCTGAGTAAAATAATTATCTATTTACACAGGCAAAGCAATTTCTGATTCCAAGGTCACTTGCAGTTTATGGAAAAGAGAAGTTTTGAAATTTCCCAGGTGAGAACCCTGGGAAAGAATAACAGCTTCTCTAGGCATAACACTTCCAAGGGGTCCCTACCTATATTATGAGTTTTGTAGGCTTAAAACGTTATCTCACATAAGGAGGCATTATTGTTTTGTTCACTGATGTATTGCAAGCCCAAAGAACAGTACTTGGTCTTTTCTGACCACAATGGTATGAAACTAGAATCAATAACAGGAAGAAAGCTGGAAATTCACAAACATGTGGAAATAAAATGACATGCTCCTGAGCAACCAGGTCAAAGAAGGAATCAAAAGGGAAATAAAAAATATGTCTTGAAACAGAAAAGATCAACAAAACTAAAAGCTTGTTTTTTAGAAAGATAAAAACATTGACCAATATTTTCTACACTAAATAAAATGGGAGAAGTCTCAAATAAATAAAATAAAAAAATTAACAAAGAGACATTACAACTGATACCACCAAAATACAAAGGATCATGAGGATTATCCTGTGAATGTATGTACATCAACAAGTTGTTTAAACTAGAAGAAATACATAAATTCCTATAAACGTGTAACCTACTAAGACTGAATTGGGAAGAAATCAAAGTCTAAACACCCAATAAATAGTGTATAAGAAGAATGAATCAGTAATCAAAAACTGCATCCCTCGCCGCCCCCCACCAAAATAAGAACCCAAAACCAGATGGTTTCACTGGTGAATTCTACCCAACACTTAAGAAATATAAAAGTCAATGGTTGTCAAATGTTTCCAAAATTTGAAGAGGAGGAAACACTCTCAAACTCATTTTTTGAGGTTAGCATTGTGCTGATATCAAAGCCAAGGAAGGAGCTGAGAAAAACTACAGGCCAATATTCTTGATACATGTAGATGAAAAACTTCTCAACAAGATGGCAAACTGATTCAACAGCACATTAAAAGGTTAAGACACCATGATCAAGAGAGATTTATCCTTGAGATGCAAGAATGCTTGAAGATACAAATTATTAAATGTAATATAGCACATTAATAAAGATAAAAATTATATAATCATCCATATAAATATGGGGAAAAATCTATGACAGCATACAGACTTTTCATGATTAAAACTCTCAAAAAATCTGGTGCAGAAGGAACATATGTCAACAAAGACCATACATGATATCAAGTTCAAAACCCTGGTTATAAGAATGCTTAATAATCTCAGTGAGAACTTCAACAAAGAGATGACATACATAAAAAAAGAACATGTCAGAAATGAAGAATAAATAACTGAAACGAAGAATACATTAGAGGGAATTAATAGCAGATTAGATGAAGCAGAGGATCCAATCAGAGATTTGGAAGATAAGGTAGCAGAAAACACCCAGTCAGAACAGAAAAAAGAATAAAAAAATAAAGATAGTTTAAGGGGCCTCTGAAATAACATCAAGTGTACCGACATTTGCATTATGGGGATGCCAGAAGAAGAAGACAGAGAAAAAGGAATTAAAAACTTATCTGTAAAAATGAGGGTAAACTTTCCTAAAGTCATGAAAGAAATAGACAACTTCAGGAGCACAGAGAGTCCCAGACAAGATAAACCTGAAGAGGCCCACACCAAGACACATTATAATTAAAATGCAAAAGGTGTCCTGGCTGGTAGCTCAGCTGGTTAGAGTGTCGTCCCCATATGTCAAGGTTGCAGGTTTGATCCCCGGTCACGGCACATATAAGAATCAACCAATGATTGCATAAATAAGTGGACAAATTGATGTTTCTCTCTCTTTCCCTTTCTCTCTCCCTCTAAAAAAAAGCAAAATGTTGGAAGGAGACAAGGAGGCCCACTCCCACAACTTCTATTCAGTATAGTACTGAAAGTGCTATGAAAGAGCAATCAGGCAAGTAAAAGAAATAAACAAGCACCTAAATTGGAAAAAAAAGAGTAAGTTATCTGTTGGCAGATGATATTATTTATACACAGAAAATCTTCAAGACTGCTAAAAATGGTTAGAATTTATAAAAAATTTAATGAAGTTTCAGGATACAAAATCGATATATGGAAATCAGTTGTGGTACTCTGCACGAAGAATGAAATATCTGAAAATGAAAAAAAATCTGTTCACCGTACCATCAAAAATAACAACTGGTTAATTTAAAATAATAACAAAAACAACAACTTGGTTAATTTAACCAAGAAAATGAAAGACATATACACTGAAAACTGTAAGACACTGATGAAAGAAATTGAGGAAGACACAAATAAGTGGAAAGCTATCTTATGTTTGTGGGTTAGAAGAATTAATATTATTAAAATGTCCATACTACCCAAAGTCATGTATAGATTCAATGCAACCTCTATCAAAATTCCACTGTATTTTTCACAGAAATAGAAGAACACAACCCTAAAATTTACATGGTACCCAAAAAGTTCCTGAATATCCAAAGCAATTTTCAGAAAAACAAAACAAAACAAAACAAAACAAAACAAACCCAAAGGCAAAGGCATCACACATTTTTATTTGAAATAACAGTAAGCCCTGATTTAATGTTATCAATAGGTTCTGTGACTTCAAGCAAAATAATGTATAACAAAGCCAATTTTACTACAGGCTAATTGATAATAAGCAGTTCCTGTGGCATCTCATCAATATTGTAACAAAATGATATTGAAGAAACATCATTTGAGCACCTGCTATATACTACAAAACAACGGTTTCAAAACATATGTTACTGGCATAGAAATAGACACAGATGAAAGGAACAGAATCATGAGTCCAGAAATAAACCCTCATATATATGGTCAATGAATATTTGACCAGGGAGCTAAGAATGAAGAATAGATAGACTCTTTAATAAACGGTGTTGGGAAAACTGGTTAATCCCACCCTCAAAGGGTACAAACTTCCAATTATTAGGGAGAGTAAGTTTTGGAGCTCTTATGTACAGCATGGTGATTACAGCTAACAGTATTGTATTACATACTTGAAAGTTACTATGAGAGTAGATTTTATATGTGCTCATCACAAAAAAATGGTAATATTGTGAGGTGGTGGAGGTGTAAGCTAACAGTAAGGCGGTACTTACTTTACAATCTATGAATGTATCAAACCAACATGTTGTATACCTCAAGCTTCTACAGTGTTATATCTCAATTATATCTCACTAATAAAACATAAACAGTGCCTGGCATATAGCAAACACTCAATAAATATTTGTCACCTGAGGAAGCGTTCTACATGATTTTCCTTCTTTAATCTGCCAATCAAGAAATGTTTTCTGAGCATTCACAAAATGCATGGTGCTCTGGATTTACACAATATCTGCCTTCACAGAGTTTTTAGTCTTAAAAATCCAATTCCACTGGAGTGACAAAAAATCCAACACACATGAAAGTTTCCAGTTGAAATTATATCACTAATTTAGCAGCAACAAATAACCATATGTACAACAAAGAGGTCTTCAACCCTTTCTGCAAGAAGCTATTTAAAAATACAAAGTAAAATTTCTCTGATAGTGACTGTGATTCCTTCCTCCAAATTTCTTCTCCCTGATTCCTTGTTTCATTCTGTCTCAATGATTCTAACGTCTCTCCCCAGATTATTCTCTTTCAGTAGCTTCCATTTACTACAGGACACAGTTCAGATTTCATAGGATGGCTATAAAGGTTCTGGCATTCATTTCAGCTCAGCTACCAGTTGAATGTCACCTCATTCAACACCATGTGATAAAGGAGAATCAACCATCTGAGTCTTGCCCATTTGGTAACTCAGAGATTATGAGGTGACTTTGGATCCAAGCCATCAAGTTTGGAGCGCTTGATATACAGAAATAGATGGTCTTAGGTCTCTTGTGTACCACCAATCTCTTTCCTCATCACATTTTCTTCTACTTTGAAAAATTAATAGGCTTTATTAATTTTTGACCAGTTTTTGGTTAACAGAAAAAATTTAGTTGAAAATACAGGGAGCGCCCATATAACTCTTACCCTCACCACTTTCTCCTATTTTAACACCTTTTCTTGGTGAGGTACATTTGTTACAATTGATTAGCCCAATGTGGCTACAGTATTATTAACTAAATTTCAGAGTTTATGTTACAGTCCATCTGTGTGTTGTATATTGTATGGGCTTGACAAATGTATTATGACATTCATCCACCGTTAGGGTGTTACACAGAACAGTGTCACTGCCCTAAAAAATCTCCTGTGATTTTCCTCCTTACAACCTTCTCACAACACTTTGCTTCAAAAATATTAATGTGTTTAATTATGGGGCTCCCAAGACTCTGTGGGGATGTTACATAATTACAGTAAAAGCATCACATTTTGTTTCCAACATATGAAAAAATGAGTTCTGAAAAACATCTACTCTCCAATTTTTAGACACTGGATTGTGGACCTCTCTGTTGGCTTCTGTGGGATATCATCACTCAGCTTAAAGTGTAAGACTGAGATCTACAATCATAAAAAGACAGGAAGCTCCAACTTTTAGGAACAGAAAAGGCTTATAGGCTCTTCAACTCTAATTTATCACTGTCACTCTCAAAATATAGACACACTGAATTGCCCATAATAATAAAACTTTAGAACATACAGTGTGGGTGGTATCAGCTCCTTCTGAACTAAGCTGTGCTTCTCATTAGGTGGAGCTGGGGAGAGTGAGGTTAAACGGAGGGCATCATCCAGAAATTATTCTGTTACTGTAACAGAACACTGCACCCCTGGAGCCTGGCCAAGACTGGTTTTATGTAGGCTTTTCCTTCTCATCCTACTTCCAGAGCAGGGGTATGCCGCTTGCTTGCCCATCATTCCCAAGGTTAATTCATTATAAGTCAAGGAAAATTCCTTTCTTTTATTTACTCTGGTGGCACAGGCATTAGATATGGACTCACTCCTGACTGGCTGAACTATTAATCCAGCACTTAAAACATTACATCTGAAATTAATATCTAAGCAATCTCTAATTCAAGGACTTAAAATCATACATGAGAAACCTGTATGTTCTAAGCTTAATACCTGTTTTTTCAAAGGGATCACAGCAAAATTCTTTACAAAGTTAGTATAGCTTTTAAAGCTTAGTTTTCCCATCTGTAAAGTGGTATAAATAATAATGATTATTCTTCAGGTTGTTGCAAGGATTAAGCGAGGTAACATATGTAACAGTTGGAATAATACCTGGCACATCTGAGTGATGATGAATTGCCTTTCTTATTTATACTTTTCAAACTTGTCAGGTTTGGCCTTAGCCTAAATTCACTTCTACTTTCTTCTTATACCATGGGATGGCCCTTCATCTTTGCTTTTTCAGTTCTCTGATTAGTTAAGCATTTCTTGTATTTAAACACATTTACCTCATCTCTCCCAGGGTATCCTAGATTCAACTTATTGTCCAAAATATTTCCATTTTGAATTTACCTCTAATTCTAGAATAAATGTTATTTCTATTTTTAAAAATAAAAGACTTTATATAATTAGTAAGCAGCTGTTTATTGATAATATTTTAGTTATAAAAGAACTTTTTAATGTCTCCGACATCATCTGTTACTGTGCCAATATATAAGGTTTGCTCTGTCTAAGAGAATTGTACTGGGTTTGACCATTTACTTCCTGACATATACATGTACTAACATTCTGTTTACAGGGTTCCTATAACATGGGAAGACAAGTATTACCATCATCTCTACTTCTCAGGTGAAAGAACTGAGGGTTGGATGGGTCTAGTAGTTTGCCTAAAATAAGCCATTAGGAAATAAAAGTGATCTCCCCACCCTCCAGCCTTATGACCCCAAGTCCTCAGTTGTACATCTCTTTGTCAACAGCCTCTTTACAAAAAGGATGCATATTGATAAATGTCAAGTACATAAAGCATAAGTAGATTATTATACATAGTACTCTCTGAAATAAAGTTCTAAATACTTTCCCAATAATTGTCCTCAGTAAATTCCTATATTAAAATGTTATGGTAATTCCCATCCCATTAGAGCCATCCAGAGAGGGAAAGTTTTTTTTGGTATATTATTGACTTTTCTTCCAGTTACAAATAGAGTCTAAGAAACACCTCATGAAACAAAATTTACGTATGCAGATATACTATGGAATTTTCCTCCCATGCCGGTGCTCAGAGCAAAGGTGTGTTAAAATGTGTGACAAGAATTTATAGACCTCCTGCTCTGAGCAATGCCATCAAACGGCCCCGCCCACCAGTGCACGGCCTGGTGCAATACAGTAGGCAGCTGGACAGGGGAGCACTTGGCTTTATATCCAGCTAGTGTTTTCCCCAGGATGGCTCAAATAGACTCTTTTGTCTGTTACTCTTTATAAAATCTTTGCTGAAGGATGCTCAAAATTCTGTTTGGGTTGTAGCTTTGGAAACAGAGAAAGAAAGTTTTACCATTGTACAGAGACTTGGAGGGAATGTGACATCAAAATAAACTAATCGAAATGCTTAAAACTCATGTTATTTGGGGGTCCCTCTGCTGTAATTTTTGCTTTATAAGGTATTTTCCCAACTCAATGATTAATTATTTGAGACTAGATATTGTGTCTTATTGATCTCCCTAATCGCAGATCCAAGCACAGAACCTGGTACAGAGTGAATACCTAGGAAACACTTGTTGAATGGATCATGTTCAAAATAACTATTGGATGTGATAGAGCTTCATCTTTTTTATTTTATTATGAGAAGTGATTATAATATTACTTCTTTGTATAGCAAAAAATGCAAACAAAGTAAGAGTTTGATGAGGTCAAGACAAGAGACAAATATTGATCCAAGTTATATACAGGATTCTGTTGGGTCACAGAGAAGTACGTATTTAAGTCAGCTTGGGCAGAAAAGGGTGTGTGTGTGTGTGTTTGCATGTGTGTGTTGTCTCTTGAAGAAAATAATACATGAGATGAGTTCTGAAACACAGAGAGTCATTAATCAGGTATAGAAGGTAGAAGGTATTTATCATGGTAGGGACTGCAAAAACAAAGAGGTGTGATACGGGTTAATGAATGGGAGAGAACTTTGTTTCTGGGAATGCTTTCTTGTGATTTCTCTCTTTCTCCCAATCACTTTATATTATTTCTGAAACTACTCATCTTATTTTGAAGCATTTTGCATGTACTTTATCTCAAACATTTTTCCAATTTTTCTTATTATAGTTTTATTTTTATTAAATTTATATTTTAAATCCTTAATTTCCTGTGCTACATTTTCCTTTTTATTTTATGGGTTTTAGTTTTTAACAATAACCTTTCATGTCCTCTACTTTTATGGCTTTTGATCTACTAATCCTGTTGACCTTTATCTTTAAATTCACCTATTTTATCATTTTATTCAAAAAAATTTAATCTCTCATCTTTACTTTTATTCATGTGCTCATTCTCAGTTTCTCTATCTTCTATTTTTCTCCTAGCCCACTCTCAATCCTTCCTAAGTTTTTAATTACTTTTTATTACCCTTCTTAATATTGTTTCTCCTCTTTATCTCCTAGTGTCCTCTTTTTGTTTTGTTTGCTTTCATAACAGCAGCAGAAAGTGAGGCCACAAGGACAGAGTGGGAGGCTGGCAACTTTCTCGCCAACTGTGGTAACCTCATCCCAAACTCTCCTGCACTTTCTCTCACGCCCGCTTCCCCCCATCCTATGCATCTTCTTCTTGGTATATCCACGAGTCTCACCTTTCATCAAATGCCAGTCTGAGGTCCAAAACCCACCGATGTGCATCCGTTGATGACTTCAGGTGAAGTGATCATTTGTTCATGAACTAAAATGTTTATGAATACTAAGCAGTTTAACATCTCTAAGTACAAAATGATCTTTCACCTGCCTAGCAGTAAAACTCTCAGCTACTATGCATCGTAGTCTCACCTTTGTGCTGGTGTTAAAATGTGAAGCCCTATGCTTAGTTGATGCTCTAGGGTGTGCTCTTCTGGCTTCAGAGCTCAAATGAAAAAGGATGCCCAGATCAGAACACAGCTGTGTTATCCTAGCAGTTGCAGAGTGAAGTCTTCCACCCCACGCCCCCTGTGTTCTGAATTTGCTCACTGTCTAATATGTTGCCCCATCATGTGCTGGGGTTGGAGCAGAGAGAAAAATGGAAAAAAAGAGAAACAAACGGACTCCTCCTGATGTGATTCTAATTTCCTATGCCTCCCTTAGATTTGCCATTTTTGCTTTATAAAAGGCTTTTTTCCTTTTGTAAATCTAATTTTCTCTGAATTCATTGAGTTTTAAGAGGTTCCAGATTGAAATAAACAAGGTTCAGACTGTCGTCAGTACTGTGCACCAGAAATTATGAAAATTGTCTAAAAAAAGGTGGTCTATGCCTGATTACTTGTACAAATTGATATTAATTATATGATGCTCTTTATACTTGTCTAAAAATTCATATTAATAATATAATTCTATTTATACTAATTTCTGGTATAAGTATTTCATTATAAAAAGGAATGAAGAACAGATATGAAATTACTAGTGGCTTATTTAAAATGCTATCTGTATTAGTTTCTTAGGGCTGCTGTAACAAATTGTCACAAACCACACAGCTTAATTTATTTGTTGTCTCTCAGCTCAGGAGGCCAGAAGCCTGAAATCAGGTGGCGGCAGGTGTGGTTCCCTTTGGAGGCTCTGGGAGAGAATCCTTTCCATGCTCTGATGACCTCTGATGTTCCTTGGCTGGTACGGCATAACTGCCTTCTCTGCTCTGTCTCCACATGGCTTTCTTGTCTGTATGTCTCTGGGTCTCACCCCTCCCTCTCCTTTCTTTCATAAAGACACTAGCCATTGGGTTTAGGGCTCACCCTAAATCTACAATGATCTTATTTCAAGATTCTCAATTATAGCTGCAAAGACCCCTTTTCCAAATAAGGTCACCTTCATGGGTTCTGGGGCTTAGGACTTGGATATATCATTTGGGGGACCGGTAGTCAACTCACTACACTCACTGTCAGTCATAACTTTCTTCATCTTTTATTCTTTGCTGATATTGCTAGGCAAGGGTGAACTCAAATAATATTTCTTATTACTGGTCTAAACAAGTTTGTTTTTTTAAATTTTATTTTAAGGAAGCACAACCCAAACAAGCTGATTTAAATTAAAAAAAATCATAATGAAAGGAGGGGCTGCTTGACAGATAACAGGATAGGAAAGAGCACGGGCCTCAACGTCCTAGAGCAGGGAATGGAAAGTAAGCAACGGAGGTGCTGTGTTTTCTCTGTCTGAGGCTGGATGGCCGTTCTGGTCCTGCTCCTCTCTGCCATTTGTCTGTGCGCCTCAGTCAGCTCAGGCTGCCATACCAAAGCAGCACATTCTCAGTGGCTTAAACAACAGGCATATACTTCTCACAGTTCTGAAGCCTGGAAGTCCAAGATCAAGGAGATGGCAGATTCAGTTCTTTAGGAGCAGGGCCCACTTTCTGCTTGCAGATGGCTACCTTCTCACTATATCCTTTTACTAGGAGAGAGGGAGGGCTCTTGTTCTTCTTATAGGGACACTAATTGCATCTTGGGGACTCCAACCTGATGACCTTATCTAAACCTTATTACTTTTCACAGGCCCTACCTCCAAATACCATGACATTGGGCTTCAACATATATACCTGGGGAGGATGCAAATATTTAGTCCACAACAATGTGGCAACAACTATATTCCCTTGTCTCTTCTGATTGGCCTTTTTTAATTGCTTACAGTTTTTCAACCATGGTAACTCCTTGCATTTGGCTTTGGCCTTCCTTAATAATGACTCCATTTTTGCAAGATCTGATTCTGTTAGTCTCACTAGCTACAACTATTTCTTCTGTGTATCAATGTTTAAAAAAATCTGAGTGCCTTTATGCATTTTTCAAAATTATATAAACTAAGGATGCTGGCCAGACTCTAGATGGGCCCCGTGGAAATTGGATGTTTGGTAATGGCCCCATCAGCAATGGCTGGGGACACCGGGAGAGGGCGATGTCATGTGCCCTGTAGGAGGCTGGACATTTTGCAGGGAGTTTGGGTAGGAGTAGGTTCCATGAGAACGTGACCAAGAAGGGATATGGTTAGTTAATGGTTTAAAAAGCATATCAAGCTCAGATAACAAAACTTGGAAAATATAAACAAATGCAAAAAAAGAATTAAAATTGCCACAGCTTTACATTTTAGTGATAGTTACTACCTACTACTTAATTGTATACTTTACTTGTTTTTCTACTAGTGCACATTTGTATATACATTAAATGTTTTCATTGTGAAATATACTACATACAGAAGAGTATATAACATGTAAGTATAATTAAAGAAAAAATAATTTAAAGAAATACCTGTATACCTACCACCTACTAAGAGTTAGCAATATCTTTGAAATTTCCTATTCACTTTTACTCAATCATATTTCTTCTCCACTCCTCGAAAAGTGACCACTGTCCTGAATTTTGTGTCAATGACCACCTTATATTTTCAGTTTTATTGAGATTACTGACATACATGTAAGCTTAATACATGCAATGTGATGGCATGATATATGTATATATTCCCTTCTTTTTAAATTGTTTTTGTTCAGTTTGTGTTTTGTTAGAAGGAGAGGAAGAGAGAGAGAAACATCAATGCGAGAGAGAAGCATGAGTTAGCTGCCTTCTGTGCCTGGACCAGAGATCACATGTGCCTACAATAGGGATCAAACCTGCAAGCTAAGTGCCCCCACTGGGAATTGAACCCACAACCTTTCATCCACAAGCTGATGCTCCAACCAATTGAGACATACTGTCCAAGACTTCTTATTTTCTTCATAGTCTCACCACATTTGTGTGATTACTCAAAGAAAATGTTATTATGCTTGTGTTTGATCTTTATATAATGGAATATGCCATAAGTAATTTTCTGTAATTTTTCGCACTCAGTACAATTAACTCTTTTGTATTTTTAGATTCACCAAGACATTTAAAAATTTAGTCATCTTGAGGAGTATTGCTGTAGTTTATTTCTGTTTATTGCTATATAGTATTCCATTTTCTTAATAAATCACAATTTATTTAGTCTCTTGAACATGGTCCTTTAAGTATTCCCACTATTTTTGCTATTATAAACAATACTGCTAGAAACACCTTGGTATATGCTTCCCACTTTATACCTTTAAAAGTCTATCAATGTTTCTTTACCATTTTTGACTATGATTCACATTAGAAAATACATGTTGCGTGTTGACTCAGTACAAACACACACACACACCTCAAGTACATACTCCAAAGTTTCTCAGCAGTTCTTCAGGGCATTTCTAGCAAGGTCCCAGGTGATGTCAATAAGGGCTCTGTTTAATGTATATAATCAAAAGAAATCAAGAAGGGATGAAGAGACATCCAAGGTAGGCCTTCCCATTGGTAAATCATGACTTGACCAATTTCCAGATGTGAGCCAGTTATCACACCCAGAACCACAGGGTAAATGTGACCATAGTCCATGAAAAAGAATCCTGCAGTAACATGGTAAGTGTACAGCTGTGATTCTCCCCGCCCTTCCCAAATGGATCTGCTCATCTCCTTAGGTAGCTGTCCACTGAGGAAACAGAAATAGTTTTGAGAGCTGTTGGACACAGGGTCTTAGTTGGTGCTAAGACCTGGAGATTCAAATCATTCTCATAGCATTCCGTAGAGTACGGTACCAAGTTTTGTTTCTTGTAAATGGGTTTCAGTGAGAATTTGAACATACCCAGTCTCACCATTTTGTTTTTTTAACTATTGTGTCCAGTACATTTATATTCATTATAATATTAATATATTTATATTTATTTATTTTTAATTTTTATTTTAATTGTTGTTCTTGTAAAGTTTTCTGTGTTTTATTCCCACTCCAGCCCACCACCCCAGACCTCCCCACCTCCCTCCCATTTCCACCGCCCATAGTTTTTGTCCATGTGTCCTTTATACTTGTTGCTCTAAACCCTTCCCCTTTTCCCCTGAAATTTCCTCCCCTGTTTATATTTATTTTTATCATTTTGTTTTGTACTTTCTTTGTAGTTCTATTTTTTCTCCCTAGTTTTCTATTTTTCTTCTTTTCCTCCATTTTCTCAGTCAAGCAGTTGTTTCTCCCTCCTTGTATTTTTTTCTGAACCACTTCAAAAGCAATAAATTCTATACGCTATTCCATCAGTTAGCTCAAGCATTATGCACATATTAAAATGTCTAAATAATTTTACCTTCTTCCCAAGGGGACTCAGGACAATTTAACTTGACTTCATCTCCAAAACTGTACATTTCCCCGTGTAGAATTTTAGTTCTAGTTTTAGAGCTCATTATTAGTATTCATTTAGATTTATCTACATATTTGAATTTGTTTTCTTCATCTCTGCTCTTGTGTCTTAGACTTCCTTTCTAGAATTATTTTCTCTCTTTTGGAAGTACACATATAAAAAGTTTGTTTAGAGAGGCCTTGTTGATAGTAAATTCTCAGTTTTGTACGAAAATATTGGTTCTTGAACCACATGCTGGCTGGGCGCCAATCCTGCGCATGCACACTGGCAGGTGACACGCGGGTTTTGAATTCTGTACTTTTACTCGGAGGAATTACGTGATATGAATATTATATAAGTTCCCAAATAAACTCAAATATGATTTAGCGAGTATTTAATCTTCTATTGTATGGATAAATTATGATTTGTTTAAATAATCTCCAAACATTTGTTATATAGGCCATTTCCAGTCTTTTGCTGTTATAATTAATATTGTAGCAAATGTTCTCGTACATGAATCTTTGCCCCATTTTTGAATGTTTCTTTAGAGAGTGTAACTTGAAGTAGAATTTCTGGGTTAGAATATCTTAGTCTTATAAATTTAATTTAATTTTACTCCTCTGCCCATCGCACATCCGCAACTAAAGCTTGGGAATCAGTTTAAATTAAAATTTTTACTTACATCAAAGTAAAACCTGCACATGATTAAAAAAATCAAACAGAATGGAAGGATTTAAAATGAGAAGAAGCAGGCTCCTGTTATACCTGTCCCTTCTGTGTCCAAGAAAAGAGCTATTAACTTTTTCAGTTACAGTTTTGCTAATTACATCAACACTTCAAAATAGTTTGTGTTCTGTGGAGGCACTGTTTCATTTCTTTCCACTTGGTAAATGGAGATTTTAAAACCCTCACACTCTTCTCCCTTTCTTTTTTTCCTGGCCATCCCCCACTTTCTGCTTGCTATAAATCTACTTTCAAGATTAATAAACTGTACATTCTTTTTTGTAGCCGTAGCCAAAATATTCTAGAAGCTGACTGTGCGTGTTGAAAACTGAAAGATTTACCTGGTTATGACTGTGAATGTTGCTCGTGGTAAGGTAAGCAGTGTGCTGATCATACTGCTTTCTCTTGGTTTTCCCCTTTCACTGCTCTTTCCTTTCAGGTTTTTTTCATTGCCTTTACCCTGTCTCTAAATACAGGGAGAACCCAGAGTTTGTTTCTGGGTCTTCCATCCATGTCCCTCTTCACCTGACTTTCGCCTTACGCAACTCCATCTCGTACGATAGATTTAATCCTGTTCAAATGCTAGTAGATCCCAAGTGCATTTCTTTAGCCTTTACCTCATCTTGAGCTCTGGGCTTGACACATTGACATATTGGATTTCTACTAGCTTTTCCTACTTAAGGTATCTGAATGCAGTTTTTAAAAGTTTTATTCTGTAACTATTCCTCACCCTCTCTTTCTCTCTTTATTAAATGGTATCACTCACCACTTAGGTGATCAAAAGGAAACCTAGTAACTATCTTTGAAGTCTCCTTTTTCCTCACCTGCATGCCAATTGTACCAACTGAAAACACAATGTCAATATCTCTCTTTGTGCACTGCTACCACTGTCATTTATTGCCTGGACTGTTGCAGTAGCCTTTTAAATCCAATGTCCATACAGCAGAGTTTTCTTTTTAAAATATAAATCATATCATGCAACATTTTTGAATAAGAACCTCCACCTGCTTCTTGGGCTAACACCCAAACTCCTTATGATGGTATACAAGCTCCTCCCCACCCCTACTTATCTCTCTATCTTCATCTCTTGCTGATTTCTCTAAGCTATATTTTCTATCTAAATATCCATCTGAACAAATTTCAATTGAAAATCTGGAAAATCTGAGATTTTTTTTCTAGAAAGGCAAAGAGATGATAGGAAATTGTTAACAGAAAACTAGTCAACTTAACCATTTACTTCAAAATATTTCCCCATTATTACTTGCTACTTAAGGTCTAACTGTAAATTCGGAACCTCAGGGAGTTCATCATTTAGTACAGAAAGTGGACACCTAGAAAGTTTATAGAAATTGTGAAAATTGTTAGAATTAGGTGTGACCTTCTAAAAGGTGAAAAAATATTTTTTCTGCTTATTATTTTCAAAGAAAACTAGACAAAAAAGGAACAGGGGAACTCAGCATGCATATTTTGAGCAGCTGACTACTAATGCTGTCCATGCAATTTCCTGTCAGAAAGAGAAAATTTGAGGTGGTCTGAGGAGCGCAGGTGAGAGTTCACTGGCAACACACGGAAGGGAATCCTGTTTATGGAGGAGACATAGCAGGCAGGTGTCAGTGGCATCAAGGAGAAGACATTTGAATATTTTTTTGAGTACTGAGAGTTGTTAGTAATGCCGTGTTAGTTTAGAAAGACTCAGTCCTGTTCCTTAAATAAATGGCTTAGACAGTCATCAAATGGGGTAAGAAAGGCAAGAGAAAAGTTAGGTTTGGTGGGAATAATAGTTCTCGACATATAGAGTTTGAGGTAGTTGAGTGCCAAAAGATACATATTTGGAAATGTGTGATAGATGAAATATGGGTCCAGAGCTTAAGAGACAATTCTTAATTGGAGAAACAGATTTGTGAAACTTTAACATATTTTAATGTTTTGCTGTTACTCAGAATTGGAATATAATCACCTTACATGAAAAGATTTTCTAATGTGTATTTTGAAAAAGTTATTTTTAAAGTTCCTTTTGTACCTCATTATCTTTAGATTTATGGAGAGAGAGAGAGAGAAAAGAAGAGAAAAAGAGAGAGAGAGCAAGCTGTTGAAGGAGATCATAAGGTGTTTCTTTCTTAGGCAATTATGATTTTTGCTAAAGGGGATTCTGAAATAATTGAAAAATAGCTTCCAATTTCTGCTGAGAAGTTACTTTCCCCTCTGAATTTTATTCCAAAAACCATACAATCACAGGAGAAACACATTTAGCCTAAGTATAAAAGCTAAATCAATATATAAGTGATTAGAAAATTAGAAAAACACTTCCCTTGGAACTGATTCCTTAAAAACATCACAGGAATTATACTTCAGCAGAATGCTAGAACATCCAAGTATCTTAGGAATAAGTCCTTCTAAAGACTTTCAATTACACCTAGAATAAAATTTAAAAATTCTCACTACATCTACATAGTCCTACATGATCTAAATCCTCTTCACTTGATCTCATCTCCTGCCATGGTTCTCATAGTTAATGATGCTATCCTCTCCCCTCCCCCGCCCCCTGCCCACCTGTGCGCTGCCCCCCACCCTTAAACAGACCTAGCTTGTCCTGCCTCCAGTCCTTTGTATCTGTAGTTCCCCTTGTTTAAAGAGCTATTCCTTCACTCTTTACAATGGGAACATCTTTTTTATCTCAGCTCAAATGCCACCTCCTCACAGCTGCTTTCCTTCACCCTGTATCCAAAGCCTGTCTTCCTCATCTTGTTCTCACACAGCACTGTAGTTTATTATACTCATTACTTTCCAAAAATTATCTTATTTATTTAATTATATACTTGGTGTTATTTACCTGGGTGTGTCCAAGCACCAAGATTGCTCTCTGTTTAATGCTCAATAAATATTTTTGTATTTATTGAATGAATAAATGAATCAAAGGGACGCTAGCTTACCTGAAAAAAATCTCAGTAGACTCTGAGCCTGTCTTGAGCCCAGGAGTGTGAGGCCAATCAGACAGGTAAAACAAATATGATTTTGAAAAATTACGGAAGTTGAATTTTTGTGATATTTAACTCAAGTGTCATAAATTTCATTTTACATTTGACTTGTGACACATGCGATGTGAGGGTACTGGTGCTGTGCATTATGGGTTCATGCAGAATATCATTTTTGGCAACCTCGGATTTAAAACCAGTCTTTGGGCAAAATATTTATTGTCTTTAACCCTTAGTTTCCTCATCTACAAAGTGTGAATAATAATTTTTATGGTGTAAAACACCTAGCACATAAGTACATTCTTAATATATTTTATTTTCCTGTTGATCTCCTTCTGAGTTTTAAATTGACCTCCCCCTATTTCTGTTTAGTTAGTACTAGGGAAAGATAGAAACTATTAATTTTCCTCCACTATCCATTTTTTCTTCTTTTTACTAATAGAACTCTCTGGTTTTTTTTTCTGGCACATATCCACCCAGATAGAACTTACTATTTCCAGCATTTGCTTGTAACTGAGAGAAGAACTGACACGAACAACTTCCAGGCCCTGTCCTGAAAATAAAACTACTAAACCTCCTCCTCCCCCTTTTCCTTCCTACAGGCTAAAATGCAGACATGGTGGTAGTGAGTCACTTTGGCCTGTAGAGCTGGGGATGGCAGAGAACCAAGATAGATGGAACTCGAGTTGTTGGGTGACCATATGAAGCATGGCCTCTCTATTCCATGGACTGACCATCAGCTTAGATTTTATGTGAGAAAAATATACAGTCTTTCTTACTGTGGCCCTAACCTCACCTGGCAATCACTTTTTCATCTCTCCCAGCAAGAAAACCATGTGCTCCAAGCCTCCCACCCAGAGTGGCAGCTTGAACCCCTTTGTTCACGGGCATGGCAGCTTGCTGACTACAGCTCCTTTGTGCCCCACAAAGGTACTTTCTAGATGTTTTCCTAGATGCTGTTTGCCAGGACCGGTTTAGACAACAGCAGACTTTCCTGCCGCCCTGTAGATTGCAGCCACACCCCTTCTCCAACAAAGCCTGAATCCTCTCCTTGGGAAGGGTTCATCTTACCCACATTTGTCCTTCCTTGGATATTTTCTATGAGTTGTGAGGCATTCTATAGTATTGCGTCTTATAGTGTTTCTTTTGTCATTGCTAAATGATTCTTTATAATAAAAGTCTTTATATAATGTTACAGTTTCTATCTCCTGTTTCAACTGACATTGAAACAATTGGAAAACAAAATTTGCAGGCTGCTCTAGAGAGTTTGTGAGCATCAGATTCTTTGGGAAAGAGTCAATTTGAATGATCTATTTTTTGCTTAAACCAAGCCTATGTGCTTTCTTGTCTTCCTTTTAAAATAATGAAACCAAATCTTGCTTTGAGAGAGCCATGGCTGGCAGTTAATAGTTTTATGTGCTGTGGCCATAGCAGTAATCTGCACTAATGATAATTAATGTAAGAGAATTAGAAGATTGATTTATTTAATGAAACTACAAGTAATTGTGAATTTCTTTACTAATGACATGAGGGAAATGAGAGCTGTTAACATTTAAAATAGTTTATAAGGGACATGCACATTCTTTAAAAGAATAAACTCTTATATTCTCATCAATTACCTTCCATTTCCTGTTTTAGTTGATCACTGTCTTCTAATTACTAGAGCTTTGTCTGCACACGTGATGGTAGTAAATTGGCACAGGATTTCTCTGCTCGCTTTGGCTTCCTTAAAACAGAAACAATTTAATTAATTTAAGTTAATTGAGCTGCTACTATATTCTAGGAGACTGTATATTTTATCTATTGCCATAATCATGCTGTATAACATGCTCTCCCCAAACAATGGTTTAAAACAATAATCAAATATTTAGGTCACAGGTCTACTAGTTGGTGTTTTTGACTGGACTCAGCCAGGTGTGGTATTGACTGATCTTGGTCATCTGTCTAGAGGTTGCCCTAGCATAGATTTAGCTATGCTTACACAGATGTGTTTGTTTTTCATCCATTTAGGAGGTACTGAGCATTTTCTTGAGGTCATGATAGAGAGCAAGAAAGAGAGCAACTGGAAAGCTGGCAGTGCTTTGCTGGGCTTGGTCGGTGCCACGTGTACTGACACCTTGTTGGTCAAAGTAAGTTGCGCAGTGTTGTCTTCGTTTGCTAGGGCTGCTGTCACAAAATACCACTGGTTGGATGCCTTAAGAAACAGAAAATAATTTTCTCACAGTACTGAAGGCAGAAGTCCAGTATCGAGGAGTTGGCATGTCTGGTTCTTAGGCCTCCTTCACTGGCTTGCAGATGGCTGGCTGCCTTCTTGCTGTGTCCTCACATGGACTTCCCTCTGTGCACTTGCAAATCTGGTGTCCCTGTGTGTCCAAATCTCCTCTTCTTGTAAGGACACTAGTCTGGTTGGCTGAGGCCCACTCGACTGGCCTCATTTAGCTTACCTCTTTAAAGACCCTATCTGCAAATACAGTCACATTCTGAGGACTGGGGGTTAGGGTTTCAATAGATGAAGTTTTTGTAGGAGGAAGGATACAATTCAGTCCTTAATGCATGAACAATCCCAGCGTCACAGTGGGAAGTCAAGGATACAAAGAGATAGAAAGAATTAGGCTATTATTTCCCATAATCTACCACAATGTTAACAAAAATCCCTCAGTGACATGGTTATTTCTGTCCTTTTATAGATGAGGACAAATGAGACTGAGTTGGATGCAAGTCCCCACATGTTTATGTTTTTTTTTCTTATGTGAAAATACTGATTAAAATGAGTGGTCAAAAGAAATCTTGTTACTTTTAATTTTTACCTACTTTTTTACTAGAGGGAGCCTAGCACAGTGGCTAGGAGTGTAAGCTGTTGGCGATAAGCTGCCTGAACCCAAAGCTCCCCTACAGTACTTACTGGGTAGTGTACCTTGGACAAGTTATTTAACTCTTATGTATCTAATCTTCCTGTAATATGAGAATAAGAGTACTACTCACTCCCCTGCATTATTAAGGTATTAAATCCCTTAATATATGTAAAGCTTAGAACACTGCCTGGTTTATAGGACATTCTATAAACTATTTGCTATAATAAGAAGAACAATGATTATTTTAACCCCTTTTCATTTAATGTGTGATACTTCTTAAACATAACATAATTTTTTATGATCAGGGTGACAGTACTTAATGATCAGGGGGGTGAGCAAGCTGAACAGTTTGGCTAACAGCATAGCACTTATTAACTGGCCCTCTGTTGCAGGATAAACGAATACTTCACTAAGAAATTCTCAACTATTGGTTAATTTTTATTTTTTAGAAAGTTGTAGTATTTCAAATTTAAATTTTCTATAACCGTAGAAAGTTCATCATGGGTAAGGCCTATAGTGTCAATCAATTACTTGGGTTATTTATTTCCCTAGCTTCAAACTGATTTATGAACTTTTAGTTTCTATTTTCTCCAAACCATTTAACATACTGAAGTTGGGCTGAGATTCTGAAAAGCACTGTTTTCATCCTGTTAGTCTTGTGCTCAAGCCGTCAGTGGCTCTCTAGGGCCTGAAAGATAATATTCCAACTCCTTATGCTAGTATGCAAAACAGTCCACAGAATGAATGCCTTATTTCCCACAATTCCCTCCAAAGACTTGCATATTTCTGCCACTGTCACTTTACTCACATCTGATTTTCCAACATGCAACTCTCTTCCCATTTTCTCCATGTGAGGAATCTTTCTCTTATGTTAGCATTGGGATTTGATGCCTGGGGTGGGGAGTGGGGGGTGTCCGTTGCTGATTTATCAGTTTTTCACATTATCTATTGATTTTTTTTATTCGGAAGGACAAACATTTATTTTCTAATACAGTTTTGTTTTAATTATTGGTTAAATCAATAATCAGGAATCAAGTCTTTATAGTATGCTTATACAAATGCTACTCACAGTTGACTATTATATTGTCCTGCAGATATGCTTACTTTCCCTGAAGGTGATACTAATATCCTTGCTTATTCATTTGCATAGTTTTCCTTGTATCTGTAACTAATTTTTCTCATACCTTTCAAGAGCTCCTTGGTGTGATTTTTCACAAAGTCAGTCCTTAATGACTTTCAATTTATTTTTTCCCTCTGAAACACACCCTCGATTCTCTGGTCTGGGTGTGTTGTTTCCTATGTCTGTCGCACGGTTTCCATCGCAGGACCTCTGCTTTCATTCTTGAAATTCCCTTTGTTATTCTCCTAGGTAGAACACTGGTCACTGAGATTCTAATTTGTTTGTTTCTCTATGCTTCTTGAACATGAAGGCTGAGAGTGAACAGAATCTCCTGTAATACTGAGATTGCTTGGTTGCTAAATTATGGTAAAGGAAGGTGTTACAGCATCAAATTTTAATGTTTTAAAATTTTTGGCCACTACTTATATTTAACAAAGGGCCATTAGCTGAAACTGAGTTTTAAACATTTCATCTAAAAAAAAGGAATTTAGAACTTGTAATTCTTCCAAGTTTTTAGATGAAAGGGGTAACTTCTGTTTTCTATAATGCTTTGTCCTTATATTTCATAACTTCCTTCATAGTAGAAGATGAAGTGGAGTCTGTATTTACTTAAATGACTAGTGGCTAAAGAAGCAATTGTAAAATCCAATGAACAAGGGAAAGATTATTAGGAGACAATTTCCTCTCCAGATTATTAAACAGATTTATAAAAAGGATATTTATTACCTGTAGATGTATCACCATCTATACTACCTATAGATGTAGCCATGGATGAGCTGACCTGAAGTTTTTGTGATAGTATAAAATTTATTTTTCACCTTAAGTCCCCTTAAGTTGTCCCCATTGTACGATGAAATAGCTGAGGGATGAAATATTTTCAGAATCAGTACTCATGTGTGTGTATACTGTGTGAGGAAAGAGGAAGGGAAGTGTGGTGCTTCTAACTGGTTTAAGTGCCTGGCCATTATTTCTCACCTTTGTCATTTTTCAACAGCATACCTCTGAGGGTAATGTGTGTCTGGGGGAAAAGTATGGAAAACAAATGAGTTTCTGTTTCTGAGTCAGTCAGTGTTATTTTACCTTTTGTGTGATTGTTGCCAGAGCTAATTTTATCCTATAAAGAGACCTTTAAAGCAAAAGTTTGAAGAAGCAATTCTTACTTTTTCTATATCATGGTCTGCTGCAAATCAGTAATATTTTGTAAATTCCCCCTTCCTCTTTGTCACCCCTCTTCTTCCTTTTTCCTCTGCCCCTCATTCTACCCTTTCTTTTCACTTAACAAATATCTGTTGAGCTACTGCTATGTGCCAAGTGATACTCTCTGTGTTAGGGATATAATGGAGAATAAAACAAGTATATATTCAATTAGAGGCAACGTGGAGGATTAGGGTGATTAAGGTTAAAGGAGGTGCACCAGTTTCTTTTAAAGCACAAATACTAATGGCCATGATATAGACACCTTGAAAGTTTATTGGCCTGAAAGTACTCATTTGACAATCAAGATATTCTTTGACGTTTCTCCTCCCTTGACTCATATGACATTAAAATATCCCCATTCTTCAAGGGATAATGCTGGGCCTTTTGCTCTCCTCCTCTGATCCTTCTGATGCTTTTAGAAGGATCATCTCACTCTCAATGCAATCATATATATATATATATGAAGCCCCTATATATATATATTTAGGGGCTTATCATCTTTTCCCTAAAGTTGCATTTCTTCCAGTTTCCCATTTTTGCCCATTCTCCACATCACTAAGATTTGAATTTCCTGGTAGTTTCATTGGAATTATCCTTGATTCTTTATTTGCTTTTCACTGTTCATTTTCATTCATTCACCAAATCCTGATTATTCTTTTTTCATTTGTCTATTCTTTACATCCACAGTATCTCTACAATATAGTCTCATACAATATAGTATGTCTTTTTACCCAGTTGGCTTGGTCCTACTACACATCCTCCTGCTTGAAGAAATTACCTAAATCTCCTCATTTTTGTTTCTGTTTTTTATTCCTTTTTTATTTTTTAAATTATATTTTATTGATTGTTATTACAGTTCTCCTGATTTTCCCTCTTTTCTCCCCTTCCACCCAGCACCCCCCACTCCCTCAGGCAATCCCCCCCATTATTGTTCATGTCCATGGGTTATGCACATACGTTCTTTGGCTACTCCATTTCCTATAGTACTTTACATTCCCATGTCTATTCTGTAACTACCTGTTTGTACTGCTTAATCCCCTCACCTCTTCATCCATTTCCCCACATCCCCCTCCCATCTGGCAACCCTCAAAATGTTCTCTTATCCATAATTCTGTCTCTCTTCTTCTTGTTTGCTAAGTTTGTATTTTAGATTCAATTGATAGATCTGTATTTTTTGCCCTGGCTGGTGTGGTTCAGTGGACTGAATGCTGGCCTGCAAACTGAAAGGTAACAGGTTCAATTTCCAGTCAGGGCACATCCCTGGGTTTCAGGTGAGGTCCCCAGCTGAGGGCATGTGAAAGGCAACCGATGGATGTATCTTTTGCACAATGATGTTTCTCTCCTTTTCTTTCTCTCTCCCTTCCCCTCTCTGTAAAAATAAATAAAATCTTTTAAAAAAAGATTTGTGTTTTTTTGCCATTTTACTGTTCATAGTTTTGTTCTTCTTTTTCTTAAATAAGTCCCTTTAACATTAATCTCATGATTTTGTCACTGGGATGTATTCTTTCACTTTTGACTTCAAGTAGTCCCAGGAATTTTGTCTCTTAATATTTGTCGCCTCAAACATTGATATATATTTACCTACCTTCCTGGTAACCAAACTCTGGACACACACCCAAGATAAGGCTAATCTTTCTGACCCTCTCTGACAAGTTTAAAGATTTCAATGTGGCTCCTGCTTTCTTGGTTTAGCATTAACTATTAACTGTAATCTTATCCTTTGAAGGTACAAGTTACATGTCTTACAGGCAGGTAGGCTTTTTGATCCTGTAGAGTATTGGGTATATACTCAAAGGGTTAGACATTATGGGAGATTGAGTAATTGTGAATGGTTCAGTCCTTGAATGGATTTCAGAATTGCAGAAATAAGTATGAGCGTTGTAGTGGTAGCTGCAATTCAAATAGTAGTAGTCTTCTCCCAGGTATAGTGTAGAAGGCACTGGTGACTGTGACCTGATCCTTGCAGTGTGACTGTTCCATGGAAGAAAGCCATTTACTCATAGATTTTATTTACTTACTCAAATACATAATATTTGTCCAGCATTTGAGTTACGAAGACATTTGAATAATTGGACTGACTCACTACACTCTCTGATTTTTGCTGCTAATGATACTAAAGGTGGGCATTTGGAATTTGTATAAAATAATGAAAAATGAAATCAAATTACTAGAGACTATCCCGGGCCTGCACACATTTGGTTAAGTGTTTTGAACGATTTACATCCACAGGATTGCAGCAGGATAAACCATGTTTGGAATGTAACACTGAACTCCAAAAGATCTACGTCATCAAAGAGACTGCATTTTTAATTTTCATAGGCTTTATTATCAAGATTATTTTTCTAAATCCTTATAAAATTGGTGACCTGTAAGTGACTAGTTTTAATTATGTATATATCCAAATTTAATTCCTAAGATATAGGAGAAAGAGCACCAGATCTGAAATTAGAAGATGAAGCTAGTCAATACTAGCTTTGTCACTTTCTAGTCATGTGGCTTTGAATAAATCATTTAACCTCTTTATTTGTGAAGTAAAGTTAATAAATATATGATTGATGAGAGGATTGCAAGAGATGTTATATTCAAAAACTCTTACTAAAATTGCTGGGATGTAATAAATGTTAGCCATTTTTTAAATGAGGGTGGTTGTATATATTTCTATGTACTCATAATGTGTAGCCAGGCTGTGGGTATATATGAGCCTTGGTTATCTGTATATTTTACCTGCCTCCACAGAGGACTTGAGAATATAATTTTCTTTGATATGTCACAAACTTTTCTACACATTTTCCTTGATGTTGGCTATCAGTGGGGTCTCTATTTACTTTGTCCTCTATGACTTACATTATGGAGAAAGCCATATTCACATGTATTTCGTGAATACATGATGAATTTATAAAGGGCATGAATTCTTGGATAAAGTGAGGGGTCTAGCATACTGGGAAATTCTGAAGGTTCCTAAATAACTCATCTGGGCTAGATATTAACATGCTTCGGCTTCTTGGAGGTCAGTCATTTATTACAACAATGACCATGGGGAATTCCTTCATCTCTATTTTATGCAAGCTTACTTAATACCCTTGCAACAGCAAATTGTCATGTGACATGCTCTAAGAGAGATTTGATATCAATTTGTCAAGCATGATTTAGGAATAATGAAATCCATTTGCCTAAGATGTGGTGGTGGGGTTGGTGAGCGAAAGATGAGGTGTTACGCTAGAAGTTCCTTCCAACTGCCCTTAATCCTTGACTTACTAAACAAGGACATATCCTCTGTGAATTATATTGAAGGCTGGCTCTTCCCTTAGCAGCTGTAAGACTCCCATCAAAATAATTTAATGATGAAAATGAAACTGGTCTAATTGAATTCACAATGTACTAAGAGTCATCACCCTAGGGTGGGTTTAGCCCTTAACATTTAATATTCTGCTCAGCAGTTCAGCTTTGTGGCAAAGCCAGAGCTGTTGTCATCGTGAGCCTGAAGCTTAGGAAGATTTTTTTCTCTTTAATACAGAGAATGGGAAGCTGCAAATGTGCCTGGAATCGAGCTTTGAAAACCTGATACCTCATCAGCAAGTAAAACTCAGCACAACGGTCTCAGTAAAGCTGATTTCAAAAGCTAAAAGTTGCCCTGGATGGTGTTGATAAGTGGATTGAGCACAGGCCTGTAAACCCAAGGGTTTCCAGTTTGATTCACCAGTTTAGGGTACATGCCTGGGTTGTGGGTCAGGTCCCTGGGGTGGGGCACTCAAGAGGCAACCATACATTGATGTTTCTCTCCTCTTTCTCCCTCCCTTGCTCTGAATATAAATAAATAAAACCTTAAAAAAACCCCAAAAGCTAAAAGTCAATTTTGGCTTTCCGTTTAAACATTCATGTACCTTATTTAAAGAACTAAACTAAACGCTCAGACTGTTCTCCTTAGGAAGTAGTTTTAATGAGTATCATCAGTTGGGTTCCCAAGTCTCTGACATGGAATTTACTTCACATTGATTTTTAAAAATTGGGTTGGAAGCTCTAAAGACAGAATTCCCTAACTCACCCTGCTGTGAGATACTGAGTTCACCTCCGCATTGTCTGTGTCTGCTTCATTTAACCAATGATGCTTTAAGGGCTAAGATTCAGCCTTCCATTTCATTTCACTGGGTCTCTGGAAGACAATCTAGTGTTAAAATTGGCCCATTATCTAGACTGGTTTAATTTGTGCCTTAAAATGACTTTGGAAATAAGTTTTGATTAAAAAGTTACACCAGTGATGCATTTTCAGTATCACAAAGCAAAATCTATTTGAAGAAGTTATTCCTGCATGCCAGATTGAGCAGAAGCCTTAATTCCCTTCAGTAACTATGTAGGCAAAAAGAAATTAGGAGCCTTGGTGAATAAACAGGAGACATAAAAATCACAGACGTCGTTGCTATCTGTCTTGTTTTTCCATCGAATGGATTGTGCAGTCAAAAATTACAACCACAATCGAATGTAAGTATTTTAAGAATGAATACACACATCTATCTTTTTCAGAAATAACTATTAACAACTAAGAAACATATGCTTCAGTGAATACTTTTAGTTGAACCATAAACTACATTTCCAGCAACTGTCTTTTGATGCCAGTTGAGACAGCTACACGAGAGGGTATTAAAGCAAATCGAGCTCTTACAGAGCCCATCTGTGTCCTCCCAGTGAGTCTTCTTTTCTCCAAAGTTCCTGTAGGTTGTACAGGTGCTGCCTTTTAATTAAGGGATGCCCTGTTCTTGTCTTGTAAATGTGTGACCTAGTCCTCTAAACATTTGGGGGAAAATTAATACCCTTCTTTACTCCTTTGAAACTGGGTGTAGAGAATGTAGTTCATCATGGAAAAGTGGCTGAGACTATTGAATTTTGCAGAAACTTAAACTTCTCATATTATTGGATGTTGGGTACTTGCAGTGTTTGATCTATCCTCTGTTAGGAGACCAAGGGAAATGAGGCACCTCCAGCTGCCAATGACAACAGGGAAATAATAAAAGTAAAAAAGGGGGTGGGGTTGGTGATGGATGCTGGGGTTAATGGAGAGGAAATAAGAAGACTCTGCAGCAAGCCAAAGCCTAATGTCTAAATTGAAAGCAGAGGCAACTGTGGCAAGGTATCAATTCAGGACAGGAGAGCAAAGGTCAAGGCTTTAAGTCCTCAAAGGAAGTCAAGATTGAAATCTGTCCGGGAGTAGGAAAATACTTGTTCACTTTAAATTCATTCATTTATGCTGTTATGATGAGGCGTCTTCTGAAGACCCAAGGTCAGATGAGCAGACTTCTTACCATATTGGAGGTTTGGGGTTATTATTTATAAAATTTTAAAGACAGAAGGATCACTTTACTGAAAGTGAACAGGAGGTCATTAATTGAATTTAGCATGAGAACTAGTGAAAAATAACAAGTTTTAAATTTTAATGCAAATATCTATGTTAATTCATGTATGGGAGTCAGAGATGAGACTGTCTTGCAAGCCTGACCCTAACATTTGTAGAGATGGATAAAGGTAAAAGTAGAGGCCATGCCTGTGACCTGAGACTCCCTTAACTTTTCTTCTCTTTAAACCTTTGCTCTGCTCCATGCTTAGATGTCTAAGCTTTATCCACAGTCCTACCCTTGGTCAACAGCAGCCCTCTGGCATTCTCCCCATGTCTAGAAGTGCACACACCAGCACTGTGGTCTGTGCTTGGAAGAATGAGCTGGAAAAGGAACTGTGCAGGGCCTGGAAGTGTATTTGAGGGCATTTGAGCAAGTCAGTCCAGGGTGAGGAGTACCTGGTCTATAGTTTTGAATGGAAGGGTAGGAAGGAGTTATGGGAGTTGGAAGGGTGAGGGGGTGGGGAGAGGCTGGGGGTAGGGCTCCAAGTAGGCATGTTCACTTGGAGACAGCCTGCCAAGGGATGGAATGAGAATTCCTGAAGCCTGGAGCCCAAAGCAGGGACTGTGATCACCTGGGTCTACAGGTGAAACTGCCTCCTAATGAATTTATTATTGCTAGCAGGTAACTTGCAAAGGGAATCTTCCACCATCTGGCCTCCTTTCCAGTGTCATCTTCCTAATGTCCATCTCATCTCAATCTCCAGTGACCTTAAAATTATTGTTTTTCCACCAAGACACTTGGCATTTTATTCTTTATATTATTTCCTATGCTATTCCTTCTCTGGGGAAAACCTAATCATGCCTACAGAGCTCCTAGCAACTCTTGAAAATCCTGCTCATATGTCACAAATTGTGTGAAAACTTATGTGGTTTCCTCAAAAGGAGTTAATTGTAGCCTCTTCTTGGTGCCATAGTCCTTTGTGTCCTTATTATAACACATACATTTTATTTTAGTTACTTGTTTGATTTTTGCCCCTCTTTTCTGACTCCTTGAGTCCTCAGTATCCAGATGTCTGACATATAATAAGTACTCAATGATATTTTTTAGGTTGATTAGTTTATGGGATTGACTCTTCCCTTATCCCAATAGGAAGCATACTTAAGATTTCCTAAATAATGTCTTGCCTCAAATTTTACCTTCCCCACATTGACATTTTCTTTCCTAACTTTCATACCTCTCCTAGGCTAACTCTAATATCTATTTTCTGCCTTATTCCTGCATTAGTTTTTAGGTTTCGAGCCAAGCTTTTCTCTTCTTATTTTATATGACTTTTATATTTGTGTTTTCATGAAAAGTAAGAGATAGAATTGAATTGATAAAGTTAAGCCAGCTAAGAAAATAAATTTGAATGGCCTGGCTAGTCAATACATTATAATAGGGATGCAGCATGGTGAAGAGGTATTTTGTTTTATTTTTATTTGTTGTGTTTTGAATCTTTTATTTATGCTATTATAGTTATCCCAATATTTCCCCCTTTGCCTGACTCCCCCCAGCCAGCCCTCCAATCCCACAGTCAGTTTGCTCAACATTGTTCACCGTCATGGGTCATGCATGTATGTTCTTTGTCTAATCCCTTCACCTTCTTTCAACCAGTCCCTACCCATCCCTTCTTACAGCTGTCTGATTCTGAAATTTTACTGCCTTTGTTTTCCTCTAGGATTTTTATGGCAATGTGACTTATATTTAAGTCTTTTATCCATTTTAAGTTTATTCTGATGTATGGGGTAAGTTGGTGACCTAGTTTCATTTTTTTGCAACTACTAGTCCGGTTCTCTGAACACCCTTTATTGAAGAGACTGTCTTCATTGTATCCATTGTATGCTCATTGTCACCTGTAGCAAATATTAATTAACCATAAATATGTGGACTTATTTCTGGACTCTCTATTCTGTTCCACTGATCTATGTGCCAGAACCAACTTGTTTTGATTACAGTGGCCCTGTGGTATAGTTTGATATCAGGTATTGTGATCCCCTTGACTTTGTTCTTCCTTCTCAGTATTGCTGAAGCTGTTCAGAGTCTTTTTGATTCCCTATACATTTTTAGAATATTTGTTCTACTTCTGTGAAATTTGTCATTGGTATTTTCGTAGGGATTGCATTGAATCTATAGATTATTTTGGGTACTATGGACATTTTAATGATGTTAATTCTTCTGATCCATGAACATAGTATATACCTCCACTTATTTGTATCTTCCTCAATTTCTTCCTTCAGTGTTCTATAGTTTTTCAAATACAGGTCTTTAACCTCTGTGGTTTAATTTATTCCTAGATACCTCATTTTTTTGTTGCAATAATAAGTGGCATTGTTCTCTTCATTTCTCTTTCTGATAGTTCATTATTAGGGTACAGGAATGCCATTGATTTCTGAGCATTGACTCCTTTGTATCCTGTTACTTTGCTGAATTCACTTATTAGGGTTTCACCAATAGTTTTCTGGTAGAGCCTATAGGGTTTTCCATGTACAATATCATGTTGTCTGAATAATTACAGTTACTTCCTCCTTTCCAATTTGGATGCTTTATATTTCTTCTTGCCTGATCACTGTGGCCAGAACTTCATGCACTATGTTGATTAAGAGTGGTGAAAACAGACATTCCTGTCTTGTTCCTGATCTTAAGGACACATTTTTAATTTTTGCCCATTGAGTATGATGTTGGCTATTGGTTTTTTGTATATGGCCTTTATTATGTTGAGGTATAATCCCTCTATTCCCACTTTGCTGAGAGTTTCTATCATAAATCAGTGCTGGATTTTATCAAATACTTTTATATATCTATTGATATGATCATGTGATTTTTATGTCTTATTTTATTTATGTGATGTATCACATTTATTGCTTTGTGAATATTTTAACAACCTTGCGTTCCTTGAATAAATCCCAGTTGATCATGGTGTATGGTCTTTTTAATGTATTGCTGGATCCAGTTTGCTAATATTTTGTTGAGATTTTAGCATCAATGTTCATCAGGGATATTGGCTTATAGTTTTCTTTCCTTTTTTTGTGTCTTTACCCTGTTTTGGAATTAGGATAATACTGGCCTCATAAAAAGAGCTTGAAAGTCTTCTTCCTTCTTGAATTTTTTGGAATAGTTTGTGAAGGACAGGTGTTAGTTCTTCTTTGAATGATTGATAAAATTCAGCTATGAAGCCATCTGGTCCAAGGCTTTTGTTTGCTGTGATATTTTTGATTACTGCTTTGATTTCATTAGCTGTTATCAGTCTATTTTGTTGTTTTGTCCCTTCTTCATTCAGTATTGGAAGATTGTATGATTCTAGAAATTTATCCATTTCATCCAGGTTGTCCAATTTCTTGACATATAATTGTTCATAGTACTTTCTTATAATCCTTTATATTTCCATGTGTATTTCTGTGATATCAGCTGTTACTTTCCCTCTTTCATTTCAGATTTTACAGTTTGGGTCCTCTCTCTCTTTTTCTTGATGAGTCTGATGACAGTGGGGTGTTAAAATTCCCTACAATGATGCATTGCTGTCAATCTCTTCCTCAAAGTCCACCAAGATTTTCTTTATACATTTAGGTGTTCTTATATTGGGCATACATATGTTTAGAAGGGTTATATCCTCTTGTTGGAGTGATCCTTTTAGTATTATGTAGTGACCTTCTTTGTCTCTTTTTATGGCCTTTGTTGAGAAGTCTATTTTGTCAGATATGTCTTGCTATTTCAGGTTTTTTGTTTGCTTATTTTTATTTGCATGGAATATTTTTCTACATCCCTTTACTTTTAGCCTATGTAAATCTTTTGTTCTGAGGTGGTTATTTTGTAGATAACATATATCTGGGTCATGTTTACTTATCCATTCCTCTACCCTATGTCATTGATTGGAACATTTAGTCCATTTACATTTAAGGTTATTATTGATAGGTACTTGTTCATTGTAATTTTATTTCTTTATACCTTGATTTTTCTTCCTCCCTTTATTTCTTCTTCTTAAAGCAGTCCCTTTAACATCTCTTGCAATGCTGGTTTGGTGTTAATGAACTCCTATTGTCTTTTTTTTAAATCTGGAAAGTTCTTTATTTCCACTTCAATTTTAAATGATAACCTTGATGGATAGAGTAATCTTGGTTGCACAGATCCTTGCTTTTCATTATTTTGAAAACTTCATGCCAGTGCTTTCTAGCATGAGTGTTTCTGTTGAGAAATCAGTTGACAGTCTTATTGGAGCTCCCTTATAGTTAACTACCTGTTTTTCTCTTGCTGACTTTGAGTCTCTATTTGTCTTCAAACTTTGCCATTTTAATTGTGATGTATCTTGGTATGGGTCTCTTTAAGTTCATTTTCATTGAGGCCTTCTATGCTTCCTGCACTTGTATGTCTTTTTGGTTCATCAGGTTAGGCAAGTTTTCTGTTGTTATTTCTTCAAACAGGTTTTCTATCCCTTGCCTATTTTCTTCTTCTTCTGGTATCACTATGATGCAGACATTGTGACATTTCATGTTGTCCCAAAGTTCCCTTAAAACTTTCTTGTTATTTTTAAGTCTTTTTTCTTTTTGTTGTTCTGACTGGGTGTTTTTTTTTTTTTTCCCTACCTTGTCCTCCAAATCACTGATTTGATCCTCTGCTTTATCTAGTCTACTTTTAATTCCTTCTAGTGTATTCTTAATTTCAGATATTACATTCTTCATTTCTAACTGATTCTTATTCATATTTTTATGTTATTTTTCATGCTGATGTTCCCACTAAGTTACTTGTAGTTCTTACTGAGTTCCTTTAGCATCCTTATAACCATTACTTTGAACTCTATGTCTGAGAAATTGCTTGCCTTAGTTTAATTTAGCACTCTTTCTGGGGATTCCTCCTATTCTTTCATTTGAAGGTTGTTTCTTTGTCACCCCATTTTAGCTGAGTCTTTGTTCATTTCTATGTTTGTTCTGCTTTGTCTCCCTATCTTCATTGAGTGGCCTTATGTGGTAGGAGTCTTGGGCAACTCAATGGTGTAATTGCCTTGATCTCCTGAGCTGGATGGTCTAGGAATGCCCCTTGTGTGGGTTATATGGTCCCTTCTGTTCTATTTGGGCCCTCATTGTTGTTGGTCCATTTGTTGTTGGGATCTCCCCTCCCATGGGCTGACTGAGAAGCTCAATTCTCCTCACATTTTTTACGCTATTATACCAGTGCTGACAGAACAGAACAAGACAACCCACAAAGCAAAACCAAAACAAGAAAAAAAAAGCCACCCTATAACAGCAGCAAAATCAATGAAAAGAAAGCAAAGAATAATAAATGTGGAATTAGAATATTATAGTAAAAAAAGAATATGAAAAGACCAAAGGAAACAAAAATGATTATGAGAGGACAAAAGGAAGAGAAACAATAAGAGTAAAGAATAGTAAGAGGAAATCACCACAAAAGAACAAAAAAATTTTTTTTAAAAATAAGAAAAGAAAGGGAAGGCAAAATGGAGTAAGAAAATGGAAGAATAAAATATAAGATATGAAAG
Organism: Glossophaga mutica; assembly: GCA_039655065.1. Lineage (NCBI taxonomy): Eukaryota > Metazoa > Chordata > Mammalia > Chiroptera > Phyllostomidae > Glossophaga > Glossophaga mutica. Next base: position 67,665,009 of record CM077308.1, read on the forward strand.
AAAAATAAAGAAAAAGTAAGAACAATCTTGAAGAAAACAATTAAAAACCTATGTGAAAGAAAAAGTAACAAAAATAATGAAAAATAACAAAGTGGAATTCATCTCAGCAGAGTTTAGTGTTTGTCTGCTGGGTTCTCCCTTTGGCTCTGACTCTAATGTTTTCTGAAGCTGGGGTAGGCCAATGTCTGATGCTGTCAACTTCTAGCCCTAGGCAGCCTATTTGAAGCTGTGAGTGGTCCACAGTTTGTGGTTGTCTCCCCCAGGCTTGGCTGCATCTGAGATGGGCCTTGCTGCTCTGCAAGGCTGGCTTTTTATCAGCACAGGGCCTAGTGGTGGGTTCTAATGGCCAAAGGCACTGCAAGATCCACTTCCACTTGTCCTGCTATTAGTCTAGCCACTGACCCATCTGTTCCTGAGAGGCCTTCTGGTGGAAGTGGGAGGATAGGTCCCCTGTATCTCCCTTGGGAAATGTTTTTCAGATCTTAGTGAACATGGTGGGCATGTCCCCCCATCCTCGTGCCACACGTCTGAATCTGTTTCAGAATATTCCCCTGAACTTGGCAGAGCAAAGCCTCTAGTGGGAAAGTGGGTGCAGCCTGCATAATCCAGAGTTTGGATGTGCCAGAAACCAGGAGTGCATTTTTGTGGTTCTCCCATGAGAGCCATAGGGAGAAATGCCAGTCTGGTTCCTGAGAAAGTGTATGGAATGACTGGGCTGTAAAGCCAGTTTCTGACACACCTTAGTCTGCCTATGTTTCTGTCTCCTCAGCAAGGGTTAATTTGCAAGTTGGGGGAAAGTAAGAAAAAAAAAGATGCAGGGCTGGGGGAGCAGGATTCTAGAGGGTGGGGCAAGTGGTTTCCCCCAGGGTGAGGTAATTGTCTTTTTCCTGGGAGGGATTTTCTCTTCTCAAGAAAAATAGCTTCTGTGGTATGGAGGTGTGTCCCAGTACTGGGAACCCAGAAGCCATTCCCCTCTGCCTCGTTCCATAGCCTCCCACTCCAAACTCTTCTCATGTGACTCCAGACTGCACTGTGCTCCCTTCGCCCAAGCCCAAGGTGAGTGGCTGTGAATGAGACACCTGTACTTTGGCCCCTTAGAAAATAAGAGAAAAAAGTGGCTTTGTCTCCAGTGGGCTCCATCTCTTTCCAGCAGACCAAACCTCTGCAGCTTTTCACCACTGGATGCTACGTGTGTGGCTGATCCTGGCCCTAGTGCTCTGTGCTTGGGAGCTCATTCTGGGGTTCAGGCTTAACTCCTTTTAAGGGGTAGCTCTCACAGCTGGGCCACAACTTTGGCCTGAACCCCGTGAAAATGGTGCTGACCCCTTTTGCATCCCCACCCTTCCTAACAGTTTCAAGGTGGTTTCTTTTCATCCTTGGTTAAGTGCTTCCGCTTCAGGTAGTCTTCATTTGTTTATTTTAAATGGCTGTTCTCCTCTTTATTTTTATGTTCAGTTTGGTTCTGGGAGGTGGTGAAAGATCCTCCTACTCTGCTGCCATCTTGCCCTACACCCCTGGTAAAGAGGCATTTTAGACAGGATGCTTTGACTGGTTGGTCTTGACATTAATTGAGACACAAAAGAGTCCATAGGTAAACATGTTTCAGAGTTGTTTTTGGTGACTGAGAAAAATAGTACACCTTTGTAACCAAAGAATTTCAGAGATGATGAGGCTTTGACGATCATCCATTCCTCTCCCCTTACTTAATAGCTGAGAAAATTAAAGTACCCCAATGACAATAGGAGATATTAATTGGGCCACAATTAGGATGAAGGCCAATTGATTCCCAATTAGTTATCTTTGAATTCTTAGGGCTATATAGGCTCAACTGTATTTCTACACTATCTCATTTAATACACTGATGCAAAGATTTTTTACCAAGTTTGAAATTACATGTGCAGTTCATTCATTTATTTATCATTTTATTAATATTAATATTAATGGTTAGGCAAATGACATGTGCTAAGTCCTGAGGATACAAGATAAATAAGAACTTTCTTGACCCAAAGAAGCTTATTGTTTGGTGGGGGAAATAATCACACACTGGTGAGAGGGATGGTGCCTAACTCAGCCCGGAAGATGGAAAACAAGGCAGGTTTCTGTGAGACTGTGGCATCAGGTTGAGTCTTAAAAGATGCTGATATTTTGGCACTAAAGGGAATCGACAGATAGGTAGCTGACAAGGCATGGGTTTATGTCCTTGCTCTGAGTAACTGACTTGGGTTATAGTTTTACACCTGTTAAATGACAATAATAATATTTACTGGACAGTGTTCTTGGGGGATTAAATGGGTTAAATGTGTGAAATCCTCTTGCAGATGCCTTTCCTTTTCGGAGAAAGTCATTCTTGGAGCACAAGGCACTGTGAATGAAATTATCAGGTAGACATTAGGCCTCTGGCTATCCTCAGTCACTTTCCTTTCTCTTCCCAATTTCTGGTCCATATAAGGAAATAGACATGGGAGTTAGAAACAAATGAAAACATTACCTTAATTACTGGTCAACTAGACTGGACAGCCATTTTACAGAACATCTGGAAATCTGCAATTTCTCTTCAGATTCAGAACCTGAGGAGTGACATATTTAAATTTTAATATAAATAAGTTAAAGATAATATAATAAAATGGAAACATTTGGGCAGAGCAGCAATATCTCTGCCCATATCTCTGCACATATGCACATATGCACGTATTGGAATGAATTGGCTACATGGTAGTTGTGGTAGCTTGTAGTGCTCTACGAAAGCACTTGGCTTATACATCTCTGTCGTACTAAACTTAGGAGCAAGAACACGAAGAGTATTGACAATGAAGTATTGGTGAAAGTGGCATATGTTACTTGCTGGAAGAAGCTTTAAAAGCTTGTGTGTGGTTTTCCATGTCTCTCTTCCCTCTGCCACCAGATAAAGACTACTTTACAAGCTTGGATCTTGAGGTGAAGATCATGTGGAGCAGAGCAGTGGCTGACCCCTGATACATATGCACTTTGACCAAAAATAAAACTGTGTGTTATAAAACACTAAAATTATTGAGTTATTTGTTACTGCAGCAAAACCTGGCCTGATCTGACTGATCAATAGTTATTAAATCATACTGTATATACTATTATTAGTTAGCCCAGCAAGTCATATTTCTTTGTTAAATCCTCACTTGTGTAAATTTTGTGGTTTAGGAGGGGCTTCCTTTTTTGGCTTGTTTTTGAAATTTTGCACATCAGGAATTTTGCATGGCTACTCTTTATCCATCAAAACAAGGCATGATGAAATAAGCATCTAATTTTTCTAATTTATCTAATTTCTTGCAGTATATTTTTCACACTTCCCTGTATTTGCATTTTCTACTTTAATAAGTAATGCATAAGTTTGTGATGTTTATCTTATAGACTAGTCTTTGTCTGTGATGTATCACTGAACAAAGTCAAGAATCACATCTACTATGTGTTGTGTCCCTGACTATGGTACACAAAATAACTCCTAGGAAGTGCAAAAAGGAATGTAGTCAAATGACAAATTTAGCATCCAGTGAGTTTTATAAGAAGTTCTGATTTTAGAATTTTGAATAGTACAATTTAGCTGTTTAAAATAAATTCACATAATTAGTAAATAATGATCACACAGAGTAGCTCTTATAACCAGATTGAATTAGAGAAAAGAATAGATACAGAATCAGCCTTATCATCTTCACACATAAAAGAAACAAGATTTTGAATCACTTCTGTGGTTTATAGTGTTGCCAACCACAGGGCCTGACTTGGTAAATGAGTCCATCCTCCAACCAATAACAGCAATTGAACATCAAGTGTTTAAGAGGCCATGAATAAATTCAAAAGAAACAGGAAGGACGGATTTTATTCTTGATAAAATTAAATCAGAGATAAGATATCTTACGTGGAAGGGCTGTGATCATTTGCAAATGGTATAAATACTGCAAACTATATATCAGAAATTGCTCACAGGATTTAGGATTAATAGAAGGAATTATTAAATGGGAAAAGGATTAATACAATATTACAAAATAAATTAAAAAGCGATCTAAGCTGGCCTCTGCATTGTCACTATATTCAGATTATAGCTGAAGGACAGTATTACTATAATTAGGGAAAATCCCATTGGAAATTAGCAGACTCAGTACAATGTAAATGTTTTTTAATGACTATAGAAATCCTGTAAGTGATATTCTCATTAATGTTGCTAACTGTGTAGACTAACACTTCTTGTCACATTCAACAAGATCAAAGTTCTGCAAGAATTGTTTCAATTAAATTTCAATCTATGAGGAATAAGAAAGCAATATAATTAGGGACCACATACCCAGATGAGGCATAAGTGCCTTTAGTTACTATACTTAAGAATCACACTCAAAGATGAACATTATTTTACTTTGCAAAGTTTACATGATTTGAAGCAGTGCTGTCTGATAGAATGTTCTGTGATATGGAAATGTCTTCTGTCTGTGTTATCACAGTAGCCACATTAGCCCCACATGGCTGTTGAGCAATTGAAATGTAGCTGGTGCAAAATGAGCAACTGATTTTTAAATTGTATTCCATTTTAATTAATTAAAATTTAATTTTAAATAGCCATATGTAGTTTCAATCTACTGTATTGGACAGTATAGTTTAGCAGGGGTGTCAAACTCACTTTCACTGGGGATTTTTACATTAATTCTCAAAATAGCCCTATTCTTTTGCTCTTAGTTGTGTAGCACAAATTTCATTTATCTAGACATCTCCATTGCAGGCCTCAGGAGCCTATCAGGGTTCCTGCTTCAGCATAGGACACATGCTTGAGCTGAGAACCCAGCTTCTCTCTGAAGCTCTGCTTCTCTTTCAATTAAATCCTGTTTTATGTCTGTTCTCTGGCTGCAGAAGATGAGTCATTTCTTTAAATGCTGCCCTCTGACTCTCACACTTTGCTCCAAATTGTTGATTAATAGATTTGATTGAGTGTGATGGGTTCTCTCTTCAGTGAATTGGTGTCACTTAAGAACAGCCATCACAATTCACAGTCCTTATAGTTGCTGTTTCTTCCTGATTTCTAAAAGCCAAGGCATTGTACCAGCTAATGCTTCTCTTTGCCTGTATCCCTATCTAGTCCACAAAAGATGAAGGTCTTAGCAATTGCACCTTTAGAGCATGCCATGAACTACAAACACAGACCTCACACCACTGATAGACCTTGACTGGATGAGCCACTCCGCAACCCCAGCCATAGAGTTTGCTATTTGGAACCACTTCCTGCACCACCAATTCTGGGTCCTTGAAGTAGAACCTGACATAGCGAGCCTTGTTCAAGTGATTCATTGGGGTAGGAGGGAGATGAGCAAAAACAGGATAGGGCAGGGTAAAACTGAGCAAAACTGCAGTCTCAGCTGGAGACTGGCTTCCCTTGAGGAAAGCTCCAGCACTCCTGTGGTACCACAGAATTTGTTCCACCTGGAGTTAAGAGGGCTGGCCCTTTTGTTCAGGATGGGGAAAAGTAGGCTTGTAATTGTTTGTATGGAAAATGATACAGTAATTAATAATTACACAGGAATGAACTGCATTTTGAACCTACTTTTGCCCACTGCATTGTCACCCTTCAAGGCCAGGCAGGTTCATGGTATTTGCACAGATGAAAAAATGTTCACTGAGACATTGGGATGTCTGGCATGCCTTTATTCATGGGTTGGCAAGCCACGCATGCTGCAAGCTGCATGTTTAGCTGCATGTTTATCTGCATGTCTCATGTTGTGGCCCCTGATCCCTGGCGTGGCACCCATCGTGGCACCTGTCCCCTTGTGTGTCTCCCATCATCATCACTGCCCCCAGCAGGGAGTCCCTACCTGTTTAGGTACTAGAGGGGAACAAAGCCGGAAAACTGCCAGAACATTACATAACATAACATAATTCTGTGCATGCGAGCTCACTTCATGTTATGGGAACGGTTTATCAGACCCAGTCTCAAGGCTATGAGAACACTGCTTATCAGGCCCCTGTAAGGCTGTGGGAACACTGCTTCCCTTAGCTACCTGGACACCTGGGTGAGGAAGCCAGACTGCCTCCACTTACCCTACACCTACCCTGTCTATATTCTCTTGCTTTGCCTTTGTCTCTGGCAATGAGTCAGGTCTGCATTGACGGGTAGGCATATCTCTCCAAGTGAAGATATCAGCTGTGAGTGTTCTCAGCCAACACCCACAAAGCTGGGGCTGGGGTTGAGTGGTATGTATGTATCTTCACACCAAATAGTAAATGTCTTCTGGGGAGGACACCAATATCATCCACTATAGCAGGAACAGCACAAGCTTATATGCTTCTATGGTAGGGTCTCCAGCAAAATAAGTTGAAGGCTTCACCAGGGGCCAAGGACTAACTGCTCCCTGCATACCTTACTATGTGGCTATACTCACATAACCATTCATTCTAGAGATAATTACAGAGACCCATTATGTTGTAGGACTAACTGGTACTCTGTGAATACAGTAGTGATTAAGTTTACAGATTGCGAGCAATAGAATTGTAAGTGGACCATTACAGGAAAATGTAAATAGGTACTGTCAAAGCGATGTGGATCTGTGCAAGCAGAGAAGGGAGAGTAGGAGTCAGGAGCTAAAAAAGTCCCTGGAAAAATAATTTTTACTAGGGAATAAGAGATGATAAGGGGTTAGTCAGTAGAATTTTCTATTTACATAGCACTCAGGTATCTTAGTCCTAATATACAAACAATTGGTTTTGATTGTACTATAATTTAGGGGAATGCTTGGATTAAGATCTTGCAAAGACTAAGGAATATAATCCAATGTCCCATTCCAGTGATCTGTGTTTGACCCTCTAATTCTATAATGCAGTGTGTTCCTTTATTGACTTGAACAGAGAAGATTATGCAGCTTCTCTTCACTTAGCGGTAGTATTCAAAGGCACCTCAGATGAACCAAAAGCCATTTCACACTAGGAATTAGTGCTTATAACATATAGGAGGACGATGCCTCAGCTTTCCCTTACACAGAGGTAATTTGGTCAACAGACATTTATGTTCTCATGAATCTCCTTCCATGGACTTAGCTGAGAGGTAACAAGGTTCCAGTGTGATGGATTTTCTCCTGAGTTTGAGCTGGAAGTTTATTATAAGACAAAGAAAAAACTATTATCAATTTACTAAAAAATACCAAGTTGTGAGATTGAATATAAAACATCTTCCATAGTGCCTCACTTTTCAAGTTCCCTTTGCAATTAGTTAACATTCTCAAAGATATCTGTTCTCCACTTTCACTAATAGGGTGGCTGATTGGATTTGTTCATTAAACGGGCAATGTCAAAGTCCATCTTTTGAAAGTACTGTTAGAATTAATTGGGAAGTACGTCAAGGCTTGAATCTGGTAACTCAGCTTTGGAAATGAACAACTTTGTCTATCAGACATTCTTTGTAGAGAATACAGATGAATGCAGGTAAAAAAATTACCATACATTTTTTCTTTCTGTTTTGGGAGTACCTGAAAATCTTTCCCTCATTTTCTTTTAATTATTATTATAATTTTTTTAAAGTGAGACTTTTCTCCTAGTACCAAGGGATGCATAGATAAGGATATTTTAAACTTTATTATGATCATAATGTTGTTTATTTCAATAATATGATAATAAGCTAACTGGCATAGTAAGGAATTTTATTCTAGCTTTATAAAATCTTAGATTGATCCTTTATAGTCTCAGCTAATGCATCACAGATGAGAAAACACCTTGAGAAAATTGCTGTCTTGCAAGTCATGAAACAGTATACTTTAAACCAAAACTCTATGTGCTGACTTCCTTACATCATAATTTTTAGGTGTTTAAGACCTGAAAATGGGAGATTAGGCCTTTCACCATTTCACCTAACGACCTTCCCTCAACATTTTGCTTTCCCCTTCAGAGTCCTTTAGGTCTATGTGTGTTTGTTCTTTCTAAGTTTTACTTTCTGGTCCCTCCTCATATTCTTAACATCTGAATTTTGTAGTGCCTGCAGTCTCCTAAATCCATTACTCTTTTCTATCCTCTTTTCTCTTAGATACATTTGATCCCAAGGTAATTTCATTAGTCCCATAGTTTTTCATTATCTCTTAAATGTTGATCTACAAACATATATTTCTAGCCCTGATGTCTAGATCTATCTTGACTACTAGATTTTTATACCCAACAGTCCCTTTGACATTCTTACTTGGATATTTTTTATTTGTTAATACATTTTATTGATTACACTACTACAGTTGTCCCATTCCTCTCCCCGACTCCCCCATTTTTTAGTCTATAGCTATACCACCCTGAATGTGTCCAATCTCATCTGATCTTACTTAGATATTTAATAGTCACTTCAAATTTAGCATGTCTAAAATTGAATTTTTAATTCTTTACCCTTTAAATAATCTACCTGCTTAGTCTTTACCTAATGGCATACTCTTCACCTAGTTGCTCAGGATAAAAGTCTAAAAGTTATACTAGATTTTTCTTTTTTATTTCCTTCACATTTTTTTTTTCATATATTTCATGAGCATTCCTGGTTCTGGTGTGTAATACACATCTAGCATGTAACATCTCTTCACAACTTTACATCCCTATTACTTCTTGCAAATCCTTTTCTGTGCTTCCAGATTCCTGCCACCTTCTACAGCCTATACTTTACAGAACAGTTAGTAATTCCTTGGAAGCATAACTTTAACTATTTTACTCTTTCTCAAACCCTTTATAATGGGTTGTTAAAAGGAATGTTTGGCTGAGACTTTAAGGTAATAGACAACAAAGGGAGTCAGAAGACAGAACACATTTAGGTATTTAAAAATTGATAGCCAAAAGCAGTTATATAATTCTAAAATACATTTACCCACATCAAAAGTGTAAAACATTGATTCAGACAAGAAGAAGACTCACAAAGAGGATTTTTGAAGAGGCATGCTCTGAATAGAACCTGACTATGTGTCCCATCTCCAATTATTGAATGTGGGTGCCTCTATGAGACAATTTATAGATTTTAATATAAAATGTCCACAGAATGAATGAAATGATAGAATTTTCTTTTCTTATATTATATTCTCACCTGAGAAATTTAAATGGCTGAAGATGGACATTCTAGTTGCTGCTGCTGGAGTCAAGCTCACTGCATTAGGTTTGGTCTATCCAAGCAAAGTGTGACAGGACAAAGAATTTGTGTGTGCTTCATGTAGACCAGTTATGGTACATGTAGGAGATGGAGCAGTCCTAATACTGTTTTAAATCCTGCCCAATAGGCATAAAAACAGACATATAGACCAATGGAACAGAAAAGAGAGCCTAGAAATAAACCTAAGTATCTATCATCAATTAATATTTGACAAAAGGGGAAGAAGCATAAAATGGAGTATAAATAGCCTCTTCAACAAATGGTGTTGGGAGAGCTGGACAGCTACATGCAAAAAAAAAAAAAAAAAAAAGAAAAAAGAAAAAAAGAAACTCAAGCACCAACTTACACCATACACAAAAATAAATTCAAGGTGGATAAAAGACTTAAATATAAGTCGTAACATCATAAAAGTCCCAGAGGAAAACATCAGCAGGAAAATCTCAGACATTCCACGCAGCAACATCTTCACTGATATGTCCCCTAAAGCAAGGGACATGAAAAAATAAATGAATGGGACCTCATCAAATTAAAAAGCTTCTGCATGGCTAAAGAAAACAACATCAAAATGAAAAGAGAACCAACTATATATATGGAAAAACATTTTTGCCAATGATACTTCAGACAAGGGTTTGATCTCCAAAATATATAAAGAACTCACATGACTCCACTCCAGGAAGATAAAAAACCCAATTAAAAATGGGCAAAAGACTTGAACAGACAATTCTCCAAGGAGCACATACAGAGGGCCCAGAGACATATAAAAAGATGCTCAGCATCACTAGCCATCAGAGAGATGCAAATTAAAACCACATGAGATACCAATTCACACCAGTCAGAATGGCCATCATAAACAAATCAACAAACAAGTGTTAGAGAGGATGTGGAGAAAAGGGAACCCTAGTTGACTGTTGGTGGGAGTGCAGACTGGTGCAACCACTGTGGAAAACAGTATGGAATTTTCTCAGAAAACTGAAAATGGATCTGCCTTTTGATCCAGCAATTCCACTGCTGAGATTGTACCCCAAGAGCCATGAAATACCAATCCAAAAGAATCTATGCACCCCAATATTCACAGCAGCACAGTTTACAATAGTCAAGTGCTGGAAACAACCTAAGTGCCCATCAGTAAATGAGTGAATCAAAAAACTATGGACTTTCAGCCAAGATGGAGGTGTATGTGGGCACACTGTGCCTCCTCTCACAACCAAAATTAAGGACAGCAAATATTTAGAAACAAGAAAACAACCAGAACTGATAGAAAATTGAACTGTATGGAAGTCCAACAACCTATTCATCCAGACCTGTAAGAGGGGCGGAGTCACAGCAGGAAAAAGTGGAGGTGGAGATCCGGGCACACAGGGAGCAGCGGCTGGCAGTTCCCAGGTATGCAGGCGGTGGCTAGCAGACCTCAGATGCACAGGCAGTGGCTAGCGGACCCTGGACATGGAGTGGCAACTGTGCAGACCCAGCGAAGCTGCACAAGGCGGCTGGCTGACCAGGTGGTCCCACATTCGCATGCAGATAATCCAGGTGAAGAGGAAGCGGCGGAAGGGACTGGAATCCAAGAGAGAGCAGAGCAAGCGCCATTGTTCCCTCTCAGATCCCGCCCCCACGTACAGCGTCACTACCCAGTAACTGGGCTGCCCTGCCCTGGGGAACGCCTAAGGCTCCGCCCCTCATTACGTAACAGCTGCGACCAGACCAAAAACAAAAAATAACAACAAAAAATAATACCAAAAATGGCTCAAACAAATGGGAGAACAAATCAAAGCCACAGAGCCAATTCACCTAAGCAATGAAGAGATAGCCGACCTATCAGATGCACAGTTCAAAGCCCTGGTCATCAGGATGCTCACAGAATTGGTTGATTTTGCTCACAAATTAGATGAAAAAAATGCAGGCTACAGTACGTGAAATGAAGAAAGATGCATGGGGAACCAATAGAGATGGGATGAAAACTGGGACTCAAATCAATGGAGTGGACCAGAAGGAAGAAACAACCAACCAAACAGAAAACAAGGAAGAAACAAGAATTCAAAAAAATGAGGAGAGGCTTAGGAACCTCTGGGACATCTTTAAAAATCCCAACATCTGAATTATAGGGGTCCCAGAAGGGGAAGAAGAAGAAGAGCAACAAGTGGAAAAGTTAGTTGAACAAACAATAAAGGAGAACTCCCTCAATCTGGCAAAGGAAATAGACTTCTAGGAAGTCCAAGAAGCTCAGAGAGTCCCAAAGAAGTTGGACCCAAGGAGGAACACACCAAGGCACCTCATAATTACAATACCCAAGATTAAAATAAAGGAGAGAATTCTGGAAGCAGCAAGAGATAGGGGACAGTCACCTACAAAGGAGTTCCCATCAGACTGTCAGCTGATTTCTCAAAAGAGACCTTCCAGGGAAGAAGGGGCTGGAAAGAAGTATTTGAAGTCTTGAAAGGCAGGGACCTACATCCAAAATTGCTCTATCCAGCAAAGCTGTCATTTAGAATGGAAGGAAAGATAAAGTGCTTCTCAGATAAGGTCAAGTTCAAGGAGTTCATCATCACCAAGCCCTTATTATATGAAATGTTAAAGGGACTTATCTAAGAAAAAGAAGATAAAAAATATGACAGTAAAAAGACAGCAAACTCACAGATATTAACAACCACACCTAAAACAAAAGCCAACTAAGCAAACAGCTAGAACAGGAACAGAACCACAGAAATGGAGATCATATGGAGGGTTAGCAACAGGGGAGTGGGAGGAGGAGAGAGGGTGAAAAGATACAGAGAATAAGTAGCATAGATGGTGGGTAGGAAGTAGACAGGGGGAGGGCAAGAATAGTATGGGAAATGTAGAAGCTAAAGAACTTATGACACATGGACATGAACTAAAGCGGGGGAATGTGGGTGGGAGGAGGTGTGCAGGGTGGAGGGGAATGATGGGGAAGAAATGGGACAACTGTAATAGCATAATCAATAAAATATATTAAAAAAACAAAAAAGCTATGGCACATTTACACAATGGAATACTGCACAGCAGAGGGAAAGAAGGAGCTCCTACCCTTTGCAACAGCGTGGACAGAACTGGAGAGCATTATGCTAAGTGAAATCAGCCAGGCCATGAGGGTCAAATACCATATGATCTCACCTTTAACTGGAACCTAATCAACAAAAGAAAAAAGCAAACAAAATACAACCAGAGACATAGAAATTAAGAACAATTTAACAATAGCCAGAGGGGAGGGGGGATGGAACAGTGGGGGGAAAGGTTTTTGGAAACTACTATAAAGGACACATGGACAAAACCAAGGGGGAGGGTGGAAGCAAGGGAGGGAGGTGGGTTTGGCTGGGGTGGGGGGAAAATGCAGACGACTGTAATTGAACAACAATGAAATAATTAAAAAAAAAATCCTGCCCAGAAGCATTGTCATAAGTAATAACAAGACTGAGGGGGAAATGACTAGCCAGAAGAAAGTACATCTCCCACAATGTAGAAATTGGAGCCAAACATATACCTCTTGTGTTCTCTGAGGACACTACTACATGTCCATGGTAGTGTTAATGAGGTTAAAGAATCAGCTTTAACACCTGCTAAGCTCGGAAATCAGGAATCATCTTACCTTAGTTATAATTAAGTTAGAAGTTTTCTTTTTCTACTTTTTCTTTTTCAATCTTACTTCTTTAAACCCGGTAGGGTCAGAAGCTTAGATTATAAAATGTGGGTGGGGGGAGGGGAAATGAAATCTTAAGTCAGGAAAAGGGAAAAGAAAGATTGTGATAACCTTCATGGATCATAGATTTCTCATTTACACAAGGCCACAACTGAGAATGAAGAATTTTAACTTTATTACTATTATTTGTCTAGCTTTGTTGAGGTATAATTGACATATATCATTCTGTCAGTTTCAGGTGTTCAGCATAAGGATTTGATACACTTATATATTATTAAATATAATATTATATTATATTTACTGCAATATGGTTAGTTCACCCCTCCATCAGCTTACATAATTATTTTTTGCAAAAGCCAATGTCAAGAAACTATTTTCCTAGGAATTTTATGGTTTCCGCTCTATGTTTAAGTCTTTGATAAATTCAATTGAATTTTTGTGAGTGGTCCAGTATCATTTCTCTGCGTGTGATTATCTGGTTTTCCTGGCACCATTTTTTGAAGAAACTACCCTGTTCCCCAATGAGTCTTCTTTTATCCCCAATCAAATAGTAGTTGATCATTTATGTGAGGCTTTATTTCTAGGCTCTTGCTTTTGTTCCATTTATCTATGTGTTTGTTCATATGCCTCTACCATACAGGAAGTGTGATGTCCCTGACTTTGTTCTTTCTAAAAATTGCTTTAGCTGTTTAGGGTCTTGTGTGGTTGTGCATGAATTTTAGGATTGTCTTTTTCTATTCCTGTGGAAAATGTTATTGGAATTTTGGTAGAGATTGCATTGAACTTGTAGAAGGCTTTGGGTAATATTATATTTAACATTATTAATTCTTTCAATCCAGGAACATGGAATATATTTTCATTTTTTGTGTGTGTCTTCCTTAATTTCTTTTATCAAAGCCTTTTAGTTAGTTTTCAGTGTACACATTTTTCAAGTCTTTGGTTAATTTTTTCCTATTTTATTGTTTTTCATGCCAAATGAAATTGTTTTTACTATTCCTGATTTATATATTTTTTAATCTTTATTACCTTGCCTGATTTTGCTGGTAAGGATTCCAGTACTATGTTGAATAAGAGCGGTGAGAGTGGGCCCTTATCTTACTCCAATTTTTAGGTGAAACACTTCCAGCTTTTGACTGGTATGTATGATGTATACATACTGGTATGTATGTAGCTGTGGGCTTCTCATTTGGGCCTTTTTTTTTTAATGTTGAGGTATGTCTTTCTATACTCAATACGTTGAGAGTTTTTATCCTGAAAGGAGATTATGTGTTGTCAAAAGTTTTGTATTTTCTGCATCTATTGAGAAGATTATATATCTTTAGCTTTTACTGCATTAATGTGGTAGATCACATTTACTTCTTTGCCTATGTTCAATCATTTTTGTAGCCCAGGGGTAAATAAATCCCACTTGATCATGGCGTGTGATTCTTTTAATGTACTCTTGAATTTGGTTGACTAGTATTTTGCTGAGAATGTTTGCATCTATATTCATCACGGATATTTTCCTGTAGTTTTATTTTCTTTAGTGTCCTTTTCTGACTTTGGTATCAGGGTAATACTGGCTTTGTCAAATGAATTTGCAAGTGTTTCTTTCCAGGTTCTCAGAAGATTTGAGAAGAATTGGTGTTAATTCTTATCTAAATATATGGTAAAATTTATCAATGGTAAATTTGGTCCTGGGCATTTCTTGGTTGGAGTTCTCTGGTTACTGATTTAGTCTCCTTACTCATCATTGGCCTGTTCAGATTTTCTGTATTTTCATGATTCACTCTGGTAAGTTGTATATTTCTAAGAGTCTATCCATTTCTTTTCAGTTATACAAAATATCTTGGTGTGTAATTATTCCTCATAGTCTTGAACATAGTCCTTTGTATTTCAGTTATATCAATTTTAATGTCTTCTTATTCATTTATGATTTCATTTATTTGAATTGTCTTTTCTTTTTCTTAGTTTACCCAAACATTTGTCAGTTTTGTTACTTAAAAAAACCCAGCTCTTAGTTTTATTGATCTTTTCTACTATTTTTCTGGTCTCTATTTTATTTATTTCAGCTCTGATCTTAGTTATTTTTCTTCTGCTAACTTTGAGCTCAGTTTGTTTTCATTTTTCAGTTCTTTGAGGTGTAAAGCTAGGTAGTTTATTTGAATCCTTTTTTTTCTTAATGTAAGCATTTATTGCTACAAACATCTTATTTAGAAATGCTTTGCAGCATCCCATAGGTTTGATGTGTTGTGTTTCCATTTTTGTTTGTTTCAAGATATTTTTTAATTTCCCTTTTGATTTCTTCAATGCATTGGTTACATAAAGTATGTTATGTAATTTCCACACATTTGTAACTTTTTTCAGCTTTGCCCCTGTTACTGATTCTAGTTTCATACCATTTTGGTCAGAAAAGATACTTGATATTATGTCAATCTTCTTAAATTGGCTAAGGCTTTTGTTTGACCAAACATCAGATGATAGCCTGGACAATGTTGTACGTGTTAAAGAGGAATGTGTACTCTGCTGTTAGGTGGAATATTTTGTGTATGTCAGTTGGGTCCATTTGGACCAAGTATTGTTCAAGTCCAGTTTTTCCTTATTGATAATATATCATCATAAAGTGATGTAGCCATTGTTGAAAGTAGAGTATTGAAGTTTCCTATTATTATATTTGTTGTCTATTTCTCTCTTCAGATCTGTTAGTATTTCCTTAATGTAGTTAAGTGTGCCAATGTTGCGTACATATATGTTTATGGCTATTATATCTTTTTGATGAATTGACCTCTTTATCATTATAGAAGACCTTGTATCTTGTTACGGCATTTGAGTTAAAGTCTATTTTGTCTGATATAATGCAATTACCCCTGCTCCCTTTGATTTTCAACTTGCATGGAATATCTTTTCTTATCCCTTCAGTTTGAACCCTATGTTTTTCCTTAAAGTTTAAGTGATTCTCTTGAAGGAAACATATAGTTGGGTTTTGTTATTTTATCCATCCAGGCACTCTATGCATTTTGACTGGAGAATTTAATCAATTTATGTTTAGAAAATTATAGATATAGATGTCCAGTTGTTCCAGCAGCATTTCTCGAAAAGACTACCATTGCTCTATTATATTGTCTTTGTTACTTTGTCAAAGACTATATTTGCATATGTTTATTTCTGGGCTCTCTGTTCTGTTTCATTGATCTATTTATCTAGTCTTACCTCAGTACTACACTGTCTTGATTATTGTAGCTTTTTAGTAGTTCTTGAGGTCAGGCAGTGTCAGTCCTCCAACTTTGTTTATTTTCTTCAACATTAGTTTGGCTGTTCTTGACCTTTGCTTCTCCATATAAACTTTAAAGTCTGTTTGTCAGTATGTATAAAATAATTCGTTGAAATATTGATTAAGATTTAATCTATAAATCAAGTTGGAGTGAATGGACAATTTGATAATATTGAGTCTGCTTGTCCATAAAAATGGAAGAAGTCTGCATTTATTAAGTTGTTTTTTGATATTATTCATCAGAGTTTTGTAGTTTTACTCATATGGATTGTGTACACATACCATTTTATGATGTGCTAAAGTAAATGTTATTGCATTTTTAATATTAAATTCCTCTTGTTGGTATATGGAAAAACAATTGACTTTGTACATTGACCTTTTATCTTGCAATCTTGCTGTAATCCTTTATTAGTTTTTTATTGATAATTTAAAATTTTCTACATAAATGATCATGTCCCATGTGAACAGACAATTTGCTTTCTTTCTTCCCAATGTGTATGCCTTTCTTTCCTTTCTTGTCTTATTGCATTAGCTAGAACTTCCAATACAATGGTAAAAAAGTACAGTGAGAAGCAACATAGCGGCCTTGGTCCCAATCTTAAGGGAAAGCTTTAAGTGTCTCAGTGGTAAGTATGATGATCACTGTTGATTTTTTGTTGTTATTCATTATTAAATTGAGAAAATTACTCTCTAATTTTAGTTTGCTGATAGTGTTTTTTTAATAATAAATGGGTGTTGAATTTTGTCAAATGCTATTTTTGTGTCTATTGATATAGTCATGTGATTTTTATTTTTCAGCCTGTTGATGTAATAAATTACAGTAATTGGGTTTTGAGTGTTTAACTAGCCTTGCATATTTGGGACAGTTCCCACTTGGTCATGTGATATAATTATTTTTATACATTGTTGGATTCTATTTAATCTTCTTTTCTTGTCATATCTTTGTCTGGTTTTTGTACTAGGGTAAGGCTGTCCTCATAGAATGAATTCAGAAGTATTTCCTGGACTTCTGTCCTTTGAAAGAGATTATAAAGAATTGATAAATTTTCTCCCTTAAAGGTTTGGTGAATTTCACCAGTGAACCCATCTGGGCCTATTGCTTTCTGTTTTGGAAGGTTATTGGGTATTGATTCAATATCTTTAACAGATATAGGCCTATTCCAATTGTTTTATTTCTTCTTGTATGTGTTTTGAAAAATGGCTTTTTCATTTCATCTAGGTTATCAACTTTGTGGGCATATTATTCCTTTAATAATCTTTTAATGTCTATAGGACCTAAAATGATGTCCTATCTTTTATTTCTGATCTTAATAATTGTATGCTTTCTCTTTTTCCCTAGCTATCTTGACTAGAGGCTCATTAATTTTATTGCTCTTTACAAAGAACCAGCTTTTGGTTTTGTTGACTTTCTGTAATGATTTACTGTTTTCAGCTTCATAGATTTCTGCTCTAATTCTCAATATTTATTTTCTTCAGCTCATTTTGAATTTACTTTTGTTGTCTTTTTTCTGGTTTCCTAAGGTAGAACAGTAGATATTAATTTTAGATCTTTCTTCTTTTCTAACATGTACTTTCAATGCTATAATTTTTAAAGCATTGTTTTTGTTGTATTCCACAATTTTTAACAAGTTGTTTTCCCATTTTTCTTTATTTAAAAATATTTTAAAATTTCGATTGAGATTTTTCTTTAATGTGTAAGTTATTTAGAAGTGCATTATTTAATATCCATGTATTTTTTAGTTTTCTATTTATCTAAGTTAATTTCATTATAGTCTGAGAAAAAATACTATAGGACTTCCAATCTTTTAGATTTGTTCAGGTGAATTTTATGGCCCAGAGTGTGGTCTCTCTAGGTAAATGTTCCATGTAAGCTTCAAAAGAATGTGTGTTTTGCATCTGGTTGTGGTCTGTAAGTGTCAATATTATCCAGTTGATTGATGGTGTTGTTGAGGACAACTACACCCTTACTGATTTTCTGGTTGGTGGATATGTCTATTTCTCATAGAGGGATGTTAAAGTCTCCAACCATGATGGTGAACTCATATCTTTCTTCTTACAGTTCTGTTAGCTTTTGCCTCATGTAGTTTGATGTTGTGTTCTTAGGTGCACATATATCCTTAAAACATTTTTCCTTGTCATTTCTTCCCCCCTTTCTTCCTTTTTTACTTTCCTTCCTTCCTTCCTTGCTCTTTCTCTGTGATGTTTTACAGTAAGCCCTTGCCATCATGTCATTGCACATCTTTTTCTAAAAAAATATCTAAATAACCACATTAATACATCAAAGAAAAATAATATGTTCTATCTAGTCCATATCCCATTTCCGTGAACAAGTTATTTGAATCAAAATTTGAACAAGTTGTTTGCATTTTCTTATATTTCTTAAGCTTCATTTAAAGAGGAATCCCCCTCCACCTCCCTCTCCCCAACCCCATGCTATTGACATGATAAAAACTGGATCATCATCCTGAAGAGCATCCTACAGTATTATTTTTAATTCTATTATTCCTTTTGCATTAACTAGCTGTGAGTCTTATAAAGTTGAGTTATCTTTTATAAACTATTTTATTATCCTAATACACAGTACATATAGGAAAGGTGGGATGCATATTTAATTCTTTCCCTTTTGGTATTTTATAACAATTTTCAGAATGATGACTCTTGCATCCAATAAAGATAACCAAAGATTTGTGTGAATATTACTGTGAAATCATGGGTTTTTAGATATTACATGTGTTTCAATCTATTGCTGCCATTGTTCTCATTGAGCTCATTTTATCTCACTTACATGGTAGTCTCTACAGGCACAACAAGAAGGTTGGGCTCATCTTGTACCTTTTCTACCAAATGCCTTAAATCAACCATTTCTTCAAAAAAAATTTGTGCATTGTTAATGTATTATTTGTATTATTTGTCCTTTAAGATTATTCATTGTTCTCCTAGACCTTTACAGTTAACAAAGCTAAAAAAATAGATTATTTAGAAAAATATTAAACTACAAATTCATACTGATATTTCTGAATCAAAGATTACAGATATTGTACTCTTTTTTGCTTAGTTTATTCTTTGATATAGCTTCTAGTTGTCAAGTCGAAACTACCATGGACACTAAGGACAAGGACATTTTTAGTGTGAAAACGTCCATAATCATGAGCATACTGTGTTGTGTGTGAAACAAAGAGTCATTCATGGAGTTGACAGGAGAGAAGATAAAAGTCAATAAAAAGAGAATTATTTATTAAAAAGATCTAATGTTACAAGAACAGTACACAGAATTATTATTCGACTGTGCCTTCCACATGGTATATACCCATATATATATAGTACATATATACAGACTGTATACAATATATTTAACGGTTTGACATGGGGTCCACAGTACCTTAATTTGAATATGCAAAAGTTTCGCCTTCATGGAATTTGTAATTGTAAAGAGTGTTTTTGTCTTCATAGTTCAATTGACATTATACAAAAATACAGTCTCTTTAGTGATTTAAGACTGTGTGATTATGATCCCATCCAAGAAAAAGCTCACTCAGTATTGCAGCTGAAAACTAACGTACCTTGATAAGGAATGCTGTTTTGTTTTCTACAAAGTAACAAGTATGCAATATATAAGTACGTAAACATTTCAAACCTATTTTTAAAAGTAGGTTTATGATGCAAAATACATATTCTGTGTATGTAGAGTAGAAACATCCCATATCTTTGATTCTTGTAAGAATACAACATCAGACATTTTATATTTAAATATTCTGTGAGATATGTACCATCCATCAGCTAGTTGAAAATACTGATTAATTTGAATTTGCCATGTGCTGACATTATGTCTTTGGGGGCTTTGTTTTATAAGAGTTCTACTAAGTCGTGTATAAAACACCATGGAAGATGAAGAAAATGGTTTGATCAATCAAATATGAAGTAAAAATTATTGCCCATTCTTTAATATTCTTGCTGCCTTTTTTCTGATGCACATTTTGCTCCTGCAAGCTGTACTACACTTGAGAAAACCCACAGTTTGTCTGCCTAATAGTTTGCATCCCTCTGTCTGCAAAGCCAGCCTCTCCCACTACAGAGGAGGTGCTCAAGGAAGGCCACTTGGTCACCATTGCTCACTGACTTCAAGGTTCACAATCTTCAGTTTACTACAACAACCTGTTAACTAAAATAGTCTTTTAAATCACTTCTTATTTAGTTAGGGGCATCTTGGACATAATTCATCCAAAAGAGAAGGCGTAACCAGCATAAATAGTTATGCTGTGACTCTGAAACCAATCTTTTAGGATATTCAGAACAGAAACTCCAATCTCTCCTCTGATTCTACTGGAATTAACCTGCAGAGCCACCAGCGTGAGCTCTATATGTTTCATTTTGCTTGCTATTAAAGATGGAAGTTGAATTAATAGCTTTAGATCTTATAAGAGAAGTTGCATTTTATTCTCATATTAACATCACCTGTTAACATCCAGGCAGTTATTTGGGCTATGACTTTGCGATTACTATTCCTCAGGCATCCTTCTGTGTGTGATGTGAACTCTGGCAAGTTCTCATGTTGGGTAGAACTTCTGTGAGATATTGCCAAGTGGAAACCTTTCACCTCACTTTCTCACAATCATTTAGGATCAATTAGGTCCAGGTTGACTCTTCAAAATAGCAAATGGGGCTCACCTTGTACTGAGGCCATGTTTCCACAGTTTAATTAAAAAACCAATTTATCCTAGAGATTCTTTTTATTTTAACAGTCGGTAAGATTTTATAAGTGGTATGTGCACATGGAACTATTTTAAAAAATTAAAATTTATTTGTTACACTTGAGTCATTTTAATTCGCAAACTGTATATATATGTAATCATTTGCACAACAATTTTCACTGTCCTTTAAATTATTTGCAATTAGAAGGAAACCTGGGGCCCAGTTCAACCTGTATTTTGGCAGTAGGTGGGGAAATGGGAAGCTGTGTCTGTGTTCATTCCATCTGCAAGCCAGCACCCTTTGCAGCAAGTCAGGGTCTACAGCTTTAATAATCAGATTTTTGTGACCTTAAACTATATTTTATTAGTAAAAATAAACATTTACTGTATTTGCAACTAGATAACATAGTACTTGGTGGAAAAACAACATCATTTAGATTCATTTGGACTCACTTTCTATTTATCTTGCACTAATATAAATGGCTTATTCCCTACCCTAATAACCTGCTCTAAGGATGCATACAGAATAGCATACTGACAAATTTTGCTATTTCACTATGCAATCATACAATATTTTTGAGAATACTTTTATGTACTTATCCTATAATGGACCACACAACTGAAGTATTTTTCATATCTCGTGCCGTTTTGTCAATTGAAATATCGGTCAAAGGGAAAATGAAAAAGAGTATATTTGGAGTCTCAACTGAACATTTTATTCTCAGTTTTGCATTTGTGTTTGAAACAGATCTGTTAGAAAGCACTTACTTAACAAATGGATGGCACACGTTTAGGGTCATTATTATAAAATCAAATTCCAACATATAAAAAAGTGAAGAATACATCTGACAGAAATTACACTTGCTTAAAAATAATCATTACAAACAATCTGCATATTTTTATTGGACCAAGAACTGTCCTCTCCATTGATAAAAACCAAAGAAAAACCTGCCGAATGAGTGACATTCCCCCCCAACCTCCTGTAAGTGCACCACGTGTCGTCCCAAGTTATTAAAGCTGATCTCAGTGTCCTGGATCTCCACTTACACTACACTATTCACTGCTATTATCAAGGTAAAGCAAAGAAAAGCAAAATAAGTCTGCAGTTTTCACCAAGAGGTTGAGGGAATCATCAAAGCCAAGAGCAACGTCACTGATGATGAAGACGTGGAGAGAGTGTGGAGGGTTGACTGAGCACTAGTGATTTTTCCACCTGTGAAAAAAGAGAAACAGTAAGTGGAACAAATTATTTTGGTTTTACTTGAGCTAGGAAAGAGTTGTTTTTAGGTATGTAAAGTAAATGAGTGCAACACTGGTCCTGTTTCTGATGAGGGTATTCCTAGTATTTATGAAACAAGACATTGTCTGGGGTTCCCAAACATTTTACGGAGTACTGTGTTAAGAAAGCAATGTCATGTCCAGCAAACGCATCTGACCAGGCAGCTCAGTATAAGTTTCACCAATGACACACTGATGGAAAACATCCACATTGCGAGTGTGAATAATAAGGGGATTTCTATAGTCCCTAGTTGAGAGCATGGAGCAAAAATAATTTGTAAAGGTTTGTGGCAATAAGAATTTATAATTTAATTACTTCAGCCAATTTTTCAACTTAGTAATAATATCATGTCATTTAATTTATTTAAAGGTCTTTGATTGGATTGAAGTTTTAGTTGAATAGGCTTAAATTCTGGATTCTCATACCAAAGTTGGCAAAGGAGAGCTATCTTTCATCACTCTGACTTAAAGAAGTCCTTCCTTCTTGAGACCAAAACACTGTATGCAGTTTAAAGTGTAAGGTGTTTGATTAAACTGACTGATCTGGATTGATTAGTTTAAAGTAGTTTCAATATCTCTACATAATCACAAACTAAGTACTACCCTTAGATCTAACTTTAGGAATGGTTTTTCAAGCCAGAAGTCTTCTGAAGCGTCTTCATCCTGATTTATATTAATGAATGCTTAGCACATGCCATGCAGTGTGCTAAGTAAGCCCTTTACACATATTATCTTTTTTGATCCTCACAACATTGCTGTGCAATAAGTACTATTATTTATCCCCCTGTTGCAGATGAGGGAATTGGGCTTAGACAGATTATAAAACTAGCTTAAAGTCACTGAGCTAGGGATTAGTGGAATCAGACACTCTTTTATATTGTCTCTCTTAAAGCAGTGATTGGCCTTGGTTAAAACCTTAATGATAGATTAGTAATAACATCTAGCACTCAATTTTGGAATTATTCTTCTGTCATGGTATACTCTCTGGCCAGAGTAAATATTAAAGGATGCTGAGTGTGATTTTAATTATAGAAATAGAGTCAAATGTTTACTTAAGAGCTGAAGAATCATTTGTTTGGTAGGCCACACACATATAAAAGCAACAAATCTTTGCTTTGAACATTTTCATAGGTAAGGCACTACTAAAACCTATGAATCAACATATTGGGAGAATGTTACATGTATTGTGACTCGTACAGAAAGGCATGATGACAAAGCCTTGCTACAGTGGCACATGAGTACTTAAATAAAAACTGTGAAAACATTCTATTTATTTGGGAGTGGCTGGTGTCCTTGTTAAATCAACTACATAGCATTTTGTAAAACCATCTTACTTGCAGAATGCTAAATGGAGTCTATATCTCAAATTCCACACAAAATCCACAAAACAACAACATTATTTTGGATTGATAACACAAAACAAAACAAAACAAAACAAAACACAAAGCAACAACAACACTGAACTAAGCGCTAGTCCCAGCTGTAAAACTAACTAAATATTTCACTTGAGCAAGTCATTCAACTTCCCAATCACTGCTCATGTTTTATGGTCTAAGTTACATAATAACATGAGTTTTCACTCTGTGGAAACCCAGGAAATGGTTGCAGCGAACAAAGTATTTTAACTAAAACATAAAAATTGACCCTTTTGGTTTTTCATGAAATAGAAGTTTTGAGTTAATTAAAATATAAATGGGAGAATAAAGGTCTTTATAAGTACTTCCAAATTGGGGTTTATCTAATTCAGATGATACTTTAGAATTTGATTGTGTATGGGAGGAACTTTGGAGGTTTAGAGAATAATAAACTACTAACTCATGAGATTGCTCTAAGGATAAAATAATATATGAAAAATACCTAGTGTAATACCAAGAACATAAGTATAGGGCTCAATAAAGGCTCTTTGTATTGTATTAGAATTTGAGATTATGAAGCAAAGAGACTTGTCATCCACTTCACTTTTCAAAATAATCTTTAGTCTTTGAAAGTGCTCTTCAGGATAAAACATTCACATTTAAACAGCTCAGTTGGGAACTAATCAATGTCTCTATATTACTACCTTTCTTGCTCTTGAAACTATGCTTTTATAAATGAATTATAAAATACATTAACCTGAATTAAGACTTCCAGCCAAGACGGAGGCATAGGTAGAAATACTGTGCCTCCTTGTACAACCACAATAGGGACAGCAACAGTCTAGAAACAAAAAACAACCAGTACTGACAGAAAATTGAACTGTATGGAAGTCCAACAACCAAGGAGTTAGACATTCATCCAGGCCAGTAGGAGAGGTGGAGTAGGGGAGCCGGCTGGAGAGGGGTCACTCGGCAAAAAGAGTGCTGGCTGGCGGACCCCGGGCACTCAAGACAGCAGTGGGCGGACCTGGGTGGGCAGGGTGGCAGTGGGTGGACCCAGCAGGGTGGTGGATTGTGGAGGGGTGTGGCACACAAGGCAGCTGGTGGACCAGGTGTTCTCACATTCGTGCATAGATAAACCAGGCAAAACTGGGGAGCAAGACAGACTATGCAACCCAGGGTCCCAGCGTGGGTAAACAAAGCCTCAAAACACTGATTGAAAACACTTGTGGGGGTTGAGGTGTCGGGAGAAACTCCCAGCCTCACAGGAGAGTTCATTGGAGAGACCCACAGGGTCCTAGAATGTACACAAGCCCACCCACATGGGAATCAGCACCAGAAGGGACCCAGTTTGCTTGGGGGAAGCGGGGGAAGTGACTGAAATCTGTCAGAGAATGGAGCAAGCACCATTGTTCCCTCTCAGACTCCAGCCCCACATACAGTGTCACAACCTTGCCACTGCGTTGCCCCACCCTGGTGAACACCTAAGGCTCTGCCCCTCACTATGTAACAGGTGCATCATAACAACAACAACAAAAAAATGGCCCAAACAAAAGAACAGATCAAAGCTCCAGAAAAAATACAACTAAGCAACGAAGAGATAGCCAACCTATCAGATACAGAGTTCAAAACACTGGTAATCAGGATGCTCACAGAATTGGTTGCAAATTAGATGGAAAAATGAAGGCTATGCGAAGTGAAATAAAGGAAAATGTACAGGGAACCAATAGTGATGGGAAGGAAACTAGGACTCGAATCAACAGTGTGGACCAGAGGAAGAAAGAAACATCCAACCAGAAGAGAATGAAGAAACAAGAATGCAAAAAAATGAGGAGAGGCTTAGGAACTTCCAGGATATTTTTAAACATTCCAACGTCTGAATTATAGGGGTACCAGAAGGAGAAGAGGAAGAGCAACAAGTGGAAATGATATTTGAACAAATAATGAAGGAGAACTTCCCCATTCTGGCTAAGGAAATAGACTTCCAGGAAGTCCAAGAAGCTCAGAGAGTCCCAAAGAAGTTGGACCCAAGGAGGAACACACCAAGGCACATCATAATTACATTAGCCAAGATGCAAATGAAGGAGAGAATCCTAGAAGTAGCAAGAGACAAAGAGGCAGTTACCTACAAAGGAGTGCCCATGAGACTGTCAGCTGATTTCTCAAAGGAAACCTTAGAGGCAAGAAGGGGCTGGAAAGAAGTATTCCAAGTCATGAAAGTCAGGGACCTACATCCAAGATTGCTCTATCTAGCAAAGCTTTCATTTAGAATGGAAGGGCAGATAAAGTGCTTCTCAGATAAGGTCAAGCTAAAGGAATTCATTATCACCAAGCCCTTATTATATGAAATGTTAAAGGGACTTATCTAAGAAAAAGAAGATAAAAAACCTGCACAGTAAAATGATGGCAAACTCACAATTATTAACAGCCACACCTAAAACAAAAACAAACTAAGCAAACAACTGGAACAGGAACAGAACCACAGAAATGGAGATCATATGGAGGGTTAGCAACAGGGGAGTGGGAGGAGGAGAGAGGAGGAAAAGGTACAGAGAATAAGTGTAGGTGGTAGGTAGTAAATAGACAGAAGGAGGGTAAGAATAGTATGGGAAATGTAGAAGCTAAAGAACGTATAATTATGACACATGGACATGAACTAAAGTGGGGGAATGTGGGTGGGAGGGGTGCGTAGAGTGGAGGGGAGTGAAGGGGGAAAATGAGACAACTGTAATAGCATAATCAATAAAATATTTATAAAAAAATAAAGCACATTAACTTTTCATGTGGCCACAACATATTTAAATTCTTAAGTCTTTTTATCCAAATTTCTGAAAAGTCAGATTTCCTGAATCTTATGTTTTTTTACTTTTAATATTTCCTTTTGAAATAATTTTTAGATGTACCAGTTATAAGAATAGAATAGATAATTCATTCTGATTCTTTAAATGTTTATGTTGTATTATTCTTGTTTTATTATTTCTCTATAAATACATATTTTTTTCCTGAACCATTTGAGAGTAAATTGCAGATATAATGCACTTTTACCCCTAAACACTTTTGTGCATAGTTTCTAAAAATATTTTCTTATGAGGTACAGTATAATTTTTAAAAGTAGGAAATTAATGTTGCCATAATATTATTTAATATATAGACATTATTCAAGTTTTATTAATCATCTCAATAATATCCTTGATCTCATTTGTATTTTTATGAAAGAATATACTTATCAAGGATCATGTCAATAACTTTTCTTCAAAGTTTCAGTGTATCTTCTTATTTTTTTTCCTATATTTATCTCCTACCTTACTTTGTGGCATCAAAAAAAATTATGTGTAATACTTCTGGTCTTAAACCAAATAAAGAAGTATTTTGAATGCAATAGAGACACATGCAGAGGCCTGTAGGAAATCGCTTGATCCTTCTGTTTAGGGTGACAAACATGCTTGGGAATGAGTGCTCAACAAACAGTGCTTATAACTACTCATTAAGGAAATGTTTATTACACATTTTTATAAGGCTTTAATGAAAATTGATTAAAACTTTCTTAGGTAGACATTTACATATTTAATTAAATCTGTTGCTTCTTATTTTGACTACCTCCAAGAAATGGTTATATTAATCCAAATTTGTGCCATCTTCCATTCCTTTAACCAGTTTTCTCTTGCTGCTGCAATAATGATGGGAGTGGTGAAGACATGTGGCCTTGGAGACAAGCATTCCTGGGTTTGAATCCTAATTCTTCCATTTAGTCATAGTGTGCTCTTAGGCAAGATACTTAAATTTTATCTGTAAAACGTGAGTATGTAATGCCTTCTACCTCACCTGATTGTTACTATGATTAAATAAGATAATGTATATAATGTAATTATCACCATACTGACATATAATAAGGGCTCAGTAAAAGCTAGAAATTATTAACATCGCTAACAACTATAATTTTTGAATAACTTCTGTGAATCTAATGTACAGCATGGTGATTTTAGTTAACAATACTGTACTATATACTTGAAAGTTGCTAACAGAGTAGATTTCAAATATTCTCACTACAAAAAAGAAATGGCAGTTATATGATTTGATGAAGGCATTAACTAAAGTTATGGTGGTAATTAGTTTGCAAAATATAAATGCATCAAATCAACACAGTGTACACTTTAAACTTACACAATATTATTTGTCAAAACTGGATTAAAAAACCCCAAAACAACAAAAATTATGCTCACTAAAATTTGTAATTTATTCTGAAGTCAATAAACATGATCAAATTTTAATTTTAAAAGCATTTCTTTTGAACTTTCCAGTTCCTCACTGTCCATTATCTACCAATGAAGTCAGTCAAAATGACAGGGAAATAGGCATGTTGAACCAGAGAAACACCAGTTTAAAAGCAATATTTCAAAACCCAAATGGCAAAGTACTGCTTAGGACCAGGAAAGGCAAGGGAGTTTCACTACCAATAACATTAAGTGAAAATGTAATCTCTTTTTTGGCTTTGGGGAAATTCTTCAGTTCTAGGCAGACTGCCATGGTTTGTGTTAATAAGAGGATGATACAGAAATTAAAGTGTAAGAGAGACCCTTCAAAATCTCTGAACTATGCAATCTATCATATTAATTTTGATGAGGTTTATATCATATTGACATTTTTGGTGGTCATCAAGTTAAGCCTACTATTTCAAAACTTACCTGAATATGATGGTACTCTGATTTGGGAACTAGCCATTCCATCCCCTCCTTCACTATATGCTCGAACTTCAATAATATAGACTCCAGCATCAGGCAGTGGTACTACTGCTTGAGGTTTCTGTGTTTCAATGATTTGATTGTTGCTGTGGCCCTCTTGCCTATAAAAAACCTAGAAATAATAACAGGAGTTTAACTATTTGATATTTAATTGAGAATTTTTAATGTTTATTGACATTTATTGTATGTCACACTCTGAGCTAAGTTCAAGATCTTATAGCTTAGACAGATACACAAGCAAATGTACTATATGTGTTATATGCTGCAACTAGAAATATATAGAAGGTGCTAAGAAAGTACAGAAGAAAGAGTTTAATTCAGTCTGAGGGCTTTTCAGAGGAGGTGATACCTGAGCTTACATAGGAAGAGGTAAGAGGAGATGAAAATATACATCTAAGCAATAAGAAACCATATCATTGGTGTATGGAATGGAGAGAAGACTTATGGAAAGACACGTGAAAAAGGAGGCTAGACAAGTGTGTAGCAAGGGGGAGACACTGGGAGTCTTTTATTCCTGGTTGGTGAAATAAACAATATCTTGGGGGAGTAGTCAAAGCTATCATATTTAAATTATTTGAAAGAAGTAAAAAATGATAAATATATAAACCGTACACTCTTAACAATGTAGAAAATGGCTGAGAAATTATTATTTTTTATTATTTTTACTTTTACATTTGCTTGCTTTTTGGTGAATTGGCATTTGTACACATTGGGTAGCAAATTTAAGCCTTTTTGGATATCTATCCATGGTACTAGAATTGAATATGTATTCATGGCAGAGTTTCAGAGCAACAAATTAGGATATGGAATTTTCCTGTTTACATATCAAAATATTAAGGTCATTGAGGTTATGTGATTTATACAAGCTCATGTGGCTAGTTAGGATAGAAATTACATTAGGCTAGTATTCTGATGATATGCTCAGAGCTATTTCACTATATTGAATTGTTTCTACTCATTTACCTTCAATAAACATTTTTTTATTGAATAATCAAGTAACAGTTAAGATATATTAAAATGTAGTTTTATTCAGTTTCATCATCTGTGTGCTTTTTCATAATTGTTGGTATAATGACATGATTGCTTTGTAATGGAAAGAGCAATGGCTTTGCATCAAATGGATGTGGATTCAGAGCAATCTGCAAAATAAAAACAATTTCCTATACATTCCTATTTGGGCAAATGTGGGCAAGTTACTAACATTTCTAAACCTCGAGTGCCTCTACTGTAGAGGCAATAACACTTATTTTAGGCCTTGTTAGGAGAATAAAATAAGAGGATGCATGTAAAATACCTCACACAGGACCTCGTGCGTGGTAAATGTGATAAGAGAAAGCTACTTTTGCTTCATTATTGACAATTGTTGGTAATCAGCATTTCACATGTCCTTCATAAAATATGAACTGGCTTTGGAAACTAGACAAAAAAAATCACAATACTTTCTTTTCTTATAAAAATGTGTTTTTAGCTTGAACTAACTTATATACAAGAAAAACACTTTTATAAAAGTATTACCGGTATTTTTATATATTGAACTATAATGATATTTGATCTTTCCTTCTACATTCTGATAATGCATGCCCCTTCCATTTCACTTCCTTTATCATTCATGGATTTAAATTTACTTCAGAGAAGTAATTTCTGTATAAAAGTATAATACGTGCAATAATGGTAGCTACTGAAGTTCTTATAGGAAAGAGAGCCATAGCTTATATGCAGTTGCAAAGTGCTAAGAGCATTACGGAATATTTACTAGGCATCTTACGTGGGCCAAGCATAGTGCTATATACTGGGGCTCAGCAGAGAACAAGACCACATGGTTTCCGCCCTTGTGGTATTTGTAGTGTACTGCACAGTGGAGAGAGGTAACAATGCAGTGAAGTATATTTACTGCAGTAGGAAACATATTTGGTGGCAAAGCAATATACAGAGTGGGTATTTAATCAAGACTTGGGGAATCAGGAACACTTTGAAAGATGTCTATGGCAGGTTCTTTTTGCTTAAAAATGACTTGTATCAGAATTTATGCTTCTCATTTTGACTGTTGCAGTGTAATGAATTAGAATTCTGATCATCCACATGAGGTAATTAGAAAGAAAATATATGGCAATGTGAAAGTATGTAAATTGGTGAGGATTGACAGGGGAGTGACTATTTTAGCAGACATTGTTATTATGGTTCAATAAATTACAATTCTTATGACAAAGAAAAATGCAGCCAGTAATGCAAATCTAATTTTGCTGTAAAATCCAGAGTTGAAGAAAAATTTGTGGATCAGTTGAGATTTAGGAAGAAAAGGTGAAAGAAGAAAAAAATATCAATTAATGGTAGCAAAAGGAGTTTGAGATTATATGTGATTTTTATTACTGCATCTAGGGAGAGGTAGTGCTATGAGTTGGTAGGTATGTATACTGAATGAAAAGATACATTAAATTCATGGTTAGTCTTAGGTGCTTCAGAGAATCTTGGCTCATTTTAAAATCCTGATTCGGAAAATAAGAGTAATAATGAGAAATATAAGCAGGTTAAGGAGTTGCTGAGACATGCCAGAAATAGTTATTGACAGTAAGGGGGTCAGGGAGTACTTTGAAAATCTCTGTGTTTATAGATTGGCAGTTGTAATTATACCTATCTTTAAGCATAAAGGAAATTGTCCAATATATTGTCAAGACTGTTCTCAAATTTTACCTAAAAAACTAAAAGCAGTGTATTATCCAAAGAGATTTTCCTAAGCAAAACATTAATACAGAAGTGCTATTCTCAAAGGCATAATTTGGAAACAGCTAATCTGTATGTCAGGTGGTAACAGAATAATGGGGTGAGTGTGCTTCAGAATATAACAAAATGAATGTTTGCTGGTTCTACTCACAAGTGCCCCTAAAAAGGATGGATCCTATTAAAGGTCTATTCACCAACTGAGCATTTAGGGAATAGTCAATAGAGAAAATTATTCTTCATTATAGAGGGTGAGGATTCTGAAACCCCATTGGCAATGGGTGTGTGATAAGAAGTCAGCAAGATGAATGGAATCTGGGTGAAAGGAAGTTGGAACCACAAGTGCCAGTGAGAAGCCATTGGCTATAGAGTGGCTGAAAAGCACTTTTAAGAACAGGATCTTGCTTATCTGTTATGGAGAAATGAAACAATCCAGACGCAGGGAGTTCACGAAGCACGACTCTTTATTACACGCGTGGTCCCAGAGGAGGCAGTCTCCAAATTCTGGGCCCCGATCTCAGGGAAAACTGTTCTTTTAAACATCTTACATCCTGACTTCCGCAGCAGGTGCGGTCGTAAATTTTAACTCCTTTTCCCCCTTTCTTTGATCTATTTCTTTAATGGGGGGGGGTTCAGAATAGGTCTTGTATCCTACCATATTTCTTTTTACATCAATGGGACTTGTATCCTGTTACATCTTTTCTTATCAATAGGACTAGTATCCTGCTACATTTCTTTTTACATCAATAGGACTATTTCTTTTCTATATCAATCCATTCACGTATTGAAGGATACCTAGGCTGCATCTATATCTTGGCTTTTGTAAATTTTCCTACAATGGACATAGGGATGCATATATCTTTTCAAGTTAAGTGTTTTCATTTTCTTCAGGTAAATCCTCAGAAGTGGAATTGGTAGGCTGTGGTAGATCTATTGTTAGTTTTTGATAAATCTCCATATTGTTTTCCATAGTAGCTGCATCAAATTTTGTCATTTGCAACAACATGGATAAACCTAGAGGGTATTATATTAAGTGAAATAAGTCAGACAAGGACAAATACTGTATATTTTCACTTATATGTGGAATCTAAAAAAAAAAAGAAAAGAAAAGAAAAGAAAACAAACCAACAAACAAAGCAAAACAAGACTCATAGAAACAGAGATCAAACTGATGGTTGCCAGAGGGAAAGGGGTATAGAATGGGTGAAAGAAGTGAAGGTGAATATAGTCAATGATATTGTGATAAGTTTGCACAGTAGCAAGTGGTTACTAGACTTGGTGTGGTAATCACAGTGTAAGGTATATAAATGTGAAACCATTGTATTGCATATCTGAACCTAATATAATAACATTGTATACCAACTATATTTAACAAAAAGAACAGGATCTTGAATAAGTCCTGGAGAAATAATGTACAGCATAGTGACTATAGTTAAAAAATAAAAAAGAACAAAATTTTCTTATGGGCAATTTTCAGATGTTTACCTGTGTTATGTGTCTTTCAGTTTACACTCCCTTCTCCAAATTTCCATAAAGTCTGATATATATTTGACATAATGTACGCTATTTCTGTCTTAATTGTTTTATTACGAAAAACTTCAAGCATAGTTAAATAGAGAGAGGAAAGTATCACCCATTATGTGTGAGGCTTTTTAATTTGTGGGAATCACAGGAAAGAGGCTGAGTAAATATAAGATAAAAGGAAGCTCTGAGATTCAGGAAATCAATGAGACTGGAATGGCCATAGACATTAAGCTCCCTGAGAAGCTGGAGAAAAACATACATGGGCTTCAGAATTCCACAGGGCATGGGATGCAATATGAATCCAAGTGTACGTGTATCTCAAGAGTCTGGAAAGCCCTATCTGATATCTAAGTTGAATAACCAAACAAAAACATGTTTACGTTGGTGGATACCTCTACCCGGGACAAAAATTAATTCATTTATTGCTCTATTCTAGAAGCACTTGGGGATAAAAAGGGGAGTAAGACAGGGTCCTTGCCTTCACTCATATATAGACTGATTGGAGAGACAGTCACATATAAAGAGGAAGAGCAATGACAGAGATGAAGTGTCAGCTGTGAACAAAGAGTAGGGTCATTTCACCTGGGACACCCATGTTCAACCTCATGTATTCTGCAGGTCATATGGTGTTTCTCTTCTCAGCTGAGAGGTACCTAAAGCTAAATGGGTCTTCCAGGTAACATATGCTTTCATCTAGCTCTTCTTGTGTTCTATGTGCCACTCCAGTTTGGGAGATTGCTTGCTGTAAATCTGATGATGTTAGATTTGCTTTTGGATGGTCTATCACTATTACTGGCCATCCTGCTATCCCTAATCATTGAAGAGTATATTTG
The DNA here is from genome assembly GCA_039655065.1 of Glossophaga mutica. Lineage (NCBI taxonomy): Eukaryota > Metazoa > Chordata > Mammalia > Chiroptera > Phyllostomidae > Glossophaga > Glossophaga mutica. The sequence continues at coordinate 67,698,149 of CM077308.1, forward strand.
CTTTGGGGGACAAGTTGTGAGGACAGGGGGAATGGTATAGAAAAAAAGGGACTAAGAAAACAGTTCAGCAAATGGCTTACCTACTCTCCTGCAAAAGGTCAAATTCAATATCCCTGAGGATTATGATAGATTTGAGTGTGCATGTTTGAGTGTGAGGGTAGCTATGAGCCATACTGATGACAGTCTGTGAGAAATGCTGTGGTGTGTGTCTCAAAATAATCTTACTGGATATTATTGTACTTACCTTAAAAATATATTCCACTTTTAACTTCTTGTTTTTAAGCTTTAGGATATTCTCACTTTATATACAAAATACTACCATCTCTGGTAGTTGAAAAGTCAGCTAACTGATGCTTTTCAGTCTAAATATTACCATTGAAATATGTTTAAATTCTGTTACAAATAATATTCAACCAATGATTCTGTCTGGACTTTAAGACAATAAATAGAATCTGATATATGGGCTAGAATTTGTAATTCAGCCAATTCGACACATAGCTCATGTATATTTAAAAGTCAGAGACAAAGTTTTTTTTCGGGAATAAACTATCTAAACAGTTCATATCTCCAGATCTCTCACTGACACAAAGCAGGATGACCCTATGCAAAATGTTATATCTATTTTGGAGCTTTCTGCCTCTTTCCATGAACTCTTTTCCGTGCACTGTGCTGGCCTTAGAATTATTTTCTTCTCTGTTTCTTTGCTAATTGAAAATCTTTCTATCAAATTAAGTCATCCAGTCTTTGCCCTCTGCCAACACAGCGTGTCTGCAGGGAGAGAATGCCAGGGCACTCTGCTTATGCTCTGCTGGTTCTGACACTGTGCTTTAGGGGGCCCTCTACTCGAATCGTTGCTGCTTTTCCTACCCATTCCTTTCCTATGCCTTGTGCAGCTGAAACTGATTCTGATCACCATGGCTTCCTCACTGCAGAAGCGCCCTTTCTAGGCATACAGATAGAAAATGATGGAGAAAAAACTGGTAGGTTAATGAGTCTTTTTATGCCTTACTAATTGTACATCTTCACAATAACAGTTTTCAAGATGAGTGTCTACCCAAGAGAGTGAAGAAACACTGACCTTGTAGCCCATGACTTCGGATTCGTTGGCTAATGGTCTGACAGGTTCCCAGCCCAGCGAAAGCTGAGAGCCTTGCTGCTCCCACCTGAGGTTGCTAGGTGCTTGACTAGGGGCTGCAAAATAAAAAGGTAAAGAACTGACAAGGAGTCTTAAATACATTGTCTCACTTAAATCCTTGCATTTTAGTCTTGTGTGTTTAATAGTTGGCTGACACCATAGGCTTCCTTCCAGCTAAGGAAGGTTTTGCTCCGGGAGTGTCATTTTAATAGTTCCTCTCCTGAGCTTTTAAACCTCGATCCTTTTATCTCCCTTTCATGTCAAAATCGCTTAGCCTTGTTTCACAGGAAGATAACCTTTATCTCCTGTGAATGCAGAATTTTCTAAGCTAGTTTTGGAATTCAGATCTAAGCAATGAAGCACGACTATGAATCAAAACTCCCCTTCAACTCTGCTTATGTACTTCACATGGCTTTCAGAAATGTTAAAAGATGAAAGATGTTTCTCTTTAGTCTGAAACAAAGAAAAAGCCCAGGTCACTTACGGGATTTCTTGGTGGTTGCGCTCACTTCACTGCTAGGTGGCCCATATCCAGCTCCATTATAAGCCCTCACTGTGAAGTGATATAATGTATTTCCTTCTAATCCTGTCAGGATGACAGATGACTCATTTCCCCTAGTTTTGACTGTTTCTGCTGCATCTTCTTGTTCCATGTCTTTTCGGTAACTAACCTGTCAACAAATTATTGCATGACAGATTAATTTTAAAATTTCCCCTGTGCTTGTGATCATTTGAACTTTTAAAAAATGTTTCTCACACTCATCTGTGGGAAATGACTTCTGTATCATTCAATTAAGAGATCCTACTAAGGAGGCCAAAATCACAGTCTTAGTCACCGCACAATTGCATCTATGCTGAGCAATACTGAGCAAAGCGACAAAAGGTGCTACTTGCAGTTTGGTAGCATGAAGAACATTAAGGAAGAATCACTCAAAGAAATTGAAGAAGTGCTCTTCTCTCATAGGCCATCAGAACCATTTACCATTCAAAGTCATGGAACTTTGAATGAATTATTTGAGACAGAAGAATGAAGAATTTTCTCTTGGTCCTGGCATAAAGGTGAATCATATAATATGTATGGGTTTAATAGAGAAGAGGTGACAGAACCCTCATGATAGTGGACTAAATGTAGAAAAATCACCTTGTTACATGATGGGGGAGAGCTGTTGTCACAGCACAATTTGTGCATTGAGATGATCTTTTGTGGTTATGAACTCATGGGGCTGGTCTCATGCCAAACTTGATTCCTTTGACAGATTCAGTAATTGCTTCTGTGTACCTAAAGCTTAACTTTTTCAGACACTAAATCTTAACTATGCATAAGTACAAAGAGGAACAGTTTTTACTGTGGCTAAGATAATGGAAAAGTAGTTCTCTTTCCCAATTAATTGCTGTGGTGAAAAAAGTGTATCACTACATCCATTTCATCCTCCTTCAAGTGCTTGGTCTACTGTACAGGCTAGAAAGCGAAACACCACATTTTTATGTTCTCTTTCAGGTATGGTTGCTGCCATATAATGTGGGCAGTGAGGAGTTTATTTGAAACTTGAGCGATTCTGGAACATGCTTCGGACTGCCATTTCCTGTTGTGGCCAGAGGAAGTCAGTATAAGATCTTATCTCTCAGAAAAAATAATATTGCATCACCATGTTTTACTAAAGGCCTCTACTTGCCTAGATGCTGACTGAAGGCACAGGGAGTAACAAATGGGTAGAGAAGGAAGGAAGTCACAAATTGTAAGTGCAGCATTATGAAGGCAGTAATAGCCATATTTTCTTCCTTGTACTGTTTTGTATGTAAGCATTAAGTAACTCAGGCACCTTCCTTTCTTCTGATGTTTATATACAAAGAGCTATGTGTAGGTAACTTTCTAATATAGTTCATTAAAGAAGGAATAAACTTTTACCCTGAGATAGACAGACTGACTGGCAGAAGTTTCTTTGGGTCTCACTCTCAGGGAACTGGTGAGCACATTTTCATTTGTATGAGATATTTCCACTATGTTAGTATGGAAGATCACCATTGCTAATTGTTGCTTTTGGGGAGTTGTTGAACTGGGAAAAGCATGTATATGGATACTGAATAACCAAAAGGATATGGCACATTAGTGTTCAACATCCATTTTGTGTTCATTCTAGTGTGTCTTTTTGTACTAAAGAAGATGGAGAAACAAAAACTATATTTCCAAGAGTCCCTTGCGGTTAGGGATCTCATTATGCTTTAGGGTCAGCTGGTCAGATGCACATGCCTGAGATTTGAATGTAGAAGTGAGATAGAGGTTAAACGTCCACAGCTTCTGCTTTTCTGCAGGCAAGCATAGTAATGGAGTCATTATTTTTCCTTCTTTCCCCCTGCTGTGGCAGCATTAATGAATGACTTGCTATCTAACCATTAGCTTTATAGAAGTCAAGAAGCAGGGCACAGGACATCTATTTTGTTGGTGCAAATCACAGCAAGCATGGTGAGATTCTGGAACTGACAAAAATAGCAGAGGCTTCCAAATTATAGTAACTTCCTGAATGTGGTGCCATCCTGATCACAGTGGCTTCCAAAACATGGCAGCGGAGTGTGCTTCTGGGGTTGGTGGCTTCCTGCTTTCAGAGGACATCAACATCTTTCTTCCCTTATGGCTTGACCCTATAGTTTGACTTTCTTTAGTCATTCTTGAAAGATCACCCTTAAGTCTGTTAATTTAACTCAATAATTCTCTTAACCATTTAACATCTGTAATAAAGTCTTCTTAAAGTAATTGAAGCAGTTTAGCTCTCAGAACCCTGATATATCTACACACATCTCTGATTTATATATATATTAAAAGGTTGCTATGATAATTAAATTCCTACTTCACATCCCTGTCTCTACCCAGAGCTAACTGCCATACAGCTGAATGACTAAACTTCAGAAATTTGTTTGATTAACCTGAACTCCTCTAACACTGTATTTTATATGATATTGACCCCATTACTCCCAACTCTGAGAACTAACTTCTCTTGCTTGGCCTTTGAGCACATTTTTAACTGAAAAAATCTAAGTTATTTAAAAAATATAAAATAGACTGAGATGCCATTGGATGAATGAACACATATCTTTCCTTTCCAGTGATGCATCTGATTTCCAGTTGTCTGTTTCAATTTTCTTTTATGGGTTAATTATTTTAAATTAATTAAATGTATCTATTTGAAGGAATTGAATTTGATTAAATTCAGTAAATCACAGGTTTTGATACAAATACAAGTTTCAATACAAATTTCTGACTTCTAAATATTGAATGTTTGATATTCTGATTAATCACCAAAAAATTAAAAAGATAAAATATTTCTTAAGTAACTGATTGTGAGAGAAAAAAAAAACAAAACACCAATCCTAGCAGCACTAGCTAAAACCTAGAAGAAAATCTAAAAATATCCATGCGTGTATCCTTTCTAGCATGTAAATAAAGAGGCATTTAGGGAAGCCTTCAACTGAAAGTAGGATTAGGATTGTTGGATTCTACACATTTGTTTTTTTGTTGCCTCTCTGTGAGCTGAAGGACTCCATTTGGAAGTAGAATTCTCTATTCAAGGTGGCAGAGCAGGTAGCAGTTATAGTCATTTCCTCCCAGGACTGTATAAAAATTACAACTGAATTATAGAACAATCAACCTAGATAACCATCTGAAGACTAGCTAAACAGAAGTTCTATAACTAAGGATATGCAGAAGTCACACTGACACTGGTAGAGAGGGCAGAGAAGTGTAAAGGGCTGGACTCACAAACATGCAAGTGGTTGAGAATCCAGAGGGATATCTCAGATGCAGAGGTTGGCCCTGAGGAGCAAGGGGACTCAACCCCATGCCAGAATCCTCACCACATGTGCTAGGAAGAGGGGTCCACATAACATCTGGCTGTGAAAATCAGTGGGGTGAATCCACCAGGGTGAGTGAGGTAGGAGACTGCTAGAAACCCAGACATCCTCTTAAAGGGCCAGTGCACAAAATCTTGCTCACAGACACTCATCTTGCATTCTAGTGGAGGGATGGCAGCTCATAGGGAACTGGAGTCATACAGGGAGAGACTGAGTTGTGTGGCTTTGGAAAGACAGGTAGAGGGACAGTTGCCGATGTCCCTGTGTTGAGTTCCTGTCCCATGACATCTATGAACACTGTCTTTCTTGGGTTGAGCTCATCCCTCCATATGGCATTAGCCTGGGAAGCAGAACTAGGCCTACCCTGCCAACTCCCAGGGGCCCGTCCCACCAATTTGGTGCACATAGCTGTGGTATATGCTAGAGGCAGCAAGCCTAGGCCCATAGTGCAATTATTGTAAGGCTCTCAAGGAAATTTTCCAACTCTGGAGGTGTCAGAGACACATAGGGAGAGACTGAGTTGTGTGGCTTTGGGATTAGGGCATTTTTTCCTTTGCACACTTAATTGATATCACCATTCCTGTACAGAGCCCACCCCCCACACAACTAAATCTTAATATGTTTTAGCCTTATGAACTCTACTGACCTCATTCTGATGACTCCCTAAAACCCTATCCTACCACAAGGTACATAGGCACCAGGTGGGTGGTGGCTAGCTTTAGTGAACCCTGAGACTTTTGCTGACTGATGTTAGACCCAGCACTGACATGTTTGAATATGTATCAACCTGGTGAATATTCAACCCTACATGGTGACTCGCTAAGAACCTGTCTCACAAAACTAGCGTACCACTAGAGGCTCTTTCAGAGACTGAGCCTAACAGGAAGCTGGCAGGTGGAAGCAGATCTTGGGGTGCCTTGGGCTTTTTGCTGAACTGCCCAGGCTCAGTACTAATGGAAGCTGGCCTTGTTAGACAGCTAGGACCTTTCCATGTGCTCCCAAGCAGAGCAGAGGCAGCCAGCAACCATGGACCACTCTGTAGCTCCAAATAAGTAGCCCAGGGCAAGTCACAGGAAGCATCTGAAATTGACCTGCATCAATGCCCCTCCCAAGAGGCCCCAGAATGACACAACTAGTGGTGAACTTCAGACCACATCAGAGCACAACCTGATTAGCTCCACAAGTAGCCACCAAAAAGGAGACCTGGAAGGCACCATACACTGCTAGGGCAAATTTGGTCTGTGGGGTCAGCCTTTATACAGCAGCTCATACCCTGTGGTTAGGATCAATCTGATAGTCAGACAGCCTGTGGGTCAACCCTACACATGGATAGGCCACCAGAAATCAAGACTCCATTACAACAAAAGGGCTAACAAAACCCACACAAGGGACACTCGTGGAACACCTTGTTCAGGTGATCAGAAAGGCTCTACCAGATACCTACTATGTAAGCCCACACTACCAAGACTGGAAGACTTAGCAGATGTACCTGATAAGCAGAAAAAAGTACAGAGAGGCATCCACTATGGGGGGACAAAGAAATGTGCCTGAATGAAATAATAGAAAAAATCCAGAGTAAAAGAACTAAATGAAATGGAGGCAAACACTCTACCATACACACAGTTCAAAGCAATACTTACAAGGATTTTCAAGTAACTTAAGAAGAGAGTGGATGAACTTAGAACTTCAACACTTCAACAAACAGATAGTAGATATAAAAATGATGTGAAAACCATGAAAATGAAGAATATAATATCTGAAATAAATAATACACTAGAAGAAATCAATAGTAGATTAAATAAAGCAGAGGGTAACATCAGCAGTTTGGAAGACATGGTAGCTGAAAACACCCAAGCAGAGCAGCAGAAGGAAAAAAGAATTTTAAAAAATGAGGATAATTTAAGGAACCTCTGCAACAACATGATACCTAACAACATCTGCAGTATAGGGATACCAGCCTGAGAAGAGAGAGAGCAAGGGATTGAGAACCTATTTGAAGAAATAATCACTGGAATTTCCTAACCTGGAGAAGAAAAAAGATGCACAAATCCAGGAAGTGCAGAGAGTCCCAAAGAAGATGAACCCAAAAAGGCCCACACCAAAACATATCATAATTAAAATGACAAAAGTAAAAGACAAAGAGAATCTTAAAAGCAGTAAGAGAAAGAGAGTTAGTTACTTACAAGAGAGCTCCCATAAGCCTATCACATGATTTGTCAACAGAAACATTTCAGGCCAGAAAGAATTGGCATGAAATACTCAGTGATGAAAAGCAAGGACCTGAAATCAAGACTACTCTACTCTGCAAGGCTATCAATTAAAATGAAGGAGAAATAAAGAACTTTCAGACAAGCAAAGCTAAAGGAGTTCATCACTACCAAACCAGTATTACAAGAAATATTAAAAGGACATATTTAAAAAAAAAGAAAGACAAAATCATAAATATGAAAAATAAAATAATGATAAATATGTACCTATTAATAATCATTGCAAATGTAAATGAAATAAACACTCCTATCAAAAGTCATAAGGTAGCTAAATAGATAAGAAAACAAAACCCATATATATGCTGTCTACAACAGACTCACTTCAGATTGAAAGACACACACAGAGACTGAAATTAAAGGGATGGAAAAGATACTTCATGCAAATGGAAACAAAAAAAATAGATGGAGTAGCAAGTCTTATATCAGACAAAATAGACTTTAAAACAATGGCTATCATAAGAGACAAAGAAGGATACTATATAATGATAAAGGGGAAAATCCAACAAGGAGTAAAACCCATGTAAATATTTATGCCCCCAAAACAGAAGCCCCTAAATATATAAAGCAAATCATGATGGACATAATGGAAGAGATATACAGTAACATAGTCATAAAAGGAAATTTTAATACTCCATTTGTATCACTGGATTGATCTTTCAGACAGAAAATCAATAAAGAAATGGGAGTCTTAAATCACATATTTATTAATTGAAAGATTTAATTGGTGTTTTCTGAGCTTTTCACCCCTAAAACATCAAAATATACATTCTTTTCAAGTACATATGAAATATTTTCCAGAAGAGACCACGTGTTAGGTCTCTCAACAAGTCTCATTAAATTTAAGAAGATTGAAGCATATCAAGCATCTTCTGAAACCACAATGGTATGAAACTCAAAATCAATTACAAGAAAAAAGCCCCTGAAAAACACACAAATATATGAAGGCTAAATATCATACTGCTAAACAATGAATGGGTTAGCAATGAGATCAAAGAAGAAATACAAAATATTGCTTTGAAACAAATGAAATGTGTCCCAGCATCTATGGGACACAACGAAAACAATCCCAAGAGGGAAACTCATAGCAATGTAGGCCTATGTCAAGATAAAAAGAAAAAAAATCTCAAATAAACAATCTAATCTTTTACCTAAATAAACAATAGGAAGAAAAACAAAGCCCAAAGTGAGTAAGAGGAAGGGAATACTAAAGATCAGAATGAAAATAAATGAAATAGCATCTATAAAATCAATATAAAAGATCAATGAAACGAAAGCTGATTCTTTGAAAACATGATGAAGATGAATAAACCTTTAGCCAGAATCATTATGAAAAAAGAGGGAGAACCCAAATAAATAAAATGAGAAATAAAAGGGAAGTGGCAATTGATACCACAGAAATACAAGGAATTGTAAGAAAATACTATGAACAATTATGTTCCAACAAATTGGACCACCTGGAAAAATGGATAAATTTCTAGAAACATATAATCTTCCCAGACTTCCCATATAATCAAGAAAAAAACTGGAAATCTGATTACAGCAATTACAACCAACAAGATCAAAGCAGTAATAATAATAATAATAAAACTAACTCCCCCCAAATGTAAGTCCTGGACAAACACAAAGCTTCACAGGTGAATTTTACCACAAATTCAAAGAACTAACACCTATCTCAAACTATTCTAATCATTTCAAAAGGAGAGAAGTCTCCTAAACTTATTTAATAAGGCCAGCATTACCCTGATTCCAAAACCAGATAAAGATAAAACAAAAAAGAAAATTATAGGTCAATATTCCATGATGAACATAGATGCAAAAATCCTCAACAAAATATTGATAAACTGAATTCAGCAATACATTGAAAAGATCATATACCATGAGCAAGTGGAGTTTGTTTCTGAGATGCAAGGTTGGTTAATGGCCACAAATCAATTAACATGATATAATACATAAACAAAATGAATAATAAAAATCATATGATCATATCAATAGATGCATAGAAGAACTTCACAAAATTTAGGACCCATTTATGATAAAAACCCTCAACAAAGTGAGAATGGATGGAACATACCTCAACATAATAATACCATATATGACAAACATACAGATGACATCATGATCAACAGGGAAAAACTGAAAGTGTTTCCTTTAATATTAGGAACAAGACAGGGATGTCTACTTTCACCACTCTTATTCAACATAGTACTGGAAGTCCCAGCCATAGCAATTATACAGGAAAAATAAAAGGCATCCAAATTGGAAGGCCAAAGATAAAACTGTCATTATTTGCAGATAATATGGTACTATTTAGAGAGAATCCAGAGATTTCACCAAAGACATACTAGAACTGATAAAAGAATTCAGCAAAGCTTCAGGATAAAAAAAAATATTCAGAAACCAGTTGCATTTTTATGCACAAATAATGAACTATCAGAAAGAGAAACTACAATAAGAATCCTATTTACAATGGCATGTAAAAACTAAAATACCTAGTAGTGAATTTAACCAAGGAGATAAAAGACCTGTACTCAGAAAACTGTAAGACATTGAAGAAAAACACTCGAAGAAAACACAAATAAATGAAAGCATACACTGTTCTCATGGATAGGAAGAATTAACATAATTAAAATATCCATACTATCCAACAACATCTATAGATTGAACACAATTTCTATCAAAATCCCAATGGTATTTTTCACAAAACTAGAACAAATAACCCCCAAAATTTATATGGAGCAACAAAAGGCCCTTAATGGTCAGTCCAATCTTGAGAAAGAACAAAGTTAGAGGTGTCATATTACCTGATATGAAAGTATACTTCAAGGCTATATAGAACGCCAAGCAATGTGGTACTGGCATAAAAATTGGCGTACAGTTCAGTGGAATAGAATAGAGACCAGAACTAACCCCATTTCTATACGGTCTATTCATATATGACAAAGGCATTAAGAATATAAAATGGGGTAAATACAGTCACTTAATAGCTGCTGTCGGGAAAACTGGAGAGATACAAGAGATAAATGCAAAAGCAAAACTAGACCAACCTCTTACATAATATACAAGAATATATTCAAAGTAGATTAAAAATATTAACTATAAGATTTGAAACCCTAAAACTCTTACAAGCAAAGATAGGCAGTAAATTTTTACATTTTACATTTCTCTTGGCAATATTTTTTTCTGATATTTTTCCTTGTATAAGGGAAAACAAAAAAACAATTAAACAAATGGGACATCAAACTAAAAATTTTTTCCACAGCAAAGGAGACCATCAACAAAATGAAAAGACAACCTACTGAATAAGAGAACATAGTCAGCAATGATATACATGATAAGGGGTTGATATAAAAAGATTTATAAAGAACTCAGACAACTCAACATCCAAAAGCAAATAATCCAATTAAAAAGTGGCAGAGGTCCTGAACTTCTCCAAAGAGGACATACAGCTGGCCCACAGACATGAAAAGATGCTCAATGATGCAAATCATCAGGTAGATGCAAATTAAAACCACATGAGATATGACTTCACAATTGATGGGATGGCTATAACTGATAAATCAACAAGTGCTGGCAAGCATGTTGAGAAAAGGGAACCTTCAAGCACTGTTGGTGGAAATGCAGATTAGTGCAGCCACTGTGGAAACAGTATGGAGGTTCTACAAAAAAAAATTAAAAAAATGGAATTGCTTTATGACCCAGTGATTTCACTTCTGGGTATATATCCAAAGAAACCCAAAATACTTATTTAAAAGAGTATATTCATTTCTTTGTTCTTTGCAGTGTTATTTACAATAGCCAAGCCATGGAAGCAATCCAAGTGTTCATCAACAGACAAATGGAGAAAAAAGTGGTGGTACATATGTAAAAAACAATATTACTTGGTCATAAAAATGAATGAAATCATACCATTTACAACAACATGAATAGACTTACAGGGCATTGTGCTAAATAAAATAAATCGCAGGAAAAATACCATGTCATTTCATTTATATGTACAATCTAAAAAACAAAATAAACTGATAAAATTTAAAAAAAGACATAGATATAGGGAACAGACTGATGGTCGTTAGAGTGGGGGGTGTTTCGAAAGAAGGGTAAGAAAGGTGAAGGTACTGAGAAACACAAATTGGTGGTTACAAAATAGTCATGGGGATGTAAAGTACAGCACAGGGAATGGGGTCAATAATAGTGTAATAACTATGCGTGGTGCCAGGCGGGTACTAGAAGTATCAGGGGATCATTTTGTGAAGTATATGATTGTCTAACCACTATCCTGTGCACCTGAAACTAGTACACCACAATATTTAATGTAAACTGTAATTGAAAAAATAAAACTTAATAAAAAGAAGTTACTTTCACAATGAAATGATAATTACTTGCTATTTTTATTTTATTTTATTTTATTTTATTTTATTTTATTTTATTTTACTTTGATGGAGGATTAAAACTCCATACATACAGACTTCATACAGAAAAAAATACATATTTGGAATTTAACATAATGCTTCTTCAGTGATTCTTAAATTGGTATTGAGGTAATACCAATTCATAAGTCATGCATACCTTCTAAAGTTCAAATTCTTCATTTAAATTTTTCCCCATTATTCAGTTTCTATCCTAACCCATAAACTTTGAACTCTATTTGAGATTGCTTTAATTGAGGTTAAAAACATTTAAAAAAATGCAAGTATCTAAAACTAGAAGTGTAGATACTATCTTACACCCTCACACAATTGTTTTTGTGTATATCCCTTCTTATATTTTGATTATATACGTTTAATATAATGTGCCTGTAATTTTATTCTATAACATTATAGTTATATTCAGTACATAAATATTTTCTCTTTTTAAAAACAATATTGTATTATATGCCTTGTGTGCTATGTATTATTTAACCATTGTTTTACTGTAAAACATTTGGGTAGCTTCTAACTTTTGCTCTTTTAATTAAAATGTTGACATAATTATCTTCATGTATATCATTTCCCACATATTGGATTAATTCCCCTATATAGAATCCCGGACAGGAAATTATGGAATCTACAATTATAAATTTTTATACCTTTTGATACAAAAACGCCACAGTGGTTTTCAAATAGTTGGTACTGCTTGCATCTTTAATACCCTACAAAAGTGTATGAGTCTAAGAGTTATCCCATACTATTTTAAGCTCTAGGCAGATCATGGATTTAGAGCCAAAAAGTCTATATTTTAATCTTAGTTTTCACAACTATAAGCTGTATATACAATGGAACAAGTTACTTAATCATTGAGTCGTTATATCCTTGTTTATAAAACAAGTAAAATGCTACATACCTAAGTTTTATAAATATTTTTAGACAACTCCCCTATTGTTCCTCAACTACTTGAACTATTCTATTTCTAGATGTTTCAATATTTCCAATTTTGTCATTTAGTCTAATACTTTCCTTTTTTGCTGCCCTTCATGGTATTTTTATTTCTGATTTTGTCTTTTAAAATTATTTTTATTTAAACTATAATGATATAATGATATGTAATATTATTAGTGGCAGGCAGGAAGTATGACTTCTGAGTCAGTCAACACACCAAAGAGTGGAGATTTGGACCTACATCTTCAGGATGGCTCTTCTTAGCAGTTATCCCATTTTTCCAAAGTTGATTCTCAATAATAATAACTATGCAGATAGTATATTTAGTTATCTGGTACGATGATTCTAAGGTATTCATGTCTCTCACAATCCAGTTCCCTTACCTGAAGTTACAGGATCTGAAACCCGTGACTGACTGCTGCAACATGCAGCTGATGGTTTCTGGACGAGTTGTGAACTTTCCCCTAATTCTGTCTTCATTTAGCAGGGGAAGTTCACAACTTCAGTTGTATGATTAAATGAAGACGGAGAAGCAGGGGAAATTCCAAATATGTAGAATTCTTTCTAATATTTTATCTTCTATCCATTTTTTGTTAGCTGTTATATTTAAAAAATACAACTAATAGCTTTTGTATTTACTTATTTCTATATTCGCTCATCAATATTGTACTCCTTGAATTTAAGAACACAGTTCTATTTTCTGCTGTTATTTATGTTGCAAAAAAGAAGTCTGACTTTTGTACCATTGAAAATTCTTAAAAAATATTAATTAAATTACTCATTAAAATTTTTAAAAAATATGCATTATTTGCTAAGCCATATGCCTGCAGGCAATTGGAGATTAATGATGAGTCAAAGAAGACATAGTACAGGCAGGACTTGGTGGCATTTTGGGGCAGTGACACAATTCTGTGCAATATACTACCATGATGGTTACATGTCATTATATATTTGTCAAAACTCCTGGAATGTACACCACCAAAAGTGAGCCCTTATTTAAACTCTGGACTTTGTTCAGTTGAGGTTCATTGACTGTAACAAATGTACCACTCTGGCGGGCTATGTAGATAGTGGGGGAGATTGCATGCGGGTTGGGGGTACGGGGGAACTCTCTCTAGCTTTTGCTTACTTTTTCTGTGTACCTAAAACTGCTGTTAAAAAGTTTATTAATTGAAAAACATAATAGCCAAAATAGCCACTGAACGAAAAACTGCACAAATGTGAAACTGAGGTTCTGACAAACTACCTATTGCTAGATATCTACAGTGTAGGATGGGACTCAGTGCAGAGAGGCTGGTCACGGACAGCTTCGCTAAGACAGAAACATTGAACTTTGACGGAGAGAGGAGTAGGAGCCAAGCGGGCAAAGTGGGGAGGGAAAGGCAGAGGAGCAGTGTGTGCAGTCTGAGGGTAGAACAGCGCGCACGTTGGGCCTGAGGAAGGTCCGGTTAGCCTGGCGTGGAGGTTGAGGGTGAGTGTGCCTCAGTTTGAAACGAGACCAAGAAGAGAGCCAGATCTTTTGGTGGGAATATACATGGAACACGGTCAAGTTTGTGTTTTGAAAAAAATCACTCAGCAGTCAAAAGTTTGTTTTAAAAGTATATAAGTCTAATCACTGCTTTGCTAAAAAGCCTCCATATTGCACTTAAAATCAATTCTCAACATTTCAGCATGGCTAACAAGGCCCAACCTGAGATGGTTTCTGTGCACTCCTCCTGTCTCATTTTTTATCCTACCGCACTTGATTCACCACCTTCCAGCAAAACAGGCCTCAAACTCATTCAGACCCGCAATTCGGAGCCTTTGAATTTCTGATACCCCCCGCCTAGGAGCTTGTTTTCTTCAAATGGCTATTTCCTTTTTAGCCAAGTTTTGGCTTCACCAAGAAGCTTCACTTGGCCATTTCTCTAAGAAACCATCCCTCCCTTAGTCACTCTTTTTACATTATTCTGAGTTTTATTGTTATTATTACTTGTAATTATCACTAAATGAAAGCACCCTAATTTATCTGTTTAATTGTTTATGTTGGCACCTAGAGGCACTCTATAATTTGTTTTAGTGAATAAGTGGTTGCAATACGGAGAAGAGATGGGAAAGGGACTGGAGCGAAGGCGAAGAGCAGCTGGGAGGCAAGGCCGCAGTCTGTGTAAGAAGGCTGAGCCGGGCTGATAGTGGTGGATGCGCAGGCAGGCGTGGAGCCAAGTGTTAACAAAACACAGTCCGCAGACTTTGGTGATAGATTAGTTGTGGGCGCGACAAAGAAGGACTTGCTAGAATTTTAATATTTTCTGAAACTCTGGGATTTCTCTACTTTAAAGGCAAGGATTTGTGTTGCCACCTTCACTTGCTGGATTTTTGTTTTTTACTTTAAATTGTTGTTGTTGTTATTGCTTTTGCTCCAGATATTCTGTTGTCTTGGCAGGTATCTACTGTTTATGGGTCAAAAAAATTTTTTTGTCTTTCATGTCTGCCATCTTCTTTCTCACCTTAAAATAAAACTTCCTTATTCATTTACTTTGCATTCTCAGATTGCTTCCCAAGTTTGTGCTCAGAAGCTCTGGTTTAAATATTTAGTAGTATAAAATTTGCATTTCATTGCTTCTAATGAATATTTTATTTTAGTTACTTTGGTTTTGATTTTATTGCATTCTCTTCATATCTTAGATCGCTCTTTAAATATAGAAGAAATAGTCTCCCTTTTTCTTATTGATATTTAGAATCATATGTTTAAAATTTTTCTTTTGATTTACAAGAAAATTATACGAGAAGATATTCATATTGAGCCTTTTCATTTGTATCCTTCCTTTAAAGAGTTTTCTTCTGTTTAATTATTCTTGGATTTTTAAGTGTTCTAAGAAAGACTGAAGGTTTACCTGAATGGTGAGACACCCATCGCTGGACTATTTCCTAGACCAGAGGCCTATGCTGTGCAGGTAGACACCAGGTTGTCAGTGCAAGCCTCTATTCGTGTTCTCTACGCAACACAAAGAAATCTATCCGTGCCTGAGATGAGAGACAAAGACTCACGGGTGACTTCAGTTTGTTTCATTGAAGAAAAAGATAAAGGACAAGGAGGCCAGAGGCTATTTCATTGTTTGCTTAAAACTAGAAGATGGGATTTTGAGGCTGAGGCATTGCATAAAGACGAAAGAAAAACCTAGAAGATATTACTAATAAATTTGTTTCATGCCCCTCATTGTGATTGCAATAAGGATTCTGTGTTTTCTCATGGTTTCATGGTTATTTTAAGGGAAATTAAGAAAAACTTGTTTATGTGCTTCCATTCAACTCGCTGGCATTCCTAAATTCATAAGTTGCAACTAGTATAAACTGAGGGCTTGAAGCAGACATTTCATTACTAGCCTACTTTCTCTAGTAATTCCTCACCTTCATATAAAGTATGAATCACTATGACCTTTTCTCTAATAATGCCTAAATTGCCTTTTACATTACTCTTTTCTCACATACATCGAAGTTCAGCTGTGCAGTTCTACTGAGAGTTTCAAAATCCTAAGTATAGGGAGTGTGCTTCCCATGGAAGATAAATATATTTTGGTCAGGAAAGTCTCTGCTAGCCTCAATTAAGTTAATCTCCAGTTTCCTAATCTCCTGAGTTTAATACTAGGTATAGTTATTAAATTGGCTATTCACAATCAATATTCTGAGATATACTGGCAGTTAGTATTATTAGATTGCATGTGTATTAGTCATTTTGTGCCCAGAGGTAATTTTACTATAGAGGATTAAATGTAATGAGTCAAATAAGATAAATAAACAATGCTTAGTTAAACTTTTGAATATTTATGAGACAGTTCAAAAGTGATTAAAGGATATGAGGTGAGAAAGTTAAAATGCAGCAGGAACATAATAATGAATATAATTTACTGGATGAGTTTGTATTTGTTTTTCCTAGAAGCTGTCATTACTATCTAAATAAAATATACTAAAGAAGATTGGCTATAAATATAATTGAATTTATTCTTAATACATGTAGTTCAATGTAGGTCTTTTTTACAAATGTTAGTTCTCTTCCCTTCTTCACCTCTTTACTCAAATTATCTAAAATGTAGCATATTAATAGATAAAATTCTTGGACTATTTTGTTCTAACAAAGATACTTAAATGTGTTTTGCAAGATGAGCTGTAAATGTAATAGTCTCTTAATACATACTAATCAAATAAAAGAATAAAATTTTGATATGAAAGTTAACACTTTTTAGTAGAAGGACATTAATCTTTAAAAAGTCGTTATGTACTTAACCACATGACATGGTTTACACGTTGTAGGAATGGAGTTTTGAAGATGTATAGTTTTCATTTACAGCACATATTAGAAAAGACAAAAGGCCAAAAATCAGTAATATATCCATCTTAAGGAATTTGAAAATAAACAGTACATTTTAAACCCAAATAAACTAGAAAAATGTATCTAATAAAAAGTAAGGGCAATATTTAATAAATTGAAAAAATAATGGAATAAAGGAAAAGAATAGAGCCAAAATTAATTCTTTGAAAGACCAAAAAAATGTACATCTCCTTGATCAAGAGTGATTAAAAACAGAGAGGGAATGGAGAGGGAGAAGGAAAGAAAATACAGGTTATTCACAGAAAGAAAACGATACCACAGATCTTAGACAAAGTAAAATGACGGTGATAGAAATGGTGGCTGGGTAAAGCGGTCATGCAAATCCTGCCCGAGGTGAGAATTAAAAAACCTTGGAAAGCATCCAAAAACAGACAGAAGCTGGAGGAGAATTTACTCTTGACAAGCTGAAACAGTAACAAGGAAGTTTGTGGCTGTTTTGTTTGAGAACCCATGACTACGGTGCCAGAAGCCTGCAGCCTTGTCAGCAGAAATAGCAAAGGTTGGAGTTTAATGTGTAAGAAGGAGCAGGTGGAAACCTCAGAGAGAAATTCAAAAAGTAACAGAACTGTAAAAAGGGGTAAGACCCCAAATCCTAGTACGAACTTTGTTCACATTTTTGGGTGAATGATAAAGCATGCTTGCCCAGGGAAACTCACTAGGACCAGGTAAAAATGTAGGCAGTGACCAAGAGAAATCTGTCCTTAAAAGAGCTGCATTAAGTGGAATTTTTGAGTTTGCTGCTTTTTAAATTCAATGCATACTTCAACATACATCTTCTCAGGAAGCAGAAAAATGGCAATGCAATGAGATGCAGAGCAAGAGTTCCCTGAAAACAGAACAGCCCCCACAATTCTTGACTGGGGAAGGGTGAAAGGGATGATACAGAGTTTAAGATGCATTGTTTAACAATGGCAAGTTAATAACCGTGTCTTCCTGAAGGGAAGAGGGCTGCTGCCCAGGGTGAACTGTGCACATGACTGTGAGAACTCTCAGGGAATCCTGACAAAGCGGAGGTGGGGGAGGGGAGAGTTTATATAGTACCTGTGCAAAAGGAGGTGTGCCGATGCCCACCCCAGATGTCCATGCATGGATGGGAACTTTGGCGCTGACTAAAAATGGAAGCCAAATGAAGGTAAAATACGCGGGGGAACTGGCAGACACTAACACATTATAGGAGGGGCCAGATATGAGATCACGCAGGAAGTTCTGGTCTGAGCATTTAAACGAGGGCAGGCTGAACGAGAAGTCTGCCAAAAGGTCTGGAGTAAAAGAAGGGAGAGAGCTGTGCTGTCTGGAATAAGAGAGAGGAGATCTAAAAGCCAGAAGTCTAGTGAGTCGCCAGAGCTGGTAGTGTGGTGGGAGACCTGCCCACCCACCCAGATTCGAATCTGCCTGGAGAAGGTAGCCGCAGAGCTGATGGAGCTGCAGGGGACCTGCCTACCAACCCAGGTTTGTGAGAGATGCTTGGAGCTGGACCGTGACCAGGAAGGCTGATCTGCAGACTTCTGCTTTTCTGAAATATGGAATCTCTGACTGACATGTTCTGAAACTGGCCTGGTTCGGCAAAGGGAGGTGGGACTATGTGTTTTGGGGTACTTTTAAAGGGTGTGGGACTTAATGGCAGAAATCTCCCATTGTTCTAAATCTGTATAACCTTTAATAAATGACCTCTTTTCTTTTTCACCGAACTCTGGCATTGGGAGTCATGCTTCTTGGTGCTGGTCAATCGAACCCCACAGCTGTTCCAGAACAGCGTTGGCAGGGTTCTGTAACAGCCGTCTTGTAAAGCACATAGTTTAGAGATTTATTACGAAATATGTTGGATGAAATAATGTACTGGCTGAGACTGTATCAAAAATACAGGAAGATTAAGTAGAGTTATGTACAAAACAGATTATTAGTATACTTTTCTGTATATATCACATATTTAAGTATTTCATAATACAAAGTTAAAAAACAAAATATAAATTAAGAACAAAGAGTACAGTTACAAAAAATAAAAAAGAGAGATAAGTCAAAGATCGGCAACATCTGTGTTGACAAAGATCAAAGAATACTTAAAAAAGCAGAGGTCTATGCAAGATCATGGATTAGAAGATTTAATATTTCAAGTGGAAATTTTCCCTAAATTATTCTATATTCAAGTCTATTCATAATAGACCCAAACTGGAAACAACCCTCCTGTCTCTCTTTGGTAGAATGACAAATAAATTGTGGGATATTCAGATAATGCTGTATAGGAGATAGCATATAACAGTATGACTGAATCTTAGCAATATAATATTGCATGAAAATATGCCATAAAAAGCCCTGCATGGTTCCTAAAACTAACAAAACTAATCTGAAGTCAAGATACCTTTTGGGCGGAGGTAAGAATAGAGATAGTGACTATAGGAGACCCCAGGTAGGTCTCTAGCTTTTAGTGGTGTTTTGTTTCATGACCTGAATTGCAGTTATGTAGGTTTGCTTACTTTGTAGTAATTCGTGGAGCTGTAGATTTATGATTTGTGTACATGTGGACTTAAAAACATCTTGGACATTTGAAAATAAGGTCTCAGTCTTTTAGTAATAAGCGATTAGTCAATTAGTAATTGGCATTTTTATAAAGTATGACTTTTGCAAAGCTTCCTTTTTCTTTTTTGAATTTAAACACTTGATAACATTTCTCTATTTCTTAGTATAATAAACAGGACCATGTCTATATCTATCTGTTCAATACTCATTGCATTAGTCTCTCTATGATAGAAGCACAATGTCAGTTGCTTCATATATAAACCCAGCCTTCAAAAGGAAAAAGATTTTATTGTAATTAGGTAATTCTCAAATGGGTGAGTCTAACATAATGTTAACAAAATGTTCCAAGTATTTATAAAATTAAATGAGTTGTTGTCTAAATTTGTGCTTTCATTTTTGCTCTGTGTGTAAAAGTGACATTCTGTAATAGAGAGTGAGCCTGTGGAGGGACGCGGGATGAGCTCAGCATAACTGAATTCAAGAATGAGAAAATCCCTGCATACAGCTGGTACAGTACATTCACATTTGTGTCGGGAGTAAAAAAAATGGAGCTTCCAGTCAAGATGGAGGTGTAGGTAGACACTCCTTGTCTCATCACACCAGGAACACAAATAACTTAAAAACAAAAAACACCCAGAACTGCCAGAAAATCACCCCAAAACACCCAGAACTGTATGGAAGTCTGACAACTAAGGATTTAAAGAAGCCATATTCATCCAGATGAGTAGGAGGGGCAGCGATGGGAAATCAGGGCGGAGAGGACTGGGTGTGGAGGCAGTGAGCCAGGGGAGGAGAGGTGGAAAAGTGCCAGGGAGGTGGTGGCCAGTGGATTGGGCAGCCTCATATTCCTGTGTGCTAGATAAAAATCAGGGGGCGCATTTTGAGCGAGGCAGACCAGCCCCAGGCAAGACTGTGCAGCCCAGAGCTCTAGTGCTGGGAAAATTAAGCTGCATAACTTTTGGCTTTAAGCCCAGTGAGATACTGGGGCAGTGGAAGAAACTGCCAGTACAAATGCAAACCCACCCACCCTGGGAACCACAACCAGGACAGCAGCTGGAGGGGTGCCAGTCACATACGGGAAGTGGGTGAAGTGACTGGAAATGGAGCCAGGGCCAGGCAAGCCCCTAGAAGTCAGCCAGCAGTGGCATTGCCCCCTCTTGGACCCCTACCCCACACATAGAGCAATGTTGTGCTGCCCTGGTGAATACCCAAGGCTCCGTCACCCCACATGATTTAATAGGTGCGCTAAAATGGAATCAAAGTGGCTCTGCCTAGTACTCAGACACACGGAGGCTGCCAAATTGAGGAGACAAAGAAATATGGCCCAAACGAAGAACCCCAGAAAAAGAACTAAGCGATGTAGAGATAGCCAACCTATCAGATGCAGAGTTCAAAACACTGGTAGTCAGAGTGCTCAGAGATCTCACTGAATACAGCAAAAGCATAAAGGAAGAAATGAAGGCTCTATTTAAGGGAAATAAAGAAAAATCCACAGAAAACCAACAGTAAAAGGAAGAAGCTGAGATTCAGACCAATGGTTTAGAACATAAGGAAGAAATAAACCCTGAACCACAACAAAAGGAAGAAACAAAAATCTAGAAAAATGAGGATAGTTTAAAGGAGACCCTGGCACATCTCCAAAAGGGCCAACGTTTGAATCATAGGGCTGCCAGAAGGAGAAGAGGAAGAGCAAGAAATTGAAAGCTTGTTTGAAAAAATAATGAAAGAAAACTTTCCTAATTTGGCAAAGGAAATAGACATACAAGTCCAGGAAGTACAGAGAACCAAACAAGATGGACCCAAAGAGGTCCACACCAAGACACATAATAATTCAAGTGCAGAAAGTTAAAGATAAAGAGAGAGTCTTAAAAGCAGCAAGAGAAAGGCAGAGAGTTCCCTACAAGGGAGTCCCCATAAGACCATCAGCTGATTTCTCAAAGGAAACTTTTCAGGCAAGAAGGGAATGGAAAGAATTTTTCAGAGTGACAAAAAACAAGGACCTACAACCAAGATTACTGGCAAACGTAATCTTGCCAGTAGTGGATTTTGTCTATCTAGCAAAGCTATCATTTAGAATGGAAGGGCAGATAAAGTGCTTTCCAGACAAGGTAAAACTAAAGGAGTTCATCCTCACCAAGCCCTTATTATATGAATGTTAGAGGGTCTTATTTAAGAAAAAGAAGAAGACCAAAACTATGAACAATAAAATAACAGCAAACTCACAAACATCAACAACTGAATCTAAAAAACAAAAGCAAACTAAGCAAACAACTAGAACAGGAATGGAATCATAAATGTGGAGATCAGTTGGAGGGTTATTAGCTGGAGGGAAAGTGGGGAGAATGGGGAAGAGGTATAGGGATTTAGTAGCATAATTTTTAGGCACAAAATAGACAGGGGAAGTTAAGAACAGTGTAGGAGAAGTCAAAGAACTTAGATGCATAACCCATGGACATAAACTAAGGGCAGGGGGAATCGCTGGAGGGAAAGGAAGAACTAGGCAGAGAGGGGCAAAGGGGGAAAAGTTGGGTCAACTGTAATAACATAATCAATCAAATACACTTTAAAACAATGTCGATCACAAACACAAGGTGTTAAGATTCTGCTTTCCTAGCAGATGCAGTTGTTGGTGCAGAGCCATAGGAGGCAGCAAGAAGATAGATACCATGAAAACATGGCAGGAAAGATAAGTATAGGTAGGATTGTTAGATTGGAGGAAAAGAGAATAAAAAAATGGAAAATGCTTCTGAATATAAGAGATATACCTTTTTGGTTCTTTATGTGGATAAAACAATATATTCAGGCAAATATTCTAAGGTTTTTGAAAAAAAAACTGTTCATCTAAAATTTTAACAAGAAAACATCTGAGAAGTGGTTTGGGTTAGAACATTTCCTCAATGAAGCAATGTATCTAGAAGCAAATGAGAGAAACACATTGAACTGAACAATTAATTGCTTTCTAAAAGAACTCTACAGAGTTGCCTTTCAATAACACAGGGGAAGAAACAAATTAAAAACCTGAAATGTTACTTCTTCAATTTCCTGCTAATATTTGAAACACATAAATAGGTTGTTAGCCTCCCAATCTATGAAAATACCCCAAGAAGGAAATTTAATAAGAGAGACATGAAAGTTATTTGATTTAAATCAGAGTCCACAGAATTTCAGAAAGGAAAAGTAAAATTGAAATCTTATTTTGTTCTTACTGTTTATTTTTTATATTCTTATTTTTATATAGTCACAATAACTATAAGTCATAATAAGTTTGACTAAAGATTCTCTTTAGTCAAAGCTAAAGAGAATCTGTAAAACAGGGTCCACCCACACAGCACATGGAAAATAAATAGCCTTTGCTTTACCATCTTGGTGACTGGCTCCATTTCAGCTTTTTTTCCTCCTTCAATTTCTATCTGAAACTTCATTTTCTCTCTCTCTCTCTCTCTCTCTCACACACACACACACACACACACACACACCCCTTCCAACTCCCTGATATACACATTAAGTGCAATCAGCTTAGTCTGAGTTAATGTCAGCCATCAGTGTGGTCCACTTGTTTTTGTCTCCTGCTCTGATGATTAGAGTAGAATCTGAAAAAAAAAAAAACTCAGAAACAAAAAAAAAACCCCAAAAGAACCCACCTCTCATCTCCCTTTGAAATATCTCCTCTACAACTTATTTTATAGAGCAAAAAACACTTGGTGTCTTTTTAGTGCAATCAGTAAATGGAAATGGCTTTAGTGACATGTCTGAAATGAACTTCTGAGTTGCATACCTTCTGAAAGGTCTAAAATAAACACACGCAAGTCTTGAACATAGCCCAAGAAAAGGAGATGCTAGGTGTGCCTTTTAGTGAGAATTACATAATAGTACAAGTTGTTTTGTCTTATGTTCCTCTTAATAATAAACACAAAAAATTGGAATTGAAACGAGGACACTGTGCACTTCTCTTCCACTACAAAAACACACTGTTGCTTATTGTTGAAATTTTTTTAGCTATTAAACGTAGAATGTTGATAATACTGTTACAAAAGGCCATTGAAATATACAAGCGTCATTAATTTGGTTATCATGGGGGATTTTGTTTTATAGGCAGAGTATACGACAATGTTAAAAATAACTATGTCTAGAAAAATTTTTCTTTTTTATTTTATTTAGTAACTATTTTATTGATTTTTTATTTTATTTAGGAAAATTGAAGACATTTTAGGAATAGAAACATATGTTTATGCAAACAGAAACTTATGCCCATTTAGGGCACTGGCATGGGTGTATTCTCATTGACATTTCTTTGGAGGATCAGGATGCTAAGGAATCCTGGGGTAATTATGGAAATGAGAATTGCATCGTTCCAATGTCTTTCTCTCTCTCTTCTATTTAAATTTTCCATAAACATCCTTCAATATTAGATTAAAGGCAGGGACCATATCTTATTAATATATGCATTTCCACTGCTTAGCATAGTGTCTGATACTTAATAAATGCTGAGGAGTAGAGGAATGAAAACATGAATCATCTACCTTTCATTATCACAGTTTTCTTCTTCATTCTTTCTGATCTGGGAAAACATAGAAAAGATGATGAGATCTGGCCTTACCTTTCTTCACTCCTCTTTCTTCCCAGACTGCCAAGTGCGTTGATTTTGTATGCACAGAAAAGGCATGGAATTCTCAAAAAACCTTGAATATCTCTGCTCTAGAATTCCAGAATTGCCATTCACAGGTCACTTAATCCTGGTGGCTTCATAAACTCAAAACTGAAACCTAATAACTTACATGGACTGATGACATGAATGGAAATCCAGAAGGGCCAGTCATGGTTATTCACGAATCAGACATTAAAAAATATAGCCCATTTTCAACTTTAAGTCACACTGGTGGAAACTTCTCATATCTCAGTGTCAAAGCTCCAACCTCCGTGTGGGAAGCAGCCGCAGCATGGCGATGACGGTGCTGGCCCCACACATACCGTCTCCAGGGAAGGAGCCCGAAACCAGAGAGCAGCCTTGTGCTCCAGAAGGACAGCTAAGGATGGAGTAGAATTTCTGGACACTATTTCTGTTTCTAAGGGTGGTTATTTTTTTTTCTGTTTTGCAGAAGAGAGCAGCCTGGAGCTGGGGAGTCTCCTGTTCCCATCAACTATGGAACATTTTAATAAAGGCCTTTTCCTTTCCCATCAATCTTTGTTTTATGCCTGTGTGCAACAGTGGTTTGCCAACCCCACTTTTGTCTGGTAACAGGGACTTTGTCTATCTCCCTTATTCTTTAATCCACACGCTGCACCAAAAGGTAGCAGCCATCCAATAAATATTTGCTTATTAAGAAGATGAATGAATAATAAATGATAAATGAGATTCAAACAAAACACACAGAAAGTCGTATCAGGGATATACAGGATCCAAATTTGACTGCCAATCCAGGTCACAATCGGAGTCAGGCTGCTAGTCAATTGAGAAGCAGTCAGAATGAGAACTGGAGAGAGAACGAAAGGGACTTGAGTGTGAGAGGTCAGGTGAGGATATAAGGACCTTAAGGTCTTAACTGCTCTTGACGATATTCATCTTCTCTCTAAACAACTCTTGCAGAAGGGTAACCTCCTATGATAGTGGAACAGAAAACACAAATAATTCAGTCAAGTGAACCACATATAGGTTCAAGTTTGATTATTTATTAAGGAGAAGATACTAAGGTGTTATTATTAGTTAATACAATGTATTCCAGAGATACAGTTCATAGGTATTAAAATGGCAGTAGAGTATGTACTTAATAGGAACCATATCCTAGAAGGAAATAAATCTATTCACATGGCTTCAGAAATTATATATTATTTTTTGTTACCTCTCCTATTATTCTGGGCATGTCAAAGAAAGTTTCTCATATAGAAATCTCATCCTGACTTATTTTAAATGCTTTTGTCTGAGGCTAAAATAGTTTTCTGTAGTGGCCAATTAGACTCACTAATTATAATCATTCATAGGTGCAAAAACATATTCAGATGTTAGGTTTGAATCTTAGGCATCTCTGACACCATCGCTGAAGAGTTGTGAATCTCACATACAAATATTAAAACACATTGGTTCCCTAACAGAAGATTTAGATGACTCCATACAAATAAAAGTGTTGCTGGGTTGAGAGCTCTGATTTGAAGTTCTCTCTTCCCAGGTTGTTGCCAATGACCACAATTTAGACAGCAGTAGTATTCTATGGGGTATTAGATGCCTATTTCCTGCAGCAACTAAATTGACAACATAAGGGAAGCTTATTTCTTATTTGATTATGGGAGTTATCTGAAAATCACCAGTAGCCTCTAAATCCAATAGGCATTTGAAATAAAACACAAACTCTTTCCATAATCTACATATTGCTATATAATCTTGTCTCTGCCCGTCTAACTTTCTGACTACTTTTGATTTTCCTTGACCTCACTTCTTAGCAGCTTTTAAATACAGTTGACCATTTCTTTTTTTGATCAACAATTTTAGTTTCTTTAATGCCTCTCCTGCCTGGGTTCTCCCTCTACCAAACTGGTTTATCCTTGCCAACCTCACGCTCATGCCTCCTCACTAAACCTCTAAATGCTGAGTGCATCAAGACAGCTTAGTGCAACACCCTCCCCATTCCTCCTCCCATCTTCTCCCTTCCTCTTCTCTTCTCTGGAAATTTGTCTTTAGCTGCTTTCATCTAGTGCAGTGGCCTGAATGCCACCCCTATGGCTGCTGCCCTTATGTATTCAAACCTGATCTCTTATTAGACTCCAAAGTCACATATCCTATTGCTTATCTGACTTATCTCTTAGATTTCTAATAGGCATTTCAAACTGAATTTAGCCAAAGTAGAATTCTTTATTTCCCACCTTCAAATCTTTTCCTTGACCAGGTTTTTCCCAATATTGTTGGTAGTTGGTACCAACATTGATTCATTTGCCCAACTCACTAATGTAGGAATCATTTCCTTTTCATCCACATTTGATCAGTCAGGAAATCCTGCTGACTTGCCTATAAAATGTCCATTTTCCCCCTTTTCCACTCTTAGGACATAGTTAAGTCACCATCTTTCTTGCTTAGATTATTGCAATTACCTCCTAATTTCTATTCCTGACCTTTCTCCCCTCTTCCTTTTTTTTTTACAAAGAACAGCCAGATTGATGTTTTAAAAAGATATAAATCATACGTTATCACTCTTTTCATGTATTTGCCCCAATGGCTTTTCATTGCATTTGAAATAAAATATAGGACTTCCGGCTAAGATGGAGGCATAGGTGGACACACTATGCCTCCTCTCACAACCAAAATTAAGGACAATGAATATTTAGAAACAAGAAAACATCCAGAACTGATAGAAAATTGAACTGTACGGAAGTCCAGCAACCATTCATCCAGACTGGTAAGAGGGGCGGAGTCACGGCAGGAAAAAGTGAATGTGTGGACCCCGGAACGCAGGCAGCAGGCGCTGGCAGTTCCCAGGTGCACAGGCGGCAGCTGGCAGACCCCGGGCATGGAGTGGCAACTGTGCAGACCGAGTGAGGCTGCACAAGGTGGCTGGCTGACCAGGTGGTCCCACATTCCCGAGCGCAGACAATCCAGGTGGAGGGGAAGCAGCGGAAGGGACTAGAATCCAGGAGAAAGTGGGGCGGACGCTATTGTTCTCTCTCAGACCCCGCCCCCACAAACAGCGTCACAACTCAGAGACTTGGCTGCCCCGCACTGGGGAACACCTAAGGCTCCACTCCTCACTACGTAACAGCTGCGACCAGACCAAAACCAAAGCCAAACAAAACAAAAAAACAGCAAAAATGGCTCAAAACGAAGAACAAATCAGAGCCCCAGAGACAATTCCTCTAAGCAAGGAAGAGATAGCCCACCTATGAGATGCACAGTTCAAAGCACTGGTCATCAGGATGCTCACAGAATTGGTGGATTTTGCTCACAAATTAGATGAAAAAATGCAGGCTACAATATGTGAAATGAAGGAAGATGCATGGGGAACCAATAGAGATGGGAGGAAAACAGGGACTCAAACCAATGGAGTGGACCAGAAGGAAGAAACAAACAACCAAACAGAAAACAAGGAAGAAACAAGAATTCAAAAAAATGAGGAGAGGCTTAGGAACCTCCAGGACATCTTTAAACGTCCCAACATCCGAATTATAGGGTTACCAGAAGGGGAAGAAGGAGAGCAACAAGTGGAAAACTTATTTGAACAAATAATGAAGGAGAACCTCCCCAATCTGGCAAAGGAAATAGACTACCAGGAAGTCCAAGAAGCTCAGAGAGTCCCAAAGAAGTTGGACCCAAGGAGGAACACACCAAGGCACATCAGAATTACATTAGCCAAGATTCAAATGAAGGAGAGAATTCTAGAAGCAGCATGGGATAAGGGGACAGTCACCTACAAAGGAGTTCCCATCAGACTGTCAGCTGATTTCTCAAAAGAGACCTTCCAGGCAAGAAGGGGCTGGAAAGAAGTATTTGAAGTCTTGAAAGGCAGGGACCTACATCCATAATTGCTCTATCCAGCAAAGTTGTCATTTAGAATGGAAAGGAAGATAAAGTGTTTCTCAGATAAGGTCAAGTTCAAGGAGTTCATCATCACCAAGCCCTTTTTATATGAAATGTTAAAGGGACTTATCTAAGAAAAAGAAGATAAAAAATATGACAGTGAAAAGACAGCAAACTCACAGCTATTAAGAACCACACCTGAAACAAAAGCAAACTAAACCAACAACTAGAACAGGAACAGAACCACAAAAATGAAGATCATGTGGAGGGTTAGCAACAGGAGCATGGGAGGAGGAGAGAGGGGGAAAAGGTACAGAGAATAAGTAGCATAGATGGTGGGTAGAAAATAGACAGGGGGAGGGCAAGAATAGTGTGGGAAATGTAGAAGCTAAAGAACTTATGACACATGGACATGAACTAAAGGGCGGAATGTGGGTGGGAGGGGGTGTGCAGGGTGGAGGGGAATGATGGGGGAGAAATGGGACAACTGTAATAGAATAATCAATAAAATATATTAAAAAAAGAAATAAAATACAAATTCTTTCTACAATCTACATATTCCTACATAATCTTGTCTCTGCCCACTTAACTCTGACTACTTTTGATTTCATTCACACTGTTGCTCACCAAGATCCAGTTGCTCCACTTCTTTCTGTTCCTTAAAGGGACCTGTGTGTTCTACCCTTGAACTTCTATATGTATTCTTATCTTAGTTTATTTTAATCACTTGTTTGCCTGCTTATTTTTGTTTGTCTTCCCCATTAGAGTATAATATTTATAAGAGAAGAATCTTTTCTGTCTTATTCACATATTTCAATTCAGGAAAAAAAGGAGAGGTGGCCCCAAACACCATCTCCACACCTCTCAAAATGGCACATAGGGACAGTTCCAGCCAAGATGGAGGCATAGGTAGAAATGCTTTACTTCTTTGCCCAACAAAAAGAAGGATAACAACCAATTTAAAAACAATAAAAAACCAGAACTACCACATGGAAAATAAAACCACATGGAAGTCCAACAACCAAGGAGTTAAAGGAACAATCATCCAGACTGGTAGGAGGGGCAGAGATGGGCAGCCAGGGCAGAGAGGACAAACGGCAAGGTGGAGAACCATGCAGGTGAGGCTGGGGCTGGCTGACTGTGTGGTCCCACGTTCGTGTGCCAATAAGCTGGCAGGAACAATTAGGGAGAGAGACAGATCACAAAATCCAGGGTTTCAGCACAGAAAACTCGAGACTCAAAAACTCTGGCTATAAAAACCTATGCGGGTTGTGATGGCAGAAGAAACTCCTAGTCTCATGGGAGAGTCTGTTGGAGAAGCCCATGGGGTCCCAGAACATACACAAACCCACCTGTCTGGAAATCAGCACCTGAATGGCACAATCTGCTTGTGGGAAGTGGACGAAGTAATGGAAAGTGGGGTGACAGCCAAGCAAGGAGCTAGTAGCATTGTTTCCTCTCTGACCCCTTCCCCAAAATAGCACCACAATGTATTCAAGAGAGCTGCCCTGCCCTGGCAAGGCTCCGCTCCTTACAATGTAAGAGGTGAACCCAGACAAAGAAATATGGCCCAAAGGAAAGAACAGATCAAAACTCCAGACAAAGAACTAAGTGATAAGGAGATAGACAACTATCAGAGGCAGAATTCAAAGCACTGGTCATCGGATGCTCACAAAATCGATTGAGTTCAGTCAGAAAACAAAGGAAGAAATAAAGGCTATATAAAGTGAAATAAAGGAAAATATACAGGGAAGCAATATTGAAGGGAAGGAAACCAGGATTCAAATCAATGATTTATAACAAAAAGAAGAAATAAATGTCCAACTGGAACAGAATGAACAAACAAGAATTCAAAAAAAAAAATGAGAAGAGGTTGAGTAACCTCTGGGACAACTTTAAATGTTCCAATATCCAAATCATAGGGGTGCCAGAAGGAGAAGAGATAGAGCAGGACATTGAAACCTTATTTGAACAAATAATGAAGGAGAATTTCCCCAGTCTGGTGAAGAAAATAAACTTCTCGGAAGTCCAGGAAGCTCAGAGAGTCTCAAAGACATTGGATCCAAGAGGAAACATACCAAGACACATAATAATTGAACAACCCAAGATTAAAGGTAAGGAGAGAATCTTAAAAGCAGCAAGAGGAAAGGAGATAGTTACCTACAAAGGAATTCCCATTAGACTATCAGCTAATTTCTCAAAAGAGACCTTACAGGCAAGAAGGGGCTGGAAAGAAAGCAAGAACCTACATCCAAGATTACTCTATCCAGCAAAGCTATCATTTAGAATGGAAGGGCAGATAAAGTGCTTCCCAGCTAAAGCAAAGTTAAAGGAGTTTATCACCACCAAGACCTTATTATATGAAATGTTAAAGGGACTTATCCAAGAAAAAGAAGAAAATCAAAAACTATGAACAATAAAATGACAACAAATTCAGAACTATCAACATCTGAACCTAAAAAACAAAAACAAAAATGAAGCAAACAAATAGAACAGGAAGAGAATCACAGAAATGGAGATCGCATGGAGGGTTATCAGTGGAGAGGGGGAGAGGGAGAGAGGGGGAAAAAGGTACAGGGAAGAAGAAGCAGAGCAAGTAGGTACAAAATAGACAGGGGGAGGATAAGAACAGTATAGGAAATGGAGAAGCCGAAGAACTTATATGTACAACCCATGGAAAATAACTAAATGGGGGGTGGAATGCAGGAGGGTGGGCAGTACAAGGTGGAAGAGGATGAAGGAGAGAAAAGAAATTGGGACAACTGTAATAGCATAATCAGTAAAATATACTTTAATAAATAAAAAACAAAAAAAATAAAAATAAAAAACAAAAAATAAAAAGGCACATAGTACTTTTATAGTAACTAGCTCCTTCAGACATTAAAAGTAAAGCTGCAATAATAGTTAGAAAAATGACTCACAGGATATATATATCATTGTACATTTGAGTTTATAAAATGTACAATCTCAATGTACATTGTAGTATATATATATGTGTGTGTGTGTGTGTATACATATATATATGTACAATCTCACTGTACATTTAATTTACCCATTAACAATTCCTTTGGTGGCAAAAGGTACTTGTTTTACTGTCACCATGCTCAGAATTCTTTCATTAGTAAATATAGCCAGTATTGTGGATTGTGGTTGGGGTAGATTAGAAATGGCAGATAGTGAGAAGATGAAATATGAAGGTTTGGGGGTTACTATATTTTATTATAGTAATTTTTAGTTGGGGAGATCATTACCAAATGAGAATAAAACAGATAAAAGAAAAAAGGTGAGAAGATGAATGCACTAAGTCCCAGGGTGGGCAAGGTGAAGGGCACAGGTAGAGATGAAGGGATGAAGAAAGCAGAAAATGGAGTGTGGTAGTGATGCTGACAAGCTTTATTTACATTGCATTTAGTTTTGAATGTGCATGCAACTATATAGTTGTGAGATAGTCTTAATCAAGAGTAGTCTTTGATTTTCACTTAAAATGATTTTTACTGAAAATGATAGTTAATATAGAGTTGGCCACTGAATTATATAAAGTTTTCATCATTTTCTGATCATAAAAACTATACGTTTAAATTTTCCATTAACAAGATTTTAATTTTTTTGGTAACAAGATGTCATATTTTTAAAACTACAATTTATAGTGTACTATAAAATAGAATAAATGTTTTGTGTTGTTTCAATAGGTAAAAATAGTTGTCAGAATTTGAATTGATTTATTTTAGTTTAAGAAATGTGGTCATTGTGATGACTGTTCTAGAATTTGATTCATTCCTATTAATGTTCAATCCTTAAAAAAGTCCATTTTTGTCATTTTGAGTGAAATAGACTTAGCAAGAACATTGTGCTATTTTGCTCCTACGCTCTTGAGTGTCTTGGGTGGTCTTGATTCTGTTCTCTGGTCAAGCCTAGAGCTTACATTCCAAATCACCAGCACTCCGAAAAACCCCTCCCACCAGGGTCAGGAGGGTTTCGACATTGCCACACCCATCGGACCATCTCAGGCCTCATCTTTCTGAATTTTGTAGCAGAATTTGCCTCAGAAGATCACTCCATCTTAAAATTCTTTTCTGGCTTCTGAATTTCTTCAGCATCTCCTTTAGTTTCTTTGGTCAGATCCTCTCCTTTCCTGAGGTCCAAATGGTGAGGCACCACCGAAGGGCTCAGTTTTCAGACATCTTTATCAATATGCAGTAACTTCCACCAGCACATGCATAAAAACCACTTACCTATGGTGATTCCTTGGAGTTACAGCTCTATCTCTAACCTTTTTCTTAACACAAAAACTACTTGCCAGCCCTTTTGGAAATAAAAAGCCTTATAAAGTTTAACACATCTCAACCAGAATCCTTGATCTTTTTTCCTCTAAAAAATGCTTTTCTCTGAGTTGCTCATCTATGTGAATAACATGTCATTCACCAACTTCCTTGGGTCAAAAATCCCTGGAATTATTTTTGACTCTCCTCTTTTTCACACTCTACCTCCAATATTAGCAAATCTTGTTATATCTCCAATTGAAAATATATCTTAAAAGGTTCACCTCTCATCAAATCTACTGTGGCAGTTTTAGTCGAAAGCAACCTCATCATTACCTAGGCCAGACCAATTGCCTCTCCACTGTTGTTCCTGAGGTCTCCTCTAAAGTCTACTCTCTACCCTCTAAACTGAAGCGAGGCTTTTAAATGTCAGATCCTGCCTTGACTGATCCTTTTAAAAATCCTTTAAATGGCCTCTTCTCATACTTAAGATACAATCAAACTCCTTTTGTGGTTCCTAAGACCCCATGTAACCTGGTTTTATCTGGCGATTTTTCCATCACTCAGCCCTCACCCTCTCTGTGGTTTACTGCTATTTCACCAAATCTCTCCCATCCTGTTCTTTAAACAAGGCCAGCAAGCTCTTACTTTAGAGCCGTTGAGTTTGCCGGCCTCTGTTTCTCTTTCTTATGTTTCTACTCAAATGTCAAAACCTCAGAAAGGGTGACTTCTCAAACCCCTATAAATAGCAGACTCTTTCATGCTCTACACTCTTGTCCAATTTCATATTGATATAAAGAATTTATCATCAATTAATATTATATCACACACTTTTTTGGAGTTTGTTTATTTTTTGCCTTCTGTACTACAATATCTGGTTCATTAGAAAAGAGACTTAATTTTTTTCCTCATCGTTTTATCCCTAGCATCTAGTTCTGGTTCTTAGTAGACTTTGAATAAATATTTGTTGATTGATAAATGAATGATTTAATTTTAGGATAAGAAGAATTGTGCATAAATCTGAATCTCACATGATCTCTGTAGGACCTCACAGAAAGCTGTTATTACAAGTCTATCATTGTGGGAATGTGACCGTCATGCTACTAGAGCAGGCAGAAAAAAGGCTGAGGTAACTGGCTGTGTGAGAGCAGCACCACTTTTGAGATAGAGGAGCCTGGATCATCATTCTTCTGTACACCAGAATACACTCTGTGGCTTTCTGAAAGTGTGCACGCCAGATGTTCTGATTCAAAGGTCTAGGTGGATCTATATTTACAGTTTTAGGTTGGGTTACTTAGAAGCAGAGCTTGAGACAGGAATTTGAGTGCATTTGATTTATTGTGAGAATGCTTGCAGGTAAATCTGTAAGGAATGGTGGAAAGGGGAATAAGGAAAGAAGAGG
The DNA here is from genome assembly GCA_039655065.1 of Glossophaga mutica. NCBI lineage: Eukaryota > Metazoa > Chordata > Mammalia > Chiroptera > Phyllostomidae > Glossophaga > Glossophaga mutica. The sequence continues at coordinate 67,731,783 of CM077308.1, forward strand.
AAGCTGAGGAAGAGTGTGGGCCCAGGTAATCTAGTTTTGGTCTGATGCACTTGGGAAAGGCTCTGAATCATAAACTGCATTGTACATTTTTTCTTCCTTGAGGAAGGGACCGATAGCAGTCAGAGTCAATCATTGGTCTTGGGTTGCCTGTTTGTGTGGGAAGTAATTTTTCAGGTAAGGCAGCACTCGTGGGTCAGGGCAATTCTGCTGAGGAGAAGCTGAGGACCATTAGTGGCTAACACTCACAGCAGCTGGGGAATGGTGCCTTGGCCCTGTAAAAAGGAGCTGGGAAGGACAACCCAGTATCTTCTACAGTGGTGCTAAAAGAGGGTGATTGTGAAGCACAGATATTCATTCATTCAACAAATAACTTATTTTAGGTGCCATGGACCAAATACTACCGGTCCTGGGTTCACTGGTGACCAGACATGTTCCCTGCAGCATGGACAGGAAAAAAGGATTTTAACAAAATAAATATGCAATCATGATAAGATAATACTGAATTACCTATCACCAAATAATGGATTGAAGCAAGACTGTAGAGATAAATCCATGATTTTGTATAGATATAACTGTTTCTTAAAAAGATCCTTGCTGTAACTCTTAGAAATATTGTATAACCACAGTAATCATGATCAAATGTTAGCTGTATATTAATAAAATAGTTCTTAGGCATTGTTTAAAAACTCAAAGAGAGTAAGAAAATGTGGTTTTATACTAGAAACCAGGTTAGTGTATAAGTTATATACTTTACCATTTTTTGAAAATCAAGATAATTTTCCTAGTGGGCATTGATAGAGAGTAAAAGAATTAAAAAGTTTAAAGACAAGAAGATCTTAGGCCTTCTGCTATTTCTTTTTTATCTTTTACTAGTTGCATTCCCCCCCAGTTCCTGTCAATGACTGCTGAAGGCAAGAAGAAGAGGTGTGTGAGGAGCAGCCATCTTGTTTTTGTGGAATATTCAAGTTCACACCCTGCCCACAGTCCTGGAGGCTAACGTTTCATTAAAGTCAATGAATTGTTATAAAATTTTCACCATTATAAGGCTGCATACATGTGTTTAAAAGTAATAGAATTTAAAGAATTACAAGTCAATTGAATAAATAGATACAGATTACTAAATTCCAAGCAAATTTGAGAAGTTAGTATAGGAGGTAAGATTTGCCAAGGACAGTATAGTAGAAAAACTTGTTTTACACATTTAATTATTAAAGGAAAATACACAAAATTTTTTAACAACCAAGAAATTGGATAACAGTAAATAGCCAGCTGTAGTTCTCGAAACAGATCTATTTTCACCTCTTTAAAGGAAAAAACTTTGCATTGTGCTATAGAAGCTTCTGTACTGAAAAATGAGCCAGCTAATGAGCAATGTGATACGTGTCAGTATAAGAGTGTACTTCCTACTCTCTTTGCCACAGAGTAAAATTTCAAAGGAATATAATTCTGTTAAAATGTCACCAAACCATCTCTTTACAAAAATATGATGCTAGCAGAAATGACAAAGCATATTTTCAATAATTCTGTTCATACCTCAAATCCCTGTGGTCTTCCTAGACTCTCCTTAGTATGTTTCCATGCAACAAGAATCTCTGACATGGACACACTTGTGGCCTTAACATCTGTGGGAGCGGCACTGGGTTCTGTATGAAGAAAAATGGAAATAATAAACTGCAATGGTAACAATTTATGTCTATCAAAACATTGCACCTAAGTATGTCAGGTATTACTTCTTTCCACCTTTTTTTGGCGATGAAGTGCTGTAGTAGTTATAAAAAACAAGATAAAAAGATTCCTTTTTGGATTTCTACACTTGGGTCAATTCTCATCAATTCCTAATCCACGAGAAATGGCAAATCAAGCAAAACAAGCAAAGATCTTTACCCTTGGATTAACTAGGACATTTTTGGAGAAGTTAAATTGCTTGACTTAAATCACCTGCCACCAACCATAATGATGAAAAGAATGGACTAGGAATTGGAATTGACTTTTTTGTTATTATTGCTGCTGCCACTGCTTTTTGCCTTCAAAACGTTATATGCTTATTTACCTTTAGGCAAGTTGCTTCACATCCTCCTCGGCTGCAGTTCCCTCATTTCTTGATGTGGGCATAATAAGAACACTTAGCTCAGAGACATTTTAAGGTTAGTTTTAATTGGAATAATACGTATAAAATATTTAGCACAGTCCTTGGCACTTGAGGCATTCATTTTCAAAATATCACTTCTTATTTTATTATTTTTTTACACTTTTCAGGCATGAACAGTGTAAGCTACTTGAGTTTTTTTGTTGTTGTTGTTGTTCCAACCCCAAAACTACATTTCCATGATTTTATAAGGAATACGTTATAACTCATGATATTTAAAAGGCATGGGTTGACTTTTAAGACAGGTGTAAAATGAACAGGGAAAGTCTCTGAAGGTCTCAGTGCTGTTGCTATGCTCAGTGACCTTTCTCTTTATTTTTTTTTCCATAGCAGCACATTGAGGTTGTACTCTATGTGAGAAACAAACTATTTTCAGCTTTGACACTGCAGAATTATAAATACTATGTCACAAACACACGTAAAATGAAATGGCAGAATAAAGGCCATCCATTAGTTCAAACAGCAGTTCTGTACAAATTTGATTTAAAAAACTTCTATCCTGTAAAAACTGTAGAGACTTTGATATTAACCCATATCACTGGTAAGAGCTCAGATTTCTCCATTGAAAATGGTGTGGGCTTTTTTATGTTTTTTTTTTTTTTTTTGATTTTGGTTTTGGGATTTTTCATTTTTGTTTTGTTTTGTTATGTTTTTTAGATTTAGGAAACCATATGACAAAGATAGAGTTCTAAATAAAAATTTTAAAAGTAATTATGAGGGGTATCAAAGGAATTTTAACCATTTTTGACATTTTGTCTTTTCTAATGGGAGGTAATCACACATCTATTTGGAGAGTTTATACATAGTATCAGTTGAGAAATATCAATCAAAACGTCTATCCTTGTTACTGTAAAAGAAGTCAACAAAACAGTTTTTCAAAGGTATATGTTTGCACTGAGCAAGAATTTGCTTCTGGTAAAGCTTTCATGAAGATCACGTGCTATAATTATGTTAATTCAAAGTGCTTTGGTAAATTCATATTAATCTTTACACAGAAGTTGACATTAATTCCTGCCATGGTGTAATATATAAATTGTACCTTTATAAATTGTAATTTCTCATTCTGTCACTCTTTTAGTATCTTTTATTATTTTCTTTTGTTAGTGGTTTCCCTTATCTCACTTTGCAACTGCCCATTATTTGTGGATCTGCCTAATTAAAAAAATTCTGGGAAAGGTTTCTACTTCTATTTTATTCTAAAATCCAGATCAGCAAACTTGCAACACAATTTTTTTCATTGCTTTTTAGTAGGAGTTAAGATTCTCGATTTTGCAAGTAAAGGAAAGGAAATGCTCATGTTGTTAAGATGCCTGCAACCTGATCTCCAGGATTTAGCTACCACTTAGGGGAAACTTTCTATTCGGAAGCAGTTTGGATTGTCTTTTAAATGAATGCATTGAAAAGATTTGTGTGCCAAATGCCTCTTTTCTGCTTTTATATTCGTGAAGCAATTACATCTTTGTCAAAGAAGATTGCAGGGGGATAAATAATTTCAGAAGCACAAAATATGTGGTTTGGTGGCAGCCTTTCTATCTCTTTCCAACTCTAGAGAAAGAATGTTATTTCTCTATCAGCTTTCTGTAGCACTACACACATTTAAGTACTTCTCAAATAGAAATAAGAAAGTTTTTTTAAAGTAAAAAATAAGAAAAGTTAAAAAAAGAAAAATATTCAGAAACCTATTTGCCCAAACAAGTATCCTAATTTCTATTTATAAACTCTGAGGATTTTAAATCAGGGTCAGACCCAAGATGACATTTCACAATTGCATTTTTGCAGGCTAAATAGTATAGTTGCTTCTAATTAAATGAGGGTAAATTAATCAAATAAGAACTGAACAGTCATTTTTTTATTTGTTTCACCTTTTAGATAATACCAGAAGGAGATGCACATATATATTAAAATAATACCTAAACTGAAAATTTCAGCATGTAAAATTGTAATCTCAGTCAGTTTACTCCAGGAAATTTCAGTATGTGCCATTTATAGCCAAGTGAACATTCTTGTGTAGATCAAAAAGTCTGCCTGTAGGCAAGGCTGAATGACTGGATTATGGAATATCTGGTTTGGGTTGGAACTAGCTGTTATATTTAGGTATACCATTGTAACAGTAATGGAAAGTCACAACTAGGAAAAATTTTCTGGAGGACACTTGGATCAAAGCTCACAAATGAATGGCTAGTTGGTCTTAAGTAATGTTTTGTTTGCCCAAATCATGTATTAAATAAGTGGAACCTAATCAACAAAACAAACAAGTGAGCAAAATAGAACCAGAGACATGGAAATAAAACACAAACTCACAGTAACCAGAGGGGAGGGGGATAATGAGGGAAAGAAGAGGAAGGGTCAAGTCAAGGAACACGTATAAAGGACCCATGGACAAGGACAATGGGTGTGTGGGGGAGGAGGATTGAATGTGGGAGGTGGGGCATGGGTAGGGCAGGGGAGAGTAATGGGGGAAAATAAGGACGACTGTAATTGAACAACAATAAAAAATTAAAAAAGTATTTTCGAGTGTTAAAAAATAATTTATTCCAACATATACAATAAAAGTTTCAGCTTCTTTTGGGAAAAAAGTGCAATATCAAGTCTGAACTCTTGGTGTTGGTAGAGAGAATTAGCAGCTGGCATCACTAGTCAGGGCACGTCCTTTCCAGTGTGCCAGAGTCCCTGCCACTCCCTGCTTTATCTCACTGAGACTGCTTCACTTATTTGTGTTTCTTACCTGACTTCTATAATCTTTTGAGTTATAAATGTATGTTTTAAATTCACGTCCTCATTTTGCAGAGGAAAAAATGCAACTCATCCAAACTCTGTTTTCAGCTCTGAAAGAGTCCCAACTTGAACTCAGGTCTCAAGTGTTCTTTCCTCTGTAGTTTTAAAATGGGTTCTAAGGAAGTGGCTGGTTCATTCTCCATCTCTCAGTCAGTTTTGGGGCACAGAAGAGATTTTATAGGGAATATATATAGTTCAGTCTCTTGTTATCCAATTACCTCCAAAAAACTGACAAAGTAATAAATGGAATACAATTAAAAATAAAGAACATAGAAAGAAAAAACAAAATAGACAAGGAGAAAAACCAAAGGTAATAATTGCCAAATTGTGAAGATTTGATATGTGCCAATTCCTATTCAGATTCCTTACGGGTATTAGTTAACCCTCTAACAACCCTACTATCACTTTCAGTATTTTCAGATGAGGAAAGTGAGGGACAGAGAGGATAAGCAACTGTCCCAAAGTCACACAGCTGCTAGAGGGCAGAGTGAGGATTTGAACAAGGCAGTTAGGGCCTAACCACCAGGTTCTTCTGCTGCTGTGTACGTGTCTGTGCTATACACACCTGGTGCCTTTCCCTCTGCTATTTTGTTCTCTCTTCTCCTTGCCCCTCCACTCTTAACTTCTCTCAAGACTATTGATGCTGGGATCTCCACCTGGGCTCTCTAAGTTTTACCAGAAATCACCAAGACCCCCATCATCTCCTATTATCCTGCCACATGCTATTTACTATTTTTAATTTTATTTCATGAGTTTTTTATCTTCTCTTGAGGACATTTTTTTAAAAAATTGCTTTTAGAGAGAGAAGGGAGAAGAAGGGGGAGAGATAGATAGATGATAGATAGATGATGGATAGATAGATGCGGGGGATCCTGTCCTGGGTGCCAGATGTGGGGGGGCTCCACCCGCAGAGCCCCATCCCTCCGTCACGGATGAAAATAAGAACTACCAAGACATTTTCTGCTTGGGGAGGAAAGGGATCAAACTCTCAGAGGAGAATGACCTAGAGCCCCATCCTCACTAGGCTTTTATTGGGTTCAAATACCGGGGGAATACAGGTATGTTAGGCAGCAAGGATCAAACAATGGTTAACATTTCAAAGCAATCTGAGGGCTTAATCTGAGCCAGTGTTTGTCAGGAAAGGGGGTTGCCAAACTTTGGGAGACATACTCATTTCCTCCTGGGACACTTATCGCCTACGGGAGAGCACTCTTAGCAAAGCAGGTTTCACAGGACTTTAGGAATTCTTTCTTATGTCTGGATCACCCAGGGAGCCGTCCTGGCCAGGACAGGGCTGCACTGCTCACCCCCACAGTTTCAGGCTTTAAGGCAATTAGGAAGCAGGAGACATCTCCCAGATGGAAATGAGGACTCGGGCTATATCAGAATAGCTGGGGGGCAAGGGTCCATCACATCCTCTTTGCTGCAACCCCCCGAGTCCTTCCATGAGGCCTCCCAAGTGGTCACGTCTGGCTTAGGTTGCCCCTCCCATGAGGAGTCTTACCGGTCATTGACTGCCAACCAAGCAATTGGGCCAGAGAGGCAGAAGCAGCACTCCTGCCAGGGAGATAAGCTTTGTCTTCTTAGTAGGTCACATCCTTGTGACAGAACAGACCCAGATGAAGTGGGTCCCTTGGGCTCTTACACAGCCCACCATGGGGTGAGGGTTACAACTCCTGAAACCAGGCTGAATGATCCGCAATAGATAGATAGATAGATAGATAGATAGATAGATAGATAGATAGATAGAGATGCAAGAGAGAAACACTGATGGGCCACATTTTCCCATGAGCCCCAACACACAACCCGGGTACCTGCCCCTACGGGGATGAAATCAAACCCATGACCCCTCCATCTACCGGACGATGCTCCAACCCATGAAGCCACACAGGCCAGGGCTTATTTCATAAAATTTTTGGTAAATTTGAATCATAACTGCACCTGCTCCTCATAGATCCCATTACATTTAGGCATCTCTAAAACTCTTGATCTGCAAATCACAGATGTGTCCTGCTACTCTCACTTCTGTTGTACTCAGGTAATTTGATGAAAATTCAGGAGTCTGTTTCTGAGATGGCACTCCCATTATGTCTAATTGACTCAGAGGCTTAAAAAGGTCTCCCATACCCTCTCTTTATCTCTCTCTCTACTTATGATGATATTATAATTAGGGAATGGCTAACTTCACTCCAATCTCGGCATATGAAATAGACAGACTGATAGATTTCATTTTCTGTTGGGTTAAAAATTTTGAACAGCATTACCATGTTCGTGAATTTAGATGAAACATTTGTATTAAGTGATCTAGCAGCAGTAGTTCTCCAAGTAATATGGGGGGTTGTGCTTGTAATATTGATTATACATCTGACTTCCCAGGAACAGTGGACAACAGCATTAATCAAAGGAGAGTTTAATAAACTCCTTCAGAGAAGGATTATGATGTCATTATTTAAAAATTCAGTGAAGACAGCTGTAGTTGAACTTTTACAGGCACTAATCCAAATGGATCATCTGGCAAAGACAGGAAATTATTTCTTGTATTTTACAACTAATATGCTGATTTATTAATTTTCAAGTTCACATAAATCCCACTGAGTTCAGTTTCAGCTAACAACTGATTGGGAGAATAACAGCTCATGAATGCTGGTTTTTAATTTGAGCTGTGGTAGCTCCATTTGCAAGGAAATAATTGCATATCATTTTCCAGAAATGAGGAGACATTTTTTAGTTTTAATAAAAATAAAAGTATCACAAATTTTACATACAAGGCAAAAGCCAAAACACCTAGAAAAGGCTAAAATGAATCATAATTAAACAAATATTTCAATGCATAATTAATCTATATTGAATATTTTCATATTTTTCTTATAGAAGTAATTGGATGTCCAGGTTCTCTCCCTTTCCAAAGCTCTATTGAGTATTAAATGACAAATGGATATAAGTTTGATGACTATTTCTAGAAATATGGAAGTAAAAATCAATCTGATTTTTTTCATCTTGAAAAAACATTACTTTTATCACTTCTACCATGCACTTTAAAATCACTTATGTCAAAGCTTTGCTATTTATTAAAAAAATTAAAATTGTTTCCAAAATGAGAGTATTATTGCATAGGATTATACCATACCCTAGTATCTGAAGTCAAGTCAGGGTTAGAGTGCATGTAATTCTTGCTTGGTTTAAAGAGTATAGATAATTGATATATGTGCAGGGTGTGTGAAAGTCCTGGCAGGCAAAATATCTCTCCTTCCACATTTATGTCAGATGCTGCTTGGCACTGACAGAGCAATTCAGGGTTACTTCTATTGTGGAAATATTGGAAAGTTTCAAGCACTCAAGGGTGTTAGCAGAAGAATCATTTGGAGCTTTTCTGACAGCTCTAGGGCAACTAAAAAAAAAAAAAAATACCAACATCAATGTCACAAGACAAAGTCACTTCCCAAATGGTTTACTACATATCGGTATGTATAAATGATTAGTTCTTTTGAAAACAGATCACATTCCAGGTTTTTGCTATAGTAATGTAATTCTCACTTGCATTTCCATAGGATTTCTTGAGAGGAAAAGAAAAGGATGGAGGGTATAGAAAATACCTGTAGAGGATATAGCACTTATGGGAGTGTGTTCTGGATGTGAACGCCATTCATCATCAATATGCCAGTGGGAAATGGTTTGAGAACTAGTACTGCAAGTTGTGTCTTGAAGTCTTTGTGTTCTGTGCTTGCCTTCAATCCACATGCAGTCTGTTGACTGCATTTGATACAGCATCGGGCATGTGTTTTCCTCCTGAGTTGGTGTCACCTCTGGGCATGTATTGGGCACTTCTGATATGAAAAGGAAGAACTATGTCCATAAACAGAAATAGAAAGCCTGTCTCAATCCTCTTGTTCTTAAATTCACCTAAATTTTAATGGATTTTAAGGTGATAAACTAGTGAACTAGGTTAATGAAAGAACAAGAGGAAGAGTTTGTCTTATGGAGAAATATAGTCTCAATCAGATGTCACTTGGGCTTTGGGCAAAAGTATGATGATGAAGGTATGGTGTGGGTTTGTATAAATGCCCATAGACATAGAGGAGAGGCATCTGCACTGGCCTGAGTACAATATATTATTTTATGAATTGACTTTATCACAACAAGGCCTTTATCACAGGCCTTTATCACAGGCCTTTATCACAGGCCTTGACTCTTTAAAAACAGTTCAATCTCAAAAATGTTTACTCATTTCCAAGTAAAGCAATTAGCCAAGTGACTAAAAAAGAGTGTTGATTTTCTTCTGTTCATTATGTAACTAAAGTGGGTGTATTATTACTGCTCATTCTGGGACAATTAAAATTTAAATGAAAATTTAAAATTTAGAATAAATTAACAAAATTTTAGTTTTAGGTTTGTAGTGGCTTCTGGATATGTTCCAGTTCAAGACCTCTAAATGAAGGAAGGTAAGGCTCGGTGAGATGGATGATCTGCCTGGGACCACAGAATTAGTGTGAATAGGTTGACCTCAGGTTTTGCTGACTCCATACAAATGCTCTTCCTTCCCATTGTACTGTCTTTCTTAGCTGACATCATTTAATGATGCAAAACTTTACTCATATTTACACATAAAGTTCTAAATTAGTAAGTTTAATTAGTGAACAGATATCAAGTATATTTTTGAATTTTGTCAGAACAAAGGCAGACTCTATCCAGATTTAATTTGCCTGATATTTTTCATATTTCAGTCTACCAAAATAAATGAAATGTTACAGTAACAACCTCAGTGCCTTTGAAAGAAAATATGCATATTTCCTATCTAGCTTGAAAGTGAAATCTCCAAAGGCAAGTCATTTCAAGTTTAAGGAAACACAGTTTAAACAACCATGGTAGCTGCTATAATTTAATTTCAAAGCAAAAGTTGACAAGAAAAGTACAAATCTGGATTTCTTAAAGGCAGCACTGGTGTCACCATATAAAACATGTGCACAAACTCCTCAAATTCATCTCATGTAACCTTTGGGGCTATGTGCTTGATGATTAGATTGAAGAAATTTTAAAGCAACAGAAAAAGTAAGCACTTCCTGAATAAAGCATGTACTTCAAAAAGATTCTTGGTACAAAGTAAAACAAAAAATATTATATATTTTATACAATAAAATAATATAATTAATATAATATAATATAAACAAACTATTATTATATATTTTCCTGATGTGATAGTGTAGGCTAGTGGGGAAAAGTATGAGTTTTGCAGTCATATAGACCCAGGTGCAAAGCCTGGTTTTGCCACTTAACTACAGTCACTTACAACTCTTTCACTTTCTGGTGTCAATTTCAGCATGTTACTTAATCTCTCTGAGCCTTGGTTTCCTGAAAAGTACATTGGAGTTTGAGATTCTTACCACAAATTTGGTTGTTGGAATTCATATAACTAATGTGGTGCACCATCTGCACACGAAAACACATCGGAGACTTGAGATGTTCAATGCATGTGGGTCTCATCAGGACATCTACAATTCCCTGTTGTCACTATCACTTCCCTGGTCATTCTTATTCTCGTATAAACTGTCTGTCATGGCTTCAAAATTTGGCTTTACGTTATACAAATACAAGGCAACTTGTACTGAAAAACTACATTTTACGTAAAGCATACACTACTTCAATATTCAAACAGCCTTATTTATATCTCCCCTATAAACTCCAGTACCAAAAGATAAGAATTCTCTTTAGCTTTTAAAGTGCAATTTTTGTGCCCAATGTGGGCACAAAAGAAGTAAAAAGGTCAGTTTATAAAGACAGTAATTATTTGGAAGGTCTAATAAGTGCTGCTTTTGGTGGAGCATTTTCTTAGTCATTTGTCAAATTCAGGGCAGGTAAGGCATTATTTTTACTTTCAGGGCCAATTGAAATTTTGCACTTGAATAAAGGGATTAAGAAGAAAAGCTGATTTTAAAGGCAAGATCTCTCAGAAAATTGGATTTTTGTTTTATAACTCAACAGAACCCAGGATTTTGATGTAGGAAGCTGAGTAATGGGTATACTGCCTACGAGGTCCTGCTTACACAGTAGTTTTGTATTGAGAACCATATGAGCTTATGCATATGAAGGCAGTGGGCTACAGGAAAGTCAAGAATTTAATCATTACATAGGCCTGCTTCTATTCTCAATTACAAGCTGCGTAACCTTTAACTTTCCTAAACTTGAATTTCTTTTTCTCTGCAAAGAGGATAACAATGCCTATTAGGCAACATTGTCAAGAGGACTGAAAGGTATCACATGTGAAAATCTTCCAACAGAAGTCTTGTCTGAAACTCCTTTATTAGTACGATGTTGTATGTACGAGGTTAGTAATAAATATTTATTGGCCACACAAATGGAATTTTCATTTAAATTTATTTCATACAAATTTAAATTTAATGGTTAAAATATAAACTTGTCTAAATTTCAAAGCAAAAAAGATTGGTAAAATGTCCATCCAGAGAGTAGAATACGCAACAGCCATTACTAATATTATTATCATGGGAAGATAGTTGTCATATACCATTAGGGAGTGAAGAGCATGAAGCAATATATATGAAATGATCAATTTTTTTAAGTAAAAATAGTTTGGAAAAATATCTGAAAAATGTATATAAAAAGTATAATGGGACAATAGGTGTTTTATTTTTCTTTTGTTGTAACTGTGTTTTCTAATAATTTATACACTAACGTCTCATTCATATAACAAAGTAAAATATTTACATATTTTGAATAAAAATAATAAGGCTAAAGAAACTGACCTCCTTCAGCTGAACAAATGACCACAATTTGACTGAAAGGTCCATCCCCTTTATTGTTATAAACGCCGACTTTAACTTCAAAAGGAGTAAGAGGAGGGACACTTTCATCTCGATAAATGAATTTTGAAGCTTCCGAAGATGTCACCATTTTCTCTTTCCAGCCACGTGTTCCATTGGGCCTGAAAGCCACAATGTAGCCAAAGCCTTCCCCATTCTGAAACTCTTCGGATACTGGCTAAAAAAGAAAAATACAACTAATTATCAGCAAAATAACGGATTAAAAACCCACTTCTTCCAAAACTTTACATTTTTAAAAATTATGGGTAACTATAGAAAAGGAGACTCAAATCTTTGTACTACCTTAAAAGCCAGCATGGCATAATCACTTGGCAGTCATTGAAAATTTAAAAGGTTTTAAAGGTAAAGGATGAAAAATTAAATGATATTAGTTGGTATTTAAGGAAAGTACCAAGGGTCCTGAAAACTTCTGAAGTGAAACAAATTTGTTCCAATTAGTCCACTATATGAAATGAAGGTCCTTGAATTCCACACTAGATTTAAACATGTGGAAAATGTCACATGGTCTGGTGGCCAGGAAAACCTTGTCACTAGTAATGCTCTGTGGAGCCCTTCCACAGAAAGTCTAGGAGACATGAATGTAAGACCTTTCTACTACTGTTTTTTTTTAAATTGCTTTCATGTTTTTCTAACATATGTAAAATGGAAAATAATATTTGTTCAAGAATCTTCCTGTATTATACTGCTAACATTTAAATTTGTTAAATGGGCATCAATGGTACAACATAAAAAGGAGCAATTGTGATGGACTAGTAAGTTGATGGAGCAGTTACCAGCCTAGCACAATGCTTGCCACATTGAGGATACTCAATACATATTTGCTAAACATTTTTTCTTTTGAATTTTGATTTGAGGAAAAATTGTGTATTGAGTGGAATAAAAGAGACAAAGACTATAAAATCAAAGTACTATAGGCTGAACTTTATATCCCCTCAAATTTATGTGATGAAATCCTAACCACCAATGTGATACTATTAGAAAATAAGCCTTTGTTGGGTGATTTGGTTATGAGGAAAGAGCCCTCATAAATGGGATTAGTGGTCTCATAAAGAGACTTGAGAGTTCTGTCTCCGCTACCTGAGGACACACTATGGAAATGGCTGTCTGTGAACCAGGAATCAGGCCCTCACCAGACCTGAACCTGCTGCTGCCTTGATTGTGGACTTGCAGCTGCCAGAACTGGGAGAAATACAGCTCTGTCATTTATAAGCCACCCGGTCTATACAATTTTTGTCATAGCAGCCTGAGCTGACTTGGACACAAAACTGATACAGGGAAGACAATTCCATTTAGACAGATTAGATCTAAAAGAAGTTCAGGTGCTGGGAAGTACCTCTGTAGAAATAAAAAAAGGACAAAACCTTTTACTGAAGAAGAGGGGAATAGACATAAAAATAGCACAGAGGATGTGCTCATGGAAAATTTCTTACGGGGAAAGGACTTTTTTTGTTCATTTTATCATTATTCTCACAGACTGTCAGGAATTTGTTTAGCTTTTTCCAGTAGACATTTTCATTTAAATTCCATTTCCATATTCTAAGGCATCGTTTTTTGGACTATGTAGCTATATCAAATAATAAGGTAATTTATCAACAAAAAAGGAAAGTGCTTTATGAAAAATAAATGTATCTCTCACACTTCTTTCCTTTGACAAGAAACTTTAGAGTGAGGGAGACAAAGGAACGTATGTTTTGTAATCAAAGTTGCAATCCCACTACTTTTCAGAGAAGGTGGTTAAACTCTGCCTCAGTTTCACAGTTTTTAATGCAAGAAAAACTTCCTCACTAATATCATTGTTGTATGAGATAAATAAGGTGACCGAGGTCCATGCCATGAAATCAGGGGTGGTCAGTTCCTTCCTCCTCGATGGTTTTAGTCTCCAAATTAAGTCAAGGGTGCTACTTAATTGTGAAATAATTAAATATCAAGCTAAACCAAACAACACCTGAAGTAATATATGAGGGGATGTATTTTAATTATTCAAACTTTATTCTGAGATAGCCTGTATGACAGGAGGGCATTCCGCAGACTTGGAGAAAAGTCAACAGGGGCCTGGTATAGAAATGAGAAAGGACAATATCTATCTGAGTAATGGCATGCTCAAAAAGTTTCTTCACCTAAGTTAAAGAGAAATTACTCAGTCTCTCTGCACCAACTACAGATACTAGATATGTAACATTATTTCCTAAGGAATCAACAAGTTCTGACACATGAATATAGGCATTCTTACCTCCCAGGCAATGACTAACTCGTGCCTTCTTCCGCTTCTTCCACTTACGTTGGTGGGTGCTATCTTTGGAACTGTGGATAAAAACAGGCAGAGAGTGAATAGCAAATAGATGTATTTGAATTTAGAGTGATGATATTCAGTATTTAAGTGTTTGAATTTAAAGTGGTGATATTCAGTATTAAAACAAGATGTTTGTCAGGTACTCTGCTTTCAAATCTGTGAGCGATGTATATTTTTCATGGCCACATATTGTATCCCCAAACCATTCCTTCTGTAAATGCTCTGTGATAGTAAGGTCTAAATTATAATGAATGCCGTAGTTAAGGGCATCTACAAATGGTTAGGTAGATTTTGTCTGACAAATTTTCTCCTTTCTAGTAATGTGATTCTTTTGTGTGGTTTTAGGGCTGAAAGACTCCCTGGAAAATCCAGGTTGACATTGGCATCACTGCTTTATGAGAAGTGCCTAAAGAGCTCTACAGAAATCTTAGTGATACTTCCATGGAAGGAAAACTTATTTAAATAAATAAACATTTAAAAATATCTAAGGATGAATATCTCTGCAAACTGCAAAATATATAAGCACCCGGTGAAACTTTTTCAAATAAATATTAAAATAATAAATATGTCAAAGAAATAAATTTCCCCTTCATTGCACCAAACCACAAAATCCACAGTTGAAAGGAAACATTTTCAAATGAAGAACTGTTAAATGAAAGAAACTATTAAAAGAAATCATTTTCCAGGCTATGAGCCTGTATTAGCGATTTTACACTTCAGCCTTGGATTTATATCTCAGAATATAATTTTTAAACAACACTGATACTCATAAATAATAAATTCACTCCCATGTATTACGTACCTCTCTGAAAGACTATTAATTACTGGGAGATATTCACACAGCATTTTATATATCAGAAAAACTTATGCAGAATTTACATTCTACTAGAAAGAAAAAAATTCTTCAGCCAGGGAGGTAGAAGAGAAAACTGTGAATATATAATTGGCTCCACTGAAATAAATAAACTTAATTTGCTAAGGTCCAAACTTCAGCATCCCTGGGCACTTTCCCCCATGAACATGAGCTTTTTTCTCTTGCTTACGCCCATGCAGAAGGGGGTACAGAGCAGCCGCCACCGCTCTTCTTTCACAGTTACATCTATTCTAAAGATTACACATCTGTGGAGTTCACTCTCATAAATGCCCTCAGAATTGCATGGAATTGGATACCCTATTTGTCTACCATACAAGAAATCATAAAGAATTCACATTAGAAAAAACTGATGGTGTTATCTATAGCAATAACTGTGAATGTCCTATTTATACAAACATAAACAAATCATTTAATATGACATTTTTGGTAATAATAATTTTTGCTACATTTAACAACCTGTGACATATCAGTGTGCCTTGCCACCCTGTCCCCAAAGCAGTGTTATATAAGACTAATTCTAAATCCTTTTCAAGTGGATGGTATGAGGAAGGCACACAGGAGGGGAGCTGATTTAACTGTATGTGTAAAAGGGTAGAGATGCAAGGTTCCAAATATTCCCTCAGTGGCTAATCTCAGCGTTCTAAATATTGTGTCCATTAATGAATGATCAAATAAATAGCAGAAGCAAGTTAATTTGTTACAAATATTATAGCATCATGGCTTCTCTTAGTACAATTCATTTGTTTAAAAAAAAAAGAACCTGTACTCTGTACCCTTTCCCCCCACAAGGTTCACATTAATTTCTGACAACTAAGAGCCAACTAATGTTATGGGTACTATCTATCAGAACCACCTACTTTGTCTACTGGAATGGCTAAAGCTATATTTAACTTAGGACTTTGAATCTCTTCTTTGAGGACACCATCCTGAATTTTGGATTATGGGTTTTGTGGAAAGACTAGGCATTGACAATCCTTTCTTATTTTATTAGGCCATCAAACAGCATCTAAAAAAAGGATGAGTGGAACCTCCCGATCAGAGTTGTAGAGTAGATGTATGCTCTCCAGTGGGCATCTCTTGAAGCTCGTTTCACAGGTGGATAGAATGAAATACAAGGGAATTTTTGATGTTGAAACTTTTCGTCTAAATCTTGGTAGTAGTGTTCCGCAGTTCATTAATGCTTGTATTTTGAGAAAACATATTTAGATTTCTCAAAATTGTTAACTTTTTGAGTAAAATAATTAAAAAGAAACTGGTGACAATTTTGATGAACATTTCCTCTTTGAAGTAAACAAGAAAGTAAAATAAAACTTTGTATGATTTGATTTGTTTCTGTGGGTAATTTCTATGTTGATTATATATAAATAACCCAGATTGCATAAAATTCCTTTTATCATTTGAAATTAGTCTTTGAGGTTTTTCTATTGCTGCTAATTTCTTTTCAAGAGAAGATATCACATATTTAACTCAATATAAAGAAATAAGATATTTTCTTTCTCATGCTACCTTTAATTTTAATTTACATTAAATTAAACAAAAAAGAATTATATTTCATTGTGTTTTAGTAGTGTATATGTACATGAAAACTATTCTTAAATAAAAACAACCTAAACATCCATCGGCTGATAAATAGATGAAGAAAATGTTGTATGTGTATGTATATATCTATATAATATGAAATATTATTCAGCCATAAAAAGTAGAAAATCCTGCCACTTGTCACAACATAGATGCACCTTGAAGAAATTATACTAAGTAAAATAAATTTGACAGAGAAAGACAAACACACGTGGAATCTAAACAAACTAAGAACAGATTGGTGGTTCCCAGAGGTGGGGTGTGCAGGGTACAAAAAATGGGTGAAAGTGGTCAAAGCTACAGATATCCAGTTATAAGATAAATAAGTCATGGGGATGTAATGTACAGCATGGTGACTGTAGTTACCAATATTGCACTGTGCATCTGAAAGTTGCCAAGAGAGTAGGTATGAAAAGTTCTCATCTCAAAAAAATTTTTGACTATGTAAAGTGATGGATGCTAACTAAACCTATTGTGGTAATCTTTTCACGACATACTCATATACATGTATCAAATCCTGGAGTTGCAAACCATAAACTGCTACATTCTCTGTCAATTGTATATCAATAAAACTGTAAAAACAAATAGAAAAAAACAAGACTTCAATAGCTGTGTCTCAGAGATTATATTTTACTCTCAGGATCACAATGTGTCAAATGGGCCCTCTAATTCTAACTGGCTTAAATTTCTTAATTATGTGCAAATGAACAGTGGGACCCACACTCATTCATTTTCAAGTTAGTGGCACACAGTTATTATTTCTGCAGTCCATGCTTTGGACTCTACTGATTTTAATTATATACTATTATTTATAAAACAACACATGTATGATATATACAAATTTGACTTATTTTTTAGTCATACTGGTGTAAAAGTTCTATAATTCTTGTTAGAAATACAAAATTAATAGAATCGAACATCTAATAAATGCTTTCATTGAGTTCAGAGAACCATACATGAACTTAAAAACCAAATATATTTTCAGTGTAATTAATGAAACCTCATTTGGAATTAAGCAGCTAGATGCTTTTCTCCCTTAATCATCTACTGATAAATGTTCTGAGTTTATTATCTTAGAGAATCAACTCACATGCATGGTTAACAGATTAAGCTTTGATTATCCTAAATTTCTTTCTGAGCAATGCTCTTCCATGAACAGATAAAGTAATTAATATGTTTTCCCACAAGCTGAAAATGTTTATTCATCTTTCTTAGTGCCTTCCCTGGCATGTTGAAATGTAGACTATTATTTCTTTTCACTGTATACATTGGAAATATTGTTGTAAATACTTAGAGTGACCAAAATATAGTGTACTACTTTAGTTTAAGCATACATGAATTTAAGCATGAATCTCAAAGAACTCTAAGTATAATAGTTTTAGCAAAATCAGACACACTAACAATATGCTTTAATTAACATGGCAAAATATAACCAGAGACATTGAAATTGAGAACAAACTGACAGTAACCAGAGGGGATGGGGGAGGGAAATAACAGTGGAAAGAAGGGAAGGGTCATCAAAAAACATGTATAGGACTTATGGACAAAGCCAAAGAGGGGGAGGATTGATGGTGGGGGAGTAGGTGGGGTGGGGGAAAATGATAGTGGGTAAATGGAGACAACTATATTCAAACATTAATTAAAAAATGATAAAAAACATTCAAATAAATTAATTAAATTAAATAAACAAAAGAAGGCAGAATATAATTATTTGCCAGTGTCTCTTTTTCCCTAAATAATTTCCAGCATCTACTACAGTATATGTCTAGATGGATCATTATATAATACAGCTTTATTAGAGACCTAGGGAGGCAACGTAATTTAGGAGTTTAATGGTAATCCAGTGAGTGGTCTGGAAAGAAGGTTACAGATGAATAGAAAGAAGGAAGAGGTTTGTTTATGCAGAGGTTTGTTTATAGGTGGGAGTCAAGAGGGAAATTCAAAAACTTCTTTTCCCTACCTGAGTTGAAGTACATGGCACATTAATATTTCAGTTAACCAATTATCATTGAAGCTTACTTTACAGATAGAAAGATTTAAATTTAAAGAGTTCCCAACATAAAAAATACCAGTGGTGTTTCCTAAAGAGTTCAAAGAATGCTTTTAAGCTTTTGACAGCATAAGTACAGAGGCATGCACAAATGGCCAAAGTGTTCTTGTGGGAGCGAGAGAGATCTGGGCTCGAATTCTGCTTCCACTATTCCAGCTGGTTGCCTGGAAATATTTTTTAACTTCTTTGTCCTTTAGTTGCCTCATGGAGATAATGATGTTACCTGCATTTTAAAGTCATTTTCATAATCACTTATCACAATGTCCGTAACTATAATGTATACCTATTACCTAATGTTATTATCTACTTAGATTGGAAAAAGAGGAAGTAGTGAAGTCTTCTGTGGTAAGCACTAAAAGTTCAACATGAATCCATTGACATGTGATCTGGAAATAGAATATCCTTTTGGAAATCTGTATAATATTGTTCTGATAGTTCCATGGGAGTTGTGCTTTCAGTTTTGGCTCAGCTTGTTTTAATTTGGAAATCTAGGCAGTATAAAATTTTTGGATTGAAAAAGAGATTGTTAGGATATTTTAGGGAATGTCTCTGATTTATGAACCTTCTCATGAATAGCAACAGTTCTATAAAATAAGAGTAAACACCACTTGCTTTAGAGAGTTAATATGAGAATTAAAAGGCATAATAAAAGGCAAGTGCTTAGCTCAGGGCCTGGGACATGGCTCATGATTTAGGGCTGGTGTAGGGTATTACAGGGACTGGAAAGTTAGGAAGCGTCAAACTTGAGTGTCTCGTGCTTACTCCTGGGTTGACAACCTCTCATTCTCCATTTATCTTTCATGCTTAAATCTTCTACTGTACTTCCATCACTTTATTATTTATCATTAAAAGACATGTCTAACAATTAGCCAAATTGTTGTTAGAAAAGAACTTGTTAAAGTTACCACCTTTGCTTGCACAGTGCCTGTAAAACTGAAGATCTATTTTTTTGTATACATTTTGTAGAAAATTCAACTTGCCTGGCCCAAAGTTGTTTTATGATTTAAAGTACCGTCTGCTCTATGAGCTATACTGTTTTCTTCTTTTCTCTAATTATTGAGATTTGGTCTTAGAGACTGCTTGACATGACTTTTGCCTTCTTTTAACATTACTAAGAACCATTTCTTTTATTTAATGTAATTATATTATTCATTGGGTTGAAGAAAGCTGTAATGCTCATTAATAGTATTTCATTTTAGAATTTCCGAATTATTTCAGCAGAATGCTTTATATTTTTGATGTAGTATTTTTCTTGGAAACATAGCCTGGAGTGGCCTTAAAAAATGCCATAAATAGTCTTATGCTTTTTCTCTGTACACACCAGTGCCTGATAACTATAGTTTTAATTTTCCCCTATAAATAATTCTGCCTCAGTCCTATTTGGTCTGCCTTTCAAAGTCCCATTAAATGCCATTTACAAGGCATATCCACCTACCCCTAGAGAAAAGGAGTTTAACTCTATCTCATATTACAATAGTATTTTATTGTGTTCCTTCCATAACTTTTGAGCTCAGAGAGATTTCCTAAGAAATTATCACGGGCAAGAATGGTGAAGATACAAATATGAACAAAGGAAGATCCTTGCAGATAAGGAAGACAAGGTACAGCACTAAAGAAATTGTAGTAGGAAGTTAAATGAGCCTTCTCTGGACTGGGGATGAATCACATGTAACTTCAGGTGCTAAAGCAAGGCGGGCTAGATGAAACCATAGAATTGCTAAGAAATAGAGAAAAAAAATTTTGTGACTCTTTCTCATTACCTCCCACCAGCTCATCTACGTATGATTTTAGCACAAGGAATGTTTTGAAGAAGTTGTCAGTGCAGCAGATGGATGCGCTGTGCCAGCTCCCTCCACCCGATCGGTTGTCAGTAGAAGAGAAGTGGGAGTGTCATTTCCCCTCAAGCTAAGTGAGAAGAGAAGCAAAACAACTGCTGCAGAGTACAGATGCTTACTCTTCACATACTGGCTGCTGCTTCAGAATTTTGTACGATGGCCCAGCCCCACACAATGTCACTAGAGCACAGAGCAAATTAATTTTTGAGATCCTGTGTTTTTCTAGAACTGGCAGCACAGGAATGTGAAATAACTACTGTGACCAAGTGGACATTATTGGAGGTGGGCTTGAATAGGCTGATTGGGATCGCACCTGATAGGGCTGCCTGCTAGGGGACAGGAGAGTCTCCAAAGTACACAATGTATTCAAAAGAAAGAAGCATCATGTGGACAAATGCCATGACACGGAACACCCAACGATATGTGAGAACTACAAATTCTGCCACCTAAGTGGTTTTTCCTGGTCTTTTTGTCTCAATTGGAAAGTTGCAGAGCAGCAGTTGGAAGGTGGGGGAAGGAAGTGAAAAGGAAAAAAAAAGACAGGTAAATACATTTGGGTCAAACCTGGGCTGGGATGGAGGGAGAAAAACATGGCATGAGAAGTTAAAGTTTTTGTTTAAATAAAAAAAAAATTCAAAACCTGAAATTGAGACTTCTCTAGTACCTAAACATGCCTTGGATATAGGTGAGGCTGAAGCCAGAAATCAGATGGAGCGTGTTGGAAAGCCATGGTAAGAGAAAAAGAAGACTTTTATGTTTAAACTCCACAGAGTTCAGTCTGTTTAGTACACTAGTTATTTAACAATGTTATAGTGCGGAAAGTGCTAAGGCTAGAAAAAATTTTTATCTGTTTGTCTTCTTGATACTCACATTCATCTGGTTGAATATTAATCTCTTAAATGTGAAAAAAATATTTTTCCTTTTGTGGCCAGAAATACGTGTGTGGTATTTTCCATTTCACTGTCAAAGGAGAAATTGTAAGACAGAATACAGGGTATTAAGTAACTTGAAAACTATTTGAATGTGGAACGAACTTTTTTTAAGCATGATGTTTCATTTGACACATTTTTTCTCTGCTCCTTTTTTCTGGTCTGTGCTTTCAGAACTATAGAAAATGTCTACTTGCTGGGACAATATCATAATCCACTTATAGAATGAGACCCTAGAAAGGTCAGAAATGGGGATTTCGAGGAGAGGCCTGCTCTGAACTGTGCACCAGACTCTGAAAGGTTCTCTTGACTCCCAGGCCATTCAGGTGGTTTGAGTCGCAGGGCTTGATGGCACCCAGTCTGCAGCAGAGACTTCTTGCTGGGTGAGTGTTTTGGAGGAGCCAACTGCAAGCCAAGACACTGGACAGATCTAACTGTATCAACAAACATATGTTTAACCTGAAAATGTTTCTTCAATATGATAAAAGCAACTTATGTATAATTTCTATGGTTTAAATTTTCACTTACTAAAGTAATAACTCAATAAAAACCAATGATAATAATAAGTGGCTAATATTAAGCATTTACCATGTGCCAGACACTATGCTAAGCTCATTAGATGCAATGACCCAAAGAGGTAGGTAGTGCTAATATCCCCATTTTATAACTGAGAAAATTGAGCCTTGGAACAATGTATGTATCTTACCTATGTTTTTTGCTAATAAGTGGCAGAGAAGAACATGAATCCAGATCTGCCTAACTCCAAAACTCAAACTCTTAATTACAGGTACATAAAATTCATCATCATTGAAAATAAAAATTGCAAGTATTGAGATCTATACTAAGTGCTTTGATAATAATAAAAATTTTCTACTATAGAGGAGACTAAACCTCTGTAAATTGTAGGTCACATTTGTTATAATTCTATTTTTTCTCCTTTTTATTTATCTTTCAATTATTATGTTATAAATATGTAACTTACAGAATATTAAAGTGTAATTAAATGAGAGAATTGCTGTTGCTGCATTCATTTATATACATATTTTCATTTCTACTATAGCATGTATTTCAAAATCATATCCTAAAATGTGTTTTTCTCTTGAGTGTCATCTTTTTAAACAACAGAGAAAGCATCTCCATTATGAAACTGAAATTTGTATACTGTTTTGATGATGTAACACATTTCTGAAATAAAACATAGGGATATCTATCATCTATCTATCTAAAACTTGTAATAAAATTGAACAATAAATAAAAAGTATAAATGTACATTAAAATCAAAATATATTTATATTACTATTTTGACATCTTAATAATAGAAAGTCAGACTGAACCAATTTATTTTACATTTATTGATTGCTATCAGTGTTTTGATGACTGGAAAATTCAAAATAAATGTTAGAGGAAATTGCAAAGAAAAGTTAACTTTTTGTGTGTGGGAAAGGAGCAATTCTAAGGCAAAAATGCCTTACTACAGCTGCTTTGGGATTTAGAATATTCTAGTAAGTAAGATAATTTTAAAGGGACAGAAAACTTTCAACTATATATCCCACACGTGAGACTTTTCTCTTCCAAGCAGCTCTGTTGATTTTCAAAGTTTATGTGGTCCATTGGAACGGGACCATCTTTTAAAACACAGAACATGCACTTAATAGAGGCAGAGTGTGTCGCTTGAGAGAACATCTTAGGATATTGGTGTCCCTTTTAATCTGTGCTGCCTGACAAAACAGGCACGAAACTCAATACTTGGTTCAACACCATTAGTACCTCTAACCCTGTGTGGTTCCAAATCACAGGAAACATAAAGTAGGCAGCACACGCCTTCTCAACTCACTTTCAAAGGAGAGCATTTCATGCATTTTTCATGCTATTTCTCTTCTCTCCCATAAGATTTTAATGGACTAAAGAATGTCGTATATAAAACTGGATAAAATGGAGAGACAGGAGCTGTGTGATTAAGGTAGATGCAGAAACAGATGAGGGAGAAAACTTAAAATGCCTCATCTGAATACATTTGAGCAAAAAAAATAAAAGTGTTTTTTAATAAAATGCTTTTTAATAGCACGAGGAGACTTATACTATAAAAAGTCTCAAATGAGTCTTCATCCCAAACAGATTATTTATTTTTGAAATGAATATTTATGGAGAGCCTCTGAATTAAGCAGTAATCTTTACCTTTGTTTAAACACAATTAACAATATGCAAAATAAGTCAGAACTTTTTAGAAATTATGTATGCACAAATTCTAATATTGGCAGTTATTTCACTATCTGCACAGTGAGTTCATAAAATGAAGACCGACTAACCTGTTATGCTCTCAATTAATGAACACCTGTACACAGTGAAAGCATGGCTGACTTTCTGAAAGCATGAAAATCCAACCAGGCAGTTAAAGTTCATTTAAAACTCACACTATTGGAGAAGTAACAGGAAAAACAACTTGTAACAGGAAAATCACAAACGCAAAATTATTGGGTTTTCTGTGAATGAACCTTTTCCAACATATTTAGGCTACTTCATCTCTTATTTTCTTGTTTGCTTAATTTTTACATGGAAGGAATTTGAGTATCTTTTGTACTGTTATTCACACTTAATGCAGTAAGTTGAACATTTAGGATTCTTTTATTTTTATTTCCTTTTTAAAAAGAACCAATGTGGACTTCCGGCCAAGATGGAGGTGTAGGTGGACACACTGTGCCTCCTCTCACAACCAAAATTAAGGACAACAAATATTTAGAAACAAGAAAACAACCAGAACTTATAGAAAATTGAACTGTATGGAAGTCCAACAACCATTCATCCAGACTGGTAAGAGGGGCGGAGTCATGGCAGGAAAAAGTGGATGTGTGGACCCCGGAACGCAGGCAGCAGCCGCTGGCAGTTCCCAGGTGCACAGGTGGCAGCTGGTGGACTCTGGGCCCACAGGCGGTGGCTGGTGGACCCCAGGCACAGGGTGGCAACTGTGCAGACCCAGTGAGGCTGCACAAGGTGGCTGGCTGACCAGGTGGTCCCACATTCGCACGCAGATAATCCAGGCGAAGGGGAAGTGGCAGAAGGGCCTGGAATCCAAGGGAGAGCGAAGCAGGTGCCATTGTTCCCTCTCAGACCCCGCCCTCACATACAGCATCACATCTCAGTGACTGGGCTGCCCCACACTGGGGAACACCTAAGGCTCCACCCCTCACTACGTGACAGATGAGACCAGACCAAAAACAGCAACAACAACAACAACAACAACAACAACAACAAAACCCCCCACCAAAAATGGCTCAAACTGGAGAACAAATCAAATCCCCAGAGCCAATTCCTCTAAGCAAGGAAGAGGTAGCCAACCTATCAGATGCACAGTTCAAAGCCCTGGTCATCAGGATGCTCATAGAATTGGTGGATTTTGCTCACAAATTAGATGAAAAAATGCAGGCTACAATACGTGAAATGAAGGAAGACGCATGGGGAACCAATAGAGATGGGAGGAAAACAGGGACTCAAATCAATGGAGTGGACCAGAAGGAAGAAACTAACAACTGAACAGAAAACAAGGAAGAAACAAGAATTCAAAGAAATGAGGAGAGACTTAAGAACCTCTGGGACATCTCTAAACCTCCCAACATCTGAATTATAGGGGTACCAGAAGGGGAAGAAGAAGAGCAACAAGTGGAAAACTTATTTGAACAAATAATAAAGGAGAACTTCCCCAATCTGGCAAAGGAAATAGACTTCCAGGAATTCCAAGAAGCTCAGAGAGTCCCAAAGAAGTTAGACCCAAGGAGGAACACGCCAAGGCACATCGTAATTACATTAGCCAAGATTCAAATGAAGGAGAGAATTCTAGAAGCAGCAAGGGATAAGGGGACAGTCACCTACAAAGGAGTTCCAATCAGACTATCAGCTGATTTCTCAAAAGTGACCTTCCAGGCAAGAAGGGGAGGGAAAGAAGTATTTGAAGTCTTGAAAGGCAAGGACCTACATACAAGATTGCTCTATACCGAAAAGCTGTCATTTAGAATGGAAGGGAAGATAAAGTGCTTCTCAGATAAGGTCAAGTTCAAGGAGTTCATCATCACCAAGCCCTTATTATATTAAATGTTAAAGGGACTTATCTAAGAAAAAGAAGATCGAAAGAAAATACTACAGTAAAAAGACAGCAAACTCACAGCTATTAACAACCACACCTAAAACAAAATCAAACAACTAGAACAGGAAGAGAAACACAGAAATGGAGATCACATGGAGGGTTAGCAACAGGAGAGTGGGGGGAGGAGAGGGGGAAAAGGTACAGAGAATAAGTAGCATAGATGGTGGGTAGAAAATAGACAGGGGGAGGGTAAGAATAGTATGGGAAATGTAGAAGCTAAAGAACTTATGACACATGGACATGAACTAAAGGAGGGAATGTGGGTGGGAGAGGGTGTGCAGGGTGGAGGGGAATGATGGGAGGAAATGGGACAACTGTAATAGCATAATCAATAAAATATATTAAATTAAATTAAGTTAAAATATATTAAATTAAAATATATAAAATTAAAAATAAATAAAGAATAGCAAAAAAAAAAAAAAGAACCAATGTGGTTTAGAGAAACTTTTTTAAAGGACAAAACTGAGTATGCTTTAGATAGTCAACTCTTTTGATCATTTATTTAAATTATTATAAGCTTTGTCTAATCTATAAGAAGTCACAAATTATATTTTTGGTTCAATTCTGTAACTCTAATATAAAATGGACACAGTTAACTCTTAGTTTTCTATGTTACATGTGTCTCTGACCCTGATACTTGTGTGCTTAGGGACATATAAAGGGAAAAAAGAGAATATTCCCTTTTAATCTTTCAACAAAGGTATATGAGGCACTGGATCCTGACACTGTCTAGGTGCTAGAGCTTGAACAGTGAACAAATAAGACAAAGTCCTCATTCTCAGTGAACTTATATCCTAATGATTATTGAGATCGTATGTTATCATTGAGTTTAAAGTCATTAAATTTTTATTTTCCTCCCTCTGTGTATCTGCAGTCTTCCCCTCCAGTTCTTCATTGCTTTCAGATTCTTCTCATCATTATTGAAATTTGTGTTTGCCCAAGCTAGTGCCTTAGTAGATATTTTTATATCCAAATTTACAAGGGCATAAAAGATTAACCTCAATAAAACTTTGTCCAAAGTAATTAAAGATCTACTAAAAATGTTTCTATTCTGCTTTACCCAGGTGGTAAGCAAATCATCTTAAATTTTTTAAAAATAAAACTTAATTCCTCGTTTGTGGTCACTAGAAGCATTTTATTAGAGATACATCATTCTAAAAGACCAGAAGAATGCTGTGTTTTCTAAGTCAGGAAGCAGATGGATATTTATACACACACAGATATCAAGAAGGCATTGAGTTAAGACTATGTCTTTCCAAAGCCTGATTTATACCAGGTCAGCTGGTGAAGGGCAACATGAAGAGTTTTAAGGAAGTACACTGTAATTAAAGGTAACTGTTATCATGGAGAAAAAGAGGGTGAGTCAATCTAGTCTGAATTTTATAGATTTGCTCTATTAATAAGTATACAGTAAGAAGAAAAAATTCAATTTCATGGTAACTTGAAGATGAATGGTTGCAAGGGTTGGGAGGAAATTGAAGCATCTGTAGAAATAAGGAGAATGAAAACAAATAAAATAAGAATTCTAACTAAAATGGCTTTATGATGTCTGAGTAAATGAGTTAGGAAAAAACTATACTAAGCAAGCAATCATGGTTAATTCAACTTGCTGTCAATGTGATTAGAGGCCTCCAAACAGAATTCTCACTCTTACCTG
Source organism: Glossophaga mutica (assembly GCA_039655065.1). Classification (NCBI taxonomy): domain Eukaryota; kingdom Metazoa; phylum Chordata; class Mammalia; order Chiroptera; family Phyllostomidae; genus Glossophaga; species Glossophaga mutica. Next base: position 67,758,885 of record CM077308.1, read on the forward strand.
CTTCGTTTGTGCGGATCATTCGAGATGGGGTGCTTGGATCTCCAGTCCCAATGGGATTGGTGGCAACCACTCTAAATTCATATTCCACCCAGGGGTTCAAGTCCACAGCCATGGCTGACTCCATGTCACCTGTTATGATTTCTGGGACTATGGAGAGACAGGAGATTTCATATCATTGGGAGTACTGGAAAATGGTTACAAATAGCAATCAAAGATACCACAGGCACTAACAGGATGAGCAGGCTGATACATACTTCCTTATTATATGTGGCCATGGTGTCACCTCTGGTCTCATTAGTAAAACCAAAATGAAGCTTCAGGAAGTAAGCGTGTGTACATGTCAAAGTTTGTTGTAGTTAATTAGAATTCTTTCATCTCATCTTTATATATGAATTGCCATAATGACTTGCCATTATCTATACTAAAAATCATTTTGTCCACCCCTTCTCTTTATGTCAGTCTCATCAAGCAACACCAGACTTCTAGGTCATCACTCATCTCTTTTATTCTAATCCCCATAGAATTCTGCTCATTTTCTTTTCTGTCATAGTTCCCATCCACCGTCACTCTTTGAAACCCTTTTGGTGAAAACTTTGGGATTCATAATCCATCATTAGCAAAATTCTCTGTATACTCATTCTTTTCTGAACATTCTTCTAACTTTTAACTCTCATAGAAACCTAAATTCCTTTTGAGGAAACTTAACGGTTCTCAAGGGTTAAGTTACTGTAGAAAAGAGTAACCAGTTCATCTCAGCTGTGTTACCTCTGCCCCGCAACCCCACACACAACCAAAAGTCCATAATGGATGGTTTCCCCACAGAATACAAGTATGCAGGTATTTTCCCCACCACACCAAACCAAAGTAAACGAAATTCTCTCAAAATTTCCTGTCCTTTCATCCTTCGCCCAGTTTCTATGTTTCTTTTAGAGCAAAGCTTCTTTAGGGATGTTTGTGCTATTGCTTGCTGTCTCTATTTTCCCTCCATGCTCTCTCAAGCCCACCGCAATCAGGCCCTCACTTCCTGCATTCCACCCTTACTGCTCCTGTCAAGATTACCCGTGGTCTCTGTTACTAAAACCCTGTGCTCAGGTCTGTAGTCCTCATTTTCCTTGACCTAACATTATCCTTTGATACAGTTGGTAATTCCCTTCTGTTTGAAATATTTTTCAAAATTTAACTTACATTTGTTCTTCCCTATCTTTTTCTGTCTGCATTGCTGTTTTTTCATCTTTCAGATGCATGCCAGTTCTATTAGCTCTTTCCCATTTTCTTACTCCATGATGGTCTAATCTCATGATTTAAAATACCCTCTATATGCTGATGCCTCCAATATTTCCAGCAATGAACCTCTTCCCTAAACTCCAGAATGATATGTCCAATGGCTTGTTAGATATTTCTCTTCGAAAAAGGTTCTCAACCTTAAGTTCTCCTATGTATTTTTGTGGTATTCCTTATTCAGTGTATGGCAGTTGCATTCTTATGGGTGCTGTAGCCAAAATCTTGGGGTCATCCTCAGTTACTTTCTCTTTTCGTTGTCTCCCTCCAGCTATAAGCAAATGATAACATTTCTGACTTCAAAATATGTTGCTTTCTCCACTTCCTGTTACAGCAAAATTTCTTAATTATATTAATTCCTCTTCTATTATCTCTTGAATCTATTTTTGTAGACTTCAGTCCTTACCATTTTACTAAAACTGCTACTTTCAAAGTCACCAATGATCTCCATGTTGCTAAAATCAATGATCAATTCTCAGTCCTCATCACACTTGACATGTTGTCAGTATTTGGCACAGTCGATTACTTTCTCTTCCTTAATAGACTTTATTCCTTTCATCTTGCAGTATATCACATGAACTAAATTTTCTTTTTAACTAAATGATTGCAATCTCTCTGTATTCTTTGGCTGGTTGCTCTTCTCCACAGCTTCTTACTGTTGGAACTCTCCAGCTTTTGACTTTTATATTCTTCTTTATTTTATACTTATATCTTTGGAGATAACATGCAATCTCTCAGTTTTAAATGCAACTTATACGCCAATAATTTCCCAATCTATATCTATATTCTAAATTTCTTAAACTCCAAGCTCATGTATACAGGGTGAGGCAAAAGGCAGTTTACAGTTGTGAGTTCATGAAACACAGACTTTATCTTATATTATTATTTATTTATTATTGTATTATCTCCATATGAACAACCATAAACCTACTTGAATGTGACCCTGTACAATTACCTACTTGATAACCTTGGAGGTCCTGTTTCTAAATATAGTCACCCTGGGGTGTTAGGGCTTCAATATTTGAACTTTGGAAAAAGGCAGACCCCATTCAATCCATAACAGGCAGGTTGTAATTTATTTATTTTTAATAATTTTTAAAATTTACATAGTTGACACATAATATTATATTAGTTTCAGGTGTAAAACACAGTAATTAGATATTATATGACTTATAACTTATAAAGTGATCCCTGATAAATCTAGTACCCATCTAAAACCATACATAGTTGTTATAATATTACTGATGACATATGCTATGCTATACTTCACATTCTTGTGACTGTTTTTATACTGGCAATTTGTACATCTTAACCCCTTCCTTTATTCACCCATCTCCCTAACTCCCATACCATCTGGCAACCATCACAATGTTCTCTGTATGTATCAGTTTATTTCTGTTTTGTTTGTTCACTTATTTTGTTTTTTTATATTCCACATATAGATGAAATCATGTGGTATTTGTCTTTCTCTATCCAACTTATCTCACTTAGCATAATACCTTCTATGTTCATCCATGTGGTTGCAAATGGCATGAGTTCATTCTCTTTCATGGCTGAATAATACTCAATTATATAAACAGTTAAACCTCAGATCACAAATGTTTGATTCTCTAATAATTTGGTCTTGACCTAGTAGTTCATGAAAAAGTGTCTCTATTGTCTAACAAAACTTCAGTTTGTGATGTTGATACCTGTATGATCAGTCACACGTCTCTCGGGTGACAAAAGAGATTAGTTTTTTGAACGAATCACTTCTCCAACCATTTTCTGGAATGAATTAAGTTCAAGAACTGAGGTTCTACTGTGTGTACCACATCTTGTTTATTTATTTATTTGTCTATGGATGGACACTCAGGTTGCTTCCATATCTTGCATATTGTAAATAATGTTGCAATGAACATAGGAGTGCATATGTCTTTTTGAATTAGTATTTTGGATTTCTTCAGGTAAATACCCAGAAGTGGAAATACTGGGTCAAAGTGTAGTTCTATTTTTAATTGTTTTGAGGAAACTGCATACCATACTGCTGATTTCCACTGTAGCTACACCATTTTGCAATCCCACTGACAGTGTATGAGGATTCCTTTTTCTCCTTAGGCAGGTTGAAATTTAAAACAAAGTGGTCAGGATAAGCCTCATTGAGGAGGTACATTTGAATACAATTTTTAAGGAAATATAGATTTATCTATGCCAATATCTGGGGGAAAGCATCTCAGGTTGACAGAGCAAATACTGTAAAGCCATTGGAGCACAGGTGGCCAACACAAGGCCCATGGGCCTAATCCAGCCCTCCACCTTGTTTTATCTGGCCCAGCACCTTGTTTCTACCCAGCAGCAGAGCTGGGCTCTCACTTAACTGTTAAGGGTAGTTACATGTATACAGTCCTAAAATCATCTGGCCCTTTAAAGGTGATGGAGAGGCTGATGTGGCCTCTGGTGAAAATGAGTTTGACACCCCTGCATTAGAGTCAGTACATACAGAAGCATGAGATGATCAGTGAGTCAGGAACAGAACGAGTTTTAGGGAGAATGGTTGAAGATGAGTTTGGAAAGAGAATGGCAGGACAAAATCGTATAGGACTGGACTTCCATCCTGAGAGAAATGGAAAGATGTTGTAGGACTGATATTCTAAGTCTTATCTTTTAATACATTAATTCAAGCTATGTGAAAAATAGGAAGTAATTAAAGTCAAATGAGGTTATAAGGCTGGGGCACTGATCTGATAGAATTTGCTCCCTTATAAGTAGGGATAGCAGAAAGCTTGAATCCTTGCTCTTTGCCATGAGAAGGCACGGTAGGAAGGCTTCTGTCTGTAAGTCAAGAGGGAGGTTCTCAACAGGAATCAAATTGAATTGGCTGGCACCCAGATCTTGGAATTCCCAGCCTCCAGAACTGTAAGAAAACAAATTTCTGTTGTTTAAGCCACTAAGTTTGTGGTATTTTATTATGTCAGCCTGCACAGACTAATACATTGTCCCATAATAGTACTTTTGATTATCCTTACAATACAATGTTTATTTTTTCATTAATGAATTTCTAAAATACTATAGTTTCCTGGTTTTCTACGTTTTCTCTTTATTGTTTGTCCTCACCCATGAGAATACAGTCTTCACAAAGGTAGGTATTTTTTGTTTTGTTTTGTTTACTCATATATTCTAAGTGCCTAGAAGACTAGGCACTGAAAGCTTCTCGATAAATTTTTATTGAATTAATAAAAGAGGAGTTCAAATTGACAGGTGGGGTTAAAATTGGCACAACTTCTGTTGTAATCTTGATGTAATTATTCAGGCTTTATAGAAAATTAATTTAAAATATAAAAATATTCTTCCTCTAAAAGCTACATATATTTACAGTTTCTTAACCATATACATTTCAAGACTCCTTCACTTATCCCACATCTTCTCTACCATCTTTAGTTCTAATGCCTGTTTAAAAATAAAAATAAAAATGAGATTTAGAAATTTTAACTTAATTGTTACTTGTACAAGATATAAAATAAGTGTAAAAAGTGGAGTTGAAATTATTAATATTTTTGATGAAATAACATGCAATGTGAAATAAATTTGAGATAAACTTTTTAATAACAATTAGGATTTTTATTTCAAATGCAATATTGTGAATATTAAAGAAAATAGAGACTGTATACCAAAGTAATTATTTTTAAAGCCTTGCAGGTATTATTTCATAAAGATACTCTTCCTGGAGCAGTGGAGATAAGTCAGTTTCAAAGAAAGCATTCTGCTTCAGAGAGTACACACAGCAACTAAAGACAGTGGGAAATCCCATATTGATTAAGGGAGAAAAGCTTCTCAATGCATTTCCTAGTTTAAAAAAAAAATGCATCAAAGAATTTAATTAAATAATTAAATGTAAACTGAATGAGCCAGTCTAGTTGTCAAATTTAATCAACCAATCAATCAGTGGAAAAGAAATCCACAGATAGAAGAGATATCCACTGATAGAATAGTGAATATACATATTTGAAATAAGTAAAAAATGACAAATAAATTCCAATATCATAAAAATTTTGGTATTCCTAAACACACACAGTAAAAAACTAGGTCAGCTGATACTGCTCAATAATATAAAGAAGAAAGTTAGGTTCCAAATCAAAAGCAATTTGACCAGAAGGGTCTGAAGTGAAATTATTTTTTATGGTTGTTTTCATACTCTCTTCAAAACGAAAAAATTAGTCCCATTCAGTCATCTGATTTGAGTCTGATTTGGGGGTAGACAGTGTTAAGTTAATCCCAGATGTGTTCAGCTAGAAGGTCCACGTGCAACTCATTTCTTCATTTGTTAACAATGAGGAACTCACAATTCTTTGATTTCATGTTGGGGCATGAAGGAATCTTTTTTAAAAATATATTTTATTGATTATGCTATAGAGTTGTCCCATTTTTTTCTTCCCTTTATTCCCCTCCTCCATGTAGCCCCCTCCTACCATCATTCCCCCACCTTAGTTTGTATTCATGGGTCATACAGTTCTTTGACTTCTCCATTTCCTATACTATTCTTTACCTCCCCCTGTCTATTTTGCACCTACCATTTCTGCTTCTTATTCCCTGTACCTTTTCTCCCATTCTCCCCTCTCCTCTTCCCCTCTGATAACCTTCCATTAGATCTCCATTTCTGCGAATTTGTTCCTGTTGTAGTTATTTGCTTAGTTCATTTTTGTTTTGTTTTGTTTTGTTTAGGTTCAGTTGTTGATAGTTGTGAGTTTGTTGTCATTTTACTGTTTGTATTTTTGATCTTCTTTTTCTTAAAGTCCCTTTAACATTCTATATATTAAGGGCTTGGTGATGATGAACTCCTTTAACTTGAACTTATCTGGGAAGCACTTTATCTGCCCTTCCATTCTAAATGATAGCTTTGATGCATAGAGTAATCTTGGATATAGGTCTTTGCCTATCATGACTTTGAATACTTCTTTTCATCCCCTTCTTGCCTGCAAGGTTTCTTTTGAGAGATCAGCTAATAGTCTAATGGGAATTCCTTTGTAGGTAACTGTCTTCTTTCCTCTTGCTGCTTGTAAGGTTCTCTCCTTATCTTCAAATGTGAGTAATGTAATTATGATGTGCCTTGGTGTGTTCTTCCTTGGGTCCAACTTCTTTGGGACTCTCTGAGCTTCCTGGACTTCCTGGAAGTCTATTTCTTTTGCTAGATTAGGGAAGTTCTCCTTCATTACGTTTTCCAGTAAGTTTTCAATTTCTCGCTCTTCCTCTTCCCCTTCATTCAGAAGGTTGGTACCCCTCTCATTCAGATGTTGGAACGTTTAAAGTCCTGGAGGTTCCTAAGCCTCTCCTCATTTTTTGAATTCTTGTTTCTTCATTCTGTTCTGATTGAATGTTTATTTCTTCTTTTTGCTCCAAACCATTGATTTAAGTCCCTGTTTCCTTCTCTTCACTGTTGGTTCCCTGTACATTTTCCATTATTTCACTTTCAATACCCTTTACTTTTTTCCTCTGTTTTGGACCATACTCCACCATTTCTGTGAGCATCCTGATTACCAGTGTTTTGAACCATGCATCTGATAAGCTGGCTATCTCTTTGTCACTTAGTTGTGTTTTTTTTCTGTGGTTTTGATCTGTTCTTTCATTTGGGCCATATTTTTTTTTGTCTCAGTGTGCCTATTATATACTAAGGGGCAGAGCTTTAGGTATTTGCCAGGGTAGAGCAACCCACATCACCGTGTTGTGGTGCCGCATGTGGGGGAGGGGTGTAAGAGGGAACAATGTCACTTGCTCAGCTGTTGTCTGGCTTTCAGTCACTTCTGTCGCCATCTACAAGCAAATTGGGCCCTTCTGGTGCTGATTCCTAGGTGGGTGGGTTAGTGTACATTCTAGGACCCTGTAGGTCTCTCCAACGAACTCTCCTGTGAGGCCAGAAGTTTCTTCTGCTGCCTCAACCTCCACAGGTTTTTTCATTCAGAGATTTTGAGGCTTTATTTCTCTGCACTGTAACCCTGGGTTGCATGGTCTCTCTTGATCCCCCACTCTTCCTCCTGGTTTATCCACATGCAAATATGGGAATGCCCACTCTGCCAGCCATTGCCTTGCCCACACTGGTCCTTCAGCCACCACCTTGCCTCGAGTCCTCTCCACCCTGGCTGCCCATCTCTGTTCCTCATACCAGTCTGGGTGACTATTTCTTTTTTAACTCCTTGGTTGTGGGACTTCCATACAGTTTGATTTTCTGGAAGTTTGGATTATTTTTTTATTTTAAATTTGTTATTGTCTTCTTTTGGTTGTGTGAGGAGGCAAGTGTATTTACCTATGCCTCCATCTTGGCTGGAAGTAGGTGAGGAAGGAATGTTAAGTGCTTTTTAAATAATAGTTTATGAATTGCATTAACTTTATCAGAGAGTTCAGACACCAGACCCATCATTTTTTTCTAATAGATATTTATGCATTAGAGCTGATCTCTACTGAAATTGTTCTAGATGAGGGAACAAGTATGAAAACAAAAGGTCCACTCCAGTGGAGCTGATGCGGCTCTGGAGGGATTTCACTTCCTGTCATGGGCATGAAAGAAGTTGCGGTCAGATCGTGTAGGGGCGAAAACCAGAAGGCATTTAAAACCTACTTCAAAGCAGGCAAAAGTTGACCACAGTTCCTTGGCAGGTTTGCCTCAAGGTGGCACATCTCTACCAGTACCTCCAAGAGATACTGAGTTTTAAAAAAATAAGTGACTTCATTAGGTGAAGAGATACCTTGCTAAAGCCCTATTAGTATCAAGGCAAACAAAATTGGTCAGTTATAAAAATATATTTATGAAAAATGTCTATTTTTATAAGCACATTTCAATCATAGATTTTTTAATAAGTGCTTGCTGAACTGAGTTTAAAAAATCTCCCAACTTAAAAATTGGAGAGTATCATGCTAAGCGAAATAAGCCAGGCAGTGAAAGACAAATACCATATGATCTCACCTTTAACAGGAAGCTAATCAACAAAACAAACAAACAAGCATAATATAAACAAAGACACTGAATTTGAGAACAGTCTGACAGTGACCAGAGGGGGAGGGGAGGGAATTTCAGGGGAAAAGGGGAACGGTTTAGAGCAACAAATATAAAGGACTCATGGACAAAAACTATGGGGGGTGGAAATGGGAGGGAGGTGGGGAGGGCTGGGGTGGTGGGCTGGGGCAGGGTAAAAGACAGAAAACTGTACAATATCAACAATTAAAAAATACTGATTAAAAATAAAATAAAATAAAATAAAATAAAATAAAAAATTGTTTCCAGCAATCAAATTATATTTGAAGATAAAGATGCAACTTTATAGTAGGGACTTCTAAAATAGGTAAATAACCCTAAAATTAACATTTAGTTCAAATTCCTGAGCTTCCCCTAACATGCAATTTTATTTGACCCTAGCTTGTACCAAAAATTCAAAGTTTATATATATATATACATGAACCTATTATATTTAGATAGTAAAACAAAATGACAAATCCCTACTTACTACAGACTGAAGATTACATTATATAGACATTGTATACTTTTCAAATACCAACTTATTGAATACATTTTTAATAACTATCGAGAGAGTGTGATGTCCCATAACCTTGAAGACAGCTACATTGGAGAGGTAGGCGAAGTTTAGTTCTAACATGAAATGGAAATCATCAGGGAAGAAATTTTTTTTAATAATGCAAATATAATTCAAACATCTTAGAAGTATGAATTAAAATTCTGCATTGTTTTAAATGATGTGATTTTATGTTAGATTTTCTTTTCATGTGTGACTTGAAGGGGTAGCACAGGAAACTGGAGTCACGGAATAGTTCTCTGATTATCTTGGTGGTGACAAATCTATACAATACAACTTCACAGAATTTTATAGAACTGTACACTAAAAAATAGTTAACACAAACTGGTGAAATTTGAATATAGTCTGTAGTTTAGTTAACAGCATTGTCCCAATGTCAGCTTTCTGGTTTGATAATTGTACCATTGTTGTATAAAATATTATCATTGGGGGAAGCTGAAGGCTGGGTCCACAGGAAAGCTCTGTATTATTTTTGCAACTTGTATGTGAGTCTGAAGTTATTTCAATAAGCATACAAACAAATATAACGGATGTGGTTCCTCCCTGGGAACTGAGAAGAGAAGAAAGCAAGGTAGCCTTATTAAAAGAAGTAAACACTTGTTAATATTCTAATAAATAACAAAGTTTCAAGAATCCAGAATGATCTTGAGATGCTTAGCACATACATTAATATATAAAATAGTTCATGATGGGAAGCTGCTCTGTTTATACCTGATGCTGCCTTAGAACCTCTTACCTGTTTTCACTGTTTGCCAGCCCAGAGAGAAGGGGCTGCGAGCCTGCAGGTTGTAGGAGGAGACGGGGCTGTGGTTGTCAGCTGCTGGGCTCCAGGAGAGTGTGGCTGTACTTTCAGTGATTTCCTCAACGATCACTATCCCCGGTGGGCCTGGGGGACCTATAGACAAAAGGGAATGGATAAAGTGAAGTTCAAGGCATGGTGATGAGTCATGAGAAATTGTGTTTCCCATGGGGATTCAATCAAACTATGTCATTGTCTTAATTATACACAGATTTAGTAATAAAAATTGGAAATAAAAAGTGATGGGATGCAAGCTGGTTTCTATGATTTCTGGAGTTAACATAATTATGGATTTGACTCTTTTCTAGCACTGTATGTGGAGGCAACTAACAATTAGCACTGTATTTCAAAGGAAAAGAAAAAATAATTAGAAACCAGCACAAAAATGTCAATATGAACTCTGGCTACTGAAATCAATCACAGCCTGCAGAGACAGCAATAGAAAGTGATAGGCAATGCTGTCAGGTGCAAAAATGATCCCATTATTACTAAGAAGGTATAGGTGTGTGGGCTACCTTTCAAGTTCAGGGAACCTAAAATGTGCAAATACTGTAATGTGACTATCAAGTAGCTTAAGCTCTAAGAGGGGAGATATAAAAGGCTCTGAAATCATCAGTATTCAGACCAAGGAAGAATAAATACTGGAAATGAGGCATAGAAATTTTTGTGGGAAGTTAAAAGTGTGATTATATTATTACTATTGTTATTTTTGGGTGGGGAGTACGATGAATGAGAAAAGATTATTTCCCTTGTGATCATGAAAATGATGCATAAAAGAGTGACAATCAAGCTAGGTACACGTACGTAGACTCTCGCTTGAAGAAACAACCGTGATCTGATATGAAGAGAAATATACCTTTATATTATTACTTCCAAAATAATGATTCCTAATAACATTTAAAAATATGTACTTGCATTTTATTGGCTAAAAGCAATCAGTTTTCTTATTGACATTTTTCTATTTCCTAATATGGACATTTCAATCTATAAGGATGCTTTTATTTTCAACTAAAAAACTCTGCCCTTAAGCAGTTTATTTTCTGAATTAGTCTTGTGTGGTAAGTTGCTGTTTGGATCTAGCGATTATGAAGTCTGAGCAGAAAGGGTGGGACTGGAATTGCAAGGAGCTAAGAAACAGTGGATTGCTAAAGAGATGGACGTGGTTAGAACAGACCGCTTGGTAGAGGATTTCAACAGGGAAGGTGCGATGAGATGAAGAGTTTAAAAACTTCTTTGGGAAATGTCATTTCAGGAAATAAAAAATTAGTAGTTTTATCAAGATTGAGAAGAACCAGCAGCAGAGAGCAGAGACCAGAGACTTAGAAGACAGGGACTATTCCATTAAGAAGATGACAAAATTTGGGGATGGTGGGCAAAAGTGTAGAAAGTAATCATGACACTGAGTGTGGTGACAGGGATAGGAAGGAGTGACTCTAATGATAATAATGATAAGACTGTTAATTGTAATAACAGTACTAACAGCTACCATATCCTTTCTGTGTCTGCATTAAGCATGCTGCAAACATTAACTTGTTCACGTATTTCTATCTCCCTAGGTGGGCCTTATTGTCCCTAGTTCATAGAGCATGTGATGGAATCTCAAAGAGATTGTTCAGTCAATAAATGACAAATAAATCACTTCGTCAATAACCATACTGTGTGTTTGGTGAAATGCTAGGTGGTAGGTATCCGGGAGTCCATTCTAATGAGAAGTTATTTGCCCAAGTCCCTGTGCCAGTGAACACTACTACTGATATTTAGCCCTTCAGTTCCCATCTCCTTTTACTGTTTACCTAGGGAGTCATTTCAATTGAAGAAAGAAAAGGAAAAGAAAGAGCATGTGTCAGAGAAAGGCACATTTAAATTATGTGGTGGAGAGGCAGACGGCATTGAAGAAGCAGGTTAGGACTTTGTGGCAGCTTGCGGCCACCCTCACTCCCTTTCCTGCCTTTCCACACAGGCCATTCTGTCACTGCAAGGTGAAGCTTACTGTTATTTTACTTTCTCGAATCTGGGCTAGACTGTGACTATTTGACCCAAAAGACAATGATATCAGTGACGTTGCTTGACTTTTGAGGAGAAATTGTAAGCAGTTGTGCAGCTTCATCCCAGGTTTTGTGGAGTGCTTTTGGGAAAATCCATCTGCTTAGTTAGAAGTCTGATTAAACTGAGGCTACCATCCTGTGAGGAAGTCCAAGCCATGTAACTGGAGAGACTGGTGGAGAGAGGAAGGTCCAACTGGCCCCCAGCCATTGCAGGTATCCCTGCCCAGGCACCAGACCCAGGAGTGATAAAGCCTACAAATGACTCAAGCTTTAGCCACCACAAGGCTCGTGTGCATGAGAAATCCCAAGTAAGAACCTGGCTGTGTCTGTCAGCTGCAGACATCATGAGGGCAAATAATAGATAGATGTTTTAAACCACTCCGTTTTGGGGCAGCAATTACTATTGGGACAGACTCCAGAATAGTTTGATTTGACTTTGTTCATAGATAAGAAATTTGTAGAAGGATCTTCAAGATGCTATGAAAACAGACTTGAAATTTAGGTAATATATTCAAACAAAGATAATTACCAACATAATTAATTGGTTGAGGTTTTCTGTATTGCTCCACTTATTCTGTTCAATTTCATCAACTATATTTATTTACCTCTGCAAAAAGCATTTGTTAACAATCACTATCTGATATGAAATATTGTGTAAAATAACTTCATTAACTTAAATAAAATTATGTGCCTTTCTGAGTACTAAAGCTCTATAAAATATTTAAATTAGTTCTCTTAAAAGGTATATTTCTTTTAATAATAGGTAGTAGATAATTACACTGATTTAAAAAACTTAGGCTAGAACAAAAAATAGAATTTATAACATAATTGATAAACTTCCAAGTATTTTTCTCTTTATTTGGCTGTTCCTCCAAATATAGTCCATAGCAAAACAATCAGTGATGGTGAACAGGATTTCCTTATGTAGGATACTGATCGTGGCTGTGCAATTTTCTGTAATTACAAATATTGTGAAGAACTAACTTCCCAATAATCATGTAATTCTCAAATTATAAAACCTCACGATAAAATATTAGGTAGCCATTAAACTTCTTAATGTAGCAAACTAATGAGATAGGAAATGTTTACCACATACATGAAAAAAGTGGAATGCAACATTATATGTAAATGTAAGTGTATAAACAGTAATTTGCCAAATATGTGAAAAAAGAGACTGGAAAAGGGTTGTTAAGGGATTCAGGGTAGTAGGCATTGATTGGCAGTAGGGGATGTGGATGACTTAAATTGTATTCTGCATACTTGTCTGGATTTTCAAATTCTGTACTGCAAGCATGTATTACTTCTAAAATTATTTTTAAATGTAATTGTTTTAAAGAAAGGATCCATATCATTATAATATGATCTAGTCTAAGTATGTTCTATTTCACTAAACTTTACTGAATGGTGAGTATGTGTCAAGCACCGTGCCGAGTGCTGGGAGAAGGGAGTGGGCAGACAAATGCTCTACGGGAGGACAAAATAGGGTTCCATGTAGAAGCTAAAGAGCTGATGACACATGGACATGAACTAAAGGGGGGAATGTGGGTAGGAGAGGGTGTGCAGGGTGGAGGGGAGTGATGGGGGAGAAATGGGACAACTGTAATAGCATAATCAATAAAATATATTTTAAAAAATAGGGTTCCAGCCCCAGCTGTGTGGAATCTAGTGGCAGACAGACGTTTTACAAAAAACAAATGTTCGGCCCTGATAATTTATGATCAAGTGCTTGGGATTATCTTTTACATCTCATTATAATGCTTTCTACATTAGTTATAATTACTTTCTGTAATTTCCATTTGTTGAAATATTCAGCGTGGTACTTGGCATATATTAATTCTTCAGTAAATTTTTATAGATGAAGAGATGAAAGAAAAATGGAAAAAGGGCAGAAAGTATCATATTTTGAGTTTGAAATGTTGTCTAACAATTAACAAGTAAAAGATGTTTTAAAATTATTGTTGTATAAGACAAAGATCCAGTGTGATAGCTTTTTAATTTGTTATATCAAAATATATTTGAATTAACAGGCTTTTTTGTCAAGCTAAGAAAGGGGTGGTAATAAAAATGACAGAGTAGTTCCATGAGTAAAGAATATAAACCTTCTCATATGATTTAATAAGTCTCATAATTATTAGAAATTTACTACAAACATAAATTTTCTAAATTCTTGTAAATATGAAAATTTTTTATGAATATATGATTTTAAAATATTATGGAAAACTGATATGATTTACCTTTTAAGATAAAGACAATTTTCAACCAAAATAAAAATGAAATGTATAGTTATTGTATTAGTATTGGTTTATCAATGTTCTATCTATAATAAAAGCATATTTTTAGATATATCATATCAAGTGTTGGCTGAAGTTAGCTTCTTGTATATATTTAGGAGTGAATTACAGTAATCTTATAACAATACAATCAATATCTTTGTCTTCAGGGCTTGTTAATGATGATCATATTTTACCATCTTTTGATTTTTTTAAAAATGATGAAGTAAATTATCTCTTTAAATGATTTTACCATTAATTTACAGAAGACGTCTTTGAAAACAGATGAATAAAAGGTAAATATCTGAGAGATGACAAATGTGTAACTGTAGCTAGTGTCTAATGTTACACAGATGCCATTCATCTAACAGAAATCTCATTAATGCTGTACTTAGCAGTGTCAGATGAGCGAGATCTGGAAAGGCCCCCTCCCCTCACCCCCTATGACAGTGCTATTATATAGGACCACTAACATAAATATTTTATTTGAAAATAGAAAAGTTAGAAAAATGGATACAGTTTCATCATTTATTCAAGGTGAAGATGTCTGAGCAAATGATGAAGCACAAAGGCCCTAGCAGAAGCCACGTTCTCATGCATTCAATCTGTTCTCTATCAGGGGTCCCCAGGTTTGCCAATAGGTTATTATCACATTGACTCATTCTTTTGACCTCCTGTTTAGTTAGAAAATTTTCTTCTCTTGAGAAGCCATTGACTTTTAAAGCTGAAAAACAAAATAAAATGTATGTTTTTTTTTTTTCATGTCACCAGCGTAACAATAAAGCTGTTAAAGCTGTTATTGTTACGCTGGTGACAAGAAAGAAAAAACTAAGATGATAAAATAGTTAAGCAGTGTTACATAGTCATGGCGTTTTAAGTTAACTGCAGTCATCTAGTCCTAACCTATTATTTTTCAGATGAGAAAGGGGCACTTAAAATAGAAAAACTCCTCCTCAAAAAACAATAAAATAAATAAAAGACCAAAACAGTTCTCCTGCTTTGGAGGGAAAAGGAGTTGAAGCAGGGGTCAACTTTAGTATTGACATCAGTAGAGTGATATTCCATGTGCAAAGCAAATTACGACACTTTAATGTGGTAACCAACAGGAAAGTGAGTACTGACTTCTTGTAAAATTATTGCCCATTCTCCTTTTAGATAACCACTTGTGGTGCCAGGCGTTAGCGTCCTTGTACATTACACTTACAAGGGTGTAACTGTACATCCCTTCTGAGGAATAATTATTGAAAACATCTTCCTAAAGCTAAGAATGACTCCTCCTGCACAGCAACTTTTCTGGCTCTTTCCCACAAGATAGGATCACAATCTCTTCCTGATGCTGACACCTAGAGATTCAACAAATATCCCTATTGCAACATGTGTGTGTTTTTTTTTTTTTTTTTTTACACTGAGTATCTGTTCAGTTTGTTTTCATTTTTATTTGATTTGGGGGACTCTCATGTCATTTTTCTCACATAGAACTTTTATGTGAGAAATTTAACTTGTTGAGATTCAAAACTTTCAGCAGTTTTTTATTTCTTTAAACTGTTTAAGATTAAAATGAAAAATTTGGTACCAAACATGTCACGGCATCTTAAATTGGTACTATTTTTTAAGCTGATAAATATTGCTTGGGGACAGATACACCTTACTTTCTAAGCACATGTAGGAATATATTGTGGAAAGAAGGAGGGAGGCGGGGCAATGATTCATGGAAACAAAGTCTTGAACATGTGTTCTGATACCAAGTGTAGAGGAAACAGCCACTGTCTGGAAAATTAGATTAATGTGGCAGAATAAACTCAATAATTCAGGCCACAAAGAATATTTTTTAGTTTATCATGTAGTTAAATTATATGCAATGAACCATTCAGTACAAAAACCATTTTTAAATAAAAAAACCTATCTATAAATAAGAATAAAACATTTCATTAAAAGTAACAGTAATGCGAATAGATGTTCTATAGCTCATCATGTATTATTACCTAATTAATCATTGGCTGTTGATATTATCACCTTTAGAATAGAATTATGAAGAACTAAGTTACAACCTTATTTAGGAAGCATGGTGTTTTTGATAGTATATTTATTTTTATGCTAAAAATGTCTGGCATACAGTTGACATACCAGGCTGGTGAAGTGTAACTTCAACTAGTATTGCATCTTTCCTTCTTTAACTTCCCTTCAGATGCTTCCTTACTTTCCTGCTCCTCATGAAGTCTAAGAGACTTCTTAGATTCTTAAATTTACTAATTTAAGTGACCGTTTCCCACTGTTCTCAATACCATGAGAATAACCAGCTGTTCTTTACGAGGGGTAGTCAAGGATTAAAATGAGAGATAAACAGCTCAAATTATTTTCTTCAAAACCAATTGTGTTTTCAATGAATTTGGTAAAGCTCACGTTTATCATATCTACCCATCATCATCATATTCATTGTTCTTACCTACCTACCTACTTACTTACCTACCTACATACCTGTCATCCATGTTACCTAACGTCTTAGCATAAAACTCTTGTCTCTCTCCAGTTTGCCTATTTAACACCTGTTTATACTTCAAATGTCTAATCTCTGCTTTAGTTTCACTTCCTTGGAGGAGACTTTCTCTGAATGCCCTGCCTGGGTAAAATCACTCCCTTACACGTTCACAGCACACGTATCTGTCATTCATAGTTGAAATCACAGTTGAAGCTTTCTACTTATTTACATGAGTCTTTTATTAATGCTGGCTTTCCTGTTTCAATTTTAAGCACAAGAGAACTGGAATTGTGTTTGTAATTTGCTCACTACTGTATTCCCAATGCCTAGTACAGTGTTTGGCACATAGCTTGTTGTAAATACAAATTTATAATAAATCATTGAATGAATACTTTTTAATTAACTTAACAGCTTAGCATAGCCATTATTTTGTACATGTTTTCACTTTTGACCCATCAAAATATGAGAAAGAGTAATATACTTTTACAAAATCAGAGCACTACTCTAAAAAAACCCTTACTGTATATTAAAAAGTAAGATTCTAATTATGTTAGGTCTTCTTTGTTAAATGCTACTAATTAGCTACCCATCTGATCATGGTGGCTTCTAAACAACAACAACAACAAAAACAAAAGCAGGCTATTAGTGTCTTT
Source organism: Glossophaga mutica (assembly GCA_039655065.1). NCBI lineage: Eukaryota > Metazoa > Chordata > Mammalia > Chiroptera > Phyllostomidae > Glossophaga > Glossophaga mutica. The sequence goes on from CM077308.1 coordinate 67,775,962, forward strand.
CAGACTTTGATTAGCAACAAAATCTTTGGTATGTTTGTAAAAAAAAAAAAAAAAGTAGATTCCTTGGCTGTTCTCAATAGCAACCAAATTGCAATTTCTATGAATAGAGCCTCAGAATTGTAATTTGTACAAGATGCCTAGGAAGTTTTTATGCACCTTCTATTTCAAGAAAAACTAATCTAAAGAAAAGATATTTGGAGAGAGTCACAAGAATCTTATTCCAGTTTCGACTTTTTTTATGTTAAGAGCTTTGTGAAGGTTTCTGAACCTCATTAGTTTCGGTTCCTTGACATTTTTATAAAGGAAATGATAGTATTTATCTTATTCATTATTGTGAGAATTACTTAGGATACTGTATGTAAAAAGTACTTTGTAAATAGCAAGACCAGCCTGGCTATGCCTCTCATTAGCTCAGTAACATTAACAATGTCATATGAATTCACGATGCTGCTTCTTCTTCTTCTTTTTTTTTTTTTACCAATATAAACAAGAACCACATTTAATTTTATCACCTATGCACCACATTTGATTTTATCAAAATAAATAAGAATAGATGTGAAAATAATTTTAAAAAGAAAAAGAGTACTATTGTTGGTAGATTCAACAAAGAATCCTTATCTTCTGAGCTTATAATGTAAAAGGAAAAAAATGGTGAAATGATAAAGAGTTAATTCCCACCTATCAGGTAGAAGGTATCATGCTAAATGTTATGTGTACTCTCTCTAATCTTTACAGCAAATATGGTATTGATGTCTCCATTCCCCAAATGAGAAGACTGAGTCTCATAAAGTTCAGATGACTCACCCAAGGCTACACAACATTTCTATAGCAGATCTGGGGTTCAATTCTTATTCTTAATTGTATATGTATCTGAGTTTTAATTCCATGCTATTTATTAGAGCATGATACTACTTCACATAGTTCAGAATAGACAGAAAATGTAGATTTCAGAGGGTTAAAATTGTTGTGAGTGGGGCAAATAATTTTTATTGATTGAAAATGGATTTAGAGGTAGAAAATGTATGATAGAGATGAAATGAACTTTGTGATTGACTCCCTAATATTCACTCCACCTGTCCCAGTGTTGTGTAGGGAACTCGCCCCTCATTATATGGGTGGCCATGACTAGCCTAGGTCCACGTTAACAATCTCACCAGCCCATGTTAGTGATTGGTTCAGGAAGCAAAATCTAAGCCTATCAGATCATGGAAATCTTTTCATGATAATTTCTGGTTCAGGAATAACTATGTGGTTTAAACTGGCCTTACCAAATGGAAGGTTTCACCTTTGTAGAGATATGCTAGTTCTTTCTTCTGTTGTATGTGAACAAGAAAGCATTTAGACTTTATTATATGGGCAGACAGCCTATGACTACAAGGAGCTTTAGGAAAAGGCCAACATTATAGATGACAGAGTGAAGAAGAGATGGAACCAAAATCGGTTCTTGAAAAAAACTTGAGACACTGGGTAAACCAATTAAAAACCCTACTTCCTGTCATGAGAGCAAATATATTTCCTCTTTGTTAAAACCGATTTGAATTGAGCTTTCTATTACCTGCAATTGGAAGCATCCTAAAATACAAAGAATAACTGAAAATTCCCTTGGTTTATGAAAGATTAAAATTGGAATAATTCCTTATCTGTGCTAAGACTGGTTATATATTAACATAAACAACCCAAAAAGAGAATGTCCAATAGCACTGAATTGCTCCAGATAAACCCCTTGGAATTGAAAAATGACAAGTCAATCAGGAAAACTGACAGAACAGCTGGCTGACTAGAAGCAAACAGTCAAATAGGTAAACACATGCAATGAAATTATTAAAATGATTTAAAAATTTTCCTATAGGATAATAGAATAATCATTTTGGATAGAGACTTAGGACTTATTAAAGATGTGCTATTATAATCAATATATCCTTATGACAGTAAATTTCAACAAAGTACTGAAAATCAGACAAAAAGTTTTAGATCAAAATTTTTAAAGACCCATTTTACGAACCCACAATTACATATTCTGCATGTTTTTCATTGCTACAATCATTAAAAAAAGAGGCCTTAAGGGGCCAGAGAAGCCCCTACGTGACAGCTGAATGATGAGGCTGACTGGATAACACGACGCCTCAGCTCTCACGCAGCCCTTAGCATTGTCCAGTCAAGTAACTTAGAAGTTCACATCTCATCTCTGGGACACAGCAAGCTCTTTAGACACTGTGGCTGGAAGGATGGTTTTTTCAGTGAAGATTCCAAGAAAACAGTTTCTCTGGGCTGGTACTTAAAGATGGAACAGGTGACTGTGTGTTTGTGTGTGTGCGTGTAGGAAAAGGGGATAAGTATATATTCCTGAAGAATAAAAAATTCAAGGTGTTTTTAAAGAGAGGGAAAGCAGATAGCTTAAGTTTGATCAGAGTAGCAGAAGTTCCTAAAAGTTGGGAAAAGGGGATTGAAGGAAGGCCTTGAACACCAGGACAGTGAGTCTGAACTTTGTTATGAAGGGAATGTGGAGCCTGTAAATGTTCATGAATGGGAAGCGGACAAATACATTTGATATTTTAAAGGAAGAGTTAAAAGTTGGAACAAAACGGTAGTTCAGAATTTCATGCTTGGATAAATTGGATGAATGATAGTAGAATAAAAATGAAATCTGGAGGAGGATATCAGAAGTTTTCTTTTCAATTTAATGCTGTTAATTTCATTTAAAATAAAATCTGGTGATAACACTGAAGTGCAGAGGTTGGAAGATGCTAATTGAGGCTGGAAGAGAGCTGAACAGGTTAGGAATTGTTATTGTGACCCATGTGATAGGGAATCAATAATAGTTGAATATTAATATTGCTGAATGACACTGAGAACTTATATAAAATGTTAAACATGATTTTATAGGGGATGAATCAACATTGTTCCATTAGATTCATTTTACCCTATGTTTACAACAGAGGTGACTGAGTTTAAAATTTGGCATGACAGGTATTAATGAAATCGTGGATTTCAGGTTGAGGTTAACTGAGGTGTGGTGGGTGACTGTGCAAATGAAGTCCATGTTAAACTCAGGAGAAGACTAAATAAGTATGGTGAGGCACCTGCTGCAGGAGATTAAAGCTGTTGTCAAAGGTTTCATCTCTCAAGTTATAGATCAAAATACACGTAGCAAATCTTTAAGGATGCAAGTTAGGGCCCTACAGTTGCAAATAGGGCAAGATTCTAAAGTGCTTGGCCCTTTGCTGGTTGATGTATCAACTGAGAGTTTAAATACTCTATTAAACCCCAAATCTTAATAGACATAGGGCTTTTCTTTAGTACTTTTATTTAATTTCTTTCACATATACTACCTGTAGCCAGAATCCAGCATATGAACAATCTTTTCTATTTGCATTTACTTTTTAATATTTTGGTCAACACTTCTTGCGAGAATAAGTGTGTATTTGTATGCTGCAAAGAACAGGGTGGAGTGGAAGGTGGGATGGCGTGATGAAAGAATGCTGAGGGTCTCATAGAGCATTATCTTGTTAAAGTTCTGTATTTCTTCTGTAGTCATAATTTTGGCCTTGATGTTCAAATGCAATCCCATTTTGGCACTTTCTTCTTTCATTGGAAGTTGTTTCAAATCATTGCAATTTTCTGTAAGATGGTGTCATCTGCATTATCTTAAATTATTGATATTTCTTTCACCAATTTCACTCCTCCTTACTCTGAGTATATCCTAGTTTTTCATATATGTTCTGCATAGAGATTAAACAAATTGGGAGACAAAAATTTACCCTCGCCTGACACCTTTGCCTATAGGAAACCATTTCGTTGGCATATGCTGTCCTGACAGTGGCTTCCTCCCTGCACTATGTTGTGCATGAGGACAATCAGGGGCTGAGGCACGCCCATGCTTTTGGAACAACCCATAGCTTTTCATAACTGATGCAATCAAAGGCATCACTGTAGTTTATAAAACATAAACTAAGTTATCCAAAGAATGCTCACAATTAGATCTCAAGTGCCTCTTCATTTTCTGAATCCAGCTTGAATACTTGGCATGTCTGTATCAGCCAGAGCATCAATTTACTTGAGTGGGAAATCACAGATATGGTCCTGTAATTACTGCACTTCTTGGCAGGTCCTTCCTTGAAGCTTGGGATGTATATTGAACATTACCAGTCTATGGGCCATTGTTTTGTTTTCCATATTTGCTGACATATTCTTGTTAGGATTTTGACAGAACCAGTCTCTGTAGCTTGAAATAAGTCTATCTAGCCAACTTGCACTTTCCACTACAGAAGAAATGGACAACTTTAACACAGGCAATGAAGACATTAAATTGTTAAAGATTTTGCTTACCTTGGTTCAGTCATCAATTCAAATGGAGACTGCAGCCAAGAAATCAAGAGAAGGCTGAGAATTGGAAGGGCAGCAATGGCAGAATTAGGAAAGGTCAGGAAGAGCAAAGACGTGTCATTAAAGACCAAGGCTAAGATCATCCACACCCTTGTATTCCCAATTACTATGTACAAATGCAAAAGTTAGACTGTCAATAAGGCTTCTAGAAAAAAATGGACTCATTTGAAATATGGTATTGAAGAAGAGCCCTGTGGATACCTTGGGCAGCCAGAAGATGAACAAGTGAGTCCTACAGCAAATTGAGATTGAATTATTGCTTGAGGCAAAAATGACAAAACTGAAGCTGTCCTACTTTGGGCACATAATGGGAAGGCAAGGTTCTTTGAAAAAGACAGTAATGCTGGGAAATTAAAAGGCAGCAGAAAAAGAGAAAGACCACATATGGGATGTATTGACTCCATAAAAGAAGTCATAGGCACGAGTCTACAGGAGTTGAGCGGGACTGTTGAGGATGGGCCATTGTGGACAGCACTCATTTATGAGATTTCCAGGAGTTGGAGCCCTCTCGACAGCCTTTAAGGTACACACTCATGCAGAAATGCCCAAGCTTCAAAGAATTATATTGTGACTGCAGCCCTAGGTAAATTCTGAAATCCATTTCCCAGCACACATTTGCAAATAGTTTTTCCTCATATTTCACTGTGTCTGCCTCTCTAGCTTATTTACATGTTATATCACATCAAAATATATTTAATATTAAATGTCTACGATTATTATTCTTTTAATTGTTACTCCATATGGCACTTAATCTTCCCGTTTACTTGATTTATAAAAATGCGATTATTCTATTTGGGGAAAAGGATTACATATTCATTCATTCATACATTTAAACTTGTTCAACAATATTGAGAAACTAACTCTGGGATAAGGCAGTAAACAAGATAAGAAGCTACTTGTCCTTATAAGTTTTACTTTCTACGAAGGAAAAAACAGTCAATGAACAAATGAATGAGATAATTTCAGATACTAATAAGTGCAATAAAGAAAATAAAGTGGGATGCAAATTGGTGGAGGAGGGGCAGGAAACATTAGATAAGGAGCTGAGAAATAGATAAGAAGAAGCCAACCGGCCACATACATATTATGGGCAAGAGTTTTTTTTAGGCAGAGAACATTAATGAAAAATTTCCAAAGTCTTGATGAGTTTTGGCATATTTGTGGACCAGAAAGGATTCTGTTATGGTTGAAACAAAATGAAGGGAGAACACAGAGGGTCATAACATTGGAGAGGTCAACAGGTGCCAGATCATAGAGGGATTTTTAGGCAATGATAATAAATTTGATTTTATTAGGATTGTGACTGGAAGCCATTGGATGACTATGAGAAATGTCAAAGGAAAGAAGCCATTGAAAAACCATAGAGCAAAAGTGTGATAAAATCCTCAGGGACTGTAGGAAGATTTTGAAGACTATCCATTTAAATCTAAAAATGTATGGGAATTTTTTGCTGTAATAAGGTTTAGTAGCAAATGTAAATTGTGATGATTAATCATGTTTTCAATGTTGTTTTATTATACTGTTGTTGGTTGGTAGACGTTGTCAGTGTAGTTTCAATGATAGTGGTAGTTTCAGAGGATGCTTGGTACATCAGTCTTTTGCAGTCTTATTGAGAATATGATGACTCTTCTACTTCTGTTGTAAGCAAAGATGAAAACCATACCACCTCTTCCCCGCATCAGTGGTAGGTGTAATTTGTGAACATGTAGTTGTTGTTGGAACTCTGACTCCTTTTGATTAGATGGTGCTGTGTGATTGGTCCAGACCAGTGAGCTGTGAACTAAATCGACTTGTGCCATTTTTGGCTGAAGCATTTAATTACCAGTGTGAGACTCCATATCACTGTGTATAAGATGTTTATTTAAAAAATCCCTGTGTTCTTTTCTAGGTAAATACAAACACTTCTTGGTCAGTTATCACAAACCTCACGTGAAAGGTAAATTAACCAAAGATTCACGGTAATTAAGTAGGCACACATGTTTAATGTAGTATTACAAAATGAGTTGAAGTTGTACATTCCATATATATTCCAATATCAAAGTGATATTGTCCATCGATCGAAGGTGATCTTTCTGAAATGGAAAATAGACATTTTAGGGTCTATCGTACAAACTAGAAAGAATAATTTTAAATAATCAGCTTGTTTATTTAAAATCTTAAGCAGCCCAGATGCTGTCCTGATATTAATTTATTAAGTGAGTGTTACAAAAATTCTAAAAACAGATGAATTAAAGAAATTCTGTAGGAAAATACCATATGAGGTGCTAAAATATGCAAGATACCATGTTTCTATAAAGCTTTCTATAAATTCAATATTGGGTTTATTACATTTGAGTAATTACAATTCTGCAATGCAGATTAAGATCAAGAAAATAATGACTACATGGACTTTTACATTTGTTCAGTCTCACTGTTCATTTATGAATAATTTATAGATATTCCTGAGACTTATTTTCTTAAATACACCATGAAGTGAATTTGAAACTATTTCCAATGACACATTAGGGCAACACATTTATAAAGCCATTCTCTTTAAGACAGGTGCACTTTTGACAATATTATGGACTAAATTGCAAGTAGAAAACTTTCTTTAATATTTTGGTTTTTTGAAATATAAATTCGCACTTATTTTCATTTATGTAGATTTTCTTTCATAATTTTTCTTGATATCAACAACATGTTCTACAAGACATCTATTCAAGAATAGGGACAGGTTTCATAGTTATATAAATGAACAGAAATCGACAAACGTATCTGTCATCATTAATTTCACATATTAAGTAACTGAGCAAATCAATAGTTCCCCAAGGACCTAAAAATGAATATTATTCACTACATGCTTAACTTTTCAGGCAGTGGCTGAGATATCATAGAAAAAAAAACTGTCTTAGTGTTTTCCTGATGGCCGATGGCTTATTCTTCGAGGATTTTTGCTATACAACTGTAATACATTTACTGTTATGCAATGTACCATTAGAGCTTAGCACAGACTGATAGATGACTGCTGTCACATGGTGACAGTGAACTTGCTACAATTCTGATGCCTCCATCTAACTCATTTGGAGAAATGAAGACAGTAGGCTTTTGAAAAAGCACTTAAATGAGCAGTCCTGGAGGCTGATAATTTGTAACAGATGTTCCTTATAATGGATGGATTACAGGGAGAGTGTCTGTAATGCAGACTATCTCATTCAGTGGGGTTTGAACGATGTTGCTTATTAGCTTGACTTAACATTCTGTGAACTGAGGTGAAACAAATTATGCGAACTTTGATTTACTGATACATACAGATCAGGTGATAAAAAGTCTTTGAAACGGTGATTCGGTAGTTCAAGTGAAGTTTCCAATAACAGATGTATTTCTTGAGTTGGCTCAAAAGAAATAATTATATGAACCAATAACATCCTGAACAAAACATGTAATTCAAGTAGATTTGTTTTATGCCATAGTTTTCCATGATTAATAAACACTTAAATGAACCAAATAAGAATGCTGACAATGAGAAAGCTGACATTTTGATATAGATAATTAACCTGTGTGGTTTATAAAAAATTCCCTTTGCTTATAATTTTGTATTTTTTACCTAGAATGTTTCAAAATCTAAGACATAATTCTAGAGGAACTTAAAAGCCATTCATACTATTGTTTTCATTTTTTCTAAAAATCAAAATATTTATTTTATAAGTACTTCCAAATCCTTTAGTGTCCTTGGTGGTGTTTTTAAAGACTTTCTGCTCTTTAATTTTTGCCTGGCTTATTACCAAGTATGGAAAATCCCATGCAAACATTCACAGAAGGCATATTTATGTGTTAAAATAGTGAATACTGTGACTTAAGTCAATTTAATAATACATGTTTGGTGCTCATTTTATGTGATATCAAGCTGATGATGACAGTGATGACCGTCACCGATATGAAAGCAGCTCTCTTAGAACTATGACCTCTGTATTGTAGCCTCATCTATGCATCTTTTCTAGAATGAAGTATAATTTGTGCATGTAACTTTTTTGGCTCAGTCATTCTTTTGGTGAATTTGTGTGCCTGGACCTGAAGTCCTTCAGAGTTATTTCACATATGGGAAATTCCCTTGCATACTGAGATAGCTACTGATTATGCTCAAGGACTGATGCCTCCACACAGAATGTTTGGTGCATGTAAATATGTGTTAATAGAAGCAATCCACTTCTGGAAAGTGTTGCAAGACTTCCTTGGCTCAGTTAACTTCATATACTGAGAAGGCCCTGATGGTGTTTTCCTAGTTTATCCTAATGACAGTAAACTGGCCAAGAACACAGCGATGCCTATCGACATGCCAATCTGACCCTGAGGAAGGAGAAGCAGTCAACATTCTCCCAATAACTTTTAGAATATGTTATCAAATTGTACTTGTACAAGATGAACAAAAAAACCAGAATTTTGTTGAATATTTCAGTCAATGAAAAATCAGATAGGATCACCTTCTGGATAAATTTAGACCATTTTTCCTGCCCTTACATACCATGAACAGGGATATGACTCCTGAATCTGAAAGATTAGGGAAACAAAAATTCTTCCTTTACTTAAGAATATCAACAACAATAGCTACCATTTACTGAGAAGCAATTTTCCACTTGAAATCTCATTTCATTCTCCCTTTCGACCTGTACATTAGATATTATTATCCCCAATTTAAAAATGAAGAATCCAAATGAGGCACTATGACTTGCCTTTGGTTGTCCAGCTGGAGTCAGAGTGAGGTTCAAACTCTGGCCTCGATCGCTGTTGCAATGCTGCACTGTGTGGGCTGGGTGAAACGGTTACTACCACAGCCATTTTAACAACTTGAGTCATTTTTAAATCAGACTTAAGATTCAACTAACATTTGCTGAGCACCAGCTATAAACTGGTTCCCATGTGAAGTGCTCTGGTTACCCAAAGATCTTGCTTTTTCATACCCAGCACTAATACAGAACTTTCCCGATGATTCTAATTTCATTTTCTCAGTGTAATAAATAACCTTTCAGCTGTCAGTTTTATCTCTCAGCTTTTCCATGCCTGCCTGCTTTGAATCTTGTAGAGGATATTTTCTGTTTTTAATAAACTTTTTATAAAGCTAGGAACTATTTTTCCCATCCCCCCCTCACTTTTGGGGATCTCAGCAATAATCCCCAAGTTTCCAAATGTAAAATCTACTGATGCACTCAGGCAATAACATACGGTAGAGACTCATGTGCTCATGATTGCCAATCTTTACATATAATTGATCAAATTAGATTTCTCCTATACATATCAAGCAATAAGGTCTATACACGTTAGTTTAAAAAACTAAAGAGATCTGAATCATCCATTTGAAAGACTTTTTTTTTTTTTTTACCAAGAATAAGTCACTTTTTTAAATCTTGGCATTAACAGACATCATCTGTTCAGTATTTTCCCTACTCTTTCACCTCGGTTGCTCCAACTCATTAGAGAGCTAATTGCCTTTGTAATTCCAAATTAAGAAGTACTTAGTGAAACGGAGACATTACCTTTGCCAGGTGTTTGGGAGGACAAAATCCAATCTGCAATGAAAGTCAGTAAATGTTTCTTCCAGTCAACACTAGTCCCCTCTCTGTTCAATATGCACGGCTTCTTATGTGGTTCAATGGAGAATCATTTGGACACCAGGCTACATGTTGTATGGTGTTACAGAAAAGTAAGAAAATAATTAAGAATTCAGTATTTTGGAACATAGATTGAAATAAAACAAGATTTTGGGCTAGAGACTAAAGTGAACTCACCAATTTTCCATCATCTTCCTTGGAGTCGTAATCGATCTTTGGGTTGACATTCGGCAAAACTTTTGTTTAGAATTTGGGTTCTTGATGAATTAATTTGTTTTATCAAAAAGGGGCTGTGTCATATGCAGATGCTCTACAAGTCTATTCTAGGCTTCACATAAAAATAGATTACTAAAAGACACACTAAAACAATCTAAGTAACAGTCACAGAAAACAATATATTCAGGTTTAAAAATGGTCAGGTTTTAGAAAGGATTGGTGTTTGCTTTTGGCTGTGTCTATACAAAGGTTATGAAAAGTGAACAGGTGGGGTGATGTTTTGAAACAATTCAAACAAACAAATGAACAGACAAAGTGTATTTTTAATATTCTGCCTAAGTCATATGAATTTAAGGACATCCTTCTGAACATAAAAGGCTATTTTGTTTTGTTTTGTAATGTTTTGCTTTCATGATCCTTGGCATAATTCATCCAAAAGTAGGCAGGAAACAATTATTAAAGATTTGAAAGAAAAGTAGGAGGAAATGGAATTAAGGTTATTCACTTTTTAAAGCAATTAGGAGTTTTGTCCATGTCTCATAATTGTGGGAACTGGAAGAAAGTTTGTTTGAGAGAATAAGAAGAGGTCATGGAGGAAAAGATTTATTATTGTTGATGCTTAATATTCCTGGTGGCATTTTGTCCAGAGTGATTCCTTTCTATCAAACCCTAGTGTCTAGATAAGAAGCTCCACAAGATATCCTGAGAAAATAGTCATTAGATTTTGATATTTTAGATAATTGGCAAAACGCAGGGGTCAGAAGAAGTTCAGACTTGTCAGTAAGGTTAGTGGTCATTTAGGTCATGGTGTAAGAATGTGGTGATCAGTAATGTTGAGTATCCTGGTTACGGGTCAAAGATTAGGTACTTTGAAGGGTTAGGGAACATGAGGCCTATCTTTACAGGCTGTTGGAGGTAAAAAAGTGCTGTATTTGCAAGCTGATGTAGAGTATCTTCTGTTCTCTTTCTTGGATTAGCAAATGATTACATGTTCTTTAATCCAGCCCATATATCATCTCCTTGATAACACTTCTCTAACTTCTAGGCTGACCTTGTTTCTCCATTCCCTTGTTTCTTATGGGATTCCTCTCTTATCCTCCCTCTCCCTCCCTCCCTCCTTTCCTTCCTTCATTCCCTTTTCTCTCTTCTTCTCTTTCTTCCTTCTTCCCTTTCACAAATATTTATTAGTAGTTGTCAAGAACTGTAATGTGTAGGGAACTAAGTAGGTTCAGAGGACACAATGATGAATAAAACAAACAGTCTGGCGATTGATGGGAGGCAGTGTATTAATTTAAAATGCTCGCTTTGAAGTCCATCAGTCTGGACCCCATTTACCATTCTTCCACTTACTAGGGTGACATTTGACAAGTCTAAACCTCTGTGAGCCTTAGCTTCCTTGTCTTCACATTGAAACTAACAATAGTACTTCTCTTATATTGTTTTCGTATGATGTGCTAAATGCACAAAGTGAAATAATTCATACAAAGCCTTTAGCACAGTGCTTGGCATACAGAAAGACCTTAAGAAGTGTTTTTATTACTTTTAATGGAGCTTATGATCAGAAAGCAAAGTGTGCTGCTCATTTGTCTGTAGCAGTACCCCTTATGTTATATTTTTAAAAGATGTGCACATGTCAGGAACGTAAGTTCCATGGTTAGCTGGTTCTTTGCATAGTGCTTGCCACATAGGTATGCTTTATAAATGTTTGGTAAATAAGTATTAAATAGAATGAATGAAAGGTGAGCAAGGTTCAAGTTAAGCAACCTGCCCAAAGTCACATTACTAGTGGGAGCTGGTGGGGATGTGAAATGGTTTGTCTGCTTTCAAAGCCCATGCTTTCCTTAAGATGATTACTTGCCTTCCTCCACCTACTGTAATTTGTTATTATACCCATCATTCCACTAAATTCTCCTTTACTAAGGCCATCAATTACTTTCAAATTGCTCAATCCAGTGGTATATATTGGTTCATATTTTATTTGTATTTGACACTATTGCCTACTTTCTCCTTCCTGAAATTCTTTTTTAAGCTTATCCTCATAACTTATTACCTTAGCTTTCCTCTTGGTGGCTACTTCCTAATCTCCTTTTATGTTTTTCCTCCTCTTCAATGTTAGTGTTTCTGGAGGTTCCATTCTGAGCCTTTTCCCCTTCTCATTCGTCAGACAGTCTCTGTAATTTCATTTCCATCTGATGACGCTCAAATCTACATCTCAATTGCAATGTTTCTCTCCTGGGCTTCATTACCACAAATCTATTTGCTTATTGGATCTTTCTCTCTGGAGGGTCTTATCTAAAATGCTGTTCCTTTACCCTCAAGCTATTTTTTGTCTTTAGCTTCCAGATTACATGAAAAGCATAATCATTCTTCACTAGGGCAGCCACATAATTTATCATCTAAACTAGGAAAATTTTCAATGGAAGGGGGCCTCATTAGTAATTACTCTGGCATTCCAAGTCTAACCTGGAACTGCCTTGGTCTAACCAAAATGCATGGTCTCATTCCCAATGAACACACAATTAAGCATTACAACTGGCATTCATCTTTGCCTCCTATTTCTCTTTTTTTTTTTCAGCCAGTTAGCCTCCAAGTTTTATAGATTCTGTCTCCATCCTCCCTATGTATTTAAGTATGCATACTCATTTCCATCTCCATTATCATTGCCTTTTTTCAAACCCTTCTTATTTCTTGTTAGGATTACTGTCAAGGCCTCCCATTTGGTCTATTAGCAAGCCACTGGGTTTCACTCTTCATTAAAACGCCCTCTTCAGTTTTAAGAATGAACTTCTTAAAGTGTGTATATAATCATGTCTTTTTCCTGCTTCCACTCTTTGATGGATATCCATAATTTTTAGCATAAAAATTAAGCTCTTTTCCATGGCATTGGAAGGCACTTATTCACAATCCTATCTCACCAATTCTTCCTCTAGCACATTAGAACTGTCCTCACCTACAGTAGGCAATCACTAAGCAATGAATTAAATCAGCATTTAAAGCATAACCACACACACCAAAAAACTTATCTCTATAAGTTTACATAAGTGTGAAGTAGTAGTAAATGTCATTTTTATGTTAGGATGGATATATAAGAAAAATTAATTCTGTGGAAAAAAATACATAGTGAAATGTGATCACCTTACAATTTGTGACTTTAAAATATGTATGACATAAAACCCAGCTGACTAGAGTTTTTCTCAAAATGTAAAAGAGAACTCAGAGTCTTGTTTCATAATAGCAAAATGCTCTCATCAAGAAACCCAAAATATCTGTCAGTTGACTGGAATAGTAGTATATAACAGAGAACATGGTTTCTAGCAGTTATTGAGTAAAGAAAACATGAGAAATTTCATCTCTATCAATCAGTTGTCTGTATACAACGATGAGTCATTTGTTTTTGATTAGCATATCTATCATCTATCTGTCATTTCAATCATTTCAGCCAGTCAGGTCACTTGAGTCAACTGGCACTTCAATGAGCCAAATTAAATGTTAGTGCAGAGAATCCAGACATGAATATGATTGACTAAAAATATAATTTTTTAGTCAGTTGTTAAAAAGTTCCACAGGTTAGCAAGCAACTATATGAAAAGCATAAGAAAAAAAGAAAAGAAATTGCTGTTTAGTGTCTAAAATATATTTTATACATGTCAATTGATAAGTTAATCTAGAAGAAGTCTAAGCTAGAAAAGAAGGTTATTGGCATAAGTTATTTAAATAATCTTATCTACTACTGGTGATACCAGTTATCTAAAATTTCTATAATGATACAAGGGGTTCCACTAAGACATTGAAGAAATGAGATTTGATTTTCTTTAAAAGGGAGGATATTTTGTATCTCTGTTTTAAAGATTTTTTCACTATTGTAAAAATAAGTGCATTAATTAAAAACTTCAATTCCACTCTAAAACATAGATTATTTATTTATTTACTATTAATATTAACTAAGATTAAAATTACACTGAAAAAAACTTGTCATTGTCCATCGATCCCTAAACACCAGCATGCTTGCAAACCCAGCTTTACTTTTTGTGACTACTGACTTTTTCACTACAGACTCTTGAGTTCAAGACATTACTTCACCATATGAAGGTTGTGCAAACTCCTAGTAAAATGTCACTGCATATTATTAGATCAATGGTGGGAAAGAAAATCTAAGCAAAATCTATCTTCCAAAAGATACTTGTATTAAATACCTGTGCATTTTAGAGCTTGGGAACTTTCTGAAGTGGCCAGATGCTAAAGATAGATGTTTACATTAATTTGGAATCTACATGGTTCACAAGGCTACTGCTATGAGAGATGTAAAGATGGAGCACATTAACACCGCTTTCATTCTCAGATCAACACATATTAGAAACGTGTTCAAGGATTTCACTAAGCTTGAGTTTCCCTTTATATTTGTTTCAGAAAGTAATAACACTTGCATCATTCGAGGATAAAAGACAGAAAATTCTTAAACTTTCCTTTCTTGCTAGTGAAAATTACTGAAAATTACAGCTTGGAATCTGGAGAGTATTTAATCAAAGATTCTGAAATGGTTTCCATCATGGTATCTTTAGGTTGTTTTCAGATATTTGAAAATAAAACAACACATAACATCTCACACCTGGCTAAAATGGAGTCTCTCTGCTGTTGGCTAGAATTAAATTATCTAGTTTGGTACCACCAGCTACCTCATGATAATAAAAGGTTTTGGTGAGAATTAAAATAGAGATGTGAATTATATTTACTTCAATACAATAAAACCTTTCAAAACAGAAGCTCATGGAAGTTGAATAAAAAGATATTGTGTGTAAAAAGGTGGCAAAACTTCTGAGGAGGCTCTAATATGCTAATTTACAGATGAGGAAACTGATTTAGACAATTTTGCTGTAATGGATCCCTTCCTTTTACCAAAGTCCATTTGTTCCTATATATTAATGCATGCTTTAATAGCAATGCAGGGCTGGCAGAGGGCCCGCACCTTAGAAAGTGCCCATACCTGGATCAATGCTCTGCTGTCCCTGTCTTGAGATGCTTATCAAGTTGTGAGAAAGGGCTAAGCATTTTCATTTTGCACCAGGTCTCACAAATTATATATTATACTTGGTCCTGTAGCTATGCTTATGTTTTTTCCTTAGTGTTTCATTATTTTCCCTGCAAGACTTAAAGTTATCCAGGAACTTTTTTCTTGGTGTTTCTCACCCCTTTTGCAAAGGCACCTCTCACACCAGTGGACTAGTGGATATAGTGCCACCAAGTCCTAAGCTCAGTGCTTGGTACAGAGCGGGTGTCCAGTGAACAGGTCAGTGAATAGATGGAATAGCCAAGTTATTAACAAATATCTTTTGACATATTTAATTGAGAAAACATGCAAACTTTAAGTTTTAGTTCTGTCATGAAAAGTGATTTAGTGAACTGGGAGAGAATAAAGGTAAAATATTCAAGGAAAAAATCTTTCTTTGAAAGAATGAAACTGAATTGATGGAGAGTTCAAAATAGTAAGATTGAAAGGCAGGATGGACTCCAGGTTGAATATGAAGTAATAGGTGGGAGGAGAAACAAATGGTTAAAAGCAGTTGGATGTCTCTCAACAAAGTTACATCCTGAGATGGATTCTCTTTCTCAAGTTCAATTTAATACAAGTCAGATTCATCTCGGACATTGTAGTTCAAGAGATGAAAATTGTCCAACTTTAGGGGAAGAGAGGACATTCAGAAGGAACCAAGAAATTATTGATTTTTCTTTGACTCTCCCAAGAGTTCCTTGACCTACTGTTTTGCATTAAGAAACAGAGTAACAAGAATAAAAGAAAACTTGTAAAAAGAAGTAAAATATTTACTGTTTCCTTTGCCTTTGGGCAGAATTGACAGAACTCATGCTCTGGTTCCCAGTAACTTCAGCTTAGCTAAACACATTTATTATTTAAACCGTGAGAAGTCCCTACCCTTATATTTATGTTGGGAAACCTATTTCTAACATTAATTTTTGTAAAATAAAATAAACAAACTCTCCTTTCTTTGTAGTCTTTTATAATGTGTTGGATCACTTCTCATATTGTTTGAGCATATCAGTTCTTCACAAATTTTGTATCCTCCTCAGTGAGGTTATCTCTTAATGATCTATCTCCTTTACCCGGAATAATATAATGGAGTTCTATCCATAGTCTTGTCTTACTTTCTCTATTGTTGCTGTATCACACTTGAATAAGTGACTTAAATTGTGCACAGATGTTCAGGTGTGGCTTTAATTTCTTTTTACATTCCAGGATAATAATTTCTTTTAACATATTCATCACTTCTATTATGGTTCTCCAAATTATGCATGGTGCTGTTATAATGCTGGTTCACTGAATATTAAATATATGAGAGCAAACAATTTTATGCTTCAGGTGATTATTTATGGGAAAATACAATTTTTGGAGTGTGAGGGTGGAATAGAGGTGGTGAATAATAGCACTGACATTCACAAGCAAAGTAAAGGAATAGTGGAAACAAAGTAAACAAGCATCCAGGGGAATGATATCATTAAAGGAGTGAATGGGAGAAGTAGGGAGCATTACTAGTCAGGAGCATTCAGGTTATGAATAAGCAATGGCGAGGTGCTTAGGGCTACATGTCTGAGCTTCAATCTATTGTGCTTGGGGGGCCAGGGAAAGAATTACAGGATTTGGTTAGATACACACAAGGATTTCATAGTCATCTCTAATGGAATGGGAGATGATAAAAGTAGTTTCATCAATGTAGGAGAATATAAATTTTTAGCTCTCTAAATTTCCAGTGAAATAGAATTACAGGATTACAAAAACATTCTGCACCACCCAAGAATGTTCCTAACTCTCAACCTTGAGGAAAGTGGACTGCTCAGACAATCCAATGATGGCATTCTACAAGAAGATGGATGGTAGAACTATCTTAGTCATTCCTGTTTTTATGTCATATATGCTTAAATAACAGTGCTTTGGGAATTCTGCTGCTGGAATTTAGGCATTGGTAGAAAAACTCTATGTCGAATGCTCAGGTTTGGTCCTATGGGGCCTGTACTATTAGAATGCCTCAACTTTGCAAACCAACAAATGAAGGAGTGGGAGAAAAAAATGTCAGGGTAAAACTACTTTGAGTTTTATTTAACAAGCCAGCATTAAAAACAGCAATATTCAAGCATCCAAGTTCTTTCAATTACCAAGAGTTCTTAACTTTAAAGAATGGTAAAAATAAAAAGAAGCAGAGCGCTTACTTCAGTTTTTGAATCTCTCTAAGAGCAACCAAGCAGAAACACAAGCTATTTTTTACTAGTTTTAGAAAAGTAATGCAAATATATAATAGAAAATTGGCAACTTGATCAAACTCACTTCAAATGAAAGTTTGAGCTGAATGTTACATGAATATTCAGACAATGGCAACCTGTTTGAAATTGCTCTTGAGTATAATTCCAAAAATGTATGCATTTTATCATCTCCCAGGCATAAAGCCAAAGGCTAAAAGAGGAGAACATGAAAAAGCTGAACCTGAATTATGTTCTAAACCCTGTTGAGTTTAATTTTACTCACAAAGAAGACTGTTAGTTTGCCACTTATATTTGCCCCTCACAAGCCCTGTAAAAATACCTAGTTTCTCATTATCAGCATCCGAACTGTGTTATTCATTTGGAAAGCTCCAATTTTTGGAGCATCATTCCGCATTACCAGGCAAGTGCTACACAATATATACAAATAACCTGAAACAGACTGCAGCATAAGAAGGAAGCAGTTTTCTATAAATTTGACTGCAGTGTGGAGTTTGCAGTTCCATGAGACTTGTAACTTCAAAGGGCATAAAGAAAAAATTTTTAGCTAAATGGAATGTCATGGGAGGATAAGCCCTTAAAAAATGGTGCTTTATAATAGGTAACACAGAGACACATCCTTGCTATTAATTTGTAGAAAAGTTCAAACAACCTTCTGAACAGAAATAAGCACACACAAAATGAACAAGCTGCCACTCACCCAGACGCACACTTGCTTCGAAACAACAGTTTACTTGGGCCAATGATGAATGCACTACCAAAAATCAATGAGCCTGAGATGACACACACAACTAAAACAAAGAGATGTTGGCACTTATCATGTGCCTTATATTTTCTGCTCAAGATTTTTATATTGGTAAATTCTTTAAAAAATTATAATTATAATTGGCAAATACTCCAAATGAATAAAAGACAAGATAATCTAAAATACAATTTTCTGCTATGGAATGTGAAATTTTTATTTGCAGAAATGCTGCAAGGCATCTTAGCATGCAATGCTCATACCACACAAAATGTAATTGTTTAAGATCAAAAAGGGAGAGGCATTAGGTAGGATTCTGGTATGTTCTAGTTTTTATCTTGAATGATAGATTTGTGGTATATTCAATTTGAAATTTTTCTTTGAGTTGTACACCTGTACACTTATACTTTGTACATTTTTCTGTAGGTACTTTGTGCAGTATCTCAATAAAAAGCTAAAAGAAAAAATAGAGGAAAAAAGGGAGAGAAAGAAAGAAAGAAAGTAGAAGAAAAGAAGGAAGGAAGGAAGGAAATAAATAAATAGAGGGAGGGAGGGAGGGAGGGAAGAAAGAAAAAAGAAAGAAAGAGAGAAAGAAAGAGAGAGAAGGAAAGAAAATGCATGCTAGGAACTGCATTTCTCATACTGAGAAATATTGTGCTAAAAGAAATTGGTGTTGTTGTTATATACTTAATTCAAATAATATGTAGCTTTGTAGGGTAATACAATCTGACAGCCTGGTTCATAGTTAGAAACCACTTAACTGTCATTTCTGCACAGAAAGACTCTGTGTTGACACTTTCAGACTTTTGAAAAAACCCCTGTTACTTAACAGATGTAAATGTTGCCAAATTAAGCATGCTGTTTTCCTGTTTTGGGAAGCAGAATTTAGAAGTTAGTGGAGGAAAAAACATGCCTGAGGGCTCCATTGGCTTTGCATTTGAAAAACACATATACACACAAACAAATTTCATCTCTGTAGTTCAAGAATCTTTGTGGCTCAACTGTTTAAAATTTCTTTGGCATTAAGTTGATTAAACACTCAGTAACCACTTTTTACTAAAGGTGTTTTGGACCCTGAAGTTGGATCTATTGGTTTTGTCTGTTACTGAGGAGCAGTTTTCCATGTAATATTTTCAAAGACAAAAGTTAAGCAAAAATGACATATATTGTAAAATTGAAAGTAAAATGCACTGTACTGATGTGCTCAAAGTCCATGCATTTAAATTCCTTTGTATGATAATTTATGGTGATCATGTCTTCAGACTGCACTATTAGCATACTCACCCCTAACAAGAAGTTCTGCCTCATCTGACACACTGTCTGCTGTGGTCTGTACCCTGCAGCCATATCTCCCAGCATGCATCAGAAGGATGTTCCTGATCATTAAATCTGCAGAGGATGCTTGCTGAAAGAGGGATGAAGTGCCAGTTTAAAATGTTGCAAATCTGCCTAGTTCAAGGTGGTTTAAGGGGAACTTTTCATATTCAGTCAAAGGGCCCTTTTTTGGGGCATTACAATTTATATGACAACAATTCAGAATCAAACATACCCTATTTTAAGTAACACATGGAAGCTATGTTTCAACAATTGCTGATAAAGGGTTTGAACATTTAATATTTCATATAATGATTTAGCAGCTATAATATCTAATAAATACTTAAATATGCACACAAATTCATATCTTCAAAAATAGGAAAAATAATTAGTAAGCCAAAATTATTGCTTTGCTCTTCAGATACAGGCCTACTTTTGTGGAAGGAAATTGTATTGAAAGGAATAGTAATGTGTGAAAATTAATTATCAGAAGAGAGCAGTCAAAGGATCCTGTTGTATGGCTTTATTGAATGATTCCCTTTGTGACTACACCGTGGGCAACAGCATAAAACAGTGCTTCAGTGAAAGGCTGCTGATTCCAAAGCCATGTGTCTCCATGAACAAAGATTTATTTCTCCCATAATGACCACCATCAGCCTAAGGGTCTCTTAATCAATGCAGTTACAAAACACAAAAAGGGCTCAAAACACCTGATTCTTGTTGGGAGCAAGCTGATTAGAACATAGTTGAACAAATGCAGTTAAAGGGATCCATAAGTACCAGGGAGAGTATTCTTTAGATGTACCTTTTCATGGGATCAGTGATGATCCTACTACCTACCTACACTCTAGAGTAACGGGTACAAACTTCTCATTACTTACTATTGTCTTTCCCTTTTTGTGAATATGCAAAGATCTGGATTTACAATCATTCACTTAAGAGGATTTTCTTTTTTCAGATCATGACATAGCAAAACTCCAATATGCTTTTCAGTTTCCACGTTGCAATAAAAAACAATTGACTGAGATGGGAATAGATGCATGCAACTTGAAATGACAAATTCAAAGAGCTCACTTCTCTCCAACAGTAGTTGAGCACGTGAAAGAATGTTTAAAGCAAGTTATAGAGAAGTACTCCAGGTTAGATATCACTGATTTTTGATGGAATGGTTGAATTACCTTGAGAAAATAATACAGTTATTCTTACAGGGAAGTGCTGTGCTGACTATTTAACAGATTAGTTGTTTATATTTATTTTGATATAGACCAATTAGTTACATGGAAATCATGAAAATGAGAGGAATTTCTAGAAATTCTGTTTCCACCCCCTTATCATTCATTCCTTAGTATCTAAATGAGTTGCTTAACTGTAGATAAGTTTTAGACCATTTTTTGTCGTACTTTGTGGTATTCTTTTTTCCCTTCCTAACAGTCTTATGATAAGAACTTCTAAGGGTATTAAAGTTTTCTCTCATGAAATAATTGTTAAAACATGATATGGTTTAGTCATTTACAAGATAATGCTTCATGGTAAGAATGCCTTAAAATATCATAACAATTATTTCAAGAAATGTGATATTCGTTCAGTAAATGTTCTACACTGCTAATTTCTTTAGAATAAATCGCTACTCTTAGATTTCATTTTCTCATCTCTACTTATTTTGCATCACTTCTTTCAAGTCTGAAAAGAAAGTTTACACTTTAATACGTTTTGATTTAATGTGGGGAAAGAAAAGCAAACTATAAACAGTATAAGCCGTAATTTAGTTCCAATCAACATAATTTAATAAGGTATAAATGAGCTTCAACATATTTACCACTTTATGTATATGGGCCCTTCTTGGGTGTGAAAATCTCATTTCTCCCTGGATTTCTAAGAAACCGTCCTAATGATGTACAGTTAAAGTAATCAGGAATCAGTGTGCACATTGTAGGCTCAGAATGGGTTCCATGTCTGATGTAACGGACAAGGAGAGGCCTAGAAAGTCAGAGAACACTTTATTATTTCCCAACATGTGCTCCTGAATGACAGAGATTGGTGTTTTCCGTTTGTTTTGTTGCTGTTGTTGTTTTACTTGCTTGTTTGTTTTTGAAAATCACAAACTGGTGGTAGTTTAATAGCAGAGAAAGTAATGATTATAAGTCATTATTCAGGTTCACATTTTTGAAAAATAGTTTGTAAAATCATATTCTTGTGGTTAAATAATTGTCTTATTTTCCAGATCCTTTTTTTTCCAAAATATTATTTTATTTTTGTCATGGACAAGAGTCCCTAAAACTTTGTTCTTTATGTTGAATTATGTTGAAAGAAAATCTTAATGGGATTAAGAAGAGACTTCATTAAAAATCACATCGAAGTCCAAGGAATTCAGGAGGGCGAGGTACATATTATCGGTCCTATGTTGTCCTTTACTTGGTTCCTGCATTAATAGTGTGCAATGCCCTACAAAATGGCTGAAGCTCTATCACCATGTGTCAGGAGCAAAAAGTCTACAGCCTATGCATAGCTATCAATACCAAGGCTATTTGAGGAATTGAAATCATCTCATTTTGGGCCTGTCCCCTCTCTTTTGGATTATACCTGCATTATATTTTCATAATTTTAAACAGGGAAGATTAAAAGTAAAACGAATGCATTGTGAACACTAAACCTAAATTACCCTTTCAGTAGATTTACTGATCTTTCAAGAGAAGTAATGAGAGGAATTCATGTGGGAGCCCATTACACTTAATCTCAGCCCACAGTACACAGTTCCTGAGAGAACCTTCACAATTTAGTGCACTTTTAATGAAATGGTTACTTACAGCAGATTCTTGCTTCCTTAAGCTTAAACCTCATTTTCACTTTTTTTCTCTCAGGAGTTTCTCCTCTCTTCTTGTTTTCTTTGACACTTGCTTTATATCCTGTCTCTCCTTTGATGCTTTCTTTGGCTTTGTGAATGAATTGTGTTACATGTGGCTTCAAATAAACCTCCCCCAACCAGTGAGTAACACGATGCTTCAATCATCGTGCATCTAGCACAGTGCATGCCACCTAATGAGAGCTCAATAGATATTTGTTGAATGAATGAATACGTGAAGCAGTTCAGGAAAGAGGGTGTATGTTCACTCCTTATGAAACCAGCAAGATGGCTAAAGCATTTACATCATGGACACATCATCTCATCAGAGCAGTTGCTAGATT
The DNA here is from genome assembly GCA_039655065.1 of Glossophaga mutica. Taxonomy (NCBI): domain Eukaryota; kingdom Metazoa; phylum Chordata; class Mammalia; order Chiroptera; family Phyllostomidae; genus Glossophaga; species Glossophaga mutica. Next base: position 67,798,645 of record CM077308.1, read on the forward strand.
TTGAAACTTTTCTCTATGACTTTGAAATAATACAGGGAATGTTGTCATTTCGCAAGTCCAGTTCTTTCATTGGCTTTTACTTTGACTAAGTGTCCTGCTCATCCAGCATAATACTGCCAGTTAAGACTTCCTAAAAATGAAAAATGCATTTAACTTTTCTATGCAAAGTGTCTGCTGGCTCTTTCTCTGAGATAAAGTCCAATTTCCTTATTTCAACAGAGAAGGCCCCTGAGAGCATGATTTCACCTCCCAAAACTGAATCCTGGGCTTCTATAACACTAATCTCATGCTTCCCTGTACATGGGGACCCTTCCCATAACCCAGCCTGCTGTTCTATTACAGATGCTCTTTCTCCTTTGCCTTAGGAACAACTCAAAAAGCTTCTCCTTGGTAAAGCCTTTCTGGACACTCCCCAGGCTTTCTTAGTTCTGACATTGTTTAGTTATGCTTTGATAGCACTTTACTCATGTCTCAGAACTAGCACTTGACATTCTTGAAAATCTCCCCCAAGTCCACTTGGAAATCTACTGTGGGTACTCCCAGAGCTGAGCCAGGTAGTAATACAGCAGATGATTCCTGGGTGAGCTAATGGATGCACAAAGGCTTCCTTCCTTTCTTCTTTGTGCCACTTATTAAATTTTGAACTTGGGAAAATTACTCAGTTGTTCAGAGTTTGTCACAGCTTCATAGTGATAATGCAAGTAAAGCTTACAGCAGTGTGTCTGGCCCATAGTGTTTGATAAATGTTATCTGTTAAAGGGCACTGTAATTGTACTCTTAGCCAAGAGGGATATTTGTTTAAGTGGTATTCATTCCTTCAACAACTGGATATCAACATTTTCCATAGCTCTAGTAAGTTTTCTAAGAACCTAGTTTTCCTTTAGATACATGTATCCTTTTCCCATAGAAAACCACTGCATTCAGAATGAGAACACCTGAGTTCTAGCTTTAGTTCAGCACTTTCAAAGCCCTGCTACTATGGGAAAGACATTTTCTTTCTTTTTGGATAATTACAGCTGCACTGTTTTTCTCAGGAATTGGGGAAAATTAAGTGAAACAATGTACCCTTGTGAACTATTGGGAAATGCTTCAAAAGTATAAATTATTCTTAAAGTATTTTTTTCCACCAAGATTTAGTAAGCACTCTGATAATATTTTGGGAATGTGTCTCTGAAACAACAAAGTAAATTGAAAACAGTGGATTCATGTTGAGTGACTAAGTCAGAAGCCTGCTGGATGTGGCAGTTTCCACGCCCTCATTTAGGGTTTAACTTTCTCAAGGGGCTCACATAGGGCACATCCCACACCCCCAACTTCAACAAACAGATGTATAAACCATTCTTCTATATAAAGCAAAGTGATATGGTGTATACATTTTATGAGAAGCAACTTAAAAGTCTTTTCTAATATGAAACTCTGGGTATTAGCTATGAGACATGTATTATTAGGTATGATTCGTGTTGACATAAAATCTTGTGTACTTAAAAGATTTTCCTGGTAACAGTATATCTTTTTCCCAGAGGATACTTCATTTACATTATCTTACAATATGGGAATAATATACATATATATGTTCTGTTTCTTTTTACAGCCTTTCTTAGGCCTTTATGTAATGGGGTTTACATTTGTGATGACATAGGTTTTAATGTTTTGTAAAGAAAGTAGCTGATATTAACATGGTGCTTAAATAATTGGACATATCTTCAGAAATAGAAATACTATCTGCTGCCAGTGAAGAAGATACTGGCCAAAATACTGGAAGACTTTGATTTGCTATGAGTGAAGAAAATACTATACAAGATATTATTTGACAAAAACAGTTATGTCTACTTTGGTGAAATATTAAAAATGTTCAACAGTGGGGAGGAGTAGTGGGGGGGAAATGGAGACAACTGTACTTGAATAACAATAAAAAGTTAAAAGAAATAAAAAGTAATTATTATATCTCAAATATTGGGAAAATGATGTTATTAAAATATACTAAATAATAGAGACTTGATTAACAATTTAAAAATATTTGTTAGAGTACAGATGATTGTTCTTCTGGCCAATAAAATGTGAGTGGAAATAAAAAAATTTGTTCAACAATGCACTGAAGACTAAAAATGCACTGAAGACTACAAATTATTCTAACATCTCACTACTGGGACCTTGGTGTTTACTTTCCAATATGTGTGCTAACAATGTACAAAGTATGAAGTATGAAGAAAAATGTAGAAAGAGTATTACTTGATGACATAGATTAAAGAGGAAAAATGAGTTGATGACTCTGAGAATTCAGGATGGCTGTACATCCAAACTGGATCATTGAATATTATAAGCACAAAGTCATGAACAGAAATCATTTATGATATCAGTCCACCACCTTGGTCATAATGAAGATTAGGCATTAAAAGGCAGTTCAAAGCAAGAATGTACAGGACCAATTACAATTAAATTTTAGTGTGATAAATTTAAAGATAGAAATATTAAATTATACTTACTTCCTAGATGAAAAAAATGGATATATGAAGAACACTGAATGAATGGCAACATGCCATATGTATCACATTAGTGTTCTCCTTTCCCAAGCACACATACAGGACTAGAAAGTGTATTTAACATGTCAGCAGATGGCAGAGTTAGGTGGCATGTTTGTGCCCTGATTCTTGAAAGATGTTTCTTGCCTAATCATATGTACATTGGTTCTCTCTTCCCTAATGGAGAGGCACATGGACATTCCATTATCTAACACGCACATAAGTGACCAAGGCAAAGGGGCTCTGCTATAGACTGAAAGTTTGTGTCCCTCCAAAATTCATGTATTGAAAACTGATCCCCAGTGTAATGGTGTAATATTTGTAGGAACATGCTGGGAGGTAATTAGAACCCTAGAGACTTTTGCAAAATTGTCAGGGTACGCAAAGGCCAGCCACTGGGCCAACTTGGCTGGGGCCTGCAGACCTTTGTGGTGGGGCAGATTCTCAGGGAGTCATCAGGGAGGAGCTTTTGGAGTTAATCAGGCTAGTGAAGATTCAGATTTGGCTGTGTAGGGGAAGTCTCAACAGGAGGAAGAATGGTGTGTGTTGGCCATGTGGGAGGGTTGCTCAACACAGGGACAATGGCAGCTGTCCTTCTTGCCCTCACCCTGTAGCCACACAACTCAGCTTCTCCCTCTATGACTCCGGTGCTCCCTGAGCTGCAGTCCCCTCACTGGAGTGGAGGCTAAGGTGAGTGCCTATGAGTGAGATTTTGTGCACTGGCTCTTTAAGAAGACATCCGGCTTTCCAGTAGCCTTCTGTTTCACTTGGAAGGATGGAATTTCCACTGATTTTCATAGCCAGATGTTATTTGGGCTCTTATTCCCTGCACTGGTTGTGGCCCGAGGAGCCTGGTGTGGAGCTGAGACCGCTCACTCCTTGGAGGACACTTCTAGCTGAGATAGGTGCCCCCACACCAATTCTCAATTGCTACAGGTGGGTGTGAGGCCACCCCAGTTCACTCCCCTATCAGTTTAAGCATGGCTTTTTCTTTATACCCTTAGTTATTAGACTTATTTCAATTAGTCTTTAGATGATTATCAAGGTTGATTTTTCTATAATTTGGTTGTAATTTTGATGTCATGGGAGGTAGTAAGTGTAGAATTCACCTACTCTGCTATCTTGACTGGAACTTCAAGAAACTATTGATAAGAGCTTGAGAAACAGTAAGAAAACTGCTATTGGAGACTTGAGAAAAGGTGACCTTTTCTGTAGTGTAGGAAGGTCTGACTACACTGCCGCTGGAGATGATGTGAACAACACATTATCCACAGCGAATAAATTAAATTTGCCTAAGGATATTTTCAGCAAGAAAATTGAAAGTGCCAATGGGTTTCTTTTAGCTGTGTGTAAGTATAAATACAGAGAGATGAGCTGAAAAGAGAGAATCACTCATATGTCCAGCAGAATGTAGAGAAAATCTAAAGCCAGAACTCTGGATTTAAAAACAAAAATACTTCTCATCTCCATCTCACCAAGTGGTCAAGGTCAAGTAACCTAAGAAATGGCCTCAGCAAACATCAAATCCGGGCTGCTACCAAATAAAGTATGTCCCCAGGGTAGAGACCCCTAGTGTGTAGCCACTTACAACAAAGTGTAAAAACCTCTTTTTGCAACAGAATTTCAAGGGCATTTTCCTACAGCAACCAGGCCCTCAGTCCAAGATGGGGAAAACCTGAAGAAACTGTTAATGAAGGCTGAAAAAAAACACTGAGGAGATTGTAATTGGAAGCTGGAGAAAGGGATCCCTGACTTATGAACTGGCAAAAACAAAACAAAACAAAACAAAAAAAGTAACGCTCTTGTGTATGGCAAGGTGGAAGATAGAAAAGGTTCCTAATGAACTAATGAATGTGATTAAAGAGATATCTAGAGAGAATGAAACTGCTGACCACTGACTTTTAGCTGTTTGTGATATTATATGAAAAGAGTGACCTGAGCTTAAAAAAAAAAAAAAAAAAAAAAAACAGAGACTGTCATTTTTAGAAAGAATTTAGAGGAAATCTTCCAACTCAGAATTTGCTGGGTTGAAAAATAAATTATTTCTCATTTCATCTTCTTGAGCTATAAAACAACTGAAAAAAAAATCATTTGTACCTCTTGGATAAATATCACCTAAAGGCATTTTAACTATAATTTAATCTTGTGAGTGACAACTATATTCACACTTCTTTCTTATAAAGATGATACTCCGTTCACTACTGTTTAAAAAGAGACAACAGGCCCCAAATGGAGTTACTTGTGCTAAGCCAAAATCATCGAATTTAGACTTAACACGTACACCAGTCATAGATTCAGCTTCCCCCGAGACTGTAAGCATCCTGGACAGCAGTCGTGAGCTAATCCGCCTCATAGCCCACTTCCATCGCCCCATGGGCAGGCCACCTAACACGGAAACAATCCATTCTCTCCTCCCTTTTGCCTACAAAAGTCTTCCATTTTGTACAGCTTTTCAGAGCTTCTTTCTATTTGAGGAATGGACGCTGCCCAATTCAAAAATCATTTAAGAAGCCAATAAGATCTTTAATTTTTTTCCAGTTCAATTTTTGTTATTTAACTCTGCTACACCCAGTGGCTAGCACAGTGTCTGTCATGTAGGAGCATCTTCACATATATGAGGAATATGGTTTGCCATGCAATAAGTGTATTAAGAGACGCTCGAAAAGAAAAATGACAACCAAGAAGGTAAAGACACTTTTATACCTAATCTTTTTGCAAAAACATATTATTTCAAATGGAATATTTAATTTTGTATTAATTTCTAAACATGAATTTGATACAACTATCTGGCTGTTTGAAGTTTTCTCTCAAAATAAAAAATTTTTAGGTAGTTACATTTCATTTGCAATATTAGTAAACATTTTAACAAGTGAAATCTTCAACAAGTAACTGCATTATTTCAATCAAGTGCTTCAAGACCAAGTACTGAATTTTTTTTTGCCAAGCCTAATTGATAGTTACCGATGCTTAGGAACAAGTTTCTGAAGGAAGAAGGAAATTTGGGTCAACCCATCCATTTAAGCACTGTTATTCAGTCATGAAGAGTCTCCTCAACATCAAAAACACTAAGAATTTAGGGAATTCAAACATATCAATGTCAGAAAAGACTGTTCAAAACACTGCATAGGTTGTAGGCTATAACAGCAACCCTCCAATGAAGATTCAAACAGAAAAATAGTTCAAACAGAAGGTCAAATTGAATAATGTGTCAATCGAAAGGCAACTATGAAAAGTTCAAGGTCAAGGACTCTCAGTCAAATTCAACTTACATTTTAAATGTGAGTCAAGACACTTTGCCACAGAAAACTTGTTAATAACAAAGCTTTGTAACTTTATGAAAAAAATTCAATTACTATATTTTTTGGACTATAAGATGCACTTCCCCCCAAATTTGGGAGGAAAATGGGGTGCATCTTATAGTCTGAATGTAGCTTTACATTTATATTGGTGATATATTATGTTATTTATGTTATTAAATATTTTACCACATTATTTGCTTCAAAATTTTTTTTCCTATTTTCCTCCTCTAAAACCTAGGTGTGTCTTATGGTCTGAAAAATATGGTACTTAATATATAAAAATCAGAATTTACTCAGCCTGGGACTGAAAAATCATCTCTGATGCCATATTCTATTACCTCTCCTCATTCTACAATACAGCCCTGATATTTTAAAAACATGTTTACAACATTCAACAAAGCAGTGCGTCTTTGAATTGACACTGACACCAATGAACATATATGCACATATATATTTTTTCCTAAGATTTCATATCCGTAGGGTTTCAACTTTTCATTGTTTTGAATTTTTTTGTGTGTTTAGTAACATAAAATATGGGATGTTGATCTCTTACCCAGAAAAAAAAAAGAACATTATTCCATTTATAAGATTATTGTTGCTTTTAAAGAGGAAATCCTTGCTTAGCTTCAGAGGAACATTTTATCATTAATAAAGATATTATACATACAAATATATTCTTATGCATAGGAAAGAATTATGATTTGAGATTATTTTCTGCTTTGGAACTCCTGCATTAAAAATTTTTCCAATTCTAAGGACATCATGAGACTTTGAAATATCTACCATGAATTAAGCAGTTATGCAATATTTAACAGAGAAGAATGTGATTTTGGAGCTATGAATGCTTTCTCCTGAAAAAATGGTTAGTGTTCACTAAAAAATACTAAAATAACTTCACTATCATTGGACACTCTATTTGGAGGGTTTCTTGGGATTCAGTCTTTGAACATAGCATTTATAATCATAGACCTTTTGAATTAGACAGGGACGTTAGGAGTCATCTACTCTAACCTCTACTTTGCAGATGAGAGCTGAGATGAAATGAATCAGAGAAAGTCATACATTTAAGTAGGGTCAAAGTTGTGCCCACACCAAAAACTCTTGACACCTCCTCCCTACCCAATCATTTAATCTTTTACTATATAATGGTGCTACCCAGTAATGTACTTTGATATTGTATCACTTCCTGAAAAGAAACATCTGGCAATATCTATTTAAATTACAAGTAGTTTTTTATTCTTTTACCCTGAAACCCATTCCTGGGAATCGATCTCATAGAAATAAAGTTGTTGATACACATGGATGCAGATATTTAGAGATGTTTTCTATAGCATTTTTCATAAATCTCTCAAAACAGAAAACAAAGTTCATATTTTTAATAGGGTAATGGTTAAATAGAGGTATAGTTATACCATAGGCTATTATGCACCCATTCAGGAGTATGAATTAGAAATAATATACCAGGTGACATGGAATAATTTTCAAGATTATTGAATGAGAATAATGAGATTCAGAAAAAGTATGAAAAATATGTTCAATATTTAAAAAATAATGACAAAAATATTCCTGTACATATATAAATCTGCCCAGGATTGAGAAAATACAGAAGGACATATATAAATCTGCCCAGGAAAGAGAAAATACAGAGGACATACATTAGGATATTAGAATGCTTAAAAGCAGGGGAAAGGCATCCTCGTAAAAGCAGCTTGGATGATAACATGTACTTCTGTAATGTGTCTACGTGTGCTTGAAGAGATGCATGACAATATGATTACAAAGCTAATAGTGATTATATTTAGGTAATGTGATTCCAAGGGATTTTCATTCTCTTTCTGGTTTTCGAATGTTCAAATGATCTACAATAAGCTTGTATTAGTTATGTCAATAGAAAAAATCTACCTACATTATTGTGAGAAAATAAAAAGCTGACTTTGATTTAGAGCTCACAAATATGGTTACCATGTAAGAAACACAAAGGTAAGTGTTTATCATCAACTGCACATATTATAAACTAATCAGCTTGTGTAGCTAAACAAACTATGGATTCATTTGGGTATGGAATATTCAGTATATTTCATGTTTATTTCAGGTATATCCAGAATCTCTTTTCAACAGTTCATCAATACATATATGTGCTTTTGTTCCTATCAAAATACACCTAAAGCACAGAAATCACTAGAACCAATTTTTAGAAGAGACATTTAATATTGATTAATTGAGATTGATAAAGTAGAAAATGTAATTGTCTTCAGAATATGCTATTTTTCTGAAATGAATTCATTTATTTATTTTTAAGTAAAAATTAATGTTTCTCTGTTAATATGTGTTATAACCATTTCCAATTTTCTATTAAGTAAAATGATTAAAATAACCCAATATTTTGAAAAAAGAACACAAATTTTATAAAGTGGAACAATGACTTGGTATAACCAGATCAAGGGCTTTGACTATTTTCACTTATTTCAATAAAATAGGGTCAATTCAGATAGTGATTAGTTAATTTAGTCAAAGCAGTTGACATAGTTTGTGTTGCCAGGACTACCATGTTGAGTTTTAGTGTTATGCAAATGATTATTTTTCCAAATGCTCACTCTATCCCATAATTTAGCTTGAGTTTAGTCTTAAAATTGATACTATGACTGAAGTTAAGGATCAGATGACACTGATAATTACTTAAATTGTTTGGTAGGGCTGTTGCAGTAATGGACCCAAAGTTTTTCACGCCTTCCTGGACCCACTTTTGGTTTACCCCCTCCCATACTCACTGTGCCACTCTAAGTGACTGCATCAGTCATCCAGACATTAGCCAACATGGAACAAACATGCTTCCAAAATGGGGTGTGCACTGGGGCGTGCTATTTTGGAACCCTGTAAAAACCATGTGGCATAGCTTGGACTAGCCTGCTGTAGGATGAGAGACCATTTAGAGCAGAGCAACACCATCTCAGCTGCCACCTTCCAAACAACTGATCTACAGATGTATGCATGAGTCCAATATAGACCAGTGGGAAAACAACCAAGCCTAGTTCAAATTACTGACCCATAGAATTGGGTCATAATTTTTGCAGAGTTCACTTTGCATTAAAAGCATACTCTAACAGCAATTAAAAGCATGACTGAATGAGAAATTTGTGGATTCTGGCATGAGGTTTCCAATTTAGAGAAATAAAACAATTTTGACAGAGAACTGATGCTGGTAGATTGCAGAATGGTTGAAGTACTTTTCAGTTCCTCCCAAAAGGAGGTTTCTCTTTCCTTTGAACCTGGTATGACCTTATGACTTGCTTTAACCAATAGAATGTGACATAAGTTTGAGCCTAGGCCTAAGGGATTATGATGCTTCTGCTCTTAGATATGAGACTTCTGAGACATCATGTGAACAAGTCTGGACTAGCCTGATGGATGATGAGAAACATGTAGCCCATTTGCCCCTGTCGCCTCAACCACTAGCCAGCCTGATGGATGATGAGAAACATGTAGCCCATTTGCCCCTGTCGCCTCAACCACTAGCCAGCCGCTGCCCAACCATGGGTCCTCAAAGTTGGCTGTCAGGTGACTGTCGATACATGAATGAGTCTTGCTGAGACAGATACAATCCAGATGAGTCCAGCCCAAGTTGCCAACTCATAAAATTATAAACTAAACAAATATTTAAGCCACTAAGTGTTAGGGTGGTTTGTTTTGCAGCAGAAATTGATGCAGACTATCTATATTTAACAGTCACCACTATATATTTAAGGTAACTAATCCTCATTTCCTTTCCTATACTTACTCATAGGAAAAAATGATGCACAAAGAAAAGGGTATTCACTGAATCTAAGCTGTAAAGTTTCCTCCACTCTGAAGATATTTATACCTCAACATATAAACTGTGAAAAAATAACACAGAACAATGTGTTATTCCAGTCAGAATTTTGGTCTGAGACTAAATGTGGTTGGAAACAGCAATCCCGGTAAAACACACACAAAAAAATTAGGTTAAAAAAATGATTCTTTAGTTATGCTGCCTGATTATTCTTAAAGGCAAATGGAAACATTCTTATTGAAATGCTTGCATCTTCGACAGTAACTGAAGTTATTTTAAAGACCAGGGACTTTGCAATACCCTGTCCTGAATCATTACTGATGTGATGGGCACAGTGAGCAGAGCATGTCACAGGTCCCTACACAGGAAAAGCCAAAAGTCTTTCAGTGTTTCTTACTACTTAAATCATGGACAATGGCAACCAAGTGCAGGTTACAGAAATGCCTTTAGGAAATGCTGTTACTATAGTTAATAACTTTTAAAACAAATGTTGTTATTATGCTGTATTTATTTGTGGGGCTATCAGATATTAAACAGGATAAAATATAGTATTTTATACTTTTAATTAGGCTTATTGATATGAAATCCTTGAACTATTTAGTACAATGTTGCATCTTTAAAATTAATGTTTTGTACATTATTTTAGCTAGTTTTGTTTCAAAATGGTTAATTATTTTGGTTTTAGAGATGTGTAAAGTGTACAATGAGAAATGATTTAATTTTAGGGTAATTAAACAGCTATCAGTTAGATTATTACCTTACCTTATACTAGTTGATTAATAACCTCTAGTAATGAACTTAGTTGAATTAAATTGAACATTCATTCTAAGAACAGTCTTTTTGCTAATGATATACTTGGTTAATAATTCAATTTTTTTTTCTACAGAGTTTTTTCTCTCAATGGTACAATATCTCAATACAACATATCACATTAAATAGTTGTTTAAAATTCTGTCTAGATTAAGAGTTCTTGAAGAGAGATCATGCTTTACTCAACCATCTATTCCTTACCCTGATATAACACTAATACACATTATAGGTAACCATTAATTTTTTGTAAAGAGATGTATTAAATTTTTTCCTTATATTGATGTTAATATATTACTATTTTTTTTGTTGTGGTGATTTAGCACATGGGCAAGGAAATAAGAAAGTGATTATGTATAATAGTATAAAATTCTACTAGTTTATGTAATTATTAAACAAATAATGTATTTAGCAAAAAAATCTGCTAGGCATAATGCCAGATGGAAGCAATGTTTAGCAAGACAGGTATGATTGCTGTTCTTACAAATATATAACGTGATAAAGGAATAAATGTGGAAGAAAGCAGAAATGTTGGTTTTAGCCCCTGTTTTCCGTAAGTGCATTGTATTCTTAGAACTGCTTCTAGAATAATTAGCAGCCTCCTAAAAAAATCTTCACATATTACTTCTCAGAAAAATATCTTAATGAGCCTAAATAGTGAACCTTAACATTGTAATAGTTAATTTCTTTTTTATATACCCCACAGTGTGCTCCAAGCAACATGTGAATTTATGTAAAACACATATCCTAAGCAACATGTAATTTATCCCTGGATTTAATTTGGAAGAATCCAGCAGCTTTACTTTTGTTAGGAATATGTAACTTGCTGTAATTGGAACCAAGAATAATCATGGTCATTTACTTAATTTTAATAGGTGATATGAGAAACTTTCTTTAAAACAGAAGTACTATAATAATAGATTAGGTTTGCTTTAATTATAAGATCACCATCTGTTATTGGGTTTTGATAGACAAAACCTCAGTACCTTTCATATTTTTCTGATGCCCATTCTCCACCTGGAATATATTTCCCACTTCTGCTTCTTCTCCCTCCTTTGCCTGCAATATTCTTTATTCTCTTTTAAGAACAAGCTTAGGTACTGTTTGGTTTAAGAAGTATGCTCTGCTTTTACAGATTGGATGATGCATAACTTGGACTGAGTTCCCTAAACATACTTCTACCATTGCTCTTGCCACATACCAGTTTGTAAGTCTGTTCCTCTGTACAACTAGGCTTCAGAAAGGCAGTATTATTTCAGGTGTGTTCATTTACCCTTCATAGAATGTGGTATTGATTACTACAGAATCCTCAGTTCCTGGGAAGCTGCCTAGCGTATAGTCACTCAATAAATCTTGTGGAACTGTGCTATATTCAGAATTCATCTGTTGTATACTGATAAATACTCTGTACAGTCATTAATTATTCATTAAAGAAAATGGTATCATGCTTCCAAATTCTCTAAATTGATCTTTTCTTCTTCTCTTATATAAGGTATATTAGATAAAGGAAGAAAGTGAATAATAATAGCCCAATAGTTATTTCCAAAATTCTCTCTTCCTCCTTTTCTAAGAAAGAAAACATCTTTGAGAGGCTACCTACTGAGTTATTAATTCTAGACTCCTGAAGTCACTTTTATATTATAATGTGGTAAAAATAGTCCATAAAAGAAACCATGAAGAGGATTTTGAAAGCTAAAGCTAAAGCTAAAGACATCATAACACTTAAGCGCTCTTTAGAATTTAATACAAAACAGATGCAGAAAGAGAAATTGAAAAAATAAAGGTAGAATTTCAAAGATGTCTTTAACATAATGGCCTATAAAAAACCTAGCTCTTTGACAATCACTTTGGGAAATAATATAGGAGTCAGTCTAAAACACAATACTTACATATCAATAGTATTTCAAAATGTAAAACCGAATAATGTTTGCTTATAAAATCATAAACCTTATGTGGTATTAGAGAATAAGGACAGCCTTTTATTTACCAAGGCTTTCTTTCAAAAACTAAAAAGCAAAATCTTCTTATATAAATGATTCCTACAAAGTAAAAAATTCTACTGTTAAGGGCCTTATTATACCACACATTTCATCACTCTGCAGGTTAAATTATATCCCTTGGATACGTAGATATATATGTTGGGAATTCTTTTTAAAATGACAGAAAACCAGCACAACATATTAGCATTGCTTCAACATGATAACTTGAATCTCTTTTATCTTTTTTCTTTTACTAAAAACTCCTATGATTATTATTTCCAGAGAAAATAATTTCTTTTAGCACAATGTCAAAAATATTTAAATTTATTGTAAAGAAAAATGAATAAAGATCTGATCACTGATATCATTCTCTATAATTAAAATATCTGTTAGAAACTTACCTCAATTAACAAAAAAATTAAAAGTTACTAGATATTAGTAAACATTTATTTTTAAGTGTTCTACTCTAAATGGCTAGTTTTTAGCTTGTATATGCTTACCTTCATTAATTTCTTTAGTAACTCTACAAATATTTATTTGGTCTTTAATATGCTGCAAGTACTGTGTTGAGTTCAGAAAAATAAGCCTGTTCCTAATTTCTGGAAATGTGAAGATTAGAAGGGAAAGAACCATGCAATATTGATAGACAAATTTGATACTTGCCCTGGTGGAGGGATAAGAAAGGAATAAAGGAAGCACTGGGTGTTCTGAGCAGGAGGTAAAAGACAGAATCTGAAACCCTATCCACCAGCTATCTAAATCGAAAGCTGAATTTTGTGGCCAAAAACTGAAGTGGAACCAACAAAACCATAAGTAACAAATTGGGTATGGACAGATACAATTTCAAATGTCTCAGATACAAAAACTGAACATTCCCATCAGAAGAGCTGTTGAGACCTTTGCACTCTACATTCTTTGCCTCATCTTCAGCAGTAAAAGCAACACAACATTGTACCTGATGTCCATTTGGAGAGATCTATCCTAAAGACTAAAAAGGGAAGTTGATAGAAAGGGGTTCACTCACAATAAAATGAACAAATACAGCAGCCAGAAAAGTGAGCTTTAAATAATGGAAAAACTCATCCACAGAACACCTGAAGAGGCAGGTATATGTGGTATATTTTGACATGTTTTTCAATTCATCCTCAGTAACTTTTATAGGAAGATTTTAAAAAATAATTTGTTGATTTAATGTTACAGAAGATATGATTTTAATGTTTTAATAGTGATCAAGTAAGTAAGGTAAAAATAGGTTGCACTGTCTGGCTAAAGATGTGAAACTGCAAAGAAACAACCATTTTTACATCTCTTTTCAAAAAGGCACAGTGAAGAATTACAGCTAGTTTTAGATCTTTCTATCTTTGCTTTGAAACGTGGTGCCAGACTTGGAACATCATTCATGGTGAGGAAGTTTTAAGCTCAAAGAAGCTCAGACGATGATGGTGGCTGTGCAGTAAGTGTGTCTGTGTTGCTCAGAACCTCCGTAGTGAGACCCTTCGCCCACCTTCTTTCCTGGGGCTCAGTTTCTTTGCTTATATGTAATTTGCTGGACTCACAAAGTCATTGTGGAAATCAATGAAATAATACATACAAGAGAGAAAGAGCAAAAGTTCTCTTCATGGTATAAAATTCTATTTATATATTTTAGCCTAGATCTTAATTGAATAATGAAACTTCAAATTTATTATGAAGTGATTAACTAGATGTTGAAGAGTCTGATTTGTAGGGTTGCCTTTAAAATGGACAACAGGGTGGGGAATGACTGTGGGAGTGAGGAGGGCAAAGGGGGGGAATTGGGGCAACTGTAATAGAATAACAATCAAATATTTAATAAAAGAGAAATAAAAAATAAAAACAGATATAGCAAACATTGTTGGCAAAGTGAAAGGAGATTGCTCATAATAGTAAAGTTTATAAATATAAGAAAAAAGAAGTTGTATAATGTAAATGTAACTGCATAATTATAGCATAAACTTTATAGATGTGAATGGTTGTGATGAATATATGAAAATCTTACCAGATTGAGAATAATTGGCCCACACATTCTATAAAGGATGAAGGATATTTTTCTATTGTTCACATGATTATATCATTTAATATTAAACTTACTGAGAAAGTAAGAAATTTAAAATGTCACCTCCTAAATATTTCTACATATGCCCTAGGTTTGATAAAAGACACTGAGAGAAGTGTCACATTGGGATTCAGAATGAGTTTGAATAATGACTCTCCTATACGACAATTGTTGAAGTTTGGGGAAGTTGTTTATCTTTCTGAACTTCTTTTTCCTCTGTGAAAAATAAAACTCCTAAACAAAAACAAAAGCAATTCCTACATTACAGGGTATTCGTGGGAAGTACATGAAGTAACATTTGAAGAGTTTAGCACATTGCCAAATATCTGGTGGGCACTCAATGGATGAGAGCTATGATTTTCTTTGTTATGAATTGTACCTGTTTCCAGTGCTTTCCCTGTGGTGGCATGTGCCATTATGATTGTCTCAGGCCAGAGTTTCAGAGAAACAGTCTGATTTGGAGACTCCTTGGTGTGTGCCATTAGGAACAATATTTGTGGGGAGAATGAAGGAAGTGGAACAGAACACAGAATATGTCTCTGATGCAGTCACAGTAAAGGCCTCAGCTTTTCCCACAGGGACACTGGAGCTAAGACGACCCTTCAGAATTGTTTTACTTTGAAGCAAGGGACTTGGCCTTTGTCACCATCCCTATGCATTCATTCTCCATACCCTTGGGCACAGGCTGGGGGTTAAGGCATAGCTTGGGCCAGACAACTTTCATTGGCTGAGAGCAATTTCCAGAGAGGGACTCGGTTGAAAGCTGTTAGCCACCAATACTCTTAGTGGCTTGGGGAAGGAATGCCTTCATCATGGAAGGGAAATCTGGTAACACACCATGGCGCCTACTACAATGGTCTATGGAGTCCTCATCTGAAACTGACACAATTAGTTATCCTTCCTAATTTAATAAATTTGAATAGGCCTACAAATCACTAGGAATGATAAAAGGGAGAAGAGTACAAGAAAACAAGAGGGAGATAGAGACATTTTAAAACATTACCAAGATTTGAATAGAAGTGTCTTAAGAAATAAACAAAAGCAAACACAGGTTGTGGGCAAAATTGGAACACTGAGAAAAGAGCATTAGGCTCTGAAAATAATTTAGATATTCATTTCAATAACTTCACTTGGACATTTGATACAAGTAGAAAATTATAATTTTATAATTTAAAGAGCGGGCTTGACATTATGCATTTATTTACTTATTTGTTTATTTGTTCTAAAATGTTTAGTACATCTGTAATTTATAAAAATTTGTGCCATTTTATAAAAATAAGTCTATTAGATTGGGATGGGGAAGCAGTTCTAGAGTCAAGAGCTACTGCTTATTCTTCAATGTACAATTGCAGGACAATTAATAGAAATTCAGAGTAATAATGAATAAATGCAATGGCAATTCTGACTGAAACTCAAGATATTTGGAGTTTTATTTTGCAGGGAAATATTTATTAGAAGTTTGCTATTCATATTAGAAAGACTAATAAGTCTAAGTATGTCATTCACAATTGAAAATGACTTAGGTGAGAATTTGGTTTAATAAACATCACTGAAACAAATCTCATAGACTTTATGGTCAAGGTTAAAAACAATAACAACAGTTGTAAAAACCTACTGGGGCCTACTAATGGTCATATTTTCAAAGAAACAGGCAGTTCTTCCAGATTAAATCCATCCTTTTGTCGTATTAAAAACAACCTATGAAAGAGAATGCAGTATCCTAGAAATCCAGTCTGAGTTAACATATACATATGAAATGCAAAAATAATTTTTGAGAAAAACAAAACTTCCAAAAGGGAAAAATAAGGAGTTCTAGACGTACAAGCACATCTTAATTTCTGGAGTTTACGGTCTAGGAAAGCAAATTCTGCTAAGTGGTAAGGAGTGATTTCTATTTTTCATCCCCTCTTTTCCAGTCCAATAACCTGAAACGTCTAACTGGTTCTGATAAGAAGTTCTGGGAAGTACAATAGTTTTACCCCCTCAGAGATCACAGAACACAGTTATTGATCTGATTTTTCCCAACACAGCCAACACTAAAATTGTCTTTCTTTATTAAGAAGCTTTATTTTCCCTCTGAACAAGCAAACAAACAAGCCAATCGAACAACCAACCTGTAGTTCTGCACTACAAAATATTTTATAGAAACTAGTAATTCTCATATAATCCATAATGCTATGTAAATATATTGTAAAGATAAAACATCTATCAAAAAATGGAGCTTCTAAATGAATGAAAAAGTTTTGTATCCCTACCATAGTATGTACCATACCAAGAAGGTTTGTTTTGGGGTAATCTCTTTAAACAAAGTGAGGACTGTGTGATTTGGATGGCTAAGCCTGTCTTTTTAGATGTGATAACTTTGGAGGCATTACTTGATTTTACTACATTTGACAAACTACAAAAAGTGAAGAGGAGACTCCAAATTTTGCTTTTAAGACCATCTGTCAATTAGTGTAAAAATGGAGGAGGGTTAGTCAACATGGTGTTGATGTTCAGCTGTGATCCTGAAGGTGTTGTGGTCCACAGTTCCTCAGATGACACCCTCAGAAATTAAGGAAGGGCCTGCCAATAATAGGCTGTCTCAAATGTCACCCAAGGCAGTTACTTGTTATTCAGTTCTAATTTTATGCAAAAAGGCAAGGAAAATAACTATTTTATAATAATGAGCTTTAACAGAATTTTATGCAGTATTTAATTATACTAAAACCTCTGAAATAATGCTGTAGTTGACTAAACTGAGAAAATGTTTTATTATCAGGGTTTTTTTTTTTTTGTTTGTTTTGTTTTGTTTTTTTTTTTGTATTCAACAAACATTGACTGAGTGGCTATTTTGTGGACCTTCACAGTGCAAAGTGATTGAACATAAAATGTCATATTAGCCTTTGCTATTAGGGACCCTATAATTTAACTTATAGTAATGTCATAGAATCACAGATTTTAATGGCATATTTTGGTCATGATCATATGACTACACGAAACCTACACATATTTTAAAAAAGTGAACATTGTTTTTCACTGTGGGAAATACTGCTACTTGGAGAAGACAGTGGGGTGCAGGCACATTCGGTAACACGAGACAGGCAGAGAAAATGGATGTGGCGCACATTCCTGGAATGATCTGAAAATTGTCAAGCCTTGAGGGTAACCTCTCTCCTCTCTAGCCCTCAGGCTTTGGTTGATTTGTTCTCTACTATTCAGTCCTAGTTGAATGACTTCTGTTAAGTTAGGTGAAAGGCTGGGAGACAGCTGTTATAAAATAAATACGTGGCAGTCACAACATTACAGCAGAAAACAGAAAGTTGGCCGATTACCAGGTTGTCAGGATTCAGAGCAAGACAAAGATCTGGGAGGCATAAAATCAAGTGATGAGGAAGGACAAGCACTGTGACAGCCAGGGAGATGGTAGGGAACAAAGTCCAGGAGGCTACAGTACTTGAAAGTATGAATATTACTAGTGAGAAAAATGAGCCAAAGAGAATGTGTGCCTTTGTTAGAGTTAATGATCATCTGCCTTTTTGTATGCTTGCTGATTAGTTATGAAGCACCTCCAAAACTCACATCTGCTAATGTGATGAGGAAGAGGATGCAGCAGATGCTCACGAGGTCCTCAGAGCTTTGTGCCTCAGTAAACCCTGGCAGTGTGTCCAATAATTTTATTAATTTTTAAAACATTAACAGTTATCCACCAGGAAAGACAATGGTGCCAGTTGAGCACAGTAGTCTTTTATTCTGAGACTTTTATTCCTTAGGAAATAGAACTTAATTCTGAATCAGATAAACTAGGAATAGAAATACCAGGAAGATGGACATAGGCCAGAACCTTCTTAGCTAAAGTAAAATCCTTAACACATTAGTTTATATTCTGGCCCCTTTTTATTTACCTAATGCTACACAGAAACCATGGATATAAATCAGGTATGTTCTTTTATTCTTGATATAAAGCATACTATGTTCCATTCCTATGCTTGATATAAAGACTATCCCAATTACTCCTACTTTTTAACTTTCTGATATTCAGATCTACTTGGCAATGGAATGGACTACTTTAAAGGAGTGAGTTCCTCATCGCTGAAGGGGTTATAGCAAACATTCGTGATACGGATTGGGAATTGTATCAACTTAGATAAAACTCAATGATCTCCAAGATCCCTCACAACCCTGATACAGTATCATTTCTCATCTTAGTTTACCTTTCTATTCATTTTTCCCCTATCCTAATGCTGTATTCATCCTCTGTGGTCTAGATTGGGTAGCATCTTTCCCCCCAAATACTACTTGATATAATTATAAAAAAAATTGATGAGCTATTGCAAAAGTATTTTTTAGCTGTGGACTTGGCATGCAGTAGGTGCTCAATTAATTCCTTTTTATGCTTCCCTCCACAATGCTAATAATTCCTATTAATCTTTGTTTCTGGTCTTCAACACTATTTGGCTATAATAATTTAGTAATTGTTCTAATGGTCATATTTTCCTTGAATTATTACTATTCTATGTAATTTTAAAATTTCTCCAAGACTGGAACCAAATCTTCCTTCTACTTTTATTTCCCACAGTTTGTAGACAGGGGCTGAACATGTAATGATCCATGAATATGGAGAGAATAGGCTTTATAAAGAAGAATAAACAATGTCGTTTAAAAATCACATTGTATTAATTTTGTTACACCATTTTAGAATTCATATGGCCTGGAAAAGTCTTATGCTTTAGTGTCCTCATTTAAAAAAATAAGGTCATATATCTCTACTCTACCTTCTTTAAATGTATTGTTAAAACTAGAGATTTAGGTAAATATGAAGGACCATTAAAATAATGCATTTTGATTTGGCTGCTCATTTAATTTAAATTTAGTGTTTTGGGAGAGTTCACAACAGAAAAGGCAGTTCTTTAGCTGACCATCCTGATGGCAAACACTTTTTTTTCTCTGCCAAAAAACCCAGAAAAAACTGTAGGCTTCCGTGATATTCAGTGTAACTGTTCTTTATGCATTTTAAGGATTAAAACTCTCCTACATCACAAACAAATAATTAGGGATTTCACATCTCTGGAAAACAAAGAATCACCAGTCCTGGGTAAAAGACAGAAAACTGTACAATATCAACAATTAAAAAAATACTGATTAAAATAAATAAATAAATAAATAAATAAATAAATAAGTCTGTGGCTTTGGGGCCACATGGCCATCCATGCTCAGATGCTGTTCAGATGTCCTGAGATACTAAGAGATTCTCACAGACATCTGACCATCATACACATTTGTGTCAAAACATAATTGTAAATGCTTTATTTGATAAAAGGATGGTTATTTAGGTCCAAAACCCATGATGGTTGACTTCCTCACTATAATCTCTGCTTAACCAGTCTGAAGTGAATGTTCAATCTCTGCTCCACACAGCCTTTAGAATTATCTGCTTAAAAAACAAATCTGAATCACATCGCTCCCTTCAAAGTACAGCCCCAAATCCTTGGCCCAGAAATTGGTGTCTTTTACTTGTTGATGAGACCTCTGCTTCTTCCCTTTAAATTTATTCAACAAATATTGACTTACTCTCTACCATGTGCCCTCGGCGTGCTGTGAGGCCCATTGTTTCCTCACTGTTCCTGTAACATGCTCGAACCTCTTCTACTTTTCTGTCTTGCTTAATCTGCTTGCTTCATCTGAACTGCAGTTTCTCTTCCTAGCTACCTGGCAAAATCTTGCCTATTCAGGTCCAGCTCAAATACCAATTCCTCCTACCAGTGGTGTGTAGAGTTCTCCGGTGATAGAACAGTGAAAGCGCATCACTAGCCTCTCCTGCTGTCTCTCCCCTTAATTTGTGCTCTCTTAGGGGTGAAGGACCATGCCTTTTACTTTGGATGCCCCACAGCACTTAGCTTGTAAAACTCAA
This sequence comes from Glossophaga mutica, assembly GCA_039655065.1. Taxonomy (NCBI): domain Eukaryota; kingdom Metazoa; phylum Chordata; class Mammalia; order Chiroptera; family Phyllostomidae; genus Glossophaga; species Glossophaga mutica. The sequence goes on from CM077308.1 coordinate 67,819,021, forward strand.
CTAAAATCAAAATCTAATTGGTCTCATTCAGTTAATTCATATCATTGCCAAAAAAAAGTGATTCGGGTAAATTGGATCAAATGTTTATGAACTAATGGAGAGCTTAGACCCTTTTAACAGTAGCTCCATTAATGGATTAAACCCAAATCAGTCATATCACTGGTTTGGTAAAACATGGACTAAGTGAAGAAGGCAGGAGAAAAAAAAGCATTTTTATTATGTTTTCATTTAAATCTCAAAGCAGTAGGTATTATTTTTAAGGTAATGTGATTATATGTTTACCTATTCACTCTCTCAGAAATGCAGTCCAAAAGCACTGTTTTATTTAAAACATAACAATGCACATTGTATATAGAAATTATAAAAGCTACACACACAAAATTTGCCCAGAGTGTTACCTACACATGAAAGGCTGTGTATAGACAGCAGTACAACTAGTGGAGTGGAAGAGAACTTCATTAAGCTATATTTTGTCATCTATAAGATACTAAATATCAACACCACTGGTAACTTTTTTTTTTTTTTTTTTTTTTTTGGTCATAGATTTGGTTGCTTCATTTGACACTCTGCTGTGTGAATGTGCTTAAAAAATACACCCTCCTTTCTCTTCTGATTCACTGTCATGCAATCACCCACTTGTGCATTAGGTCCCAGAGCAGTGAATCTAGAGAGGACTCCAGTCAAAGGCACACTCTGGTCCCGTTTACTGCCCTGAATTCTGTTTGGCTTTCTTACTCTGCTGGGCCAGCCTGTACCCCCTAAAATATCTTCAATGGCTCTCCTTTGAAACTCGAGAAGGGCACAGATCACCCTGCTTGGAACTCTTCTGAACCCTGCCCCGCCCCTCTTATCCCTGGAGTCTTCAGTTGGCCTCTCAAACAGAAGGTATCCACATGTCCAGAACCTTTCCAAATCTCTCTTCTATACAACACTTTCATTCCTGCTGCTAAAACATATAATTTCTCAGACATTATTTCACAAGGAGAAGGGCAGGAGGGAGATAGAATGCTTTGCCCTTTTTGCTCTCTGCCTTTTCAGTATCATGAAATGGAATTGTCTCCAGTGTGTGTCCCTGAAGCCATCCAGAACCCACTCAGTGTTTGAGGAAATTGGAGAAAAAGGGCTAGACAATTGCTTTTATACCTTACACTTTTGAAATTTCCAATTTTAATAGTACATATGTATTTCTATTAATCATTACAAATATACTAAAAATGGTAAGCCATACATTACCCTAAACCAAAATATTTTTCTCACTTCTCAATATGACAATTTGCTTTAATTTTCTATTTTGTAGTTTATTATTTCTGCCCACAATCCAAAGCCTAATTTTAACATGGCTCATAACGATGTGGGTTAACAGGGAGTAAGGAGTAAATTTTGCACTTCCTAATGGCAAGAACAGCATGCATGTAAGGAGGAAGGTAGCAGGTACTATTAACTGCCAACTTTATGAAAGGAATTAAAGGTATTTATTGATACAAATGAAGGGCATCAAACTAGATTGGTAATGTCTAAGACACAAAAACAAGAATTCATATAGTTTGACCAGGACACTTAATTTCTCTATTGGTATTTTAAAATAAAGAAGGGGCTCACTTACAATGAATGTTTACAGATAATCCTGAGAAGATATATTTTAGATGTTAAATATTTTATTTTCAAAAGTAATGTTTTTGCATGATATTTTTTCTTATTCTGTTTTGTAAGAAGATTGTGAAAGTTGATAATCTTTGTATCAACTCAAGGTAAAGAAAAAAGAGATAATTCACAAATTAGAAGAAAATGAGTTTAATTTAATATGACAAATATTTTGCATAAAATCATTAATAATTAAAATTAACGTATTTAATGGAATGTGGACAAATAGTTGGTAATTGTTTATTTATATAGTCTCTTCCATTTATTGCAAAGTAAAACAGGTGAAAAGAATAATTTGGAATAAAATGTTTTATTTTGTTTACATTGCAAGTATAACAAAGAGAGCTCATGTTTTAGTCTTCTAATATAAATTTATCAATTTCAGGAGTGAAAAAGGATCTTAGAAATTATCTGGTCCAACTTGTTCACTTAACTTCTTTATGACATTAATACACACGTAGGTCAAGTGGTTGACTGGCTGTTTGTTACACAGCTGACTAGGGACTGAACTGGAAAGTGATCCAGAAATTTCCTAACTTTGGGTCCAGGACTTAGTCACTGTATCACATTACCTTTATAATAAAATTGAATCCAAACTGAGTTTTATATGCTTGGGCTTATTATAGTTGTAGTGTTCCACTGTTTCCCAAAGTGTTTAGAGAAAAATAAACTGATTTTAATAAGCATGTGACAGCATTTTAAATTGGGTTTATAGGTAAAAATTGTATTTGAATCTATCTCTTTAGCAAATATTTGAGATATTGCAGCCAAAATCTCTCTCTTCCACCCTAATTCTATCCATCTTTCTCTTTCTTTATTATGTTTTTCTATTATATCTTAAAGAAGACATAAGGGGTGAAAGGTGTTTTTTACTTCTCTTTCAAGTTGAGACACTGTGATGATTCTATAGGATTTGATTCAAAAGATTTTTCTCTCCATTTAGTTCATTGCTATGTAGATATGTAAAATAGAAGAAGGTATTACAAAGAAAATATTTAGTGGGCAAGAAATAAGTATGCTTGTGAATGTTTATCTAAGGCTATTGTGCCTTTTTGATATGGGTTGCATGTTTAGCTCTATAACCTGTAAGAAATTTAAAAATTTCCAAAAATTACTTTTTCTTGAGCAGTAGGACAGGCAGGTTATCTCACTAATTTATTGTATCATAATTGCTAATAAGAATGCTTTAATTAATACTAGCCATTTATGTAGCAATATAACTTTTGAGAAGTAACATGGAATTATTGACAATATTAATCAAGTAAATAAAAGTGGCAAGGAAACCAGACTTCCATAATAAAGTATTACCACTTTCTTAATAGGGGTTTTAAAATAATTATTACTTTCAGTATGACCTAATATAAAGAAAGAACATAATCATTTAAATCAAATAGATTTTTTTCCTATGCTTCTTTAACATTTCATAGATAAGAAAGTTTTTACATTTGAACGTAAATTTACAAAATTATTATTACTCAAAAAATAAAAAAATATATTAACTTACGGCCCTGATGCTTTCAAAATGTCCACCTTCTTTCTCGAAGTCGATGGGCTGTCCTTTTAGCGTCCAGTAGAAAGTGACACCCAAACTAGCATCGTGAATTGCTTTGCAATTAAGAACAATGCTTTCTCCTACTGTTAACTCTGTTCTTTTAGGAGTAAGTTCTATTCTTGTAGGTTCTATAGAAATAAAAATGCATTAATTAACATAACATATTGTATTTCCTTGCATTCTATATGCTAAATAATAGAGAAAAACTTAAGCAAGGAATCTATGCAATAAATTGTCCAGATACACATTCTTTAATAAATTATTATTAGCACTGACTGGTGTGGCTCAGTGGGTTGGGTGTCATCCTGCAAATGGAAAGGTTGCTCATTTGGTTCCCGGTCAGGGCACAAGCCTAGGTTGTGGACCAGGTCCTTGTTGGGGTATGTGAGAGGCAACTGATGGCACATCGATATTTCTCTCCCTCTCTTTTTCTCTCCCTTCCCCTCTCTCTAAAAAGAAATAGATAAAATATTTAAAAACAAACTATTATTAATTAAACCCTTACATTTTTGTATGCTAGGACATTTCACTATGCTTCTGTAGGGGAGTGATAATTTAAAAGTCCCTGTTCCTATTAAGAAATCAAGTTGGACAAAAAAAGATGAGAGACTTCATAACTAGAAGAAGCGTTTGGCATTCTGGAGTGAGGAAAATTAGAAAAAGAAGGCATAGCCCCCCTGTCCACCTTCAATGATCAAGTGCGAATAAAAGGATTTTTACAGTAAAAAAGCCTCATAACTAAGGAGGAAGAATTCAGGTGAGTCTCTTCTTTAAAGATTAGAAGAAGCACCTCCCCTCAAACTACTACTTTAACAGAGATACAAAATATAATACTACTACTAAAACACTTTGTATTTGCTTTATACTCTATGACCCCTCTTAAGAGTGGGAAAAAAAAGTAGAAGAAGCACCTCTGGCTGATTATAAAATACACTTTTGATCGATTTTGAATGGTTCAAGATCTGAAAAGATTGGCAAAATATTGAATACAAATATTTCTGAGAAAAATATTGTTTTTAATTACTCTATGATTCAGTTAAAAATTTTATAAATACATACATTTTTACAGAATTTAGAGCAACTTTGAACCAATAAAGACTAATATGAGCTATACCTCTAAGGGCTATTTAAGACAGTGATCAACTTTGTAAGTTATATAAATGCCTAATCACTATTGTACATCTGAAGCTAATACAGTATTGTATGTCAACTATAAAATAAAAAAATTAAATAGATAGTTAAAATAAAAATTAAATAACTGCAATATGATATGTTATTTTGAATAAAGTAGAGAAGTGATGGAGTAGGTAAAAGATAACAAGAATATTTTGAGTGGATTCCTGATTATAGATACCTGAAGAAAACTGACCCAAATGATTAAAAATTAGCCCAGTTTTTCCATCCTAGCTCTGTTGTGGATAGTAGCATAATCTGATGAAGTACCATTCTTAGCCACCCAATAAGATCCTTTAACAGGCTACGTCCTTCTACTCGGTCACTGAGCAGAAAGTGCAATTCCAGGACAGGAATGCCACTCCAAACATTACCATGTCAGAAGTCAGATATTCCATGTGTCAGTCTAGGTTCTGGCTTCATCGGAGAACACAATCATAACACAGTGTAGTTTAAATTTGTATGATTAGAATATTCTGAATAAGTAAATATTCCATTTAATTCATGATGAACAGAAAGCATTTTTGTTATTACAAAAAAAAAAAAAAAGGCTTTGGATCCAGCATTGCCTTATTGTTGAGCGCACAGAGGCAGTAAGACACAGACTGAGTAGAAAACTGTGTTTGATTCCTGTAATGTGTGCTGGAATGAAGACATCTTTGAAAGTTAGGTTCCTTCCATTGATATTTGCCTCTTCTTTAAATAGTCAGAGTGCTGGCTCTTTTATTTTTCTATTTCTAAAGACAGACACGAATTAACATTTTTATATTTTTATGGCCAAAGTATGAATCATTATAAAAATACACAGATGGAAAAATTAATTAAGTATATAGTTCAGCTGTGAGAAATATTTGTTTGCCAATTGAAGAAAATACCTAAGATATGAAACGTTCTTACTGTTAAACAGTGACACGTAGTCTTAAAGATTCTACGCTTGAATTCTAGTTCACTTTAGAAATAGAAAACTAACAGAGATATTTAAGCATCAATAGTTGTAATACTTTAAAAGACAATGTAATGATTTTATAGAAAAAGACTACATTGATGAGAACATCAAGGAGCAGTTCTGGTCCATGAGTTTGTCTGATGCACAGTCCAACACATAACATTCATGTACTGCTTCTTCTACCTTTCTACCCCAAGCCCTCTCTTGAAATGGTAAAGGAAGATGATTGATTAATGCTAAAATTAATCTTGGTAGAGGAAAAATATTTTATACTGTTAGCATTCTTTTAAATTTTGAGACAGTGACTTGTCTCAAAACCTTCACACAGTTGTCTTCATTCTTTCATATATTTTGTTCAAAGAAAAATATTTAAATTTCTACTGCTAAGGCATGCAATCTCTTTATGATCCCCTAAATAATGGAAAGGGACAATTTGGCTGTGTTCTATTTTTACAATGTATTTTATCAACAGGAGCATGGACACACATATGTGATAATACATATACATGCATATTACTTTTAGTTGCTTTCTGATAAGTCCATGAAATTTTGCTTATGAACTATTTAGCCACATTTTCTTACCTTTTACAGATACTGAAGCTATGATTTCAGCAGAACCAAACACATTTTCCCCTTGGCAAACGTACTTTCCCTCATCTGATTTAGAAGCATTTAGGATCCGCAGATTCCCGTCTGGAAGAATAGCTATTCTGAAAATTATTAAACAAGGTGTTTTTTTTTCTTGTTTTACTGAAAATCAGAGAAGTAGTAATAAAAAACTCTGATGAAGCCTGAAACCACTTCCAAAGTAACAATAAATAAGATAAAGCACTGCTGGGAAAACACACAGTAATAGTAGAAATGTTCCACCCCTCAAGAAATTATGCAATAAACCCATTTAATATCTTTTCATATTTAAAAGGGTTAGAAAGTTACAGGTTATTTTTCTTTTGACACTTTTTTGACAGTTAATTTTAAAACTTGTGGAAAAGGTGACCTTGTATTGTGTTATTAAAACTTATACTAGAATATCACATAGCAATATTTTAATATTGAGCTTGGGTATTTCACCTCAAACCATGAGTGACCTCAAAAATCAAATATAAAAAAAACAGCATAAAAAACGTAGAGGAGGACAAGTATAGAACATAAAGTTAATTGTAAACAGCCAAGAGATGATTTATGGTCGCTTCTCTGCCGTGCCACTCCTGCAGCAAGGGTATGTAAATGAGACCTGAGACCTATACCTCAGCTGCTCGCACTGCACTTTTTAAACATAAAAACATGATACCTGAGTCTGCATTTGGACTCTTTCGAGACCTTTGTTAAAAATGGACCTTGAGTTTTATATGAAGGTGAAAAATTACAACATTATTAAACACTTGCAAAAGTTCAGTGAAAATGAGGCTGACCTTTAGGATTACCCTATTCTCCTGTGTAGTCATCCTTCCAGAAATATACAGATTTAAAATTAATTAGTACTTTTGTCCTTTTCTCTTTTCTAAGATCCTGAAATACACATTTCACTGGTGCATCAACCTACTCATGCAACCTGAAACATACTAGAAGTGGCTGCTGCAGTTTTATTTGATATGCCACTAGAGTTTGTGTTACAGCAGGCAGCTAGTTAATTATTAACAAAAGAGAAGGAGCTGAACTATCTAAGTCGGGGATAGCTGCATTGCCTCACCAAAGGGATTAACATCCTTCTGTCCCCCAGAGTGGACTGGAAAAATGGCTTTTCAATCTCCCTGGAGAACAACCAGCTATTAGCTGAGATTACTGGAGGGAGGGAGAAACAGTCAAGGGGAAATTCCCCCACTGAGGCATGTGCAGTAGAAGCAGGAGGCAAAATTTTGAGGGTTGCGCAGTAGGAACCAAAATGGTGACATAAAAAGGAGGAATCTAGCCTGGAGATATCTGGAAAAAGATCAGGCAGGATAAGGGTGCAGAACCCCAAAAGATCTAGAAAAGGGGTTGGATATGGTGAGAACCCAACACAAGGCCAGAAAGAATTAGGAAGAAATTTGTTAAATTTAAAAGAAAGCATGCTTTCTCCCAAACTCAAGGAGATAAAATCAAAGCTTAAAAAAGGCCCAGGCTTCGTTTCATTCGTCCATACACTTGTCTTCCTGTAGCAGCTGCACACAGGCTGAAGGGTGGCACTGACAGGCCAGAGTGGACAGGAGCAGAGACTGTGCTGGACTACCAGAGGCCACGGTGATGGCATTGCACTTCTGGACCCTGAGCCTCCTGGTGGACACCTGTGCTCACCAGGCACCGGACCTCTACACAAAGACAGAGCTGAGCCACCTGGTTGTTGATGAAACACTAGGCACCTGAAGGAGACTGTTTCTGCTCCAATAAATTTTACCCCCGTGCCTCAGGTCCTCTCCTATGTGTAGGTCCTCAAAATGCATTTCCCATGACTCTGTGAAATAATCCAGTTGCCACAGGCAACATTTGGACTGACTTCTTTTAAGAAAAAAGAAATAACACACTATATTGCTTTTGGTGAGAACCAGTGAACTTAAAATCCTAAAATTGGATCCTCCTACTTCTGAAAATAATAGTTCATGCTATAACAATGTGATAGTATTAAACTAAAATACAAGAACAGTTGAATCTGTTAATATATTTTATGTTATTTTAATATTCTAAAATGTGTATTCAATCTTGCCAATCACCCAAAACTGACAGTTATTGACATGATTAAACATTTTTAACAATTGGATTAGATTCTAGGTTGTTGAATATTGCTTACGAATTTATACTTAGATATTGTCATCAATACAGATATCAGTTCAAAGACATCAAATTGTTTTCAGTATGGATCAAACACATAGAATGGAGACAAATTTAAAAGTAAAGCAAACCAAGAATAGCTAATTTTGTTTTGCAATTTATGTCCAGGAGGGATATAAATAACTTGAGACATTTGGAGAACAGTGACATTAAAAGTTATATAGTTCATTTAAGATGGTCAATAAAAAATTATGCTCATTTATTTAGATAGTGCTCGGTTTCTATGTAAATGGAATATAATGTATTCATTTCATTCTGATCCCCAAACTACAATGCTACCAAAAGAAATATTGAAAGCAAAAATTATACTTTTTTAAAAATAAATAGGTACTTCCTTTTGAAAATAACAAACTATTGAAATTTAGCTAAATGACTATAATTTGTGCAAATTGTCAATATCTTGGAAAACATCTGGATTTTACTGACTAATGTAAATTCCAATGTAGCTGGCGAGAAGTTTGGCTTAAAAGTTCACCTCCTTTAAAAAAAATAAATGTATTTTAGATACTGGCAGTATTTCAGCTCTTGATTTAAGATGAGTCCTTTCTCTCTGACAACAGACAATGTATTATGTTCTCCTTTTAAAGATAGTTTATGAACACTCCTGTACTTTAGGTCACTGATACACGGGGGGATGGAGAATTTTAAATACCATGATGTTTTTTATCTGTCAAGTGGCAGTGTCATTTAACCAAAAACCTGTCTACTGATTTATATATCTCATGCTTATCAGATGAGCCCATTTTTTTAACTTAGCAAAGAAAAAATAAATTAGACAAATGAATGTAATTTACACTATAATGCCTGGCTATTGCATAGCAAATTACTAGAAAATTGAATATTGAAAAATATTTGCTTGCAATTTTTTGTCTCTATTTATCCCTTCCCCACTGCTATTACTACCATGTGACTCTTACATTTGGAATTTTCTGATTTGGGAATTAATTCCACTGACACATTCTTGAACTTGGAGTAGAGTGGTAAGGAAGTGGTGAGGTAAAGGTCTGTTGGGGATGAGGAGACGTTTTAGAAATGCAAACCAGAATTCTAGCATTCAGTATCAAGTCATGCTTGGTGTATTCTGGCCTCTTAATTTCTTCATGAATTTCTATCTAGACCTGGAGAAACTTTGGTTCACATTTTGCATTTAATCAGTGAATCTCTGCCTTGTTAATCTGCCCAGTACCATAGTACCATAGTACCCAGTACCTAGGATGGTATGGTGCTTACCCTGATCTTGCAATGATTCGTTACTAATTTCTTGATGCCTATTTTGATTTCCAAATTTCAGGACTGTTTTCTGGACCCTCTGTTTCCATGGTTTCCAGGTTTGGCTCACCTCTCGGACACCATGCAATCTAGTTTGGATCTTTCCAAGTACACACTTGCCTGCAGGTACCACCTATTTACCCATGCCATTGCTCTGACTTCTGGATTAGCTCTCTTTCTGGTATTATATCGTAGTAGATATCATATCATGGAATCATTAGTCATTTATTAGAAGTAATCAGAGAGGGAGGGGTTTGAATCACTGCCACTGACTAGTATGTGTGTGATCTTAAGCAAAGCTAATCTCTTTTCTGATATGTAAAACTATCATAATTATATCTAAATGCTCTTTAAAAGTATAAGTAGATGATAGATATATGTAAATTATTATACTATAGTGGTCTATAATAAATATTAATTGAGAATTCACTCAGAAATATAAATAAATTTGTGACAAATTTTAAAAAGAAAAAAGTAGATAATGCGAGGTAGTTTCCAATACACATATCTCAAATATTTAGGGTGTTTTATAAGTATTTTCTGAGGGTGGGGGAATAACATTTGAGCTGAGAACTGAAGGATGAGAGAAAGTGAACCAGGCAAACTGTGGGAAAGCAAAAGGGACAGAATTTGCAAAGGTTTTAAGGTGAGAACTACAACAAAACCTTGAAGAACCACATGGCCAATCATGACGGCAGCATACTGAGTAGTGGGAGTGTCCCAAGATGAGACAGAGGAGGTAGACTGGAGGAAAGATCATGGAGTACGTAGTATACAATGGAAAATATCTAATCTTTTTTCTGAGGGTAATGGGAAGCTGCCTATTTTTTTGCTTCATTGAGGTATAACAAGCATATTATAAGCTCACATGCTTAGAGTATATACTTTCTCAGTTATGGATAGAGTATATAAAGTTCTCAGTTATGGATAGAGTCATGAAACCATTACCATAGTTAAGATAGTCAACATACATATCACATACAAAGCATCTCTGTGTTCCTTTGTATTCTCTTCCCCAATCCCTTCCCACCCCACCCTCCTCACTGGGCTGCTACTGGTCTGATTTGTCACTGCAGTAAGTATACACTTTTACAGAATTTTATATAAATAAAATTATAAAATTTTGTGCATATCCCCTTTGTTTAGTTTATTTCACTCAGCATAATTAAACTGAGATTAAGCCATGAATTATCAATAATACATTCTTTTTTGCTGAGTTAGTGTTTCATTCTGTACATATTCTATAACTTCTTATCCATTTACCATTGAGTGAACATTTGGGTTATTTTTAGCTTGGAGCTATTACAAATAAAGCTGCTATAAATATTTGTGTGCAAAAATGTATGGATATTTGATTTCATTTCTCTTTGATGAATTCTTGGGACTACCATGACTGGATCATTGTTTAACTTTTTAAACAATGTTTAAATTCTTAAGAAGCTGCCATACTGTTTCCATACTGTTTGCACTGCTTTACATTTCTTGTCACACAGTATGAGTGTTTTTGCAATACTTTGACATGGTCAGCCTTTTTAGTTTTAGCCATTACAATAAGTAGCACTCATTGCAGTTTTACTTATATTTCCCTAATAATTAATAATGTTGAACATCTAATTGATGTGCTTATTTCCTATCTGTATAACTTCTTTGGTGATGTGATTGTTCAAATATTTTACTATATTTACTTTTACTATTTTTATGGAGTTATTTTTTAATTTAGGTTCAAGAGGCTTTTTAAAAAATTCCATATATAACTTAGTTTTCAGGTATGAGATTTGCAAATATTTTTTGCCAGTTTGTGGCATGTCTTAGTATTTTTCCAATAGTAGAAGTTCTTAATGTTGATAAAGTAAATTTCTCAATTTTATTTTGTGCTTTTGTTGTTCTTGTTGTACTAACAAATCTTCACCTAACCTGAGGTCACAAGGATTTTCTGTTTTAAAATTTTTATAGTTTAAAGTTTTATGTTTATGTCTATGACTCATTTTGTTTATGCTCTGAGGTATAACTCTAAATTATTATTTATTTATTTTGAATATTGTTATCCAATTGTTTCATGCTATTGTTTTAGAGAGACTATATTTTGTCCATGGCCTTCTCATATTGTCACTAATCAATTGGCCATGAATGTGTAGATCAATTTCTTAATTCTCTTCTCTCTTCCATTGATCTATTTATCTATCTTCATGCCCAAACCATACCATCTTGATTACTGTATAATTATCACCTGTCCTAAAATCAGGTAAGTTAAAACTTACTATTTCTCTCTTCTTTTTCAAAGCTGTTTTATCTATTCTATGTTCTTTACATTTCCATATGAATTTTAGAATTAGCTTGCCAATTTCTAAAGAGTATGCTGAGATTTTGATTGAGATGTTAATGAATTTGTAGATCAATATGTGGAAAAATTAAAACACTATTGTCTTATAATTCATGAGTATCATGTATCTCCATTTATTTAGGTCTTTAATTTCTCTATAACACAGAGAAATGTGTTCTCTAAAACATGAGATATAAAACACAGAATAGCATTAAAATGTGTTTTAGTACACAATATTTTATGGTTATTAGTCTACTGGTTTTAGACATATTTTACCAGATTTAACCCTATTTCTGATGCTATTCAAAAATATTTATTTAAATATAAATTGTTGAAATAATTGTAGAGTTAAATGCAGTTTTATATTAATAATATTGTTCTGGCCAAGATGCAGGTGTAGATAGGTACATTTTGCTTTCTTGCACAACCAAAAGAAGGACAACCAATTTAAAAACAAACAAAAAAAAGACTTCTGGCCGAGATGGAGGCATAGGTGGACACACTATGCCTCCTCACACAACCAAAATTAAGGACAACAAAGATTTAGAAACAAGAAAACAACCACAACTGATAGAAAATTGAACTGTACAGAAGTCCAATAACCATTCATCCAGACCAGTAAGAGAGGTGGAGTCGAGGCAGGGAAAAGTGGAGGTTGGCAGACCTGGGCACGCAGGTGGCAGCAGCTGGCAGATCCCAGGCATGCAAGCAGCAGCTAGCAGACCCTGGGCACGGGGTGGCAATGGTGCAGACCCAGTGAGGCTGCCCAAGGCAGCTGGTTGACCAGGTGGTCCCACATTTGCACACAGATAATCCAGGAGAAGGGGAAGCGGTGGAAGGGACTGGAATCTGAGAGAGAGCAGAGCAAGCATCATTGTTCCCTCTCGGACCCCGCCCCCATATACAGCGCCACTACCCAGCAACTGGGCTGCCTGGCCTGGGGAACACCTGAGGCTCTTCCCCTCACTCTGTAACAGCTGTGACCAGACCAAAAAACACAAAAACAAAAAAACAAAACAAAAAAAACCCCACTAAAAATGGCTCAAATCGGAGAACAAATAAAAGCCCCAGAGCCAATTCTTCTAAGCAGTGAAGAGATAGCCAACCTATCAGATGCACAGTCCAAAGCCCTGGTGATCAGGATGCTCACAGAATTGGTTGATTTTGCCCACAAATTAGATGAAAAAATGAAGGCTACAATAAGTGAAATGAAAGAAAACGCACAGGGAACCAATAGAGATGGGAGGAAAACTGAGACTCATATCAATTGAGTGGACCAGAAGGAAGAAAGAAACAACCAAACAGAAAAGAATGAAGAAACAAGAATTCAAAAAAATGAGGAGAAGCTTAGGAACCTCCAGGACATCTTTAAAAGTCCCAACATCTGAACAATAGGGGTACCAGAAGGGGAAGAAGAAGAACAACAAGTGGAAAACTTATTTGAACAAATAATAAAGGAGAACTTCCTCAATCTGGCAAAGGAAATAGACTTCCAGGAAGTCCAGGAAGCTCAGAGAGTCCCAAAGAAGTCGGACTCAAGGAGGAACACACCAAGGCACATCATAATTACATTAGCCAAGATTCAAATGAAGGAGAGAATTCTAGAAGCAGCAAGGGATAAGGGGACAGTCACCTACAAAGGAGTTCCCATCAGACTGTCAGTTGATTTCTCAAAAGAGACCTTACAAGGAAGAAGGGGCTGGAAAGAAGTATTCCAAGTCATGAAAGGCAAGGACCTACATCCAAGATTGCTCTATCCAGCAAAGCTTTCATTTAGAATGGAAGGGCAGATAAAGTGTTTCCCAGATAAGGTCAAGTTCAAGGAGTTCATCATCACCAAGACCTTATTATATGAAATGTTAAAGGGACTTATCTAAGAAAAAGAAGATCAAAAATATGACAGTAAAAAGACAGCAAACTCACAGATATTAACAACCACACCTAAAACAAAAGCAAAGTAAGCAAACAATTACAATGGGAATAGAACCACAGAAATGGAGATCACATGGAGGGTTAGCAACAGGGGAGTGGGAGGAGGAGAGAGGGGGAAAAGGTACAGAGAATAAGTAGCATAGATGGTGAGTAGAAAATAGAGAGGGGGAGGGCAAGAATAGTGTGGGAAATGTAGGAGCTAAAGAACTTATGACACATGAACATGAACTAAAGGAGGGGAATGTGGGTGGGAGGGGGTGTGCAGGGTGGAGGGGAATGATGGGGGAGAAATGGGACAACTGTAATAGCATAATCAATAAAATATATTAAAAATAAAAACAAAAAATAAACTAGAACTTCCAGAAAATTGAACTGAATAGAAGTCTGACAGCCAAGGAGTTAAAGAAGAAACATTCTTCCAGACTAGTAGGAGGGGTAGAGAGGACATGTGGCAAGGAGGTAGACTGAGTGTACACGGTTGTAGATGGGGTAGCCCCACATTTGCATGTAGAAAAACTGGGAAGAACAACTGGGAAGCAAGACAGAGAAATAAAGCCTCATAACCTCTGGCTATAAAAATATGTGGGGGTTGTGGTGGCAGGAGAAACTCCCAGTATCATAGGAGAGTCTGTTGCAGGGACCCATGGGGTCCTACAATGTACAAAAACCTACCCAGCTGGGAATCAACACCACAAAGACCCAATTTGCTTGTGGGTAGTGGGTATGTGACCTAAAGTGGGGTGAGAGCCGAGCAAGCAGAATTGTTCCCTCTCGGAACCTTCCCTGAGATACAACACCACAAAGCAGTAAAGTGGGTTGCCCTGCCCTGGTGAATACTTGGGGCCCTACTGTTTACAACATAATAGGTGCACTGAGACAAATACAGCCCAAATGAAAGAATAGATCAAAACTCCAGAAAAAGAACTAAGCAGCGAGGAGGTAGCCAACCTATTAGATGCAAAGTTCAAAACATAGGTAATCAGGATGCTCACTGAAATGATTCAGTGTGGATGCAAAATAGAGGAGGAAGTGAGGGCTTTGCAAAGTGACATAAGAAAAATATATAGGGAATCAACTGTGAAGGGAAGGAAACAAGGACTCAAATCAGCTATTTGGAGCAGCAGGAAGAAATAAACATTCAACTGGAACAGAATGAAGAAACAAGAATTTAAAAAAGTGAGGAGAGGCTTAGGAACCTCTGGGACAACTTTAAACATTCCAACATCTGAATCACAGGGGTGCCAGAAGAAGAAGAAGAAGAGCAAGAAATTGAAAACTTATTTGAAAAAATAATGAAGGAAAACTTCCCTAACCTGGCAAAGGAAGTAGACTTGTAAGTCCAGGAAGCTCAGGGAGCCCCAAAGAAGTTGGTCTCCAGAAGGAACATACCAAGACACATCATAATTACATTACCCAAGATTAAAGATGAGGAGAGAATCTTAAAAGCAACAAGAGGAAAGGAGACAGTTACCTTCAAAGGAGTTCCTGCAAGACTATCAGCTGATTTCTCAAAAGAAACCTTGCAGGCACAAAGGGACTGGAAAGAAGTATTTAAAGTCATGAAAGGCAAGGACCTACATCCAAGATTACCCTATCCAGCAAAGCTGTCATTTAGAATGGAAGGTCAGCTAAAGTGCTTCCCAGATATGGTCAAGTTAAAAGAGCTCATCATCACCAAGCCCTTATTATATGAAATGTTAAAGGGAATTATCTCAGAAAAAGAAGATCCAAACTAAGAACAGTAAAATGACAACAAACTCACAACTATCAACAACCAAACCTTAAAAAAAAAAACAAAAACAAATAAGCAAACAACTAGAACAGGAAGAGAATCACAGAAATAGAGATCATATGGAGGGTTATCAGCAGGGCGAGGGTCGGGGAGAATGGGTGGAAATGTACAGGGAATAAGAAGCATAAATGGTAGGTACAAAATAAGCAGGGGAGGTTAAGAATAGTGTACAAAATAGAGAAGCCAAAGAACTTGTATATACAACCCATGGACATGAACTAAGGGGCGTCAAATGCAGGAGGGAGGTTGGGTGCAGGGCAGAGGGGAAGAAAGGGGAGAAAAAAATGAGACAATTGTAATAGCCTAATCAATAAAATATACTTAAAAATGTTTCAGCAACATAATAAAATAATAAAAATAAAGAAGAAATAATATTGAGGAATCCCTTGTATATTTCTTTTTTTAGTGTCCCCTTCATGGTAACATTGTGCAAAATTATAGTATGGTACTGCAATCAGAATTATGATATTAATACAACCAATTGATTCTGTTGGGCTTTTCAGAATTTTAACTGACTTATGTGCGTATGTATGTTAAGTTCTATACAAAGTTTTCATTTTGCATTTGTACATGCACCAAATAGTAAAGAAACAGAACAATTTTAATACCACAAAGATTCTTTATTTTTTGTTTTATAGCTAGACTCACCTTCATCCCACTCTACCACCAATATCCGTATTCTATGGTTTCCAATTCCTGCTGGCCACTAATTTTCCCTCCATTTCTATTTTTTTATTTCAAAAATGATATATAAGTGAAATCTTACAATATATTACTTTTGTGGATTCTCTAAAGATTCATTCAAGTTTTATGTCAGTAGTTTATTTCTTTTTATTGCTGGACAGTGTTTCATGGTTGGGTATATACCCCAGGTTCTTTAGCTGGTCAGCTATTGAAGGAATGGGGAGATTCTAAACTTTGGTATTACAAATAAAGTTGCTATAAGCATTTGAGTACAAGTTTTCGAATAAACACAAGTTTTAATTTCTCTGGGATACATACCCAAAATAATATTCTGAGTCATAGAAAAACTGCATGTATTGTTTTATATAAATTCATTTTTAATTACAGTTGGCATACAATATTATATTAGTTTCTGGTGTACAACATAGTGACTAGACCTTTATATAGTTATAAAGTGATCACTCCTATAAGTGTATTATGCACCTGGCATCATACAGAGTTATTAAATATTTTTTACTATATTTCCTATGCTGTACTTTGCATCCATGTGACTATTTTTATAATTGACAATTTGTCAATATTAATCTCTTTCATCTTTTCCTCCATCCCCTCAATACCCCTCCCATCTGGAGACCATCATTTGTTCTCTGTATGTATCAATTTATTTCTGTATTGTTTGCTTATTTTGTTTTTTACATTCCATATATAAGTGAAATAATATGCTATTTGTCTTTGTCTGGCTTATTTCACTTAGCATAATACCCTCTAGGTCCCTTCATGTTGTCACAAGCAGAAAGATTTAATTATTTTTTATGGCCAAATAATATCCCATTGTATATATATGTACCATCTCTTCTATATTCATCTATCAATAGACATTTAGGCTGTTTCCATATCTTGTCTATTTTAAGTAATGTTGCAGTGAACATAGGGGTGCATGTATGTTTTCAAATTAGTGTTTTAGGTTTCTTTGAATATATACCTAGAAGTGGAATTGTTATATCATAAAGCAGTTCAATTTTTAATTTGTTGAAGAACTGCCATACTGTTCTCCACAGTAGCTGCACCTATTCACATTCCCTGCAACACCGCACAAGGGTTCCCTTTTCTCCACATCCATTCTAGCACTTGAATGTCGATCTTGATACTAGCCATTCTAACAGGTGTGAAGTGATATCTCACTGTGGTTTTAATTTGCATTTCCTTGATGATTATGATGTTGAACACCTTTTCAAATGTCTGGTGCCCATCTGTATCTCCTCTTTAGAGAAATGTCATTCCGGGTTCTCTGTCCTACCACCCCCCCCCTTTTTTAAAGGATTGTTTATTTTTTGGCATTGAGTTTTGTATGTTCTTTATAAATTTTGGATATTAACTCTTTATTAGATGTAGCATTAGAAAATACCTTCTCCTATCTAGTAGATTGTCTTTGGATTTTATTGATGATAATCTTCACTGTGCAAAAACTATTTAGTTTTGTGTACTCTTATTTGTTATTTTCTTTTGTTTCCCTGCCCAAGAAGACATATGAAAAAAAAAAAAACCCACAAAACCTTTTAAGACTTATGCCAAGGTGTTAAAATAAAAGCTATAAAAAGAGAATAAAAAGGGCATTTCATAATGATAAAGAGATCAATCAAGCCAGAGGACATAACTCATGTCAATGTCTATGCAGCTAATTTAGGAGCCCCTATCAATCTTGAAAGCAAATATTGATAAACTTTAGTCAGACCCATCAAGAAAATGAGAGGACCCAAATAAATAAAATCAGGAGTGAAAAAGAAGTGACAACTGATACCACAGAAATACAAAAGATTATAAGAATATATGAAGAAAGATTGTATTGTATGAGAACAAATTGAACAACCTAGAATAAATGGACAAATTCCAAGAAACATTCAATCTCCCAAGACTGAATCAGCAAGAAACAGAAAAATCTGAATATACTAACAACTAACAGTATTGAATCAGTAATTAAAAACTCCAACCAACAAAAGTCCAGGACTAGATGGCTTCATAGGTGAATTTCACCAAACATTCAAATAACTAATGCCTATTCTTCTCAAACTATTCCAAAATATTGAAGAGGAAGAAAAACTCCTAGACTCATTTTCAAGACCAGAAATACCCTGGTCCCAAAACCAAATAAAGAAGATAAAGATACAACAACTACAACACCATCAAGAAAACACATGCTGATATCTCTGAAGAACATAGATGCAAAATCCTCAACAAAATATTAGCAAACCAAATTCAGCAATACATCAAAAAGACACACCATAAGTAGGATTTATTCCTAGGATGCAAAGTTGGCTTAATATCTATATATCAATTAACATGATATATCACATAAACAAAATTATGGGTAAAATTATATGATTATATCAATAGATGCAGAAAAAGCATTTCACAAAATCCAACATCTATTTACGTTAACTCTAAGCAAAGTGGGGATGGAGAGAGCATACTTCAATGTAATAAAGGTCGTGTATGACAAACACACAACAAACATCATGCTTAATGGGGAAAAGCTAAAAGCTTTTCCTTTAACATCAGGAGCAAGACAAAGATATCCACTTTCACCACTTTCAATCAACGTAGCATTGGGAGTCCTAGCGACAGCAATTAGACAAGAAACAGAAATAAAAGGCAATCGAATTGGAAAGGAAATACTGTCATATGCAGATAACGTGATATAATAAATAGAGAACCCTAAAGGGCCCCCCAAAAAACCAGTAGACCTTATAAATACATTCAGTAAAGTTGCAGGGTACAAAGTTAATATTTAGAAATCAGTTGCATTTTTATACACCAAGAACAAATGATCAGGAATGAAAAAGTTAGAAAACAATTCCATCAACAATTGAATAAAAAAGATTGGCTGGTGTGGCTCAGTGGACTGAAGACTGGCCTACAAACCAAAGGGTTGCTGGTTCAATTCCCAGTCAGGGCACCTGCCTAGGTTGTGGGCCAGGTTTCCAGTAAGGGGTGTATGAGAAGCTACCACACATTGGTGTTTCTTACCCTCTCTTTCTCCCTCCCTTTCCCTCTGTCTAAAGATAAATACATAAAATCTTAAAAAAAAAATACCCATGGCTAAATAAATAAATACCTAAGACTACATAAATAAATAAATAAATGTCAATAAAAGACCTGTACTCTGAAAACTGTAAGACATTTAAGACATTGAAGAAGATATAAACAAATGGAAGCATATACCATGCAGAGTAGTAGTTTTGCTTTTAGGAAAAATAGCTAATGAGGTTTGGGGAAGCATGATGCAGCTCTGCTGCTGGTAACCAGGAATCAAGAGCAAAAAGAGAGGTGCCACTGTCCTGTGGTGGGCTAGAGAGTGGGCCTGTGGGTTCTGCTGTAGCACATTGATGAAAGGATTGTGATTCAGAAAATAGGAGGGATCATGCAAGTTGACATAAATATCAATATCTTTTGATATTGACTCCACTCAGTTTATGTGAACAGGACTCTCTCATGAAATGAGAACCACCACCTACTTTTAACTATACAATGAGGATATGGCAACAATTCAGGTAAGAGGAGTGAATTCAGTCCAGAAAGAGAGCAGCCATGTAGAGGCTTTTCTCACCTTTGAGCTAAGAGCCTTAGTTAAAGGTAAATTGGGTTGAGTGTGAAGGTCACCCCCCTCACACCACTGGACCTCTGCAATATCCCCAAGGAGCATGGACCTATGGGATTTAACAACATAGGAACTTAAAACTCTGCCTTTGTCTTGATTCCCTGTTTTGGTGAATAAAATAGCCATCCCCTTAATAAGAAAGAGAATTATACATACAATTACAATGAAAGGAGGTAAGGGCTAAATGGAGACAAAATTTTCTGGAGAAAGTGTTATCTAAACTGAGTCCTCTAAGAGTGGTAGGAATTAATCCACTAAATGGCTGGAAGCAGGGGACAGACTGAAATGTCTCAGATTCATCAACTTGTTATTGAATAGCATCTTGATCCCAGGGACTGTGGAAGGTATCTGGGATATGATGACGAATAAGTCTCAGTTCCTACCTTTAGGAACCACAAAGAATACAGGAAGCATCAGACAAATAAGCAGGAAATTAACATTCAATGTAACACTATTTGGAGTACACAGGACAAACAGCTCACCAGCCTGGGGCCTATGAGTGTAGCCAGGGAAGGCTCTCAGAGGACGTGACATTTCATTTTATGGCTGAAAATTAATAAATCTTATCCTTTTTTGTATGCTTCAGAAGCATACACAATGGGACATGTAATCATGTATTTCCCATTTAGGGGTGCAGTGCCTTACAACAAATGGGTACCTTAAATAACTCTTATTGGTTATAGTGTTACTTATATGTATATCCATTTGATCCATCAGTTGTTAAAAGGGGTATATGATTGTTGATGTGAATTTTTCTCCCATAGTTCTGGCATTTTGGTTTTGACTATTTTGAGTCTGTTATGAGTCATATATAAGTTTTAGATTATTAATTATTTCTGGTAAATTAAAACTATTATTTTAAATCCATGTTTAGAAATGCTTTTTACATTAAGGTTTACATGTCTAATCTATTAATGCATGTGTGTGTGTGTTTATATCTGTATCTATTACCTGTGCATTGTTCCATTATCTATTTATCTATCTATCATCCACCTAATTTATTATATAAAATGTCTAATAGAATGATACCAGCTATCTTTTTTTCACTATTTTTCTGATCTACCTGTTATCTTTTTTTTTTGAGCCTTCCTGTATCTTATCATTTATACCTTTGCCTTTTGTAAACTATATGCAATTGGATGCTTTAATACAATTTGACCATCTTTGTCTTTAAATTGGAAACTTTAGTCCACTTACATTATGGTCATAATATATATTTGGGTTAATATCTACCCTGTACTTTCGTTCTTGGTTTTTGTTTCTCCCTCCCCGCCCACCCCCCTACTTTTCTCCTCCTCATTCCACTTTCCCTCACTACCAGTTTACATGCATTTTCAATTCTTTTAATGTGTACTTTTGACATTTTAACTTGCACTTTGAAATTAATTCTCTGGCTCTTTTTCTTTTTCTCTCATTTTATTTTTTTGCCTTCGGAGAAGACTTTACTTTTTTATGTGATTTCATTAATATGTTTAAAAGATGTTTTTATGTTTACCTAGCACTTTTAGTTATGTCTGTGGGAGAGTTGGCCAGGATACCTAATCTAGTCTTTACTATCAGCCAAAATGAAAACCCCACATGGATTTTCTTTTCTTTTTTTAAAAGTATACATTATTGATTATGCCATTATAGTTGTCCCATTTTTTCTCCCCTTTATTACCCTCCACCCTGCATCCCCCCTCCCACCAGCATTCCCCCACCTTAGTTCATGTCCATGGGTCGTACATGTAAGCTCTTTGGCTTCTCCATTTCCCATACTGTTCTTAACCTCCCCCTGTCTATTTTGTACCTACCATTTACGCTTCTTATTCCCTGATGACCTTCCATGTGATCTGCATTTCTGTGATTCTGTTTCTGTTCTAGTTGTTTGTTTAGTTTATTTTTGTTTTCTCCTTTAATTTGACCTTATCTGGGAAGCACTTCATCTGTCTTTCCATTCTAAATAATAGCTTTGCTGGATAGAGTAATCTTGAATGTAGGTCCTTGCCTTTCATGACTTTGAATACTTTTCTTTCTAGCCCCTTCTTGCCAGCAAGGTTTCTTTTAAAAAATCAGCTGATAGTCTTGTGGGAACTCCTTTGTAGGTAACTCTCTCCTTTTGCTACTTTTAAGATTCTCTCCTTAACTTTCATCTTGGGTAATGTAATTATGATGTGCCTTGTGTGTGCTTCCTTGGGTTCAACTTCTTTGGGACTCTCTGGGCTTCCTGGACTTCCTGGAAGTCTATTTCCTTTGCCAGTTTGGGGAAGTTCTCCTTCATTATTTTTTCACATAAGTTTTTTATTTCTTGCTTTTCCTCTTTTCTTTCTGGCACCCGTATGATTTGGATGTTGGAACGTTCAAAGTTGTCCCATAGGTTTCTAAGCCTCTCCTTATTTTTTGAATTCTTATTTCTTCATTCTGTTCTGGTTAAATGTTTATTTCTTCCTTCTGTTTCACACTGTCAATTTGAGTCCTGGTTTCCTCCCCTTCACTGTTGGTTCTCTTTACATTTTTCTTTATTTCACTTTGCATAGCCTTCACTTTTTCCTCTATTTTGCAACCATACTCAACCATTTCTGTAAGCATTCTGATTACCAGTGCTTTGAACTCTGCATCTGATAGGTTAACTATCTCTTCATCACTTAGTTCTATTTTTAGAGCTTTGATCTGTTCTTTCATTTGGGCCATAATTTTTTTGTCTTGGTGCACCTGTGTGTGCCTGTTAAGGGGAGGAGCCTTAGGTATTTGCCAGGGCAAGATAATCCACGTAGCTGTGTTGTGGCACTGTATGTGGGGAGGGGTCAGAAAGGGAACAATACTGCTTTCTCAGCTCTCTGTTGGCTTTCAGTCACTTTTCCCACTATGCCAAGCAAATCGGGCCCTTCTGGTGCTGGTTTGTGGGTGGGTGGGTTTGTGAATGTCCTATGGATCTCTCTAGTGAACTCCCTTGTGAGGCTGGGAGTTTCTCCTGCCACCCCAAGTCCCACAGGTTTTCACAACCAGAGGTTTTGAGGCTTTATTTCCCCTCAGTGGGACCCTGGGTTGAGTGGTCTGTCTCACTCCCCAGTTGTTCTTCTGAGTTTATCCGCACAGAAATCTGGAACTGCCAGGTTTGCTAGCCACTGCCTTTCTGTCCCAGCTGCAGGTCTCCATCCCTCCTACTGGCCTGAATGAATGCTTCTTCTTTAACTACTTGGTTGTCAGACTTCCATAAGAGTTTGATTTTCTGGAAGTTCTGATTATTTTTTGTTTTTAAAATTTGTTATTATTTTTCTTTTGGTTGTGCAAGGGGGCAAAGTGAAAATTAGTAAATCTTATCCTTATACCGGTCTGGAAGGGTAGTAGGTAAAGTGACCTGGTAAGTCTGTCAAATTTTTTCCTAATTGCTTCTCTGAACTATTATAATATATTAGGTACATTGTAAATAGGTGATAATTAGAAATTATAACTAAAAGCAAATATATTATGCCATTTCCTCCTTTCCTTCCTCCCAGCTCCTGGTGGATCTCTTGCACATCTCTGAATTGTTTAAACCCCTATTATATGACTTCCATAGTAACGTAAGACTGCATACCTTTCCATGGTCAGATGAGTACTTGTTGTTACTGCTCAAATGTACCATGTAAGTGAACTTTCCCTTAATCCCCCTTAGTTGGAATGATTACTGCCTCATTTTTATTTCCTCAGAACTCCACCACAGCATTTGTCACATTTTTTCTCAGTACACAACAGACAGGGTATTTTATCCATTGAGCAGTAGAGTTCAGCATTTTCAAGAGCCTACATAAAGATTTGAGACCTAAAAAAATTATTAGTTCAAGCAATCAAAAATAACCCCAGTGTTGGAAATAATAGAATGTAATATTGCAACAATTAGTCAATATCAACTTATTTCTTCCCTTGTGATATGAAAAGTTATATAAAAATTAACTATAACAAAATAATAAAAAATACTATTATATTAACATTTTTAATGATAAAGTTATAAAATTACTTTAAAATACTTTATAGAAAAAAATGTCATGGATATAGGTATATTTTATTGTTTTTTATATTTTATATTTTATTGTTTTATTGTTTTTGATAAAATAAGGGATGAGATCTTTAAAAAAATTAAGAGAGCTTCAGACCTATGAAGGTCTTAATATGGTTCTACCAGTGATTGCTTTTTATGTCTCAGGTGTCATAGTAATCTCCCATGCTTTATTTCATGTAACACTTCCAAACACTATGTGTTAAAAGCAGCAACCACTATGTGTTTAGTCTAATTTAGTGGTGAAAATGCTGTAATCCATCATCATTTATCTTTCGTTCAAAGCTACTAAGCAAGTGGCAGAGACCTGATTTTAGTCATAATCTGATTTGTTTTCTGTCAGTGACATCCTGACTAATTTGCAACCCTCTTCATTTACTATCTTCACAAACTCCACAATAATTATTACTAAGTGGAGACTGAATTAAACTAAATCTACTTCAATCATTACAGTTGAAGAAATTAAGGTCCAGGTACTTCAAATCACTTTCTTAAAAAATAAAAAGGCATGTAGTTTGTTTTTATAATATTTGTTATGCTTCTACAATTTACTAGGCCCTTTGCAAAGCTCATTTAATACTTTTATCTATTTTAATTCTTAAAAAGACCATAATATGTTATTACACTCATTTGATAAAGGGAGAGAAAGAAAATGAGGCACAAAGGACTGAAATAACGGCCAGGATTTTAGACTAGACCTGCTGCATTCTAAAACTTGTACTGCACTTCCAGCTACTACACATGGACCCAAAGTAAACATCAAAAGAAAGCTTTGCATAAGATCACACACTTGGCGGGAGCTCTGACCTACAATAGAAGATGACAGAAGTGGAAACTCCAGGGTAACAAGAGAAGGCACATATTTCCTGCATATGATGGAAATGAAAGAAATTCATACTCCTTAACTTGATCGGTAATGTATTTTAAAAGCTAAGGGCAATACACCCAAGGAGGGCTGTGCTGTCACCCTGCTCTTTCCTTTAGCTGCAGTTTAGCTGGAAGGAAGAAGTGAGGTGACCCAGAAAGACATGGATGACAGCCTTTAGAAAGCGAGAGAAAGCCTAAATGCAGAAGTGACTTTAATTAATGGACCTCATCCCTGGCTCTGAGCATCACTGCAAGCAACCTAAAGAAACAGCAGAACCTTTTGTGCTAAGCCACTGAAAAATTTCACAACCTTCATGCTCTGAAGGAAGGGTGAGAAGGAGGCCGCCTCTTTGTGAGAGCTGGATATTAAGTGCTTGTAATTTTAAAAAAAAAAAATCCCTCCCAAACACACTCTTATATTGTCCTTGTTCTGAAGGATATTTCTACAAAAATTTGCCACAGGCATATCAGACTTAACATATACAGAACTGTACTCCATCTTTTTCCTCAAATTAGCTTCTCACTTCAATGTTACCTATTTTACATGAATTTGTATGGAAAATTCTGGGTGCATATATACCTATTTTTGTGGAGATAATACATAACTCCTCAGATCCTCAGATTCTCAAGGGAGTCTGTGATGAAAACTAGGTTAAGAATACCAAAAAATCCTTCATTAGGTAGATGAGGTAACTTTGCCCAGAGAAGCAAAGCTTAGAGTATCCCCCTTTTAAAGCTCAGGACATAATTCAGACCATTAACTCAGAAGTCATCATTTACTTCTCTTTTCCCCTCATAACAAATTGGTCAAGTTGAATCTCCTCTCCCTCTCTCTCTCTCTCTCTCTCTCTCTCTCTCTGGCTTACGGCAGTCTAAATGCAGCTGCATTTAGAATATGGAATATGAACTTATTTTACATTTTCTAATCACTGCCTTTAACCATGATCTGTGGAAACCAGTTTTCCACTTCCTTTAGACATTCAAGAAGGTCCCATAGCTTTTAAATGACTTTTCTCATATTCCCTGCTCTTCTCCTCTTCACCCCTAGCTTAACACTGACAAATGCCACAGACCTAGGACCCTGCAGCTCCAAGGGGCACAGAGAATGGGCTCTCTTCACACCTTCTCTCCTCTTTTTTTCCCCAGTTCTTCTTCTCCTGTATGTGTCAGAGTAGGGAGGAGAGAGCTAGAAAGGAACCAGTATCTCTTATTCAATGTCTGTGGTCCTTAGTGGGATATAGCTGTAACCCTGGGAGAAGCTCCTGTCTCCCAGGCCATTGTTGAAGCCGACCTCCAAATCCTGGCTCTTGTGAGCACATCGATGTCTTTGGGGCCTCCTTCCTGCAGATTCCTTCACACAGTCTTTCCTCTTCAGGCTGTGCCTTTTCCTACTCTGTCAGCTCATGGAGCCCAGAAAGCTTACACTTGCCTACCTTCTCCAAAGTCTATCCAAACCATGGGAACCCACATGCTCTTGCCTTCTAAATGGTGAAGATGTAGGTTTCTTTCCTGTCATTCACTTTCTGCTGTCTGGTCTCTCTCTCCAGGTGTGCTCTCCCCCTGTTTAAATAGGGCCAGAAACCAGTCAGCAAAGCTCTTGCCTAAGCAAATGTTCAATCAAGGAATAAAATAACTAGTTTTATGATTTCTTTAAATGGCCTCTTATAACCTTCTCCTCAGTTGAATTAGGAGGTGAGAAGGTTAAGAAAAAGCCTAGTAGCCCCCACTAAGGCAAAGCCTGAGAAGAATGTCTTTCTTTCTCTAATATGCTCTGATAAACACGGAAGCAGGGAGTCCTGTGGTGGGGAAGGAGGTGACGTGCTGGTACGATATTTCAAAAGGCAAGCCTGGTTCAACTGGAGGAGCTATCTGATTCCTAACTTTTTAGAAGTTTCCTCAGAATATCAGATGTCTTATGTAGCTTTGTTCTTAGCTTTGGGTTTCAGGCTTAACGTATAATTACCAATTTCTCTCACCACCATGACCTTATTTAAGCTTTTCATTAGAATTCATCATTATTATTGCAGTTCTGCTACCTCTGCCTCCAGTATCAGGCCTCTCCCTATCTCATCATGCTGGTCCCACTGCCTTCACAAAGCATCATAGGATAATGCTACTCACTGACTTAATGCTCCTCCATGTCTTCCCATCCATTCAGGATAAAATCCAAACTTCTTAGCATGACACATGACATTCCTCATAACCTCTCTCTGCCTTTGCCATCTCCTATCAGATTCCTAGTTGCTTTCTCACATCTGCACCCATCCTGCCTTCCATTCATAATAAACTGCTTGTCTTTCTCTGAAGAGCCTAAGTCTTGGGTCTTTACAACAATTTTCCGCTATCTAGACAAGACTTTTCCTGCTTCCCAGTCTCATAACTGGCTGAACTATTACTTATTATCCATTAACTTTTGTTATTGATGTGGTTACTGCTCAGTTTATATCTGGGTGGTGTTTCCTATCCATACATCATTTATTGCTCTGTCTTCTTATAAATTTCTCAGTATCCCAGGCCTCAGCATATTATGTTTTCCACAAACTGAAACTTACTTGAGGTAGGAAATGAGCATCATGATAATAACACAATAGTCAACAAATGGTGGTTAAACAGTGCTCAAATTCCTCATAGCGTATCTGTTTAAGCACTGCAGTTTAGTGTGAGTTAATTTATCATACATTTTTTCCATGATGAGAGCTTTGGCTATTTAACCACTATAGGGAAGCAAAGAATAAAAGTGTAGAAGGGGATACTAAGACATTTTGAGTTAACTTGATTTGATAGGATTGAAATTCCTGTCTTTATCTTCACTGTTAAAATAGTTTTCATTATTTCCACTAGTTTATGTACACTTCATAGTGCTATGATGTGTCTGCTAGCATGAATGTTTCAGTTTTTCCTTGTTAACGATACAAAGCTACTAAAAACTTAATGGATGTTCTTTCTTTGAACCATACTTTGAAAAACACTATTTATTAAGTAGCTATAAACCTGTGAGTATTTATAACATTTCCTTTCTATTTTATTAAAATTATGCTTTCTTTATAAACTCTTGAACAGTTTAGTAAAAACCTGTCTCAACTAAACGTGTTTCTTCATTTTCTCCTGGAAGCATTTGGCTTAGCACTAATAAGAAATTGATCTTATATAGTGAGAGATGAGCACCAAACACAATAGAGCTAGGTAAATGCATTCAGAGTGACTGTGCTCTGATTCTAAACTTTTTCACTGAGATGTTTCTAAAACTGAAAGAGGCCGTGAAACTGGATATATCCCCAAACTGAGAACTTTTTAAGTCAAAAACATAGTTGAAGTTGCATTGAATTATTGACCTTGTGGCTTTTCATAGTGTTCTGAAATAAATAATCTATCATTTCACATTAACTTGGACATACAATCTATCAGAATTTCTTTATGCAGACTGCAAAATAAAAGGACAGGTATTTATAAAATGTTGAAATTTTTATTCCTCCTTGAATTTGTTTTTGTGTATTTTATTTTCTGTTCAGCCTGCTGTGTACATAAATATCTAAATCCCGTAGGACTTAAGGATAAATTATTGCTCTCCTAAAACCTCTAAGGTCAAAGAGATAGCATCTAGGGCAAAACTATGAATTTTTTATATCCCAATGTGGTATGATTTTTACTCCATTTTAAATTATCTTGACCTAATTAGAAAGCTTGACCGTGGCTAAGCTCTTTAATATTAAAAAATGCACTTTATTATTTTTTTGTATGAGCTCTCTCCTGGAGAGCAGCTCTTCTACTATTTAGCTCAAGTGACTTTTTGAACAGAGTCAAATCCACATCTGTTAATTGATTTTTATGTATGGCAGTGTAAAGTAAAATACATTAGGCAGTCAGTACAAAACCCCACTTCTGATTTCACTTGTTAATTGACCTTTATTTTAATTCTATGTCTCCTATCCCTCATCTATAAAATGAAGAATGTGGACTGAATTACCAAGGTACTTTTCACCTGTGTACCTATAATTCCAAAGATTTTTCTCAGTCTCAGCCTTTGTTACATGATTTCTTTTTTTTTAATGTTACTATATTTTCTTTTTTTTTTTTTAAACGCTTTTATTTATCTAATTTTAGAGAGATGGGAAGGGAGGGAGAAAGAGAGGTAGAGAAACATCAATGTGTGGTTGTCTCTCATGTGCAACCCAGGCATGTGCCCTGACTGGGAATTGAACCAGTGACCCTTTGGTTCACAGCCCACACTCAATCCACTGAGCTATGCCAGCCAGGACTTGTTATATGATTTCTATCTCATAGTGAGCCCAGAGAATCAGCCTGCGGGGTGGTGGGGGGTGGTTTGTTTGTTTTTGTCCCCTCCCGCCCCCCCCCCCAAGCTACTTTAAAGTTTCTTTCCCACGAAAATCTGCATCAGAATAAGACAGATTTCCAATGTCTAACTTCTAATTTGCACCCAACCATAGATATGCAGGGCACTGTCCTCTTCTGGGGTTGACCTACAAGAATATAAAAGATTGCTCTGTGCCTTTCAGATATTTTTCACCTATGTGAAACAACCTGGCTACTAACAAGACAAGAGATAATTTGAATACTAGGGAATAATAATAAGTATTTAAAGAATTTTAACTCAGTATTAACTAGAGAATATGAAAAATATCAAGCATAATTTAAATTTTTAGTTGTGTTTAGGTCTTAAGTACAGTCACAAATGCAAAGGTTTATAAGGATATTCAATCAGAAAACTAATTAGCCCAAACATCTTAATATTTTTATATGCAAGTCCAATAAAACTGCATCATTTATGCATTTTATTCATTTTAATCAAAACTTGTGTTGTGCAAAAAAAATTCACTTTTTTTTTTTTTTTTTTGGACAAACAGATTCTTCTTTCATGCACTGTGACTTTGGGCAAACAATTTAATCTCTCTATATAATCCATTTGTAAAATGAGGAGTAATAATATTTATCTGGTAGTTATAAGAATTAGTAATGTATAAAGTGGCTTTCATTGTGCTGAGGCTAATTGAAAGCATTCAAGTGGCATTTCTTGTTTAACATTAAAACTAATAATAGCTACCAGGTATGAAGTGCCTATTATGGGCCAGGTTCTGTGCCATGTTTTTTATCTAGGAAAGCTGGAGAGGTCATTTTATACAGTAACATTGATTAAGCTAAGAACTAAATGATGTGAAGTAGACAGCCATTAGGATGGGGAGAAGAATATTCTTGTCAGAGGGAAAGACAAGTACACAGGCACTGACACCAGAATGAGTTTGGTCCTAGGAATAGAGAGAAGGACAGAGTGAATGGAGTGTCCTGGGCAAACTGAAGTGTGATTTTACACACACACACAAACACACACAGAGACACACACACGAAATTTTTCAATAGATTAGCAAGACAATTTAAATATAGACTACGATGGAAGAAAAGAAACAAACATTTATTTATTTATTTTTGGTGAGAATAATCTGATTGTGAATACAAATCTAATTAGTTAAGTGGTATTCACTTTAGGTAAGAGCCAAATTAGAATCATTAATATCTTAAAAAGTAATAATGTGAAGGATCCAAGATGGAAGATGAGTAAGTGGAAGCTACACTAACCTCCTCCCAGGACCAAACTGGAATTACAAATAAGTTATCAAAAAATCATCCTGAATAATCAACTGAACACCAGCTGGAAGAAAGCCTTATAACCACAGACAGACAAAAGAAGCCATATCACCCCATTAGACTGGTAAGAAGTGCGGAGGAGGGGTGATAGAACTGCTGGGTTCCCATGAGCAGCCACTTACATAAGTCCTAGAGGGCTATTTCAGCAGCTGGGAGGTTTTTCCTGAGAAGTGTGGGGTCTAAACTCCAAGATGGCCTCTCCAATCTACAGCACCAGACCAGGAAAGGAGCCCAAATGACATATGGCTGTGAAAAGCAGGGGGTTTCTGTCCACCAGGGAGAGATGGCTGGAGATGCAGAGAGCCTCTAAAGGACAAACACAAAATTCCGTTTGCAAACCTTAACCCAGGCTCTGGCAGAGGGAGGGCAGAGTGGACTAGAGATGCAGGAGAAAAGTTTGGGCCTGGTGGCTCTGGGGAGAAAACCAAAGGAATGGTTGCAAGGATTCCTGTGTTGAGTCATTCCCCCATACTGCAGGAGCCATCTTTCTCAGGCAGAGCACTCCCCTCCAAGTGCCATCAGCCTGAGGAAAAGCAATAGCCCAGCCTGCAAAAATTACCCTGCCCTACACTGTGGTGCTTAAGCCTTGTTGCTAAGGAGTATGGCTAGAAAACTTTTACCCTTTAAGTGTAATGGAAAGCTTGTAGGCAGAGGTAGATCTTTGGAAGCTCTGAGACTTTAATGGACCCTCTGCAAGGCCTGGTCCTGGTAAAAAGCCACATTAGTGAGCAGCCTGATTCTTTCTGCACACAGACAGAACAGAGGGAGCCACAAACTGTGGATTGCTGATAGCTTCACAGAGGTTGCCCAGGGCCAATCTTAGGCAGCATCTGACATAGGTAAGCACAGAGTCTTTGCACATCTACCTAATATGTAGAAACAAACACAAAGAGGCAGCCAAAAAGGGAATTCAAAGAAACATGCCCTAAATGAAAGAACAAGAGAATTGTCCAGAAGAAGAACTAGGGGAAATGGAGGCAAGCAATTTATCAGATAGAGAGTTTAGAGTAATGATTATAAGGATACTCAACTGTATGAAAAAGACATAGAAACCATAAAAAAGGATCAGTCAGAAATAAAGAATGTGATATCTGAGATAAATAATACATTGGAAGGAATAAACAGTAGGTTAGATGAACCAGAGAATCCAATTAGTGATTTGAAAGACAAGGTAGGAAAAAAAATCAAGCAGAGTAGCAAAAAGTAAAAAAAAAATATATAAAAGAGGAGAGTTTAAGACTTTTGGGACAACACGAAGCATAACAACATCTGCATCATGAGAATACCAGAGGTAGAAGAGATCAAGCAAAGGATCATGAGCCTATTTGAAGAAATAATGACCCAAAACTTCCCAAATCTGGTGAAGGAAAAAGACATACAAGTCCGGGAAGCTCAGAGAGTCCCAAACATGCTGTACCTAAGGCCCACAATGAGACACATCATAATTAAAATGACAAGGCTTAAAAACAAGAGAATCCTAAAAGCCACAAGAGAAAATCAGGTAGTTACATACAAAGGAGTACCTTTGTATGTAATCATATGACAGTATGACTAGACTGCCATCTGATTTTTCAACAGAAACATTTCAGGCTAGAAGGGAATGGCATGAAATATTCGAGGTGATAAAAGCAAGGACTTAAAACCAAGGCTACTTTACCCAGCAAAGCAATCAATTAAAATCAAAGGAAAAATAAGGAGCTTCCCAGACAAGAAAAAACTAGAGGAGTTTGTTAACACCAAAGCAATACTGAAACAAATGTCAAAGACTTGCTTGAATAAGAATAAGAGTAAGAATAAGAGTAAGAATAAGAATAAGAATAAGGAGGAGGAGGAGGAGGAAAAAAGAGAAAAATAGTCTAACAATAAAATGGCACTAAATACCTATCTATCAAAAACAACTTTAAATGTAAATGGCTTAAATGCTCCAACCAAAAGCCATAGGGTAGCTGAATGATAAGACAAGATTCATATATATGCTGCCTCCAAGAGACCCACCTCAGATCAAAAGATACACACAGACTAAAAGTAAAAAGACGGAAAAGATATTTCATGCAAATGAAAAGGAAAAAAAGTTGGGGTAGTGGTACTTCTATCCAACAAAATAGGCTTTAAAACCAAGGATATAGTAGGAGACAAAGAAGGATATAACATAATGATAAAGAGAAAAATCCAACAAGAAGATACAGCCCTACTAAACATTTACACACCCAACATAGGAGCACCTAAATATGTGAAGCAAATCTTGATGGACATAAAGAGAGAAAACAACAGAAATACAGTCATAGTCAAGGATTTTAACACCCTTTTGACTTCAATGGATAGACCTTCCAGAAAAATAACAACAAGGAGACGGCAGCCTTAAACATCACACCAGATCAAATGGATTTAATTTATATCTTTAGAGCATCTCACCCCAAAGCAGAATATACATACTTTTCTAATGTACATGGAACTTCTTCTAGGATAGACCACATGTTAGAACACAAAACACGTCTCAATAAATTTAAGAAGATTGTACCATACATCTTCTCTGACCACGATGCTATGAAACTGGAAATCAACCACAAGAAGAACATTGAAAAACACACAAAGACATGAAAGCTAAATAACATGTTATTAAATAATGAATGGATCAAAAATAAGATCAAGGAAGAAATCAAAAGATACTTTGAAAAAAATGAAAAGGAGAACATATCAATCCAAAATCTGTGGAACACAAGGAAAGCAATCCTAAGAGGGAAATTCATAGCTCAAAAAAAAAAAAAAAAAGAAAAAGCTCAAATAAACAATATAACTTCACACTTAAAGGAACTTGAGAAAGAACAACAAAACAAAATCTAAAGTGAGTGGAAGGAAATAATAAAAATCAGAGTAGAAATAAATGAAAAAAAGTCTAAAAAGTGATACATATATATGTATCAATGAAAGATCAATGAATTCAAGAACTGATTCTTTGAAAAGATAAACAAAATTGACAAACCTTTAAACAGGCCTGTCAAGAAAAGAAAAGAGAGAAACCAAATAAATAAAATCAGAAATTAAAGGGAAGAAATAACAACCAACACCAAAGAAATACAAAGGATTATAAGAAAATATTATGAACAATCATATGCCAACAAACTGGACAACATAGGTGAAATGAATAAATTCCTAGAAACATATAATATTCCAAAACTAAATTAGGAAGAATCAGAGAATCTGAATAGACAGATTACACTTAGTGAAACTGAAGCAGTGATCAAAAAACTCCAAACAAAAATAGCCCTGGACTGGATAGCTTCACAGGCTAATTTTACCTAATGGTTTGAGAATTGATACTTTGACTTCTCGAACTATTCCATAAAATTCAAGATGAGGGAAGGCCCCCAATCTCATTTTATGAGGCTAGCATTATCCTAATTCCAAAATCAGATAAAGACACTACCAGAAAAGAAAATTGTAGGCCAATATCTCTGATGAACGTAGACATTAAAATCCTCAAGAAAATAGTAGCAAATGCATAGAGCAATGCATCAAAAAGATCATATACTATGATCTTTTTTGTGTATGGGATTTATTCTGGGAATGCAAAGTTGGTATAACATTCATCAGTCAGTAAATGTGATTCACAACATAAACAAGATGAAACATATAAACCACATGGTCATATCAGTAGATACAGAAATAGCATTTTATAAAATTCAGCACCCATTTATGATAAAACACTCAGCAAATTGGGAATAGAGGGACTATATCTAAACATAATAAAGGCCATATACGATACACCCACTGCCATCATCATACTCTATTTACAAAAACTACAAGCATTCACCTTAAGATAGGGAACAAGACAGGGATGTCCGCTTCCCCTCTTATACAACATAGTACTGGAAGTCTTAGCCACAGTAATCAGAGAAGAAGAAGAAATAAAACACATCTAAATTGGAAAGGAAGAAGTAAAACTGTCTTTATTTGCAGATGACATGACACTGTACATAGGAAACCTCAAAGATTTCCCTAAGAAACTACTAGAATTGATAAATGAATGTGGAAACTAGCAAGATAGAAAATTAATATCCAGAAATCAGTTGCACTTTTATATGCCAATAATGAACTAACATAAAGTAAAGTTAAGAAAACAATCCTGTTCACAATTGCTTCAAAAAGAATAAAATACCTAGGAATAAACTGAACCAAGAGTGTATAAAACCTTTACTTGGAAAATTATAAGATGCTGAAGAAACAAATTGAAGAAGATACAAATAGACAGAAGCACGTACTGTGTTCATGCATAGGAAGAATTAACATCATTAAAATATTCATACTACCCAAAGCAATCTGTAGACTCAATGCAATTCCTATCAAGATTCCAATGACATATTTCACAGACCTAGAATGAATATTTCAAAAATTTATATGGAAGAACAAAAGGCCTTGCATAGCAACAGAGATCTTGAGAAACAAGAACTAGTTTGGAAGAATGATGTTAACTAATGTAACTATACTATAAAGCTATAGTAATCAAAACAGTATGGTACTGGCACAAAAACAGACACATAGATAAATGGGACAGAATAGTCCAGAAATAAACCCACATTTTTTTAGTCAATTAATATTTTATGGAGTAAAGAAGCACATATAATGGGCTAAAGATTGTTTATTTAATAAATTTTGTTGAGAAAATTGGGAGATAAGTGCAGAAAAATGAAACTAGACCACCTTCTTACACCAAACACAAGAATGTAGATTAAATACTTAAATATTAGAATAGACTTGAAAAAATTGTGGAAGTAAACATAAACAGCAAAATCTTGGGCATAGCTTGTAGCAATATTTTATCAGCTTTATCTCTTTAGGCAAGGGAAACAAAAGAAAAAATAAACAAATGGGACTACATCAAACTAAAAAGTTTTGCACGCTAAAGGAAAACATCAACAAAATGAGGAGACATCCCACAAAATGGGATAATGTATTCACTGACACGTCTGATCAGGGGTTTTTATCCAAAATTTATAAAGAATTTATAAAACACAACACCAAAAATACAAACAACCCAATTTAAAAAATGGGCAAAAGACCTGAACAGATACTTCTCCAAAGAGGACACACAGATGGCCAATAGACGTATGAAAAAAATGCTCACTGTCATTTATCACCAGAGAAATGCAAATTAAAACTGCAAGGAGATACCATTTCACACCTGTCAGAATGGCTATCATCAATAAATCAACACACAAGTGCTGATGAGGGTGTGGAGAAAGGCAAATCCTTTTGCACTGTGGGTGGGAATGCAGATTGGTGCAGCCACTGTGGAGAGCAGTATGAAGATAACTGGAAAAAATTCAAAATAGACCTGTCTTTTGGCCCAACGATCCCACTTCTGGGAATATATCCAAAGGAATCCAAAACACTAATACCAAAGAACATAAGCACCCCTATGTTCATTGCAGTGTTATTTACAATTGCCAAGATATGGAAGCAGCCCAAGTGTCCATCAGTAGATGAGTGGATAAAACATCTATGGGACATTTACACAATGGAATACTACATGTCCATAGAAAAGAAGAAAGTTTTACCCTTTGTGACAGTGTGAATGGACCTGGAGAACATTATGCTAAGTGAAATAAGCCAGTCAGAGAAAGACAAATACTATATAGTTTCACTCATGTGTGGAATATAATGAACAAACTGAACTAATAAGCAAAATACAGACAGACTTATAGATAGAGAGCAGGATGATAGCTAGGGGGTTGGAGGGGAGGGAGTGGAAGGATTGAGCAAAAAGGAAAAAGGACTCATGGACATGGACAACAGTGGTGATTGTGATGATTGTGGTGGGGAGAGAGAATAAGGGGACTAAACAGTAATGGCGAAAGGACTCATGGACATGGACAACAGTGTAGAGATTGCAGGGAAGAGGGGAAGCACAAGGGGAGTAAATGGTAATGGAAAAAATACAATAAAAATAATTCTTAAAAACATAAATGTAATAATGTTTATAAAGTATTACAGAACTGGATGAAATAGTATGAATCATTTAAAAAATTTCATAATCCTGGTGAGGTGTTTTAGTTGGAAGATGACTATTTAAAAGCACATCATTACCTTTAACATCTTTAAACAAGACAGTTCAATTTTTCTTGCAATTTTTAGTGCAATCTTGGTACCTCTGCACTCAGAAAAAGCTCAGCTACCAATTAAATTTCACAGTCTTATATTAATAAGTGCTTTTCCTTTTTTATTCACTTAAATATTTTTGAGCATTTACCATGCCAGCTATTGTTTCATGCTTCGTTCTCTAAAGAGGAGGTGAAATAATTTTTTCTGATACCAATCTCTCAGTTGATGTCTTTCTGTGTCTTGGATGCAAAACTGCAGCACTATTGCTGGAACAAGGCTTTGGGTCATACTCCACTATTGCTATCCTCCCTTTAGGTAGTAAACTGATACCTATCCTTCGGTTCTCAGTGTGTGTCACGTCCCCAAGAAGCTCTCCCTGACTGCCCAAGCCCTTATCTATGCTTCTTTCTTTTGTTATACACAGGCACAGGATTAGATTCCATTCCCTCGGAAAGAAAAGCAAATTCTTTAACCCAATTTGTTATTACTTATTAATTAGTGTGATAATTATTGGAGGCCTGCTTCCCCATTATCATATAAGCTCCAGGAGAGAAGTTCTACATTTACGTATGTTAATTATTGTATCCCTAATGTCTAACATGGAAACTGGCTCAAATTAAGTGCCAACAAATTGTTGAGTGAATAAATAAATGCATGAATGAGTGAATTTTCTTAAGAAAACATTTCTAATTTTCCTTGCTTTAAATGTATCATATCATCATTTCAACTTTTGTCTACTGTTATTAAAATGAAGCTTAAGAAATAACACTTATCTCTTACACATAGGATAGGTTTTAATCACACTCTGAGAGCACAATAAAAATTAAGTACATGATTAATTTAATATTGTTTTTCTCTTGATTTGTTTTCATGAGTATTTACCTTGTTGTATTGTTTTAATCATGATTTAGAGGAAGGGGTTGGATGTTGGAACAGGCAATGCCACATTATTCATTTAAATTTTTTAATTTAAGTATAGTTGGTATAAAATATCATATCGGTTATATTAGTTTCAGGTCTATAATATATTGATTCAACATTTCCGTACCTTATAATGTGACCCCTCCATTAATTCTACTAATCATCTGTCACTGTGCAAACCTATCACAATATTATTGATTATATTCCCCTTCACCCTTTTCACCCACCCTCTCCACGCTCTCCACTCTGACAACCACCCTTTTGGTCTCCATGTCTATGAATCTGTTTTTGTTTTGTTTTAAATTCTACATATAAATAAAACCAAATGGTGTTTGCCTTTCTATACCTGCTTTATTTCACTTAACATAATGCCCTCTAGATCCAGCCATGTCGTTGCAAAGCAAGAATTCTTTTTTACTGCTGCATTATATTCCATATGCATACACATATACATACATATATATTTTCTTAAGAAAATATATATATTACACACACATACATATATATGTGTATATATATATATCTCATATCTTCTTTATCCATTCACCTATTGATGGATACCTACATGGCTTATCTTTTCAAATTAGTTTTTTCATTTTCATTTTCTTTGGAGAAATACTAAGTGGTGGAATTGCTGGGTTATGCAGTATACCTATTTTTAGTTTTTTTAAAAGAATTCTCCATATCATTTTTCATAGGGCGGCAGTAAAATTAGAAACTGATTTATGAAACATGGAATAGGAAGAAAAGCTAGGAATTAAGACACTCAGGATTTAAGTCTTCTGCCTCATTGATTATGTGGCATTAAGCAAGTCATTTCATATACAGGCAGTTTCTTTCATCCATAAATGAGGAAATTAGTCTAGGTGGTTTTAATTGTCATGTTTGGTTCTGAACATCATGGGATTCTACAACTAAGAAAATCCATTTAGGAATCCCAGGAATAAAGACCTTTGTTTATAATTTAGATACCTGACCAAACATGGAAGCCATCAAGTAAGATAATTTTTCAATATACTATTAGGCAGGCATACACAAATTTTGGTCGCTGACACAAAGCTAGTAATGACTTCCCTTTACTGCCTGTTCTGGATTAGACATGGTGACAACCTCAACTCAAAGGAAGAAAGACAAAACCGTTTTTCACTAATTCTAAAATATTCTTATGTTTTTGCTTAAATGAGTCTTTGGGAGAGCATGAGATAATTTAAAAATGTGCTCTTAGCATGATTGCCAAGGGTCAATGAGTAATAACCTAAGTTAAAATCAATTCCTTATATGGAGGTCAAATAGAATTAGGATGGGCAACTTTTACCTTGAGCAATATGAAATGAACAGCAGAATTATTTCCACATTATCCTGAACCGCAAAGTACCATTCAGTGGGATATCTTTTTTAAAATTTAAGATTGATAATTAGATATTTACTACATGGAACATTTTCATATGCCTGGGGCAGCAATCATCTACTAAAATATTATTATTATAAGGTTTGTAAAAATATCTAGTCAGATGAAGCCTGAGTTTCTAATTAGTTTCATAGTGCTGCTGGAATACTAAGTCTTGGTGATACCTATTTTTTTTACAAATTTTTCATTTTTTTTGCTTCCAGAAATTGCATTATAATTTTTTGCTTCTTTTTGTGTATGCATGTCATTTTGTGGTAGAGGATTAATGAAATCAGAACCACCACTTTTGATTTGGTAGGACTAAAGAAATAGACTTGAATTACCAAGCAGCTACTAACAGTCAGCAGTAAATTAACACAAAAAGGTAAGGGTCAGCGATTGCTGTAGTAACAAGTCAAGGAGACACTGACACTTTTGTGAGGCAGTGTAATGTAGTGATAGAGACTTAAAGGCTCAGGCGTTAGATAAATCTGGGTTCAAATCCTTTCCTTGTTACTTTCTAGCCTGTGATGAAGACAAGTAGCCCAGGTTTTCCTAGCCCCTGTTCGGTGGGTATGATAGATCACTGATCTCAAGGGATCATTGTAAGGATTGAGAGGGAAAGTGAAGTGATTTGCACTGTGTCTAACACCCAATAAACATTCAATAAATGTTGGCTATCATTTGTAAAGGAATTGTAGAATCTTAAAATATTGCATGGGACTTTGTACATTCACCCTCATGCTCACAGCAGGAGCTACTTTTATTGCTTATCTGACAGAGGAACATTCAATTTCAATGTTTAAACACTAAGGGACAGGTAACTCACTGTTTTGAAAGTGACCTATTTAATTGTTGAATAGTTTTATTGGTACTTTCTTAATAGTGAGTCTAAAGATGGACTTCCTCTTAAAAATATTTTTATGTATCTATTTCTTCAAAGCTCACAAAGCACTTTTGACACATTTATTTCATCTCATGCAACAACCCTAAGGGTGATATGGTCCATTCATTCATTCATTCATTCATTCTTTCCACTCAGTATTTATTGAGTACCTCCCATGTGACAGGCACTGATCTAGGTGCTGGAAGTCATGGTTTCGTAACAGATGAAGAGCTGCATTATAAGAGGTTTATACTGACCCACTTTCATAGAGTGGAGGCAGAACTGGCATCAGTATCTTTACACTTGTACTTTAGTGTATGTCCACCATTATTTTATTAATTATTTCTGATAGATGAAAAGTGGATCTCATATTCCTTTACAATGTTCCCCACATTGTCTCACTGTCTCTTTTTTTAAATTAATGAACTTTATTTTTAAGTTCACAGAAAAAGTGAGTGGAAATTACAGAGACTTCCAAACCTGCTTTCTCCACACACACAACACCACCCCCTCCACCAACATCCCTCACAAGAGTGATACATTTTCACAACTGATGAAACTCCCTCAAAACATCATTACCACCCAAAGGCAGTTGCATTAGGGTTCATGCTGGGTGTTGTATATTATATGAGTTTGTACAAATGTATAATCATACATACCCACCGTTGTAGTATTGTACATTTCACTGCTATAAAAATCCCCTGGTTCTGCATATTCATCCCCCTCTTACCTAACTTCTAAAATACCATTACTTTTTTAACTGTCTCTATAGTTTGGCCTTTTCCAGACATCAACTAGCTGGAATCATACAGTATTTAGCCTTTTCATTTGGCTCTCATTGCCTCTTCAAACTTCTTCTATTCTTGCTGCCACCGACATAGTCCCGGCCCTGTCTCCTCACTCTTTACGCCCTATGCCATTCATCTTCCTAAAGTTCTGTTTTTATTAGGCTACTTCTTGGCTGAAACCCATCAGCTAGAAACTGAGATTGTCTATGAACAGCTATAAAGTTATAAAATAAAACTGTGCATTTATACAACATTTTGTGGTTTCATGAATTAACTTTGTATATGATATCTCCCTTGACTCTTAAAAGTGTGGTAGATAGAGATGATCAGATTCTTTTACAAAATACTTGGAAAAATTAAGCAACCTGTGCAAGGAAGCACTAGAGAATTCAAAACTGACCAGGATCTTCTGGCTAACCTCTGTGCTCTTTCCCTGTTACCTGTTAGTTTTCTGATACATTTCTACAAAAATCACATTAGTTATTGATTAATAAGTTATCCAGTTATTTTTATTTTATCAACCGTACTGTCACTTTCTTCCTTGTCTTTTCTATGACTTAAATAAATCTGTAGTGCTAGTGTCATAATATCATAAGCTACACACATAAGAATAAGGAAATGGACATATTGACATTTATTTTGGGACCTTGCTCTGATTTCTCCTATATACTATGCTTGCCATGTTTTCTCTGCTTCACCTAGTTATAAGTAAAACAGGGATTTTTAAATGTAATTTGACATTTATTCATGAGCCCAGTGTGATATGAATGGGTATACAGAATAAAGAAAATATAGCTACTACTTTTAATAAGATTGTATTTTAGGTTAGAACAAAGATATGGTCCTAAAGGACAATCCTAAAGGATACAGAAAGGTTTGAAAAGTCAAAGAGCTGACAGAATCACATTAAAATACACATTATTAACTTCATACTTTGTCCTATCCTTATATTCATCCTATTATTAGAAATAGGTTTTTATCTTTGATTGTGTATATCATCAATGCTAAGTATTGAACCATAGAAACAATCTCTCAGACTCATGATTTAAAATTCAATAAGGATCTGTAAATATTCTCAGCAACGAGTACAACAGCAGTCTACAGAGGTGGGTTTTGAAGAGGTAGGCTAGCGCTGGCCCTGGAGCATGTTCCGAACTTAGCCTGTGGTCAGGAGTGTGCACTTGAGTCAGGGGCCGTTTGAATTTGAGTGACTTATGAAAATTTTCTGAGCCTCAGTTGTTTCATCTTTAAAATAAGAATAATAATAACAACTCTGGTTTTATTTAGGGGAATAAATGGCATAATGCATATAGAATGGTTTTTTGTAGGATCTGGTACATAATAATAAATAATTATTATGACCACTTGGATAAGTCCTTTGGAATAATGGAAGTACCTAGGAAAGTGAACTATTTCAAGCAGAGAAGACTAAATTAAAGAAAGTGAAATAATCAGTGGGCTGGAAGGAGGAACTTTGGTAAGTAAATTAACTTGGGGAAAGAAACAATGCCAGGAGAAATAAAACATGTGAGTGAATAGGCAGCTGGCCAGGAGATTGATTTCAGGACCTGTGGTATTTAAAGTAAATTCTAAAGCAGCAATGCAGGAAATTGTATATTGTATTTGTTGATTTCAGGGAAAAGGTTGCTTAATAAGTATTAGTAGCAATAATGTCCAGGGAAATTCTTTATCTAAGAATTATTTTCATGTGTATGTCTGTATCTATGCTGATCATCACCATCTATATCGACGCATATATTGCTTTGTTACATAAAAATTTGTTTAAATTACTGACTTTGCAATGAGTGCAATGAGAGTGCTCTGAGTTCCGTACCCAAGACAATAACAATTGTAAATATATAAACAATATGAACAATTATAAATGTAATAAAAGATAATCTTTATAATGAGACTTGGTTTGTATCTCAATTCCTTATTTTTACCAGCTGTACATGGTGGGGCAAAAGTAGGTTTACAGTTACTCACATAGATAATAAAAAATTAATAGATAATTATATGAGAATAAACTGTGTTTTGTGTACTCACAACTAAACCTCCTTTGGCTCCATCCTGTGTATAAC
Organism: Glossophaga mutica; assembly: GCA_039655065.1. Taxonomy (NCBI): domain Eukaryota; kingdom Metazoa; phylum Chordata; class Mammalia; order Chiroptera; family Phyllostomidae; genus Glossophaga; species Glossophaga mutica. The sequence goes on from CM077308.1 coordinate 67,861,492, forward strand.
TCAATCTTAATTAAAGTCTTCAAATTACATTTAACAAAGCATGCATCTAATTAAAGTCTAAGCTAGAAATATATTTTGGTTTTGTTTTCAACTTGTCAAAGTAATAAAATGTAGTCAGACTCTTTGGAAGATAAGTTTTGCCAAATGCTCTACAAATAATGTTTTTATACTTAATACACTCTAGCATATTTCTAAGGCTGTAGGAGGCATAATGATGATAATGAACTGGTGTCTTATTTACACTTCTCTGGCTCCTTTGAGTGAGAATAAAACCTCATTTAGTGTTCTAGAGAGGAATTGAATTATTAGGGACCATGACTTGCAAAGCAGGGTAAGTACCATCTCTCTTGCTTTTGTGATACATGGTGAAATATTACTTAGCAACTGGAGGAATAAAAAGGCAGTTACCAAGATGCATGCATTATATTAAAAAGATCTTATTACTATTCATATCAGAGGTGAAAAGGCATTTGTTCCATTAGCAAACAATACATGGAATGGCATGTTTGAACCCTTCAGTTCTTTCATTTGCTTTTGTTACATTTCCAGTGCTCATGGCTGCAATGGTGATTGTCTCTAAGGGATAATGATAAGCCTGGGTCCCTCTGTCAGCCTCTCTCTCTCTTTCTCTCTCTCTCTCTGAAACCCTATTACTACTGGAAGCTTAAACAATCACCTTCCTTTATCTCTTAAGAATACCCATGTTGTGATAAGATGAGTACATTGCAGAGTACTTACGAAAAACTGCCTAAAGTAGTAGTGCCCCGTGGGAACCGCCTATCACTCCAGATTATGTCTGAGAGGTCTTTTAAACCCAAGAAATGCTGTGAATATTCAGCAAGTTCACTGGAATAAGTAATAACTGGTATATGCTATACTGTCAACCCATTATCTTTAGAAAGAAAACCTTTGCCACTCTGGTTTCTTCTGCAAAAACAACAAAAGTTAAAAAAGAAAAAAAAAAAGAGCTAAATGCCTGAAGTGTAAAAAGAGATAGTCATTATGGACAGTCTATAACCTAGGTGATTTTGCAGTAATCTAGAGCTTTGGGCGGAAGGTAAATATTTTAGATAAAAAGTAAAAAAAAAATAGTTATAATGTCAGAGAGAAAGGTTCATAAAATGTGTACACTTAGAATTATGATGTGAATGCCTATGTAAACACTATGCAGATGGAGCTAGAATATTGTCACTTCTTCCGAATCTCCGCTGCGTGCCTACCTGATCAACACCCCGCCCCCCCGCCACCCTTGCTACCCTCTCCTCCCTTGCTGTTCTTGCTTTGGTAATGATCGTTCCCTGACTCTTCTAGTTTTAACCTTTACATATGCATTCTTTGACAATATGGTTTAGTCTTGCCCATTTTTGAACTTTATAGAATCACACTATGTATTTTTATGGGTCTTGCTCTTTTATTCAATATTGTGTTTATGTGATTCCTCTATGTATATTGCAGGATGTAGCTATAGTTCACTAATCTACATTGTTGAGTAGCATTCCACTATCTGAATATGTCATAATTTATCATTTCATACTGATGGACATCTGGGTAATTTTCAGTTTTTGCTATTACAAACAGTGTTACTATGAAAACTCCTGTATATATCTCCAGATGCACATGTATAAGAGATTTGCTAGGATCTACATAGGAGTAAAATACAAAATTGATAGTTATTCACATCTTTGCTACACAATGTCAAATTGTCACCAGGATGGCTGTGAAAATATACACTCTCTACAGCAGGTATGGGAGTTCCCTTTGCTCCCTTATTACTTGGTATTATCAGATCATAAAATATTTTTTCCCAATTTGGAGGATGTATAGGATATTATACTATGATTATTTTTATTATTTTTTAAATTTGCATTTTCTAGATACTAATTCAGGTGAACATTTTTTTCCCATTGGAATTTCTCTTTTGTGAAAAGTCTTCAAGACTTTTACTAGTTTTTCTACTCAGTTTTTATATTGTTTTATTCTGATTTGTTTATTTGATTATAAATCTGTAGTTTTCTTAATATGTGATTAAAATATCTTGTCCCACTCCAAGGTTTGTCTTAGCACTCTCTTTAAAGTGTGTTTTTGGGAATAAAATTTAATAATTTTAATGCAGATAAGAAATGTTCTTTGATGGTTGCTTTTTTCAACCTTCTTGCTTTTTTATTTTTTTTTAAAGAAATCCTTCCCAGCTTAAGAAATTCTCCTATCTTTTTTCTAAAATTTTATAGTTCTGACTTTCACATTCAGGACCTTAATCCATTTGAATATATTTTTCAGTATGATTTAAAGTAGAGGTAACATTTTTTTTTCACATGGCTTTTCAATTTTCCACTGATCTGCCATGTCACCTCTGCCTTAAGTATCCATAAACACATGGGTCTGTTTTTGGTCTGTCTATTCTGTTCAATTTGTCTTTAAGCCAACTTGTGTCAGGATTTCATTAGCTAAATTCTGTAACTTGTTGACATAAATTCTGTAAAGGTTGACATAAATGGAGCCGTTTTAAAATATAGCCAAAGCAGCCATTCCAGAGAAAATGCTTTCACCTCTTGCTCCTTGGACCTTCAGAATATCTGGATTGTACAAAATAACCTTTCAACTGGGCCAAACCAACACCATCTCCAAACAACTCTTTGTAAAGCTAACAGAAAAGCAGACCTCCTGACCACAGGAACTGCTCAGGATGGACATTCCCTCTGAAGACAGAAACAGTAATCAGCCCTGTGCAGCTAAAGAGTCACTCAGTTTGTCAACATCAATAGAAATTGCTTTCCTCTATTCACATATTCATCTCCCTTTCATTTTTAATAAAAACCCCTTGCCTTCACCCCTTTATCAGGACAAAATTTGGGTATCCATCTGAGTCCATGCCCCAAATTGCAGTATTGTGATGTGAAATAAATGGTCATTGCTTATTATTTTTAGGTTAACACAAGATTAAAACCGTGTTACTGTTGTCTTCATATTCTATAAGGCAAGTTCTCCATCCTATTCTTTTTTTTTTTATGTGAATCTTTACAGAGCTTCAGTTTTTGCATTTTCGTATAGTTTTTAGAATTTGCTTGTCAAGTTCCACAAAAAACAAAAGCAAAAAAATCCATGACCAGGGTTAAAATGCTATTGAGATATTAATTGAAATATTTATCCTTACAAAATTGAATCTTTCAATTCATGAAAATGGTATAGCTTAAATTTACTTGAAACTTTTTAATGCCTCTAATTTTTTAAAAAATTACTTTTCTTCACTTAGCATATCACTTAGCATATGGCAGGTCCCTGCATGCCATACAGTATTCCATTGTGTAAATGTACCACAGCTTTTCATCTGTTCTACTGATGCACACTTGGGCTGTTTCCAGTTCTTGACTGTTATAAATAATGCTGGTGTGAACATAGCATATATTCTTTCAAATTGGTGTCTTGCTATTCTTAGGATATATTCTTAGAAGTGAGATAGCTGGATCAAAAGGCAGTTTCATTTTTAATTTTTGAGGACACTCCATACTGTTTTCCACAGTGGCTGCATGAAATAAGGCAAAGACAAATACCATATGACCTCACTTATATGTGAAATCTCATGAACAAAATAAACTGATGGACAAAGTAGAAATAGAGGCATGGACCCATGGAACAGACTGACAGGTGTCTGAGGAGAAATGGAAGGGGAGGACTGGTTGAAGGAAGGTGGAGGGATCAGCCAAAGAACATGTACACATGACCCATAGACACAGGCAATAGCGTGGTGACGCCTGTAGGGACGGGAGGACAGGGGCTGGGTGTAGGTTGGCAGAGAGAAGGTGGGAAAATTGGGGCATTGGTAATAATGTCAACAATAAGAAAAAAAAAAAGTATTTTCCTTCAGTGGAGTGTTACTCATTTTAATTAGCTTCAACTCTGTGTCATGGATCTTTTAATTCTATATTAAATGTATCTTTAAAAAATTTTTATTTTGCAACTTTGCACTTACTATTATATAGAACTACAACAAAGCTAACTCCTTTTATTTCCAGTAGTCATTTATATATTGTTGTGATTCTTGACATATATAGTTATATAATACATGAATGATGAGTTTTGTTGTTTCTCCTCATTCTTTATGCTTTATTACGTACTAGCAACATGGCATTATAAGGAATTTATTTATTTATTTTTTATTTTTTATTTTTTTTTAAGATGTTTATTTATTTATCTTTAGAGGGGAAGGGTAGGAGAAAGGGAGAGGGAGAGAAATATCAATGTACGGTTGCCTCTCGTGTGTCCCCTGCTGGGAACTGGCCTGCAACCCAGGCATGTGCCCTGACTGGGAATTGAACCGCGATCCTCTGGTTCGCAGGCCCGCGCTCAATCCACTGAGCTACACCAGCCAGGGCAGGAATTTATTTTTTTAAGAAATTATTTTTAAGAAAACCAGACTTCAACTGGTTTTCTTAAAAATACTGGTTTTCTTCAACATACTCTAATATGCATATTGAGAAATATGGTCATATTAATTTAACAAATATAGTAAATTGCTATTTTTAAAATAACAAATAACTAGGTAGTGCTTTGTTCAGTGGCAGATAAACATATCAAGTGGATGTGTATTCAATGCCTGACAGATTTGAAATCTACATGCACTAGAAGTAGTATCTTATTGCTTTCTACTCTTTTCCATATTGGACTAAAAGTTCATAAAAAATAACTTACATGTTCTTATCATTTTGTTCATTAGCTTCTTTAAAATATTTAAGTATTTTGGCACTAGAAAATATAGGAACCACTGGTAATGGATGAAATATTTTGGTATAATTTTTCATCATCAAAGATTTTTTACACTCGCCAAAATTGTGTGCCCACTTTTCAGGTGGAAAACTGATGTACTTATTGTTTAAGGAAGAAAGTCTCTATTTGTCCCATCGATTGGTAATTAGTAAAGTTACTTTGCTTTTAAAATTGTCTACAGAGTTTGGAAATCTTTATCATTTCTTTTAGCTAATGAATATAAAGCAGATCAAAACAATTAAATCTGCTTATTATTTATTTTAAATTTTGACCAGTTTTGGGTGAGATAATAAATACAGCATTTCCTTATATTTGACTAAATAAATGGAATTTTGAAAATGTAAAATTAAAACACTATTATCAAAGATATTACATAATTTTTTGTTTACAAATGAATACTTTTTAAAGTACTTGTAATGTAGAAAAATAACAGTATTAATGGGGAAGTCCTAAATTATATTTAATTTAGCCTGTAATTTTGCAGAAATAAGTGATTTTAACTGATTGTGCATATGTACTATCTAATGTTATGCTGCAATCCTTTGGCAACAAAATATCATGTAAAGAATTGTGATCATTACAGTTTATTTGAAATTCTAGTTGAATTATAATTTTAGAATGTTTGCTTAGTTGCTCTGGCCCTTATTTTTTCTCATAAATCAGGTGGATTGGACAATTAATTTTTATTATTTCTTTTTGCTCTCATTTCTATGAAAAAAATTGTGGTTCTACCATTAAAATCAATACTGTGTGTTTTAAGACAATGTATGACATTTTCATGACAGCAATCTTGTTCTTTGGGAAGGGCATGCCCATGCGAGAGTATGTAATAATAAATACTTAGTCTGGCTCAAATTTTTGGCAAACTACTTCACTTTCTGAACCTTAGTTTCCTCCTGTAAAATGGAAATGCTCTCATCTACATTGCAGGGTTTTTTTTTTTTTTTTTTGTTATAGATGATGTTACTAATTCAGCATAGTAATTTCAAACTGGTAATTTATTCATTAATAATTATAGTAATGAATAATTAGTGAAAATTATTAAAAACTGCATAAAGTTGTGACAGCTATTTACAAATACTGAAGCTATTCAGATGCATTTAGCAGAAGGAATTAAACAATATCATTTTTTAAATATATTTTATTTGCCCTGGCTGGTGTAGCTCAGTGGATTGAGCATGGGCTGTGAACCAAAGGATCTCGGTTCAATTCCCAGTTAGAGCACATACCTGGGTTGCAGGCCAGGTCCCAGTGGGGGCTATGTGAGAGGCAACCACACACTGATGTTTCACTGCCTCTCTTTCTCCTTCCCTTTCCCTCTCTCTAAAAATAAAAAAATAAAATATTTAAAAAATAAAAACTTGTTTAAAAATATATTTTATTTATTTACTTTTAGAGAGGTAAAGGGAGGGAGAAAGAGGGAGAGAAACATCAATGTGTGGTTGCCTCTTGTGCACCCCCTACTAGACACCTGGCCTGCAACCCAGGCATGTACCCTGACTGGAAATCAAACCGGTGCCCCTTTGATTTGTAGGCTGGCGCTCAATCCACTGACCCACACTAGCCAGGAACAATGTCATTTTTATCGGGGGAAAAGCACAAGGAATGATGAGTGCATTTTTTTCAGTCAATAAATAAGTAGGGTGGGAAAACGTAGGTTTACAGTAGTTCATATAGAACATAGTACAATAATTAAATAATAATACAAGCATAAATTCTGTTTTGCATAGTCACAACTATAAACCTACTTTTGCCCTACCTTTATATTGATTGTACACCAGGTCCCTTCATCAAGGCTCCATCAGCCTCATTAGACCACTATTCTTCAGGAGCACATTGGCACTTCTGTTTCCATGAATAGGTACTTTTTGTTCAGTGGGCTTGTGGTTGTGGTTATGGGTTTTTTTTTTTTTTTTTCCCCCAGGGGTGGTGTTGTTTTTGTTTTTCGACAGTAAATAGATTGGAAAATGTCTGGAACCAAGAGTTAGGAGACCCGAATTCTAGGTCTGACTCTAACAGTAATTAGCCTTCAAATTTTACACAGATCACTTGAAAGCATCTGTATCTCTGCATCTAATAATGCTACCTCATTAACTTTATAGAATACAATGAGCCTTGTTGAGTGAGACGAAGCCTAAAAAACCAGCAACAGCTGAAAAGAAGGCTTTGAGTTTAAGGGGGAAGAGGAGACAGATGAGTATCATAGAAGCCACAGCATTCAGGCCGGCAGCCAAGTCACAGCCAGAGCAGACAGAGGGCAGGGAAAGCCTGGCTGGTGACTTTACTTTGAGGGTTCCTGCTAAAGACTGCTCATTTCCTCCAGGAATAAAACTGAGGCTAAAGGAGATGTGGTTAAAATCATGCTGTGAAGGGTTAAGAGTTTCAGAAAAACTAGCAGATATGACCAAGAGAGAATTCTGACTGAAAGATATTACTAAACAGAGCTAAGGACAGATGACTGACTGAACCACCTGCCGAGAGCTTTCTATGTAAAAATAAAGACATGTTACACTCCGGAGGCTAAGAGACAATCAAACCTATTGTAAAATGGCCGAAGAGATTTCAAAATAGTTTAGGTGTACCAAAAATATAAGTACCAGTCGATCTTTTCTGGAAAAAAATTACTCATGGAGCTTTCTTTGATTCGAGGAAAAGCATTTCTATTCAAATTGCCAAAGACTATTTAATGAAATCTGGGAAATGGGCATAACTGGAATAGATTTAAGGACCTGGTAGGGAATAAAAGTGAAAAAATTAATTTGGTGACATCTGCTTAAATTAATGCAGGAGAACCATTTAGAACTATACAAATATTTATACCAGGTAGCATGCCCAGTCAGGAATAAATCTAATTAAAAAATTAATTACTAGTTACTTTCAATGTTATTTTGTGTTGGTTTCAGGCATGTAGCATAGTGGTTAGACAATAATAAACTTGACTAAGCAGCATTCTTAAAAGGTTGGCTTGTACTTTGGGCTCAAAATTCTCAGCTACCATAATCACCTGGGGACTATTGGTCCCCAAATCTCAACTAGAAGCAAGCAACCCTCTGACCACTATTTCTTATCTTTTCAGCTCAGTGCCCTTAAAATTCCTACATGCTTTTGACTGCATAGACATCTATAATACATTGATCCTACTGCATTTTTACTGTTCCTGCCACCCTTACTTCCTCATATCTCTTCACTGCCAACTTAAATTTTATGTCCCATCACTATAATTACTTTCCTATAAACTCACCCTTATCACTGTTCCATTTTATTATACCTCATACAACTCTCATTTCTGGTTAAATCCAATTAACCACTAATCCTTGCTTTTGCTCACCAAATTGAACTTGATTGAAACAAAACATACAAACTTGCCAACTGATATACCATAAATCCCCATAGTGCCTGATCTTAAGTGAACCCTTAAAAGTATCTGGTTCCTAATTTCCTAAATGATTATTTCAAAACTTTTCTTCTCAAAATTCCAAAATGTCATTCTGTAGCCTCACTGTAGCCTAACGTACTTGCTTCTCATTTCTGTTACTCCCTTCTGTGTGGGTCCTAAAGCTTGTTCACCACATGCTGTCCCTTGCTCTCATTCAAGAGCACAGATCCCACTCTATTCGCTTTGCCCCCTCACCTACTCAAGGGTGTTGTCACTCTTGCATTATTGGTTGCCTCCTTTCTACTGGTTCTTTCTTATCAGTCTGTAAATTTATCCTACTTTTAAAAATAAAAAAAAAATCCCTATCAATTCCACTTATTCCTTTTGCAACTGCCCGTTTTTTTTCTGCCTCTCTTTGCAGCAAAACTCAGCAAATTAGTGGATTTCCCATTTCCTACTTCTTTCTTCTCCTTCTTTTAAACTCATTAAAATTAGTCTTTCCTCCAACTGTACCACTAAACCTGCTACTGGCAAGGTTGTTAGTTAATTCCTTGTTATAAAATCCAATGTGTAATTCTCCTTCCTCATCCTACTTATTATGTCATCATCACTGGACATGGTGATTACTGTCTTCTCTTTGACAAACTTCCTTCACTTTGCTTCCAGGACATGGCATTTTCTCAGTTTTCTTCCTGCCCCTTCAGCTGCCTGTTCTCAGTCTCCTTCCTTGGTTTCTCCTCATCTCCCTGAACTCTAAGTGTTGGAATTTCCCAAGGCTTAGTTCATTCTTGGAGATCTTTTTTCTGTCTGCATTCTCCTTGCATGATTGCATCTAGTAATTTTTCTCTAAAGATAATATTCTTGTAGATGACCCCCAATTTGTATTTCCAGACTGGACCTCTCCACTCAAGTGTAGTCTCAAACGTCCATCCTTCTACCAGACCTCCATACTTGGATTCCTAATGAGCATCCCAAATTTAACTTGTGCAAAGTTGAGCTCTTGATTCTTTCCAAAGTGTGTTCCTTCCACTGTCTCACTTATTTCAATAAAATGTCAGTACTAATTACATCCACTTTTTCAACTGAAGTGAATGTAAACTCCATTTTCCACTTTATTCACATATGAAATCCATGAGAAAATACTATGGGATGGTTGTACACTTAAAATAAATCTGGCATTTGATTGTTATTTTTTTACTTCTGATACTACCACACTGGCCCAAACTTCCATAATCTTTGAATTACTGTTGTAGTGTCCTGCTTCGTCTTCCTATTTCTGCCTTTCTCAGGACCTTCTCTGTGACCCCTTCCTTGGCCAGTGTATCCAAACATCTAGTCCCCTCTACTCAGACTTCTCTATACCTTCCCTATTTAATATTTCAGCACTTAATATAATACAATATGTTCTGTATTTAATTTTGTTTTGGTGATTATCGGCTTCCCTCAACCCTTTCATACACAAACTAGAACTCAGCAATGATGAAGATTATTGTCTCTCACCTATTGCAGTTTCCCAGTGCCTAAGACCATTGCCAGGAACACAACGTGGACATTTGTCATGAACTCCACTTACACAGTTGAATAAAAATAATGTACACTTACATATACAATTATAATTACATACAGTAGCTATATCCATTGTAAAATGAATGTGTTAGTTATTTCAGACTGTTATAACAAATTGGTACAGTCTAGGTGCCTTAAACAATAGATAGAATTATTTCTCACAGTCCTGGAGGCTGGGAAATCCAAGATCAAGGTGCCTATAGATTTGGTTCTGGTAAGGGTACTCTTCCTGGTTTGCAAATGGCTGTCTTCTCATTGTGACCTCACATGGTGGACAGAGAGAGCTCTGGTTCATCTTTTTCTTTTTATAGGGATTCATTCTCTTGGTCTCTTCTAAACCTGATTACCTTCCAAAGGTTCCACCTCCAAATATCATCATATTATAGGTTAAGTCTTCAATGTATGAATTATAGGGAGGACACAAACATTCAGTCTGTAACAGTGCAATTCTGCGAACACTGGCTAGCAGTGTCCACGTCATTCTGGATGAAATAAAACATACACATGGACTACCGAGTCCGGTGGAGGAAAAAGGACGACAGCATGGCTTTTCTCTCAAGGGGAGCAAAAGCCACTGCCAAGACAGGTGTTTATTCTATATCTCCTCACATTACAAGATGGTCCTCACTCACTATCACAACAAAGGAGCCAATGCCCCTAATCACATCACAGAAGAAGGATATTAGCAAATGAAAAGGCAAAAGTTGTTGAGCCGGTTACATTGGTCCCTGCGAAATTTAGCATGGATTTTAGGAAGTTACAACAAACATTTGCAGGGTGAGAGAGTTTTCAGCAAGAAGCAAGACTCAAAACAGCTTAGGTATATTGCAAATCTGATTACCCAGGAGAGAATCTATCTGTGGGCGTGAGTCCTGTGCATCTCCGAGTGGGATCTGGGCCCACGCCACACAGAAGAGTCTGCCACAATTAATGTCTGATTTTTTTTCTCACAAGGGATATGTAAAAACCTTAGCCAAGTGCAGCCAGGGAATTAAGTTCTGTCTTGTTAATTGTTTTTCTGCTTGTGTGGATCACATTCTACCAATTTTCTGAGTGTTCCATGCATATAGAAACTGACCATACAGTTTATAGTCCAATTTAGGAGAGTTTTGAAAGAAAAGAAAGGCAAAAAAAATTAAAATTACAAAATATTTGGAATATTTGTGAATTGACTGATTTTTTAATATAGGTGGACCTATAAAATAGTTCTATTTTAAAGTCATTTTTGAAAATAAATGTTTTTCAAATATCAAACACAGCATATGGCCATCTACATTAAAGTAAAATCTTAATATTTATTTCAAGAACATTTAAAAATAATATAGGCAGAGTAATAATTCTGGATATATAGTCATATACTCCGTTACTTGGTTACATATGCATCTAAAACTTTGTCTCTTGTATTTTTCCAAAGAGTGCAGGTTTTCAATTCTTGACATTTTAAATTGACATCTTAGTTGACTATAATATATTTAATAGAGAAAATACTCTCTCTGTGGGTGCTAAGAGACCTGATATACTCAAAGCACATTCCGCTAAGTGGAAGAGGTCTTCAGCTGTATTAGGGGTGTTATTGAAATGTGTAAGTATTGAAGACTAAATATTTCATAATTCTGTTTTTGTCTCTAGTCCAAGTACTTTTCCTCTGTTTATATTCATAGACTATCACAGTTCATTTGGATTAAAGTCTAAATTATATGTGTATTATATAATATGTCAAAGAGCCCCATCTCACAGGATTCTAAATTTATAAAGAATATCACTTATATCATGGCATTGTGCTACGCCAAAACGTGTATTCATAAATTCAAATGCAAAAGACTTTACATTCAATTTTGAAGTTATAAACTGAACTTACCATTGCATTCACAGTGGTATCAGCTATTTTACCTCCAATGGAGTGGATCATCAAGAGCTATAATTTGTCCTGACCGGTGTGGCTCAGTTGGTTGGGCATCATACCTCAAAGTGAAGGGTCACTGGTTCGATTCCCAGTCAGAACACATGCCTAGGTTGTGGGTTTGTTCTCCAATGGGGGTGTGTGATGAGAGGCAACTGGTCAATGTTTCTCTTCCTCTTTTTCTCCCTCCCTTTCCCTCTCTCTAAAAATAAATAAATAAAATCTTTTTTTAAAGAAGCTGTACTTTGCTTCTATAATTTGGATGAAAGATATTGATTCATTATTCAAATAAGCTGAATTGATACAAAATTTTGACCCATTTTTATAAAAGTATCATCATTGAACTTTTTACTAAATTCTGCTGCTGCTAATGGAAGCCATAGCTATTGCTTAACTTTTACTTGCACGAGAAAAGTTGGAACAAAAAATGAGTGAAATAAATTTAGAAGAATAGACATATATCTAAATAAGAAGTGATGCTTCATAGAATAATATGCAAATGCAAATCAGGAGCTTCGCATGTTTAGCTGTCATCTTTGGACACAATCTTCCTAAAATCTATTAACTTTTGAAGAGACACAGGCTTCATCAGCACACTTGCCTCCTGGTTTTTGGGTGCTCAGCAGCCCTTTTGGTAAATGTCAACAATATTTTGTATGACTTACATGTTCATCATTAATTTTCTTAAGAAAGAATTTTAGTACTTAATTTTTCATTAAACATTCACTCTGGGTTTTCTTTTTTTAGCTTATTGCTTCCAATAGATTTATTACCAAATTAAAAAAAAGTATCACCAAACAATCAAAGAAATATATTTACACAATAGAGTAAGTGACAAAACTACTATAGCAAGAGCATTCGCTACCCTCTATAGGTTACAATAGAAAGGCCTGGCCTCTATTTCCCACACAGTTACAGGTGTAAAGCTCCCAGGCAGAGCTGGATTGGAGACTCCAGTGACATGTAAGCACAAAGAAGGGCTTACAAGCAGAGCTGACCTAGTTTTAGGCTGAGTTTCCAGTCCGGGTGATTCAGGTTGAATTTAAAAGGGCTACAATATGGACCACAGCTTCACTAAATATAAAAGTACAGAACTGAGGCAAGTTATCATGAAAAATCACATATGAATTGTGACCTTTAATATGGTAATCCAGTGCATGTCTGGCTCTCATTCTCAACTATTAGATAAGTCACTACTCATCTCTTAAAGAGGGTAGAGGAAAAGACCGAAGTGCTCACCTCATTCCCTCCTGAGTGTGAATGACATTAAAGGCAGAAGAAACAGTTTAAGCCAGATGCATAGAGATGTGGCATTGCCTGGAATGTGAGGAAGCTCCAGAAATTGTGCCTTGCTCCAGAGTTAATATGAGATGGGTTGGCAAGATGAAGATGAGAAGATGGGTCAGATCAGAGATGATCTTCCTTGACATGCTAAAGAATTTGAACTGTATGCTGAACAGAGATAGGGATGAGAGGACTTTAAAGATGATCACAATTACATTTTTAATTTGGTGGTGTATAGCAGAGAGCTCACTTAAGAGGTACTGAAATAGCCTAGCAAAATATGAGAAGATCTATATTATAGGCACTGGTGAGGAGGGAGAATATATCTTATATTTTATTTTGTACATTTTTTATTGTAGCATCTTGTATATAGCTGACATATAATACATTTCTACTAGTATATTCATATACTGTTGATAGCATTTAAAACTCAACTTGCCTAATCAATTATTTCCCTTGATATTAGCTTAAATGTAAAAATACATCAGGAAAAAATAAATTTATGTTGTATGTAAAGTGGCCAGTCTAACTCTATCACAATATCTTCAATATTGAATAAAATCTACTTAAGGAAGATAGTAATTATACATTCTGTGACATGTTTATGTTGAACTGAAAAATGTGTTACAGATGGACATAAATTGTATTTCATCTGTCCCTAAAAACATGAGATGCAAGAGTAAAGAACAAAACTTCAAATAATGAGAGGATGTTTTCTAAAAGAAGCTAGCAAATTGTTTTATAATTATAGTTTCAGTCCTCTTTAAAATAAAAATAACAGGTAAAACATAAAAGATGTTTTCAAATGTTTTTGGGATTCATGCTTACAATATTTAGATTTAATAGATATTCATTATAATATATATGAAAATTAAAATGTTTGTAAAAGAAAGTAAAGATCTTGTATAATTCACCATCCAGATATAATCACTATTCATTTCAGGCTATTTTCTTTCAGTATTTAATAAGAGAAATTTCTATGAGGAAAACTGCAATGCAGTCACTCTTAATCAAGCCCCAAATGTAAAACCTTTCAGGGGTGTCCAACCTTTTGGCGTCTCTGGGCCACACTGGAAGAAGAGTTGTCTTGAGTCACACATTAAATACACAAACACTAATGAAAACTGATGAGCAAACAAAAAAGTTTTTAAGTAAATTTACAATTTTGTGTTGGACCACATTCATAAGCCATCTTGAGTCATTGTGGCCTCGGGCCACGGGTTAAACACCCCTGCAAGTATTGTTGGCTATTTCCATCACAAGGAACCAAAAATCCCTTTGTGGGCTACAAAGTGTCCATGTTTCTATCTGTATTGCTGTAGGTACTGTGTTTGCAGAGAAACTAAAACACTTCTTTCTTTTTATTTAAGGAGTAAGTCTTATGATGCTTATGCTAGAATATCTTTTGTTTTAAAATAAAGCTCATCTACTCTACAGTGTCTGATTCTGATACTAGCCAACACATTAATGAGCAAATAATGACTGTTAGAGTGATTTGGGGACAATCACAGAAGTATTTTATAGATCGAAAGCCCTTAAGGCCTTTCACAGTCTCTGATCAGCCATGCTCAGTTCTCTTATCTCTTAAGTGTTGAGACTAACCCTGTTTGCTTAGAATGGCAGAAATCTTGAGACCCAAATCCCAAGAGTGCCTGGAATTTCAGACCATGTAGCCAAAAGCAAATCAATAAACCTTCCTATATCTCTGTTTCATCAGTAAGATGATAGTAATGGCTCAGAAAATTGAAGGAAAAACAGTGATGGCAAAGCACTTTGCAAATACAAGTTCTTAATTGACTGGTCATTAAGGAAGCCTATTAGGCAATGATGACTCCCTAGAGACTCCTGTCGAGTCACACTTTCCATCTAAATACAAACCATGTGTTCACACATGCTGCTTATGTGTCACAAACACCTCCCAGGATGAGTTACTCTTCAACAGCTTAGATTCATCAGCATTCGCCGAGCCAAGATAAGTAGTCAATGAGCAAGTGGGCCAGAGGCTGCAAGTGCCATCCCAGTATACACCAAAACGTGACTTTCTTCAATAAGGATATGTGTTTGGTGATGTGTAACTGGGACAGTCTTATTGTCCTGAATGGTAACAATGACAATAGGTAATGTTTACTTGTTAAGTGTCATGCTATTTGCTAAGTGCTTCACAGCCATAATTTCATCTCTTCATCACAAGAACTCTGTGAAGTAGGTTTCATTCTCCTCATATATATAAACGGTGAGCCACAGTCACACAGCAGTTGGTGGAGTCAATAGAGTGACTGAATGTTGTTAACAATACAGAATTTTAAAACATCTCCAAGGGAAGGGTATCCAATTCATTATGTGAAATGGACAGCACAACACCGATACCAAAATTTGACAAAGACAGCATGAAAGAGGGAGGCACAGACCAATTTCAGTTAGATATATAGGTAGGGAGGGAGGTGAGGCAGAAAGACAGACAAATGTTACTAGCAAACTGAGTTCTGCAGACTAATCAAGCTGTTAAACATAACCAAATAGAGAGTTACACTATGAAATATAAGAATAAGGTATCAATGATTCCTCACTTCAATAGGCCAAAAGATAAAAATATTAGACAAGCACCTAGATTAGCATTTCCCAATTTATTTTTGGATAACATCTAGATTGTCAACAGTATTCCAAGAAAAGAGTTTCTGGGTTTCAACAAGTATTAGGAATTCATCCTAAATCTCCCTTTTGAGATTCGTACAGCAAATGCATATATTAAATACTCCAAAAAGTTCTGTTATAAGAAGACTATTTAGCTGTTTAACCCAATGTTTTTAAACTTATTTAAGTACAAAATTCATTTGTTTTCTCAGACCACAGATTTGTATTTTGAGGTACAGTTTTACGAACATTGATCTAAGCAGATGTTAAAATAGTATTTAATAAAATTCTGTATTCATTCATTATTGAACCTGAATTGCCCATTTATACATATGTTGTTTGTAAGCTGTAATAGAAATCGTTAGAGAGGACAGTGTAAAGAAATGCCACCTTTCTTAGGAAAATAAAATCAAAAATATACAAGATAAGCACAAAAGTGAGAATCAGCTTGATAATAAAAGTTTAAAGGTTGAGATCATGCCTTGTTGAGGGGAAAAAGCTAGAAGCACATCTGCTTTTTCCTTACTGATATCCCTTGCTTGTGCCATTCTGGCTTCACTGCGTCCTTTTCCCTTGGAAGTTCTGATTCATTTATAACAAATATGACTTCCCCTAATTATTTTTGTCCCAGCAGAGACAGCTTCAAATATTTTTTTTTAATTTAAAAAAAGCAAAAAGGAAACACATGGAACGAATGGGTTCCATTTCTGCAACAGTAGGGTAGAAGAATACAGTTTGAACTCTGGGGTTTGTTGACATCACCCTCTCCTTCTCTTGACATCAGGAAAATCTTACTCCAGGAACTGGCCCAGCTGCGTGTTGGCATTCTGTCCAGGAGTGACTGCAGCCTGCGCGGATGGAGTATTTAATGCAAGATAACAGAGCAAATGAGACCTGTTCTCTTTCCTTGCATAATTAGACTTTGCCCTGTGAATTCCATTTTCATGTCTTTGGTTCACTGTTAAAGTTGGTGGGGGCTCAGAGGAAGACCCTGTTCCCTACTCAGGCATAGGCATTTAGAGTTTTCAGGCTTCAGTAGGTTTTAATAATCAAAATACTCTTCGAATATGTTTAACACTCTGATAAATAAGAAGGAGGAGGGTAATGTTTCCCTACAGTTGTTATCAAGGAAACATGCTTCAATGTTAGACTCATTTTCAAATGTAACAACAATTAAAAAAACATAATTCCAGGGAAGGAGTTAATCACACACAATATTACAGTATAGGCATAAAACAATATTCAGTTTACCATAAACAACACATATGCCATCTAACTTAATCAGTTGAATAACCCTGTCAGATGTGCATTGCATTTTTATAATATTTTATTCATTTATATAATAAGTATTGATTTAGAGAATAGTTTGTGCCAGGCGCTTTGGTAAAGCCTGGGGATACAAAATTACTAGGTACTGCTTGTTTTCAAGATGTTTTAGGTAACGGGTACACAACTGGATAAAATTCTTTAAGGGCGCCATGGAGGTAAATAGTTATCCTATCTTTGAGACCAAGCTAAATGCAGCCCGCACTGTAAGCCACTATTAACAGGGGTCAAAAGAATGTTTCCATGCTTGCAGGAGGAAAGCCCCGTGGCTGGCCAAGAAGCCCCAGATCTCTCGGTGTTGCTGCAAAGGCTCTGTGTGCTGTCTTACCCTCAAAGTAAGCAGTCTCACTGCTACTTTCTACCTTGGGATTCTCGGGATTAGGCTAAACTCATTTGATCCTCTTTCCCTGCTCCTCAGGCATTACAATAATCCTGAAACTCCTAGTTCTTCCCATATTCCTTGTACTCTAAAGCCCCCATGGCTCTCTTATTTCACCCCTTCTGACCTCCAATTTCATTCCTCTCCAATTTCTGAAACACACATACTCTGTGGAAATGAATAGCTGATCATCAGCACTCTCCCCTAAATCTTTAATTTTTCTCTCAATGTTTTCTTCATTGCTCTTGCTCTACTGGACACCAGGTCCTCCCCTCCTGACACCACTTCCCTTGCAGCCCTCTGATTGGAGGTTGTTTCCCCTATATAGACAGGCTAAAGGGACAATAAATGTGGGGTAGGAGACTTCTGGCTTCTCATTGCACTTCCAGAATATCTCACTACAATACCCAGCTTTGAATTTTATGTGATCCAACCATATCTCCACTGACTATTTTTTAATTTAATTTTATTTTATTATTTTATTTTATTGTTGTTCAAGTACAGTTTTCTGCCTTTTCCCCTGACCCCAGCCATCCCCACCTCCCACTCCTGGTTTTGCCACAAGGCCCTTCCCTTGGAGGGGCCTGATAACTGGTGTTCCCATAGCCTTGAGACAGGTTCTCATAACATGAAGTGGGCTCACATGTGCAGAATTATGTTACGTTATAAAATTTTCTGGTATTTCGCTGATGTTGTTCAACTCTAGTACTTAAAAAATGTAGGGGCTTCTCACTAGACAGACACACTGGGGAGCAAGGGCCATGATGTGTGACATGCAGGGAGACATGCGTGGCTTGCCCACCCGTGAATAAAGGCATGTCAGACAGCCCAACGGCTCTGTGAACATTTTCCCATCTGCATGAATACCCTGAACCTGCCTGGCCTTGAATGGCTGCAACACAACAACCAAAGTACTTCAGTGACCTGTGAGACTACATATTTTGGTCTCTTACTGTCTTTGTAACCACGTCCCCTAGTCCTGCTTCCCCATATTCTCACGACATAAGTCACACTTGTCTCTTCCCTTTTTCTCAAGTGAACAGGTCTTTTCCGATCACATTGTGTGAATAAGAAACTCTTACCACCCCTACTTCTGGTATCCATTATCCCATTCACCCTGCTCTATTTTCTCTTGATTATACTTAACACAATCTGACAAATTACATGCTTGTTCGTTTTTTCCCATATTTCTCCAATAAAGTATAAATTATTTGATACAGAAACTTTGCTTTGTTCACTGCTGAGTTTCCAGCACTGAGGTAAGTGTATGTGTGATAGTGGGCACTCCATAAATAGGTAGTGTATAAATAAATAACAACTCAAAAACATTTATCATCAGCACCATTCTTTTTTCTTAGTGCCAGACCTACATATCTAATTGTCTACAGGATTTTTACAGGTGGCTATTCCAAAGGCACTCATAATTCCAATATCTCAGCATGCTCATTTTCTTATCTCTCCTATTTCATTCTCTTTGCTATTTTTTTTCTTAGTTAACGGCACCCAATCCAATCTGAACCTGCATGACTCTCTCTCCCTCAATTTCACTTTATATCATCCAGCTTATCACCCAAGTTCTTGTTAATTCTACCCCTTCAATATCCCTCAAGTCAGTCTTTTATTCTTCAAATTCACTGCCAGTGTCAATGTTTAGGGACCCATTATTTCTCACATAGATATTTACAATGCCCTTTTAACTGGTATTTCTGGCTCTATTCCCAACTCTCTCAAATCCATCCTTTATACTGTTGGAAAAACGACTATTACAAATTCAGGTACTGCTTTGCTCTCTTTTATTCCCATGCAATCCTTTGCATTCTTTTGTTAAAGTACTTTTCACAGTGCCTCTGAATTGTTTCCTAATTGCGTTTTCCCATCAACCTGCTAATGCACTGTAATTCACCAATGGAGCCCAAATTCCCAGTAAGTGACTAGATTCTAGGTTTGTGATTTCTACTCCAGAACACTTCATTTATACATATACGTTTTTTTCCTGACTAAGATTTCATTTAAGTAACATTAAATAGATAAATTAAGATAGTTATTAAGCAGAAATAAATCCACTTTTTTGATTTAATCATCTGGATATTTCACATTTTAATTTATCTATTATATAATTATTTGTTTTCTTCCTCATGAGAATTCCAGTGTTTAGAATATTACCTGGCACATAGTTGGTATTCCATAAATACATATTTTAAAGTAAATAAGTGAGTGAATAGTTTTTGTATTTTCCAGTTTGAAGTAAAATTCACATTTGAAACTTTCTGAATTTATTAGAATTCATATTATAAACTTCTCACACTTGTATATCAACCTGAATATTAAACAGAGATTTAATTTTTATCTTACATAACTTCTCTGGTTATATGTATGTGTTGAGCTAGTGCTTATATATAAGAGCAAATGGAGAATAGGGAAATCTGTAGTAAAATATAAAGTTCCTCTACTCCAAATATTTTATGTGCCATATAGTTTTATGTCATTGCACCTGAAAAATATATTTTTGTTAAAATGTTATTTTATATATTATATATTATATATTATATATTATATATTATATATTATATATTATATATTATATATTATATATTTACTTAAGTTTAAATAATTGTATATATTTTAGTAAAAGTGTTAATTTGATCAAAGTATTTGGATTCATTAATAATTTCTTCTTTTCTCTTAGGTATAAACATTAAGTCATATCACTGATAGGCCATTCTTAGTATACAAGCTGGTAAGAATGAAAAGTTGTAAAAGATAAATGCATTTCTCTTTTTTCCAAATTGTTTGGTTTCTTGTGTGCTGCTCCTTTCTTTTTTAAGTTTAGGAAATCAGGCATATGTTTATATTATTCCCTTTATAACTGAAAGGTGTTGACTTAAATCTCACTTGGTTTTAGAAATACACATACACACACACACACACACACACATATATTGTTTTAACAAGTGATCATCCTCTTTTCTTTGTCTAAATGAGGCTTTTAAAGAGCTGAAAGTATACCTGTGATGGTCTGGGTAGTAAAAATATTTATTTATTTTATTTTTGATATAATTAATTGTTAGATTGATTAATGATAACCATAAAAATGACAAGAAAAGTTAAAGGAAAACTGCACACCTAATGTAGTTATTTTTCCTCCAGAATTGAAGACATAAACTTTGACAGACACAGGAAAAGTTCATTTTATTTTCTCACATAAATTAGGAGAAAAGCAAAAGAACAAGCACAAATCAGGCTTTTGACAGGTACTATGTCCAAATACAAATGAATATGTGATCTTTAGAAAGATGAGAAAATACCACTTTCCTAAGGAGTGATATATGAAGAAATTTTATTTCCATTTATATTGAATAGAAGAATTGAAAAGACACGTCTTGAATACCATATTCAAGGGCAAGGTATCTCAAATTCTCAAAGCCAGTATTATAATGATGGCTGTTATGATTGTACCCTTACTATGACAATCCTGGATTTAATCTGATTTTTATTGAGCTATGGATGATTTAAGCACATTTATTTTTCTAATTCAACACAACCATATCCTAAGCTTAAGACAATACTGAATGATCTATAGATGGAGAGTATCATTTTTACATGTTCAGAATATAGTACTTAAGTTCCTGATAATGGTGACAAATAATGTCACATAGCAGTATTCAATAAATTACAAGCAGAGATGAGGCCAGACCTAACTCAGAGAATAGCAAAGATATTTCTAACAAAGTGAATGATGGACCATTATTTAGAACCAGCTTATAAATTATGATTGAAACCAAATGGAAATAAGAGATCATAAACTCCAATGAGAGATGAAAAATATCAAATAACACCAGCAACTGCAAGTGTGACAATAGTGATATTTATTAGTAAGAAGAGACCCAGTGAAATTGTAACCAATGTTAGAAAGTAGTGGAAAGGGTAATATTCAATGGCAATTTCACTCTTTTCTTTAACATAATGAACCATATTTGCCAGTGCCAGGCAAATGGTAGATGTTTAATAAATGTTATTTTTTAAATAAAGATTAGCAGTGGGAGAGAATTAGAAAAATGACCAAGCCTAGTCTTCACAACTTTTTGGTAAGAAGTATATTTGTTTTATCTGAGAGATTTAATTATAATTCTTTTTTTATTTCTTATATCCAACAAAACATGAGAACTTATATGCAACATGAAAACAGGAATACTCCTCATACAACTTGAACCATGTTATCTCTACATGCCTTCAGTATACCAAGAGAAAATAAAGTGATTAACTTTTACAGTAAGTGTAAAAAATGAAATGACCAAACGGAAATTAATTAAACTAATACATTTTTGGAATTCTCTGTGTGCCAGACAATGTATACATGTCAACCCTAAAGAGGTGAGTAGGTGGAGAGAAAATGTAAACAATTGTGATATTCTCGTATTTGACAGTGTAGGAGATGATAATATACTATTAAAAAACATCGGAAGGAGTAACTCACTTTGCTTATGCTAGGAAGTGGCCTTGAAGGCCATGGGAAAGCTTTTCTGGGCAATGACCATTCAAGCTGAATCTTGAAGGTACAAAGTCTGACAAATCAGCAGGTGTTGGCAAGGACATTTCAGGCTCATAAATATTTAGAATGTGCAGTTTTGTTGCACAAACATTTTCTGAGCAGCTTCAATATACAGGCATACCTCACTTTATTATGCTTTGCTTCACTGTGCTTCACAAATATATTCTTTACAAATTGAAGATTTGTGATAACACTGTGTTGAGCAAGTCTATTGTTGCCATTTTTCCAACAGCATTTGCTCACTTGGTGTCTCTGTCACATTTTTGTAATTCTCACAATATTTCAAACTTTATTATTATTCTATTTGTTACAGTAATCAGTGATCTTTGATGTTACTATTGTAATTATTTTGTGGCACCAAGAACCATGCCCCATATAAGACAATGAACTTAATAAATGTGTGTTTCTGACTACTCCACAGACTGGCTCTTCCCCCATCTTTCTCCCTCACCTTGAGCCTCCCTAATCCCTGAGACACAGCAATATTAAAGTTAGCCTAAGTAATAACCCTGAAATGAGCTCTAAGTGTTGAAGTGAAAGAAAGAGGAGCATGTCTCTCACTTTTATTCAAAATCTAGAAATGATTAGGCTTGGTGAGGAAGGCATGTCGAAAGCTGAGCTAGGCTGAAAGAGAGCTACACTTCTTGTGCCAACAGTTAGCTAAGCTGTGAATGCAAAGGAAAAGTTCTTGAAGGAAATTAAAAGTGCCACTCCAGTAGCACACAAACAAAGCAGCCTTATTGCTGATATGGAGAAAGTTTTAGTGGTCTGGATGGAATATCAAACCAGCCTCGATATCCCTTTAAACCAAAGCCTAATCCACAGCAATTCCCTAAATCTCTTCATTTCTGTGAAGGCTGGGAAAGGTGAAGAAGGAATATGCAAAAGAAGAGTGTGAAGCTAGCAGTTGTTTCATGAGATTTAAGAGAGGAAGCTCTCAGTACAACTTCAAAGTGCAGGGTAAAGCAGCAAGTGCTGATGTAGAACCTGCAGTATGATGTGCAGAAGATCTAGCTAAGACAATCAATGAAGGAGGCTACACTCTACAATAGATTTTCAATGTAGAGGAAGCAGCCTTATATTGGAAAATGTCATCCAGGACTTTCATGGCAAGAGAGAAGTCAATGCCTGGCTTCAAAGCTTTAAAGGACAAGCTGATTCTCTTGTTAGGGGCTAAAGGAGCTGGTGACTTTAACTTGAAGCCAATGTTCATTTACCATTTTTAAGGCCCTTAAGAATTATGTTAAATCTACTGTGTCTGTGTTCTATAAATGGAAAAACAAAGCCCTGGATTATAGCATATCTGTTTACAATACAGTTTACTGAATAAACTGTTGAGAACTACTACTTGAAAAAATTTTTCTTTTAAAACATCACTGCTGATTGACAATGTATCTGATAGAGCTCTAATGGAGATGTACAATGACATTAATGCTGTGTTCGTGCCTGCGAACGCAACATACATTCTGTGCCCATGGATCAAGGAATGATTCCGACTTTCAAGTTTTATTATTCAAGAAGCGCATTCTGTAAGGCTAGAGCTGCCATAGATAGTGATTCCTCTGAAGCATCTGGGCGAAGTGAATTAAAAACATTCTGGAAAAGCTTTACCATTCTAGATGCCATTAAGAACATTTGTGATTCATGGGAAGGGGTTCAAATAGCAGCATTGACAGGAGGGTGGAAGACGTTGGTTCCAACTCTGGCTGGTGACTTTGAGGGATTCAAGACTTCAGGGGAGAAAGTAACTGCAGTTGTGGTGGAAATCACAATAGAATTAGAATTAGCAGTGGGGTCTGAAGGTGTGACTAGATTGATGTAATCTCTGATAAACTTTAACAAGTGGGGAGTTGCTTCCAGCCAATTAAGCAAAAAAAAAAAAAAAAAAAAAAAAAAAAAAAGTGTATCTTGAGATAGGATCTACTGGTGAGGACTGTGTGAATGACCACAATGGATTTAAAATACTACATAACTGTAGTTTATAAAGTGATGGTGACAAGGTTTGATAAGATCAACTCTAATTTTGAAAGAAGTTCTACTGTAGGTAAAATTCTATCAAACAGCATTGTGTGCTACAGAGGAAATTTTTCATGAAAGAAGAGTTAGTCGATATGGCGAACTTCATTGCTTGCTTTCTTATTTTAAGAAATTGCCACAGCTTCCCCAAGCTTCACAACTGCCACCCTATCAGTCAGCAGCCGTCAACATCGAGGCGGGACCCTCCACCAGCAAAAGCATTGTGACTTGCTGAAGGCTTAGAAGATAGTTAGAGGATAATTTTAAATCCCTACCACCCATTTCATAATTTGTGAAACTGAGGCTTACAAAAATTAATTTGCTCAAGGACAAGTAGAAATTAAGATATCAAGGCCGAGTTTTATCAGGGAATACCACATTTTAAGGCAAACATAAAGGAAAAAGAGATTCTCTAAACAGATTATGCAAGGTTTACAGCCTACCCTTCTAAGTTCCTATTTCATTTATTTTGATGGAAACCAAGTTTAAAGGAGAAAGCCATGCTCAGTAAGTTCATTTTGTATGTGATTAAATTGCTGGAAACAACTATGAGCTCTTCTTTTCTGTCAACTGTGAAAAGACACATTTCTTTTATCTTTTTTGTTCATATATTTAGAGACTTTTAAAATATCTATTATCTGTATCTTTAGCTGCAGCTTTTATCAAACTATTATATTTAGGTTTTCTGATTTCTATCCTGGCAATTTTTGTTATTTTATGACATTTTACCCTTTGGACCAACTTTTGCTTTTGGTGGTATTCTCATTTAAGAATCCACTTTTGGCATCATTAAAAAACAATCAAATGGCATTATGAAGTGAATCTGAGGCAAAATCATCTTTGAAATTAGATACAAAATTATATTGTTCGATTTTAAACTCCAGTTACCAGCCAATGGCTGATTCCATGCCCTTGGTAACCTCCGAGTGAAACTAATATCAGTAACAAAGGGCCAAATCATCTCTCTCTCCCAGATTACATGGTAAAGGGCATCAGGCTCATTGATGCTGAAAACAATGAGTAGCTTAATAAATATATACTGAGGGGATGAGTAAAGCAGAGACAGTATGACTACATTTATAACCTTACATGATTCTTGGTGAATTGTATCAGGGTCAAATTATCCATCCTTGGTCCAGTATGTCCTTATAAATACATTCCTTATGCAAATATTTGATTATATTTTCTTTGAGCTGTCTGTGTTGCTAGTGATAAACAGGGAGTCTGGAGTTTTCAGCTTTCACTGTACCATTTCATTGGCATTATGTGAGCAGAATCTCTATGAAAAACCATATTTTCAAGGGAAGAAAAATTAAATATGCTAAGCTGAATCTGACAACATACCAAAGTGAATCCCATTAGCCAGCTGGACCTTCTAAATGGAACAGTTAATCCTCTGATGTTGGCATTTCTTTCCATATCTGTTGGTGACAGTTCGTTTTGTGCGGGGGATATCTAAAAGCAGACAGTCTGTGTGAAGGGGGACAGGGGTTGAACTGGCCATTCACTGCATCTGTAAGTTGCTATTCAATATTCAATTCATTGTTAATGACCACATATAAACCTCAGTGTATATAGCCTTTTAAATCTATATGGCCATTTTTGAGAAAATTACTGAAGGATTCCCAAATATCTTTTATTTACATTGTTCATTTTGCAACATAGTTAAAAGTAATAAAATATACACTTCTATTACTTTATAAAGGTGATTAATGATTTATAGTAGGTACTTAAAGTCTATAATAACCCTATAGAGAATTTAATATTATAAATAGAAAATATTAGTTGCTTCTGTACTTGCAAAGCATAAATAAAAAACACTAGCTTTGTTCCATATTGAAAGGAAAAATTGGGCTATTCATAAATATTAAGTTTTTCAAGTCAGGTAGGCTTTTTTCAAAGAAAATATTTTTTGGAAAAGTAGTCCTCCAGTAGTATAAACTTTTAGCACATTCACAATAGAGCATCACTTGGTTTCAGTGGTAAAAAAGTGCCTATGGAACATTTGGGGATTTTTATTGCTTAGTTACTCAAAATTTAAGTATAATGTTGTACGGTATTCTCAAAAGATATATGTGATTCATCCAAATTGCTAAAATGTCTTCCTAGCAAGTTTATTTTAAGAATGTGCAGAATGGCCTAATCCATGAAATTGCTATATAAAAATAAACTATGAATGTCAAAAAATATTTAAAGCAAACTAAATTTTAGAGAAAACATTACATAGGCGAGGACAGCTGATCCTATTTTCTCAACTGTCAGTGCAATTACCACTCCTACTGTCCCTACTATGAACACCTCTGCCGTCACTATTAGCACCTACCACATAGTGCGCTTTTTACATGCATTAGGCAGGCTCAATGGTAAGTTGTTTTATCCATTATCACTTTTTATTTATTTTTCACAATAATTCAATTAGTGGGCGTCTTGGTCCAAGTAAGCTGCTGCCACAAAACACCATAGTCTGAGTGCCTTATTAACAGCAGAAATTTATTGCTCACCACTCTGGAGGCTTACATTCCAAGATCAAGGGGCCAGCACCGTTGGGTCCTCTTCTGTGTTGCAGACTGCTGACTTGCTGTATCCTCAAAGGCAGCAGGGGCAAGCTAGCCTTTTATGAGGGCATCAATCCACTCATGGGGGCTCTGCCTTCATGACCTAATTACCTCCCAAAGGCTCTACCTCCTAATACCATCATGTTTGGCACTAGGTTTTCAAAATATAAATTTTGGGGAGATAGACACTCAGACCATAGCAGTGGGTCTTATTTTTAAACTGAAAACAGGTTCAAGAGGTGTGGTAAATAATGCATGGTTACAGAGTTATCAGAAAGCTGAGTGAACACTCATCTTGTCCCTCAAAGAGCTCTCAGTCTGATGTGTGAAGCCATCTAGTGACGTCAATCAGGACTCACTTGCAAACACTGATTGAGGCCAGTTTGTGATGTATAATTTGTGGCTTTTCCTTTCTTCTTTACCCTCAGATGTTCAATGTTCTCCCTGTCTCAAGGCCTCCTCTCAGACATGAATCTGTCACGATTTTCTGTCATCTCTCTATACTCATTGCTTTGTTGTACATGCTAGTGTCTCTGCCTAACTACATTACTAGGCTGAACTAAATGCCCCTTCCAAGGTAACCAGAAATATCTGTCCATTCTTCCATTGTACTTGTTACTGTTAAGTTGAAATAACCTGTCTATGTCCTCTTCCCCGACCTCACCCATTTGGACTATAAGGCTGGAATGTGAACCTTCCATTTTTAGATTCCTATTGATGTGCATGTTATTATGGTGTATTTGTGTCTTGAGACATTCACTTTGGTTTTCTCGTGAAATGTCTTTTGTTTTCCCCTCAAATCTCTCTGGTCATTCTTGTTTCTATTTTTAGACTTTTGGCTTTGTTTCTTTTTCATCTACAGTCTCCCTACCTGAGGAAATCTCTTCTACCTGCTTTTCTTCAGTGGGTACCTACATGCCATAGTTCAGCCCAGTAGTAGTTTTGTTATGATTGCCCACTAACATGGCCATTTGGATAACTCACAGATATCTCAACCTTAGCATGTCCAACACTTAATTACTGATCTTCCTCCTCACCCCACCTTAGACCCATTTTTCATCCTATATCCACAGTAGTAAAGGGCACACCTCTCTCCCAATTGCTCAACTCTCACAAGTCATGTTGAATCCGCATCAAGCCATGTTCTCTTTATCACCATCATGTAACTTAAACCTCTCTTTTTCTTTCTTTTCTTTTCTTTTCTTTTCTTTTCTTTTCTTTTCTTTTCTTTTCTTTTGTTTTCTCTTTTCTTTTCTTTCTTTCTCTTTCTCTTTCTCTCTTTTTTTCTTTCCTTCTTTCTCTTCCCTTTCTCTCTCTCTCTCCACCACTACCATTCAAGTTCATATGAACCATCTTTTCCTCCTGAGGTATTAATATCATTTTTTAATTAGTGATTCTGTGTATATTCTTGCTTTTTTCCAACTAATTGTACACAAGAGCCTTGGTAAAATACTTGAACTGTGACTAAGATCAGATTACTCTTGTGTTTACTTTTCTAACTATTGTTCATAGAATAACATAAGCATTACCTAACATATTAAATATAAACTTGAGTGTAGTCACTTAGATACCTTCTGTTCTCAGAGCTCACTGATACCAACATTAAAAATGATCAACAGTATATAATTTGAACTCCGAAGGCCTTTTTTTATATATTTTCCTGAAAGTTTTATGGGACATGAATGATAAGGTTATCTCCAAATCAGCCAACAATAACATAAAAATCTTATTTAAATTGTCCAGTTTTCTTCCACCAAAATTGTACTTGCTGTATATGGTACCATCTCTTTGTCTCCCCATCCCCCATACAAGAAATTTTTTTTAGGTTCTCCAGGTTATTTCTGGTCTCCTTCACACACTTCCACTTCAAAATGTTATTTAGTAGCATGACTCTTCAACAATGAAAAAGCTTACAAAGGATAAACCCAAATAAGGGATCCCCGCTGTGTTCTCCAACACAGTTCTAAAAGCCCTTTCATCTTTTTCCATTAAATACTTTGACCCTTGTCCACCATGCCTCTTTCCCATCTCACTGCTTGTATATATATTGTTCCCTTTGCCTAGAAAGTTATTCCTTCTACTCTTTCTATTAATTGCATATTAAATTGTATTCAGTTCTGTTTTGTTACAGTTTTATTAAGGTGAGGGTAGAGTATCTATTGTGTTTGCAGCTATATCTCCAATACCTAACGTAGAGTCTAATATATGGTTGCTTTTCCAAAAAAAAAATTAAATAAATATGCAAATAAATGAGAGAATGAATGACATGGATGAAACATAAAATAGCAATCTTTTGAATGGGTATGACTAGAGGTGTTTGCATTTTAAACTTTATTTTTGTCTTCCTTGAAGAAAAAGCAAATTTCAGTGAGAAGATGTGGCTTTGGATGTGTGTTGCATGTTCTGTGTAGTACCTCAACTTCTTTTGTTTAGCAGAAGAGTTATTACTTATTCCACTTATGTACATTTTTTATTCTTGGCCCTGGTCTAAACCAATGGGACAACATTTGTAAAAATTAGAATATATTTTTCATTTCATGATTTCTATTCAAGATTGTTTTGTAAAATTGTGCTAATCTAGTAAAATGTAAATATAAATGTAAATATATACATATATTTCAGAGGTGGAATATAGGATTCTCTTTGTTACAGCATAAGTGTAGGGATCATGAGATTATGAGAAACAGGTATCTGAACTGTGGTACTTTCTTCAATAATGTGATAATACTCTCTGACTTGCAGCTTCATGGTCTTAGTTTACTTTTGAGGGAAGTCTTTTTCAATGGTAAATTTAAAAGCCTAGAGAGAGGCCAAAAGAACTTCTGTAGCTCCTTCCAAAAACCATAAAATATTCATGCTTTGAGAGCTATATATTTATGTCACTATTTGGAAGGCCTGATGAAAATGGGCCTTAGTAACGCTTCTAAGCAACTGCAGTTTTATCTGTGATAGCAATTTCTTTTCTCAGTCTCCAAAGGAATGTTGATTTGACGAGTGCCTGTGTATAAGTGTAAAAATGAAAGCAAAGAAAAATTGTAATAGAATGTCAAATGACTCTCACAGATTGAGAGTTTTAGTGGTCCGTTGATCAGGATTAAGACAAATGTACATTGGAAATACACGTTTCAAGTTTTTGTCAAATTTCTAGCTGTGAAAAGAAGAGGCCACCCACCAGGGTTATAAGCCACTTTATAATGGCACAACTCTCCATCAGCACATCTTATAACTCCATCTGTCCACCCATCCATCCATTTAGTTATTTGCTCATTTGCAGATATCCTCTGAGGAACTACTCTATTCCAGGTACTGTGCAAGTTCCTACAATGTAATAACCAACAAAAAAGACATATTCCCTGGCCTCATATTTCCTGGTGCTTATAGTCTCCTGACGAAAACGTAAGTCTTAAACAATATTGTTACACACACTCCAATTGCAGCAAGTGTTATGATGCATAATTATAGAATCCCATTGGACTGCACGATAAGGGAGGGGATCCAACCTGGTCTAATGCAAATTTGGAGAAATTTTCACTGTTCAAGTATCATTTATATGAGACTTGATAGCCAAATAGGAATTAGTAGATAGGTAAAAGAGGGTGGGGTATGATTGGGGGTGGAGAGAAAGTATTCCAGAAAGAGGGTCCAGTACATAAAACAAGTCTCTGGGGCAGAAAGGGGTGTGATGCCATAATAGTTTTCTTGCCCTTTCAAACTTCCAGAAGCTGCCTACATCCCTGGGCTCCATGCCCCCCTTATTTTCAAAAGCAATGAAGTTGTATCTCTGTGCCTTTTTTTCTGTGGTCACATTGTCTTCTAACTCTCCTGTTCTGTTTCTCCCTTGTATTTTAAGGATACTTGTGATCATATTGGGCCCATAGGGATAGCCTAAGGAAATCTTTCTTAATTTAAGAGACACTGACTAGCAATCTCATTCTTATCTGAAACTCTTTGCTATGTAAGGTAACAACCCCACAGATGCCAGGGATTAGGACCCGGCTATCTTTGGGAGTCTATTTTCTTGTCTAAAAGATCTATAGGAAAGAGACTTGATTAAAGCTATCGACTGTGTTAAAAAATAAAAATGGAAGTATAAACGATTCTGGTTCAGTCATAGGGAAATACAGTGCTTTTTGTTTACTAAAATAGCAAGAATGGAAGAGGAGTCAGTTTGGGAGTAAAGTTGAGATTTTGAGTCCAGGCTCAGGCTGTTGAAGTGTGACAGACAGCAAGTGGGGATGTGGAACAGGCGACTGGATATATGGGTCTGGAGGTCAGAGCAGGTGTTTCTATTGCAGATCCAAATGCTGATGTATAGATGGTAACTGGCGTATTAGAGATCGCCTGCGCAGGTTGTATGAGCGAAGAAAGCCTAGGACTGAGAAAGGCCAGTATTCCTACTCTAATAAAGTCTTATTTATGAATCATTAAGATTCATCTACCTTTCTACTTCTTTGACTTCAGGATTTCAAATAAAATGTTTTAGCAAAATTGTGGTTCATTTTGATCCTCATAACTTCCATGGAATGAAACCACCTATAACTAAATCAAATCTGTCCTGCTAGGCAATCATATGACTAGCCTTTCATATAAGGTGGGCAACTTGAATTTCTAAGCAAAATAACATAGTGAACTATGGTGAAAACCAGGGGAACACCAAGAAGGAAGTTATGACTGCTTTCAAGAATGAACTGTTATCACTAATTCAAAAAACATGGAAGGTAAGTCTGCATAAATGAGGTTGCTGGAGCACGCAACATTTTCCACTTTATTTTCTATCATGTCTTGTCTTCATTCCCGGCAGCAGCAGCAGCACTTAGCTGTTTATAGCAGTGGTTTTCCAGGCCAGTTGCATAGCAATTACCTAGGAACCTGTTAGAAATGCAAATTATTGGGCCCTACTCCTGACCTACAAAATCAGAAACTCTGAAGGTGGAGCCCAGATGTCTGTATTTTAATAAGCCCTCCAAGTGATTCCTGTGCACACTAACATCCAAGAACCACTGGTATAAAGTATTAGAGCTACTTTATTAGCATGTGAAGCACCTTGGATTATAAACTGTCGTCAAGTGAGTAGCTTAATTGTACAAAGCGTCATCTCTTAACCCTGACAAAGCTCTTGCTTGGGTCCTTCAGACATGGGTTTCTTTACATGATCCCACCCTGTTCCAATCTCTTTCTCAACCTTATTACAATTTCTTTTAAGACTTTTGAAGAGTGAGAATCATGAGTTCTTTTTGGCTAGTATCACAAGTTCTATTGTTGCATTCAGACTAAGTTACAATATAATGTCTGTACTGATGCACCAAAGTAGTTGCTTTTCCTCCCAGGGCTCATAGCCAGGAATCTTTCTGAACAGACTGTTGTCAGATATCTCTTTAAAAATTTCCCCAGTGGCCTCCCCTTGCCTCTCATATTGATTGTTCTTATACCTTTTCATTTTCCGTTGTTTACCTTTCTCTGTTCTCTGACCTCTCTGCTAGGTTCTATAATAATTTTCTTGACACATATTTACAAGCCTTTGCACTTTTATTTAGTTTAAGTTGCCTTTAGTAAGTTGCCTCTTATTTATAGAAAAAAAGAATATTTTAGAATATTAATTCTACATTTACCAATTTTTAAGTACCTAATACTCAACAGGATGGGCTTTAGAGTCAAGATATCTGGGCAACTCACTGGTGACTGTAGCATTTTTATCTTACATCAATTCCATCCATTCACTATACTTTTCTACCTGAGTTGTCCTACATTCTAGCAGTACATGTTTTTAATGTTGTCTGTCTTCCGTGTTGTTGCTGTAAGTTTGCTATTAAAATATATTAACTATATTTAAATGAGAGAATATGTGGGCTTAAATTCTACCCCTATTGTTCCATGTGACCTTAAGCTATTTTAGCAATTCTGAGCCTCAGTTACTGTATCTTTAATATGGACACAGTACCAGCACTGATCTCAGAGAGTTCCTGAAAATATTAAACAAGATATTGTACATAAAGCATTTTGCATGGTACCTGGTGTGTGGAAAACACTCAGTAAATCCTGGTTATTATTAAAAAGAGGGAGCCCTGGCTGGTGTAGCTCAGTGGATTGAGCGCGGGCCTGCGAACCAGAGGATCGCGGTTCGATTCCCAGTCAGGGCACATGCCTGGGTTGCAGGCCAGTTCCCGGTGGGGGACACACGAGAGGCAACCGTACATTGATATTTCTCTCCCTCTCCCTCTCTCCTACCCTTCCCCTCTAAAGATAAATAAATAAAAATCTTTAAAAAAAAATAAGTATCTAAAAAAAAATAAAAAATAAAAAAAATAAAAAGAGGGAAGTGCGTTTTTAGATTATGTTTTAGTCCATCTGAGTTGCTAAAACAAATGACCAGAAACCAGGTGGCTTATTACAATATGAATTTATTTCTGACCCTTCTGGAGGCTAGAAGTCCAAGATCAGGGTGCCAGCAGGGTCAGGTCAGGGTCATCCTTTGGGTTGTAGAATTCTCACTCTGTCTTCACAGATTAGGGAGATGGCTGAGGAGCAACTTGGAGCCTGTTTTATAAGGGCACTAATTGCCCTCATGATCTAATCAACTTCCAAGAAGCCCTGCCTCCTAATACCATAACCTTGGGCTTTATATTTTCAACACATACATTTTAGGGGAATACACACATTCATTCTGACCATAGTAGTTTATAAGCCTACCTTGATATGTCCTAAAAACAGTCCTTTTATTACTTAATAGCTTGTCATTGCTGATTCAAATTTATCTAGTGATGTCATATGACATCATAGTAAATTTTAAAATTACCAGAAAGAACTCTAGTGGGTGCTAATAAATATTAATTCAATTTTATTTAGAAACACTTTTTCTAATCTAATCAGTAGTCAGTCCACTGAGCCTCTTTCATTTCATTTCAATCATTCATTGCTGTTAACTTTGAATATTAATACTGTAAAATGGATACTATTCTTTGTCCCTCAAAAGCATCTTTCTGTCCCTCAAAGTATTTTGAGTCGCATAATTTGTTTCAATTACACATTCTAGATTAGGGTACCAAAAACTATCTCTTTCTGCCTTAGGAATTTGGCTAATAGTAAAATAAAAAGAAAATTAAGACGAATTTCTAAGTTAGCAATATACAAATTAACTATTGGCACTTTAATCAGTTAAATGGCATGAAAGAGTGACATTGAAGTGCTTTACATTTCATTACGTTTGTGATTAGCATGACAAGTCACCACATTCATATTTATTCCACCTAGGAGGTGAAAATGTATTATTTATGAATTTGATTTCTCTCTCTGCATGAAATATTAAGGCTAGATATATACAGATGTAAAGGCAAGTAGTGATTTTCATTTAATAGTAACAGGAAAGTCTGGTGGCAAAAACATTTCATGTTTAAAAGATAGAAATTGTGATGGACTGATTTGTTTATACTATTTCATAAACTGTAAAGCTGGAGAGGGTGTTCTGTCAGTCTTCTGTAATATGAGACAAGGATGAGCACATTCTCAGGAAGAAAAACGACCCAGGGTAAGGGCTGGGGATCCTACTTTTAGTCTTGCATTGCGCTAGAAGGTGAATTAAGGGACAAGTCTCATAAAATTATTCACAAATACCACTATGAATACTTTCGCCATCCTAGAGTGTATTACCGACCTGTGGATTAAGTAGAGGAACAAATAAGAGCACATTAGTTT
Source organism: Glossophaga mutica (assembly GCA_039655065.1). Classification (NCBI taxonomy): domain Eukaryota; kingdom Metazoa; phylum Chordata; class Mammalia; order Chiroptera; family Phyllostomidae; genus Glossophaga; species Glossophaga mutica. Next base: position 67,895,524 of record CM077308.1, read on the forward strand.
TAAAAAACTGACCAAATCAAGGAAAAATATGCTTTTTAGACAGTGTCTACCGATGGTATCGACATAAAATCCACCGACACCACAGGGCATGTCCTGCCACATGGAGCCCTTCCTTATTTTGACTGTCAGAGTCACTCAGTGAAATAGCTCCCTGTTTCTACGTGACGATCTTTGGACACAGACCAGGGTGGGCAAGTGGGTAAAGAAGGAAAGAGAAAACAAAAAACAGCTGTGTCTACATCACCGAGTAGCTCGTTTCACCTCTAACACTGCAGTTGGTGGGGAGAAGAACTTAATGAAAGAACAGTAGTCTGTTATAAGCAAATATCATATCTTTTTACAGGAAGAAGGTAATGTGTAGAATGAGTGGGAGAAGATACTCCATTTCCAAAATATTAAAATGCAAAAAAAAAAAAAATGTAAGTGCAAGAATAAAAAACATGTAGGATATATTTTGGTAATATAGTATATATTCTAGTAATATATTTCTAATTTATTTCTAGTAATAAATTCTAATTTATATGATGTTTTGGTCCTTAAACTATTACCTTGGAATCAAGTTTATATTTTTGAGTAACAGCCTTTACTTATGTCCCAATCCACATTCAAACTAAAAGCAAATCACTCAATATTATCTTCAAAGTATACCCAATGATTTTTTTTCCTTAGCCATTGCAAAAATCTCTGAATTGATCATCTATTTCCATTATCATTTCCTGGAATCTATTCTCCACACAGTGGGGTGATTTAATACGAATATGATAACATTAACTTGCAAACACATTGAAGGAAAAAGCCTAAAGTCCTTTTGTACCTTAAAGTACAAGGCCCTCCATGTTCTCCTACCAACGCCTCTCAGCTCCCATCCCCGCCCCCTTTACAGCTGTCGGGCGCCCTGCCCTCTGGGCGTGGCCCACAAGCTGGCCTCAAACACCACAACACACTCTGTTCTTAGAGCTTTGCACAAGCTTCAGTGTGTCCGTCTTAATACTACACAGTGAAGAACAAAAAATAATGCACATTTTAAAACAAAAGGCTGGTGAAGTAAGTGATAATGTAGGCATAAAAGGAGCTAAAAAGTCATTCAAATTTTGTTGTGCTTACCTAAATAAATAATAGAAAATGACCCTTGATGTAATGTTAAGTATAACAACATACAAAAGTGAATATAGAATATAATATAGTCATAAACTCATCAGTATTAATATCAGTACTTTCATTTTGTAAAAAAGAAATCAGTGTTAATTAATGTGAATATGCAGAGGTCTTTTTTACTTTATCTGATTAATTCCAGGTAGTTTAGTGATACCTATTGTCATGACAATTTTCAGGCATAAACACATTAAAGGTGCCTGACCCAGAGATAAAATCTGGAAATATATCAATGTTATTTTTGATCTCTACTCATCTGTCTTTACGAGTCTTCTCTAGCTTCATGGTTTTCTTTCCATCCTGCAGAATCAGTCCCCAAGCAAAAAAATTTATTCCCACATATCCTTCTAAAATTATTTATTATATGTAATATTATATATAATATAAAATTGTATATTATATCGACTGGCTCTGAATCAGGGTGAGGTTGTTACATTTTATTCCCTTCATAATTACTTTTTAAAGAAAATGCAAAAATGAAAAATATTCCAAAAATGATTTCTTTATGAAGTGGTTTTTAATACTTGGACAACTTAGTAAGAACCATTTTGTTGTTGGGTTACTAGTAAAGAGAAGTTGTCCTTTTCCAAGTAGTAATTTATATGTAAATAGTAATCACCAAATAGCAACAAGAGCATAACAATTATCTTGCAGCTGTTTGCATATCATTTGCTTTTTAAGGATCCCCAAGGAGAAATGGAAATGAATAACTATGGGCACGTCCAGTCGATCTATTTTCTTTAGCTGTAGTAATTGTTCTAACTTAACCTGATTCCAGCTGAGAATAGGGCAATACTGTGTTTGCACAACTGGACAGTTCCAAACTAAGCCAAATAAGAGTTCAAAATAATCTCTTCAGAGGGTGTTCTTGTGCCTTTTATTTTTCACAAGCGATCACTGTGTAGGCATATGTTACTTAGTGAGTGAAATTCTGAGGATGTCTGGAATCATTTTGTTTGATCCAGTCTTTTTAAAAAGAGAATACAAGCTCATACTCTGATATTGTTAATGTAAAAAATTTCTTTGGCTTATGAAATAAAAATTTAAAGACCAGTCACAGGTTTTCAATGTTTTTTTCTAGGTAACAATGTAATTTGAAAAAAAATATAAATAGCATATGTGAATAATGCTTTATAGTTAATGAAAGCTACTTCCATGTTAATTTCATGATTTTAAAATAGTTCTTAATAATTCTATATAAGATACATTTAAAAACAATATGGGTATTCATGAAGAGAGAAAACACATTCTACTCATTTAAATGGCTTATTGTATTCCAAAGCATTTAATTATGGTCAATTCTGTCAACTTTTGTATGATCAGGTAATTTCATAAACTATAAAATATGATGCTAATATAAAATCAGTTTCCAAAATGAAAAAAGATGTATTAGCTAAAATTCAGAGCAATTACAAATCCTCATTAACTCAGCACAGCTGAAGACAATAGATAAGTCTAAAATGTTGCCTGGTTTCAAATCAATTCCCTGTTATTGAATAGTTTGTACACAGTAATTTATTATTGACTCAAAGAGTCATTTGCATTTTATATCAATGGCATTTCCTCATGACTATGACCAAACAATAATAGGCAGGCATGGTTAAAGGATACTGTAATCTAATGAGCAGTACTATCATCACACCACCTTTTACAGTCTTTTCCATCTTTGTTTAATTTGATCATAGGAAATTCATGGTCTGTGGAGGTCAGCATCTTTCATTCTGCTATCGTGAGTAGCAGTTTAGTCCAATGGTAGTGAGAGAATCTCCTGCAATCCCCCAAAAGCTTATATTCAGAAATATAACTTAAGTAAATTTAAAGTGCCATAGTTACTTTAAAAAACACATAATGTCCTGAAAAATAATGCATTTTTATGTTGTTTATTTTTTATTTTTATAGTTTACATTTAACCGTATACTGTACTACAACACAGTGGCCAATCATATACTCCACAAAGAGGTGTCCAAATAATTCGAGTATCCACCCTGCTCCATGCAAAGTTATTACAGCGTTACCGACCACATTCCCCATGCTGTAATTTACATTTCTGTGACTATTCTGTTACCACCAAAGATAGCTGTATCAGTGTCTCATATCGTAGTTTTGACATGTTAGATATTATCTTCAATTCTGGCAAACCCCTCTAAATTAGATGATAGTATTTCCATTACATGGATAGAGAAAGAAAAACCCCTGAAGTTCAACAATTTAGGTACATTTTCCCAGTTCATATTGAATCCATGGATTCAGTTCCACAGCCCAAAGCAATGATCACAGAGAGAGTCAGATTCTTACATGTCGTCTAATGAAATACACAGCCCAAGATGCCTTGCATATTAATGCTTGAGTGGAGAGGCACTCCATTCAAATGACTCATGCATTCATTTATCCAAGTGAATAATATTCATTAGTATTCAGTTATTCACTCACTGAATAACTAATAGATGTTTTGTTAAGTAAAGTATAGATACAATAAAACAACCAGTGTGTTTAAATAGAATGCCATTCTTAAAAAAAATCTGCAAAAATTAATGAACTGATTTTCCAATGATTTTAGACTCTAGGGCCTCATAAATCCTGTTACCTCAACTCTAGTAACCACAGTGGCCGCTGCTGTACCTGGCACAAAGAGAGAGTTTCCAGAGCTGGAGAATATTTCACTAGAGTGGAACACTGCAGGTGACTCCAGGGCAAAGGGACTAACATGTGTTGAGCACATGATATACGCTTGACATTTCACACGCTGTTTCATGTGGGCCTCTCAGAAACACTGTTTTGTAAAAAATAGTATTATATTATGGGACTTTGTAGATTTTGTGTTTTTTTTTTTTTTGAAAGATTTATTTATTTATTTTTAGAGAGAGAGGAAAGGAGAGAGAGGGGGACAGAAACATCAATGTAAGAGAGAAATATTGATTCATGACCTCTCGTTCATATCCCAGCTGGGGTCCAGACCCACAACCCAGGCCTGTGCCCTGACTAAGAATCACACTGGTGACCTTTTGCTTTGTGGAACGATGTCCAACCAACTGAGCCACACAGGTCAGGAATGTATTTTTCTTTTCACAGAAGAATTTTATGATATAAATATAATAGTAGAGTAACCTGTGACAGTTGGAAAAAGCATTATTTGTCTCTTCCATTTTGCAAGACAAGTGACAGAAGTTCAGGGAAGCGAACTCACTAAAGGCCACGAAGGAAATCAGTGGCAACATCTGAATGAGAGCCACTAGAACCCCAGTTTTGTGCCCTCACCCCCAGAAAGCTTAAAGCAGTGGAGCACAGTGATTCTGATAGGACGCTAGGTTCTTGCCTAAAATCTCTTCACAAGAAATTAGACAGCAATTCCTTCTGCCAAGAGAAGACAAGGATGTGCTTATCTCAGATTTCTTTTACTTTTTCTTCTTTCCTGAATACGAGCCTGGACAAGCAAGAATGCTGAATGTGTGACTTTGATGGACACATTTACTGGCTGGAAAAAAGTCAAGGAAGCTGAGAATTTCTTCACCTGCCACCTGTGATGTGCTTTCAAGACAGGCAATTCAATTTGCTCTATTATCCCAAAAGGGCTTTTTGGAAGTGACTATCCAGTATTTCATTTGCTTTGCTATATGCCAATGCTTTCTCTTTAAAGTTACCTTAAATCTTACATTTCACTATCACTCATTCAAACTTGCTAGAAGAAATGTGCAAATATACATATAAAATAATATAGAACTTGTCATCTAAGACATCAAGAATAATAGAATAAGAATAATGAAAACATAGATATCATTTCACTATCATATATAAAAAGTGAACATGTAATAGGCAATTATACTTTCTACTTGACTTTCAGAAGCTGTTATTAGTCACACCCAGAAAAAACATGGGTTTACTCTCTTCTTTCTCTTCTTGGATAATCAAGTTCATATCAAATCATCCATTTAAAACTTTAAATAATTATTCATTTTCAATTAAAGTTGGTATACAGTATTATATTAGTTTCATGTGTACATCTAGTGATTAGACATTATACAACTTACTAAGTGGCCACCCTGATAAATCTACTAACCATCTGGCACCATACACAGTTAACTACAACATTATTGACCGTATTACCTTGGCTGTACTTTACGTCCCTGTGACTATTCTGTAACTACCAGTTCATACTTCTATGTCTTTTCACCTTTTTCAGCCAGTCCCCATACCCTGTCTCATCTGGCAATCATCAAAATATTCTCTATGTATAAGTTTCTTTCTGTTCTGCTTGTCCATTTATTTTATTTTATTTTTTCAGATTCCACATATAAGTGAAATCATATGGCATTTGTCTTCCTCTGTCTGACTATTTCACTCGGCACAATATCCTCTGGGTCCATCCAGTTTGTAGCAGGTGGCAGGATTTCTTTATTTCTTATGGCTGAATCCTGCTCCATTGTATACACGCACCACTCCTGGGGCCTGCTGTGACCTGTGTATCACTTGTGGAACTGGTCGGGTGGTACTTCCATGTGGTCTGAAGCTGCCCACCAGGTGAACTGGCTCTGGAGCCCCCAGGAAGTTTCAGGCCAAGGTCAGCTGCCACATGTGCCCTGCCCAGTGCTACCTGGCATGAGCTACAAAGGGATCTGCAGATGGCTGCTACTTTCATTGGGCTTGGAGATGCTCAGAAGAGATCCAGCTATGAACCAAGGCTGGCTGCCACCAGTGCTGGGCTTCGGGCTACTTAGCAAAGGTATGCAGCATGCTGAGGCCAGGTACTTCCTGTTTGAGAGATTTTAGGAATCTGAAGTATGAGCCAAGATAAGCCATTTGTATGGAAAAGCCACTGGAAACAGCTTGGGTGGGCCTGAAAGCTGGGTGGGGTGGGGTCTCAGGGAATCACCTGGGTGAACTGCATTAGCCAGGTTGATGGAGACTCAGATATGACACCCACCCACTGGCTCTGTTGGGGGGAGGTTCAAAAAAAGGATGAGGGCTTTTGCTAGCATTTCTGCCTGAGAAGAAGCTGTACCTCTATCTCTCACCCTGATGCCGGACACTTCAGTTCCTCCTCATATGTTTCTGGCAATTTTCAAGCTGTTGCCCCAGCATTGGAACTCAGAGGACATGAGTCCCCGTAAGTCTAAGCATGGGCCTTTTAAGTAAAGCCCTTCTTTTCACTCAGTAACAATCCCTGCTGGTTTTTACAGCCAGAAGGTACAGGGACTTCTCTTCTTGGCATTGGAACCCTGGGCTAGGATACCTGGTGTGGGACTGGGACACCTTGCACCTCAGGGGTGACCTCTGCAACCAAAATATCACTCCTGACTTTCATCCACCACACATGGGTGTGGGACCAGCCTGTTCCACGTCTTGGCCCCTCCTACCAGTCTCAATGTGTCTTCTTTATATTCTTAGTTGTAGAACTTCTGTTCAGCTAAATTTCAGGTGGTACTGAATGATGGTTGTTCTGCAGTTTGGTTGTAATTTTGCTGTAGTTATGGGAGGATATGAGTACTGCATTTATCTACAGGGTCATTTTGACTGGGACCTTCCCCCTTAAAAAAAAAAAATGCCTTGGCTGGTGTGGCTTAATGGATTGAGTGCTGGCCTGCAAACCAAAGGGTTGCAGGTTCGATTCCCAGTCAGGGCACATGCCTGGGTTGCGGGCCAGGTCCTCAATTGGGGGCGCACGAGAGGTGACTGCACATTGATATTTCTCTCCTTCTGTTTCTCCATCCTTTCCCTTCTCTCTAACAATAAATAAATAAACATTTAAGAAATAAAAATAAAAAAATTTGCTCTGATGTTCATGCTAATAACAAGTGATACCTGAATATATTATGTTTTCACTCTTTCATGTCTGGTTTATAACCAATAATCTGATTTTTATAGGAAATCTCACATGATTCACAGGGTGTTTTACAAGTTGCAATTACGTATTGCAAGTATAGGAATGACTTCTTTTTGTTTAAATAGTTTATCGATAACTTTTTTTCACAGCAGAGTGAAATGTAAGCTGTGATTTTCGTTTCACATGAATCTGCAGTTGGTTGGATGAATTATGGATGAATTATGCTGATCCAGCCATCAGGAGGACTGATGAAGTTACATTGCTTCCTCTGTTTGTTGGTACTGATGGATCCCATATGTGACTTTTTGATATAAGAACAATCCATGCCTAAAATCCAAGCTTGTGCTAGATGCCAGCAGGGTTTATTGTTATATATATATAGCAATGGAGGGACTATCTTAGGGAGCTAGAAGAATGGAAGACCAGGCAGAGATTGTTCTCTTTCGAAAGTGGTAATGGCTTCATTCAGGTCCATCCAACACATTCTCTCATTTCTTTTGTGGCCACTGTTCTAAATTTTTCAGGTAAATAGCTTGATGTAGTTTGTAAATGTAGAATCAGATTTTTCTCTGCACAAACCTCACTGGCCCACATAGGGATAGTTTTCTTGGCTTCTGAGTTTCAATAAAACACTTTACATTGGGTTGGCAAAAATTTTCATTTAGTTTTTTCCATATCATGGCTCTAGAAGTGCTTAGTTTTCTTTAACTTCATTCAAAATAATTTTGTTAGATTGTATTGTGATAGACGTCATATCAGCATGCATTTAAAAGAACTTATCAAAATTGGTGAATTTTTGTTAAGCCATTTTAATATTGAAGATGGAAGAAAATATGCAACATTTTTGTCATATTATGCTTTATTATTTCAAGAAAGGTAAAAACAAAACTGAAATGCAGAAAAAGAAAAAGATTTATGCAATGTATGGAGAAGGTGCTGTGACTGATTGAAATGTCAAAAGTGGTTTGTGAAGTTTCTTGGTGCCATTGACATTTAGCCAAATAATTCTTTGCTGTGGGGCTGTGTTATGCATTGGAAGATGTTAGCAGCACCCCTGGTTTCTACCCACTAGTAGCCAATAGTGGGAGATAGCCAACATATTCAAAATATTCAACTCAATAAAGTTATGGGTAAAAATGAAAAATGTGTCTTTTATTTTATGGAAAAACCTAAATGAACTTTTTGGCCAAACCAATAATAAAAAATTTTAATAATATCCAATTTTCAATTTAAATAATTTTTTAAAAAATATTTTGTTTATTTAGTTTTAGAGAGAAGGGAAGGGAAAGAGAAAGAGAGGGAGAGAAACATCAATATGTGGTTGCCTCTCACAAAGCTCCTACTGGGGACCTGGCCTGCTACCTAGGCATGTGCCCTGACTGGGAATTGAACCTGCCACCCTTTGGTTTGCAAGCCAGCACTCAATCCGCTGAGCCACACCAGCCAGGAAATTTAAATAATTTAAAATCATGTATAAAAAGAGCTCAATCTCTCAAGTTCCATTAAAATTATATGATTGAAAAATTATATTATAATTTAAAAGTATTGGTATTTTACCAAACATTCTTGCCCCAAACTTATTCTCTCACAAGACTTCTGATTTCTTTTGCTTATTCTATTGTTATATATATATTTTTTATTTATATATAACCATATTTTAACAATATGGTTATATATTGTTTTATATGTAAGTATATAATACACATACATATATAATTGCAAATGACTTTGCACATATAGTAGTCACTCAAATATTTTCTGCCACTGATTGTGACGTGAGCAGAATATGAATAATATATGCCTGTATAATTAGCTTTAATAGTTGACCGTAGTGGAAAAAAAAGACAGCTTGCAATTGCTCTACACAAAATAAATGGCAGTAACCAAAGCCATTTTGCTAATACACTGGCCTGAAATTTGACTTGAGATTTTAGGATGAAAACAGGTTTGTTCCACATTAATCTTTCTTACGTACTCTAAACCTACAGCAGCCTATAATATTCACTTGATCCTACTTTGTGATTTGACCACTGAAGAAGAGGAAATTCTGGAGAAACTGGAGGCTGATGATCGTAGGTGCTGTCCAGTCGTAAAGATGAAATATCCATGCAGGTTCTCCAGTCTGTAGGATGGTGGATGGAAAGGGGTGGGTCCTTGGGAGGTGGGATAACACCATGGGGAGTCCTCATTTGTCTTTGTTTATGAAATCATGACAACATCAATATCCACTTTATAGAACAGTTGTGAAGATTAACTAGGTTAATTTACAGAGAACTGAGCGGAGTGGAGTGCCTGGCACACAGAAAATATTATGTATTTGTTGAATGAATGAATAAATGAGGTGACATATAAACTTAGTCTTAAAAGACGAGAGGGTTTTTGCTAAATGTGGAAAGGTGGATAGTACTCTAATTAGTTGGAGCAGAAAAATATTCAAGGACTGACAACCAAATTTTGGGCGGAAGTAAGGATCTGATGTAAAGGCATCGGGGGTGAAAAGCAAGGTTAATTCCAGGTTTGAAAAACTTTTTTTTTTTTAATTTAAAATTTTTTATACTGTATCAGTAAAAATACCAGGTTTACCATGCACAAAGCCAAGAAAACCAATGATGCCAGATACCAAATTTATATCGCACTGTCCTTTGAAAAACTTTTTAAACACTGCACTAAACACTTTGAACATTGCACATGACGGAGCCACTGGTGGTTTCTAGGTAATGTGATAATCTATTGAATCAAAATTCTATAAAAAGAGATAAAATAAAAATTTAACATGTGATAAGATTTTCATAACACATCAAGTTATTTTAGATAAAGATTAAGAAGAATATTTAAAAATTGTTCTTTCCAAAACTGTTTTGACTATATCATAAAACTGACATTTTGGAATATAATCCAAATACAGATAAATAAAATTGAACTGATATCAACAAATGTGCATCAGTGCCAGATCAATTGTAGCTTGTAGGCTTAGAACTGATTTTCATGAATTGTCAACATCTTTCCTTGAGTTACCCACAATAATAATGTCAATGAAGAAAAAATTGTATCTGAATATTAAATTTTCCATTCAATTTTGAGGTCTCACAAACACAAAAGTATCTATTTTTGATATGATACCATGGGACTCAATCTAATAATTTTGTTTTAAATTGCTAAAATATAAAAACTTTGATGTATACCCAAAGGTCAAACTTCCTTGCCTGTCCTTCAACATTTTAGTGGAAGAATCAGGTATGGACTCACATGACTGACATTTCTAAATAGATCAAGATCATACAGAGCCAAGATAGACTGAAGGGTAAATGTGCCTCAACTGGCTGTTCTTGAAAATTTGGGATGCATGGAAATGGTACGTTTTACAAATCTACTCATGGAGCACTCACTGGGTGGTGACATCGTGTTACTGTCATAAGATAAAAGTTAAGAAAATTAAATTGCCTAGATTTTGTATAAATGAAGACTTTTGAACTTGGATAGAAGCAAAATCTAGAGAAGGTATAATTTTTATGAGATAAAAGTAAAAGTAACAAAATATTTATGATTTCATTTTTGCAAAAATTATATTACGAACTAGGATTTTTTCCCCTGATAGAAACATGGACTATTTAGATTAAAAAGAAGTTGGGAAAATTATTCTCACAGTTTAATTTCTATATGCAAAACAATTTCAGGAGGCAAAAGATATTTAGTATAGTTATTTGTAATACAATACTTCTCTAGGGGCAAAACTTCTCTTCTTTGTGCCTCCTTATTCCCTGTTAGTAATCTTCAGGCAGTGCTGAGTCTTTAAATGCCAAAAGTTTGGTTTTGGTCCCTTCCGAAATTTGTTACCTTGAAGACTCCACCCTGTTCTCCAGTTACATGGGTGTACAGGCTGCACTGTTATTATGCTAACCACGCTGGGCTACTTAAACTTAAATTAATTAAATAAAACTAAATATTTAGTTTCTCAGTGACACTTAACCACATTCTGATGCTGACTGTATTACTGTATTGCGTAGTATAGATATTCTAGGTGGAACCAAAAACCCAGAATCTATTTATTAAAAATTATGTATTTATTCTTACATGTTTAAACCTCAGTCACTTTCAAAGTACTCTCTGTTTGATTCAATACACCTGTTGAGACATTGTTTCAACTGCTCAGAACAGTTTTCGAACTCATGGATTTTGATGCCTTTTAGTGCTTCTGCCTTTTTGTTTTACCTGTTCCACATCAGCAAAGTGTTTCCCTTTAGGACTACTTTCATCCAAGGAAACAAACAGAAAATGCATTCAGGTTGAATTGGGTGAATAGGGAGGGTAGGGCATGGGGGTCATGCCATTTTTGGTCAAAAACTGCTGAACACTCAGTGTGGTGTGAGCAGGTGCACTCATAAATCACCCATCATGAAATGGGCAAATGCATTGAAAGAGTCTTAAAAAAAAATTCCCCGAAGCCTAACAGAGCCTCTCACAACAACGCCAGATGGTACACTGATACAGATGGGTTCCTAGAACACTCACCTAGTGGGGGAAGCCTGTACTACAAGGGGCCCACCCTCCAGAAGGTAATTCCGGGTTTTTGGGGGGCCTCTCATAGAACATTTGCTCTGATCACAGAAAGACATTTCATAGGACTGGAGAGAGAATGAGATTTGCTTTCAATAAGAAGTGATTCAAATTACATTAAACAAAGAATATAATTCTCTATGTTTTCTCTAATGAATAACACTGAGGTAACAAAAAGTTTTGTTACAATGCTGTTTTGATTTTCCTTTCTTTTTCAGATAGCTCTATCACTTGAGCATTGTGGGGCTCTTAATTTTGCAGCCAGAGGATCATTAAGTGGAGGTGTTAGTGAATTACCTGTGTCATAAAGGCCTCCTTTGTCCCTTAATTATGTTATTTTGCATTCATCTTAAAATTATGTCATAACCATAAATTTGAAACCTTCACTCTTTTAGATTCAATGGTGCTATTTGATCAATCTCAAAATGAGCTGAATGGTTTCACACAAAGAAAGATGTGCCTGGCTTGTTTTTCATTCTCTTGTGTTCTTAGCACCACAGCTATGAGGAATGAAAACATAATCACTGAGGTTTCCTACAAAGGGGTTCATTGTAAAAAGTATCCTACCACGTCTCTAAGCAGATATCAAAAATTTCTAACATTGGACTAATTTAGAAGAAATTAAGACAATGAAGAAGTGTTTGTAGCTTTTATGGTGTCTGGTAATAAGTATTATCAATCATGTTTTAAAATAAAAAGTAGAATTTATATACTACACTACACACACACACACACACACACACACACACACACCCCTTTTCTATTTATTCAGTGATATCAGTGATATGTACAAGGCTGCAATAACAAATAAACTCTATATATCTTGGTATCTATGACCCACAAAGAGCCCTTTCTCCTTTACTCTTGACCATGGTCATTGAAGTCAGCTTAAGGCACTGATCTGTATTTCCTTCAACCTCATGACCTGGGTTTTGGCGGCTCCTGTCTATTTTAGTAGTGGAGGGGAGGAGGAAATGGCAAAACAGTCTCTGGCTATTAAAGCTCCTCCCCAGAAATGACAAGCACCTTCCACTGACATTTCATTGGCCAAAAAATGTCCCATGGCCGAATCTAATTTCAAGTCAGCAAGGAGGTGCAGTCCTACCATGTGCTGAGGAGAGAGTGAATATTTATGAACATTCAGCGTGACAACCACAGGTGGGAAAATGCAGCATTTTAGAAAATATTTGTCCATACAACTTTTGATTCTAAAAAGTGAGAGAAAAGAAATAAGGTAAGAAACTACTTAATTAAGAAACTAAAGACATTTCAAGAAAGGAAAAGTTAATAAAATAACATTGCAGGATGTAAACACAAATATTATTATCTCTTCTGCTAGGGAACTAATAAATAATAGGAGGTTGGGGATGTTATACTCTCTTTAACTATGAATGAAACTTTTCATTCTGAGGGCTGCTTCAGCGGCAAACATATTTCTTTGCCGTGTCTCTGGATCCCCCAGATAACTTGGTTTGCTGATCCTTTCATCATTTCTGTCCTGTCTTTTTGAGATGTTGCCTCATCGGTCTATTTCGTTCAGTTTCCCTGTCCTTGTGTTTTGTCACTTTCCAAAGTGAATTGGTAACTGAATAATTTAACTAAAACTGTATCTACAGTGTAACAAAAGTCGGTCGAGTGAAAAAAGATTGTTCTAAACTTTCTACTTTTCATCCCCCAAATATCTGCCCTTGGGTGTCGTTTATAACCAGCCTTGCTATTGACAGGTCTCACATTTAAATCTAATGTATCTCTCTCTCTCCCTCGGTACACCTATAGAGCCACCGTCTGTTACAAATTTACTTTGGCTTCACATTTTTCACAATGACACTTCAGGAAGAGCTATAGTCTAGTGGAGAATATGGCTTGAAATCCTCTTTAATTCAGTGCTCAGTGGGCTGCTGCACTTTCGGAAGCATATGCAGAAATATTAAAAGATAATAAAAATGGCATTGTTGAAGTTACCAGAGAATAAGCATTTTCAAATAAAACTTCCCAGACTGAAGCCACATCCATCCCACATTTCACTATCACTCTGGTAAATGGCTCCCCTGACCCCGTGGCTTCTATCAATCCCTGACTCTGCAGGTGCAGCAGGGCAATAAGGTTTGACTCTGGACATTTAATTAAATCCAGAGCCTTCCAAGGTACTGTTTATAAACAAATGCAAGTCTTTTTCTCACACTGTAAAAAAAAATTAGTCTCTAAAATGGATTGCAAATTAGATTGAATACTTTGTTATACATTGCATAGCTTACAAGTAGATTGTTCTATGTTTTTCATTCTCTAATGCATTTTATAGTATCCAGTGAGAAAAGTTAATCTTGGTTCATGTTCTCATTATAAAGTGGACTATATATTGCTTTTTAAAAATTTAGAAAATAAAGCTTGTATCAGAAAAATAACAACCCTATGTTACTGAAAAATACTAATTTGCATAGGAATCCTTATAATTGCATTCAAAATGCTACATTTATTTTCAGAGGTATTTTTGGTAAAGAGTTAAAATAATAAACTATAGAAATGATCCCTGGGGAGGGAGTTTCAGGGGAAAAGGGGAAGGGTTTACAGGAACAAGTATAAAGGACACATGGAAAAAACTAGGGGGGTGGAAATGGGAGGGAGGTGGGGAGGGCTGGGACGGTGGGCTGGGATGGGAGTAAAAGACAGAAAACTGTACAAGAACAACAATTAAAATAAAATAAAAATAAAATTTTAAAAAAGTGATGCATCTAATTTAAAATAGTGTAAGAGGTTGTCTGTCCATTATAAGTCATTTTTCATTATAAGTGTCTGGCAACAAGTAGATACAAAATAAATGTATTGTGGTGGGTGGGGGAAAAGAGTTGAAATAATAAACAGATTTAATTATTCATTGGAACTTTGTGATAGGAATATGTGTCTATCCCATCTAACCTTTCCTTTTCATTCTTCCGTCCAGCGCCCTGCCCACCACATAGCTGATTATTGCATTAGCTTCCTCCCTCCAGGCTCTTCTATTATGCTTATTCCACATGTGGCTGTCTGGTGATGCCTTCATAAAACCAATTGTACAGTGTATTTTATGTATTCTTTTGCTACATAGTAGTACTTGTCCTTGATTTCTGTCCAAGCTCAGTCATATTTGTGAGACAATGCTGAAAATCTTATAATCTCCCTATTCTCTATAAAGTTAAATGCGGCCCTCTGCTTTGCTTCAGGGATTCCTTTAGTGTGATCTCAACTTCTTTTTCTAATCTTTCCACATCTTTATTCGTACACAAATCTTGCACTGTAGTCAAGCCAGTCTGCTCAGAGTGCCCTTTACTAACTTTGACTTATGTTTTTTTGTTTTGTTTTGTTTTGTTTTGTTTTTACAAGGAAAGGCTCCTCTCACTATTGTATGTTTAGGTAAATCCTACTCAGCTTTCTGCATTTTACCCAAAACAAAGTTTGCTTTCTATAAACTATGTAATATAACTTTTTTGAAATAGCTTTATATTAAACATACAAATGTATATGTACATATGTTTTATGTTAATATATATAATAAAATAATCTAGTAGTATATATATCACTAAACTATTAAAAGGTCTTTTCAAATGAAGGCTTTCTTTTACAAGTGCTATGGTTTTATACATAAGTTTTTCATAATAACATTAACGGGTGAATTTATGGTAATAGGAAAATAAAGAAGTATAATTATCTACTAACTGATGATAGAATTATACTTCAACAAATTATATAATAAAGTGTTTTCCCTCTTCATTTTAGTTAAACTTCTATTCAGTTCTCAAAACTGGTTGTCAATATGGTTCTCAGATATTTGATCTATTTTACTTCGATGCTGATTTTAGCAAGCACCAAAATGTTTAGGAAAAAAGGATAAACCTATTGTTGCAGCATCTAGAAACAAGTCTTCTATTCTATAACCCAGTACATTCTGGGATTTGCTGGAATTGTCATAATTAGTATATTTTAATATTGTTTATACCATGAAATTTTTTCATTAAGTCTATTGACCCCATGCTAAGAAAGAAAATTATTTTTAATAAATAAAAATTTATCTATCAGTTGTCAGAAACTCTTGTATTTTACACGAGGGGCCTTTATTTTCCTCAAAATCGGCAGGATACCTGGCATGAAAGAAATAAAACCCTAATTTACTGACAAGTGTGTAAGCAAGACAGGAGAGTGGGGAAAGTGGTCTTGGGGATACTTTTATTAGCCTGAGTTTATTATTGGTCTACTTTATTAATGTCTAAGCTATGTTCAGAAAATAGCAAATCCAAGTTCACTCTCCAAACCTTCTAAATATGGGTGAATTTACTTAGTTTTTGAACATTTAGACTTATCAGGCATGAATGCATAGGATGGTAGGTAGTTTGTCCTCCAACTGCCAAAAATATTAAATTGCTTTCAGAGGTGATAGACTCCAGGGGTGGTTGGAAAACTCCCTTGAAAGTAAGATGTTATGCAAATGTTTTCAGGTGCCTCTGACAATAGGAGGTTATTTGATTTCACATTGTCTGGGTGGGCACAGCGTTTTATTGAAATACCTGTCACTTTATGCTGTTCTCTGTTATAGAGAGAGAGACTATTTCAAATTCAGAAACTGCATGGCAAAGAAAATCTTCAACAAAATGAGAAGGCAATCTACTAAATGTGAGAAGCTATTTTCAAATCTTGTATCTGCTAAGGTGTTAATACCCAAAATATGTAAAGAATGCATACAACTCAACAGCAAAAATAATCCAGTCTGAAAAAAATAAATGGGCAAAGGACTGAATAGACTTTTTTTTTAACCCCAAAGAGGACACACCTGTACGGGGCCAACAGGCACATGAAAAGATGCTCAACATCACTAATCATCAGAAAGAAGCAAATCAAAGCTACAATGGATAGCATCTCATGCCTGTTAGAATGGATATTTTAAAAAGATAAGAAATAATAAGTGTTGATGAGGATGTGGAGAAAAGAGAAGCCTTTTGCACTGTTAGTGGGAATGTAAATCGGTGCATGAAGATTCCTCAAAAAAATTAAAAAGAGAACTATCATATGATCTAGCAGTTCCATTGCTAGGTATGTATTTATCTGCAGAAAAGGAAAACATTAATTCAAAAAGATATATGCAAGCCCATCCATGTTCATTGCAACATTACTTGTAATAGCCATAACATGGAAACCACCTAAGGATCTATCGATGGATGAATAGATAAAGAAAATGTGGGCCTTCAGGGCATTATGCTAAGAGAAATAAGCCCAAAAGTGAATGAGAACACCATACAATGTCATTCATACGTCAGATCTTACAAAAACATACAAGAAAACAAGCTCATAGACACAGGGAACTGATTGGTGGTTGCCAGAGGCAGTGAGTGGGGCTGGGCTGAATGAGGATGTAATTTAGAGCATCGTGACTATAGTTAATAATACTGTAGCACATGTTCGAAAGTTTCCAACAGAGTAGTTCTTAAAAGTACTTATCACAGAAAAACACATTTTTGTATGTGTGATGACAGATGTTAATCATACTTATTTTGTGATCACTTTACAATGTGTAATGTTATATGTCAATTATACCTCAATAAAAAAACCTCCCTCTCCCCCAAAAAAAGGAAGATGAGGAAGGAGGATGAAGACTAGGTAGAGAATAAGGTCCAGAATACTCATAAAAGGCAGACTTATTATAACAGGTGATACAGTGGGGAAAGTATGTTTGTGGTAATTTTGTAGTGTAATCTTTTCCTTCTGTTAAAGAGTTGTACCTATAAACTCTTTAAACTTTATGGGCATATTTGAAGAGATGCATATACTATGATACTTTGAGCTCTGTTGCTATGTGGTATGCAAGCTGTTCCAGAAGACATGTCCAAAGGATTCTTTGATTTGCAGTAAATCTCACAGAGCTCAGCATTTACCTCTTTCTTCCAAAAGAAATGTCTCTGGCCCCACAGGTGCAGCATATTCTTTGCTTATAATCTCAGCTCATGCATTTCTCCTAGAAGCACCTGCTAAAACCTAGTATTCTGCTGCCTGGAATCTTCCTCACGACACAGTGATACGATAAAAGTAGCAGAACTCAAAAGTCAAATAACCTCTGAGCCCTGATCCTATCTCTCCCCCTTAGCACAGAGTAATTCTGGGCAAGCTTATGAAACTCTTTTTGCTTAAGTAAGCCCTGCGGATAA
This sequence comes from Glossophaga mutica, assembly GCA_039655065.1. Lineage (NCBI taxonomy): Eukaryota > Metazoa > Chordata > Mammalia > Chiroptera > Phyllostomidae > Glossophaga > Glossophaga mutica. The sequence goes on from CM077308.1 coordinate 67,913,215, forward strand.
GTTAACCCACGAATGTTAGTTTCCTCAGTTCCAAAATGGGTATTATAAAACCCGCCTTTCTGGTTGTGGTTAAGTATGATGTCTGCCTAAATTAATGAAGATACAAAGAACATACGCACATCGTGGCTATTTCTTCACTGCCCTGCCTTTGTTACTGGGGTATCACAACACGCTTCCTTCTCTTCTTCTTTTTGCCTCTGTCACATAGCATCTTTCCTTCTAGTTCATGTGAAACTATTACATGGAAGTAGAATCTGAAAATGGAGGGATCAGTGTATCCAGAAAGATACTCTCACCTTCTCATTCTCAAAGAAAACACCTGAGGTATGTTTGTATGTATGTACCTATCTATCTAAAATAATCTAAAATCAATGGCATCATCACCTAAGGATTCCTCTTGTTAATACTTTGTTATATGTTCCTTAATATGAAATCATATATCTATCAATTTTATTTTGCTTCATTCATATAACCTTATAAGAAATTCCTATTATGCCAGGGGAATACTGTGGAGAAATAAAGTAAAACTACCAGGTACAATTGTGTTTCAGACAATAGGGATTGGGAAAATTTTTGACAAACTGAGAGTTCATGACTTATTGAAAGAAAAAGCCACTACTCAGATCTGACAATTGTGGTCAGGCTGGATTTTTAATTGTTTAAGAGAAATGGTAAAAGTTAAATTTTATGCAGATATTTTTGTATTTTAAATTTTCTGAAAACAATGTGAAAACTAAACACAAATATCTGAGAGTTAAATAGATATTTCACATTGCCACATTTAACAGTCTCTGCTTTAAATGTACTGCAAAGACATGAATTTAATGGGTTAATAATCAACAATGTTATCATCTCTCTATTCTTGGACATAATAAATAATACTTTGATAAACATTACTGAAATAAACACTGGTGTGTTCACTCAGAGGCAAAGCCCTAGAAGTAAAATTGTTGGGAAACATATATTAGCAATTCCAGCCATGTTTAACAATGTGATTCCCCACTCACAGGATAAGTGGGGCCTACCTTACCAGCATCTAAGCACTAACATTTCAAAAATTCTTTGCTAATTTGATGAATTGGTATCTACTTTTTTCCTAAATAATGAGGATGAGAATTGTTTTTAAGTTTTTTCATAATTTTTAATTTCTTCTTTTTTTAATCACCTGATTATATGCTCAACTTGCTTTACTTTCAGAGTAATTTCGTTTTCAATTTGTAAAACCTTTCTGTGTATTTAGGGTAAATATTTTCCAGGGTTTTACCTTAACCATCATAATAAAGACCAAACACCTGAGTATGACACATTCAAGCACCCTGAAATTAGGTTCCACCCATCCCTCAGGCTTCAGACCACCACACCCAAACTTGGCCCATCAAACCAACTCTCCAACCTCCCTGGCTTCTGTCCTTGGCAACTACTGCTTCGGTCTTTGACTGAAATGCGTTCTCTCTTGTCTGTCTTGTGAATTCCTATCCCTGTTCAGACAAGGGTATATTATGTTCTCAGAAGTGTACAGGCTTTTCAGGCAACCCAGCATTGGATTTGAATTTTGTCACTGACTAGTTGCAGTTCCAGTTATTCAACCTCATCTAAGTTTTGATACCTGAAAAATGAGTATAACCATGCCCAATTATCCACAGTGAGGTCAAATTAGATGGTATATGCAAAGTGGCAAGGACAATACTTGGTTTCTAGTAAGTACTCATCAAGAGATATTATGTGTGACTATTTGCTCTGAAACTTCCTCGTCCTGTAACTGACTATACTATGATGCGTGAAAAGTATTCTTTCAAACATTTTCTACTTTGTCTGTCACAGTTTCCTATTTGTTTTTGTTTTGTTTTAATGTGTGAGAAGCAGATAATTTGACCATTGCCAGTTCTACCTGACAAAACAAAATAGAAAATAAATTCTGTGACTTTGTAAAGAGTTTTACATGTTTTATTTACTTTATACTATTTCACTATTATCAGCTATAATTAAAAGTCTCTATAACTTCCTCCAGGTATATTGGAGAAAAACCATCATTAGCCTATCCGAGCTGCTGAGTGTGAATCAAGGGTTCCTCATGGCACAAACCACATTCGAGTAGAAATTTCCCCCCAGATGAAGAGGGTAATCTAATAGTAGCTTCCAGGTACCTTCGTAGCATCTGCAAGCACTGCTAGGTGGAATATAAGTAATTAAAATAAACTACTCTTCAGTCCCTCACTGACTGGAGTTAACCAGAATTTACAGGATTATGGCTACTCCTTCCAAAGGTGAGTGAATGCACAGAGGAAACATACAACTCCAAGTGTGGAACAGTGCTATTAAAAATGAGATTTCAAAGTAAAAGGAGTAGCTACATCAAACTTCTACTCATGGAGACAAGGTTAGAGAGCTGTAAATACGTGAAATACTTTTTTTCTGGTTTCAACAAGAAAAATGTAATAAGTGTTCAGATTCCCATTATGAGGTTGTCAGAGCAAAATTAGTACACGATACACTGCAAGACACAGATTGTTCAGAACCTACCAATGCATGAAATCAGAATTAGGCCAAATGCTAGAATCAGGAAGAAAGCTGGCAAGCATTCGTTTGCAACTATTGAAGAGTCAATAATAATATCTTTTGCCAAAATTTTATCTAAGTGTAAGTAAAATCTAAAGGGAATGTACTAAGGCTAATTATGCTTTACTTATTGATTTCAAAGAGTTTATTAACATTATAAAACTATTTCATTTTAAAAATAATATATCGATTCAAGTATTGTACAGTGTACATGTTGAATGAGTTGAAGGGATCTCACTAAGCAACTTTATGTTCTGATTCATTTAATCAGAAGTTAGAGCTGGAAGTCCAAGTGTATTATTTTAGAGACAAGGGGACTAGCATTTAGAAGGCTGACACAAATTAATTGTTAAGGAGATTATAGGGAGAATTCTTATACTGGTTGGAGTAAAATGACCTTTAAACTTAATGATTTGATTATTTTGTCTTGTAGGAAAACACACAGCCAGTTAGAGACAGAATCCATGTCTCTCAATTAATCGCATTATGTCTGGTGCTAATGTCGAGAATGCTGGTAACACAGCAGGAAGAAAAGTCATATGCTATGACCCAGTATCACTACCACTAATTAAAAATATCTCTTGAGTAAACTATTTTATCCCTTAAGATATGTAAAATGTATAATAAAACATACATTTTAGTAGTACCTGTCTTTTTCAAATATTTTCTCTCAGTGCTCAGATTCTTGATAAATCCTAAATTACTCTTTTCTTCAGTTTTTGACCTACTTTTTTTAAACTACATTTGTCACTGTTTTACTTCTTTTCTTCCTTAAATTTTCTTTTTGTGAACTCTGGAAAACTATGTTTTCAGGATTTTCTCTCATTTCTCTTATTCCATAGTTCCTGTTTTCTTTTTGTTTCTTCATCTTCTCTCCTTCCTAAATATGGTAGCATGTCTCCAAACTTCACTACGCTTTGAGGTCTGTGTGCATCACAGCCAGAATACACTGTTTGAAGGTGAGAGACCCCAGCGTGTTTTTCTGTAGCTAGGATTTTCCACTAACCTTTCCTAAATGTTATTTATCATGCTCTTTTTTACTCATATATACCAATATGCTGAGCTGACACGTCTCAGCTTAGCTTTAGTCATCACCAGGGCCACTCACACCTATTTGCTTGTACCCCACATTCTATTCACATGAAAGTCCTACTGTTACAGGGACACACTGCCATTTCCGTTTCATGTATTAGGTTGTATTATTTCCCTTATCTAAAGTGTCTTCTTTTCTTCTGTCAAACCAAGTCCTACCGCTCATACAAGCAGTGGTTAAAATCCTGTACCTTCCACAGCATCTTTCTTTTTTTATTTATTGTTGTTGTTCAAGCACAGTTGTCTACATTTCCTCCCCACTGCTACCCCCTACCACAGCCATCCCCACCTCCCACCCCTGTTCCCACCTCCCTTTGGTTTTGTCCATGTGTCCTTTATAGTTGTTCCTGAAAACCCTTCACCTTTTTCCCCATTATCCCCTCCAAACTCCCCTCTGGTTACTCTTAATTTCAGTTTTCTCTTAATTTCAATGTCTCTTCCATAGCATCTTTCTGATGACTTGCAGATATCTGAGCCATGTTGCCATCAGCAAAGTACTGAATCCATCTTATTCATAAATTAGACTCTAAATATAATTTGCAAGTTTGTGTGAAGCACATTAAACAGATGAGTGAGCCAGTAGCTGGACCCCCCCGCACCCCCCCCCCCGCCCCGCTCACTTACCAAGTCCTGTAATGGCACATGCTGCCTAGTTCCCGGGAAGACACAGGTTGCTTCACAGATACACAAGCTACCATGCACACAACACAAACCAAGAGGAAGTCCAAACTATTATTTTCCTCTATATAATAGCTTCCTGTGAAACCATATATTTGGCTAGACTCATTAATTTAATTAACTAACCATGAAATAAACTAGGATAGGTTGAGTACTTACTGTGTGCCAGGTAGAGCAATAGCAAATAGTTTACAGATACCATCCTAAAGGCATTTACTGAGTAGTACAGGAAAAAAGATAAATAATTAAGCATCTAATGATAATTGTGTCATGGCCTAGCAAGGCCTGGCAGATCCACTCTCGCTTCCCGGAGATGGAATAAAATACTCGGAGCTGTGGGGATGCTTGACATACCTTTATTCATGGGTAGGCAAGCCAGGCACACTGCAAGCTGCATGTCTTACTAGTGAGCAGCCCCTACTTGTTTAAGTACTAGAGGGGAACAAAGCTGGACAAATGCCAGAACATCATAACATAACGTAATTCTGTGCATGCGAGCCCGCTTCATGTTATAGGAACAGTTTATCAGACCCAGTCTGAAGGCTATGAGAACACTGGTTATCAGGTCCCTCCAAGGCTATGGGAACACTGCTCCCCTTAGTTACCCGGACACCTGGGTGAGGAAGCCAGACTGCCTCCACTTACCCTACAATAAAAAAAAAAATAGGTGATATGGTAGAGCACCAACTGAAAAGGGGGAAGTGTTGGCCACAGAAAGCCTTCCAGGGGGTTCAGGTCTGAGAAGAGTCCTATTATGTGCTCAGTATTTCCCTGGACACTGGAAACCAGACCAAGTACTGAGAAATGCACATGCGAAAAATAAGACTTCAAACAAAACTGCTTCAAATCCCAGCAGAAATTTTATATAGTACTCAGAAACAATATTATTGGAAGTAGTTTCCTAGCTTTAGAGCACACAGCCAGTCAGAAATGGACTGGGTTGTTTGAGGCAAGAGTTACACTGAGATAAAACATAAAATGTACAAAATAAATAACTGGAGCTAAAGGGTGGGGGTCTTTTAGTAATGGAAAACAAAATCTTCACATTGCAGTAGGCCGCAAGAAAATACTTTGTTCAAGATAAATGAGCAAACAAAACAGAAACAAACTCATAGATACAAAGAACAACTTGATAGTTTCAGATAGGGGGAGTTTTGGGGGATGGGTGAAAAGGTGAAGGGATTAAGAAGTACAAATTGCCAATTATAAAAAGTTCTAGGGATGTAAATTACAGCATAATAAATAATATTGCAATAACTATGGAGAGTGACAGATAGATACTAGACTTATTGGGGTGATCATTTCATAATTTATGTAAATGTTTAATCACTATATTGCACACCTGAAATTAATATAATACTGTATGTCAACTATAATTGGAAAATAAAAAAATAATTTAAAGAGAAAACAAAACAAAAAACACACAAAATAGTTTGTTCATTAACTGATTCAGGAAAACAAAAATTACTGAGTGCATGCTAGATGTGGAGGATTGTATTAAATAAAGGAGATAAAAGGTAAAAACCACTGAAGTCAGATAATCAGATAACTTGGTGGAACCAATGTGATAAGTGCTGTGAATAAAATATAGGCCAAGTATCCTGGGAACACAGAGGAGGTAGTGATTAATTCTGTAGGTGGGGATATATCACAAAGAAGGTAATTGGAAACTGTAAATTGAATGATTTTAGCAGAGGGAAAAAAAAAGTAAAGGCCATTATAGACAGAGAGAGAGAGCGTAAGCAGAAACCAGAAAGAATAAGCATTCAGAGACATTAAAGTACATGGAATATTTGAAGAACGGCCATGGAGGCTTACATAGTTATCACCTCAGGATGTACAGTGCTTTATAAGATACCTTAAACCCCTTGAAACACAGCAGGGTATAAGTAATGAACTAAATATGAGCAAGTGTACTGGTGGAGGACACAGACAGTTGGGTAGGCTGATCTTACGTTAGGTGCTACTTAGTCACTTAGATTAAGTGTCAAGGATGATTTTAGTGTCCCGAAAAGAATAATAGACTAGGTGTCAGGAAATCCCCATACTTGCCTGGGTAACCAATCATCCCAGTTAGCTTGGAATGTGGGATTTCAGTTCTGTAACTGGCACAGCCCTGGGTGAACCGGGATGGTGGGTCACCACAGCTCTGCCATCAACTTATCAGTCATTTGACTCTCTAGGTCTCAGTGGTCTTTTTTTGGTTTGTTTGTTTGTTTGTTTTTAACTATAATCAAAGTAATTAAAATAAATTTTCTGTAGAAATTCTTCCAGGTCTATGATAAATTATTGACAAAACTTACATCAAATATTCCCCACTTTTAAATTAAATTTTACTTTTTTTTTTATATATATATATATATTTTTTCCTTTTAATCAGTATTTTTTAATTGTTGATATTGTACAGTTTTCTGTCTTTTACCCCACCCCAGCCCACCACCCCAGCCCTCCCCACCTTCCTCCCATTTCCACCCCCCCATAGTTTTTGTCCATGAGTCGTTTATACTTGTTGCTCTAAACCGTTCCCCTTTTCCCCTGAAATTCCCTCCCCTCCCACTCTGGACACTGTCAGACTGTTCTCAAATTCAGTGTCTTTGTTTATATTATGCTTGTTTGTTTGTTTTGTTGATTAGCTTCCTGTTAAAGGTGAGATCATATGGTATTTGTCTTTCACTGCCTGGCTTATTTCGCTTAACATGATACTCTCCAATTCCTTCCATGCTGTCGCGAAGGGTAGGAGCTCCTTCTTTCTTTCTGCTGCATAGAATTCCATTGTGTAAATGTACCACAGTTTTTTGATCCATTCATTAACTGATGGGCACCTAGGTTGCTTTGTATTTTTTCCATTACCATTTATCCCTTCTACACCTCTTCCATCTCCCCCCGCACCCCTGCAATCAATCACCACACTGTTGGTATGTGCCCATGAGTCCTCTCTCTCTCTCTCTTTTTGCCTGATCCCTGTATCATTCCCTTTTGCAATGTGACTCTGTAGTTCCTCCCACTTATCTATTCCCCACTCTGAATCTGGGCTGCTTCTATGACTTACTTTAGCCAGTAGAATGTAACAGAAGTGATGGAGCCCATTCTGAGGCCAGGCTTTAAGAAACCTTGAAAGATTTTTATTCATTCTCTTAAAACCTTGCCTACGACCCAGTTGATAAATGTAGTTAATCTGCTAGAAAATGACAGAATATGTAGGCCAGAGTTCAGTCAGCCCAGCTGTGCTGCACGGGTGAGATAGAAGTGATGAGAGATGTGTAAAAAATACCCACTAAGATCAGAAAAACTTCTGACCCTACCTGCTGCTGACTGTAGACAAATGTCACAACTCAGCAGAATAACTAAAATGCTGTCCCCCAAACTGCTGAGCAATACTAAATAATCATCACTTGAAATCATTAGTTCAGTGGTGGTTTGTTGTGGAGAAACAGATCTAAAAAATAATTTCTAAATTCAAGGTAAAAGGTCTGCCAACACTAATCTGATCCAAAATGGCTGCTATTCCAGTAAGGAGATTCACAGGGACAAGGGTCATGACTAACGTTTCTTAATAAAGTCACCCTAAAACACCGAGGAAGAGACGAGCACAACACAGCACAGGGCAACAAGCTGCTGTGAATATGGGTGCCCTGGTCAGAAGAGAGCTCCCTTACCTGAAAAGGTCATATTCTTAGGATCCTAAAATTATTCATATTTCTGAAGTATTCTGCAAGTCAGGGTGATGATCAATACATATATTTATATACTACAAATAATCACCACTTCTTATGTCATCTTTGAATATTAAAAAAAGGAGAATACTCACTTCATGATCTCTTTGCTTGTAATAGCTATAGTTCATACCGAGCTGTCGCTGGCTAATCAGACACAAGCTATAAAACCCGGCAGTAACGTGTCCAGGCTTAACCAATAATGCAAACACACCAGAAAGAGAATATGCAGTCCATTTATAGAGGACAACTTTTAGCTCATGGAGTTAGCCTGTGAGCTAGCTCATCCTCATAGAATGTTGGTAATTGTGACAATGGGACAAATGAAAGATTTTTTAAATGCTCCCAATTAAATTTCATTTACAATGCTCAAGTCTGTCCTTTGACATTCATTCACAGTTGTAATTGACCTGCTATTGAAGAAACATACATAAGAATAACAGACAGTGTAATTTTACCTTGAGTATAGAATGTGCATTCTGTCTTATTACATGTAAAATGAATAGCTGTTTTTAATAATATATCTTGTGGCAATGCATGAATCTTTCAATCCCTAAAAATTTAAGTAACACTCCTATTACTATTTCTAAAGAACTTTTTTGTCCCAAGATTTCTTAATGATTTTCCAATGAATGTTACATCTAGACATTATCTGTCGTTCCTGTACTCTACTCTTCGTTTTGATCCCAGCAGTATCAAAATTTGATTTATCTTATCACATTATTCATTTGCCTGTCATTCAAGCTTTGTATGATTTCTACTCCTTTCAGTCAATTGCCAGGAATAGCCTCTTTTATTCTGTTTTCTTTTCTTTTTTTAAAACTAACATTCCTCCATAAAGGAATAATGATAACTGTATCCAGAAAACCTCTCCTTTTTAATTCTAACCTCCCTTTATTCTCATGGAAAATAAACCTGATTCTCATTACATAAGGGCAGTATGGCATTCTGGGAAAAACTGCTGGAATTTAGGAGACACAGGAGACAGAATTAAACAAATCATTTTGTTTCTCTTCTCTTCAGTTTTATTATCTGTAAAATGAAGAAGCTGGACTGAATGATATCTAAGATTTCTTTCATCTTGAAGAGTATTTTCTTCCTAATACATGGAAGGTGTTGAGAGGATTATGGTTTGTTAGAATTACACAAGTATTTCTTGCCCCAGAGTGGCTTTGGAAAAAGAGAATTTACATAGCATTTAATGGTTAAGAAAAATAATATACTGAGCTTTATTTTTTTCCCAGTTAAATTTTGTTGACTCCTATTCCCTTAAAGAACGTAGCCTGACAAATGAAGGAGAGCAGAGACAGGGAAGGCTGGGTTTCAGTGCCAAGGCTGGGTTTCAGTGCCAACTCGAGCACCAACTTACAGTATACATAAAAATAAATTCAAGGTGGATAAAAGGCTTAAATATAAGGCATGGCACCATTAAAGTCCTAGAGGAGAACATAGGCAGGAAAATATTAGATTTTTCATGCAGCAACATTTTTACTGATATGTCCCCTAGAGCATGGGACATAAAGGAAAGAATAAACAAATAGGATCTGATCAAAATAAAAATCTTCTTCACAGCTAAAGAAAACAGTATTAAAATTAAAAGAGAGCCAACTGTATGGGAAAACATATTCACCAATGATACCTCAGACAAGGGTTTAATCTCCAAAATATATAAAGAACTCACATGACTCCACTCTAAGAAGACAAGCAACCCAATTAAAAAATGGGCAAAGGACTTGAATAGACACTTCTCCAAGGAGGACATACAGAGGATCCAGAGACACATGAAAACATGCTCAGTATCACTAGCTATCTGAGAGATGCAAGTTAAAAACACAATGAGATACCACTTCACACCAGTCAGAATGGCCATCATAAACAAAGCAACAAACAACAAGTGCTGGATAGGATGTGGAGAAAAAGGAACCCTAGTGCACTGTTGGTGGGATTGCAGACTGGTACAACCACTATGGAAAACAGTATGGAATTTTCTCAGAAAATTGAAAATGGATCTGCCTTTTGACCCAATTCCACTGCTAGGATTATATCCTAAGAACCCTGAAACACCAATCCAAAAGAACCTATGCACCCCAAGGTTAATAGCAGCACAGTTTACAATAGGCAAGTGCTGGAAGCAACCTAGGTGCCCATCAGTAAGTGAATGGATTGGAAAACTATGGCACATTTACACAATGGAATTCTATGCAGCAGAAAGAAAGAAGGAGCTCCTACCCTTTGCGACAGCATGGATGGAACCGGAGAGCATTATGCTAAGCAAAATAAGCCAAGTGGTGAAAGACAAATACCATATTATCTCACCTTTAACAGGAATCTAATCAACAAAACAAACAAGCAAAATATAACCAAAGACACTGAAATTGAGAACAGGCTGATGGTGATCAGAGGGGAGAGGGGAGGGAATTTCAAAGGGAAAGGGGAAATGTTTACAGGAACAAGTATAAAGGCCACATGGAGAATAACAAGGGGTGGGTGGAAACAGAGGGAGGTGGGGAGGGCTGAGGGTGGGCTGGGTTGGGAGTAAAAGGCAGAAAACTGCACTTGAACAACAATAAAAATAAAAATAATAATAATAAAAAATAAACAGCCTCCTAGACACTGTTTTTCTCTGGCCACTGTGTTTACTTTAGTGGCTTGAAGGAGCTTTCCCACAAACTGTGGGGGGGTTCTTTATTTACTTTTAAGTCAGTACAGAACTTAAATGGACTTTCTCCCTTCTCTTTCCATGTGGTTACATGACAAGAAGTAGTTACATGGAAAGTGACGTGTAGTTATTCCTCTGGGATACCAATAAAAATTTTAGAGCCGACCAAGATGCTGATAGAAAATGACTTTCTAGGTAGATTAATTTTACATGGTGAGATATACAGCTTACATTTTAGTATAGGTGAACTTGGAAAGTGGATTTAATTCAACAGGCTGAGATAGTCCAAGAATGATGTAGTAGTCAGCTTTTATAGGTTTTTGTGACCAATAAGAGCTAGAAGAGAGAAATCAGTCAAGGGAGAATATTATTTCAAGCCCATGGATGGTAGAGAAATGGAGGGAATAGTGACAGAGCTCCAGGTAGGAGGGAGATCAGGTTTCAAAGGGTATGTGAGACATGTCTGCACACTAGGCAATGTGAAGGGCTCCAAGTGAAAGGGTTCCTGGATGGAGGTGTATAGCCATCAATGTGTGAATAAATGGCTGTTGAACATGAGCTGTACATTGTGCTGCAGTAAACATCCTGAACCCATCATCTCTTCTAATTCTTTTAAAATCTTTTTTTTAAAGATTTTATTTATTTATTTATTTTTTAGATTATTTATTTATCTTTAGAGGGGAAGGGTAGGAGAGAGGGAGAGAGAAATATCAATGTACGGTTGCCTCTCGTGTGTCCCCTGCTGGGAACTGGCCTGCAACCCAGGCATGTGCCCTGACTGGGAATCGAACCTCGATCCTCTGGTTCACAGGCCCGCGCTCAATCCACTGAGCCACACCAGCCAGGGCGATCTCTTCTAATTCTTGAAAATCTGTGAAATGGATGTGATTACCCTCTGCTTCTTGTAAATGCAGAAAATGGTGCTTGTGAAGATTAAAGAACTTGCCTGGGGCCACACAGCAAGCAAATAGACTAGTGACTGGACTGGCTGAAAAATGTGTGGGGCCCAGAGCAAAATAAAATCATGTGGACCTTATTGTTAAAAAAAAATCATTAAAAATTTCAGTTTGGGGAAGTAAAGCGATAAACCAAACAGGGAACCCTTTTCAGTGTGGTGCACTGTGCACCTGCACAGGTGGATGGATGCCCACAGAGCCGCTGTGTCCACCCATGATTTACCCCATGCCTACAGAGCTCACAGCTGGCAGCCTGGCCTCTACCTCATATTCTGGTTTCTGTTGAATGGAGAGCGGAATCATTTTAATGATTATTATGACTAGACATAAAAATATTGACCACAGCTCTTTGCTAAAATGTATTTGAAACATATAACCTGAAGAAATGTTTAAATATAACACCAAAAGCACACATTGTGGAGAAAAGCTGACTGAAGTATTTTCTGTGATTTTTTTTTCTTCCAGGGGCTTGAGAAGACATCAAAAATGCAGCCTGGGAGTTTAGAATTTGAAGCCTTATTATAAACATGGTCTGAGCCTAAATTTGAGACTAAATTATTATTTCAGGGCATGCATGCTGACAGAAATAGTATCTCATTTGTCAATCCACTTCAAATACTGTTTTACACTTTAATATTCAAACAGAACCTATTGCTTAAGACCGGCTATTTAAAATAAAACAAATTTGAAATCAACTATATAGAATGAACCCATGCACATTACAGGTATATTTACATATGTAGCATGAGGATCAACTGTGATGTGTAAGAAGTTGCCTTTCATTATGTACATCTAGTCACCAGAAAACTAAATATGGATTTGCACTAGATTGTTCCAAGACATTAGGAGTTCTTAAAAAAGAAAGAACAATTACAGCAAGAATTCTAGACACTTCCATCCAAAAACACATTCTGGGTTATTGTCAGAGATTCAATATAAATTAAGACACTTCGTAATTTCAGAAAGAAACATCTGATAGTACATGTTTATTCTCTAAGTTGGAATTTTGTTTTTTACCTCATATCCTTTTAATATATTAATTCTTTTTGGAATACCCTTTTTCTAATAAGCAAAGTGGAGAAAGCATGCTACAATACAGATGCTTTGCTAAGATGTTGAGACTATTGAAATGAAAGTGTTTTATACTTGTTTACATTCACTAACTTTTAAATATATTTGTCAAAAGGGATGATGAAAAGTCATCCTTCCCTCCCTCCCTCCGTCCCTTCCTCTCTCCCTGGTGTGGGTTAGGGGGGAGTGAATGTAAGTGGCGCCACGTGGAAGAAAGGTACATCAGCTCCCCAAACACTACATCACCTCTTCTTCTGCCTAACGCATAGGTCTTTACTCCAGTGATTAGGAGAATAACATCATGATTTAAACATTTTATAAAATTTTGTAAACAAAATTTAAGCCTGAAACTGCTTAAAATATTTATTCTTTAAAAGTCAAGGATAATGAGGAAACTAACAGAATTAAAAATGCTACTTTAAGCCCCTGGCTAGACAGCTCAGTTGGTTAGAGCATTGCCCCAATATGTCAACGTTGGGGTTTGATCCCCGGTAGAGTGTAAGTCAACTGATTATTCATGCAGCACATGTGAGGGAGCAGATAGATTGTATTAAAGTCATGCACTCAGTATGATTCCAAGGGGAGTACGAGTAGTGTTCCAGTGGCGGCCAGGGGAAGAAGCAGGAAGACACACAGTGACATGCAGAGGTGGAGAGAAAGGAAAGGTTCTGGTCAAGGTAGGAGCACTTGAGGCGGGGGGCGGGGGGGGGAGGGTGTCCATGAGTCATAGCTAATAAAGTTTCTGGATCTGCCTGATCCAGGGCAACTATCCAGTTCAGTCTCTTGGAGACCTAGCTCCCTTACCTGTCTTTTAGCTTTTTACCTGAGAGGTTCCTGACTCTCTCATTGCCAGATGTAGCCATACCATCAATTCCCATTATCTGAGAAGGCATAAGCATGCCTGATTTCATGTAAACAAAGGTGCTAACACAAGTTATAAATAAACTGCATGGTTGGAGTTAACTGGTACAAACCAGGAGTGTGAAATTGTTCAGTTTAGTCTGTTGGAGGGGAAGTGCTAATCCTGAACAGCTGTTTCTTAAACCTGCCTAAGTATCTCCTGTGCACTAATAAAATTTTTAAATCACGAGGACCCACTCTAGTTGTGCTGCATCAGAATTTCCAGGGAAAATCAACTGTTTATCTGTATTCCCAATTAGATTCATGTACCATTGTTGACCACACCAGTTTTGAGAAAGTTGAGGAGCCATGATCAGGAGTTCATGAGTGTGCCCCAACTCAAGTTACAGGTATAGAAAGAGTTAGAAAACCCAGACTCGTTTTATTATCTCTACTTTCATAAAAGGTGTCAATTAAAGAGAGGTGTGCTCTTAAAAACCTGCATCTTCCAGAGGTGATCAACGACCCAAGCTACCGCCTGGGAAGCACCACGGGGAAAGGCAGGGCTGCCAGCAGCTCTGCCAGGTCTGCGAGGGCTGAGCCAGGGGAGGAATGAGCCATCTCTGTTGTCCTGTGAATCACCATGGGCTCTGGGTAAACCCTGCCGTGCTGTAAACGTGCGGCTGATCAAGGACTCAACTCAAAGATGGTCACGGGGGGTGAGAATGAATCAGATACTGCCTGTCACTGCTGTAGAAGCCCATATACATATAAATGACCTGTAAAACGAGGCAGGAGGCTGGAACTTTGGCTTTTCCTTCAAATATAATTGTGTACACTAACAACTCTGCATGATATAAGAAGCGAAGGTGAGTAGGAGTCCTGAGAAACCCAGCAATGATGCCATTTACAGCCTATCTGTTAAGGAGCACCTCTCCTTTGTCTCATTTTAAGTAACAGGTCCCTTAATGAACTCAAGGGAAAGGAGGTTGAAAATCACTGCATTAAAACCTGATGCATAGGTGAATGCATACATACTAGCTCCTATGTCCCCTCCTCCCAGCCCAGACATGCACACACAGAGGAGCCCATCAAATTTTAAGCGCTGAACTCAGTATGGGGGAAGAACACAGTTCTATTCCACACACATGATTTATATAGATATAACAACGCTAATGTGGCATGCCACCTTCTGAATTTTTAAAACTATTTTATAATAGTGTTTAAAACTAGATAGGGACAGTTTGGAGAGCAAAGCTATATCAAAGGGTTTAGTTAAAATGATTTAGTTGTGGGTTTTAAATAGCATTAAGTGGTTTGTGAAAAGTGTTCTGATTTGCGCTTAATATGGATGGTGCTTAAAAGTCTGGGCACCGGAAAGGTACACCGCTAGAGACACATTCAGCAGGAAAATGCAGGCCTTAAATACAGCTGGGTGTTTGCTTCCAAGACTGCCTTTTGAATATTAGCATTTAAACCACCCACAGAGGCTTTGCAGATGCTTCACTGGGTAAATGAGGTAGAGATGAGAAAGCTCACACCTCACAGCTGCAACTTTTAATTTAGCGACAGTCCTGAAAACTGGGTTGACCAGAGAATCAGATTTTAAACTCACATCAAAGAAAGCATCTCGGAAATCCAATGCCACTTGGTTAATTTACTTAAATAGACAAAGGGACCTGACCCTACTTCTGCTTACAGGTTTCTGATTCCATTCCATGCTGTTTTAATTTAACCATATAGGAGAGAAGCCTCAGATCTTTACACGAATAATACGAGACTAGTCCTAATACTATCCCTTTCTTTATTAGAACACCTTTCTTTAAAGAAATTCAGAGTGGTATGTGATGCTCTTTTCTCTAATCCTCACAATATCCTTAATAATTTAGCTTGAACTGTTATCTTCACTCCCATTTAGGAGGCTGTCATGGAGACATAAAAGGTAGGAGTCGCAGAGGATTTGGGCACCTGCGTAGTTCCAACAGCTTTATTTAAAAGTAATTGTTAGTTTCTACCATGTGCAGAGTAACATCCAGACTCCAGGGTTACTGAATAAGGGACAAACAAGGCTCCTGCCTCCCAGAGAGTCTATGGCAGGGAGAGAAACAGATAACAAATGAGTAAATAAAAATAAACACTTGAGAGTGTGGTACTGGATGAAATTCCAGTTTTATTACAGATAGAGGGTAAAGGGTGCCTCTGAGAAGGAGTCATTCAAGACCGAGATGCCTACTGATAGGAGACAATAGTGCTAAGTCTAGGGCAGCAGGGTTTCCAGTTGAGGAGCTAGGAGGGGCCTGGCCCTGAGGCAGGAATCAGCCTAGGAAGTTCACAGAGCAGGAAGAAAGATGAAGGGGGAGGAGGAGCTGGATCTTTATGAGGCAGGGGAGTGATGAGACAAAGAGAAAAGCAAAGTAGCAGGCAGTTCCTGCAGGATCTTGGGTGTTGTGCATGATGTGGAGTTTACCTCTAAATAGAGGAGGAAGCCATTGGAAAGTTTCCACAAGTAAACTGACATAATTCAAGTTATGCTTTGAATGAAGACTCTGGTTGCTGAATAGAGAATGCTACATAGGGACAAGGGTAGATAAAAGAAGCCAGTTTGGTGGCTCTGAGAAAGGATAGGCTAAACAATGTAGTATGCATTACGTGGGTAGCTGGGGATATAACATTACTTTGAGTAGTTCAAAGGATTTTATTTCTGTGGGAAAGAGTAGATTGTGCACATGATAGGTGAATACAAATAAATGAAGGGCAAACTAAATGAATCAGATTTCCCTCTCTTTTTAAAGATGAGATTCAAAGATAAAATGTGAAGATCCCCTCTCTCGCGGAGGTTGATCACACCCGGCCTGCTGTGTGCTCTCTGATGGTACCAATAGTGAGGCAGATGGTTGCTAATTACTGAGCATCTCTCCTGTGCTACACACTGACACTGCTTAAGGCAATACACAAAGTTTTAGCCTCTTCCAAAAATCTTTAAAGTTAGTTATCACTGGCCTCACCTTACAAATGAAAAAAATGGAATTTAGAAAGATAGTTAGGCAAACTCAGTGTGTCAGAGACACCATTTCTTTATTAAGTATGTAAGAGCATTAACTGGGGCTGGATTTAGTAGGTGTGAAGCTTGCCATAACCCCTTACTAACTGTGGGACTGTGGTCAAATTATTTCACACTTCCACATGTGATTTCTCTGTCGGTAAAATGCGCATGATTGAAAACCAATTTTGTGGGATTGAATGAGCTGGTATGTGTAATGCTCTAAGACATTCTTGGCCTGATATAAACCCATAGTAAATGTTATCGATTATTATTATTGTTGTTGCCCCAAATCACAACTAGTGAATGATGCTATTCACTTCTACTTAGTGTTTTTAATTATCAATATTACATCAAGTAATACCTATAATATAAAATTGGGCTCCAACCAAATATCTCACGAATAAAGAAGTAATCTTTCAAGTTTATTTACCCACTGATACCTATGTGAAATGGGAGGCAAAATAGTTCCAAATACTATATCAACTCTTAGTTTTCTTAGAAGTGAATTTTAAAATTCATATGTCAACCAGTATCTTATAATAGATATTAAAAGTTTCAAAATATACAAAAATCAAATGATTTGTTCCATTTGAGGGATCAGTAGTATAGAAACAAATGAACCATAAACATTCTACATATTTTTCTTGAAAGGCACAAACAATCCCATAATCAGATCTATACTCGGATATTCTCACACTCTGTACCTTTATTTCATACCTACTCCTCTGTGTACACACTAACACACCTCACAACACATTGAAAACACCTTTCAAAGAAGTAACATCTTTGAAATACAAAGTAATACGCCTTGGAACACAATGGTTGTTGATTAAATAGTATTCCTCATCGTTATTCATTATCTCAGTCCAGTGACGCTGCCAGTGCACACAGTGAGTACAGTACAAAGTTTTTGTGTTGCTATGAAAAATTCCAAAACCCAAGCCCCTTGTCTCTGTAATTGCTTTGCATGGAATTTTAAAAAGTTTCTTTCCAAAAGCCCTCAAGAACATGACACTTAAATGCTTTTTTGGCATCAGGAAAGGGAATTGAATGAGCAGCTTGTAGGATACTGGGCTGTAGGTATAACATACAGAGGTGGGCACAAGTAGGTTTATAGTTGTGAGTACACAAAGCAGTTTATTCTTGTATTATTGTTATTAGTTATTATCTTATTTGCATTACAACTGTAAACCTACCTCTGCCCACCCCTGTAGTTTAGGAGACTTTATTCATGGGTAAATTTAACTGTATGTTTTAACTAAATATAGATTTTATTTATCACTTTTTATTGTTATTTTATTATAGGTGTCCCAGTTTTTCCCCCTTTGCTTTCCTCTGCCACAGTCAATCCCACCCATCCCTCCCACAGTCAATTCCCACACTGTTGTCCATGTCTGTGGGTCATCCATACATGTTCTTTAACTAGTCCCTTCCCCTTCTTTCCATCATTATCCCCTTGCCGCCTTCCCACTGTCTCTCTGTTCCAGGATTTTAGAACATTACTAATCACAGAAGCATGCAATTTGTCCCTCCCTGAACAACCCCAAGGCCTCCCATTTGAGAAGGAGTATGTGGCAACATGGCTGCAACTGAGAAAAGCTACAGGAACTGTCAGTGATGAAGACCCCAGCAAATTTATGGCTTAAAAAGACAGAGACCAACTCCATCCAACATGGTGACTGATTTTACCTACTGTTAACCCCTAGCCTCATTATATGCTTATTGCAATATATTAGTATTCTAAACAACACACCCCATCCAACATAATCGAAAATAGGAAGCCCACATAAGGACACAAAATGCAGGTATGCAGTATCTTGTTTTTTAGATTCTGTTTTCTATTTACAAGTAGTTTGTTTAAAATTTTAATATTTATGCTCATGAGTGATTGGTTTGCATTTTTACTTTTCATACTATTCATGTTAGTTAGTTAGTTAGTAAAGTTATTTCCCCTATTTTTGATACTATGAAATAGCTTTATAAGCCCTGGCTGGTGTGGCTCAGTGAATTGAATGCTGGCCTCTGAACCAAAGGGTTGCTAGTTGAATTCCCAGTCAGGGCACATGCCCGAGTTGCAGGCCAGGTCAGATGCCCAGTAAGGGGCGTTTGAGAGGCAACCACACATTGATATAGCTCTTCCTCTGTTTCTCCTTCTCTTCCCTTCTCTCTAAAAATAAATAAAATATTTTTTAAAAGAAATAACTTTGTAAGGTTAAAATAATTTTTTCTTCATTTGTTTGGTAGAACTTTCCAATAAAATCATCTAGGCCTAGAGTTTTATGTGTGTATGTGTAAAGGTTTTTTACTATTAATGTAATAGTTGACTATTTGGAATTTCCAATTCTTCCTGAGTCACTTTGGGAAATTATAGTTTTATTTATCCACTTTATATTAGTATTCAACTTTGAATTAGTATTCAAAGTTGACATTCAGTTATTCCCCATTTGGTCTTATTTCTTTTCAATTTGTCTGTAGAATCTGTGCTTATATTTCCATTTTTCCTCTTAATATTTTTGATGTTTTCTTACATGTTCTTGATCATTAGAGATATGCCATTTTTTCTTAGCTTTTTGAAAGGACTGAGAGTTAGAAATCGGATTCATCAACCCTCCAACTATGTTTATTTGTTTCTAATTTAATTGTTTTGTTTTTGCTGTGTTCTTGATTCCGTTATTTAAGCTTAGTTTCATGTCTTTTTCCTAACTTAAAATAGATGTTCAGCTTTTATTTTCTGCTTTCTTTTTTCTAATATAAATATTTAAAGCTATAATTTTCCCTCTAAGTTCTGAAATACAAGGGAAATGTGTTAAATTCTCCTAATGTGATAGTAGATTTACTTATCTTTTTCTTACAGAAGTGTTATTTTTCCTTTACATATTTTAAAACAATGCTTGCTGATCAATTTAAGCTTTTATCATATAGTGACCATCTTTTTTTATAGACTTTTTTTGATATTGATAGTTATCATTGGGAGGTGTTAATATTTAACTGATAAACCCTTTCTCACTCTTTAATTTCCAATTTTCCTATTTCCTTATGCTATAAACATCTCTCTTGTAAACACCTGATTGCTAGGTTTTTATTTTGGTTCATTATTTATAGCAATTTTTAACATTTGGGGTTTATTTTTATTAAATTATTTCATACTTTCTATTTGTACCTCATTTGATATATAACATGCACAATATTTTTCTTTGTTATTTTTTCATTACTTTCACTCCCTTAACTAGTTTGGAAACAGCACACTTAATTAGTACTAGATATTTAAACAGACAAGTTTAGCAAATTCTAACATTAATATATTCACCTATTTCTAAATAATTCAAACATCTTAAAACAGCTCTCCCCAACCTTTTAGGCACCAGGGACCAGTTTCGTGGAAGACAATTATTCCTCAGACCAGGGTGGGGTCATGGCTTTATAGCCTGACAGCAGCTGAAGTTTGTTACTTACCATTCACTGATAGGGTTTTGATAAGACTCTGCAAGCAATTGGTTTATTTAATCTCTGTGCAGTCAAACCGCTCTCCTAGTGATCATCTGTATTTGCAGCCGCTCCCCAGCACTAGCATCACAGCCTCAGCTACACTTGAGATCATCAGTCATTAGCTTCTCATAAAGAGCTGCAACCAAGATCCCTGGCATGCATAATTCATAGTAGGTTACGTGCTCCTATGAGCATCTAATGCCACCACTGATCCGACAGGATGTGGAGCTCATTTGGTAGTGCCTCCGATGGGAGCGGCTGTACACACAGGAAGCTTCCCTTGCTCACCAGGCCTCTCACCTCCTGCTGTGTGGCCCAGGTTCCTAACAGGCCGAGTGGCCTGTGGGTTGGGTACCCCTGTCTCAGAACACTATAAATACCCTTACTGTTGTTTCAAGTTTTTAGATTTTTTTTTCCAGTTTTGCGAGACAAAAAAACTCTATTGTTTTATATGGCAACTTTAATTTATTTGTACCTACATATTGATACTTTCATTGCTTTTCAATCTTTGTGGGTTCACTTCCTGTTAAGAACTACCTTAATTCTTACATTCAACTATTCAGGCCACCCAGGTAGCATTAGTTAAGGCTGCTGCCCTATAGTTAACAATATCTAAGTAAAAGATTTCTCCTCTCCATTCAGAACAAAGACATGAGACAGATCAGTTTCCTCTCACAGTTTTCTTATGGACTGATTTACAGTTACTTCACTTTTATGTTTCATAGGTAGCCATTCTTGGGCTAGGTGTTATAGGAGCCATGCTCTGCATTTTGTGTTCCTCCTAAGCCCAGCAACATGGAAAAGCTAACACTGCCTGTAAATGCCCTTGAGATGGAAGCCAGCCTCCATGCACGGACTTTTACTGACAGAGTAAGCTCAGAGCCTGCCTATAGCATTTCCTCCTGACTTTCTTGCCAGCTCACTGATAAAAAAAGGACATTCAAATAATATTTATTTATATTTTTTATATTTAAATCATCAGTTTAATTTTTTCTTTTGGGAAAGTTGGGGCAATATTTAGTGTGTGTTTTTCTGTAAAAGAATTATAAAATAAAAATAGATACTCCCCAAGTAGATGTGAATTGATCTTTCAAAGACTACCGTTTAGCTACTAAATTAAGCATAAACTCAATCTGTCTTTCCAAATCCTCCTCAATTTGTCCTCAGATATTCAATCTCTCCAGTTTATTTTCATTTCTATAGCTAATATACACCATAGCCAAATAATAGTATTTACTTTCCTCGAATATGTCCTGGATTCATGACTATGCTTTTGCCAATTCTGAATTCACCTTTTAAGATACATTCTATCTCTATGTGTCAAAATATTATTCAAGAACTATTTCAAATTGCCATTTATACAAGAAGTTTTCCCCTTTCTTTCATCTGGATTTTATTTTTTCATTTACTTCACTCTCAAAATTCTTTATACAGTGTAATAAACCAAGAACTCTTTGAGATGCAAAAAGAACTGAACTCTCTGTCTGGCTCTAACTTGCTATGTGTGTGAGCTCAGGCATTCTCTCTGTGACCAAATTATTTTATTTAAAAAAAGGATGGTTATATATTCCTTATCATACTACATTATTTTGAGGATTAAAATATGCATTATAAAATATCCAGTGTTTAATAAAGGGTAGTTATTAATACTGCTATCTTAAATATCCTGTTAATAATAACACCATAATATCAATTAACTTTCCTGTGTGAATAATTCTACTTTATTATTACCTTAAAAATCGTGTGTTATAGTTATGTATGTATTAGTTGTATTGCCCATTAGACAGTGCTTCCTTGGCGTATGGGATTCTCTTTTTATTATCTTGTTATGAACTGACACAGTGTCTTACACACATTATATGTGGAATAAAGTTTTGATTTTGCTGAGATTACTTTAAATGACAAGAGCACTATGGAAAGAAAGAGTGGAGCTACTATTTACAATTGGAAAGAAAGAAAATAAAAAATAAATTGGAACTCTGAAACCTCCAGATACAGCTAACTAAAATAGTGATCAACTTAAAATGTACTTATCTATCATTTATCAATCTGTCTATGTAATGTTGCATAAATAACTCTGTTATTCAAGCAAAGAGAAACACACATGCTGATGATAAAATTTGTTAGGTTATCTCTAGTGGAAATGATTCGCAGGTTGTTCTTCATTGTTGTCAAAGTTATTCTGTCTATGCCCTAATTTGTAACCAGCCATCTAACTCCCATTATGAAGAAACTACAGTTAAATGAGGTTGTGATTTATGTAAAAACTAAAAAGGGGTGACTATGTGACTTTCCATTGAAAAATACTTCTTTCTAAATATCCTCAGAATCTTCCCTTTCACTATTTTATATTCACTGAAGAGTCACTTGGGGTGGTAGTAGATCAGTCAGTAGCATGTACTTAGATGCTTGAATTCCTCAGTATTTTGGATGTTGTTTGTATTAAGGACAAACTAAGCTGAAAGTTGTAGTCTGGGGGGCTTTTGGAAAAGAAAAGCCTTTAAGGACTTAATGGCTTGTTCAAGTTGTGCTATGTGAAGAGTACAAGCAGGCAACTTGTGCAGCAATTTATAGTAACTGGGGTAAATGAACCGTAGTTAGAAGTAGAATTTATGAACTGTTTGCTAAGCTGATAATTAGCTAGAGATGTAAAGCCGCAAACTGGAAGTGTTCATAGCACAACAGAGCCAGAATTATTTTGTTGTCATTTACAGCTTAAAGTAACAGACTTCCTCAGTGTTATTTCCTCCGGGAGTTGAGACCTGTTTTGTTAAATTTACCAGTTAAGTAAAAAAAAAAAAAAAAAAAAAAAAAAAAAAAAAAGCAGAAACAAGAGGCAAACTGGTGGGGAGAAGATCAGGACAAAAAACGTTTGGAGACCTTTGAAAAGGAATTGTTAGATTTTTCTGTGACCTTATATTTGGAAAATAATTTGATTTTTTTTACTTGAATATCTTCTGTGTTTAAATGGATGTTATTAATTTGAAGATTTGTCATTACTGTTATATTACCTAAACATTCCATTGGAAATAAATCACTGGAAAATGTGAAAATTAATATTTTTTTCACTCCCATTTAACTATTTGGCATGGTCCAAGCATATTGTTACTCAATAAATTTGAATTATTTTGGATTATTCATTGAGAGAGACCAAGTTTGTTTAGAGCAACAAGTATAAAGGACACATGGACAAAAACTATGGGGGGTGGAAATGGGAGGGAGGTGGGGAGGGCTGGGGTGGTGGGCTGGGATGGGAGTAAAAGACAGAAAACTGTACAAGAACAACAATTAAAATAAAAAATTAAAAAAATTGAATACTCCTCAAAAAAGTATAGATCTATAATAGCAAACTATGAAAGTACAGGCTGGAAGCATCACGATGATATATCTTTGGAATTATTTTGTCTGTAACATCTGTTGATCAATGTGTCACTAAAAAAATTAAGTATTTCTTATATTTGGATGTCAGTCAATACTGACATGGTCTTTCTTACCATAGAGTAAGCTGAAGAAATACAAAAATGAAGGCAAGATTAAATTTTGGCCACTGTGTCACTTAGTTTTCAGTTTGGACCCAGGGTTTTTTTGTTGGAAGAAAAATTAGATTCAAATTATATTACTTATTTCTGATCATATTTGAGGGGTATGCATGTGTGTGCACATGCATGTGTGTGAGAGAGAGAAAACTGCCTGTGAAGCTGATCATGCAGCTTGGTGTATAGACTGGGAAGCTGAATCATTTTCAGAAAGATCATCAGCCCTAAGGAGGGATTCCATCACCATTGTCCATATAGACTGAAATGCAACATCATTGGTAAACACTTTGAGTGTTGAGATTATATAAAATCATTGACTACCACCAGACTTGGCTTTTTAAAGCTCAGCTTTGTGATGGATGACCTTGAACAAGTCACTAAATCCTTTAGAGTTTACATTTTAAAATTTGTAAATCAGAGATGACATTATCTAAATCAGAAAGTTGTGAGTTGGCACATACTGAGAACTTAATTGAAGCTAAGAAGTCGACTTAAATCATTCATGTAACTTTTTACTAACTAGAGCTTCTTGATAATTGTATATGCTTGAGCATTTCCAATGGTGAGAAAGCATGACAAGAGAATCCATTGCTTTGAGTTAGTATTTCAGATGTTACTGAGGTCAAGCAGCATGCTACTGGAAGTGGAGGAGAGAAAGGGGGAAGTTTGAGTAAAGGTTACAAGCAGAAAAAAATGAACATATTTGGGGAAATTGTGAGTGTCCAGTGTAGTTTGAAGTTGGCATACTCATACTTTGGAAGGTTTTAAAGGTGGGCGAGGGCAAGATACTTGCTGATTCCTATCCTCTAGTCATTATAAGTAGGTAGAGGGAAATTGATTCCTGGACAATTTGAAGTG
Source organism: Glossophaga mutica (assembly GCA_039655065.1). Classification (NCBI taxonomy): domain Eukaryota; kingdom Metazoa; phylum Chordata; class Mammalia; order Chiroptera; family Phyllostomidae; genus Glossophaga; species Glossophaga mutica. The sequence continues at coordinate 67,937,703 of CM077308.1, forward strand.
ATTCGTATTTTATTTATTTTTTTTATTTTTTTTTTGCTAGAAGCAGTACATAGAATTATATAATTTATAGAAACTGTGGATTTCACTATTCTCCTCTAGATTACTATTTATTGACATTATACATCTTGGGATTGATATCTTTTTTCATCTCTTTGCTGGGTTCAAAATCTGAAAATTTATTCTGGATTAAGGGCGAAGAAGGGAGTGTAATCTTGCTACCCTAAAGAGTGGCCTCCATGTTGTAGAGAAATTCAAGCCAACCTTTATAGTAAGGCCCTATTTCTGACTTTAGTAGGTGTGGGCATAAAGTAGAGGTTAGTGGGAGATTCTTCCTACTGGCTTCTTCAGTTAGATGTACTTTACAGGTCTAGGCTTAAACAAACCATTGATAATTTCTTAATTGAGCCTATTTTTACTCGAAAGGGTGATTTCTCCTAAAGGCCAAGTATTTGTTTAGCTACGTTCATTAATGTACACTGTTGCTATGACTTTGCTTTCTTTTTTTCCTGTTGTGTTTTTAGAAACATTTTATAGGGAAGTTGGTGAAGGTGAATCAGGCAGAGCCTTGTACAGTTAATTTCCATTGAAACCGGCAAGTTGGCATCCTAATGCCACCATGACAAATGTAAGCACTTCCTCAACATGTTTTAAGGAGGGTGGACCTGTGGAGCAGCAAGCCACCATGCCAAAGCAATAACACGTCGGATATTGTAAGCGGTTCATAGGTATTAAATCTTCTGTAGCGATCATAATAACTAATGTCATCTTGATCATTTTATTTCCTTTCAAAGCACGAATTTTAATTTACAAAGGAAGTCAACAGATATATGAATGCTCATTTTCCCTCATTATACAATTTCGTAGATACTGAAAAAAACCAAGATGCCTAGGGTCTGCATTGTTTTATGTTCTTAATATGTAAAAGACATTGTCACAGAGGAAGCAACAAAACAGCTTGTTCATTAGCAAGCACAGCATGTAGGTGGAAACAAAGGGACAGAAACAAGACCCTAATTATACCCATGAATTCCTCCTCTTCCTTGGAAAAAGAAAGAAGACCTGATTTTCCTCTCAGTAACAGTGTCCTTTAGGGCTTACACTAAGAATATATATTTTTCCATATGTCTGTGAGTCAGTATGTGAGCCTGATCATTGTTGTCTAATGAACACAACATGAATTCCCACTAGCAGTCAACTAATGGGTACTTGAAGTGCAATTTTCTACGCGTGTTAAATGAATAAGTAGAAAACTTTGTTGTTCTGAAGCTCCTTTGGTGAGGAGGGAACTATTGCAAGGGATTCTAGACAAGTCTTTGCTTAGATTACAGTACCATAAAGGAAAAAATTATGCTATAATACTGTGTTCCTCCATAGGATAATTTTTTTTGGATACAGGATTTCTTTAGCACCCATTTGATTATAGACTGTTATCTCTGTAACTGGTATCCTCCTCTGCCTAGAAATGAAACTGGCACTTTAGCTAGTTTGACATTTCAATAATTATGAATAATTTTTAAACGTACATGTCATATTCTATGGGGTTCAATAACAGTATATACATGTGCAGATGGAAAAAAAAAACAAAATAAACTCAGCCTTTACCAAAAACTTCATGCTTTTCATTTTAGCCAAGATTGTCTTTGTCCACTTTGTCTTTGTACAGGAAATTGTACATGAAATAATGAAGGCTTAATATTTGTGCACTGCTGGAGTGCTTCTGGGTGATTATATTTTAACAAAAGTTAATGGCCAAGTAATGGAAATAATGAGCTGAAGTGAAAATCCAATATGAGTTTGATGAGCAGAACATTCTCAATGAAAGTATACTAGAGAAGAAATTCCCCATAGAACATTTCATGTCTTAGTACTCTTGGAGCGCATTAGTTTTAGTATTAAAATGGACATGATTGATAAAGGAACCTAAATGGATATGTGCTGGTGATCCTTAAGAGTGATGGGGCAAAACCTGGAGATTCCTTAAAAGAAAAAGAGTAAAAAATGTCTTTAAAAGGCTTTTTCTCTATTTCTATTAACTCCTTCAGTATATTTGCCTATTTGTGTAGTGCCTATAATGCTAATCATAGGACAAATAAATATTCAGCCTGCTAGTACAGAAACTGTCTCAAAGATACTGAACTAGGGGTAGGTAAGGTTGGTGAGAATGGTCATGCCAGCAATAGGAGTGGTAAAAATTTCCAGAACTCTTGATAAAAATTGATGCCAGTACTCAACGATTCAGATGTTCACGGGGTACCATCATCACCACCACCACCACTCTCAGCAGCAGCAGCAGCAGCAGCAGCAGCATTATCACACAAGTAACATCACTGGACACTTATTAAATGTCACACACTTGCCCATGTATTTTACATACAAAGTTTCATTCAGTTCTCACACCCTGTGTGGTTCCTCTTTTGGAAACCAATTTTACAAATAAGGAAATAAATAAAGTACCATATTTTACCGTGTATAATGCACACCCATGTTTTTGTCTGTAGGGTAAATAGGACAACAAACCCTGTTATACACTAGATTATACTGTTACCCACAGTAAAAGTGCTTTGCAAATTATAAATGCCATACACTTTAAGCAGTCATCATCGTTATTAATATGATATACTGTTGGAACACCAGTTCATACTGAAAATTCTGCTATATAAACAACTCATTCTATGATATAAATAGCAAGCAACTATAAATAATTCACAAGCTCTAATATAATCTACTTTTCACATACTTTAATGTATCATTTATCATTCAAATAAATGAAATATTTTATAATATATAAGAAGGCAACTTATTTGATAATCAGTTTTTTTTTCTGAAAGTCATATTATGCTCTAGTTATTACCAAATTTTAAACTTTAGGATAATGATTTATTTTATTTCTTTAGTGAAATAGATATACATACACAAAAAGCTGTGTGTTGAAAACCAACCCCCAAACAAACAAAAAAACAAAACTTGAAAGATTAAACCAAAATTTGGCAGAAAAAGATAAGTCATGAGTTATTTGGCATTCTGTTGATAAAACAAATGATTTAATATTGACCTTCAATTGTTACAACTTTGCATGTACAGTTTACAGTGAAATTGTAATTAACTCTAGATTCAAATTGATTTTTTGAGCTTCTAGTATATTTTCAGGTGATTAGATAATATTTTATTGCAATTAAAACATGTTATTATATTTAATGCCATTGTTCCTCATATAACTTTGCTTTGAAATGCTGTATTTCTCATATATAAATGTTTCCCTTATAATACATTGCTACTTTAACTTCCTCCCAAATATAATACTAGTCTTTATTTGCCCATGAAGGAAACTGCCATTTTCTGTTTTAATCTTTAATTTGGAATGAACCCCCCAAAACTATGAACATTGTGAAAGATGGATAAGACTAATTCATTTAAGTTTTTTTCCAGTTTCTTTAGATTGGATGAATGAGGAACATATTTACTGTAGCTTGAATAAATGGTAAATATACTTATCTTACAATAAATCATGATTTAAATATGTAGCCTTAATGTGAAATATACATGCAAATTTTCTTCTCTCTTTTTCTTATTGTTGTTCAAGTACAGTTGTCTCCATTTCCCCCCACCACCATACCCACCTCCCATCCCCCACCCCTCTTTGGCTTTGTCCATGTGTATGCAAAGTTTTCAAAGCTTCAGTAGTTTTCTAACATTTCCATTTCTACTTAAATTACGTTTACAACTTTTATGAAATGGTTGGTGGGCTTTATATTAGAGAGAAGTGAGCTAAAATTTCTGTAAGAATACAAGTAGCCACACTTGTTGAGATCCTACTATGAATAATTTATAATATATACATTTGAACTTTTAATTTTCAAGTTTCCATTTATATTTTTAGAATGTGCAGTTTTTCTAATATCTATGTGCATCTTCAAACTCTGTGTTATGAAAACCATTCTATTGTTATTTATATCTTAGTCCCTTATTTATACCTTAGCCCCTTAACACTTGACTGTTTATTTTTTTTTTCAAATCCAATTAAATCGTATCCTTCCTAAAACCTGGGATTGTCCAATATGATAACAAATCATACAGTAGTAAAAACTGTATTTTGCAAGTGCTCCTGTTGATTTTAAGTATAAAAATGCACTTTACCTCTAAACTCCTTAAATTAAACCCCTTCACAAATCTCAACATATAGGAATGGACGAAATGCTACGCAAATGTGGCCACATCATGCTTTTATGTGCGTAAATGAAAACACAAATATTTCACACTTCAGATTCCTCACTGACTAGCACTTTGACCGGAAGTGCTGACATCTGGAAAAACTGAGTTGAGTGACCAGAGTGTAAGGCGAGTGTATTTGTCTCATTAACCCAAGGGGTCACCAGTGAGGAGATAATGGATCAAGAAAACTGGAAAATTTGCAACTTTGTTTTAGACTTCTGGGAAAAAAAATTATTATGCTTATATTTGTTGTAATAGAAAAATTTTGTTCCCCTCTCAAAACATTTGCTTTGACAAAAGAGATGTCACCTAATTCTTGAAACTCACAGTGAAATGTCTGTGAAGAGTTGATGAGGACCTTTTTATGACGAGCTGAGATAAATAGGATAAGGCTCACGTGACACCCACAATCAAACATCTCAAATGGAATAGCTTGCACTGATACACCCCATGTGTCAGCGTGTGTGTGTATGTATATAAATTTCAATACATTCAGAAAAAATGATACCAGGCAACATAAATTGTTTCTACAATACAAAATGTTTTTCTGCTGCTTTAACAAGGTTTGTGCTAATTTTTTGTCTTTTTATGAGCAACGATCCAAAAAATTTAATTCATTCATATGCAATTCAACCATATGCAACACTGATCTTGCAGTTTGTGATTTTGCCTACCACCAGGCCCTTTGCCCCAAACAAAAAGAGAAATACTCTTTCAAAATAAGATGCCTAATATGACCCATGTCAGTCCCTGGTGATAAGCAGCATAGATCCTTGGGCCTAGATTAAATCCAATTATTCCTCAAATTATCTCATCAGACACAGGCAACTTAAATCAGTGTTTCTCCAACTTGAATGGCAAACAAAAATATTCAAAGAAATCTTTCAAATATTTCAAAATATTCCAAAATTGCTTCAATGATTATTCAAATGGACCCCTAATACTGAATTACATTATTTAATTATATGATTACTTAGATCTCAACAAACATAACAACAAATATAAACTCCATATTTATAGATCAAAGGAAAAAACAAAACTCTAAAACAATACATGCAATGTTATTTTAGTACACAGGAGGATATTTTGTCCAAGCTGAACTACCATTTGCAGCACCCATGTGATAACTACTGGCAGAGAACTGAACTCTTGAGCTTGGCACACATAAACTGCCATGAGGTGTTCTGATTCTCTCACCTGTTTTTCCCATTTGTACTTCCATGATGCCCTTTGAGTTTACTAACCAGAGAGAAGTCTTTACACAGTACATATTCCTCTGCACATTTCTCACTTGCCTGTGGTGACTGAAACAATCATATACTATTTTGTATCAACATGATTAAAAACAAAAAGGAGGGCAAATAGGCACAGATTTTACCTGAAAGTATTCTGTCATGAAGTAATTATTAAAAAGATCCAGAATCTATCTATCTATATTGATATAGATATAGATACATATTGCAATGAGAACACAGTCTCTAAAATTGTTCATAGATAACTTGGGCATCCCCAAATCTGCAGACCCAAAATAAAAACCAAAGATAACTCAATTGTTTGCTTTCCTCATAATCTGGTGAAATTTCCAGTTGGTGCTGAAACACCACAGAGGTAAGGAAGTCTCACTATACTGAAGTAGAATTTTGGGTTCTTTTTAATCACTATATAGACAAAAACATATTTCAATCAGTTCATGAAACATGCTTCACAATTACTGCAAGATTCTTTCTTGTATGCTTTGGTGTATTATCTGCTACTTCAAAACAGTTTGACATTAAGAGTTTGAATTACAAAACAAGCTTCTTACCTTTTATTCTCTCTAATTGCTTTGTCTCCCTTCTTCCAAGAGATGGTTGGTTTTGGAGAGCCTTGGGGTTTGCACTCCATGACGACTTCTTGGCCTTTGGTGACAATTATTGTTTTCTTCAGTTGATTAAGTGCAAATGTGGGAGCTGAAGCTATTAAAAAGAAAATGTTAGTTTTACCAGAAGAATGAAAATAATCTTTGATACATGTCACATCAATAGTTTGCAACTTTTTCTTCTGGGACACATTTCTAATAAAATCAAACAATATACACACAGGTAAAAAGCACTAACTTCAAATTTAACTTGTTAATTAATAGCTATCTAATTGGTTGTTCTTTTCATTAGCAGGTGATAGTTTCATGCAATGTGGAATCCACAGGCAAAAGCTGTTTTAAAAAATGATATGCTTTAATTATGGTTATAAAGTATAATTGCAGAAGACTAATAAGCACCTTGGGCAAAAGGTGAAGGGTCCAGCAAAAAAGTCTATTTTGGGCTTCCTATGGGAAAATGAAGGTTACCAGTGGAGAAGAGAATTCTGTCATCCATTTCCTATCTGTGAGTCTTAACTAATGCACATTTTACTATAATGTTACACACAATGGAATGCCGTTTTTAAGAAATGGAATCACTTAATTTCAGTCAAAAGTTCTATTTCATTGTTTGCAATTATTCACATAGGTCTGATCATTTACATTAATTTTACTGTATTTTTATCAAGATACTTTTGATAGCAGTTACCCAGGTAAATCCATTGTGCAGCTGCAGTTGAAGACACTAGACTAAAAGAACACATGACACAGATATCAAAGCAAATTTAAAGAAGAAACGCTTGAATCTAAAAGAGAACCTGAAATATATACCTACAAGTATATTATATCTGAGATATATATTATACCACTGTGACAATTTGGTGATTATTTCATAAGCATTTTATGTCCATCATATAGTGATATAATGCATGGCACAATAACATTAAAATATGTATGCAGCATAAAAAAGATATATATGCAATTGAGATGGGTTAAGGAATTGAAAGAAAAGTGAAGAAACTTATGGGGAAATTGCAGGTAATATTTTTGGTTGCCTACTTAGAATAGAACTTACAAAAGTTAATTTTGAAAATAGGTCTAGTGAACAAGTGTTTCTTAGTAAACGATTAACTAGGCAAAGGCTGAATCAACTTTTTAACTCAGAAATGTCGAAGTGTGGGCTGATAAGAAGTACATTAATATTTTATTGATTAGGTTTAAGGCACTGAAACATAAACTCCTGTAACTGTTTTGCATGAATTAGTTACAATATAGAGAAATTTTAAGTTCAAACATTCATAATTCGATAGGTTGACTTATGGTGTATTATATTTAGGTGATAAGTCTATAGTAAGTCCCGAGATTTTTGAAAGCTTCGGTGTTTCCATTAATGTCATACTTTGGGAATTTAAGAGGAAAATAGAAAGTACACTTGAGCTCCTGCCCACTTTTGGGATACAGTGAATTATGATCTCTTAAGTATCTCTCTTTATATTATAAACATCCTGGACCAAAAGTTCAGGAAATCATCAGAGTGGGAAATAGTAAAATCCATTCCAGCTGTACAAATATGCTCAGCCTGGGTAGCTATTCACTGGATTTTATCTTTCCTGTATTAAGTAGTGAAGCAGTGCTACTGTCCTGGTTACATTCTTATCAAGGGTGTGAGCCTATGAGATGGCTACGCCTGGCTCAGGAGGGCTTTCCCTTTTGTGTAAGGGTGGTAATGGCAATGACCTAGGGTGAGAGGATGCTTTACTGTGGAGTCCTGCCTTCCAGGAGTCACATGCCCACTGGCAGGTAGCAGTAGCTCGGAAAAATATTAGGCATTGTTAAGGGAGCATGCACAGGATGCTTGAAGTCTGCATTCTGATTCCCTGCCCTCAAGACATTCTTCTTTAAAGTTAACACATATTTCTTATATGATGTTTTTAATGCCATAGAAAAAAACATATTGTGTAAAACCTCTTAAGCTTAAAACTAAAGTTAGAAAAACATAAAAAGTTCTGGTACAAACTGTACCCAATATAAACTTGTCCCCTAAAGCTTAAAATATATATATATATATATCAGCAAGACGTAGTATTGTTCTTCAAGTCATAAAATAGGGTTTTTTACAATCACCCCATAAAACCAGTGTAGTAAGAATTAGAACATGGCAAGAAGCAACACTTCTTTCCTATTTATTTATTTGGAAATTGCATACCTAGAATTTTCAGCTCAGCACTTGCATGAATGGCTCCATATTTATTTTCAGCCAAACACTGATACATTCCAGCGTCTGACTGATTCACATTGTGGATCATCAATACTCCATTAACCATCTCCACCTTACTCTGCAATGGAATAAAAAAGTTAGATATAGAATCCCCAGTTATCATCTGCTAGACCAAAAGAAAAAGAAAAAGAGAGAAAGCTTGCAATTCATGTGGCTGAATATTATTTGACAACTTAGAACACAATTTACTGTTCATTATTTTATTTTATTTTATTTTTTCTTTATTTTAATTGCTGTTCTTGTACAGTTTTCTGTCTTTTACTCCCACCCCAGCCCATCACCCCAGCCCTCCCCACCTCCCTCCCATTCCCCCCCCAGTTTTTGTCCACGTGTCTTTTATACTTGTTGCTCTAAACCCTTCCCCTTTTCCCCTGAAATTCCCTCCCCTCTCCCCTCTGGTGTCTGTCAGCTTGTTCTCAATTTCAGTGTCTTTGGTTATATTTTGCTCCTTTGTTTGTTTTGTTGATTAGGTTCCTGTTAAAGGTGAGATCATATGGTATTTGTCCTTCATTGCCTGGCTTATTTCACTTAGCATTTATAACATTTCATGTAAATTATAACTATTTCTTAGAAAAGATTGCATTTTTTATAGTTATTCTTCTGAATTTTACTTGTAGTTTTGTTTTTAAATAGAGAAGCTTTTGTTTGGTATACTAGTTGAGCTTGTGAAGTTTAATTGGCAGATGAAGCTTCTGTTTGAATCATTCTATAAAGGACAAGCAGGGCTTCACTTGGTAGAAAGGACTGGGGCTATAGCTCCATGGGATCAAGGTTAGATAGAGCTAAGGTCATAACAAGGGCACTTTTCCTATATTGGTCTGGTCAGAATTTGCCTTTTCTTTCACTTCCCAACAAAATAACATGGAAAAACTGTCCTGTTGCTAGATTCTGTATAAAATTATTGTTACAAAAATGTCAACTTTATTATCAGAAGAAACAATATAGAAGGCAAAAAACTGAGCATGTGCAAATTGAAGTAAACTGAGGCCAAGAGCACATTTCAAAATGAATTTTAAATATAAAATGTTGTTGAACAACAAGGTGTCTTGTCTACTTAATGCTAAACAAAGCATCTTTTTAAAATATTACTGAGCAGTGCTTTGATTATCTATCAACAGGGATGCCAACTAATTTGGCATCATTTTCAAAATAAACCTATTCACTTTGCAAATGGATTATCTGCCAGTGGAGTTTATAGAATTTACTTTACTTGGATGCTGACAGTAGATTACATGACCAGCATAGTCCCTTCTGAAGGTTTATCTGGTATCCTTGGGAGAACAAGAGAGGAAGAGGCAATGAGCCAATGCCTCAGGATTCCCACCCCATCACTCTGTTTTTGTTTGTTTGTTTTTTTAAAGCAGCTCTATGTGTCTGTCTTTTTGTGGAATTGTATTTGTTTTGGCCTAACTGGTTTTAGAATAAGGGAATGTTGGAGCTAGATGGGCCTGTAGGGAGGATCTGTTCTAATCTTTTCTTTTTAAAAGGAGCAACTGAGTCCCAAAGAGATAAATGGTAGACAGGAGGCTGCTGGGCAGAACCTGTGTTCAGAATGTCAACTTATACATCTCCTTCCTGCCCTCTTTCTAGCAAAGGCCACAAATAAAGTAAGGAGTTAGCTAAAAATTATTACCATTATTCTGAAATTAAATATAATTGATTTATTTTCAAATCTAGTACATATTAAGTTGTTTTATAAACATACAGTAGCTTTACTAAAAAGATGTTTAAGTCTACGGGTAGCAGGATGTCACAGGAAGAAACTGCCCAGGACACAGAAGTCTAGGACTCTATTCCACATTAGTCCCTTACTAGATATATGATTTTGGGCAAGTCACCTCACTGTTTGGGGTTATCTCCATCATCAGCAAAATGACAGCAATAAGGCAGATAACATCTAAAAGTCAGTTACAAATTACAATGAGTCTACGATAATCACTGATATTTTCTTATGAATTTATAGGACTTAATAAAATGTAAATAAATGATGTATTACTTAAAATAGTAAAGTAATTAAAATAAAAAATATATATTTGTTGTTTCTCATTCCAAATATATTTTAAAACATAAGTGAAAAATGGATTTCAATAAAAATAGAAGAGTATAGTTTGTTTCAGGGGAAAGACTGCTAAAATTACCCCAAGACCGGTCAATAGCTACCAACAGTACCTGAGTTAAGAGGGGCACTCCATTCTTCAGCCAGCGGTATGTGGGTCTGGGTTTCCCAGTAGCCTTACATTCCCATCGGAGAGGGCTTCCACTGTCTAGCTGAGTATCATTCAGTTTTTCTACCCAGTGTGGGTAAGCTGTAAGAGTATAAGCATTAAAAAGGGGTGAATTCATTTCTCAAACACTTAACCAACATCACAGTTCATATGAACATATCAACTGAATTAATTCCTATCAATTCATGTAACTGTAGGTGTTTGGGAGAGGCACAGCATTCTATTACCACAGAACTCTCATTTCCTCTCTGTGTGTGTGTGTGTGTGTGTGTGTGTGTGTGAATAATTATACATGAACATAAAATTAGTGATGATATTTTGATCATTACAGACACTTTTGTAAGCTAAGCATATCCTGTTGTTTCATTTTATGAATCAGAAATTTTTGGCTCAGAAAAGTTAAGGAAATTTACCGGAGGTCACACAGTAAGGGACAGAAACCACTTTCAAAGTCAGATATTTCTGACTTCAGGGAGCATATTTCTCCCATCCCATTTTGAAATATTTAAAAAAATGAATTGAAAGCAATTACTGGATACCTAGGGTGCTATACCTTCAAACTTGTGTCTAATTGGGAATTTTGTTCTTAGTAGATTATTGATCTTCTGGCCAATATATAGCTTGGTCTTCAAGGAGACTTACCTTGGCATAGTTAGGATTTGTAGGCCTTTGAGAATACACTCTGTATTGCAACTTCAAGGCTAAAAGCTTTCACTCAGCAATCTACCACGGTGAACTTCAAATAGAGATCCTGATTTTTTTGTGCCTGGCTTCCAAAATCAGTCTCTTTGTAGTCATATGCAAAAAAATACTCATAGAAATAGTCAGATGCAAAAGAAACCTTAAACTCTGCTTTTTCATTTGGACTTTCTGTAACCTTTCCAACTCTACTTTGCCAGACAACTTCATAACTACACATGATCCTTGTAATCCCAGGGGACAAATTAGAGGTCTCCCATGCATACCACACATCTTCTTCAGACTGTTCAGTCTACATGGAATATTCTACTTCTCTCCTCTGTCTCTCTGAATTCTCATAACTCAAGATTTTATCTCCGTAATATAAGGATGATTAATCCTAATTTTAAAGAAGAGTCATCTGCATCTTCTCTGGACATCCATCATTCTTATTCACTTGGAAAATAACTACACAGTAATTTATTACCCCTTTTCTGTTGCTGACAAACTGTTAACTGGATTTCATAGCTATTATTTGACACTCCATCTAGAAAGCGAGATCATCAAGAGCACAGTGGATATGACATGCATATTTACTTTAGTCATAGCACCGCCCCATACAGGGTGGGGTGGAAGGAGGTTTACAGTTGTGAGTACATGAAACATAGATTATTCTTGGATTATTCTTTTTTTTTTTTTTAAGAATTTATTTATTTATCTTTAGAGGGGAAGGGTAGGAGAGAGGGAGAGGGAGAGGGAGAGAAACATCAATGTACGGTTGCCTCTCGTGTGTCCCCTGCCGGGAACTGGCCTGCAACCCAGGCATGTGCCCTGACTGGGAATCGAACCAGCAACCCTTTGGTTTGCAGGCCAGCACTCAATCCACTGAGCTACACCAGCCAGGGCTATTGCATTATTTTTATGTGAGCAATAGTAAACCTATTTTGCCTCAGCCTGTCTGATAGTTGATTACAGGAGATTAGTTATATTTATTATGTGTAAATATATACACTATGACCAGTGCTGGGATATAGAGCTCGTAGGTGTGAAAAGAAACTGGGAAAAGATCTTTATAAGTTACTAAAATGAAAAATTAGGAAAGAAAAAGCTATTAAATTAAAAACTAGTCATCTAGAAAAGAAAAAAAAAACTAGAAATCAAAGTTTAGAGTCCTGATTCCAAAATGAATTTGTCTTAGGAATCAACAAGTGATCAATTAATTGTAAAAGGAATAATTTCTGCTTTCCCTTCTTCAAATATTTATTGGACATCACTGTTGGTGCAATGATTAGCAGTGAGAATGCAAAGATAAATATGCCATGATGTGTGCCTGCTGTCAGCTCAAAATTCAGTGGATGATACAGAAGTGCAATTAAAATATTATTCAAATTCATGCTGCCAACAATTTTACAAGTAAAAATCACCTATTATACTGCTTCCCCAATTTAAAAAATAAACAAACTAGTAACTTGTTTTATGTAGCTTTTGTCAAGCCCCCCATTTTAGGGTGTGAACAGTTTAAGAGACACATGGCACCTTAAACCCAGACACTGTTCCAGCCTCACCAGATGCATTGTGTATTGGCAACTCTGCCAGTCTGCAGGGGACACCTACTTGTGGATGACAGGGAGAGCTCAGTGTTACTTCTTAGTAGCATGCCTTCTCACCAGAAGATACAATGGCAATATTGAGTGAAAGCAATTTTTCTACTGTTTTTGGTAATATTTGCTAATGCTTATGAATGAAATATCTGAGATGGGGAGGGGGACAAGATTAGTGTCCTATAAGTGCTTCTGTTCCAGATTATAAATCTAATTCTTATTTAGGTATGGACAATTAATTCTTCACAATACAGATCTGGGACTTTTCCCAAATAGTCTTAAGAGTAACAGACACTCAGTGCATTTTTTGTGGGGGGTGTGGTTCAAGTAGCAAAATACTGGTTGAATGCTTATCTTTAGCTATCAGATTTTTATCAATAAAGATTTTTTCAAATATAATATCTGTGGCCTAAAGATAACCAAATCAGTGCCGGTGTTTCAGTCTCACAAACTTCTAAATTACTCATGTATCCTTTTTCCAGGATGCTTTCCCCTGTTTAGCCTTTAAGGTACAAATCCTCTGGAAGCAAATCATCATGGTAAAATGGAGTAGACTATGCTCCCACAATCCTTTGCACATGCAAAGAGTATGATGCTCTGTTCTATGTGGTGTTTGCTTTTCATCTAATCCAATGGACCATGAGTTTCTTCAGAGCTCTGTTGCTAGCATATAGAGCAGTCAGTAATAAGCACTTAGTAAACATTAATTGAACAAGTGAATGAATGAATAACATGTGTATAGTCAATTTGTTTGGAGTACTGAACTCCTAAAAGTGGCCCAATGGTAGAGATAAAGAAAGAAAAACAGATTGAATTCACTTATTAATATTTTTAAATACTCTTTAAGCATCCCTGGGAAGAATGTTAAAGTTCTCAGGATGACTGATCTTGCGATACAGTGGTAGTTGTAGTTGTGTGGCAGATTCATCTGAATATGCAATTTGGATAATTCATATTGGAAGTATCTGTATATGCTTATATCAATGTTCTGGATTATTATTCCTCTATTTTTCAATCTCCTCACCTGGGACACAAGAATAATATCACTTGCCCATTATGTATAATGCATATTATAGAAGCAAATATGAAAACAGATTCAATTTGCAATCCCCGGAGGTGAAGAGGAGATTGCAGGTATTTTTAAGTAGGTTTTCTAAATTCTTACATACCTGGTTGGCTCTTTAGCATTTTGAACAATATAAACACTGCAGGCTGTAAAGATTATTTATCTTATAAAAGTAGGAATTTAAGCCAGGGGTCAGCATTTTATTTTCAAAGGACCAGATAAAAAAATGTAGGGTTTGCATTATCTGGTCTCCTTCCCAACTAACTATTAAGTGCTGTCATAGCAGTGCAAAAACTGCCATAGATAATATGTAAGCAAAGGAACGTGGCTGTGTTCCAGTAAAATTTTATTTACAAAAAAAAACCAAAAAAAAAAAACAAAAAAAACCTGAACAGGATTTGGTTTATGGACATCAGATTGTGACTCCTGTTGAAGCCTTGGGTAAAATTAACTTAGTAAAGATTCTTAACTTATCCTCCAAAACATCTCATTTTTACAAATATCTACTCTCTATGCTGTACAAAGCACTTGATAATTCCCCATACATTTTTAATTTTAAGCATTTCTCTGTGTATGGTAATTTTACATGATATTTTATCATATCAAAGAAGTATTATTATAAATTATTACTTGGTTTTTATATGCCCAAGAACCAATATTTAGTTCAAAGTAATTTTCATTTTCAGTTTGGCTCTTGGGACTAGGGCATAATGCTTTACTGACATCACTTACTGTATACTTGTAATTGTCCACGAAAGGAATTTTTCCCGCGTGAGTTTTCAGCTCTGCACTCGTACACTCCCGCATCGTCCAGCTGCACGTTGGGTATCTCCAGCACTGCTTGAGATTTCCGCAGACGTGCCTTACTAGGAATATAGCCATTGACCTTCATCCATGTGATGGTTGGAACCGGGCTACAATGAGAAACAAAGATATTGTTAATACTCTTTCCACTATTAGGAACATGGATTCTGTTATCTGGTAATTTAAGCACTTAATAGGCTGAGTGCAATAAAGTGTAATCACAATTAAGGACCATGGGCTGGTTAATATACTTTATGTCTCATGCAGATTCTGATACGTAAGCAGTTAGATTACAAGGTAGACAGTTACCTTTCTTTCATATTTCAGGAAGGCAAATCAGAAACAGTATTTTATATATGTTAATACATGCTTTATTTTTTAAAACTTTGTGAAATTGTTTAAATGGTAAAAGTAATTTGGTGAAATTACAAAGTAATATGTACTTATTGCCAGGAACTGAACAAGATTCATAAACTAAGTGAATTAAGAACTCTTTTTATCCCCACTCCTGCAAATATCTTCTTTCTGCAACAATAAGTGCAGTTTGGTGTAATCTCTCACTTTGTCTCTTTGATACATATATACACATATAAGTTGTTTATGTTTTGTTTAAAAATGTAACTCATATAGCTAATATTTATTATTATGAAAAGACCAAATCCAAGATCAACCCATGGCTTATTCTGGTTAATAGCTGCATATTATTCTACTATAGATGTCTCAGAATTTAACCAAGCATTTCCTATAGTTAAACATTTAGCATAGTCCACGTTTTGTTTTGTTTCACTTTCTTATTTTGCCACTAAGAAACAATATTACTACAAACAACAGTGCACATATATCATGTACTATGACTTTTTTTTTTTTCTGCAGACATTCACAAAAATGGAATTGATGGATCAAAGGGCATGTGTATTTTTCATTTTAATAAGTACTGCCAGATTGTTTTTCAATAATATAGTGGCAGTTTCCACACCTATCAGTAATATGTGAGACTGTTTCCATGTATCCTTGCCATCATTTTATGTGATTAATCTGTTTAATTTTTGTCAGTATTGAAAAGTAAGAAATGGCATTTGCTATTTTAATTAATATTTCTCTCAATACTAAGAAGGTTGAACATCTTTTCATAATTTATTGGCCATTTGCACCTGCTTTTCTGAAATATTTGCTTATGTTACTTTTCTGATTTTTCTATTTGCCTGTTTGCATTGTTCAAATTAATTTCTGAGTGCTGTGTGTGTTAGAACCAAGACTTTGTTTCCAAGAAAAATTCTGTGATAAAATTTTATAAACATTTTTGGTAGAAACAAATATATCTGTGGTTTTCTTCACAACTTTGAATTTTTATTTGTCTATAAATTTATCTGTAAACCCAAATTTATGTCTATATTTTCTGTACTATTTCTAGCAATATTTTTAAAATTATTCTTAAAAGGTTGGATCTTTAATCCATCTGGACTATATTCATATTTTTGGTATGAGATAGGGAATGCAACTAATTATTTCAGCATCATTAAAACTCCCTTTCCCACAATACCTGTAATGTTGCATTTGTCTTATAATTGGTTCTCACATGCTTGAACCTGTTTCAGGCTTCTCAGTTCTATTCTGTTGATTACTAATTACTCTCTATATTTAATGTACTGTATGGTCTGGACCTACTCTACTTTTTCAGTTTGATTTCTCACTATTTCATTCCTGTAGTTCCTGACACAGAAAGACATCTCTGTGTGTTTCCAATAATGTCTGTCAAAATCTCACTGCCCTTTGAGACCTGTCCTAAATGCCTCCTCCCCTTCAGTGGTCTTTCCTTACTTGTGTAGTCTGCTGGGATTTTTTTTCCTCTGGTAAGTAACAAAGTGCTTTGTGTATACTACTCACATCTCTTGTAACAGATTATAATTACTAAGGATAGGATATTTCCCCACTAATTTTCCTTATAGAAATGATAGCAATGTTCACTATTATAAACAATGTTATGATAATGACCACACGTATTTTTTTAACACCTTTCTGATTTATTCCTTAGGAATGAAACATAAAGTGAAATTGCTGGATATGAGTTGACAGTTTTTGCTTGTTTATTTAGGTACATATATATACAACATCCACGAAGACTGAACCTTGCATTTTGGCATAACCCTTAAGTACAGAACAGTTTGTGTGGCATTAGTGTAACCTGGCAGCCAGGGTGAGAGGACTGGAATGTGCAAGCAGGGACAATAACGACTTCACTGTATTAACTGGTGGGGGTGGTTGGGTGAACACGTGTGCTGTGTGACAATAACATGCAAAATGATTGAATGAATAGAGGAATGAATCTGCATCAAATTTTGCATTAAGCTTGGACCTTTGGAGGTCCATAGGAACTATTCAGATGATTCAGAAGACCGCAGTTATGAGCAACTGGTGGTTGGCAGCTTCATCATGACAACACACCTGCTCATGCATCAAGTCTAGTGCAGAGATTTTTTATGAAACATCAAATCACCCAGGTGACTCGGTCCCCCTACAGCCCAGGTTTGGTGCCCTGTGACTTCTGTCTTTTCCCAAAACTAAAATCACCTTTGAAAGGGAAGAGATTTCAGACTGTTGATGAAATTTGGTAAAATGCAACAGGCACTTGATGGCAGTTGGAAGAATTGTGTGGGGTCCCAAAATGCCTACTTTGAGGGGGACTGAAGTGTCATGGTCCTATGTATAATGTTTCTTGCATCTCCTTTAATAAATGTCTCTATTTTTCCACATTATAAGGCTGGATACTTTCTGGACAGACCTTGCTGCATGTGAGAAATGATTTGCGATTTTTTTTAATTTAGTATTTTTGCATCAATATTCAAAGGTGAGATTGTCTGTTGTTTATTGGGTTTGTTGGTGTGTGAGTGTGTGCTAACGTGTTAGTGAGTGGGTGGTTGGTTGGTTTACGAGCTAGCTTTGATAAATTATGTATCGCAGTGATGGATGACAGCTTGGTAAACATGACAGAGTACTTCCATCTCCTATTTTGATAGCTTAAATAGTAGGGAAATTATGTATTCTTTAGAATATTGATAGTACTCCAACAAAAAGTCACCTGGGTTTACTACCATAATAAAGTTATTTTTTTATAGTGTTTTCAATTTCTTCTGTATTCTTTAATTGTGCTATATTCAAATATCTGCTGTGTCAATTTTGACAATTTATGTTTCCCTAGAAAATCATTTTATCCATAATATTCATAATATCCATAATTTCTGTTTCAGCAATGAGTTACATAAATTCTAATTATTTAAATCTATTATTATTATTGTTATTACTATTAGCATTGCATGTTTGCTTAATAGCATGGGCCTCGAAGGAATACAGTTTAGGAGCATATACAATTTGGACACAAAAATACAATGTGACCTTAGAAAAATTTTCTAAGTTGTAAATTTTGTTTAATGAAGGCATTTATTTGTTCCTTCAGAATGCAAATATCTTGAGGACAGCGACATCATTTCTCTTGTTCAGTAGTATGTCCATAGTATTTCATAGAGTGCTAGGTTTATAGTGAGTACTTAATAAATACTTATGAAATAAATGAATGAATGATTTATATAATATTGTTTTGAAGATGAAGTGAATTAAGTTCTTGTAAATTACTTGCCAAAATATATAGTGAATAGTGAGTATTTGATAAATGTTAGCTGCAATGGTTTTTAATGATTAGCCTTGTCAGGTTTATGTTTTTTATTTGTCTTCGAAATAAGCATTTTGAGTTTTACTTTTTTGTTTTAATTAAATACTCTGTTTTTAATTTAGTCATCTTTCTTGATTGGCAAATTTATATCATTTTGACTTATGGAGCTTAAAATCGATATAGTTATTATATACAGTAAATAATAGAAGCATATATTACTGTCTTTTTCTTTTATTTTAGTCCTTGCTTGAGGACATTTTTTCATTTCTTGTAAGTACTGTGCACTAACTGATTGTGCCAGTGGAGCTCCATTTTTCACTTCATTTAGAGAGAGATGTAGAGAGAAAGGAAGGGAGAGAGAGAAACCTTGATGTGAGAGAGAAACAGTGATTGGTTGTGTTCAGAAGGTGCCCACCTGGACCAGGGATCACACCCACCAGGACCAGGGATGGAACCTCAACCTAGGTATGTGTTCTCACCAGGAACTGAACCAGCAACTTTTTGGTTACTGGATGATGCTCCAAACCAAACAACTGTCTTTTTCTTTTCAATAAGAGCTTTTTCTTTTTTATAGATAAAGACATATGCCATATATTTTGATAAGTAGAAATAGTGACTTGTATAATTTCTCATTTTTGGAACTTGATCAATCTTTGTAACTAAAGGAAACAGTTTTTGTGAGTTATAGGTCTATTGGGAAAAAAAGAGCTTAAAGAGTTAAAAATTAGATTTTAGACAGTTTTTGTTAATATTTAATTTTAATACTATTTTTTATCTTTCATAAACTTTAAGTAATTTAACTTTTGCCAAATCAAATATCTTATGAAAAATTTGTACATAAAAAAGAAAATTAAAAAAAACAATAGTTAAAAGCAAAGTTAGTCTTCTTAAAGTAGGAATGAGGGTCCTAGAGTTTACCTCCTTTCCCTCAACTTCCCAGAGCACAGTGGAAACCTGCTGGTTTGTGTCTTTTTCAATTTCTGTCCTAGTGGATCTGTTGGACTGAGAGGTGTGTTAAATTTTCCATTATCATTACTACTAGTATTATCTTGTATTTTTTTAATTTGTATTTTGATTAACTCTAAAAATAAATGTTTATACAAGTTAATATATTTTTAGAGTTTTAATTTTATCAAAATAAAATGATCTTCCATCTAATTTAGTGATATATTTTTTTAATTTAGTGATATTTTTGCTTTAAATAATCTTTTATCCTATGTATTCCTTATTTTTTCCTTTTTTTTGTGATATGTCACCTTGTTTTGATCTAATTATAATAAATGGTAAATAGATGTAACTTTTGATTCAGTCTGAAATTTTTTGTCTTTTAGTGGTGGAATTGGAATTTTTAATTTAGCTGTTCCAATTGTTAGTTATAATTCTTATCCAGCCATTTTGGAATTATATAATACATAAAAAACTGTAACTTTATGTTAAATGTTAATAGCAATAAACTTTGGAATAAATATGACCATGGATTAAAAAAATGACAAAAAAGATATGACTATTAAAGTAACTGTGCAGATTAAAATTAAAAGAAATTTATAATTAAAAATTAAAAAAAGCCTAAATACTAGACAATGGATGAGTTAAACATTAAATTATACATTGTTGAATAATATATTTTCTTAAAGTGGTGGATAGAGTTCTTTATTCTAAATGAAGCACCACTGAGGCAGAAGAAGGAAGAAAGATAGAGACAGAGAGAAAAAAAAGTGAGCGACTAAGACTATGTCATATCTAATAAGAAATGACATACAATTTTCCTGAGATGAAGAGGGACGTGAATCCTTGTGAAACAATGCCGATGGTCTCTGGCTTACCATGGTTCTACTTAAAATGATTTTCTGACTTCAGAATGGTGAAAAAGCAATACACATTTAGTAGAATCTCTACTTCAAATTTTGTATTTTTATCATTTCCTGGGCTGGTGATATGCAGTACCATATTCTATCATGAGCTAGGCATCAGCCGTGAACTGCAGCTCTCATTCAGGCACACAATCATGAGGATAAATGACCGCTACTCTACAGTGTATTATGTTGTCAGCGCTTTTTGGATATTGTGTTATGAGCAGGTTTAAAGTAGGCTAGGCTACAAGGTTCGGTAGATCAGGTATGCTAAATACATTTTGATTTAATGATATTTTCACCTTAGAATGGGTTATTGGGAGTATTTATATGTGGTAAGCATGACTAAAATGGCAGAACATGAAGGAAATGTACTAGTAGCCAGAGAGGAAAGACAGATTATTTGCAAAAGTACAATGACTTGAATATTAATTGGCTTTCTAACAGCAACAATGAAAGTATAAGAAAATGTTGGAATAGTTATGTCCAATGGTCTTAGAGGGGAAAAAAATAAAATTAGATTTTTGTATATAGTAAATTATCTTTTAGAAGTGGAAAGGAAATAAAGATATTATCAGGTCTACAAAAAACTATATGTCATAGTAACAACAATAACAGAGTGAATATATAAACAGAGAAGAAACTAAATTACCAATCAAGAAGACCATGTAATTAAATAAGAGTGAATAGAGTTTAAAATATCCTAAAGTTCTTTTATTTTGAGGAAGGATGTTTAATATACAGATGAACTTTAGAGTTTAAAAATGTGTGAGAAAATCAATAGGGTAACCAGGAAAAGAATGGATAAAGAGAGTATAATTTTCCAAACAAATGGAAGATATAGCAAAGACTGGAGAGCTAAGCTCTTACCAAAATTCATTTATTTTCTTCTCCTGGGCATACATTTACTTTATTTATATTCAAGTAGGCATGACCATGGTATTGATTTCTGGCCATGATACATAGTGAAATCGACCCAGGAGGAACCTGTGATTCCTCTGCTCTACCAATGCCCAGGGCAACTTTGGAAGTCAAGGATTGGAGATTACAGGTAGTTGGCCTTTGAATGACTGCTTTGTGGGAAGTGTGAATGACTACCTCATCAATGACAATAAATAACAATTTTTGGGTACCGTGTGAATAATATATAAATATTTATCTGGCTAAGATGTTACTATTTGAAGTTTTATTTATTATGCCTGTTAGCATGTTCTTACTAACACAGAAATTGATACTTGGAAATGGATCACTGCCCTAACAGGACATAAAATATTTGAAATGGTTGGGAATAAAAGGGTGAGGGTCTGATACTGCAAAGATGAGAATATGAGGACCCAGTTATTCAGTGGCAAAACATTTGGTAAAACTTTCATCTTTGATACCTTTGAAAGGTAATCCAAATATAGAGACTTGTGACAAAATTAGAAAATAGAGTGTTAAGTATGTGAATTTTCATTAGCTTCACTATCAAAGTATTAGAAAAAAAGTAAATGCACTCAGAAAAATACTTACTGGATTGTCAGCAGAATTAATGAGAACAGAAAGAATGGAAAATGTGGGATCTTGGTTGGTAGAGCAGATAAATTGCCAAAATGCCCTCAATTCTCTATCACTGTCTATAGGTACATCTTTGACCATGCAATCTTTGCAGGATATTATCATTAGAAGATGATCTTTTAACCAGTACTTGAAATCTGGGTTGCTTTATGACTTGCTTTGATCACGTAGCTTTAGGAGGATTTATACTTCTGCTTTTTCTTAGATCCTTGCCTTTAAACTTGGATCTTACAGCAAATTTGTTAGCCTGCTAGAAAATGAGAGATCATATGGAGCAGAGCCATATCATCTAGGCAGAGGACACATCAGACCCATCAGCCTCCAGTGGACCCCACAGCTGACATATTTGTGGGCAAGTTCAGCTGAAACCAGCCCAGTTGGAGCCAAATCAGAATCACACAACCAATCAGTCTTGTGATAAATAATAAATATTTGTTGATTTAAACTCTTACATTTTTGGGACATTTTGTTATGCAACATTGTTGTGGCAATATATATTTGATACAGTTGGAAAATCTAAATTTTCCTAAATCCCCAACAGTAGGAAATTAAAAAAAAAAAAAAAAAGACATAGAGTAAGAGGAGCAATCCTGTGGCTAAGCTAAGAGTTTTGGTCTTCCCAAACTTGATGATTTCAAAGTAGCTGCCACTACATTGCATAAAAGAGTCATGAAGACTTATCAGTCATTTCTAAGGAATAACTTTGAATAAAGTTACTAGTACATAGAATTAATGGAAGCAAACAGATCAGAAGCCCATTAGAGTTTTGAGATGACTACAATGCTGAGGAAACCAAGAGTCTGAATTTACAATGACAAAACTTATAGTATTTACACTTTAAAAGAAATTTTAGGCTTCCAAGTGTATACCAACAGGAATTTGAGCTACAAAATCTGTACATTCCCAATGGAAGGAACGCTTCTCAGAACACGTTTCAATAGTGGGTAATTGATTCCTGTTCCATCTTTGTGTGAGGCCACATAATTATCTTTTAAGTTTGTATGTTGCAGAATGCAGATGATCTATATCTGAACCTAATAGAGATCTGGAAATCTTGTACTTAAGAACAGATGGGATCTGATTTGTCTTTCTTGGGGAAGGGGTGAGTGCATTGAATATGCAGAAGAATGGAAATGTTCATCAGAAGAACAACAGGCTAAGTTTTCAAAAATTACATTTTCCTTTCTTTCTGGGCATGTAATTAGACCCCATTTTCTAGCATCCCTTAGGTAGGAACATGTGTTGAGTTCTGGCCAATAGAATAGGGAAAGAATGATGTACCAAACTTCATTCAGGTACCCCACCTTTCCCATAATCCTCCATTTTCACTTTTTCTTGGTATGATAATTAGATGCTGATGCCAGTGGATGCTCTTGTAGAAATATATATAGGAAAATGTTTTTATGTCCTTATAGGGAATAATTAATTTTTAAAACAAGATATAAAAATTCCTATGCATAAGAAATTATTAATACATTTGACTGCATTAATATTAACGATTTCTTTTCAATAAAGGATACAACAAGATAAGGTCAAGCCAAACCTAGGAGAAGTTATGTGTCACACAAATAACTGAAAAGACAAATAGATTAGGTAAAGAACTCCTAAAAATATATAAGAAAAGCAATCATAACAATAAACAAAAAAGAGGAAACATAAATAATCAAAAAACATACGAGAATGCATTCATCATTATAATCAAAGTCAATGCAAATTCAGACAATAATGAAATCCCATTTTATGGCTAAAAAATTGGAAAATTACAATGCTTTGAGAAACCTAAAAATACAAATTAAAGGCATGGATGTTGGTCAATAAGAAGCCTTAAACTAATGGTGGAATTTTGTACTGGTATAACTAGTTCGGAAAACTACTGGAATCAACTACTGGAAAAATAAGAATAATAACATATTGTACAACCTGAAGATCACTAATGTGATGGACTAGAATCACAATTATGTTCCTGAGAGAAATGTTTGCACATGTCCACGAGAAATAATGTTGAAGATTTTTACAGTGGTATTTTAAAATAAGGGTTTTTTGAGATTACCATTTTTACACTTATATAAATGTAGTCATACATTTTGTACTCTTTTTGAATCTGGTTCCTTTCTCTCAGCAAATATAAATGAGATCTATCAATGCTGTGAGTTATCAATAGTTCATATATTTTAATTGTTAAGTAGTATTTTAATACATGGATAAGCCAAAATTTGTTCATTCAGTCATTAGTTAACTGTTGGACATTTGGTTTGTTTTCCATTTTAAGTTACTATGAAAAAAACTGCTTTGTACATTCATGGACAAGTTTTTTACAGACATATTTTTATTTCCTCCTGGGTAAGTAACTAGAAGTAGAATAACCCATATAGGTGAGGAAATGTTTAACTGTATCAAAAACTGGCAGAGTGTTTTCCATTATGATTATATAATTTTATATCTTCACCAGCAATGTATAAAATTTCCAGCTGTTTTACAACCCTGACAATACTTGGTATTGTCAATCCTTTCAACTGTAGTAAATATGGATATCCACATATAACAACACTATTGGTCCAAATATTACTTTCCCCATTGAATTGCTTGGCATTGTCATGACAAACTAATTGACTTTATATATGCAGGTCTATATCTGGACTCACTTCTGTTTCATTAATTTGTAAATCAGTTTTATGTCAATTCCTCCCTTTCTTATTACTTTTTTTTTTTGAGAAAATCTTATAAAATCAAGTGTGTAAGTCTTTTAAATTTGTTCTTTTTTTAACAAATTGTTTTGGATATTCTGTGTTCTGTGAAATTTAAAGTAAATTATGAAGATAGCTTGCTGATTCCTATAAAAATAAAAGACTCCTGGAATTTTGCCTGGATTACATAAATTCCTTTATTGATTTGGGGAGAATTGACATATGAACACCATTGAGTCTTATAGTGGTATATCTCTTCACTTCCATAGATATTTCACTTCTCTCAACAATGTCAGGTGATTTATCAGTGTACAGATGTTGTGCATATTTTGTTTAGTTTATTGTCAAATATTAATTATAGTAATTGTGGTTTCCTCAAGATAGTTTATGAATATACCTATGGCATATGCAGAGACAGTTATACTCATTCTTTTCCTATCCCTAAGTAATTTTTTTTTTTATGCTTTATTTTATGGTCTTGGAGCCCATTAAATGTTGAACAAAAGTGATGAGGGGAAAATAAGAATAACATTTCAGTCTTTTACCATTTATTATGATGTTGAATATTGTTTTTTGTAGATGCCCTTTTTCTGGCTGAGAAAATTCTCCTCTAATTCTGCATTCTGAAGAGTTTGAATTTTGCCATATACCACTTTTACTAAGATGAATATAAGATTTTTCTCTTTTATTCTTTTTACATGACAAATTATGTCAATTGATTTTTTAAAAGTTAAACCAAATTCTCATTCCTGAGGTAAACCCCACTTGGTCATGATATATAATTTCTTCCTTAAGTGTTTCATAAAATTCATTAGTGAGCTAAAGTTTCTGTAGTGGGACAGTTTTTAATTACAAATCCAATTTTATTAATAGATATGGGATAATTCACATTTTCTGTTTCTTCTTGTGCCGTTTATTGAAATTATGACTTTCTGTGGTGGGCACACAGTGCATTATACAAATCTAGCATCATAGAAATGTTCACTTTAAACATATATGATCCTATTAATAAATGTCATCTCAATATTTTTTCTTTTTTTAAAAATTGTCATTCAATTATAGTTGTCCAATGTTTTCCCCATTGTTCTCCCTTTCCCTGTCCTCCCACCCTAACCCCCCACAGTCAATTCCCACCCTGTTGGTGGGAATGGGTCATGCCCATGGGTCCTCTATACATGTTTTGACTTGTCCTTTCCCCTTCATTCCCCCATTACCCCCCTACCTACTCCCCTCTGTTCACCGTTAGTTTGTTGTTTATTTTTGCTTGATTGTTTGTTTTGTTGATTAGGTTCCATCTACAGGTGAGATTGTATGGTATTTGTCTCTCATCATCTGGATTATTTCGCTTAGCATAGTACTCTCCAGTTCCATCCATGCCGTCAGGAAGGGTAGGAACTCCTTTCTTTCTGCTATGTAGTACTCCATTGTGTAAATAAACCACAGTTTTTTGATCCACTCATTTACTGATGAGCACTTAGGCTATTTCCAGCACTTGGCTATTGTAAATAATACTGCTATGGACATTGGGGTGCATAGGTTCTTCTGAATTGAACATAGAAACACCCAAATATATAAGGAAAATCTTGGAGGACTTCAAGAAAGATATAGACAGCAACACACTTATTGTAGGGGATTTTAAAACCTCACTGTCAACAATGGACAGATTGTCCAAACAAAGAATCAAAAAGGATATTATGGCACTGAACGACACTCTATTGAGGTGTCCAACCTGCAGCCTGTGGGACACAGGGCCTAGGATGGCTATGAATGCAGCCAAACAAAAAATCATAAATTTACTTAAAAGCTTTTTATTTGCTCATCAGTTTTCATTAGTGTTTGTGTTTTTAATGTGTGGCTCAGATCAACTCTTATTCTTCCAGGGTGGCTGAGAGGCACCAAAAGGTTGGACCAACCTATAAGGAAAAAACTCAAAAAACATTCAAATCCATGGAAACTGAATAACATATTATTAAACAATGAATGGGTAAACAATGAGATCAAGGAAGAAATCAAAAAGTTTCTGGAAATGAAAATGATCACATAACAGCCCAGAACCTATGGGACACAGAGATGGCAGTCCTGAGAGGGAAGTTCATAGCAATATCTAAAAAGGATAGAAACATTTCAAATAAACAAGCTAACCCAATAGCTACAAAATCTAGAGGAATGACAACAAACAAAGCCCAAAGTGAGGAGAAGGAAGGAAATAACTAAGATCAGAGCAGAATTAAATGACATAGAGACTAAAAGCATAATTCTAAGGATCAATAAATCCAGGAGATGGTTTTTTGAAAAGATAAATAAAATCAACAAGCCTTTAACCGGACTCATCAAGAAAAGGCGAGGACCCAATAGATACAATCAGAAATGAAACAGGAGAAATTGCAACTGATACCACAGAAATGCAAAGAAGTGTAAGAAATTACTACAAACAACTATATGCCCAGAAATTTGAAAACCTGGGCAAAATGGACAAGTTTTTAGGAACATATAATTCTCCAAAACTGAGTCAACAAGGAGCAGAAATCCTGAATAGACTGATAACAGCTAGTGAAATTGAAGCAGTAATAAACTCCCGGCACACGAAGACCAGATGGCTTCCTAGGAGAATTTTACCAAACATTTAAAAAAGAGCTAACTTCTATCCTTCTCAAACTATTCAAAAAAATCCAACAGGGAAGACTCTCAAACTCTTTTTAAGAGGCCAGTATCATCCTATTCCAAAACCATATAAAGACACAAAGTAACAAAACTCCAGGCCAATAACATTGATGAACAGATGCTAAAACACACAACAAAATATTGGCAATCCAGATTTTGCTTCACATATTACAAAGTTCTTTTGTTTTGTGCCTACACACTTTGGATTTGTATGTCTTTTTGAGAAACTGAGCTTTTTATTACTATGAGATGTCCATCTTTATCTCAGGTAACATTTCTTCTCCGTGTGTGTGTGCAGTTTATATTTAAATGGGATTCTTGCAGACAGTTTATAATAGAGTCTTGCCATGTCATCCAGTCTGGCAGTGTCTGTCTTTGCTGTATTTTAGTGACTTAACACAATATAATTATCTGCAGTTGGGTTTAAGTCTAGTATTATAATATTAATTTTCTATCTCATCAGTTCTTTGTTACATTTTTGCCTCTTTCCTTGTCTATTTTCTATTAGTGTATTATTTTAAATACTTTATTAACATCTATCAATTTATTAGCTATAGCCTTTTGTTCTTTTTATGTGTCTATGGTTGCCTCAAGATTTGCAATGTGTATCTGATAATGTTATAATGACAAGTCTCCCTTCCTATTCTTTGTGCTAGTCTTATAACACACATTATTCTATATACTTTATAACACTTTTAACCCATTATTATTTTTATTTTGGAGAAAAAAGTGAAAATTAGAAATTTTAGGAATTAAAGAGAGTGAATATATTTTATATTTCACACTTTTACTAAAATTTCTTGCTCTTTATTCCTTTATGAAAAGTGGAGTTTCCAAATAGTATATCTTCTTTCAGCATAAATAAGTTCTTTAGAAAAATTTGTTTTTTTCTATTAAAGTATAATTGGTATATGATATTTTAATATTTTCAAAAGTACAAGAGTGTGACTCAACATTTATATATTTAACAATGTGCTCACCACTCTAAGTCTAGTAACCATCCATCACTGTGCAAAGTTGTCACGCTGTAATTGACCCATCCTTCCACCTCCCTCCCCTCTGGCAGCCATCGGTTTGTTGTTTCTATGAGTCTGTTTTTGTTTCATTTGTTTATTTCTGTTGATTTTTTAAAATTTAATGTGTAAAGGAAATCATGTGGTATTTGCCTTTCTCTATCTGTCTTATTTAGCATAATACCTTCCAGGTTTGTCCATGTTGTCACAAACTGCAGTATTTTGTTCTTTGTTGTTGGTGGAACTTCATATAGCTTGTTGTGCTACATGTATGATATGTGTGAAAAAGAACTGGCAAGGTCACAGACAGTGCATTTTTCTCTTCAAAAACAAAGATATTTTCATACTATAAAAGTCTGAATGCTATTTACTTCCTTTTTTCTTTCTTCTATCCTCAAGATTGGTATCTTAAAATTTTTGCAACTAAGTTCCTAGAAGCTTTAAAATGTGAAAATCTTGAGAAGCTTTGATGGAGTGGCTGAAAACTTATTTGGAAAGATTTCTGTGTGTAATGATATACTCAATTCATTATTACTTGAAAAGTGATCCTGAGCCTACTGGCAGTGCTTACTTTTTCAGGCATTTTGGATACCCCATATTCATTGATGTTGTCCATGACAACTTAGGGAACATAATAATTTTTGCTGTTTTCAAATGACTTATTTGTAACCAAGGATGAATCATTCATTTTTTGTACATAAGTGGGATTTAATATCTGAGATTATAATCAGATTTTAATTTTCTTAATATTATTCAAAGCTAAATTCTTTTCAGTAATAGCCTGAAAGTGGTACTGCTGTTTAAAAAGAGGACTGATTTTTACTACACTAAAAGGATGAGTAGAAATGTCAGCTTTGACAGTAAGGTAGAGCAGAGTTATATTTTTCCTTATTTTAGTCTGTTGAAATTATACCTGTACAACTACACATTTGATTTTTGTGTAGAATAAGCAATGCAACTTACAGAAGATATGTTATACTGAGAACGGTACTATTCATTTGGCTCTAAAATACCTCTGTTAATGACAGTAAATGACTATGTGAAACCACCTTGAAATTCTACCACAAGCTTTTTGTTATGCACTATCGAAGTGACAGGATAAAAAGTGCCTCCAAATGTAGTTCTAGAAAGTAAGAAAAGTGTTGGATGAACTTTGGCCATTGTTGAAATCATTAAATGTATTTTTTAAAGATCATTTTTATATACATAATAAGGTAATGTGTAGAATCTGTCAAGGCAGAAGGAATACTTAGCTGTAAGGATTTAATGATTTCAAAGGAAAGTACTCCCAAACTGCAAATCACCATTCATACACAAATTGTAGGTCTGTCTAATGGAGCTTCCTATTTTCCTTGCATAAGTCACAAGTGAGATATGAATTTTACATCTGATGTGAAAATATATATTGTTATGGCTCTTTTGTGACTTGCACACACAAAAAAAGAAGGTAACGCCGTATATGTTTGATAGAAACAGAATGAACTAAGTTTTATAACTTTTCTGAGAAAGCCTATAAAAAGCCATCATAAAAAAACTATTGAAACCAAAGTACTTTTTTCTTTTCTGATCCTGTATCAATCAATCAATCAATCAATCAATCAATCAATCAATCGATAAATACTCAACCACTAATGTGAATGATCGTTGCTAGCTACGTAATATACAAAATCTTGATGAAAGTTTTCTTTGCAAAAGTTTGGAAACTTTTATGATAGGGAGCATAAGCCTGGATCTTTCTTGACAGAGTTTTACCCTTGAGGCAAGAGACTACTCTTTCAGCCATCAAATAATTTCACTAATTGGTATTTAGGGAGAAAAAAGGAACTGCATCTAACTTAAGTACGTTTTAAATTTCTCTGCTTTCTGATTCTTTTTTAAGTATATTTTATTGATTATGATGTTACAGTTGTCCTAGTTTTTATCTTTGCCCCCATCTTTCTGATACCCCCTTCACTCCAGCAATCTTACCCACTTTAGTTCATGTCCACAGGTAGTGCATGTAAGTTCTTTGGCTTCTCCCGTTGGTATACTATCCTTAACCTCGCCCTGTCTATTTTGTTCTTACCAAATATGCTTCTTGATCCCTGCACAAATTCCCCCTCTATCCTCCTTCCTCCTCCCAGCTGATAGCCCTCCAAATGATCCCTATTCCCATGATTCTGTTCCTGTTCTTGTTGTTTGCTTTGTTTGTTTTTGTTTTTATTTTTTAGATTCACTTGTTGATAGTTGTGAGTTGTTGTCATTTTAATGTTCATAGTTTTGATCTTCCTCTTTTTCTTAAGTCCCTTTAACATTTCATATAATCATGCCTTGGGGATGATGAACTCCTTTAACTTTACCTTTTCTGGGAAGTACATTATCTGCCCTTCCATTCTAAATGATGGCTTTGCCGAATAAAGTAATCTTGGTTGTAGGTCCTTGCTTTTCATCACTTTGAATAATTCTTGCTATTCCCTTCTTGCTTGCACAATTTCATTTGAGAAATCGGCTAATAGTCTTATGGGAACTCCTTTGTAGGTAACTCTCTGCTTTTCTCTTGCTGCTTATAAGATTCTCCCTTGATATTTAACCCTTGGTATTTTAATTACCATATGTCTTGGTGTGGTGCTGTTTGGGTCCAACTCAGTTGGGTTCTCTGTACTTCCTGGACTTGCATGTCTATTTCCTTTGCCAAATTGGGGGGGGGGCTCTTTTATTATTTTTTAAATATATTTCCTATTTCTTGCTCTTTCTCTTCTCCTTGACATGAATGTTGGACCTCTTGAAGTTGTCCCAGAGGCTGCTTATACTACCCTCAATTTTTGGATTTTTTTTTCTTCTTGTCATTCTGATGTTTTTTTTTTTTTTTTTTTTTTTGTCTCCTTATGTTTCAAATCATTTGATCCTTGGCTTCATCCACTCTACTGTTGTTTCCCTATAAATTGTTTTTTATTTCAATTAGTGAATCCTTCATTTCTGTTTGGATCTTTTTTATGCCAATGAGGTCCTCAGTAAGTTCCTTGAACATCCTTATGACCAATGTTTTGAACTCTGTATCTGATATATTGCTTAGTTACCTTCACTTTGTTTAGCTCTTTTTCTGAAGGTTTGATCTTTTTTTTTCATTGGGGCCATATTTCTTTGTTTCCTCATTTTTGCAGCCTCCCTGTGTTTGTTTCTATGTAGTAGGTAGAGCTGCTTTGACTCCATGTCTCGCTAGTGTGCCCTAATGTAGTAGGTGTCCTATAGGGTTCAGTCATCCAGCCTCCCCTATTACCCAAGTTGGATATCCAAGGTGTGCCCTTTGTGTGGGCTCAGTACACGCTCCTCTTGTAGTTGGGTCTGGTTGCAATTGGCAGATCAATGGAATGGATTTACTCAGGCCAGTCTGTTGTAATGATTGGCTGTGACCACTGACTACCAACTTCCTCCCTCTGTGGAAGATCACCTGTGAAGGGGCAGGCCAAGGTCAGTTCCACCTGTATTTTGCCCAGGGCCATCCTTCCTAGCTATAAAGCAACCTGAGAAGGCTGCTACTTGCTCTGGTCTTAGAGGTTCCCAGGGGAAGCTAAACATATAAACTAATCTGGCTGCTGCTAGTGTCCAGCCCAGACCTTGACAGCCGTTGCTTTTTTAATAGGATTTAGGAAGTTGTGAAGCATGAGTCAAGACCACCCATTCATGGGAAAAACAGCTTGGGTAGGCTGGTAAGTTGGGTGGGGTAGGGTCTCTGGGGATCTCCAAAGCTTGTCAAACAGTTTTAGCCAGGTTAATGGAGTTTTGAATATGGCACCAGCCTGCTGGCTCCGTGACTCTGCTTGGGAATGGCAGGGGTGCTCAGAAAAGGGACAATGGTCTCAGAAAAGGGACAAAGTGTCAGGCAATGATTACTGAAAATTATGGAAGTATTTTAAGCAGGAGTTTGATTTTCGTATTTGAGGATAGGACAGATTCCATAAACATTTTTTAAAGAGAGAGATAGTGACTATTTTAGCCTTTTAGGCCAGATGGTCTTTACTGCAAGCACAAGACTCTGCCATTGTAGTAGGAAACCAAATGGGCAATACCTAAATGAGTGGGGATGGATGTGCTCCAATAAAACTTTGATTATGAAGAAAGGTGACCAGTCTTTGGTTTAGGATGTTCTGCATACAGCAAGTAGAATGTACTGAAATAAGCAAATTGGGGGTTGGAAAAAATTAGGAGGCTGATTAAGAAATCTACATAAAAGATGACTCTACTGTAGGCAAAGATAATAGGGTCAGAATAAGAAGTGAATATTTAAGATATTTAAGAGGTCGATCTAACAGAACTCGATGCTAGGTAGAGTGTGAATGAGAAAAAAAAGATGACCATGTTAAATTTCAGAGTTTGTAGTTTCTGTAACCGGATGAAAATAGGAGAGAATATTAATTGGGCTCTTACTATGTGCCTGGCACTGTTCTAAGCTTTTTGTATGTATTAACTCACTGAATTTATTCCTTCCTGCCTTCCTTCCTTTACATTGTGGTAAGAACACTTAGCATGAAATATCCTCTTTTAAAAAAATTTAAGTGTCCAGTTCAGTTAACTATCAGCACAGTCTTTTACAGAAGAACTTAATTATCTTGTATAATGAAAACTTTATGTGTGATAAATAGTACCGCCCTATTTTTCTTTCTTCTAGCTTTTGGCAACTACCACTCTACTCTCTGCTTCTATGTATTTGACTATGTTTGACCATTTTATGTACCTCATATAAGTGGTATCATCCAATATTTGTCCTTTTAGATTGGCTTTTTCACTTAACATAGTGTTCTCAAGGATTACCCATATAGGAGGATTTCATTCTTTTTTAAGGTTAAATAGTATTCTATCATATATGTATACCACATTTTCCTTATTCACTCATTTATCAATGAACATATAAATTGTTTCCAAGTCTTATCTATTGTATATAATGCTGAAATGAACATAGAGTGCAAAAGTCACTTTGAGATCCTTATTTTTGTTTCTTTTGGAAAAATACCAGGGGTGAAATTGCTGGATCTATTTTAATATTTTGAGTAACCTCCAAACTATTTCCCATAGTGGCTACACCATTTCACTCTAGCAATGTATAAGGGTTCCAATTTCTCCATATCTTTACCAACACTTCTTATCCTTTTTTAAATGATAGTCATTCTAACAGGTGCAGGGTAAATTATGTGTTTTTGATTTGTATTTCCCTAATGATTAGTAATGCTGAGCATCTTTTCATATACCTGCTGTCCATTTTTGTGTCTTCTTTGGCAAAATGTCTATTCAAGTCCTTTGCCCACCTTTTGATCATATTATTATTTATTGGTTTGTTTTTGCTATTGAAAAATATCATATGCTTTACATATTTTGATATTAACCCCTTATCTGGTATGTGGTTTGCAAATATTTTCTCTTATTCTATAGATTGCATATTCACTCTTATTTCCCTTGCTGTGCAGAAGCTTTTTAGATTGATGTAATGCCACTTGTCAATTTTTGCTTTTGAGCCTGCACTTTTTGTGTCGTATCCAACGACCCAGTGTCAGATCAATGTCGTGGAGATTTTCTCCTGTTTTATCAATAGGAGTTTTATAGTTTCATGTCCTACATTTAAAACTTTGATACATTTTGCATTGATTTGTGTGTGTGGTATAAGATAAGGGCTCACTTTTATTCTTTTGCATGTTGATATCCAGGTTTTCCTGGATATCATTCGTTGAGGATATCCTTTCCAAGTTATGTAGTTTTGATACTCTTGTCTAAATCAGTTGATTGTATATATGAGGGTTTATTTTCTGGGCTCTCTATTCCATTCCTTTGGCTTATATGTCTGTCTTTATGTTGGAACTATATTATTTTAATTACTGTAACTTTGTTATATAATTTGAAATCAGCAAGTGTGATGCCTCCAGATTTGTTGCTCTATCTGAGGACTGTTTTTGTTATTTGAGTGTTTTTGTGGTTCCAGATGCACTTTAATATTATTTTTTCCATTTCTGTAGAAAATACCATTGTTGTGATAGAAATTGCATTGAATCTACAAATTGTTTGAGAAATATGGTCATTTTAACAATATTCAGTTTTCTAAGACACAGGATGTCTTTCTGTTTATTTGTGTCTTTAATTTCCTTCATCAATATTTTATAGTTTTCAGCCTTGCCTGGCATGGCTCAGTGGATTGAATGCTGGCCTGTGAACCAAAGGGTCGCTGGTTCGATTCCCAGTCAGGGCACATGCTTTGGTTGTGGGCCAGGTCCCCAGTAAGGGGCTCTCAAGAGGCAACCACACATCATTGTTTCTCTCCTTTTCTTTCTGCCTCCCTACCCCTTTCTAAAAATAAATAAATAAATAAATCTTTTAAAAAATATTTTATAGTTTTCAGTGTATAAGTCTTTCATCTCCTTAATTAAGTTTATTCCCAAGTATTTTATTCTTTTTTGTGCTGTTGCAAATGAGATTGTTTTCTTATTTTCTTTTTCAGATTGTTTACAGTTAGTATATAAAAATGTAACTGATTTTGTATCCTGCAAGTATTCTGAATTCATTTATGATCTCTAACAGTCATTTTGATTATATAGAGTTTTTAGGGTTTCTGCACAGAAGACCAAATCATATGAAAATAGGTAATTTTAATACTTTCTCTCTGATTTAGAGCACTTTTATTTATCTTTCTTGGCTAATTATTCTCTGAATTACAGTACAATATTGAATGAAATTGTCAAGAGTGTCCATCCTTGCTTTGTTCCTAATTTTAAAGAAAAAGCGTTCAGTTTTTCACCATTGAGTATGATATTAATACCAGGTGATATTATCACCAGGGTTTTATGTAAAACTACTATCTATGTACTATCCAGTGGAAAATATAATAGATAAATGGTAAGGAGATGTGGATACTAGGCCTGGCTTTGCAATTTTATGGGGGACTCTTGGTAGTTATTTAATTTCTATCTAGGCCTTAATTTGTGAAAAGATTGTGTTTGTGTAGTTTTCATGGCCCTTGATTAATTTATTATTCCTGAACTATAAAAACTATATGGCTATTATTAATTGAACTTTTACTTTGTTCTCAGGTTTTTATTTGGTATAACATTTAGCCTGCACAGAAACCTAAGAAGTATGTTTTATTTTCTCTATTTTTATAGGTAAGTAGACTGATGGAGAAACAGTAATCCTCCAGCTAGAAAGAAAAGATAACTCTGAGGCTATTATTTTTATACATGTTAAAGATACATATTCATGTGTATTATCTCTTTGGCCTTTGAGGATATATATCAAGAAAATATGGAGAAAAGTAAACAAACAAGGAGGCATACAGAATATATAGCACACTGGTTATATTTGTACACAGTAGATTAGATAAATCTATGGCACAGTTTAATCTTTCACATGGTTAAGGTGCCATGCTAATGAGAGGCTTTGGCTTTTGCCTACTTTTAGGAGAGTAAATTCTGTTCTCTAGTATAACCACATTCTTTACCATTAGGTAGACAGTGCAAAAGTCCATGAAATATGACAATTTGATTATATTAGTACAAATGAATTCTATTTCTTTGTACCCATACCTATACTATGAGTTCAAAATCTAGTATACTATATAGTTCAGAGTATAGCCCAGAAGAGTTTGTTGGAGTTTACACTTATTCAGTGTGTATTTATAGAGTAAAATGTTTTAAATGAATTTCCATTCAAATAAAGCACAGAATAAGCGACCTTCAGACCATAAGCCACCAAGGAGACAAAGTTTGTCTCCCTGGCAGGAGCACCACTTCATGACGGGTAAGATTCCCCAAGGAGGAATGACCTGAGAGTGGCAGGATCACGGGGAGGCCCCAGGGAAGGACTTGTGGGACTACAGCAAAAGTGGGTAACGAACCCTTGCCCCTTGGCTATGACATAGCCTGAGTCCTCATTCTGTCTGCAAAAAGTTTCCTAATCTCTTGGCTGCCTTATTTCCCCTGCCTTACTTAAGCCTGAAACAATGACAGAAGGCAATGCAGTCCTGTGCTGGAAAGGGCGGGTTCCCTGGGTGATCAGGCCTAAAAAGAATACATAAAATGCTCTGAAAACTGCTTTACTAAGAATGCTCTCATTTAAATGATAAGGGCCTGAGCAGGAAATGAGTTTGTTTACCAAAGTTTCGTAGCCCTTTAGCTAAAAGACCCTGACTCAGAATAGACCCTCATAGTTCTTTGTATACTATCTATTGTTTGATCCTTACTGCCTGACGATGATTAATGAACTTTACCTGTATTCCTGTGCTAATTGAACCCAATAAAAACTTGTCAAGGCAAGGATCGGTGCTCTCTCCCCTTGAGAGAGTAGCTGCGCTGTCCCTTTTCCTCCACAGGACTCAGTAGTCCGTGTGAATTTGTCTTGTATCTCATCCATAATGCCACGGACACTGCAGGCCAGTGTCCGCATCAGGGGATGCACACAAATATTGAATAATTTATTAATACACAATATTAACTATTATTTTGTTATAAAGATAGAAAGGGATGTTAAGATTTCCTCTCAATCTTTACACATTAAAATTTTTCATTATTTTTTAGAACATTTTTAACTGAAAAAAAAAAGCCCACAGAAACCAAGAGGCTCAATAGCCTATTAATCATTTCATATAAGGAGTAGATAACTTCATGAAGTATCTCAGGTATGGGGAAAAGGGTTAAGATTTGATTTTCTTGAGTTGTATTGTAATATCTGCATTCCACTTGCATGTCTAACCCACACAGTAAATAAAACCAGAGTATGGCTCAAACATTTTGTTTAACCATTGTTTTTGTCTTTTATATCCAGATCTTTAGGATCTTGTAGCAATAGTTCTTTTTTTTTTTTTTTTTTAAAGATTTTATTTATTTATTTTTAGAGAGGGGAAGGGAGGGAGAAAGAGAGGGAGAGAAACATCAATGTGCGGTTGCCTCTCACGTGGCCCCCACCGGGGTCCTGGCCTGCAACCCAGGCATGTGCCCTGACTGGGAATCGAACCTGCGACCCTTTGGTTCACAGCCCGCGCTCAATCCACTGAGCTACGCCAGCCAGGGCGTAGCAATAGTTCTTAATTACAACTGATGATGGAGCAATATTTATATATTTTATGTATATTTTTCCCATAAATAAATGCCTCTTAGTATTTACAGTTTACAAGTTTTGTGGCCTCCTAGCATTCTCTAAGATTAGTATGTCAAATTTGATGGCAAAACAATCATGCCAAATATTTTAAATAATAACAGCCATAGTAAAATTTCACCTTTTGCTTAATATTTAAAATCAGCTCTAAAAACTTAAACTAATGAACAAAGTAGAAAGAGAATCATGATTACATGGGACAGACTGACAGCTGTCAGAGGAGAGGTTGGAGGCATATGTGGATGAAAGAAGGTGAAGGGATCAGCCAAAGAACACGTACGTATGACCCAGGGACACAGACCGCAATGTGGTGATGGCCAGAGGGAAGGGAGGGCTGGGTGGAGACAGTGAAAGGAGGGGGAAATGAGAACATTTGTAACAGTGTCAACAATAAAAATAAAAATATTTTTTTTTTAACTCATGGAGACCAAAGAAAGTTTTTATATTGAAATGATGTTTGGGAAAGATAAAACTGATAAAAAATTCTAATATTTAATATACATAGAACTTTTTTATAGGTTTAGAGTTTTTGGGTTTTTTTTTTTTTTTTTTTTTTTTTTTTTTTTGGATTACTGAAGCACTAGGCAATATGTATTGTTAGCAAAAAGCCAGAGAACAAATTTTTCTATGGTCCATTTTCAGTTGAAACCATAAAAAGCTGAATGGTAGCAGAGAAAGTGAAGTTTGTAAAAGGCTACTAGCATTCTTTGTTGTGGACAAACTTGAGAAATGAACTGTGTTTTGGATGGTATTTCAGAAAAAGCAAAACACTGGAGCATAGGCAAGTGTTTCTTAAAAAAAACAATGCTTCACAAATATTCCAGAGGAGGAGGGTGAAAGAGGAATTAACATGTAATTGACAGCCCTTTACATATTGAGTCTCTTAGTTAAACCTAAGAGTAATTTTATGAGACAGGCATTGCCAATTTTGCAAATGAGATTCAAAGAGGGTAACTCATCTGATGAATACAGCAGGTAAATGATTGAGTTGCTATTTGAAATTAGATATCAAACTACTAAGCCGTTGTTTATATACTGCTGCTTGAAAATACACCTTATTTAACCATATAAGAATTATAGGTTCCTATGAATTTAACCTGGAAGATTTTTTGGAAGATTTTAGGTTAAATTGGAAAATTATTTTTGCTTTTTACTTTCTTTGTTTTAAATTTTTTCTGAGGAAAGATTTGATCAAACAACCATCTTATGACCTTTCTATTGCCAGAGTTTGTGCATAATTTCTTCTAATGAAGACATGGAGATTGATTTATTCTACCTTCTTGATTAGATAAGTATACTTAGGGTACCTTTACTTCTTGTCTTTCATTTACTTTTTTTCTGAGTGACTAAAAATTATGGAGAAGGAAACAGCTAAGTGCTAGACAAAATGTATGAAAGAAATGAACCTCAAAAAAACTGGACATCAGGCTATAAAGGACAATGATCCCTGAAATAAGCTGAATAAGTACGTTGAGCCTTCCAACTGCCTCAGCTTACTCTCTGGACAAAGTGTCCTGGCTACAGCATAGGAAGGGGAGACTAGGCAAACCTCAGCTGTCTTTTTGACATGAAGAGACAGATTTGGGAGTCTGGGCAAGCTAAAGCAGCTAGAGTTCACAACACTTGAAAGAGAGCTGCATTAAGAGAGAATGTTAGAAATCTACAAAAATGTATCTCCCTGGAGTATTCAGGTTAGCACTCATCGGCATATGTACATGAGAAAACAACTTGAAGATGGGAAAGGACATCCTGAAAGAATTGGAAGAAATAATTCTCAGAATTCACCCAGGTCAGAAATAGTTTCTATTCCAATAGTCAGAGTGGAGAGTCTCATAGTTCAGGAGCCATTGGCTAAAATATTAAAACAAGTCTAGCCTCAGAGATGGGGAAAAAAATTAAACCTAAAGTAAATGATGCTTAGGTCTTGTCTAAAAAACATCCAACCAACTAACCAACCAACCAAACAAACAAACAAAAAACAAACAAAACAAGACCTGAGAAGATAAAATTGTTTATAAGTAACTTAACTGCATCTCAGAAAAAAGGTCAAGAATATAAAAATACCCAATATCCAACAATGTAAAATTCAAATATATGGCACCAATAAAAACAATCATCAGGCATGCAAAGAATGAGAAAAATATAACTTATAATGAGGAGAAAAGACATAAATCAACTAAAACTGATAAAAAAGAGATACGTAAAGTAGAAATAGTAGAGAAGAACATTAAAACAGTTATTGCAATTATGTTAGTTAGATATTTTCAAGGACCTAGAAGAAATATTTAGCATGTCACTTAGGGCAAATGAAGACTTATGTGCATGCAAAGACTTGTAAATAAAAGTTTATAGAAGTTTTATTTGTAATAGATAAAACTTGGAAGCAACCCAAGTGTCCATCAATAGGTAATACATAAATATATTATCACTAGTCATAGAATGGACTACTACTCAGCAATATAAAGGAAAAAACTATTTGCACACCCAACAGCTTGTATGAATCAAGATAATTATTGAGTGAAAAAAGCCTTATTAAAAAAAGAGTGCATGTTGTATAATTCAAATTATATATAACTCTAGAAAAATGCAAACTAATGTGTAGCAACAGAACAAAGATCAGACCAGTGGTTTCCTTCATTTGGGAATGTATAATGGAAAAAAGTAGAAGATTAAAAATGTACATACAGAAGTATTTATGGGTATTGGATATATTCATTAGATGGATGTCATGAATGTATACATATGTTAAAATGTTTCACATTGCATACTTTGAACATTTTATTGCATGCTCACTATACCTCAGTAAAGGTTTTAAGAAGCAGCCTGAACAAATATTTAGCAGTACAGCTAATTTACCTATTTGGACTTCTAACTTAACATACAGGGTCCAGCAGAAGTAACTCCTGCTTGAGTGTGTTTGGTAGGATATATGAATGTCTCATATGAGATGGACAGAAATTTGAACATTTCACCTAAAATGCCATATGGTGCTTTAGTGTGATATTGTTGTGTTAGAGAATCACATGCTTATGATTTTATAATAAAAGATTGTATAATAAAAAGAGGTATTATTGTGCCAGACCCTATATATAATTTCTCCTTACATTTAAGCCACTGAAAATATACTACAATATTTATTCTTTCCTTTTTACTCCTTTAATTCCAAAAGAAATCAAAACAAGAACTGAATGGGGTAAATATCTTCTGCATAATCTTTTTAGATATCATTCCTTATATTTCTTCTATTTTCTGTTATGTGATGTATGGTCAATAAAATTCAGAGACTCAAGAAATGATGAAAACAATGAGCAGAGGAATCCTTTGGGACTAGCTTTCTTTATATTTTAATCCCCTCCGTAAGATAAAAAAAGTAATCAACAACAACCATTTTCTAATGGCTTTCCAATGCTACAGGGGACATAACTGTTTATTAACTCAGATTTTAAAAATTAAACTTTTGGTAAGTGAAGGAAGAACACGTCATCACTCAGATTCTGATTGACTCCTTTGCTAAGTCAGAGTTAGTATCCCTGACACTTTAGCTTTAATTGCTGTCATTCATCTCGTCCAAAATACCTCTGGTTGTAAGACACACATTGTTGTAAAATAATCAATAAGAAAAAAAAAAAAAAACATTGCTACTTAAATGCCAACACATCGTTGTTGTAATGTACATCTGGATTTCATAGATGTTAATATTTTTTAAATGTGTGCCTGGGGGTGTATTATATCTATGCCTTTTCTCAGTAGAATGTGCCTAAATATTTAATGGAGTTACATACAAGTGGAGGCAGGAAGATGTTCTTCCCCTTCGTGCCTGTGCAGGAAACATTGATGTGTGTTCTTTTTTCAGAATGTTGAGACGGCTACATTTCTCTGTAGGGGTGTGTAAAACAAGTAACCTGATTTTATAATGTACCTTCCTTTGATAAAATGGACATAAATAAGACATTCCAAAAGTTGTAACCAGGTTGAGTTGGTCCCCAAAAGAAGAGAAAAGTAGGGAATAGAAGTGACCTAAAGTACTTATCATTTGCCTTTTATACTATAAAACAGCTATGTCCCCATTGAATATCATTTTTATATCTGTTGGCTATCAGCTAAAATTATTCTTCAGACTAAATAATATAATAAAGATTTGAAGTGAAAATTATTCTGCGTCATACAGTTACCAACAAAAACAGTAACTGGAACAGTAGGTAGGTGCTGTTACTTTATATTAAAAATAAAAAAGAATACAGAAAAACAGGATGACAGATGTTTAGTTTATGACTTAACATCTTCTTTCCTAAGCTATTCTTTCTGAGGACTTAATCATTAATTCACACACATATACACATGTACACTCGCACTTCACTTGTGTAGGCAATAATACCCTGCATCTAACTGAAGCAAATGCTACCATGAACATGTGACTCTACCACTGAAAATCGAGCACACAGCCAGGGACAATGAATACAAAAGGTACTGAGTCAAAAATGAATGAAACCTATTTCACTGCCATAGGAAATAGAAAATACTTGGATAGAATGAAGAATTATAGAATGACTTATTTTAGGCAGCACTGCATGAGTTATAAGACAATTTAGAACCATTTTGATGTTTATGTATTGTGCATACAGATCCGTTTTATTTCATTGCGTTTTTAAAAAGTACTATAAGATTCAAAACACAACTGAAGAAAACACAATATGAAGTTGCAATGTTTTAACTTCACAGTAATTTTTAATAACAAAAATTTTTTCAAGTATAAATAAAAACTAGCTAATATTACCAGTAAGTTAAAGGCAGAAAAATAGTTTTGAGAAATACAATTTAGTTAGCCAGGTTTTCCTGCAACTTCATCTTTGTTCCACCTCATCTCACTGGCACCTGTTTTCAAGTTTTATGATGCCCCAAGAGACATTCCAAAGACAAATATGAAATTATGTCTCTGGGTACTCCTTTGATAAGAACATGAGAGTCTATAAATAAACTTTATATGTGGTCTTCCAAGTCCTGGGCATCATAGTCATCAGAGATATAATGGAAAGTTTTTTCTTGTATCAAATGTTTTGGAAAAATACTTAAAGTTGTGTAGATATGAGGCATTCTTATTTTCAGGATAAATTCTGAATTGGAAAGAATAAGTCTTACACTAGACTTGATGGGATTAAGTATTCATAGAAATGTTTTTGGCACTAGACCACAGAATATGATTTTTAAATATGTGACTACTGAGGCTAAAGTGCCTCCCTAAAGGTCCAAAGGAAACCACCAACTTAAATGTGTAATTAATAAAAGAAAAACTGTGATTCATAGGAGCAACTTTGGTAGGGCAAGCCAATCATGCTAGAGTGCATATATCAACTGTAAAAATTGCTTCTGAAACCAGAACATATAGGAACAGACACTATCAAAGCAAAGCCATCCTCTGAGGTGCAGCCTAATAGACCCACTCAGCTTATAACTTTACAATCTAAATGCCAATGCATATGTGGTCTCAGGCTTAAAATACTCTAATATGGCCCTGGCTGGTGTGGCTCAGTGGACTGAGTGCAGGCCTGCTAACCGAAAAGTTGTGGCTCTATTTTTTGTCAGGGTGTATGTCTGGGTTGCAGGCACAGTTGTGTGAGAGGCAAGAGACTGATTTTTCTCTTCCTCTTTTTCTTGCTCCTTTTCCCTATCTCTGAAAGTAAATAAATGAAGTCTTTAAAAAATTATTTAATATATTAGTTCATATCTACTTCTCCTTGAACATATATACAGGCCTGCTACGTTGATGAATGATTTAATTCAGTCAATAAAAATTCATTTTGCACCAACCAAGTGGGAACAAATTTAAGAGACAGTTATGGTGATCAAACAGATAAAAATGAGAAGAAAGAAAGAGTGAAAGTTAATGTGGGTGTTTATACTTTGAGAGGCTGTCTCAGAGGTCACCTCCAGTGGGAATAAAAACTTACTATGTAGGTAGATGAAGATGGGTGTGGAGTTGTGTTTGAGTTGAAGTTCTCGGAGCCAGTAT
This sequence comes from Glossophaga mutica, assembly GCA_039655065.1. Lineage (NCBI taxonomy): Eukaryota > Metazoa > Chordata > Mammalia > Chiroptera > Phyllostomidae > Glossophaga > Glossophaga mutica. The sequence goes on from CM077308.1 coordinate 67,980,945, forward strand.
AGACCCATGGCTGTGGGACAAGTTTTGAAGAATCTCAAGTAGATGAAATTCAGAGGTGAAGCTGGAATCAACAACCAACTTAAAAGTCCAAAAGTGTGACTGGGATAGGGAGTGATGTGAAAATCAGGGGTAGAGTTCTAGGAACTGTGGAAAACAGAAGCAATAAAGTGCACGTAGCAGAACTTGACAGAAAGCAGCACTTGGAGAAATTCCCAAAGCTGGTGTGCCATTAGTGTGGTGATAATTTAAAAGGATATCTCTAGTCTTATTTGAAGAAAAATGAGAGAAACTAGTTAAATAATACTAGGCTTTATCTATGGTTCTGGCAAATAGAATAGAAAGAAAGAAGTATACTTGAAGGATTTTTAAATGGCTGACAGATTGGGGCAGAAGGACCGATGGAGGTCAATGATGATGCCCTGGGTTGGAGGTGGGGTACTAGGCTACTAAAATTGGGGAGAGCAAGGTGTCAAGGAAGACATACCATATTCGTTGTCATATATGATCATGCCATTCAAAATTCCAGTTATTGAAATGAAAAATACAAAATTTTAAAATATATTAAATGGCAATGCTATGCACATTGCAATGCTTGTTACCTAAATATCTAACTTCATGTCAAATCATTCTAACAATTGTATCCGAAAACATTTTTATATTCTAAACTCATCTTTTTTTATGGGACAAAATTTGATGCTGCCCTACCTAAACAATACCAATATAACAAGAATAAAACATATTATAAGGAGGATTAATTCATAGTACAATAAATCAGTAAGATGCATACCACTTTCAAGAATCTATGTACTATGATAGCTTTCAAAAGTAAGTGCTGTCATTAAACATATTAGTCAGAATTAGACCCCAAATAAAGAGGCTTGAACATGTTTGATGTAACATAGACTTTAAAATTTGTAATATCATTATTTAATCACCTTTAGAAGAGACTGTCATTTGCATAAAATTTAAACTGTTAGTAGAATAATTAGTGGGAATTTGTGGGTGATTGGTTACATAAAAAATAGAAACCCAAGACTAGAAGAGTTCAAATTAAAGAAACTGAGGTCAGGATAAAAAAATGCGTAAATTTATTCCCATTTAAAAAAAAATGTTTTTAATCCATTGACGAATCATGTCAGAGATGTGGTTAGAATATAGAGATGTGGTTAGCTATACCCTGGCTGGTATAGCTCAGTGGGTTGAGCATGGGCTGTGAGCCAAAGGGTCGCTAGTTCGATTCCCAGTCAGGGCACAGGCCTGGGTTGCAGGCCAGGTCCCCAGTGGGGGCCCCGTGAGAGGCAATCACACATTGATGTTTCTCTCCCTTTCCCCCTCCTTTCCCCTCTTTCTAAAAATAAATAAATAAAATCTTTAACAAATAAATAAATAAAATAAAAACATTAAAAAAAGAATTTAAGTGACATCTAGAAACCACCCAGTCCTAGGTAGAAGTTCAGCTTTAACTATACTGAGATATTTGACAATTCTGGGGTTAAACTTTTTCTATTTTTGCTCCATTAAAGGCTCACTCAAATAACAAGATTATGTATCTGGCCCTGGCTGGTGTGGCTTAGTTGGTTGGAGCATCATCCCGTAATACAAAATGTCACAAATTTGATTCATAGGGCACATTCTTAGTTTGCAGGTTTGGTCCCCAGTAGGAACTGACTGATGTTTCTCATATTGATGTTTCTCCCTCAAATTGATGTTTCTCTCCCAAATCGATGTTTCTCTCCTTCTCATTTTCTGTCCCGTCCCCTCTTTCTAAAATCAATAAGCATGTCCTTGGGGGAAGATTAAAAAATGATTACGTACTTGGTATATTTTTTGGGGGTGGTGGGATATAAGTTAGAAACTCCTGATGGATGTACTGTTCCATTATATACTCTTTAGGAATGTTAGCAGCCAACCAGTTTCTGATCCACAATTAAAATCCAATGGAAGAGGTTGTTCTATGAAAACTCCAAGAAGATTCATCCAAAATAAATGTTTTGGATGAATCTAAAATGATCCAAGTAAAAAATCTCAGTCATTTGTTATTATCTCTTGCTTTATGCCCTCAGTGGCTTATCCTGTATATTAATATTTTAAATTCTCAATCATTGAGTTACTTATGTGCATCAAATAAATTCTTGCTGCTCTGCCTGATGTGGCTCTGTGGATTGAGTGCTGGCCTGGGAAGCAAGGGGTTACTGGTGTCATTCCCAGTCAGGGCACGTGCCTAGGTTATGGGCCAGGTCCCCAGTAGGGGGGGTGCGAGAGGCAACCACACATTGATGTTTCCCTTTGTTTCTCCCTCTTTTTCCCTCTAAAAATAAATAAATAAAATCTTTTAAAAATGCTTGGCTTTGATAACATGGAAATTAGTTTTAGCAACTAAAAAGTAGTATGATAAGTTGAGAGGAGTATTAATTTAAAATCAAGAGACCTGGTTCTACTTCTATAGAAGGGGCATCAAACTCATTTTCACCAGGGGCTAGGTCAGCTTCATGGTTGCCTTCAAAGGGCCAAATGTAATTTTAGGACTATATAAATGTAACTACTCCTTAACTAGGGGCGAGGAGCTCGGTGCTGCCGCTGGGGGTAGAAACGAGGTGTCAGGCTGGATAAAACAAGGTGGAGGGCCGGATTTGGCCCATGGGCCTTGTGTTTGCCACCTGTGGTCTATAGCTTGGTAGCCTATGAGGTCTTTCATGTGTATGCTGTTTTCCTGATGAAGCAGATTAATCGGTCCTTTGACAGCCCTTGAAAAGTTAGACATATGATGTTAGTTAACTGTGACTCTGGTTGTAAAAAAAATTGTGAATTATTGGTTGTGTTTCTCTAGAACTAGACAACACTTCTGAGTACAAAAACAAACATTTGGCCCTATAGAAGAATGCCAAAAATATGTGGAACATCAAATGAAGAAGCATCAAACCATTATCCTGGCCAGCAAGCACACATGTTTTTGTTTAGCCCTTTCCTGCAGAGTCTCAGTTTTCCATCTACAAATTGGTATCAGGCTATGCGATCTATAAAGTTCCATCTGCACCCATCTCCTTTGGGTACCACCTGAAATGAGGATGCATCCTTGGTTTCAATAATACTCAAGCAACCAATAGGTCACAAGGGTAGTTTTCTTGACTCCAAAATGTACTTCTTTCCTGTGATATCTAAACATTTATTGATTCCTAGACCCAGTGACTAACACATCTTCTAGCAATCTAACACTTAAGTAATTTGATTTTAGTTTGATTGACAAATACCACAAGACTCTCTTTTTAATTCCTACAGCCCTTAGTGACCAGCAGTTCGCAATAGTATTAATAAATCATCACTCTGTAACTAAAGAGCGGGTTCTTTCAGGAACGTTTGCCAGTTGCAGACCGTGGGATATCTCAGAGGAACACTTGCCATTCTCACAGTTACAACGGGACACAAGAGTGACCATTTGAGACAGCTTGGTTAAGGACTGAGGCAAAGAAACAAACTACAGCAAAAATGACTTTATGAATTGATAACTGGCACTTTATTACTTGGAATAAGCATATAAAAATAATAAATGTCTCTATTCCCTAATAGGCATTTGCTGGAGTGCAACAAAAGATAATTTGTAACTGTTATCTGAGAGATAAGAAGAAACTAAAAGGGGTAGGAAATCAGATGATTTCTTCCCTCCCACCTCACCACCAGGTTTCAGATGAGTCTTGAAAGGTCAGTCACATAATTATTACAGTAACTAGTTCAAGGCCTTTTGAGCACAGCTGATCTGATTGTGTGTTAATGGCTGCAAAAGCAAGATAAGGAATGTGTAAAGTTAAAAAAAAATGGCTTGTGACACTATTAGCTTGCAGGATTGCCATAGTAGATAAAACAACGTTGCTTTATAGTTTACAGCTTTTTTTTTTTTTTTTTTTTTTTTTTTTTTTTTTTACAGAATAACCCCAGGTTTGCCCTTGTGCATGGGGTCATTTAAGCATCAGTGACTAAATTTTACTTCTTTGTTGTTGGTGGCTATGTGACATATCTAGTGATCTTCTCGGGAGTCTGCAAAAGGTCTCATAATGAAGCCTGCCAGAAATGTGTAGTTAATGTAATGCAGTCGGAATTTTCAGGGCCAGGATATGTTAAAAGGCATCTAAAGGCCTTTGTCTGACAAATCCAAGGCAGTAACATACTTGATGTTATGAAAGTACGGCCACATTTCTCAGACTTAAATTCAATTTAGTAAATATATTCAACACAGAATATATTTATTGCACAGAAAAATACTCCAGGGATTCAAATATTTATCACGATAAAGAAAGATATACACAATAGCCCAATGGGACAAGCTAAACTGTAAAATATGGCTGGCCATTAGTTCTAAAGATAAGAGATTGGATCTTAAGCAAAACTGGGAAGATTTAACAGAGGAGTAGCATTTGACCTAAGCCTTAAAGACTGAATAGGGTTGTGAGGTCAGGGTATAGTAAATTCTCACTTGACATTGTTGACAGGTTCTTGGAAACGACAACCTTGATTGAAACAACTGTAAAGAAACCAATTTTACCACAGGTTAATAAAGAATAGTTAAGTTCCTGTCACATACTTCTGTTTGCAAAAACATCACCAAACTTATAATAAAGACCACAAACTCTTCTAATATCAAACATTGAAATAAATATGAGTTATGCATACATTTAAAAAATTACTAAAAATAAGTAAGATAATTATTTTCCAACACACTTATTCCTGTTTAGGACTGAAGGAGGCCAGAGCCCAACCTAGCAGCTCAGGGTGTCAGGTGGGAACCCACCCTGGACAGAAGGCCCTTCTATCTCAGGGCCTCTCACACATCCATACTCACTCAGACTGGGACCATGGAGAGAGTGAATTCACCTCACCTGCACACCTTTGGGTATGGGAGGAAACCTGGGTCCCTGGAGAAACACACTCAGATGGGGGAGAACGTCCAAACTCCACAGATAGTGGCCCAGGCTGGGAACTGATTTTTTTTTCAATGAACATGGTGACAAGATGATGTTAAATGAAACATTATTTGAGGACCTGCTGTATTTTAGACAGGAACAGTGACTGGACCACAGGAGCACTGCCAATACGGGGCACTAGAGGGAGATACAAGGCTAGAGGAAAGGGACACACACCCTGCTCCCCGTCTGCTTCTCGCCTGCAAGAGATTCACGTGAACTGCACCTCAGCAACACGTCCTTCCTGAAGCAGCAAAGGAATCTAGTTTGTTTTTCCAAGGCTTGTAGGACATGCTTCATATTGTCCTCCTCAGAAATCCAGCTGGCTGGTGCCTGCCCCTCAGGTGTCTGGGTCTAAGTTTTAATAATTACAACTCCTCCTGCTTTTCATCTCAGACCTGGACACAGTAGCTTCATCCTGCAGTTACTAACTCTCCATACTTGAAAATTTTCATCTTATTCTATTACCTAGTTAATGACTTATATAGATTAGACTTACAAACTTAGCACAACCAGTTGAAAATATCACCACCTTTCAACTGTATACAATATAGAGAGAGAGCCAGTAAACTGAAGTATTTATTAGGGCCCTAAGGGATTTTGTACTTGTATTGTCTTTTGACCTTTTTCTCTCATTTCCTTTCAAGAGCGCAGTGTCCAGTATTTAAAAGTAGACCTGGAAAATATCTAAGACACCCCTTCTTCTGTAACTAAAGTCTCTGAGCAAAAAAAGGCATTTCTACTGCTTGCATAGGCCTCCAACCGTTTAAAAATGTGTAACAATATAGTTGCCAAAAGGCAGCTAATTAAGTAGACTTGACTTTAAACTGCTGCTCAACCTTCAGCCCAAGGGAGTAGGTGAGCGAGCAGTCAGCAAAAAATAATTTTTAAATATTTACTTTCAATCCTGATCCAGACCATCTCTCTCCTTTCAGGAGATATTACATCTAAATTATTAGAAGATAAATTTATATTATTATATTCTTACAGCAGTGTGGGGAAATGGATTCTATTGCCTCTGTTAACAATCCATTTTCTCTGTAACAACTTTTTTTTTTGTCAAGAAATTCTACTTTTCGCCAACAAAATTCTGCTACCTTAATCCCATACTGTTGGAATTTTACCCCCTTCCCATCACGTTGAAACTGGAGAACAGCTTGTGAGCAATCTCTTGATAATAACCCTCCATATGTCTAAAACAGTCTTTTCTTTCCAAAATAATGAATCCTTTTTTTTTTTTTTTTTTCACTTTGATGTATTTCTCAAGCCTTACACACCTTTGTTTCCCTGTGAGTCCTCTTTAAGCACTTGCCATTTTTCTGGGGAAATTATTCCTTTGCAGAGTTGACCAATACAAAACATAGCATGTCACAGTCACCTCATGCATACTTTCTGTCCTCTGTATTATATAATTCTATTTGCAGAGAGATTTCTGGAACTATAACTAGTCCATTTCTGTTGTATTCTGCTGCAGCAACTTGTAGAGAAACCACTTGATTTTTATTAAATTGAGACTTAAGTAGAGGTTTCTTTAGGAGAAAATGTGTAATGTACAGCTTTGCTGTTGACTTTTTATTTACTTAACTTCAGATTAGGCAGGTTGGTGAAAGTGTGTGTATTAAGATAGTAAAATTCCATAACCTAAAGTCATTTGCTTTCTGCTATTTCCCTTAAGAATACAGAAAATGTACCAGCATGTATATTTTTAAAATTATGTGTGCAACTATGGCTGTATCAGTCTATATTCTCTTAGTTACAAGAACAGAACACCTTTAGGGATCGATTTCATAGAAGTAAATGTACTTCTCTAGAGGGGTAAAAATGTTTGTGAACAGTGGAACAGTATTCTGACAGCTTGAAAGGGTGACTGCAACAATGCTAAGAAATTTCCGAGTTTGCCCTGGGTCAGGAACTTCAAGAGGAAGAAAAATCTGCCTTTGTCTCAGTTTACAGGTGGAACAAGAAAGAGGGGCAGTCAGTCTCTCTAGAGATAAAAGTTGACTGAGGAGGACACCCTAGTCAGGGTGTGTGCTGCTACTTTTGAAATGACTAAGACTGAACTCCAAAGATGGTGCTGGATCTAGTAAATGTGTAAGATAGGACAGCATCTCTCTGAGGACAGAGGTTGTGGAAACCCACGGAAACTAGGGCATTCATTACCTGGCACGTATTTGGTTTTCAAAACCTAGAGACATGTTTCAGTTTTGAGGTTCTCTGAAGATACTTTAGCTCATATAAATTTATAAGATGATCTATACAAAGCCAACCTCTTGTATTTGGCCTCTTTGCATTATGAATGAATTATTTTTTCCTTCAGAGAGAGGGTGTATCTAAGAAGACATTTGATGCAATGAACGACTTGGAATAAAAATAGTGTTTTCTAATAGAAAAGCTGGATTGCCCCCATAAGGCACATAGGAAGTGGTGGTGGAGACAGCAAGATTTTATTTTATGATCTTCTTCTTGTTTGTCCTTCAAGCCATTATTGCATTAAATATCACTCCCTGTGACATATATTTTTTACTCTGACCTTTATCCTATTATTTTAATATGATAAATCTCTTTCATTTTTAACCTTATCTTAGCTTTCAAAGCAAACAAATAAACCAACCCTCCCTAACCGTCAATAGATAAAGATGTTTCTTAGATTGTTTTTGTTAATTATGAAGTATAAATAGAATGTGATAATAAGCTTTGAGAAGAAAATCAGAAGGGGAGAAAATGAGGTCTAAAAAAGAGATATACTGCTGGGGTGAGGCGAGACTTCAGGAAAAGGTGTGGATAAGAATACAAGTGTAAGTTTAGGCATAAATAGGAAACCAGCGGACCAGAGATCGAGATATGGAGCGGAAAGAGGCACATTTGTTTGAGAGAATGAGAGTTAGTCAAAATGCTTTATGCATAAAGAATCTGTTAATGATAAAGAGTTGATTGGATTAAGCAGACATGGTATTTCTGGGTTCATTCTCTTCTCCCACACTCTCTGCCTTGCTTTTTGTACTGCCAACTTCATCCTCTTGGCTTATAAACTGGCTTCTGGCTGCCTTCGGCCCTAAGATACATCAGAGAAGATCAGAAGCATGTGGAAAAAGAAGGTCAGGATATGAATTTCCTGATTCTATGTTCTTTTAACGCATCGTTTCATGACTAAAGCAACTACAGCCCCTTCCTGTTGGGTGGCTCCTGTCCTACTTCATATCATTTGTCCCTGATTCTGATGACACTATCTCTTCCCCTTGCTCATTGTGGCTTAAGGGCGAGAATGACTTCCTGCTATCAATACCAGTCTACTAATGCCTTAGTTTCTATCCTTGGTCCTGCTCACAGGCAGATCTTTAACATGTGCCTTTACTAAAATATTTTTTAATATTTTATTTATTTTTATTATTTATTTATTTATTTACTTACTTATCTTTAGAGGGGAAGGGAAGGAGAGAGGGAGAGAAACATCAATGTGCGGTTGCCTTTTGTATGTCCCCTGCCGGGAACTGGCCTGGCAACCCAGGCATGTGCCCTGATTGGGAATCGAACCGCGATCCTTTGGTTCGCAGGCCCGCGCTCAATCCACTGAGCTACACCAGCCAGGGCCCTTTACTAAAATATTTTGAACCATGTGAATTGGATCTAGTTTCCAAATGAATTCCTGACTGATACAGAGAAAAAGGGTTTTAAAGAGAAACACAAAAGTAAATAATTTAAAACTGGATTAAGAGTTATAAAGCAAAATGTAAGTATTTAGATAGAGAAAAATGAGTGTGAGTTAGATAAAGTAGTCATAGAAGATGGTCTCTTTAGACGGTGAGATTTCTGTTGAGGCTAGAGGATAAGTAGGAGCCAGCATGGAAAGAACAGGGAAGCATGTTCTCAGTAGAGGGAACAGCCAGTGCAGAAGCCCATGAGAGGAAAGAGCTTGCTATGCTCTATGCCATAATTTAGTTATAAAATTGTATGAGGAACACTTGGTTGAAATACTCCACGTGGAAAGACTGAGAGGGCAAATCAGCCTGATTGATATTTAGTGATAATTAATAGCATTCTTGGGCAAAGATCCACCAGGAATTTGTGTATTTGTTAAAGAGGGAAGAAGCTCAGGTGAGTTGTGGAAACCAAGCAGATTCAGGTATTAATTTGAAATTGCTGTGATAACGTTGGGATACAGTGGCAATCTACTGCACATGAGAATATGCTGTAAAGAGTTACCATATGTAAAGATGTTATTTTCTTGACTTGGTTTACTTTAATCAGAATGGTAGGTTAGTCTTTAGGTAGAGGCATATCTCTTCATAAACTTTAAAAAAATCATAGTTGTGATGCTTTGCAAAAAGATATGAAATGAACAACAGAGACTTTGACAATCTGTGTGTCTTCTTTACCCACCCTTGTATTTGTTTATTCTGTATGGCGCAGGGAGAGGGAATGGCAGAGAAGGAGTGGAGAAGCTGAAGAAAATGCAGTATTAAAATCATATAACTGTTCAATCCTACCTAGCATGAAAAGGACTTCAACCATCAATTTACTAAGCATATTTCAAGACTTCCAAAAGCAAACACATCTAGCTTATTAAATAAATGTGCCTGGGGAAATATCCCATATTGTTTTTTTCTCTATAAATTTAGTTCTCCAATTTGTTTTACAATATGATTCCCCCCTTTATTTGTGGCTTTTGTGCAAATACTAGCATTTAAGAATTATTTAACTGCAGGATATACTTAACCTTTGTCATCAAACTAAAATACATTATTTTTGTATTTGTTGGAATTAAGCTGCTTATTCTTGATATTTCCAGGCATACGTGACATGACAATATGGTAAAAAAATAAAATAAAATAAAAACACTTTTAAGGTCTTATTTAACCATGTGTATTTAACTGATATCTTTGTGTTTAGAAGACTTCCTCAGATATCTGTCCAAATACCTCCTTGATGGATTTTAGGTTCTGGAAATATTTTTCTATTTATAGGCATCTTTTACTTAGAAGAATGAACACACAACACTTTATTTTGGGTTTAGTTTAATACGATCCTGCTTCTATTTAGGTTTAAATAGAATTGTACACATATGTTATTCTAATGTTTTGATATTAGAAAACATGGTGTTTACTATAGTCATGCCCTACACCTCCTTTTGCTAGCTAAATTCCTCATATTTGCTAATATTTTTCTCACTCATAAGCGAAACCTACTTTAAGCATATTTATGTTGCACATTTTACTTCCAAGTACTTTATAGTTATGCTGTGAGAGTAGCTCACTACAACTAAAGTTAAATGATTAGGCACTCTGATAGAGATGCAGTTATGCAAATTATAATTATAGAGTTAGAAAGCACCCTGAGGTCTTATCACCCTAAAAAACCAAACAACAACAATCTGTTTAAAATAAATCATAATACTCTAATCAAATATAATCAAAATTTCACTCCTGTCTCTATACCCAATACTCATATTGTAAACATCATTGAAAATTAATTATATATCATGGGATTTAAACTCTCCAAAATAGAATCATTAAGTATAGCAGGTATAGAGTGTGATATAAATCATCTTTCTGATTTGGAAAATGATTACATGTTGTACTTATTGACAGCTGGTGTTATCATGTTACCATTATGTCAGGAGATACTGAAGTAAGCAATTGGCTCATTGTCATTATTGTCTTTGTGGTTTTATACCGTTGTCTTGTTGTAGCTTATCAGAATCTATATGTTATAGGTGAGTAGCAGGTATGACCTTCATTTTCTTATCCCCTTCTTATTTATATCATTGCTGAGTAAAATTTAAGAATAATACCAACATTTAAGACCCATCGGCAGAGATGTAAATCTCTTTTTTATTTAAAAAAGCTTTCTCTGTGTTAAAATGGCAAAAATATATACATTCTTGTTCATAGAAATGACTAGAAAGATAATTATAAATGGTTACTTTGTCCAAACAAGGAGCTGGGAAAATGAAACCTAGCAAAATAAGTGATTCAAAAATAAGATGTGTTGCATTTTAATAAACAATTGTGTGTAATTATGGAAGAATATGTACTTACTTGCCCAGTGCAAAGCACTCCATCTTAACGGTTGTTCCCTTAGCAGCTGTAACTGTGAAAGGAAAATGGACCTCAATTTTCGGCTCATATTCTCCCATCACACCTGGGAAATAAAGAACAGTCTTTAAGCATAAAATAAATGTCACAATTTCTTTTCAATCCCGAGGATGGTTACATTGAAAAAGCACAATGGTTTGGTTGTTAACGTCTGTTTGAGGACTGTTAAATTTTTGATGCACTGAAAAAAATACACTTAAACTCAGTCATTATGGTGACTGTCTTACCTTAATGATTGGATTGCATGCTATGTTCAGTACTTTGTAAAATAGTTATTTAAATGTTAACTAACACTGCTAGTTTAGGTACTGATTTTATTCCAAATGAAATAAATAACCACAAATATTTCTCATGGTCAGTAATTATTGATTTTAAAAAAAAAAGTAGGTAAAGGTACCAGAACTTTATCATTGTCAAATAAGTGAACACTTATGTATTAAGTTAATATACTTGCTGAATATCTATAATTTGCAAGCATTTTGCTAATTATTGTGGTCATTACAGAGATATATTATCCATGGACTATGCTCTCAAGCACTTGACAAGTGTGTTCTTAAGGAAAGAAACAATATATACTATACTTAAGTATGGGAAAAGAGTTATTTATTAAAATAATTGCAATGCAAGATTGAAAGTGATGAGTGCTGTGAAAGAGGTATTCCTAAAGTATTAAGTGCATCTGAGGGGATTATGAAAATAAGATTTGTAAAAGTGGGGAAAAGATAGAAAAGAAAGTAAATGGAATGGCATAAACAAAGAGAGATGGGAAACCACCAGCAATAGGAAAATCAATTTTTCTGGCTTATTGGTATGTGAAAGAAAATGATACCAGGCAAATTTGGAAATAAAAATGGAGACCAAAAAAATAGATGGTCTTGGTCATCAGAGTAAGTCATTCAAACTTTAATCTGAGAGTAATCTGGAGGACTGGGGCTTTGAATAAGGGACTGACATTTTGCTGAGATATACATACTAGAATTGGAGCAGAGACTGGCAAGTTAGTTACATTATTCAATAATGCCAGGTAGTAGTAATAAAGGCCTGAACTTAAATTATGGTAATAAAAAAACTGAGAAAAACACTAATTTGGTAAAACTACTGAAGAATTGAACTTGGCATATAATAGGGGTGCTGAGAATAAAGGTATGGGCCTCTCCAATAATAACACTAAGGTTTCTAGCTTCGATGATGGGTGGGGTGGGGAGAAGTTGGGTGATGCTAATTAAAGAAAAAAGGACACAGCTGTAGTAGGAAAGGTGATGATTTTTATTTTAGGACTATTTAGTTTGATACCTATAAAATATTCAGAAGAAAGGATCTGACCAGACCGTGAACAAGAGAAGGAAGTTCGAGATGAGCTCTGGACAAGTGATATATATGAAGTGTCATCATTTAGAGATAGCATTTGAAGCCGTGAACTTGGATAAGGCTTTCAGCACGCTAGCTGAAGCCTGGTGAATTCCCATGCTAGTGCCCTCAGGCAGTCCTCGAGCTAATTTCCTCCCCAAAATAATTTCTAGGAAATCCCTTGTGTAAAACACTACAGGTAACACAGTTATGATTTAGCACAGAAGCTTCCCTGAGGAACTTGTGTGGGTGCTTGGGGGTGTCTGTGTTCATGGGCATATTTGTACGTGTAGGTCTGGGTACATGTATAGCACTGTATGTAATTCTTTTGTGTATGCCTGTGGGAACAGATAGCTGAGGAGAGAAAGAAACCCAGACAGAATAAGACGAATGCATCAAGATATTCAGGCAAGATGCGTTGGGTGTGCAAAGGGAGAAAAAGTTACCTTCAACAAAGACAATATTTATGTGCTAATTATTTTTATTTATTATTGATTCGAGATAGGTCTTGAAGGAAGATGGGGAACAGCTTTAGATGAAAAGTGTCTAAGTTCACGGAGGACAAGAAGATTATCTTTGCTTTTTTTCCTTCTAGTTATCTGTAAAGCAATCATAAAAAACTCACTGATATTTTTATTAGAGAGGTTGAGCTTCTGGACCTGGCTGTACTAGATTAGCATCTCTGACACATCAGTGACCTTTGTGTCTCATTTTTCTAAACTATAAACTGAAGGAACAGAAGATAATTACCATTAATGTAATGTCCTGTTCTAAAAGGCTAACTCACTCATTTTCTTCCCAGCCTTATGTTCACTGTGTATCAAAAGCCTGATACATAACAAGTGAACTGATGATTAGTACTATCACATCACTCAAAAAAAACAGTGAAGTACCTCCTCTCTATCTCTTTCTCAGTAATGGTTTTCTCCTCTACTGCTTTTATAATACCTTCCTCCTGTTCTCCCCCCACTTTATTCAAATTTCTTTCTTTTATTTCCACATGTCTTCTTTTTTTCCTGTCTCCTGAATAGCAGGATTTGGCCTGCTACTGATACCTCGCTGAGAATATCCAATATTGAGAAGTTTATCTTTAATGCCCTCTTACTTGTAAGACTTTATCTAAAGATTCTTAGGCATCATTTTCAGTGACTCCCTAAAGAAGTTCCTAATGTCAGCTTCCGCTGTCCCCGTTTGGTCCCAACATTGATTTTGTAATATTCTTGTTCCTTGTCTGCCTGTTAAGCTGATGATTCAATAATACATGATTTCTCATGATACTTATAAACTTAAGCTTATTAAACTAATACCCTTACTTACACAAGTCCCTGTGAGTGCTAGCAGTTGATGAGTACTTTAGACTGTTGCAGAAGGGCAGAGAAAGTCAGGTTGAATTAAAAAATATTTTTGTATAATTATTTCTAGTAAATTGTTTAAAGAGGTCCCACAGGAAAGAGACCTTAATCTCTAAAACTCCAGTAATTTGATTTGATTTCTTTTTCTACCATAAGTAAAAAATTCTCTTTTGAATCAGCTTTTACATTAGTACTTCTTTTCCCTTTTTACTAAAGTAGGCCCCAGAATTGGACATTTCAAGCCCTTCAAAATCTCAATCTGACTCCGAATCATACCATGATATTATTAATACTTTTTGGTTAATAGGAGCCAGGCTCAAATATTCTCTCTGTTCTCTTCTCAATAATGTTTGTGATTGCAAAGAAGACATTCTTTTATAGCTTTAATCTTTAAGAATGACTCAAAGGATGGGTACTCCTGGTAATATCTGGAAAGTAATTTTTTTTTTTTTTTGCTTTTTATCTGAAAATGTTTTTTTTTAATTTCTTTAATTTTAATTGTTGATCTTGTACAGTTTTCTGTCTTTTATTCTCACCCGAACCCACCACCCCAGCCCTCCCCTCCTCCCTCCCATTTCCACCCCCCCCCCATAGTTTTTGTCCATGTGTCCTTTATACTTGTTCCTGTAATTCCTTCCCCTTTTCCCCTGAAATTCCCTTACCTCTCCCCTTTGGTGACTTTCAGCCTGTTCTCAGTTTCCGTGTCTTTGGTTATATTATGCTTGTTTGTTAGTTTTGTTGATTAGCTTCCTGTTAAAGGTGAGATCATATGGTATTTGTCTAGACTTCCTGGTGTTCCTCAAATGATTCCCATATGGTTAAAGATAAGGTGAAGCCTCACTACAGGGAACTAGAGGTTTGCTAATATCTATACTAGATGTTAAAAATAAAATTTAAAAGCCTGAATAAAGGGCTTTAAATTATATTAGCTAATATGAGCTGCGCTGTAAGAAATAAGCCTGTGAACCAGAAGATCATAGGTTTGATTCCAGCCTTAGGGCATGTGAGGTGTGGGAGAGGCAACTGATCAATGTCTCTCTCCCTTCCTCCCTCCCTTTCCCTCTTTCTAAAAATAAATAAATAAAATCTTTAAAAAATAAATAACCGATTGTTTTAAATTTTACTCTTACAGTGATAATATAAAGACAGATGAGAAATCTCTTTAGATGTGTCTTGCTCTTTAACAATAGATTACATTCAGGAGTTAAGTTTTGCTTTATGTTTCATAGGATAATTATGTTACAACTAAAGTTTTCTTCAATTTACTTTGCCCTCCTTCTTTTAGAGATGAGAGAGAAGTACCAAAGGGGTCAGGTAAGTGTACCAAGGTTCTATAGATAGCTGTTGAAAATTGAGCACAAATAGGAGGCTTCTGACCTTAACTTCACAACACCTTTGTTGATATCACTCTCTTCGGGAATTTCAATCACAGAGTATAACAATCCAGGCATTGCACATGCACTATATCAATCATTGATCACCTGCCTTCACTGCTTGTTTTATTTCAGTCACCATTTTTAATATCGCAAGTCATATGCAGCTTAGCTGTAATTTCTTTTGTTGGGTAGGGTTTGATAATGAAAGGTAAGGGGAACGATTCTATAAGATACCTAGTTAAAGTTAAAATTATTAAGCTTATCTCTTTAGCCAATGTATCTCTTTGATTTTTGATAGCCCCTTGTTTTAAGATAAATATGCTCAAGAAACATTGCACTGTGTCTTCATCTTTTTTCCCACTCCCGATTCTTTTGGCTTTGTTGGCTCGCCTACTTTGTAATTGCATGTTATTAGAAGATCACCCCAAATTACCCTAGCTCCTCATAAGTAGAAGTCTTCCAGCAGAGAGTTCATTACTAGCCTTCTATGTCTTTGTGGTTGTTGATTTTTTTATTTATTTCAATTACTTACAAAGAGCTAGAGTGATTTTTCATAAGTGGGATGCAATTTAGAACAGTGTTTTTTGAGTGTGTTGCAGAACAGAGAGCCAATGACCTCAGAAAACATCAGGGAAACTTACTAAAATTTTAGGCTACCAGGTTCAATCTTGAGCTTAGTGATAATCTTTGAAGATGTGGCTACAAGCTCTATATTTTCATAGCTTCTGTAGCTGATTTTATGTACGTTAAAGAAATCCAGTGTTGGATGGACATTGACTCTTTTTATCATGTTACCTGTCATTTTTAGGATTCGAGTGTAGCAAACTAAAATGGCTGAAATACAGTGGCATATAGAGTGTCTATAATCATATTGCACTTATTGTGACTGCCTTAACAGGCAAATTATCTTCACTTGTATGTATGGTACTCACAGCAGAGCTGATATTTTGTTTTTTCTGATTGTTGGGACATCAGTTGTGAGTGATTTCAGTGTTTGCTTGTTAGCAGTTAAATGTTTCAAGCGATATTTCTGTCTGATACTCATAGTAATATTCATTTTGGGGGCCAAATTTTTATACAATAAAACTTAAAAATTTGGCTTAGCTCATGAATTAAAAAACTTTAGCCAATTGTGTGTCCAAATAATGGATATTTACATTTTTGTCTTCAATATCTTTGCTAATTTTACTCAGATCCATTTCTTGTCTTCTAAGAAAAGCACCTATATTCTCAGTGTTTCCTTTGGAAAATGTTCCTTCTATCTTTTCTGACCATGTGGGTTGAATAGTAGTCACTGTGTTCCTGTCAGTTCTGCCTTCTTGGCTGCAGTTATTAACTTGCTATGTGCATCAGACACACACTTGGCTAGTTAGATTATCCCATTGCCCTGAACATAATGTCTGATTTATGGATGGGCAGCTGAGGCTGGGACTTCTGATTTATAGACCAGGGAGTCCAAGTCTCAGTTCCTCCACGGTGGCAAAAAAGGGAGTCTGCATGTCTGAGAGCCATGGAACCTCCACTAGTGGAAGGCGTTAATCTGCCATAGAAGAGAATTGAGCCACTTCAGATAAAATTAAATCAATGATAGAGGAGAGATGGAAAGAGAGAGTACTGGTAGCATGTCAGTTCTACCTCATATTTAACTTCTTGCCCTTCTCTCAGAAAAATAAAGTGAATTTCATATTTTGCTTGAATTAGGTACTTCAAGTTTGGCTTCTCAGTTGCAGACTAAAGAGTTTTGACTGATAACCTCATGGGGCTCAGCATAAACGGTGGTGACCCAATGTCGGGTCATAACCTATCTGGATTCTCAGGCCGTCATAGTCTAGAGGCTGTTATAGTCTGTTATAGTCTACATTAGAGGATCCTCAGGCTGTCAGAGTCTACATTAGGCAAATAACAAGTTGGGATGGTGGTGGAACAGGGGCCAGGGCACATCAATACATAGGATTTGTCTTATTTTTATTTTTTATTTTTTTAAGATTTTTATTTATTTATCTTTAGAGGGGAAGGGTAGGAGAGAGGGAGAGAAATATCAATGTACAGTTGCCTCTTGTGTGTCCCATGCTGGGAACTGGCCTGCAACCCAGGCATGTGCCCTGACTGGGAATCAAACCTCGATCCTCTGGTTCGCAGGCCCGCGCTCAATCCACTGAGCTACACCAGCCAGGTCGGATTTGTCTTATTTTTAAACATTGTAACATTTGGTAGAAAATGTAAATTCTAATAGAGGATACAACACATTATATATCTCCTAATAAAAGATTATGAATGATATTAGAAAACACAGATAAAGTATCACTGGAGTCGACAGGAAGAAGAGATTATTGGTTACG
This sequence comes from Glossophaga mutica, assembly GCA_039655065.1. NCBI lineage: Eukaryota > Metazoa > Chordata > Mammalia > Chiroptera > Phyllostomidae > Glossophaga > Glossophaga mutica. The sequence continues at coordinate 67,998,403 of CM077308.1, forward strand.
AAAAGGGAGGAGCTGGTTTAGATGAGTTGTGACAGTGGGACTGGGGGGCTTCTGGGGGGATGGGACGGGGCAGTGGTAGTGAAGATGTGCAAATGAGATTCTATCTAGATTTTTATCAGACATTTAATTTTATTGCATGGGGTGAGAGAGAAATTTCAAATATAACTAAGAGCTAGATGATACATAATATCTAGAAATGTCATATTTTGTTATTCACTTATTAAGATGCCTCAGCAGTGGCTTGATAAATCTGTATGAGCATTCATTTGGAAATTAATTTCTACAATCAATAGGCATCTGATTTCTTCAGGTTGATTGCTCTGTATTTTATTTTATTTTTTTCTTTTTAATTGAATTTAGTGGGGTGATATTGGTCAACAAAATCATATAGGTATCAGGTGTGCAAGCCTACAATATATTATCTCTGTATTTTATTTGTATTCACCACCCCAAGTCAAGTTTCCTTTCTTCACCATTTATCCCTTCTTTACCTACTTCTACTGCCTACAACACTCTAGCCTCTGGTAATCACCATGCTGTTGCTGTTGTCTGTGACGATGTGAGCTTTCTCTCTCTCTCTCTCTTTCTCTCTCCCCACCCCCCAACCCCTCTCTCCTTTGCTTGATCCCTATACCTTTTTCACCCAGCCCTGCAACCCCCTCCCCTCTGACAGCTGTTAGTCTGTTTTCTGTATTTTAGAGTCTGTTTAATTTTGTTTGTTAGTTTTTTCATTTATTAGATTTCACATATGAGTGAAATCATATGGTACTTGTCTTTGGCTGGCTGGCTGGCTTATTTCACTTAGCATAATGCTCTCCAAGTCTATCCCTACTGTCACAAAGGGTAAGAGTTCCTTCTTTTTAATAGCCAACTGGTATTCTGTTGAACAAATGAACCACAGATTTTTAAATCCATTCATCCACTGATGAACACCTGTGCTGCTTCTAAATCTTGGCAATTGTAAATAATGCTGCAATCAATATAGGGGTACATATATTCTTTTGAATTAGTGTTTTGGATTCCTTTGGATACTTTCCAAGAAGTGGAATCACTGAGTCATAAGGCAGCTCAATTTTTAGTTTTTTGAGGCAAATCCATACTGTTTTCCACAGTGGCTGCACCAACCTGCATAACCAACTGTGCATGAGGATTCCCTTTTCTCCACATCATTGCCAAAACATATTTGTTGATTTATTGATGAAAGCCATTCTAACAGGTGTGAGGTGATATGTAGTTGTGGTTTTAATTTGCCTTTTTCTTGTGATTATACTGATGTTGAGTATCTTTTTATATGTCTGTTGGCCATCTGTATGTCCTCTTTGGAGAAGTGTCTGTTTAGGTCTTTTGCCTATTTCTTAATTGGATTTACTTATTGTTTTTTGTTTTGGTGTTGAGTTTTAAAACCTCTCCATACATTTTTGGTATTAAGCCCTTTTTAGATATATTGGCAAATATGTTCTTTCATTCAATGGATTGTCTTTTAATTTTGTTGATGGTTTCCTTCGCTGTGCAAACTTTTTAGTCTGTGATCCCATTTGTTTATTTTTCTTTATTTCCCTTGCCCAAGGAGAAATATCAGAAAAAAAATATTGCTAGGAGAAATGTCCAAGATTTTACCCCCTGTGTTTCCTTCTAGGATTGTTATGGTTTTGAGTGTAACATTTAAGTCTTTCAACCATCTTGAGTTTATTCTCATGTGTGGTGTAAGAAGGTAGTCTAGTTTCATTTTTTTTTTTTTTGCACATATCTGTACAATTTTCCCAACATCATTTACTGATGAGACTATCTTTAGCCTATTGTATGTTTTTGCCTCTTTTGTCAAATATTAATTAACTATAAAGGTGTGGACTTATTTCTGGGATCTCTATTCTGTTCTATTGATCTATATATTTGTTTTTATGCCTGTACCATGCTGTTTTGATTATGGTCTTGTAGTATCATTTGATATCAAGTAGCATGATTCCTCCAACTTTGTTCTTTCTCAATATTCCTATGACTATTGAAGGTCTAATTTTTTTGAATATTTGTTCTAGTTCTGTGAAATATGCCATTTGTATCTTGATAGGAATTGTGTTGAATCTATAGATTGCCTTGGGTAGTATTTTAATTTTGTTAATTCTTCCTATCTGTGAACACAGCATATGCTTTGACTTATTTGTATTTTCTTCAGTTTCTTCAGTATCTTATAATTTTCCAAGTACACATCTTTTACATCTTTGGTTAAATTTATTCCTAAGTATTTTACTCTTTTTGAAGCAATTTTGAATGGGGTTGTTTTCTTAGTTTTCCTTTCTGATAGTTCATTATTAGTATATAAAAATGACACTGATTTCTGGGTATTTACTTTGTAGTCTGTTACTTTACTGAATTAATTTATCAGATCTAGTAGAGTTTTTTTTTTTTGTGTGTGTGTGTGTGGAATCTTTGGGCTGCTCTTCACATAGTATTATGTCATCTGAAATTAATGAGTTTTACTTCTTCCTTTCCAATTTGGGTTTGGAATTTCCAATTTCTTCTTGTCTGTTTGCTGTGTTTAGGACTTCCATTACATTTTTAGAAAAACATTTGTAGTTTTTGCCCATTGAGTATAATGGTGGCTCTGGTTTTATCATATATGGCCTTTATTACATTGAGGTATGTTCCCTGTATTTCTATTTTGTTGAATTTTTATATAAATGGGTGCTGGATTTTATTGAATGTTTTTTCTGTGTCTATTGACATGATCATGTGAATTTTATCCTTCATTTTGTTTACATGGTGTATCATGTTTACTGATTTGCAAATATTGTACACATCTGATTTTATTAATGATGTCACCTGAAGTTACTATCATTCATACGCAATGCTATCAATGATTACATGTTGGTAAACTGAAAACAAATATAATGAAGAGGTACCTAGGATAAGCATCAATGTGATGCTTTGAAATGAACTATAGTTTCTACATTAAATGATTTGCACATTAAAAGGTATTAAAATTATTTAACAAAATGTTTTGAGGATTTTCTTCTGTTTCACCAGAAATATATGTGATATCAGAGCTCCTTATATTATTTTCACTTTTATGGTACTTGTGTTTTAGTATATGTTTTATTTTTAATGTTTTTACTGTCTTTAAATATTCTAATACAAATATATATAATATTCTATGTAAAACCCCCTTAAGGAAATGAAAACTCAAATAAATAACAACAAATATTGACAATGATAATAATAACAATAATTCATGAAAAAGGGGAAAATAATGACTAAGTAGTCCACATTATGCCTACAGATATTTTGCTATGTCTGAGACATGTCACTGTACTGATGATTTTAGGACAGGTTAAATATTAACCTGTGATTTGTTGATAAATGATGAAAATCCTAATTCTAGCCCTGGCTCTGTTGAAAAATTAAGGTAATGATAGAACCTTTCTCTAATTGAGGGCTTATAAATCTAATGGCATGTTAGAGAATATATATTATGCATGAGTATATCCCTCCTTACTGTATTCAAATAAGTTAAAAGTTATAATCTTTGAAAATTTTAATCATTTAGAAAAGTATTTAGATGCCTTTTTTAAATTCCCTAATGAGCCCCTGAGCAATAATTTTACAAACTTAAATAGATAGACAACATATTGTTTTCTTACTTCAAAATGCATATATTAACCTAAATCAATGTTTCTTGAGGTAAATCATTTTTATGTCAATACAGAAGATTAAAGGATCTTCTAACAAGAAGAAATACATGATTTGTGTTCACTTTAAGTAAATGCTCCTTTATGAGTATTATTTATCTAGAGAGATTGAGAAGAACTAGAGAGGTTTATTATTGGGAAATGTTTTTCATTACCATTATATATTTTCTGAAAATCAGAGAAATCAATTGTTATAGACCGTTCAGCCTGGTTTTAGGAGTTGTAACCCTCACTCCATAGTGGGCTGTGTAAGAGCCCTAGGGACCCACTTCATCTGGGTCTGTTCTGTCAAGTGGACATGACCTACTAAGGAGACAAAGCTTATCTCCCTAGCAGGAGCACTGCTTCTGCCTCATTCATCTCTGGCCCCAATGCTTGGTTGGCAGTCAATGACAGGTAAGACTCCTCATGGGAGGGGCAACCTAAGCCAGACACGGCCACTTGGGAGGCCTCATGGAAGGACTCGGGGGGCTGCAGCAAAGAGGATGTGATGGACGCCCCCCCCCCCCGCTATTCTGGCATAGCCTGAGTCCTCACTTCCGTCTGGGAGATGTCTCCTGCTTCCTAATTGGCTTAAAGCCTGAAACTGTGAGGGCAAGCTGTGCAGCCCTGTGCTGGCCAGGACGGCTCCCTGGGTGATCGGGCATAAGAAAGAATTCCTAAAGTCCTATGAAACCTGCTTTGCCAAGAGTGCTCTCACTTAAGTGATAAGGGTCCCAGGAGGAAATGAGTATGTCTCCCAAAGTTTTACAACCCCCTTTTCTGACAGACACTGACTCAGATTAAACCCTCAGATTTCTTTGAAATGTTAACCATTGTTTGATCCTTGCTACCTGACATACCTGTATTCCTGAGTATTTGAGCCCAATAAAAGCCCAGTGAGGAAGGGGCTCTGGGTCATTCTCCTCTGAGAGTTTGATCACCTTTCCTCCCCAACAGTCATGTCTTGGTAGTTTTTATTTTCATCTGTGACGGAGGGATGGGGCTCTGCAGGCAGAGTCCCCCCACAATCAACAGGCATTTTTTTCCATCCCTAAGCATCAAGAATAAATTGGCCAAGGGGTTGCCTCACACTATAATTGCTCACATTATAATTGCCTCACACTATAATTGCTCTTGTATGATTACTGAATTTCCTTCTATTCTTGCCACTGTGATTTACAGAAATATAACCCTCTCCCATCATCCATGAGTTTATTCTATATGTATTAATAACTTCAAAAAATTTATAAGAATAAATACTAAAGAAAGCTACTATATAGTTTCATGAACAAACATATAAGCTCTCTAGAATTAAAACAATAGTCTACATAGTATAAACTTAAAAATTGATAAACAAAGAGTTGAATATTCTCTTTGAATATGTATATTGAAAAGTTTTTCTTTATTATAGAAGTAAATATGTTTGCCATTTTCATAATTATTCACAAATAAAACTATAGAAACTTCTCTATAAGTATACATACACAGTAAAAATCATATATAGTTTTATGGTAAGTCCATTACAGTCATGTGCTGCATAATGATGTTTTAGTCAATGATGAACCCATATACAATGGTGGTCCTATAAGATTTTAATGGGGCTGAAAAATTTCTATTATGTAGTGATGTCAGCCATTGTAATGTTGTAGAATAACACATTAGTTGTGTTTGTAATGGTGCCAGTGTAAAAACCTACTGTGCTGCCAAACTCATAAAAGTATTGCATATATAATTATGTATAGTATATTATACTTAGTAATAAATGACTGCATTTCTGGTTTATGTATTTGATATACAATATTTTTATTGTTATTTTAGTGTGTATGCTGTGTACTTAAAAAATGTTTTCTATAAAACAACGTGCTGTGTTACATTGTCAGTAGCCTCACAACTTCATTACTTCCTCTCTTGATTACATTACTTTCTCTTGCCCTAGATTTGATCTCGTATTGTTTTGCACAGCAACGTGCCACACAAGCTTGTATCTAGGAGCAATAGGGAATACTACATAGCCTCAGTGTATAATGAGCCATACCATCTAGGTTTGCTTAACTATACTCTATGATGTTTGCATGATGACGAAATCACCCAATGATGCACTTTAGAATGTGTCTTTTTCAAGTGGCACATGACTATATTCAAAAATCATTTAAGGATTCTACTTAACAATTTAAATAAACTGAAATATTTCTTTTTTTTAAATATTTTTTTTAAAGATTTTTATTTATTTATCTTTAGAGGGGAAGGGTAGGCGAGAGAGAGAGAAATATCAATGTATGGTTGCCTCTGGTGTGTGCCCTGCTGGGAACTGGCCTGCAACCCAGGCATGTGCCCTGACTGGGAATCGAACCTCGATCCTTTGGTTTGCAGGCCCGCGCTCAATCCACTGAGCTACACCAGCCAGGGCTGAAATATTTCTTAAAAAATAAAAAAATCACTTAAAATGGGTAATTTTTTAAATTTAATTTTTTCTTTAACTTTATGCAATGTGTGTTTATCTATCTGTCCCTCTATATGTGTGCATTTAAAATATGAAAAAAAAAGAGAGAGAAAAGATTTGTTACCTGTTCAAAACGTTGGTATTTTAACTTATTAAAGTTGTCTCCAAGATCTATGTAAGCATAACAACAGAACAGTTAATGAATGAACTAGGGTCCTAATTTCTACAGCCAAGGAGCCCCTTTTGAAAGCTAGTTTGACTGGGCTCAGTAATGGCAAACAACTGTACTAACTCAAGAGGAAATTAAATAAAAATAAAAATATAATGGTTCTTAATGATATATTAATGCTCAATCCAATAATTAAATGCTTGGAAAATTGCTAAATCATTCTAGGAAATCTTCCACCCTAAAAAGAGTTAGTTTATTTCAATTGTGAGTTAGACTCTAGATTTCTATACAATTCATTCAAATATTTATTTCTACCAGAATATTTTTTCATTAAAAAGACAAAATAAGATGCCTCAGTATTATGGTGAGCTTTTCTCACTGCATTAAACACATTAATCACAAATTGCTAGATCCATAGTCCTTTCATCAAGAAACTAAAGCATGCAGTGAGATACAAAAGTCAGATAAAGGTGAGTCAAGATAAACCTAAGTTATGAGGAAGAAGTTTCTACACACACTGTCTGGAAGGTAGGGAGAATATATTGAAATCAGAGGGTAAGACTTAGCCAATTGGAGAGTGGATAAACTTTGTATAATAGTTCAGTCACCTTATTGGGGAAGGAATAGCCATATATTCTTGTTGCTAAGATTGCTAGAACAATTTGGATTCAGCTACCTTTCAGTCTCTGTCCCTACAAAGTCACTCTGTATTCTAGACCCTAATCCAGGAATTCTCTAATATCTACTTCCTCATATTATGTCATTTATTGTATTTCCCGAAAACAAAAGTCTCTTATTTAGGTTTATTTGAGTAAACCTCTGTTCTTTGCAATTACCTAGAACACTTACCACATTGCTTTTAATTTCTAGATGTTTAACATTCTTCAGAGAGATTGTCCCTTCCAAAAAAAGTTCTTACACATAACCATCTATCTATTTACACTGTAATCACCAAGAAGTCAAGGGACTTAAAGGGTCCTGGAGGAATTAGTTCTGCCAGCTCAGTTATCAGCTGCCTGGTTTCATACTCTGGGATAAAACATGACAAATGGGTTGTTTAAACTACTGTTAAAGGTTTATTTTTACACTGTGATCAGCACAGATTGTTTTCTCACTGCAGCCTTGTTATTGAGAATGCCAGCATTCCCACTATTAGCACTCACATCGGAGATACTAAACATGCCAGGCTCTGCCCTGATTTGGTCTGTAAACAATTTGCATATTTTATTTTACAAACTCTTACTGATTTCAAAAGCTCTATGGTTTAAAAGATATATATTTCCAGAAGGGGAATGTCAATTATCACACCTTTATCACTGGGCTTTATGTACATTAAAGACTCTGGATATAGAGAAGGAAAATAAACATTGGCTCAACACCTGCTATAAACCTGGTGTTATTGTTCAGTGTACAGAACTAAATTGGCATTTGAATCCTACAAATACAAAAAGGTAGATATGACTATTTCATCTTAAAAAGGGGAGAAGTGAGTACTGAAGAGGTTAAATCACTTCCTCAACATCACAAGTTATTAAATTACAGGTAAGTGGTTCAAATCCAGGACTGTATTAATTCTGAAGTCAACTTCCCTTCACTGTTCCATGTTGCTCCCCATGAAAAGTTCCCATACTTTTCAAGGCAGAATTCATTTAGTCATTTCCAATTTTGTAGATAACTAAGTTATACTTCAAATATTACTTTCTCTTCCTCTCTCTCTTATTCCATATGTGTATATTACCTTGTTTCTATAATATAAAGCACTCTGTTTCTGTATATTATCTCTGTGTGTATTATGCTACTATTTCTTTTTAAAAAACTAATTATAGTTATAATTGATTGTTCAATCTGATTGCACTTGCATTCTTTTGCTTAACTTCTGTTTTCTCTTCTAATCTATAAGGTAAATTAGAACAGAGACCATATTGTTTTGTTCTCTTATATCCTCAAACAGTGCCTGATACAAAGTCAGTGCTCGAGAATATTTGATAACTAAATTAATCAATCTACTCATCAACTATGTAGGAGATGTGTGATAGGTTACATAGCTGAGAGTATTTTATTTTTATGTAGTTCAATGCTTATATTATGTACTCATTTTGAGGAAAATGTAAGGTTATTTTTAATATAAAATCATAAAGTTCTATATTTTGTTTTAAGTTATTGTGATATGGTCATATGAGAATAAAATATGTTGTGAATAAATAAGGTGAAAAAATCTCTCCATTTCTCTATAATCAATTGTCAAATCAGTTATTTGGTTTCCATAACATTCTTCCCCTTCTATTCTGATTGTCATTATTTTAATTTGGATTCCCTTCCATCCAGCTCATTAACTTTGGTGATGTGAAGATCACTAGTGGCATAAGTGGTGGTTGTTAAAGCCTCATAGGATTAGACATGAGAAGAAACAGGAAATAAATTTGAAATAGAGTTTAGACAAGTCTTGGAAGAAGTTTTGCCCTAAAGTAGAACAAAGGAAACAAAATGTAAGTTGGAGGGGGATTTGGATCAAGAAAGGATTACTTTTAAGATGGAAACATTCTAATATGTTTACTGATGAGAATCATTCAGTATGGAGGGAGTAAGTAATGGGGGAGAGAGAGGGAGTAACTGTAGAAGGAAATTCTTCAAATCAGGTAAGAGGGCATGGGACACAGTGCACAGAACTGCCAAGAACAGTTCATTAGTCTTGCTAAGAGTCAGGGGAGCATACATATATGATAAATTGTAAGATGTTGTATTTGTTGCTTGAAAGATAAATGAGATCATAAATTTAATGCAAAACATGTGTCCAAAATTATGTATTATTTTTACCCTGTCAGCTGCCTAGACAACCAAGAAGTGAATGGGACAAAGGCTGAGGTTGGGGTTAGAGATTTGGCAAGTGAGTAGAATATGACAGATGGGTTGGGAGATGCAGAGTTAAGATTTTGTACAAAAAAATGTTTACAATGAGTTAATATAAAATCCAAGCTAGAAAATGAAGGCACTTGAGAGCATAAGGGTGTGATGGGCAGTGAAATAGTGGATTGATTCAAGGATTGGACTGGAGAGTTTGAAAGGCTAACGAATGAAGTGAAAAGTGCTAAACAAAATTATTTGGACAGAAAGGAGGATGTGGCAGAAAGCCGTTTACTTAACATTGATATTTTGATAAAGGCAGAATAATTGGTCATGGCCAAATCCAGGCTATTACTTTTGTAATGGGTGGCTAAGGTGGCATGGAGTACAATTTCACAGGAAGCAAGGTCAAGAACCTAGGAGGACAGGACCTTGAATGGATCATTGATGTAAACAAACATGGATGCCACCAAGACAGAATAACATCTCTAAATGAGAAGCACAACTAGGAAAATGAGATGTTATTTCAATAACAGTTGACTTCAACTGCTGAAATTCATGTGACAGATCTCTTTATTTACTAATGTCTACATTTCTCAGTTTTCCACTCGAGGATCTCAATGTTCTAATCCTAAATTACCTTTTAACTTTACCTCTCACTCTTCCCATTCATGCATCCAGTATTCTACATAACAGAATTGCTTGCTATTTTCAAAATATACTTTATCCTTAACTGATTATTAGCCTTTGCACATGCTGTTGATCCTTATCTAAAATTATATTAATATCATCCAATACACACTAAAATTTAGTTTTTCAATAAACTTCACTTGAAGTTATATTGAAGATGGAGGAGGAGGACATGGAGGAGAAACAAACAAAAACAGTACCTCTTCTAGTAAAAACAAAAAACAAAGTTCCATAATTCCCTCAGCAAGAAATCTTGTATCCTGCTTTTGAATCACCATAGTGTGTGACTTCTAATGATACTAATTATGTCTTTCTTTGTATTACAGATATTTATATATAGTCATTCCAATGACCTTACTGGTCAAAACCATCTTCATCAAATCTGAACTGTCTTATCTAGTCCAGTCCTACACCTAATTCTCCTTTAGTCTCTCTTTATTTCTGATATCTTCATAACTTGTCTTTTGAAATTCCATGTTGTTTCACGCAAACTCATCTTTCTATACTGTTTCAGCTCCTTGCTCTGTCCGCTTGTGAAAAATAAACTGGGTTTTCCTATATCATATTCAATGATTTTTCATTAGTTAACAGAACAATAGAGATATAGCATACTATCAATCCATTCCTTTTTTCAAAAAAATAATTTAAGACACCAGATCAACATTTCAATCTGCTGGTCTGTCTTCTATTAGTACTAGAGTTTTTGTCATGAAAGCAAGCAAGCAAATAAACAACAACAACAAAACAAAAAACAACAAAAAAAGTTATGTATGGTGCAAGGTGGACACACTTGAAATATCAGGGGAATTACTTTGTAAAGCATATGATTGTTTAACCACTATGCTCATATACCTGAAGCTAATACAAAATTATACTGAGTGTGAACTGTAATTTAAAAATAAAATTTAAAAAGAACAAACAACAATAACAAACAAATTTAATGCTAATTCCCCGTTTAAAGAATTCTGTTTACTCAATAGTTTTAAAAATAAAATCTGAACCCCTTAGTGTAGCATTCAAAGCCTTTCATAACTTGAAACTTACCCTGTGATTAGTTATATTTAGTGACTCCGCTCCTTACAAATCTCACACTGTAGCCACATGATACTTTACAATCACATGCTTTTGACTTCCTTTGTAATTCTTTAAACCTTTCCTTTATTTACAACCTATCATTCAGCTTTCAGAATCTTACTCAAATTTCACCTGTCCATTTGTAGGTGAATTAATTTTACTGTATTCTTTATTTTCACAGTTCAAATAATTATTTTAATGCATATATCATTGAATTTTAATGATGTTTACTTTATATTCTTCATTGCATGTGGTTTCTAGCAATATAGAAATGCAGTTTATTCTTCTGCAGTGGCTGAACATAAATTGAATAACTACAATCTGGCTACTTGACACTCTTTGGGTCAGCCTGGAGTCCATGGTTCATAAGTTTTTCTCATTGAATACTTGGTTTTATGTTCCCATTAAAATTTTGATCTACTATCTTGGATTGGTTTGGATAAACATTTTCTTTACTTCTGATTGGAAGTTTGAGAGTTTTTAGGAGAAAACTAAGAAATTTCATAATATACTTTGTGGTATTTCTTGTATGTGTCTCTTCCTGTTTCTTTCCATAGACACAATTTTAATTCGTACCTCAACAACATTGACCTTGGGCACTTGTACACTTAGCCCCTTATTCTGCTGTCTTCCCTATCCAATCTATTATATACAATGACTCCAGCTTAACCTTATAAAATAACATTATTTTAATATCATCATTATAAAATATCTTATAAAATATCATAATTTATTTTTCATTTAAAAATAGCAATTTCCTATTGCCTTACTGATAAAATTTAAACTCCTTATTTTAGTATAGAAACCCCTGAACATCTGCTTCTAAGGTAGCTTTTCAACTTGACTCTAATAAACCTATTGCTTTGGTTAGACTGTCTCTGAAATGGCACAAAGTTATGGGTCTATATATTCACTCAAATATTCTTCATTAACAGGGCTGGATTAAGTTTCCTTACCTCAAGAATACCTTCTATAACCACAGTAGCCCACAGTGATAAACCTATTCTATAAATTCTCAAAGCATTTGTTATTTACATTTCTCATCTCTACTTAGTCAAGTTTTAGTATCTAATTGCATATGCTGTTTCTCTAATGAGATGGATAATTTATTAGTGGCTAGACAGCCATGTGTTATACTTAGTTTTGGCTTATACAGGCTTGGATCATGCACCTAGATAGTCAGAGTCTATTACAAACTAAGAGATAAGGGCTAGTTATTAAGCACCAATTATACATACAACATAGAATGATGGCTAATATTCACACTCACTCAAGAACTTATTATTACACAGATCTGAGAAAACATCATAAAGCTTTCAGAATTTTCCCCAAATCCTCATAGGTAATTTCAGATTTTAATATCATTTGGAGATAAAAATTGAATTTACCAGATTTTGGTTCTATCTAGATGTATACATGGTATATGACAAAAAAGATACAATATTTTAAAAGTAGATTAATCCATTTATATACTGTAATACTCTTCAGTCCTTGTTCACTAAAGAGATTTATCTTGTCTTTAACATTGATGAAATGGAGATTTTATCTTAAGCTTGTTAACAACGAGAAAGAAACCACAATGTTTTTGAATTTTCACTTCTTTTCACAAAACAATCTTGGCAAGGTACAATGGGAGGGCTACACTAATAAGTTTACTTATTATTATTATTTATTAAACATATTATCCAGTATAAAGCCACAATAAAGAACAAATAGAGTTTGACCATCAAATATATAGAGACTAACCCCTTTCAACAATGAGGGGTTAGAATCATTGACCCCCACAGAATTAAAAATCTGCATATAACTTTTGACTGCCCAAAACCTTTACTACTAATAGTCTAATGTTTCCCAGAGCCTTACAAATAACATAAACAGTCAACTAACACATATTTTGTATTTTTTATGTGTTATGTACTATATTCGTACAATTGAGTAAGTTGGAGAAAAAATGTTATTAATAAAATTATAAGAAAGAAAATACATTTATCGTATTGTGCATATTTATTAAAAATTATGTATAAGTGGGTAGTAATATGCAGTATAAACCTGTTCTGTTCAAAGGTCAACTGTAATGATTAGGTATAACTATGCATGTTAGAAAGCAATGGCAATTAGAAATTTGTATTTAAGACACACCTTCCGAAGGAACCTAAAATACTAATTCAAAAGAACATAAGCACCCCTATGTTTATTGCAGCATTGTTTACAATCTTCCAGATATAGAAGGAGCCCAGGTGTTCATCAGTAGGTGAGTGGACAAAACATCTATGGGACATTTATACAACGGAATACTACTTGGCTGCAAAAAAAAAAAAAAAAAAAAGAAAGAAAGAAAGAAAAGAAAAGAAAAGAAAAGAAAAGAAAAGAAAAAAAGAAAAGACAATTTTACCCTTTGTGACAGCATGGATGGACCTGAAGAATATTATGCTAAGTGAAATAAGCTAGACAAAGACAAATACCATATGATTTCACTCATATGTGAAATCTAATGAACAAACTGAACTAACAAGGAAAATGGGGACAGAATCATAGATGGAGAGCAAGATGACAGCTGGTGGGAGGTGGTGAAGGGGAGGAAGGGTTAAGGAAAAAGGAGAAAGGACTCATGGACATGGACAACAGTGTGGTGATTGCTGGAGGGAGGATTCTATAAGGGGACTAAATGGTAATAAAAAAATAAAATAAAGATTTTAAAAATTTAAAAAGTATATACTTTCTTCCCTTAGAAAAAGAAGGGAGTGGATCTGAAGTGGATTCATAGCAGACAGGGATCCCATCTTGGCAAATTTTTCAACTTCTGTTTGGATGTAAGAAAAATGTTTTCAAAAGAGAACTAGAAGCAGAACTATACCTATAGTGTTTACTGCAAGCACACTGGCTACACAACTGTTAAATTTCTAACACTGAAAAATCTTTGGAAAAAAAATTTTAAGGTACACCCCAACTTATCCCAGCTAGGTACATCTGCTTGTTCCACAAGCTTAAGTAGGTTCAGTAAAATAAGATTTGTAAGCAAGCAAGCAAGCAAGTTAATTACAGATGCGACATGATCTGTGAGGTCTTGTTTCTTTGGGTTTTATCATTATTTTTTATACTGCTGGTAATTGGACTTGTGAATCATTTTTGTAGGTTATAAACCATTCCCTTCTTATTTTGTTAACTTTTTATAAGATTTCTAAAGTAGCAGAAATAAATTAAAACCTAAAATTACAATTAGAGGCCTAGTATGACATTTCAGGTCATGCAATGATCACTGTTTCATGTAAAATGATAATATAATAATAAAAATAATGCCCAGTCCTTACATGGGGTTTACTATATAATGGGTACCTAACTCCTATAGATATATCAACTCTAATCCTCACGACCCTTTGAATTGGTTTGGTAATTATCTCCATTTTACCTTTGATGAAACTGAATCAGAAAACTTGAAAACTTGTTCAAAGTCATGGCTATTAAATGCCACAGACAGGATTTGAGTGCAGAGAGTCTGGCTCCAGAGTCCATGCCCTTCTCCACAATGTTAAATAATGAATGAATTGCATGCCATGTGTTCTGCAGTAATTCAGTGCTTCAGAGCCAAAGACATTGTTTTCCATAGAAAATTAAGTAATAGTTTGATTGCTATTTAACTCATAAAATGCTACCTAGTTCATAACAAGCAATCTATAGTACTAACATAACTGTTTGGGATTTTGGGTCCTAGAAATAAGAATCCTTATGGTTAAGAAGGGAGAAGAAAATAAATCACCTCTTCTCCCTCACATGCTTTCTTCATAGAGGCAGAGGCAGCCTCAAACAAAATTTGAAAGACAAATTTTTTAAATTTTATTTTTAATTCCACTTCTTTTTATTTGCCTTCTTCCCTAGTTCCTTTGTATATGTTTTCCCTTTGCCCATAATGTCAGTTCAGAATTAGGGCAACTGAAAATCTCCTTTTCCAGGTACAGAGAATAAGTAGCATAAATAGTAGGTAGAAAATAGACAGGGGGAGGTTAAGAATAGTGTAGAAAATGTAGAAGACAAAGAACTTATATGTATCACCCATGGACATGAACTAAAAGAGGGGAATGTGGGTAGAAGGGGGTGTGCAAGGCAGAGGGGAATAAGCGGGGGAATCGGGCAACTGTAATAGCATAATCAAGAAAATATATTAAAAATAAATTAATTAAAAAGAAAGAAAATCTTTTGTTTTTCAACACTGCACCCAAATGTCAACTTCACTCTGCAAAAGCTCCTAGTGAATTTGTGGAGTTAGTTCTTGTCTTCTTTGTGCCCTGATGTATTATGCCTCCTTATTTTACTCTTTGTACATTGTGATATGGCTTCTTTTAACAGGTCCATCACCTTGTCTACCTTTCCTGTGATATCTCGAGTTCTTTGAGGACTAAAGAATGTGTTTTTTTCTTGAATCCCTAGCACTGAAAACAAACAATCAAAGAGAAAATGTGAATTGTGTCAGATTCTTTATATGCAAAATTATTCTAATCTTTACAACAATCTCAAGGTAGTTTTAATCACTGTTACATGCATCAAGAAACCAATGGTTATGCCCTGGCTGGCATAGCTCAGTGGATTGAGCGTGGGCTGCGAACCAAAGGGTCGCAGGTTCGATTCCCAGTCAGGGCACATGCCTGGGTTGCGGGCCAGGCCCCTAGTGGGGGCCATGTGAGAGGCAACCACACATTGATGTTTCTAAAAAAAAAAAAGAAAAAAAAAAAAAAAAGAAACCAATGGTTAGAAAGAGTAAGTCGTTTAGTTAAAAATGAGACAGAACTAGAATTTCAAAATAATTAAGTCTGGCTCAAAAGCTAGACCTCATCCCCCTGATTTTATATATATATAATAATTTACATAATTATATATATACTTTTAAATATTTAAAATGTGTGTGTGTGTGTATATATATATAAATAACATTTTACAAGTGATACCAAATTCCCTCCTATTATCCTTCACAGCCCTATCCAACTCTCTTCGGGAAGCTGTCTCAGTAAAATGTTAAAAGCAAAGAAAATATGATTTAACTAATATAATGCTAAAGTAAAAATTACTGATTCTAATTCTCTCTGTGGCATTTAATTTTTTAAAAACATAAAGCTTCTTCACCTAAATGACTGTTTAATTGATGGAGTTCTAGCCCA
Organism: Glossophaga mutica; assembly: GCA_039655065.1. NCBI lineage: Eukaryota > Metazoa > Chordata > Mammalia > Chiroptera > Phyllostomidae > Glossophaga > Glossophaga mutica. Next base: position 68,014,429 of record CM077308.1, read on the forward strand.
AGCAGTATGAGCCTTGTGCCAGTTTGGGAGGGAGAGGCTGTAGACAGTGGATGCACTGCCTTTGCCCAGATCTGCTGAGAGTCCATCTCTGAGGATAGAACCCCGAAGACACCCCCACAGTTTTTTTTTTCTTTAACTTGTTTTCTGCTTTCACATACCTCTGAATTTCCAATTTTCTAAAAGCTTTTTGAGGATACACCTTTTGTTTAAACACATGCAAAGTTGAAGAGGCCTGTGGCAGTGACCAGTCTATGGTAGGACAGCTCTTCATACACACGAATTTTTGCAAGCATCTCATCTTATAAGATTTCTACTAAATTTATTTGATCATCATGATGTCAGAATCACAGCAAAATCTTTATGTTGGCTGTAATTTATTTTTAAATCAGCAAGTGATAGAATTATTCTTTAGGATTCAAGATTTAGCACATTCGTTTATTTTTTCTTTATAATTAGTTTTTAAACACTCTGACATTTTAAAAGAAAACTTAAAGTTAAAGAAAAAAAACTATGCTTAATATGAACTAGACCCTACTAATTATTAAGAAAATTAGGCTATGAATGCTCTTGACACATAATTAATGCATTATATAGCAAGCGACCTTATTTATATTCTCTATAGATGGAGTCTATCGTTCCCAAAGATCAGTGTAACCCCAATTCTACTTATATGGGTTACTCTTTACACTCTGATTTGATAAACTGGATGGATTCTCTCTTTTCAGACAAACTGAAAAGAAAAATCTTCACAACATTTAGTCCAAAGAAACTGTGAACTAAATATTGTTTTCATAATAAGCCTCCTATTCATTCTGAGGGTCACATCTAATGACGCCTTTTAAATTTTGTTTCAGGTAATGTTAATAAAGTAATCCCAAACCCCAATTTGGCATTGAAATCATCAGGAAATCATAGTGATAGAGTGAGAAAAACACTCTGCAAGTGAGCCCATAGCTCCCAACAGCTACGGCCATGGTGAGTCCCTTAGCATACTGGTAAATAACCAATAAAGTATAACATTTAGGAGTGTACTCTTGAGCCATACAAACATATGTAAAAGAACTTACTACTCATCTTAATAGCAGATTCTTTAACTATAAAAGAAAATAAGCTCAAAATGTAGTTTTTGGTCCTGGCTGGTGTGGTGTGGTTTGGCTTGCGAACCAAAGCATCACCAGTTCGATTTCCAGTCAGGGCACATGCCTGGGTTGTGGACTAGATCCCCAGTAGGGGGCACACAAGAGGCAACCACACATTGATGTTTCTGTCTTTTTCTCCTTTGTTCCCTTCTCTCTAAAAGTAAATCAGTGAAATCTTTAAAAAATGTAGTTTTGTTGTGCAGACTAAGTGAGAAAATTATGAAATGCTCTCAATACAGTGCCTAGTTTATAGGAAAAACATTAATTAATCATTATCAAGCTTTCCACCTATGCAGGTACTATCTCCTCTCCACAGCACTGAAAGACAAGGGTTATAAAACAGTAAGATTAATCACTGAGTTTTTAAATATTTTGAATAATGGCAAGATTATTTTTGGTATAAGTAAATTACCTCTCAGTATCTCTACTTTGAAGAACACAACACTCATTTAAATATATGAGTTTCAGTGCATCTGTCTTAAAACTATCAGTCTTGTTATTTTATAATAAATTTTCAAACTATCTCATTGGGGTGAACTATGGAAGAAACACTTCTCTAAATATTACAAATTACTTTCCAGAGAAATAGTTTTAGAATTCTCAATATCCTGGATGTGTGATTTTTTAGCGCTGGATAATAAAAGTGATCACAAAATAAGAATAAAATCCAATAAAGAAGGATATAAACAAGAATATAAATTCAATATCCTTGCAAGGTAAAGGAAACCTTAAAATATTCACCATAGAGTTACTTAATTTTAGACAAATTAACTGAGATTAAATGCGAAAATTATCTCAGGAGAAAAAAATAGAAGAAAGTCATTTTAAATGATTCATAGGGAGGTGTAAGGTTATTTTTAAATATCTTATTGGATACTCAGAGAAAATCAGGTAGATCATATTAAGAACAGCAGTGTAAGGAAAGATAAGGAAACTGGTAACCATAAGAAAACGGCTATCTTCATAACATAAAGATTGTCTAAATAAAATGAAGAGACTTATGGCCCCTATGGCAACTCGATTGCAAGTACCCTCCTCCAAAAGCAGCATATTAATCTAAATTTCAATAATTACCTTGTGGTGATCTAAAACTATGAATTAAATACATTTTAAAATATTCCAGAGGCAATAGACCAATTTAAGAAATATCGTGACTATCTAACAATCACTGTAAAGTCAGAGTTGCTTATTGAAATAAAATGCAGTGTCAAACATTCCCTAACCTCACTGAACATAAAAGTTTCCAGGTGCATTCAAAAATAAACATCTCTAATCTCCACTTTATATCTACTGAATCATAATATCTAAGAGAAACATACAGGACTCTGAATTTTTAGCAAGATTCTCCCCAACATGATACTATATGGTCTTTCATTCACCTTTTGTTTGAAATTCCTGTCTTGTATAAGGAAGAACTTTAAAAATATGAAGAGGTATATAACATTAAAAAAGAAAAAAATCCACAACACTTGGAAAGTAATCACTAGTGCAATGGTTCTCAGTTGCACTTAATGGATGAAATATCCAGGAAGTGCTATGGAAAATGCAGATTCCTGTGCTTTATAGGGTGAGGTCAACTTGCACACTGATCTTGAACTCCTTTTCTTCCAATTCTCCCTCTAAAGGATTGGCTCCACTAGTGGAGTCCAGGTGGTGCATTTGAAGACCCAGTTTCTCCTGAGAACTCCCTTGGAAAGTGTAGGTCTAGGATTTTATTTTTAAAAATTGCCTGAAAGGTACAGCTTAGGGGTTGGTGAACATTCTTAAAGACACTGCACAGTCTGCTGGCTTAATATGTTCTGAGTGGCCCTGGGAGAAGAAAGGCTCTTTCCTCTTAGTGAGAGGTCATTTAGATTTAATTATTTCTGGTAGTTTCAGTTGGAAGAGGACTGCTGATGTCCTTTGGTGATGAAGGGGAGCAGCAACACTCCTGTGTCTCAATGAAGAAATATTTACTGATAATTTGTTCCATTTACAACATTTCAGGAGTTAAAAATGCTGATTTCTAGGATTAGTCCAGACATTCTAATTGGGAAGATATTAGGTATGGCTCAATATTTCAATTTTTTATAAAACCTAGATTTAAACTATTAAATGCTGGTTTATTAGATATTATTTTATGGACTTTTATAGATATAACTTTAGAGAAAGAAAAACAGTGATTGGGAGTAATGTGGAGGACTAATGTTTTGTCATGGCTAGTGAAATACCTTAGGTATGGGAAGCAACATATTGAAAAAATGGGATAGTGTTCAGGAGTTGAGTTTGGGGTGGTACTTATTGATTATTTAGGAAAGTATTTAATGTGCGAAGTATCTTCATATGGGAATAATAAAATTTCTAAGTGTTCAGGTCATGCTGACTCTACTGAGTAGTGAAATATTGAGCTGGAAAATATAATTTCTATAAAGATACCATAACACTATGTAGGTGAATATTATGAAAGTGGCAGATGAATTTCAAAATGGACATAGAAAATACTTTTATAATAAAATTAAAACTATACTTATTATATGGTAGATTTTATTCCTGTTTATTGTAACTAGCTGTATGATCTTAGATGTCATTCGACAACTTGCAGGCAGAGGTAGGAGTTAAGAAGGCATCTCAAGAAGAGAGAGAGAACAGGAACAAAGGAAATGAAGTCAGAAAATTATTGAGGGACTTCTGGCCAAGATGGAGGCATAAGGAGATACACTTTGCCTCCTTGCACAACCAAAAGAAGGACCACAACAAATTTAAAACATAAAATAATCGGAACTTCCAGAAAATTGAACTGTATGGAAGTCCAAGAACCAAGAATTCAAAGAAGAAACATTCATTCAGACTTGTAGGAGGGCACAGACTGGTAGTTGGGGTGGAGAGGACGCACAGAAAGGTGGCGGCTGGATGACCGAGTAAGGTGGCAGCTGACAGAGCAAGTGGTTCCACATTTGCTTTCAGATAAACTAGGAGGAACAACTGGGGAGTGGGACAAACTAGGCAATCCAGGGTTTCAGCATGGAGCTATAAAGCCTCAAACCTGTGACTGAAAACACCTGTGGGGGCTGAGGCAGCAGGAGAAATTCCCAGCCTCACAGGAGAGTTTGTTGGAGAGACCCACAGTGTCCTAGAACATACACAAACCCTCACACCTGGGAATCAGCGTGGGAAGGGCCATTTGCTTATGGGTAGCAGTGGGAGTGATTGAAAGCCAGCCAAGACCTGAACAAGCAGCACTGTTCCCTCTCAGACTCCTCCCTCACATACAGCACCACAACACAGCAATGAGGGTTGCCCGGCCCTGGTGAATACCTAAGGTTCTGCCCCTTACTACGTAACAAGTGCACTGAATGAAAAAATAGGGCCCAAATGAAAGAACAGATATATTGAGGCTCCAGAAAAAATTCAACTAAGCGGTGAAGAGAGGTGAAGAGATAGCCAACTTATCAGATGCACAGTTCAAAACACTGGTAATCAGGATAGTCACAGAAATGGTTGAGTATTGTCACAAAATAGAGGAAAAAGTGAAGGCTATGAAAAGTGAAATAAAGGAAAATGTACAGGTAACCAACAGTGATGGAAAGGAAACAGGGACTCAAATCAATGGTTTGGAGCCAAAGGAAGAAATAAACATTCGATCAGAACAGAATGAAGAAAAAAGGATTCAAAAAATGAGGAGAGACTTAGGAACCAGGACATCATTAAGCACTCCAAAATCTGAATCATAGGTGTGCCAGAAGGGGGACAGGAAGAGCAAGATATTGAAAACTTATTTGAAAAAATAATGAAGAACTTCCCCAATCTGGCATAGGAAATAGACTTCTAGGAAGTCCAAGAAGCTCAAGGAGTCCCAAAGAAGTTGGACCCAAGGAAGCTCACACCAAGGTACATCATAATTACATTACCCAAGATTAACAATAAGGAGAGACAAAGTGATGATGACCCTCCCTTTCTCAGTAACCCTCAATGGCTCCCTGCTATTATTAGGATAAAGCCTACCAAGAGCCTAATTGTGGAAATAAGGCTTCTGTCAGCTTCTTGGTTTCCTTTCTTGCCTTTCCCTATTATTCTCCCTACTTAACTAATTATTATTATACTCCAGATGATAACAGTTAGCAGATGAAAATCAGTGTGCCAAATTTCTTACTGAAATTATTTTTCTGTCAATAAAGTGGATAATCTAAGTGGTTATAATATTAAAAATAATAAAGATAAGGAGAGAATCTTAAAAGCAGCAGGGGAAAAGGAGACAGTTACCTACAAAGGAGTTCCCATAAGTCTATAAGCTGATTTCTGAAAAGAAACCTCGCAGGCAAGAAGGGGCTGGAAAGAAGTATTTGAAGTCATGAAAGGCGAGGAAATCCAAGATTCCTCTGTCCAGAAAAGCTGTCATTTAGAATGGAAGGACTGATAAAGTGCTTCCCACATAAGATCAAATTAAGGAGTTCATTATCACCAAGACTTATTATATGAAATGTTAAAGGGACTTATCTAAGAAAAAGAGGAAGATCAAAACTACAAATGGTAAAATGACAAACTCAAAACTATCAGTACCTGAACCTAAAAAAAAACAAAAACAAAAATGAACTAAGCAAACAACTTAGAACAGGAACAGATTCACAGAAATAAAGATCACATGGAGGATTATCAGTGGGGAGAGGATGAGGGGAGAATGGGGAAAAAGGCACAGGGAATAATAAGCATAAATGATAGGTAGGAAATAGACAGGGGGAGGTAAAGAATAGTATGGGAAATGGAGACGCCAAAGGTCTTATGTGTATGACCCATGGGGATGAACTAAGGTTGAGGAATGTGGGTGGGAGGGGGGTTGCAGAGCCGAGGGGAATAAAGGGGAGAGAAAATGGGACAACTGTAATAGAATAATCAATAAAATATATTAAAATATATATTTAAAAAAGAAAAGAAAATTCTGTAGTAGGTTTTGAATGAAGAGTGATTGAATACATGCGATGGAATATAAAACTACTTCCAATACTATGACCTGCCCCCCGACCTCTATTAAATCCCCAATTGTAGACAGAGAAGTTTGAATTTATGCAGTAAACAACAGCAAGAACAAACACTACAGTAATAGAAACAGTCTTGGAAAGTAGTTCTTAACTGTAATGATCTCACACACTAGTGATAAGTGGTAATTGAATCATAAATACTGTGTTAACAGCTAATCTTTTCTAAAGCTTACTATGTAACAGGCCCTATGCTAATAGGTTGGCATGTTTAACACATTTAATTCCCACAGTAACCTTCTGAGATAAGTATCCATGCCATCTTATGTCCAGGTGAATATATTGAATCACAGACAGGTTGTTTTTCATCCAAGGATAATGTAGGTGTTAAAGCAAATCTAACATCGCGACTGATTTATTTTAAACAAAATTAATCAAAATATATTCTAGTTTAAATCACTGTTATGATGCCACTCTCATGAACGTACTTTCTCAAAGCTTTCATGATTAATGTTAAAAAAGATGGTATAACAGCTAGTTCACTGGCACTGAACCCACAGCAACTACTTTCTTCTATCACCTAGAATGAGTTAATGTTGTGCTGGCCAGGTAGCTCAGTTGATAGTAACAGTATCCCAATATGCTAAGATTGTGAGTTTGATCCCCAGTCAGGGCATACACAAGTATCAACCAGTGAATGCATGTGAATCCAGTGAAGTGGAACAACAAATCAACATTTCCCTCTTTCTCTCTCTCAAAAAACTAATAAAATAAAAATAAGTGGAAATGCTCTTGAAAGTGAGCGTAAAGAGTGAAATGCAGAAAAAGGCAGTTGGAAGCCACAAATTTAGGGAAGAGGTAAAGAGTGTTGTACTTAGGAATAGAAAGATGAGGATGGGTGAAAATCACATTGCAGATGTATAATTCAAAGGCTTGCCAGTATGTTGTCATAAGATTAGGAAGATTTGAGTTGATCCAGAAATTTTTATGTTAGATGTTTTAGAAGAAAGGTGACCTTACTAACAATTTAGATATTAGCTGGAGAAGTTTGTTTGTGCGAAGTTTCTAAACTGGAAACAGAGATAGAAGTGCCCACTAAAGAAAAATATTTAGAAAAGAAATATAGATGAGTTTCAGGAGTAGAATCCTGAAGAAACACATACATTTAGAAGGATAAGCCTCTTTCGATCCTTTCTGGGACAATGCCAAGTATAAACAAGACAGACAGACAGGGGTGAATGGACACATCCAGATGGACAGCTAAAAGGAATGATTTACTTAGCGGGTACATTGAGAAGATACAGTGAAAGGTACTGATAAAAGTGTTTGGGAAAGCCTACTGGAAGAGTCAAGAAAAGAAAATATTCTTACGTTTAAACAGATCACAAAGAGATCAAGAATGATGAAGGCTGAGAAAATGCTGATATATTTAATTAACAGACACTTGACTGATTTTGAGTAGAGTGGTGAGGCTCAGTGCCGGATCCAGGTAACCAAGTGAAGAAAGGAAGCATAGCAACAAAGACAGTTTATATTAGTGTGACAATAGGAAAGGAAGTCAGACTAAAATAATAGAACATACATTTTCTACCCTTACAGAAAACAATTCAACGTTCATGTTTTTTATATTTAGAACGATATATTCACTATTGCAATGATGCTTATCAAAAATTTACATCATTTGTGATTTTATTTCTTGAATAACAATGACAAGCTTTTATGTTAGAAACCAGGAAAAAGCCTAAATTAGACACACATTTAGCAACTTTATCTTATTTGTAAGCACTTATTAAATAATTTTAGAAAGTTTCCAAGACATATTAAAGCAGTTGAAATAATGTACATTGTTTTCCTTGATAATAATTCTTATCTCCATAGATAGAAGTGCAAATTGTTTGGATAAGTCTGTCTGAGTAGAAATTGAATTGTATGGGATGACTGACTGTCAAGGACATCTGAGCAAGCAAAGTATTCATTTTATTCAGAAAGCATCCAATGATTTTTGATGTTTTTATTTAATTTGTATCATGTCAAGATGATAAGCTTCTCAGAGAGACAGAGAGCAAAATAAATAAAAGATTAATAAAAGCCAAATAAGTTTCTATATTCCTGCAAATTTTGACATAAAGCCTTAATATTATTCAGCTTCTTTTACATAGTTAAATATACTTGAGCAGAAGTGTTCTTAGCATCAGCTCTCCAAGTCTCCTCGAAGCTATCCATAAACTGAAAATTCTGAACAAAGATTAGAAGAAGAAAATGTCTCCTGGGGTTAGGGTAGGCAATTCAATACACAAGGAGCAAAACTTAGATGAGAAAATGGCAAAATTAAGGATATCCGAGGTCATTCCAATTGTCATAATTCTTTGTTATAAACAGACTGGTCAGGAATTGAATGACATTGCTGTATCTTACTATTTGAATGCCCAAATTTAAAGGACGAGAAACAGGATCCACTCTGTCTGTGCTTTTATATGGTGCAAAGCAAAGAATTGGGCTAGAACAAGGGTACATTGGAATGAATGCATATTCCATCAAATGTTACTTTTGAGTCAATGACTGTGCTCTTAGGTGCTAAGTTACTATCAGAATGCTATTCAACAATTGGTTCTCTGGGGCTGGAGTGGGGTAGGAACCCTGACATGTAACCTTTGATGGTTTTCATGTTGTAATAATCCCATCATGACTAATTTGAACCTACCAAGAAGTCAGGAAATGCACACAATCAACTGTTGCAAGATGGAACAAGCCAGTTCCAACATGCAACTAGAATAACCATGAATATTCCACATGACAAGTAAAAAAAATTTGCTCCATATTTTTGTTTGTTTGTTTGTTTTTGTATTAGTTTTTTATGGTTACTGTAACAACACACACCTGGTAGTTTTGAATAACATGCCTTTATTTTTTTATAATTCTGGGGTTCAGGGGTTCAAAATCAAGTTCCTTTGGCCCCAATCAGGTAGCTTCTTTAGAAGGCAAGGACTCCTTCCCTCTGGAGGCACTAAAGAAAATTCATTTCCTTACCTTTTCCATATTCTAGGGATGCATTTCTTTCATTCTTTAGCTCATGGCCCCTTCCTCCATCTTCAAAGTGCATCATCACTCTAGTCTCTACTAACATCACCTTCTCTTCTGTAGTCAAATCTTGCTCTGCCTCCCTCTTTTAAGGAAACTTGGTACTACATTTAGGGCTGACCCTAATTAGCTATGGTAATCCAGGCTAATCCAGGGTACTGTCTCCATATCAAGATCCTTAATCACACCCAAAACATCCCTTTAAGATGTAAAGTAACATTCAAAGTTTCCAGGAGTTGGGATATGGTCATCTTGGGGACCATTATCAGCTTACCACGTTCTTCAAGATTGGTATTTAAAGATATTCTTCCATTGCTCTCAGGTCCTGCATTATTAGCAGGAAATTAGTGGGGTTAATTCATCAGTTATGCAAGTATACAATTTCCTTGTTAACACAATTCTTGTCTTAAAAATAAACCTGTTATCTACACATATATTCTCAGTTGATGACTTCCATTATAGTTCATTTAAAAAAAAGCCATTAGACTTCTCACCACCAAATAGAAGGTTATCTTCCCACTGTGACAAATGATAAATTCTCTAACAAAGGCAATCTTTCTTCATGCATTCTGAATCTATTTCCACTCACTTTCTTAAGTTGCTTCTTCAATTAATTCTCTCTACTTTGCTATTCAACTCCAGGAATGGGAAAAGGACCCCTGAACACTTTTTGTTTTTGTTGTTGTTGCTGTTGTTATTCTCTGTATCTCTATAGAGCCACTCAAGCTTTAAAGAAGGGGGCTGAGAGAATGTGTCTTAGGAAGGGGAAGGATCTTATAATAGAAGATCCCATCTGGGTTGAAAAGGAGGGAGGAGCCTGGCCCTGTACATAGTGGATTGCATGGGAAGATGCTCTGCTGTATTTTTTTGAAGAATTAAACCTATTGTCAGAACATGGCGATCCTCTCCATCCTTAGAAATGCATTTAATATATCTTGTATAATATTAAAAGAACAACTTCAGCTTCTTTTTTAAAGTTAATATCTGCTTATATATTTTTTCTATTCTTTCACTCTAATACTTGTAAAGTTTTTCAAACAATGCCACACATATAGTAATAAAACATCAGTATAGATTAAATAAAAATAAAATAAGCAAAATAAATCTCCAGAATGGGGATGGGGACTCAAAAGAAAGGAGAAACGAAAGTATGAATTTGCCTTAGTGCCCACCAGTAAATGAGTGGATCAAAAAACTATGGTATATTTACACAATGGAATATTACACAGCAGACAGAAAGAAGGAGCTCCTACCCTTTGAGACAGCATGGATGGAACAGGATAACATTAGGCTAAGTGAAATAAGCTGGGTGGTGAGGGACAAATACCATATGATCTCACCTTTAACAGGAATCTAATCAACAAAAGAAAAAAGCAAGTAAAATATAACCAGAAACACTGAAATTAAGAACAATCTGACAGTAACCAGAGGGGAGGTGGGAGGAGATACGGGGGGAAGGGTTTTCAGGAACTACTATAAAGGACACATGGACAAAACCAAGGTGGGGAAGCGGGGTGGAAGCAAGGGAGGGAGGTGGGTTTGGCTGGGGTGGGGGGTGTGGTGGGGGGTAATTGCAGACAACTGTAATTGAACAATAATAAAATAATTTTTAAAAAGAAAATATGAATTTGCCATATAAAAGACAGAGCTAGTGAGCCCCTGAAGGGGAAATAGAGGGAACAGAGCTGTGGGGAAGAGGGAGAGGTCTGTAGATACAGAGACATATAGCAGTTGTAGGAATGAAAGCTTGGTTAAAGAGAGAGATTGTTAAAGCGGAGGGTTTATTAAATGTTTCTGTGTTGTCTGTAAAGCCAGCACCTCGTTCATTACCCACCAAACTATTAGTAAAAAATTATTTTTACTAATAGTAGATCTATTATTAATAGATTTAGTAGATTAATAGATTAGTACATCTATTTTTACTAATATTATTAGTAAACTAATAGCATTCCATTCTGTATTACTCATAAATGCTTTTGGAGCTAGATTTTTTGTTTTGTATTTTATTGCAATGATATGTGAGATTGGCCTCCTGGGACACTGAATAAGGGCAGGCAGATTCTAGGTTGCACAGGTACATTCAGTATTCAGGCTAACATGCTCCCTTATATTATATTGTGAATAAGGATGGCTATTGTATTTGTTTTCCCCTCTGTTTTATCTCCACTCCGTAATAAATTAAATGACAGTAGGTATCCAAGGCACATTTGTGAATTTGTGAGGCTAATTTTCCACAGTGACAGCAGAAGAAATTCTGATCACGTCACTCATACACTTCAAATCTTCTAAAGATCTCTCATCTATGTTTTAGACAGCTCTTGTGTGCCAGTTCAAAGAATCTTGGCCAAAATTTTCACACCCGCAATTGCCATGTGACTGTGTTTGTGCAGGTTTGACTAGTTTCACACAGTTGGAACTGCAGCGCCACCTGCAGGTGCACAGAAACTAACTGCCGGTGGAGCCAGTGTCTGGGAATGGGAAATGAAAGCCCGTTAAGTCCTGCAAGGAGACTATTTTGAGTGCATTTCATAAGCCTCTGGCTCTATGGGGTCAAGCTCCGTCTGCCTACAGAGGTGGGTCTCTCCATAATGCAACCCACTTCTTCCCTATCTCATTCCTCAACCCAGCTGCATCCCACAGTCCTGCTTTCTGGGATAAATTTCAAATATACTACCTACAAGCAAAAATTTTCCACAGCTTTGCTGTAAGGGAATCTAAGACATTTCATAATAGTTTTAAAGTAAAATTTTATTTGCACGTGTGAGGAAATACTTTGCCTATGTATGTATATAGCCTCCATTATTTTTAGAAAGGTCTGGTTGTTTTTTTTTTTTTTTTTTTTTTCAGAGAGCAGAAAAACACAATGTTCTTGCAATATTTTTATAGCTAACTCTATGGTCATAGCAGATTAAATGTTATTTATATTCAAACTCTTGCAGAGGTGTGTGCCAAATCTGCAGAAATATCTACTATGATGTCTGTCCCTGCACTGAGAGCCCTGTAAAACCCACCAGGAATTTCAGCTGACCGGGGTACAGTAAACGATTCATCCGCAGTCATATTCAATTTTTGTTTTAGACTAACTGTTTAATATATGCCATTTTCTTGGGAAAACATTCGGGACTATGTCCTTCTTATGAACATACTTTTTCAATTGTTTTTTGATGACAAATCAAATAGTGATATGAAAGTTTTGATTTAAAAAAAGGATTCCAGTCTAAGCAATGCATTTCTTAGCATATTAAAAGTTTCTTGTTCTTTTTACTCATTATGCTCATGTAAATTCTATAACCACTCAGTAAATTCAGTCATTTTTTTTACAGAAACCGTTAACTTAGAACTGTATATAAATGTTAAGTCTGAGAAGGTTGGCAGTTGCTGGGGGTCCCCTGTCTGTAAAGTTGCTTCCTTTCTCAGTCAGGGCTGGGGAGTAGGCTGGGTGATGTGTGTTGATAGTCCTCTCAGCTTTGATATAAGAGCAAGGACCTGGTTGTCAGTGTGGGGACACCACTTGCCTGACTAAGTTTTTGCCTGTGTGCTACCATTCACATCTAGAACTTCAGCTTTCCATGAAAAGTTTATTCATATTGTTAAGAGACAAGCTGTTCAGTCTTTTTGCATGTTGGAATAGGAAAGGGAAGGGATTCCTATATTTCACTGAAATATGTTCAACATATATACCTTGAATTCCCTTTTTATTCAGTCTCATTTTTTATGTCTGCCTTCAGCTAACTTTGATTTCAGAGCTTCTTCAGGCTTCCACTGGGCACATGGTCTTCAGCCCTTTAAACTTCTCTAGATTCCTTAAACTTTATTCTGAGTTTCAGTTTCTCTACTTGTTTAATCCTTTAACTGACAACCTTCCTTATTTTTCCAGAAATAGTGCATCGGAATGTCTCATTTGTTAGTGAACTGCTTCCTCTCCTTCAGTATTCTCGTTGATGAATGGCTTTTTCGTGTAAGGTTTCAGAGGGTGACAGGAAACAAATACATCCTCTCCTTGTTCACATATTCACTTCCCTTGGCTGCCTTGGTGCTACACTGATGTTTTTTCCTATTATCTCTCTGACTTATTATTATCTTGTGTAGGATTTTCATTCTCTACCTTTTCAGTATGATTCGTATTACTTAAGGGTTGTTCCTAAACCCATTTCTCTTTACTTAACACTCTTTTCATGGGCTTTCTTAACTGCACTAATGATTTTATTTAACTTGATTAAACAATAAGTATAGATATTTTCTATCATGATATGTGAACCTCGTGAAGAATAAAAGGAGAAATTGGAAAGTTGGCTTTAAGGAGTGGGATTTGATGGGTAGGAGAGAGATAGGAGTGTGTATGTATATTTTTTCTTGTCTATACTTATAAACCATTCATTCAATATGAATGTATTACTATGATAGAAAATACACATTAGTAGGCAAAGAACCACCAAGGAAACATTAGATAATGTATAGAAGAAAGTGATGTAAATTTTGTAACTTCTATATCTTGACTGTCATTGAAAGATGTCATTGAAATTTAGCAGATGTTTTCCATCTGTTTCTTATTAACTTAAATATAATGGTTTCATTTTACTTATTTGTATTTATCTATTGAGGCTTTCATATAGTACTGGTCAAATAATGATTCTTTGAAAATACAGAGTTCATAAAAAAATCAATGATTTCAACTGTTCAAATAAATTCAATTAATATGGTGACTAAGAATAATTTATTAGTTTAGTTACATGGTATTGATTATATAAGAAATAATGACTAAGAGTGTAATGTTCTGAAAAGACCAGAGGGAACAAAAATCAACAAAGGTAAGGGGATCACCCTAATGGGAGCAAAACAGTGTATTATCAGTATTCAGATAGGATAAGGAAGGAACAGTGTGATTGGAAATGTAGTTAGATTTGAAATTTACTAATAGGAAGTTAAATTTGATACTTTATGTAGGGGTGTGCGTGTGTGTGTGTGTGTGTGTGTGTGTGTGTGTGTGAAGAGGCACTGGGTTATAGTCCAGTTTAAGGGAAGCAGAGGGACTTCTAAAAACTTTTGGGAGAATTGCAGGTTCACAGCCCACAGAAATTTAGTAGGATTGAGCAGCAGTGTTGAACTCCCATTTGTAGTTGTGATCATGATCCGTGAATCATCACCCATTCGATGGACTGTGCCAAAGCTTCCTCCTATTCCACAGCCCCATGTTCAATTAGTCATCATATCCTGGTAATTCTACCTCAGTAATATCCCAGGCATGTCTCCTGCTCTCCAGTGGTATGACCGCTGCTTCCATTCCGTTCCTCATCACGTCGTGGCTGACTTGTTTTAATAGACTCTAAATTGGTCTCCTAATTTCTGTTTTTGTTTCCCATCTACTCTTCCATGCCATTACCTATCTGTGTGACCTTTTGTAGGTCATTTCATCTCTTGAATATTGTCTTTTTCATCTCTAAAATATATACTGCATTTATACCTTCTACCGATAGTATTGTTTCTATTAAATGTACTTATGTTTACTGTGAAGTCTAAATATATAAGATGAAAAATGAAGTGGTAAGCACTAATCTTGTGATATAACTCTAGTTATATGTTCCTGCACCGTATTTTCTAAAACTAAGTATATGAAAGAATAGCATTAAAATATGTTTTTTAAAACTTACAGTAAGTGTTTTCAAGCTTACTTCTTAATATACATTTATAGATTTTTATTTCATGAGAAAGCAAGACATATATATCAACTGTAATATGGCACTTGACTCCTTTAATGCAATGCTTAACTGTAAATGTCTGTAACTAGAAATAAGGTGTTTAAATCTGAAGATACTTTAGATAGATAGCAATACCTATAATTATAGAATCATCAAATCTTCCTGAATTGCACTTAAAAGTTAAAGTTCCAAGTGTCCTATTATTGGAAAAGTAATAATAACAATTATAACTATACCATGAAGTATTAGAAGCTGAACATTCAAATTGAAGGTAACTAAAGTAAAAATGTAATGAAAAGTGAACCTATAAAAAAAGCGAACCTATAAAATGCTTGCAATTCATGCACATGTACTATATAGAGGGGCACTAAAGAGCAAAGAAAAGAGCTGCAGAATCTTTATTATAGTTCTTTTTTCATATTCTCTCCCCAATTTTGGCATTAGGGGACATTATGTTTATTATTTCTTATCCATAGATCATCAATTTCCTATGTCAAAATTTTTATTCTAACGCACGAATAATCTCTGACTGAAGAGTGTCTAAACATGGCAGATATCTTTTTATTTCTTTCATGCTTAAGGTTTATTTCTTTTGTGCTTAAGTTTTATTTCTTTTGTGTTTAAGGTTTAAGGGCTTAGCAAAACACTAATGCATCTTTATTTTTCACATTTGAGATGGCTGACTAGTTTAGCAGAGGCCATGCAACTTACCATCATTACGTAGAGTGAGTGGTGTTGGAGGACTAAGTACTCGGGCATTCGTCACTGTGTTTTTCACCAGACAAATGTAGCTGCCAACGTCTGATGTTTGGACTTTAGAAATGTAAAGGTTGCCTGTTTCCTGGGAAATGAATCTTCGGCTGTCTTCCGCCACAAAGGAAGGGAACTCATTAAATACCCAACTATAGATGATCTCTGAAAATACACAAAATGTAATTGTTGAAAGGCAGGTTATTTTAATAACAGTTAAAGGTCAAATAACAAAGCCTTTACTAAGTGTTATATATATATTTCAGGGCTATATATATTTGATCTGTTCGATTCACTTATGTACTTAATTTAGCACTCATGTTCCAAAGACTGTTGTTTTAATGATTACAAAAAGATCTGGAATATTTCTTAAGGATGCTTAACCTTTATACCATTCATTCATTCACTCATTCATTCAATTTTAATGTTTGCTGAATGTGTATTAGATGATTGGCACTGTGATAACACCTCTCTCACTGTGAGAGAGTTTTTCATTCTTAATGATCAATCTAATGGAAGCCAGTTACCCAACCCTATAAAACAATGTGGAATAAAGAAATGGAAGTACATATTCTATTCTAGAGAAAGCATGGGAAAAGCCATTTAGGCAATCGTGTCAATCAGTGAAAACTTCCTGGGTTAAAAGACACCTGAGCTACATTCATTTGCTCATTTGTTAACAAATATTGGTGAGAAGTAATTGGTTCTGGTACAAATGTGGTAGGAATCGTTGACAGGAATTGCTGATGCATTGTTATGAAACGTGAGAAGAAAAGAGTCAAGGAGTAAGATGTGGGACCTGAGTGGACTGAGCAACTAGAATATATTTCTATCTGTTGAAATGAAAGACTATAGAAAGAGCAGTTCTTTGGAGATGTGGGTGGAGGAAAATCAGTTTAATTTTAACAGATTAAATTTGTCATACTATCTAGCGTGAAATTGAGAAGGCAGTTGCATGGTTAAATATGGAAGCCAAGGGAGAAATTTGTGTTGGTATCAGTTTAAAGCCTTAAAAGACTTACTGGAACTGGCCGCGTGAAGAGTGTATGGAGTGCTGAAGTTATTCCAGTAAGAAGAGACGAATGAGGATGGTCACTGAGAAAAAGAGTTGGATAGTAAGACTGGACAGCTACAAACAGTTTTTTTGTCATTGGAGTAAAAAAAAAATTCAAGGAAGGGAGTGGTCAGAGAAGAGTTGTAGAGATTGGAGATAAATCCAAATTACTTAACACAGATTAACATGGTGTGTATGTCATGTTAAGGTGCCTGTGCTCTATCTGATATGCAGGGTGGCACTGCTGGACATTTTTCAGCAAAGGATTGTCATAGATAGATATGTCCTTATATTGGTTATTCTAGTGATTCTGCAAATGTTGAATTTAAGTAAGAGCAAGGCTGCAGGAAAAAAAAACAATAAGAAAATATTGCATGTTGAAATGAGAGCTGAAAAATCTGAATTATAACTATGATTATAACAATGAGAAGAAGGGTATTTGTCCAAGAAATATAGTGGAGATAAAAATACACAAAGAGAGAAATTGTCCAGGAATATTCTCAAATTTCCTTTGAGTGACTAGGTAGAGGACTGCAGAAGTTCAGGATGAAAATACAAGATGAGTAGAACACTGATACTCAGCAAGTTTAGTCAATATTTACTACTCCTAAAGCAAATATAGTTCTAGTGGATGCCTGAGAATTTTGAAATGTTATGTTATACTTGCTTATAATTATAATATATATTTGCGATGTCAAAGAACTTTAAAATATTTTAATAAATACTTTACAAAGCAAACTATTTTTCATAGCTATGGTTACCTACTTGGCAGTCTTCAGTGCACTTGGTATTTTATTAAGAATTTATTTATAGCATCCATGTGGCTTTACTCAAAGAAAGCCCATAGACTATAGTTGAAATACTTCATTCCGTTCTCACACTGCTCAGCTAGACTTTAAATTCAAGGACTTCACACACTTAATGTTCTGAATTTCTCTAATTGTTATAATAAGAGTTTCATTTGTCATTTAAACATCACACAGATATTTTTATATTTTTGAAGCTTACTAACAGTAGGTTTTACAGGGGTTATCTCAATTTTTGGTTTATATTATTTAAAATTTGGTGAGAAGAAAGCAGTGAATAATTAAAATCATTAAATACTATTAAATACTATTCATTAAAATACTGTTTCTGTTATACTGACAGCGTTTATTAAGTCAGTGTTTTGTAAAATATTGTTAAAATGGGGGAAAGTGCTTACACAAAATTGGCGTTTAAAAAATTTACAGGTAAGTGAATATTTGGGGGGGGGGTTCAAAAATGCCTATTTAACTTTTAAAGTAAGTTTTCAGTTTGCATAGGAAAGCATTTCATAATTTCAAGAAAAATGCAAAGTAAAAATGATATACAATAGAAGAGGCAACAACTTGAATTTGGATTGGATTATGACTGTACTAGAAATAAAAATATTGAACTGGGCCAAATATCTTTTAAGATTTGTTTAGTTTATATTATAAAGCTTTTCATTTTCTATTATCATTTTAAATATCCTTTTCAGAGTTTTCTTTGCTATCATAAAAAAAACCATTAATTTTATTTTTAGTATTATCCAGGATTTTAGAGTCTGAGGATGCTAAAATAATTCGGGGAGGTAGTAAAACACAGTATTAGTGTCATTAGTCTTTTGTTTCATATACCACTTTGTTTCATGCCAGTTGTGCTGGGCACCTAAAATTAATTTAATACAAGCTGATTGCTATTAAAATTTTAATGTTATTATCCATTTCAGAAGAATATTAAGATTATTTGATCAGCTGTGGTTTTTTTTCCCCCATTTTTCTAAGGTTCTTTTTGAAATAGTGTCGTTTAGTTAGGACAATTGAAAATGTTTTTGATGTTCTTGATACAATTCTTCAGTGAGAACTCCCTATTTTAATGGACAATGACTACTTTTTGAGATATTGTGTACATTCTTGGTTGTGAAAGTCTCTCTCAAGGATATTGTGCATTAACTCCTACCAAGAGCACCACTTGGGATATACCTACCCAGGATCAATTTTTTAATATTAAATCTCACTGTGCATTTTTGACACTATAATATACATTTGGACTACAATCCCATGTGCTGCCGGCTTGAAGTTTTGGTTTCTCCTGGGAGCATTTTGTTGTCTTTCTTTTTGAGTCAGTGAGAGTCATTCAGTTAATGGAGGTCACAGCCTACTGTGGGCCTGGTTTGGTGCATATGTTGTTGCTGTTCCAACCTCCCTTCTTGGGCAGAGCCAAAGGTAAGCACTTTATCTGAGCATGAACACACATTGTCGAGCTCCTGGGCATTAAGGTCTATTTCCATGCCATATAAACAATCTACCTTGCTGCCAAATCTTCTTAGGATTAACACTATTCTTAAATTTTAGTTAGGATTTTAGCCCTGGATTTTAGATATTGTTTATTTCTGACACCTGGGGATTTCTTTTTCTTTCTTGTGAGCTTAATGTACATTGAACATTTCTTTATTCATTATTTCTAAATTTTGGTAGAAGGAAAGTTCCTACGTTGGCCCTATCTATTCTCCCAATAGAATGTCCACGTTTCATGGCTCTATGCATTAAAAACTTCATTGCAAGCTTTCAACACAATTGTAATTGATTCAGTGTCACAAAACAGACGATCTCCTTTTTGCTCCCCTGGCAGAAAGGTGATTACTTAAATAAAATATTTCCACAGTTACTGGCTATAGAAACAGAAGTACCCATATAAACAGTGATGCTCATTTCTCATAATTGAAGTGTTATTAATTTAAAAAGTGTGAGAAAGGGGAATGAAACCACATACCGGACTCTCTGAAGTCCTTGAAAACAATTTCAACAACTAATTATCTGTGATTCCTTTCAACATTCTTTAATATAACTACAAGTTAGAAAATAACCATTCCTCTTCCTAATAATGTGTGTACACATCAGAAGCTTTGGGTCAAAGGATTTGGAGGGAATATTATGGATATGGCATCTGAGCTGTTCACTGACCCAATTTACAATCAACTCTCTCAGGGACCCTATTTTCTTTATCCTTGTTAGCTATAAAAAGGAACACTTAAAAACCAGAAGCTTCTCTACTTTTATGATATGCTCAGTTTTATGGTGTATAGTAAAAATTTCACTTAATGGGCTGCACTTGCCAAAATCCTTGATGTCATCTTTTTCTGGTTACTACTGTAATGTGAGATTCAATGTTATATCTGTCAAATAACTACAGTTATAGTTTTTCCTTATTATAAATATATATAGTGTTTGATTTCTTATAGTTTAAGTTTTGTACCTATAATTTGATATACACTTGCATTAATTTTTATTAGATGCTACTTAGTAGAGTATATATCATAAACATTTTAATATTTACTAATTGCCTCATAATGTTTTTATAATTCCATCATCTGTTATGATTCCTCTCTTTTTTGATAAATTAATTGATGTAAGGATGCTTGACTATGGGAATTTAGTAAACTACTGGAAGATGCAATATGGCTTTAGAAATTTGCACTACAATTATTTTGTTTTTTTAAAGCATTTGTAGCTGATAATGCCATTTTGGGTTTTGGTATTAATAATACCATGAAAAATTGTACAGAATTGTCCTATTAATTATCCATTACTACAAATCATAAGGGGATACAACCTGAAATAAGTAGGAAATGTATTTTTACATTGCTAATTTACACCTTCATTATGATAGAAAATGTCACTATCAACTACATCAAGTACTCCTGTCAGAGCATTCACTAAATCTACTTTCTCTTTTTATATTTTATTATTTATTTTTTAGAGAGAGGGGAAGGGAAGGAGAAAGAGAGGGAAACATCAATGTGTGGTTGCCTCTCATGTGCCCCCTACTGGAGGCCTGACCTGGGCTGCAACCTGGATATGTGCCCTCACTGGGAATTGAACCCTTTGGTTCTCAGGCTGGTGCTAATACACTGAGCTGCACCAGCCAAAGCTAAATCTACTTCCTTTACCACTATATATCCTTAAAACCTAACAGGATGCCTGATGTGTAGTTGCTGAACATATATTTAATGAATAAGTGAATAATTGGCATTAAAAATCTATGTATATTTTTCAATAAACTGAAATTTCAAGAATGAGTGTTTTTTATATTTAAACTTCATTGTAAATTTTCTAAGATGCACATGAACTTGTTTTCACCTTGAGAATATGAGTGAAAGAGGATGCTTGAAGCTGGGCTAAATGCAGATTCTGAGAGATAGTACAGGAAGTTTTAAGCATCTGTAATGCACTGTCAATGAACAAAGGAGAAAAGGTCATGTTTACAAAGTTACTGTAAACTATTTTTAAATATACAAAGCAAATTGAGTAAAGGTTGAAGGGGCATAAAATTTTAAGGCTGTCCAAACTCTCAGGTTAATAGCCTTTATGTGTGATCAGTCATGTCACTCCTACTTGAATTTGTTCACTGACACTTTGTTGAGGAAGCTGATTTGACGGCTGATGGCTTTCAAATGTAGGATGGGGACTGAGATTAAGACAACTGGGAATATCAATAAATAAGTAAGTAGTGGTATATTATTATAAACAAAGTATTGTTTAAGATATTGTGGAGATAGAAATAGGTGTGGCTGGGAAAGGAGCTAACTTGAGTTTACTACGAGTCACAAATTTACACATTTCTCCACTTAGTTCTCTTCCCCTCCCCTGACACAGATTAGAAGACAGCATCTTGAGTGAATTTGACTATGGACTTTGGAATCACAAAATCAGAGTTTTAGGAATGGCTGCATGATTTACCAACTATGCAGTTTTAGGCCTTAATCTTCTCATTTTAAAGTTCAATTAATGTAGAAAACTGTAGGTTAAATTATATATTATATGTAAACTTACAACAGAACTAGATGTAGTTATTATTATAATTATCCTTAACATCAAAGGTCTGAGGCTCAGAGAGATGAAGGAACCATTGAAAAACTGTAGCTGTAAGCATCAGAGGAAAAATTCAAACTTGTCGCACTCACTCTAAGCCTGTATTTTATTGTTATATCCTATAGCTTCAGTTATTGTATTCCGGTCTTGCTGAACCTCAGTTTCAGTGTTTGTGTAATGGCACAGTGGTGTAGATAGTCTATGGTTGTGTTGAGGATTACACAGGCCACTGAAATGAGACTGTTCAACATGAAGAAAGTGCTCAGTAAGGGTAGCCGTGGGGTCAGGATAAATGACCTAATACAATGCCATATTTGGTACAATGCAGATTCACCTTGAACCTTGTAAAGTTGGATTAGTTGGATTTAATTTCTGCAAGAGTCAAAAGTTTCAGCTATAGGCATCCTTTCCCTGAGGCAAGGGTGCTGAGCGGTAGCAATATAACAGAACAAAGCGGTGTAACTGACACTTGGTTAGTGCCTGCACAATCAAGATATTTTCAAAGATGTTGTGAAGAATGCAGGAGAGAACATTTGTCAGGTGTTTTTAAAAATAAAATTACCTCAATACAAAGACAGGCTATATCCTTGCATTAAATTTAATTGCATTGGTTGAACAGAACAAAGTACTAATTCTCCTTTTTTACAGTTTTTGAGACATGGATTTTCATTATATTTGTTACCCAGAGTCAGAAGCAGCAGAGTTCTGCTTCAACCTATATGTCACCGAGACAAAATAAAATTTTATGTGCATATAATTCAAAACACCTTCAGCAAAACAAATATAAAGTATATTTACATAGAAACAGTGGTAAACTGGCATTCTCTCACAATCCACACCTCAAACGAATTCAAAGTTCCAGAGTTCAAGTGGTGACACAGACCAGGTGACAGTGCATCTGTTGTCGTTTTACTGTGGAATGCTTCACATGGCAGAGGACTCTTTTATCCCAGGAGCCCCGTGTCTGGATACAAAGATCATTACTAACTCTTTCAAAATGCAACCGAAATATCTTGCTTTGCTAAGGGGTTTTAAAATTGTATTTATTGAATTGTAAACTCTGTCAGGCCACGGACCAACATTTACTCAACAGTGTGACATAGTCAGTGGCACACATTCAATGTAGGCTTCAGCTTTTGCATTGAAAAGCATTCACTCTGGACTTCCCACAGTTCACTGTTACAGCTCACAGAGCCCAGCCCTGAATCAACAGTGGATTATCTGTATGCTAGGATTTTACCAGTTAATACGATCTTGCTGTGCTTATCAAAATTAAGAACAGCTTAGCTTAAAAAAGAGATGCATGGAATTGCTGGAACACTGTGTAGTCCATCCATTGGACATGACCAAGGTAATCTAAGCACTTATCCTCACTAAATCAGAATATTAGACAGCTTAATAACAATAATTACCGAAATGATAGTGAACATCTATTGTCTTAGGTCAGTTTCCTAGAAACAGAGTCTGATAAGCAGGTTTTTGAAAAAAATTCTCAGCCAAGGATATGCTTATTGATTTTAGAGAGGAAGGGGTAAAAGGAGAGAGAGAGAGAGAGAGAGAGAGAGAGAGAGAGATTGGTTGCTTACCATATGCACCCTGACCTGAGATTGAACCTACAATCTTTTAGTGAACGAGGTGATTCTCCTACCAATTGAGTTTCCCTGCCAGGGCGAAAAGCAGATTATTTTGAGTGTGATTTATTAATAGTGTCCCCAGGATTAGAAATTAAAAGACACAGGGTAAGGCAAGGAAAACATTAAGAAGCTAAGAAAGGATGTGGTCCCCTACCAGAGATTAGTTTGGGACTAATTCCATATGGGACTCTGGAACACAAATTCCACTGTAGATTTGATGAGTGACTGAACAGAAAATAAAGAGAATCAGTGGGAATCAGTCTTTCATTCTCTCCTCCCCCTGGTCAGTCAGTTATTAGAGGCTGGCCAGGGGAAGTCAGGTGCAATAACAGCAGGGAATTTCCAGGCAAGGAAAATTCTCTGGAGAAGGGACAGATGCTGGACGAGTGCATTTCCCAGGTGAGGGGGATCTGGGTGTAGCTCCAGTAGGATCTAGTAAAGCCATAGAGTACTTAGTATGTCCCCAACGTTGTAGTCTATGTATGTTAATTTCTTTAATTCTTACAGAGATAGGTAACCCTACTTTATGGATGACAAAACCAAGATACAGATATCAATAACTTGACCAACAATTCTTCCTGAGCACAGATCTTTATTTGAGAAAGAAGAACCTGATTAACAGTGGTTTCAAGTATTTATTAGATTGTTATATATGTTTTGGGGTCTACTTTTGTCAGTTGAAACTTTGATGCTTCATATAGCAGCTAATCAGAGCAGTGTCTGAATACTACTCACCAGACCAAAGCAAGTTGCTGGAAATTCTTATGACCATTGAGTCATAATCTAATTAAACTGTGGTCACAGAGCCACAGAAGCCTTAACTGTGTGAAACGGTAAGGATGTGTCCTGGTAGCATAGGAACCCTACTGCAAATTAGCAGCACAGCACATCTGATATGTGGATGTTCATGGAGATAAGAACAACATTAATGCCCGATTACAAACATGGATACTTATTCCTGATCTCTTTAGGTTTTACAAAGTTTTAAAAATACTTAACCAAGAAAGTTCCATACATAAACAATCCAGTATTTTCTGGAATAAAAGGAGTCCCCAGATTGGCAGCGTTTGAAGAGTAGAAAGAATTAATCTTAGGCAACATTCCAAAGGGAGGAAAGTGGAAATCTTGGTTAGCAAAATAAAGTTTTTTTCATGTTCTCATTTTATTTAGTCAAATGTTTTTTATACATATTTGTCATTTGTATATAACAAAAATAATTAAAGTTCAATTTAGCTCTATGCACTAAGAATCCAAAATACTCAACGGTTTTCACTGACAGTGAATTTTAAAAGATGTATTACTTCTTTTAATTTCATGTTATGAAAATTTGATGCTATAAATTTAAAGATTTATAGCAGGATAAATATTAACAGAAACAAATATGTTTAATAAATTGTCCCCATCTAGGTGGGAGAGTCACAGAGGATAAAACCCTCTAAGATTGAGATTTGCCTAAATTTTGCATGCTAAATATGAAACTTTGGCTGCATTTGGGTTATATTTATCATACAGCTACAGTAGAAAATCTTCAGGTAAGATAAATTATTTTATCAATATTCTCTGCCACTCAACTTCTTATACTAGTAATTTTTATAAGTGTTCTTTGTGCTTTTGAGGTTTAACTAATGCTCATTAATCCTTCATGCAAATCTTTAATGAAGGTAATTTATTTGTTATGTTGCCATGCACCATACAGAAATAGCAGGCATTGTCTATTTATCAAAAGGCATTGAGATGGTTTGTTTTCTGCTCTGGGGATTTTTCCCTTGGATCACCTACTTCAGAAAAAAAATTCTTTTTTTTTTTTTTAAAGAATTTTATTTATTTATCTTTAGAGGGGAAGGGTAGGAGAGAAGGAGAGGGAGAGAAACATCAATGTATGGTTGCCTCTCGTGTGTCCCCTGCCGGGAACTGGCCTGCAACCCAGGCATGTGCCCTGACTGGGAATCGAACTGCGATCCTCTGGTTCGCAAGCCCGTGCTCAATCCACTGAGAGAAAAAAAATTCTTAATCATATAATACGTATTTGTCTCTGTTGATATGTAACCACTATAATAAATCTTCAAATTTTTGTTTATATGAATTCATAGAACATGGAATTTTGGTTAGAATTTTTAGTTGATTTCTGGAAAAAAGAAAAGTTGGTATTAGTTACACTAATAATGTAAATGGTACAAAAACTATTTAAAATTTACTCTCTAATCCTGTAAGATATTTTTCTATAAAAATCATATGGTTTTTGATTTTGATAATTATGCTTTTACCTTAAACTCCAAATGTTAATCTTTTCTAATTATATACTATCAAAGTACATTTGTAAAGTAGACATTATAAAAAAGTTCACTAATGAATATTAAGAAAATTTGAGAAATTAAAGCACACATTGAAAAAAAGGAATATGCCTTTAAAAATAGATATATTTATCATAGTTATGATGGGGTATTATTTTCACCCTAATATTTATGTTAGTTTTTCAGACATGTGGCATGCATTAGTATGGAAATAAAAGTTTGAATGAAAAAAAAAATATGTTGATTCTCCCTGAATCAATCGGTTTTTCTTATCTCCTTTACCCTTTTTATTTATTTGTCCAAAAGGTTTCCAGACTTCAGTTCCCTGAAGCAGTATTTTTTGGTCAGTTCCTATGTTACTTTAATCTTTAACCTTTCCTTGAATTTCTGGACACAGAAGGTTTTTACTTCTTAAAAACCATTTATTCAGATTTCTTCATTGAGTACCAATTACTTAGATTGTTCTGTTTTCTCCACAAGTGTGGGTTGTGTGATATATTTTCCCCCAAGGAACTGTTTCTAGTTTGGTGGTTCATTAATAATTTCAGTGATTAACTCACTGATATTTTCCCAAGTCACAAGACTACTAGAAACTAGAATAGCTAGAATAAAAATACTATAATTTTTCTTGGAACCCAGGAAGTTTAAACAATATTGTAGCTATAAAAATAGGAAAACTAAATGTCTGTAGGGGTTACTACAAATTTCAAAGATACAAACTAGTTGTTAGGATGATAAATTTACTCAGAAACCACTAATTTAGGGACTGACAGTTAAAGGTGAAAATGAGGGATTCTAATACAGAGAGATCACCCAAAGAAACAGACTGCACACCAATTGCTTAAGTGAAAACCACGAAATATCAGGTTACATTATATCAGAGAATAGGCAGAGCAGAGATTTTTAAAAATGCTAGTACTTATCCCATACGTTTAGTGGAAGGAAATGATTAAAACAATGATGATACTAACACAATGTTATTTGAATGAAACGAGATGCATATTAAGTAACGAGCTTCCTATTCCAGTTGGGAGCTCTGTACAAGAATTGAGCTATGTCAGACTCAACTCAGACAGCACAAGTATAGGTATAAGGTAATATGACATCCTGAACAAGATTGTGAACTTTATAGCAATGCAAAAATGCCTTCGAATATTTGCACTATTATCTAGCAGCTGTATAGTCTTCAGCTAATTACCTGACTTCTTCAGTTCTGTTTATTCATCTGTCAAATAATTGTGATAACATCTAGCTCATAGGATTGGGGGAGAAGCTTTAGAAGAAATGTTAACATAATTTCAGGACTATAGTAAGTATTCACAAATGGTCATTATTATCTAAAATGTTGTATTAGCATATATATGTATGTATGTATGTGTGTATATGTATATAAATTTTTGCTATGCTATCCTCTTTGCAAAATCAATCTAACAGTCATTCTAAAATCCTCATAAAATATTGCCTCATATGTAAATATACATTTAGGCATAAAAAAGGGATTTGACTTTAATATATCCATATATTAAATATATCCATATATTAATATATATCCATATATTAAATATATCCATATATTAATATATATCCATATATTAATATATTCTGCTCCAATTTATCATGCAACAACATATAGATTATGCAGAATTAAAACATCTGTATACTTTATACTACATGTAGCTCTACACTATTCTTATCTGACAGCATCAAAATGAAGTTTATGAGTAGTTTTACTCTGTTCGTGTCACATACCTACTAACAGACATTTTAAAAAAAGATTTTATTTATTTTTAGAGAGAGGGGAACGGGGAGGAAGAGAGGGAGAGAAACATCAATGTGTGATTGCCTGTCATGCGCCCCCTATTGGGGACCTGGCCTGCAACCCAGGCATGTGCCCTGACGGGGTAATCAACTGGTGAGCCTTTGCTTTGCAGGCTGGCACTCAGTCCGCTGAGCCTCAGCAGCCAGGGCCCAATAGATCTTCTATGACTCTCTTGTATGAGACACTTTTTCACAGAATTTGAACCCTATTACAGTCTTTCTGCTCTTATACCTCAACCTATCTCTTTCTTCACCATCCAGTATTATCTCCCACTTTTCACAATCATCAATGCTTCATTGTAGGGTGATTCTCAGATCAGAATGTCTCTTATAATGTTATTTCTCTGGACTAGATGCATCCCCACCTTCCTTCTGCCACGTCACATACCTAGACACAAGCCAAGTGCAGGTGTCATTTTCTTGAAAGTCTTCAGGAATCACTCCAATTTACAATTAACTCCTCTTCTGAAATTCTATGGACCTATCATTACTTGTGTCCTGATTTGCTTAGAAGAGTGATAAGTTACACCACTTTCCCCAGAAACATTATTGATAACACTCTTTCACTCTAAAAATATTCCAGGTTAGATATTAAATAAATTATGTGGTCTCCCTACACTTTATTCATCACCCACACAATATACTCCTCTTACACTGGTCCTGCCTACATTCTATAATGGGTTCCTGTTCTAGGAGGATGCACTATCTTTCCTACCAGATTGTATATTCGCCTGCATCAGGGGCTGTGTCATATGCGTACTGTAAAATTCAGCCACCATTTAAAAATAGGATTATTTAATTTTATTTAGAAACTTTAAAGAAAATATCATGTTTCCACAAAAGACAATTAGGGATATCTTGCATTGTACCAAAGTATAATTGCATATTATTTCTCTAGTTGTCTAAAATAGTTTTCAATGCACTATAGTGTTCAGTGAGCAGTTTATAAATTCCTTTCTGATGATAAATGCAGTGTTCTATTGTTTCATTATTAGTGAAAGAAGATACTTTATTTTTTAAATAAAAAAAGATTTTATTTATTTATTTTTAGAGAGAAGGGAGGGAGGAAGAGAGGGACAGAAACATTAATGTGTGTTTGCCTCTCATGTGGCCCCCACTAGGGAACTGGCTGGCAACCCAGGCATGTGCCCTGACTGAGAATCGAACTGGTGACCCTTTGGTCCACAGCCCATGCTCAATCCACTGAGCTATACCAGCCAGGGCAATATTTTCTTATACTGTTTTTCAAACCTTGGTAATAGAGTTTTATAATCTTATAAAGCCCTATGTGAGTTTACCTCTGACTGCCATTTCAAGCTTAGCACCATCTTTCCTTTCTCTAATCCGCCCCAGCCACACCGGTTTTCTTGTGTTAATTTTAAGCTTAAGACATGTGCATTAATTTTAACCTTATTCTGAAACATCATTTCCCCAGATGTTTGTGTGGCTCACTACTTAACTTTTTTCAAGTCTTGGTCAAATGACTCATTCTGGGAAGTCATCCCTCAACAACTCAGCTAAACTAGCCCTATCAAAAAATCATTTTTTATCTATTATCTATCATCCATCTATCTATCTACCATCTATCTATCTATCATCTATCTATCTATCTATCTATCTTTGAGTTTTCTTAGGGCAGGATCCTTCTCTATTTCATTCACCACAATATCCCTATATATTCTGAAAAGTGGCTGGCACACCATAACTAATTATTGAATAAATACAGAATGAATGTATTATCAAAAATATTTTCTACTATGTGTCATAACATGAACCTTTTGATTAAGCTACTGGGCACAGTTTTTTCATATATAAAGTGATGAATAAAATAATCAAAATGAATTATGAGGAAGTTTTTTTTCAGAAACCCTGGGGAATACATGTAGTCTATTATATATGTAGATATGTATATATGTAATGAGAACATGAGACTTGAATAAATGCCAATATTCTAGACAATTTGCTGGGTTTTACAGTGCCAATTTGGTTGGCCTAAAGTAAAGAGAATTTATAGAAATAACATAATTATTAGCTGTTTTCACAAATGTTGGAAGTGAAGGAAAAAATAAATGAAACAGGAATTTTAAATGATGAATTTGTAGAATCTATAAGTAGAGTTCTGAGATATATTTCTTTTGCTTTGTTTATTTCATTCAAGACTACTGATTCACAATTTGTGGTGAATGTTAATAAAATCCTTTCATTCTTGTTTTTTTTTAAAAATTAGTTCTTTTGTTATCAAACCATCATTTTGAAATATTGCCTCTTTGTGCAGTTTTTGCATCATTACTCTTAACCTGAGATTTTCCTTTAATTACAAAGAGATGACATCCAAATGAATGCCTTAATTTATCTGGAGAAAAAAAGCACATACCTCGGAGTGCTGGATCTTTGCTGTGGAACTGCAGATACACAGCACTGATTTTATTAACTCTGCAATAAAGTCCTAAGATAGAATTGTCACAGTTTTAAAACACAGCATGAAGGCTGTACTTTACAAGTGGACAAGCACTCTTCTACACCAATATTTCTATCAATGATTACATCGAGGGAAAAAATTTAAATGCAGGTGTGGAAGTTGACAGAGGAGATCCTTATAATGTTGACATTGCTGTAATACTATGCCTAAATGAATACTTCATGATTAGGTAATGTAGTAGTATCTTTAGGAGAACACTAGGGTGCTGGCCTATATGCGGCCATTCCAGTTTTAATAAATTTGCAATATCATACTCTTCTTTGCTCATCTCCTATGGCTTCCTTTTGCCATTTTACTTGTATCAAATAGTTGATTAGTTTACTCAGTACTTTTATTTCTGAGAATAAGTACTCTCCAGTAATACTACTATTTGAAGAATTAAAAAGAGTACAATTATATAAATCTATTGCTCATATAAAATATCTTAATTCATTAAACATCCTATTATCTACATCAAGTTTTCTGAATAGAACTATTGACAGATAATTATTGTGAGAGACATTCCTGTACATTGTAGGGTGTTTATTTGGTCTCCTACCACTACCCTCTGCCCTCTACCCATTATATACAAATAGCATTTATCACCACCCTTCACCCACCCATTAAGGACAATCAGATATGTCTCTAGACATTGCCAAATATCCCCTAGGAGTGATCATTTATGTTTGAGAACCACTGATCTTGATTAATCGACACGTGATATATTCTAGTTAACCAACTATTTGAGTTATTTGGTAATTATTATATTTCTATTTTAGTTTATAGGTAGGTAGATGGATAGGTAGATAAATAGATTTAAATGGATTGATACTAAAATTAAAGCAGCTAACTTTAAGGAACATTATTTAGTTTGATTTAATGATTCAAAATGTATTTTAATATTTTGATAATCTTTCAGACTTTTTTCCTACTAATTGCCAAAAATAATTTTTTTAAATGTCAAAGTCTGTGTTGACTATATATTGACATGGTGACACAACACAGACAATGTGAGATTGTTATTTTAC
Organism: Glossophaga mutica; assembly: GCA_039655065.1. Lineage (NCBI taxonomy): Eukaryota > Metazoa > Chordata > Mammalia > Chiroptera > Phyllostomidae > Glossophaga > Glossophaga mutica. The sequence continues at coordinate 68,045,198 of CM077308.1, forward strand.
TTTTCTTTATGTAAAAGTATATGTAGTGTGGAAGTTCAGTTACATGAGCTTTCCAGTTGTTTGATTCTGCATAAGGAATTTATCTTGCAAACATACAGAATGTAAGTTGCCTGTGAAATCTGAAACGATACATTTAATTTACTTCTTTTTACTCAGTCATTTGTGATTCTGCATAAAAATGTACCTTGCACACATGCAGAATTGTAAATTATATGTGAAACCTGAAACAATGCATTTAATTTACTTCTTTTTGCTCAATCATTTGTGCTTACTTTTATACCACATTTTAAAAATAATGAGATATATATTTCCAGAACTCATTTGATTGTATTAAAAATGAAGGCCATATGAGTTAATTCAAGATATTGGAAACAAAATACAAATTTACAGTAGATGTAATATAAAAACAGAAAACGATTTACATGATTATGTACATTACTTGGGTCTAAGCTAAACAGAGAAAACATAATTTGGTTCTTATACTGTTAAAGAAATTTCCAGATTATTAAATCACCATATAAAGGCATTGTATTGACATAATTTATGAAATTCCATATTTTTTATGTATTTTTTGCATGTAGAAATTACTGTAGAAGCACTGAATGGTTGGTAAATCAGTTAATAAACTGTAGTAAAAGTTAGTCTACTCTGAGCAAAGTTACACAAATGTCAGTGTCAACCAAGATTAATAAAGTCTATGAATTTACAATCTAGAGTGAGTCAAATCTTGTACATACTAATTCAGATACAAGGTATATAATTTCCTTCAGCTAAACTTTTAGTTTTTAATTTTTTAAATCTTGCTTTCACCTCATATCTTTATGTTACCTTGGGCAAGTTACAAAATGTTCCTGTCTTTGTTGCCCTGATCTGAAAATGAAGATATTTTCTTTCAGATTATTTTGAAAATATTAAGTAGAAATAATTTAAGCAAAGTATATAGCTTGATGTTCAGTGCTTAGAATCTTTCACTAAAAAAATTATGGATGGACTTCTGGTCATGATGGCAGAGTACATAAACACTGTACTTGCTTCTTCTCATGATCATGTCAAAATTACAACTACATTGTAAAATAGTCACCCTTGAGGATCACCTGGACACCAGCTGAACAGACTCCTACTACTGAGGATATAAAGAGACCTGATCAGGACTAGTAGGAGAAATAGGGAGGAGGAATGGGCTGGTCCCACACTGAATTGTGGCAGTTAAGAACTGGGAGGACTGTCTTGGCTGCAGAGGTCCCCACTGCAGAGTGAGAGCACCCAGACCCACAATAGTCTTCACAGCCTGGGGCATCAGTGCCAGGAAGAGGAGTTCCTATAACGGTTGGTCCTGAAAATCAGGAGGGACTCAGTCTGGGTGAGATGGAGGGCTGCTGGAGACTCCGGTATCCTCTTTTTTTAAAAAAGATTTTATTTATTTATTCCTAGAGAGAGGGGAAAGAAGGAAGAGAGGGAGAGGAGCATTGATGTGAGAGAAAAATTACTTGATTTCCTTCTGCATGTGCCCTGACTACGGACTGAACTTACAACCCAGGTATATTCTCCAACCAGGAATCGAACCAGAGACCTTTCTCCCTGTATAACTATGTTCAACCAGCTGAGCCACATTGTTCAGAGCTAGGTGTCCTCTTGAAGGGCCTATATATGGATTTGCTTGCTCACAAACACTTGCCACAAGCTCAGAAGAAAATATAACAGGTCAGAAATTGCCAAGGACATATGGGGAGGAACCGAAATGTGTGGCTTCAGGGCAAGGGATGGAGGGCCAGATCTCCCTGGAACAGAAGTGCCGGCAGACACCATTGTTCATTTGATAAGCCTTCTCCCCACTGTGCCTGCAGGTGCAGGTGGACACAAAGTGCCAGTCTTCATTAACCAGACTAACACCTGGGTGATTCTTGAGACTCCACCTGGGTGATTCTCTGAGACCCCACCTGACCCAAACCTTTTTCAGAGGCTAATTCACCCAAGCTGCCAGCCTTAGGCCATGCTGTGGACTTTTCAAAAATTTCTCAAATATCTACAAACCCCAAACAAGCAGCAGCTAGCCTCAGTGTACCCTGTACTTCTTGTTAAGTGGCCACAAACATGGCATGAATGGCAGTGGCCTTAGTTCACGGCACAAACACTTCCAGGCACCCATAAGCCCAGCACAGGCAGCTGCAAACTGAAGATCACTTTATAGCTCCTACTAGGTGGCCTGAGGCTGGACACAGGCAACAGCCGACTTCAGCCCATACCAGAGCCCCTGTGAAGAGGCCTCAGAATGATTACACATGGTGACTGCCTTCAGACCACAACAGAGCTCCAGCTAGTTATCACCATGAATGGCATACCTAAAGGGTAGACTTGGCAAGCACCAGAACTCTGCCAAATTGCATCCCTCTCCTTGGGGTCAGCCATCTCCCAACAGCTTGTTTCCTGTAGTCATGACTAGATCTCACAGCCAAGCAGCCTAAAGGTCAATACCACCTATTAACAATGCTAACTAAGAGCAATCAAGGCTCAACTACAGGAGGAGAGGTACACGACCCAGGACCCACACAAGGGACACTCTTTGAGCATCCAGCACAGATAAACAGGGAGACTGCTCCACTGGATCCCTCAGGACACCTACTACATAAGGCCACTCTGTTAAGACTGGGAGATGGAGCGGAACTACCTAATATACAGAAACAACCACAAGGAGGCAGCCAAAATGAGGGATGAAGAAAAATGTTCCAAATGAAAGAACAGGACAAAAGTAACTAAACAAAAATGGAGGAAAGCAATCTACCAGATGCAGAGTTTAAAACACTGGTTATGAAGATGCTCAATGAACTTCAGGGAAAAATACATGGTCTCAGTGAGAAATTCAACAGAGCAATAGGAAGCATAAAGAGGAGATGGAAATCATAAAAAAAGAACCAGTCAGAAATGAATAGTACAACTGAAATGAAGAATATGTTTTGTGGCATCAATAGCAGATTAGATGAAACAAATATAATTAACAATCTGAAAAGCAAAGTAGCAGAAAATACCCAATCAGAGCAGCAAAAAGAAAAAAAGAATTAAAAAAAATTAGAATAGTTTAAGGAACCTTTGGGACAACATCTAGCATACCAACATTCACATCATGATGGTACCAGAAGAAGAGAAAAAGCAAGGGATTACAGACCATTTAAAGAAATAATGGCTGAAAACTTCCCTAACCTCATGAAGAAAAGAGACATACAATTCCATGAAGTGCAAACAATCTCAAACAAAATCAACCCAAAGAAGCCCACATTAAGAGACATCATAATTGAAAAAAGCAAAAGCTAAAGACAAAAAGAGAATCTTAAAAGCAGCAAGAGAAATGCAGTTAGTTAGTTACCTACCAGAGAGTCTCACAAGACTGTTAGCTGATTTCTCAACAAAAACTTTGCAGGCCAGAAGGGATTGGCAAGAAATTTAAAGTGATGAAAAGCAAGTACCTATAATTAGGATTACTTTACCCAGCAAGGCTATTATTTAAAATCAAAAGAGAAATAAAGAGCTTCCCCAAAAATAAAAGGCTGAAGGAGTTCATCACCATCAAACCAGTATTATAAGAAAAGTTAAAAGGACTTCTTTATAAAGAAAAAGAAGAAAATAAAAATATATGAATAAGAAAATATCAGAAAAACAACCTCACTGACAAACATATCATAAAAGCAATGGATCAACCAACACTAACACTAGTACAAAGGTTAAAAGGCAAAAGGAGGAAGATGGTATGTAATTACAACAGAAAATTAAGGGATATACACAAACACACACACAGGAAGTAAAAAATAATGACAAAAACATAAATGTGGAGGGGAGTTAAAATGATACTGATAATAGAATGTGTTCACTCTTAAGTAAACTTAAAAATAGATTGCTATAAACATAACTTGGTATATATGAAGCACAAAGTATCCACAAACCAAAATGTTACAAGAGATAAATAAAAAATAAAGAAAAATAAATCCAGATACAACAATACAGAAAGTCACCAACATACAAGAGAGGAGAGCAAAAGAATAATAAAAGAACAGATAAAAATCTATGAAAACAATCATAAAACAATAAAATGGCAATAATTATGTACCTACCAATAATTACTTTAGCTGTTAATGGATTAAATGCTTCAATCAAAAGACAAATGGATAAAAAAGATGTAATACATATACGCAATGGCATATTAGTTGTCCATAAAAAAAAGGAGGAAATCTTACCAATTGTGACAATATGGATGGATTTAGAAGGTATTGAGCTAAATAAAATAGGTTGGACAGAGAAAGACAAATACTATATGATTTTAGTTTTATGTGGTATCCAAAACAAAAAATGAACAAGGAAGACAGAAACAAACCCATAGATACAGAGAACAAACTGATGGTTGTCAGATGGAAAGGTAGCTGGGAGGCTGAGTGAAAAAGGTAAAAAGTTTAAGAAGTATAAATTGGCAGTTACAAAAGAGTCACGGCTGTAAAATACAGATTAGGGGATGTGGTTAGTAATATTGTAATAACTATGCATGATATCAGGTGGGTACTACACTTATCAGGGGGATCACATTGTAAATTATATAAATGCCTAACCAGCAAAACTCATTATATTGAATGTCAACTGTAACTGAAAAATTAAATAAATAAATAAAGTTACGTCATTAATTCAGAATATCTTTTAGCTAAAGAAGATTTTTGAGACAGGGCAAATCTATACATAAGGAGAAAATCCCAAGGTTATCTTAGCTCAGCTGGCATTGAGTTAGCAACCTATTTTTTTCTCATCTGACTTAGCGTAAAATAATTCAGGGATTTTAGTAGGTCCTTTCACTTCTCTTCATATGCCTTGATTGCTCAAGGACATATAATAGCTGATTGTTCCAAAAGATTACATTTTGTCTAACATGCCACACAGTAAGTACCTGTATATACATTAAGCACTTATATAGGCCAGGTGTTCTGCTAAGTATTTTTTATTATTCATACAGATATGATTGGTCATCTAAATTTCGTAGAATTGAAATTCATGATTGATTAAATTAGGTAGGTTTTTTTTTTTTGTGACCCTGCAAGGTGGAGAAAGGGCATGCATCTAGTTGGAACCAGAATCTTAGGAAGTAATTCGAATTATGAGGCCTTCCATGATATAAGGAGTCACTTGACCTATGTTATTTCATATTTGTAAATTCCAAGTATTATTAGCACAGACACTATGTTAGCACAAATTACACCTTCTGATCAAAAAAAAATGTTCAAAATCCAAGTTCTTTTTTATTTCTTTGTTGGATCCCTTTCGTAGGAAAAAAGACAATGTATTTTTTTAAAGCTTTAGAACCACTTGCATGATACAAATATTACCCCCAAACATAAAGCATTATTCTACATCTTTAACAATAGGTTTTCATTTTTTAAAATACACACAAGAAAAGATATAAAGTGTAATAATGTGTGTTCAGTGTAGGCTAAACTTTCCAGTTTACTGTTGCCTGATTCAATTCTAGGCTCAAGACACTCTATTGGTTAAACTTCAGACTGAAGCATTGTAATATTTAGGAGTATCAGTCTCCCTTAGAAAAGTAGTACTGCTATTATGGTTCCTTCCCAACTCCCTGACCTGTTGTTTGTCAAGCTTCAATCCGCAGCTGCATACAAAGCTCAGAAAGAGCTCATATCCTAAGGGAAAAGCAACGTTCTGAAGTACTTTTAAAAAATAGCGCATAGTTTCCTTTTATGTCTTCCCTTTGTGTCTTTTTCTAGTGCCCAATATAGAGCCACTGAAATGGCTCCCAGAATGATCCTTGTTGCCACAACCTAGACCTCAGCCTGGGAACGCGCATCCCTGAAGCACGACCCTGCCGCCATGGGCCATTCTGCCTGCATCAGTACTGTGCTAATTGGGTGAGGTCAGCTGGTTCTCTCCCTCCAGATTTTCCTTCTCCCTGAGGGGAAGAACCATTCCAATGAATGACCCACCAGGTCGAAGGGCACTCATTTTCAATGCTTGTTAGCTTAACGCCTCTTTGCAATATATAAGAACAGTGTCAGAGAAGCATTTATTGCTGACCTCCGGACCAGCTTTGCAGAGTGATCTTGGGACTGCAATTTTTAGCAACTGATTTGCCCTCTCCCTATCATATATGGACATATTATGATTAGAGTCACACTGCTTATCACGTTTTTATACCTTAAAACATTCTGTTTAACAAGATGCTAAAAAATTGAAAAAGCTGTTTTAAATACACAAATACATTTAGAAAGATCATAGAACTAACTAAAGAAAGACTTTCCTCTTTCCTCTCAGTGCTTTCAGCTGCAAAATAATACAAAGACCTATTTGATATGCATTGTATTAACTTGATTAATCCAAGCATAAGCTTAGCTCTTTGCTTTCCACGTGGTAAGAATCTTAGAATATTGTTTTCTTTTGTTTGTTAATGAAAGAATAAGTTTCTATAACATTTCCCTGTCTCACCTGTGCTTAATGTTTAAGGAGAACCCCACAGGTTCGACAGTGGACTTCCATCAGCTAAGGCAGTTTTGATTTATTTACATGATGAAACTAAGATGATAGTGGTGCTTCGTAGTTTACTTTCTTCACTTTCTTTGTCACATGTGGCTGCTTGATCCCAGAGACTATTATCTTCCATATGCCTTGACCCTTTCTCTGGGGGGCAGACCGAGGCACTAGAGAGATAAGGCTATGATATTTGATATTGTTTGGACTTTTTAATAAGGTTCACATATAACCCTTTCACTATTGTGGGAGAGTCTGGATTTCTTCTCATCTAATCCAAAAAATGCTGTACTCCTATTCAGCTAAGCACTTCACAGCAGGCAGTGGCCTTTTGAAGAGGGAAAAAGGAAAAGGTGAAGCCATTTGGGGGGGATTAATTGGATAAAGCTCTCCTAGTTACTGTTCCTCTCTGAAGAAAAAAAAGCAAATTCTGTATTATATTGAAAGAAAACTAACTGGATATTCACTAAGGCAACATGCTAATTGTATTTTAAGTGAATAAGCCAATGGACAGGCAGATGTTTATTCCTGCACCCCTGCTATTTATCATCGTTAGTAAAGTTTTTTTTTAACCTCTGCAAATGTCTTCAGCAGGAGGTAAAAATAATGACTGCGTCTTCTGAACATTGAAGAGGGACTGGAGCTGTGTGAAGTTGGAACCCTTCTCCTTTGCCAAGTATCTTTCTTGAAATACAGTTGATGGAAAAATAAGAATCTTTATTCTTTATGGAAAGTCAAAGTGAAACTAGAAAAGGTCAGTCAGAGTCCATGTGAGGGAAAGACAATGAATGCCCTTTATTAAACTAAAAGGGAACAATGAAAAAGGGCCCAAAAAATGCACCTGCTCTCCCTGCTCCACACATCATCACCTCCCCTACAAAGGACTAACAAGGTCCAACAATTTGAAGTTCAGAGGTTTGGCAAAAGGTAATGCAAAATAGGACCAAAGTGAACTAAGAGGAGAGTTTCATAACTAGAGCACAGATGACTAGATGAGGCTAAATTACCTGCTTCCACTCTTTCTGGAGGGCATTTTGACAACACTTAGCAATGAAGTTATTGCTGATTCTTTCACAAGGAAATTCCGCTTCTAGGGATTCAGTGTACAAATATCTGTAATGTTTATTATAAGGTTATTTATAATAACAATCATTAAAATGCTAAAATATTAAAAATCAGGTTAAACAAATTATATTATTTTTCTAGAATACTCTGCAGTCATTAAGATGAAATCAAAGTTTAAATAATTTTTGACATTTGATGATGTTTCCAATATATTACTTATTGAAAAATTGTAATCTGTAATGCCCTAAGGCATTTATTGAATATAATAAATTAACTTCTGTTCTTTTAGAATGGTGCTAACTATGTAAAATCCTTGGAAGAAGTGAGAAAACAGCCACTCAAATCATCTTCTGTAGGGATTAATTTCCTTGTGGAAACCTGATTGAAAAAGGCTAGCTTCAATGCACTGCACCCGGTCGTATTTTTATAGAAACTGGAGAATATCATTGAATTATTAATCCTTTTACAACTTATAAAATAAATGTAAGTATATGTATATATTTGTGCCCCCCTTAACAACAGGATGCATTTTAAGAAATTTGTGGTTAAGCAAGTTCCTCTTGTGCAAACAGCATAGAATGCAATTCACACAAACCTAGATGATATAGCCTACTGTACACTTGGACTCTATGGTATGACCTATTGTTCTGTAGAAGAGGAATAATAATTTTCCTTCTACCCTTCTGAGTTCTTGGCTTAGACATCCCTATAACAAAAGACAGAGTAACAGGAGAAAAGGAAACAAAAGTTTAATAACATGTATACCTCCTGTATACATGGGAGAAATCCAGGCAACTCAGGGAGACACCTGGGTAACTTCCCCAAAATGGCTGAAGCCACCACCATAAATACTGTCACTGAAGACAGAAGAAGGTGGTGGGGGTCAGGGAGATCAGTTATGAGAGGTTACTAGGAAAAGTATAGTAAACAAGGGTGAGGTCGTTATGCAGATTTAAGTCATTGTCTTATTCATAGATGAGAGTTTCTAGAGATAAGGCCACCCTCTTCTTCTAAGGAAGAGACCTTTACAAAAGGAGGTATCCCTTACATATGGAAATGTATTTTAGGAAGGGCACCTTCCACCTGGTTTTCAGAGCTTCTCCAGGGTCTACTACTGTATCTGAAAATTATCCAACCTAAAACAATCCTTATCCAAATGTCCATATTTGGGTTCACAAACTCTATTCCCTAGCAGCTCCCAGACTACACACGTATGCATTTTATTTTACTGAATATTGTAGGCAATTGCAACACAATGGTAAGTATTTGTGTAATGCATTGTGCTACAACATTGTGAAGACTAGGATGTTATTACGGACAGAAATTTCCATATAATTTCCTTATAATCTCATAAATGGTCCATAGCTGACCAAAATATTGTTATGTGGCCCATAACTTCATATATATATCTGTATATGTATATATAGTTTTATCTTATTTTTAATTTCATCATAAATTACTATTAATTCTGTTTAAATCATTGTATATATAGTATAAATAATAATTATTTATTCTACTTTTTTAATCAAAGTGAAAGACAAATACCATATGATCTCACCTTTAACAGGAACCTAATCAACAAAACAAACAAACAAGCAAAATATAACCAAAGACACTGAAATTGAGAACAGGCTGACAGTCACCAGAGGGGAGAGGGGCAGGAATTTCAGGGGAAAAGAGGTAGGGTTTAGAGCAACAAGTATAAAAGACACATGGACAAAAACTAGGGTGGGTGGAAATGGGAGGGAGGTGGGGAGGCCTGGGGCAGTGGGCTGGGATGGGAGTAAAAGACAGAAAAGTATACAAGAACAACAATTAAAATTAAAAAAGCATGGAAAAAAGAAAGTAAGGAAGAAAATTGAAACAATAATTTAGATAATGTTAATATGAGACAAGTATAGCAATTATATCCTGATGGCTAATATCAGGAGTGCATGGTCCTCTAATACAAATGAATATTTACTAGTTGTCAGTTGGTATTTAAACCTAAAGATTGACAATTAGTATGTGCAGTGGATGAAAATTTTAAATGAGTCTGTCTAGAGACTGCATAGATAAAGCTAAATTCTCTGGGTTAAAAGAAGATTCTTCAAATAAAAGAAAGAAAAAGAAAAGAAATACAACCACTGCTACTTGTATGATCACTTCAACAGCATGAGCACTAGTCATCCTCTATTTGTTTTTTTTTTTTTTAGAATAGAAATTGATGGAATCTTAACTCTGAAAGGAAGAAAATGTGTGTGCTATAAAATCTCCATATTTACAGAAACGGAAAATGTATGTCATTCTAAAGAAAAGCAAACAATAGATACTAGCCTTAAAATTATGTATAAATTTTCAGGCATAGAATGAGGGCAATATAATAAGAGTAGGAACAAGATTTTCATACACTTGCACATCGTAAATAATATAGGTGAGTCATATTCATGAAGAAATTGAGGACTATCTATATATCTGTAATATGAAAATTAAAGATCCCACAAAGATACTAAATCTGTCCAGAAGGTATCCAGCCACATAACATAAAAATAGAGACTTTTTTTCAAGAAGAAGATGCAAGATACAAGAAACAGTGCACATAGGACAATGACACCTCACTCCCCTTCAAAGTAGTCACCTTTGGGACCACACGCAGTTCTCCCAATTGCTGTCAGTTGCACCTAGTATATTTCTGAATCTCATCAATGGTCTGAAATCTCTTTCCTTTCAAAGGTGATTTTAGCTTTTGGAAAAGCCAGAAGATGCAGGGTGCCAAATCTGGGCTGTTGTGGGGCTGAGTCTCCAGTATGATTTGATGTTTCACCAAAAACCCTGCATGAGATGCAATGCATGAGTGGGCACATTGTTATGATGAAGCTGCCAGTCACCAGTTGTCTATAACTGCAGCCTTTTGAATCATCAGAATAGTTTCCATGGAGGAATGTTCTAGTTTAACACAAAATTTGCTGCAGATTCATTGCTGTACTCACTCAGTCATTTTGAATGCAGTAGCTACACAGTACACACACTCACTCAAAGACATCCACCACCCCCACTGACTCAAACAGTGGTGTTGTCATTGTTCATGCATGTGCATTCCAGTCCACTCTCCCTGGATTCTGGGTTACATCAATATCACACTACCATTCTTATTATATTAATAATGGCTGGACTTTTTCCAGACAGACCTCATGTTATTCACTCAAAGATTTCTACTCCAAAGCTCATCACAGATTTATTCATAATAGCCGGAATTTTAAAACAGCTCATTATCATCAAATGGTGAATGGATAAACAAACTAGTGCACTGAGACAGTAGAATACTTCATCAATGAAAAAGAACTATCTACTGACTCAGTAACATAAATGAATATAAAGAACGTTACTCTAAGTAGAAAAAAGCCAATTTCAAGGGATGTATAAATTTCTTTAAGAGAATTTCTGGAGAAGGCAAAATTTAAAGACAGAAAGCAGAGTATTGGATGCCAGGGTGGATGGAAGTCAGGGGAGTAAGTTGGTTGAAAAGAAGCATTAGGGAACTTTTTGAGGTGATGAAAATATTCTATGTCATAATTATGGTTGTTATTACATGATTCTATTCTTTATTTTCAAAGCACACTGAATTGTACACAAAATTGCTGATGTTAATTATTTGTTAATTATACTTTTTATAAAGTTAATTTAAAATAATCCATATTTAAGTAGTGATATAAAATGAAGAGATAAATGTATTAATGTCTCAAACATTAATTTTCCAACTGAGAGCATTAATTAAAATTCCCAAATGAAGACATTTTTTATTTCTATTTTCTATAGTTAGATTTATATTAATGTTAAATAACTATATCATTACATTTATTTTCTTGAAATTAAAATAATAAAGATAATATTATCTTCTGAAAAGTACAAAAGTGAGTTATTTAAGTTCTGTTTGTTGGGCCAGCCTTATAAACTGGTTTAAGAAGATTAATCAGCAGTATATATTGAGTATGTAATACATTAAGGCTGTGTTAGCTGGTATATAAAATATACAAAGATGCAAAAACTGCCTCATCAGCTTGTAAAGTAGGCACTATGTTAAGCATTATACATATATTATCTTATTGAATCTTTTCAACTATCTTAGACATGTAAAATTTAAAAAATAAGAAATCTTGAAAGAGCAGGTTATATTATTTCTCCTGCTGTAAAGTGACAGAGTTGAATCTTTCTAAGCCCAGAGCTCAAGAGTTAAATACTTATTCTATACTTCCTTTAATACAGGTAAATCAGTCAAGAGCCAATTCACTCCTGTTTGGATTAGGTCTAAGGTACTACATTTTGCTGTGTATAATGCGCACCCATGTTTTGGGCACAAACTTTCAGGAAAAAGAATCTTTTGGTCAACTCACTTCTGGCCAAGATGGAGGCATAGGTGGACACACCGTGCCTCCTCTCACAACCAAAATTAGGGACAACAAATATTTAGAAACAAGAAAACAACCAGAACTTATAGAAAATTGAACTGTACGGAAGTCCAACAACCATTCATCCAGACTGGTAAGAGGGGCGAAGTTGCGGCAGGAGAGAGTGGAGGTGCGGACCCAGGAACACAGGCAGCAGCGGCTGGCAGTTCCCAGGTGCACAGGCGACGGCTGGCAGTCCCTGGGCCCACAGGCAGCAGCTGGCGGACCCCAGGCACAGGGGGGTAACTGTGCAGATCCAGTGAGACTGCACAAGGTGGCTGGCTGACCAGGTGGTCCCACATTCGCGCGTGCAGACGGCCCAGGCAGAGGGGAAGCGGCGGAAGGGACTGGAGTCCAGGAGAGAGCGGAACAGGTGACATTCTTCCCTCTCGGACCCCGCCCCCAACGATAGTGTCACGACCCAGCAACCGGGCTGCCCCGCTCTGAGGAACACCTAAGACTCCACCCCTAATACATAATAGCTGCCACCAGACTAAAACCAAAACAAAACAAAACAAACAAACAAACAAACAAAAAACCCACCAAAAATGGCTCAACCCAGAGAAAAAAAATCAAAGCCTCAGAGCCAATGCCTCTAAGCTATGAAGAGATAGCCAACCTATCAGATGCACAGTTCAAAGCCCTGGTCATCAGGATGCTCACAAAATTGGTTGATTTTGCTCACAAATTAGGTGAAAAAATGCAGGCTACAATACGTGAAATGAAGGAAGACGCATGGGGAACCAAGAGAGATGGGAGGAAAACTGGGACTCAGATCAATGGAGCGGACCAGAAGGAAGAAACTAACAACCAAACAGAAAACAAAGAAGAAACAAGAATTCAAAAAAATGAGGAGAGGCTTAGGAACCTCCAGGACATCGTTAAATGTCCCAACATCTGAATTATAGGGGTCCCAGAAGGGGAAGAAGAAGAGCAACAAGTGGAAAACTTATTTGAACAAATAATAAAGGAGAACTTCCCCAAGCTGGCAAAGGAAATAGACTACCAGGATGTCCAGGAAGCTCAGAGAGTCCCAAAGAAGTTGGACCCAAGGAGGAACACACCAAGGCACATCGTAATTACATTAGCCAAGATTAAAATGAAGCAGAGAATTCTAGAAGCAGCAAGGGATAAGGGGACAGTCACCTACAAAGGAGTTCCCATCAGACTGTGAGCTGATTTCTCAAAAGAGACCTTACAGGCAAGAAGGAGCTGGAAAGAAATATTTGAAGTCTTGAAAGGCAGGGACCTACATCCAAAATTGTTCTATCCAGCAAAGTTGTCATTTAGAATGGAAGGGAAGATAAAGTGCTTCTCAGATAAGGTCAAGTTGAAGGAGTTCATCATCACCAAGCCCTTATTTTATGAAATGTTAAAGGGACTTATCTAAGAAAAAGAAGATCAAAAATATGACAGTGAAAAGACAGCAAATTCACAGCTATTAAGAATCACACCTAAAACAAAAGCAAACTAAGCAAACATCTAGAACAGAAACAGAACCACAGAAATGGAGATCACGTGGAGGGTTAGCAACAGGGGTGTGGGAGGAGGAGAGGGGGGAAAAGGTACAGAGAATAAGTAGGATAGACGGCGGGTAGAAAATAGACAGGGGAGAGCAAGAATAGTATGGGAAATGTAGAAGCTAAAGAACTTATGACACATGGACATGAACTAAAGGGGGGAATGTGGGTGGGAGAGGGTGTGCAGGGTGGAGGGGAATGATGGGGGAGGAATGGGACAACTGTAATAGCATAATCAATAAAATATATTAAAAAAGAAAGAAAAAAGAATCTTTTGTTTTACTTTTTTAATTCAATTTTTAATTTATTTATATTTATATACTTGTCTTTTTGTATCATAAAGGAATTTTCGCATTTATTTTTGAATGCATTAAGGTACAAGAAATTTTATGTAACAAATAATTACAAAACACAAGAACAGATACAAGGTATTTCTGGTATAACCTATGTATAATGCACATCCTTATTTTTCCCTCAAAATTTTGGGCAAAAATGTGTGCATTATATATGGCAAAATATGATATTTTCAGTTAAGTTCTGCCATGTACAGCCAAAAGTTGCTAAATAAGGTATATTGAGTCCCTGCTTCCATTCCAAGTTAGATACTTGAAAAGATGAAAAGAGGGAAGGGTCATGAAGAATTAGGAAGAAAATAACCTTATTGAGAAAGCCTCTTAAAAAATTGGCCTGGGAAGAGAATTTGGTTTGCTTCCTGCTTTTTATGTATTGTCAGCTGTAAATGGATTTTACATACTTGAATAGTTGAGAAAATTCAAAAGATAAATGAAAGTACATGGAATTCAAATGTTACTGTCCATAAATAATGCCTTATTACAACACAGGCACCCTCATCCATTTTTGTATTGTCCAAGCCTACTTTTCCCTGCAGAAGCAGAGCTGAGTACTGTGGCAGAGTCCATATGGCCCACAAAACCAAATGTATTTATTTTATCACCATTTACAGAAGAAGCTTGATGACCCCTGATTGAGAAGAATATAACTCTGATGAGATTGTGCCTAGTTCAATGAATTAAATACAATATGAACAAATACATATGGACATTTCTTAAAAATGAAAGTAAAGAACTGGACTCTGGCATTGTTGATTCTGCTATTTTCCCTGCTAATCAATCTTCATTTAAAGCCAGCACCTGCTATTATCTTTGCTTGGCTTTTCTTTTTTGAATCAATATGATTGCTGTCCAATTCTCTCAAAGATCAATTGTACTATTTAATTAACTGAGAAGTTTTGGGGAAAGTAATAGCAATATATCATTTTACAGTATTGTATAAGTTTAAGGCTCTTATTAATCTCATTTTTTCAAGGATAGAAACTGAGGCTACAGGGTAGGTGGTGGTGGGAGAGTGAAGGAGCCAAATATTTAGTAACAGAAGATAATATAGCTCTGGGCAATATACAGATCAAGTGTCATAGAGTTGTACACTTTAGACCTGTATGATCCTATGAACGAGTGTTACCCCAATGCATTTAATGCAAATTTAAAAAATTGAGGTTAAGGTAAGTTTTATTCATTTTTATCTGAACCAACAGCTGAGCAGATGGTATAATTCGGATTTACACTGAAGTATCAACTCCATTAGGCACGAGTATCTTTTGCCATCTCCTATTATTGGGTCAGAGTCAATAAAAATATGATTTCCTTGGTGTACCACAGCATATGAGAAGAAAAGTGTATTAAATTTTCCAGAAAATGTGAGGCCTTTTTAATTTATAAGTTCATCAATTCAACCTACCTTGGCTTCATTTTACTGTACTAGCTTAACTGTCCAAACTGTTCAACTGGTTTACCCAAAGTGAATGAAACTAGGGATTCATATCAACATAACATGAAACTGCTAGTTATTCCAGGTAATGTGAGCCAATAACCAAAGGAGTGAGCAGCTTGCTTTCCTGGCCCACTATTTCCACATTCTTCTGTGTAAAATATTTCATAGTAAAAGGAAAAAATAGATTATTTTAAAAGAGTAGAAAATATGTGGTCAAATACAATTAAACAACCAATGGTAATCAAATAAACCTGATCAGAAATGCAAAACATCTATGTAGAAATTCCAAAGAAATACAGAATATAAAAAGCAGGTTATTGAAATGGTCTAAATCTTTCCTTATTTGCTGTTTCTAAATATTCTAAAACCAATTCCAGTGTTGTGTTTGCTTTGCCACATTTGACTTTCCATATATAAATTTTGTCAGATGTAGTTAAAAAAAGCAAATATCCAAATGCATAGAGTTTTCCTTTTCACTGACGTATAGAGATCATATTACAACAAAGAACAACTCAAAGATTAAAGGCACATATTTTAAAACTGATTTGTGGAGATTTTAAAAGAATGTCAAAATATATCTGTTGATAAAGCTCTTATTACAAATGTACCACATAGCCCAGTTTGGGTTAAAACAGTCATTTTTCTTAGCAGTTTAAGAATGTAAATTTTGTATTTGTATTTATACTTTTCTTACTCAGAAAAGCATGCATAATAAAAATAAAGAATTCCTTTATTTCTTTATCATTTCATTTATTATGCTTGTATTTTCACCTTACCCGTCTGGCTTCTAAATTATTATTAAGATAGACACATGAATACTGCATTATTCTATATATACATTATTTATTTTCGTATATTGTTTATATACTTCACTTTGGCAGTGATGAATGTTTAATTTAGTTAACAATTTGGTAACGTCAATGAAAATAATTGATGAATTACTTATTCATTTGAATTGATATGATGAATATATTGACCAATGGCCTATGTATACACGAATTAGGAGTTGTCAATAAAATTTCAAAATAATGTTGTAGAAAAACCATATGAGATTTTCAAAATGACACTGGAATTGGAATTACACAGGCCTGATCTTTGTCATTTTATTTATTTGGCGTGGGACTTTAGACAAGTTTCTCTGAGCTTTGATATCTTCATTTATAAAATGTAGGTGACAATAATAAACTTCTAAAGCAGAAATAAAGATGAAATATATTTTTATATGGAAAATGAAAATACTAGTTTCTTTTCTCCTCTTTAGTCTGGTGAGATGGCTGATCCTACTCAGAACTTAATAATGGAGTCTCTGTGTCCTAGTAAGTTAACTGAAGCCCACTTGATTACAACATTTTTTAGGGAAGAAAAATTATAGTTGTATGATCACAATGACACATTCATTGATCACTTTTAAAATTGCAAAGTGAACCTGCAAATATTGAAAGAGTTGTGGGTTTCATGAGTTTAATAAAGGCAAATGTTGAAAACGGCTGCAATCATTAGAGCACAGGTGCTAACTAAGACCAAATCAAGTGTCCAGTAGCTACAAGAATGTGGACCATGCATGTTTCCACATATAAGGGTTTGAAATCAAATAATTGAGAAAGATCTAGGGAAAGTTGCTGAACATCTCAAATATTTTTGGAACAATTGCTTTTTGTGATCGTGATACAAAAGTTGAAGCACGGGAGTGTAATGCTATCTTCCTATTTTGTAGGAAAAGCAGCCCCAAAAGTGGTCTTGAGTTGTTTTTTTCTCATAGTTGCAGTTATCACAGAATTTTTAAGTTATCAGGTTTAGATTTCATACTGTTAAATTTCAGTTTTAAGAAAAATATTAACCAAATGCTTTATTTTCATCTTTGTAAAAACTTGCTTCCCATTTTATACAGATCTGCTTTAAGAGACCAATTTCTGGTACCAACTATGCTAGGATGAATAAGCCCCCTGCAGATAGCAGTGATACCTGGTGCCCTTTCACTTCACGGTCAGGTTCTGTTTTCCTTTCACTGATCCCTTTCCCGTGGCAAGTGCTCAGATTCACATTTCCAAGTGCCACTCATCTTCTAATTGCCTTGTCACTTTGATGGCAACTAATCCCTGCCAACTGGTAATTAATGTTAGCAGGTAATAATTTAAGGAGTCACCTCTCTCACAAGCATTTGCATTTTAAAGAAGATTCTTAAAGACAGGTCTTCAAGAAAAATTGAATTTAATACTTACTATCCTCTAAGCATTGGGCTAATTGCTTTATATAAACTCTCTCTTAATTCTTACAGTCCTGTGAGGTAGTTTTTACTATTCCCTCTTAACAGAAAAAATAAGGCTTAATTTAACAAACAAAACCAAGGGTAATTATCACAATCAGGACAGTAATCCCTGGCTCTCTGAGTCCCAATTTCAGATAAAATATTATAATATAGTATACGGTTTGGAAGCAAACACTACCTAGTATCCTTCATCACATTGTCTAGGAGGCCACCTACTTTTACACTCTGCATTTGTTTACTTACTCAGAATCTGGTTCTGTAACAGATTTGAGGCTGGTGGACCTGTTACCTGTTTTAAATTAGATTAAGGTAAAAATATTTTCAATCTAAAAAAAAACCCAATTTTATTTTATTGGCATAAAAAATCTCCACTGAAGTGTAATAGCTTATACATGAAAACTGAAGTCCTCCTTACCTCTAATCTAACCAATACACATACTTCACAGAAGGGGAATCTCGGGGCTTCTAAGGTGTAGTAGCACCTGGTATCGGATGAGGGTTCTTAGGCCTCCAGTGCCCATTGATATTTGAGGGTTTTTTAATTGAATAAATTATGTATTAGATATTTTTAATGAGGAATTATTAAAAAGACAACTAAGTACAGTATACTCTTGTGTTTGCTATCTGCTGAAGCATAGAAGCTTTGTTATACAGATCATTACTTTATAAATTCTGCTTTGTTCTATGATGGCTCAAAACATATATGCAGGCATAAAATATTTCATCTGTACATTTTCACAATATGCCCTTAACTCAGTTTTTATGGTTATTTCTATGTAACCAATAACTATGGTTTTATTTTCCTTGACTTTGAGACACAGTACACATTCAGCGCTAATTAGTATTCCCTATGAGTGACAAGGGTGTCACCATGATTCTATGATTGAAGAAGTGATGGTAAAAGGATTGGTTGTCTTAAAGAGCATGTTTCAGAGAGCAGGATCTGGGTCTATGGTTTTCAGTTTGTAGGGAGCCAGACATATCAAGGACTGGGGATTTATTTTGTTTGTGACTCAATTCCACATAACATCATAAGATTACTAAGGCAAAATGATACCTGGCTGGTAGAACTGAGAATAGCTTATGTAAATCCAGGTGTCTGGTCAGTAGAATCTTAAAAATAATAAAATATTTTTGAAATGTTTCTTGCATTTTATGTTATTTTTCTGGCTATAACTGACTTAATGTGTCTCCTATTGAATGTCAAGTTTTTCTCCTATCGAATGTCAGGCCAGGGCTTGAATCTTTTATGTACTTTTTGTACCTTGTCTTCTGCCAATAACAGAGATAGCAAATAATAATTCTGGCTAGTTTCTCTTGAGGATATAAGCTTCTCTCTTTCACAGTCACAGAGTGCCTGGTACTCCTGAGCATCTGGAAACCTTTCAGGCTTCTAGACTTCGTGTGTTTGAGGATTACAAGAAGACAGTCTTTAGTGGATGAAACATTCACATTTAAGCAATTAACTTAATCCTTACAACCATTTGGAGGTTTAAAAAATGTCCAAAAGAACCTATGCACCCCAATGGTCCTGGCAGCACAATTTATAATAGCCAAGTGTTGAAAGAAACCTAGGTGCCAATCAGTAAATGAATGGATCAAAAAACTGTGGTACATTTACACGATGGAATTCTATGCAGCAGAAAGAAAGAAGGAGCTCCTACTCTTTGCAACAGCATGGATGGAACTGGAAAGCATTATGCTAAGCGAAATAAGCCAGGTGGTGAAAGACAAATACCAGATGATCTCACCTTTAACAGGAACCTAATCAACAAAACAATCAAACAAGCAAGATATAATCAAAAACACTGAAATTGAGAGCAGGCTGACAGTCACCAGAGGGGAGAGGGGAGGGAATTTCAGGGGAAAAGGGGAAGGGTTTAGAGTAACAAGTATAAAGGACACATGGACAAAAACTAGGGCGGGGGTGGAAATGGGAAAGAGGTGGGGAGGGCTGGGGCGGTGGGCTGGGATAGGAGTAAAAGACAGAAAACTGTACAAGAACAACAATTAAAATAAAATAAAAAATGTAAGCTATTGATATTAGTAATTTTAATGTAGATTTGAAATAGCTCTAAACTATGTCACGTATATGTGCAAATTCTGCTAGTAGCTGGCAGCTGTTTAAACTGGTTTGTACCACAGAAACAAAACAACTAATTTTTCCCCACATTGTTTATTATAGAAAGAGAAATATATGAGATTCATACTGTAAACACTCTGCCTGAGAGATCCCAACCAACCTTATGTTGATTATGCATAAAATAATAATCTTCTGCTTAGATCTCTTTTATAGACTTCAGAGTTATGTATACAGTTCTCTGTCATAACAATAAGTACATAATAGTTCATATATCCACAATTTGAGTACTCTTATTTTGTCCTAAATAAACTTTATTTCTTAGTTAAAAGAATCAATCACAGAGCCATAAACTTGAATTTTCTTTCTTTTTCAAATTCTGCTCAACTAATGAATAAATGGATCAATTAATTGCCTAAACTTGAGAGCAATCATATCTAAAGTGATCAAAATTATTTTAAGTCATCACATTATTTTATGTATACTTTCTAAAATAACACAAATAAAATACAGAAGTTCGAAATGAGTAGAAATAAAAATGCAATGAAAAACCTTCCATTAATTTAAAAAAGAGTAAAAATAAAAAGAGGGCAAATGAATTACTAAAAAAAGCAAGGTAACTAAAAATAAGATAGAAATCAATATAAATAGGCAAAACTCATTTAAAAGAGAGTAGGCACTCTAAATATTTGTTGAATGAAAAGTAAAACATTTGATAATAAAATATTACTTTTCAGAGGTCAATAATTCCATTGTTAGAAAAGTCTTTGTATTCATGCTATAAAAGTCTTAGAAAAGCTTTAACCAAGATGCGCATTACATGGTATAAAATATATCAAAGTTTGAAAACCTGGTTCCATCATGTAATGAGAGCTTAAGTGTTTTAGTTAGTTTTTCTAAAGCTTAAATTCCTCCTCAACACAACAGGCATCACAATAATCTCTAACTCTCAGATATTTTTCAAGGTTTAGGTGATATACTAATTGTGAAAATATGATAGACATGTTGTAAAGTGATATAGGAGGTCTGTCCTGAAAAATTCCAGCCATTGTTAATCTAACAAGAACAGTTTGCATGACAACAGTGTAACCTGGCAGCCAAAGAGAGTGGACTGAATGTGTTTTTGTGAACAATGATGACTTCACTGTACTAGTCAGTGGGGTCAGGAGCTGCCATTGAGTGAGCATGGGTACTGTGCGGCTGTCACATTCAAAATGACTGAGCACGTGTACTGTGTGGCTGCACGGTAGACATGCAATGAATCTGCATCAAATTCTTTGGCAAAGCATCAAATCAGTCAGGTGACTCAGCCCCTCTACAGTCCAGATTTGACTCCCTGCAACATCTGACTTTTTCCAAAACTAAAATCACCTTTAAAAGGAATGAGATTTCAGACCATCAGTGAGATTCAGGAAAACACAATGGGGCAGCTGATGACCGTTCCAACAGAGGATTTTACAGAGCGTTTTTAACAGTGAAAGAGACACTGGGAGAACTGTGTGAGGTCCCTAGGTGCCTACTTAGAAGGGGACTGAGGTGTCATTGTCCTATATACAGTGTTTCCTGTAGCTTGTATCTTCTTCAATAAATGTCTCTATCATAGTACAGGGCTGGATACTTTCTGGATATACCTTGTAGTCATGTATATTTTTAACTAGAGCCTAATACTTTGTACAAAAATTTTGAATCGACTTCAATGTAAGCTTCTGAGATTAATATTTCTGCACATTATAAGACCAAAATATGTTTAAAGTAAAATACTGATCACTGACTATTTAAAAGTATCTGTGGTAATAATATCTAAATCATAAAATAATTCTTTATATAGTTATGTTTTATGAGGATTATTTATACATTTCCACACAGATTTTTCTTTACAATATAACCCAGAATTTCAAAGTCACTAAATGACAGAGGTGTTTTTGGCAACCAAAGTAATTTTGAGCAGATGTGATTAACACTTTAGGAAAATATATTTATTTGCTGGGAGATGAATAACTACTTTAGTAGCCAATCAAGATGTTTTCATTCACAGATGTTACTGACAGGACTTCATAAGGTCTTTTGGGAAGTAAACAAGAAAATTTAGCAAACCAGTCTATCCTGGCTATTGCCTTTTATTCACAGAAAAAATGTGCATTGTACATCCATTTGAGATAATGAGAAAGTTGTTTTTTGGGCTATTTCTAAATATTATTTAACCTTCTCTGACATATAAACTACTTATAATTTCATATAGTTACCACTGATTCATAGTAACTGTTACACGTTGAAATACTATAGTGTGTACTATACTGTTACACACTATAGTATTTGAATGTGATATTCAGTGACCCAACTATGTGTCCTAAATATGGGTTGCAAATAAACTAATAGCAGGAGGCTGATAGGAACTGACTAAAATCCTTTAAACTTAACTGCTGGAATCAGCACATTCAGTCAATTATTTACCATGCAGTAAATGAATACCTACTGAGTGTCATGTACTATGCTAAGCATTGGAGATATAAATAAGATATGACAAGGGTTGTACCCTTAAAGAATATATAATCTATTAGGGGAGATAAAAATATTACTAAAATTTTACTTCCAACACTTTACTTCTGGTAATACAATTCTGATAAGATAAACTATGACTTGAAAGAAGGAAATAAAACAAGAGTAAAAAACAAAATAAAAACAGGTATGCAATGATAACATGATAATCTACATTCTAGTTAGATGAGACAGACATTTTGGGCTGTGATTTCTAGTATGTATCATGCTGTTTACTCGTTTCATAATATACAGTCTCGCCTCACCAAAGGCCATTGTTGAAGTCATAGCTAATGGGTGCCAGAGCAGGTATCAAAACCAATGCCTCTTTCACCACGTAGTCCTGCATTATCCTTTCTACATTTACTCTGCCTCTTCAGCCAGAATTATTTAAGACATTTTTAAAGTTCTCCTTTTAATTGATCAAAAAATCACCAGGATTAAATTACTATATCTCGAAATGATTTTGATCTCAACTAGTACATCCAGTCCTACAGGTTTCAACTGGTTTCTTTGGCAAAAATATAAAATGTCACATTTTAGTTTTCCATGTTGATAATATGGATCACATTTAATTTATCTATTCTACATTTTATAACATCTTTATGAGAAAGAGAAAATGGTAAGAAACTTTTCTCACTATAAAGCTGACCTATTTTCTCCTGTTCCTGTTTATTATTTCTCTCTCAAAGTTTCTGATACTTATGTATGGAGTGAAAACCTTGAGGAGGGCCAATAAAATTGCTGATGGTTTATATGTGGGATGTGAGAGAAAACGAAAAGTAAAGAGCTCTAAAATCTGGTGAATTATAAGGAATGAAATTGTCATTAATTGAGGTGGAAAAGACTGCGGGTAAGGCAGGTTTGGGGAAGAAAGAATCAAGAGCTCAGTTGTAGACATGGTTAACCTTGATGTGCTTACTAGTTATCTAAATGGAAATGTTGAGTAGGCATCTGGATGCAGGAGCCAGGGTCCTGGTTGGAGACATACATTTGGGATATGTTGGTATTTAAAACCTAATTGTCCCAGTGAAATCCAAGAGCATGAGGACATATTAAGGAAAGAAGTTCAAAGACTGACAGTTGTAGGACCGTGACATTTAGGGGCTTGAGGAGATGAGGCAAAATCAGCACAGGGGATTAAAAAGAAAGGTAGGAGGAAAACAAGAGAGTATGGAGTCCTGCAAAAAAGTATTTTGTGGAGGAAGGAGTGACACACTTAAGACTGACAATAAACCAAACAGCCATCCCCTGAGGAAAAGATAAACAGAATGAGGTGTTTCTATACAAAGGAATTCTATTCGGCAATATGAAGTAACTACTGATATATGCCACAATTTGTTTGAACCTTAAAAACAGTAATCTAAGTAAATGAAGCCAAACACACACACACATACACAGAGACTGCATGTTATACAATCCATTAGAATAAAATGTCCAGAAAAGGCAAAAGTGTAGAGACAGAAAGTAGAACAGTAATTGCATGGGGATAGGTGGGAGAATGCCTTTGTTCCGTGATGGAAATGTTCTAAGACTAGATCATGACATGACTGTATAAATTTACTGAAATGCATTGAACTGTACCTTTGAAATGGTTAACTTTCTGGGATATAAATTTCACCTCCCACCCTGTTAAAAAGAGAGAGCAAGAGACGGGGAATGGGATCAAAGAGATACAAGAAAGAAGAGTGGAACTGCATATTCACAGACTAGTCTTTTGAAGAGTTTGATATGAAGAGGAGCAGGGAAAAAAGGAAGTAACAGCTGAAAGGAGACCTGAGATAGCTTTGCTTTGTTCTGTTTTGAGATAGAGGAAGGGAAAGTAAGGTTGCATGCTGTTGAGAATGACCCAGAAGGATGTAAACAATCTCTAGTAAAGATGCAGAAGGGAAAATTACTAATGTAATTTCTTTAAACAGAGAAAAACAAAAAAGAAACAAACAACAACAAAAACATTTCAGCACACAGGTTTAATAATTTCCCTTAGAAGTACAATAATGCATCTATACTGAAAAAGGGAAGTTATAGTCTGTCAGTACAGAAGCTAATATGTGTGTGATTGGGTGATGAAGGCTGTGGACACTATTTTCCAATTGCTTTCCTTTCACACACAAAAAAGTTTATCAGCTGAGAGTGTGGATGGGAGAAAAATCTCCAAGAAATGAATGGAATGAGCTGGAAGTGTGTTAATGACTGCAACAAGAAGTGTAGAGTATGATGGCTTGAAATTCAAAACTGAGGATTTGTAAGGAAGATTAGGAGAATGCGCAATGAGGAGAAAGGAGGATATATCTGTTCCAGACTCACAATGAATGGTCCATACCTTTAAAAGGCTGCAAGGAAGCCATATGTTCAGGGGATATACAAGTCTCAGTTGGAGCCAGAATCTTAAAGGAAAGTTCAACAAAGCTAAAGATATATAGGATTTGGCTGATTAGGGGTAACTACTCATCTGGTAAGTGTTAGACATGGGCCCAGAAACTGAGCTACTCCTGTTATATTGGATCATACATGTGCTCCTAAAACTTCATTGTGATAACACTGTTTGAATGGATAATTCAGCATAACACTCCAGAATGAGTAGCTAGTACAACTCAACCTGTCCTACAACCTTAAATTATATAATCAATCTAACAGTTCTTATGACCCATGTACAATAGTAATCATCTGGCTTTACTATTATAGTCTCAAACTGAGATCACATTTTTATTTTATCAATTAATATGTATTTTTATCATTATTGTTCAGTTACAGTTATCCCACCTTTTTCCTCATTGCTGTCCCATGCCCTTGAGTCCTCTATTCAAGTTCCTTCACTTGCCCCCTCTCCTTCTTTCTTATATCATGCTTATCATATATGCAATTCATCATACTATTTATTTCCCACTGGAAATATGTTTTACATAGTTTTCTTTGCAAATTGGATAATTTTCCTCTGTTTAATCTTATGGTTTTATTTCATCCCCTATATCATCCCCTGTCATTTCACTTTTTTTTTTTTTACAAATGTTCCAACAACCTTGCAATACAAATTACATCTCAGAGAATCTTGTCCCCACTCCTACAGGAGTCATTTCATGATGTTAACTCCTTTAAGTTTGCAGATGAATACCTTCATCCTCTGTATAACCTGCTGGTTTCTCCTCCCCTTTCTCCTCAGCTTCCTTCCTTTTATGTCTAACAATTATCCATCTAATACTGCCTTTCAAATAAAACCTGTCTAATAATCCATTAGATATAACATATCTTAATACTATAGGTTTATACTAAATTTATTAAATTATTTTGTATTTCCTATAAGAAAAAAGTTAAAACGCACATTGCCTTGAAAGGATCTAGACCTTGAATAACATGAAGGTAGACTAGATATATTTATTGTAAAGTCCCTAAACTGGTCACAGAAGAATTGGTGAAATTGAAGTGACATATAATTAAGTGGGTACAACTCAGAAATTATTACTAATAGTAATTTTGAAACTAAAATTATTTCAAAGTATTTTCCTTTTGAAATGTAGTGCACTATTCTTTCAATTAAAAAAAAAAATTAGCCCTGGCCAGCATGGCTCAATTGTTGGGCATCACCTGCAATGATTCCAGGCCAAGGCACATGCCTGGGCTGAGGGTTCAATCCTGGGTTGGGGTGCGTAGAAGAGGCAACTGGTCAATATTTCTCTCTCACATTGTTGTTTCCCTCCCTCTCTTTCTGCCTCCCTTTTCTTCTCTCTAAAAATGAATAAATTCTTTAAGAAAAAGTTAGAAGGAGGGTTAGATAAAGGCGAGAAACTCTAAGACTTTTGAACGAAATCCTATTGTAATTTACGATAAGAATTTTCTATGGTGGGACAAAATTGGGCCCCTTTATTATATTAATAATGCAACCTAGAAAGAAGTATGGCTTTCACACGCAATAAAGAGAAAAAGTGCTGAGATGCCAGAATGTCTTTATTATTTCTCATATAGAAATAAACACTTATATACCGCTCCCTCTCTCTAACTGATGCTAGCCACCCTTAAATTGTATTATAGGAAAACTATACTGAGGTAAAAAAAAAATACTCATTTTAAATTATAGGACTCAAAGAAAATGAGTGCGATTATCTGTGGGTTGGCAAACTGAAATTATTAACCTGAGCACAATTTACTATAACGTTACTCCAAACTTCATAAAGTACTTACCGATTATCACCATGACTCTTACAAGAACTCAAGTAGCCAAAAAGAATGTTATAGTTTTATTTTAAAATCATAAAATATTTCTTAGCAGTCTTTGTTTCAGTGTAATAAATACCATAAACCACCCAGTTTTCAGCTTATCTTCTGCAACAAGATGCACATTGGCATTAAGTTAACTCAACTCTGACACTCCAAATAGTTTTGAAAAGCTTTTACTCTCTCAGCTTATCACTTTCCTTGTGTCCCAGGCAATATATTCCTCGGTGGTGGCACACAAAGACATGACCACAACAGTCAAGACTTAGAATGGTAATAAAACAATCTTATCATAGGAGCTCAGTGTCTTGTCCAGTGATATTTAGAGTGTATGATCTTTAATTACACAACTGGTACTGTGATACATTTCAAGAAAACCATGCACATTTTACCTGGAAGTCACCCCAGTCAAGACACGGTCTAAAAGAATGAACATAATAGTAAATGAGAGCAGCAGCAGTACAGAATGGATCCTACCGTACCTGGTGAATGAGGCGGAGGAGAGCACATCAGAACAACCCCCTGGCCTTCCCTCACAGAGACTGCACTTCTCGTCCGGCCACTAAAATTTCCCAGATCTGTCAACATAACACAGCATTTAGAACAAGGCAAAATGGAGTTTAAAGAATTCTACTTTTTTTATTTATACTTACTTTTCTCTCATTATCCAGACAAGCTTTCTTCTGGTTTGTTAAATAGTGATAGGAGGGCCTTAAAAATAAATCTATGCCATCCAATTTTAAATACCATTGTGTTCAGATTATACGAACATTCTTCATTTATAGTGCATACAGTTGCTAGTGTAAAAGGAAATTAGACAAAACATTTATAACACATTAAATAGTTCTTTTATTTCTTTATAATATTACCTACATATTGATTTTTCTACTACCAGTAAAACCTATTCATGCACAGTGAGAAGAGAAATCGAAGTGGGTTAGGGGTACCTGCTATCCAACCACTTGTCTCATTATATGTCATGCTAAGAATGACGTGTAAAACCGAGCATGCATTTGTCAAATTAGAGAGACTTGTATGCTCTAGCAAACTATAATGAGGTTATAAAACATTCTTTTTCTATAAATATGAGTGAGTAAGTCATGTTACTTTCATTTTATAGAAGTCTGCAATGGCCTGTATGAATTAATTATACTAATCTATTTTGATTACTTTGGGGATTACAGTTATAAAAAAACTCACAGGTCTGAAGGATTATAGCATTGATTGTGGTTCAATTGTCTTCCCTTCAATTATATTACTACATTTCCACAATTTCAAATACTGCCTTAAAAATAAAATGACCTAAAAAAGAATTCTATGTATTATTTGTATTTCTAATATTGTTTATTAATATATTCACAGCTCAGTACATATGTCCCTTTCCCCCATCCTAGGCTAGGTTGATCAAAGACATACTTTTTACAGTAGTTTCTTAGAAATGGTAGGAGTTCAGTATTTTTATAAGTAAACATTGTTCTAGAATTCTCAGTCTGTGAAAACATGTTCCCATGGTGAGAAATGTTCTTTGAAATGTTCTGCCTCTCTTTCCTTTATTCATCAAGTGTAAGAGAGATTTTTGAAACTTTTCATATTTCATGCTAAAAAAGTATGCTTTAGAGTAATACAATTTATTAGCTTCCCATATTTAATGCTTGATAATCTGAAAAATGATGAATATAAACAGTCAAGAAAAAATTCTGGATACGAAGGATATAAATCACTAACTTTAATATCCTAAAAGAATCCTAATTTTACTTTTTGTGAAAGATAGTTAACAATTTCCTTACATGCTGAATTTATAATGAAATCTTCTGAATACATTCAAAATGATAATGGACTAATAAATAGTAAAGGCATAATGCCAAAAATAGTCAAAGAGGTATTCATTATTAAAGAAAGTGTTTAGGATTTTACACATAATTCTATGCCTCACTGTAAGTAGTTGTGCTTTTCTCAAAGTGGCAAGACAAGAGAGGGAATTGTCCTAGTTCTACTTTCTTCTCTTTTTTGATGGTGTGAAAACATACACACTAACTTCAAGTAAAAATCAAGTTCACTCATATTCAAATATCTGAGACTTACAGCTTTAAATCCATATGCATTGATCCTTGGAGATAGAAGCTATCTTTTTTTTTTCCCCTAACACATGATCTCAACATGAAAACAAAGCAGGCATGGTTTCTAACTTGACTTTCTTTGACTCTACTCCAAGAACAGTGTGGGAACCATACAGTAAGGTGGTGGTTGTGGAAAGGTTGTAATATTTTTAGAAAATATATGGTTTTACTTTCTTCTTTTTGTCCTCATTGAATTTATAAACTCTGGAAAACTATTTGGATGTCAATTTATTTTAAATTAATTTCTTAAATGGTTTTTGAAAAATATACATGTAGCTTCCATTACATTTACTACAAGTTCATATTATGCTTAGTGTGACATTTCAAATCAATCTATTTTAGTTCAAAAGAATATTTTAACAAAAAACAAGACTAAATTAATGCCTATTTCTGGGAAATTCAAGTATAGGCATGTCTTAGAAAATAGACACATCAGTAAGTGGTGCTGGGAGAACTGGACAGCTACATGCAAAAAAATGAAACTCGAGCACCAACTTACACCATACACAAAAATAAATTCAAGGTGGATAAAAGATTTAAATATAAGCCATGACACCATTAAAATTCTAGAGGATAATATAGGCAGGAAAATCTCAGATATTTCACGCAGCAATATTTTCACTGATATGTCCCCCAGAGCAAGGGACATAAAGGAAAGAATAAACAAATGGGATCTCATCAAAATAAAAAGCTTCTGCACAGCTAAAGAAAACAGTATTAAAATAAAAAGAGAACCAACTGTATGGGAAAACATATTTGCCAATGATACCTCAGACAAGGGATTAATCTCCAAAATATATAAAGAACTTACAAGACTCTACTCTAAGAAGACAAGCAACCCAATTAAAAAATGGGCAAAGGATTTGAACAGACACTTCTCCAAGGAGGATATACAGAGGATCCAGAGACACATGAAAAGATGCTCGATATCTCTAGCTATCAGAGAGATGCAAATTAAAACTACAATGAGATACCACTTGACACCAGTCAGAATGGCCTTCATAAACAAAGCAACAAACAGCAAGTGTTGGAGAGGTTGTGGAGAAAAGGGGACCCTAGTGCACTGTTGGTGGGATTGCAGATTGGTACAACCACTATGGAAAACAGTATGGAATTTTCTAAGAAAACTAAAAATGGACATACCTTTTGACCCAGTAATTCCACTGCTTGGATTATATCCTAAGAATCCTGAAACACCAATCCAAAAGAATCTATGCACCCCTATGTTCATAGCAGCACAATTTACAATAGCCAAGTGCTGGAAGCAACCTAGGTGCCCATCAGTTAATGAATGGATCAAAAAACTGTGGTACATTTACACAATGGAATTCTATGCAGCAGAAAGAAAGAAGGAGCTCCTACCCTTTGCGACAGCATGGAAGGAATTGGAGAGTATCATGCTAAGCGAAATAAGCCAGGCAATGAAAGACAAATACCATATGATCTCACCTTTAACAGGAAGCTAATCAACAAAACAAAGAAACAAGCATAATATAAACAAAGACACTGAATTTGAGAACAGTCTGACAGTGTCCAGAGTGGGAGGGGAGGGAATTTCAGGGGAAAAGGGGAACGGTTTAGAGCAACAAGTATAAAGGACTCATGGACAAAAACTATGGGGGGGTGGAAATGGGAGGAAGGTGGGGAGGGCTGGGGTGGTGGGCTGGGGCGGGGTAAAAGACAGAAAACTGTACAATATCAACAATTAAAAAATACTGATAAAAAAAAGCAGACAATAAAAAAAATAATAATAATAAAAAAATAAATAAATAAAATGCCAAAAAAAAAATAAACTTTATAGTAAATTTGGAATGAAGCTTATGTTCTGCTAAAATGTACTAAAATAAAAAATCCTACAGTGCTTCTGTAAAAAAAAAAAAAAAAAAAAAAAAAAAAAAAAAAAAAAAAAAACAAAGAAAATAGACACAAAAAATTAGTATGGAATTATTATGACTTGGTTTGTGTTTTGAGATCACAATGACCCAAAAGATAACACTCATCTGTAATTGCTATATTTTGTATCAGCTGTTAATACAGGTACAGTTTAACATTTCCTCATGGAGTTGTCTCTGTGTCATTATGTTCTGGGTACTATAGTACCAGCAATACAAAGATAAGTAGATTGTTTGAGGCTGTGAATAGATAGTTTCTATATTTCATAATGACATATAAACACTAAAAAGAGGTCTGCACCTTTATGGAGAGTATCTTTTTCTCATTTAAATTTGTCTGCCTAGAAAAAAGTGAAATATTTTTATGACGTGAAAAAGATCCTTTTGTCACATACAGTTCTGGTTAATCCTCAGAATGATTTATGTGAAAATTTTTTTGGTTGGAGTTGGGATGGCAACTAGAGAGAATAATCTGAGCAAAAATACAGCTGGTTGTTTTCATCTCATTGTGAACAGAAAGCAGTTTCTTTGGAGGTACTCATCAGGGAATTTAGTCTGAGTGTTTATCATTTTACTTTAATAGATTATACATTCTAACATATCAAGGAAAGAAGTGAAAAGAAAAGAACAAGAACTCTAATGGTTGGGGCTTAGGGTATATTACTATCATTTATAGAAAGTAAAAAAAGAAATACTTGTTTATATGTTCTATTTTTGACCTTTGAGGGAAAAGTGAGTCAAGATAAAAATCTTAAACAAGAATTTCAAGATTCGGGTTTAAATTATGAACTGAAATAAACCTTTTTCTGGACTTACTATAAAGCGTTTGGGCAAATAGACAAGCAACAGACTGGAAGAGAAAGTCTGTGGTCAAGAATCACAGGGCCCCGGGCCATGTCTTTTTTTATGCTCTTCCCAAGTTCAGAAGCTCATGCGGAGTTTAATAGCTGAGTTTTAGCTAAAACTGCAGCTTACGAAATTATTACACCTATTCATCCTAGATAAACCATGCAAAGAAAAAGTGGTATACAATAAATGATGTAATTGAGAGCTTCACATGACAGAATGTAGATTTAGGATGTGTGATTTGAAGCATGTTGAGACAAGATGTAAGACAAATTTCATCAATTCATTTAACAAAATTTTTTCAGTGCAGACTTTACATCAAATGTTTAGTTAGACATTGGTGATACAGAAAAGCTGTAGAGAAATGATATAGATATGTGAACTAAACATACTGACTTGAGCCAACTGTCCTTAGACTCAGCTTGGAGGAGTCTGTGCCACCAAATAGATTCATGAGGCCAAACCATCACAACTTCAGTCTGTCACAGCCATACTTATGAGTTATCAGTACATACCATGTACATTTCCCATGTAGCACTTTCTTGTTAGTCCCCTAAAGTAAGTTGCAAACACATGTGCACACATACTCATGGACTCATACACACATCCTCCTTTCCTCCCTCCCTCCCTTCCTTCTTTCCTTCCTTCCTCCTGCCCTCCCTCCTTCCTGCATGCCTCTCTGAATCCTTTCTTTTCTTCCTTGGATTATTCCACAAAGGATTTGAGGCATATTAAAATACATATGTATATAACACAAAAAGAAAAAACAGGTAGTTGAAAAATTCCAGGTGAAGGCAAAACATGTGTGGTAAGAATCCTGCAGGGTAAGATAAGCACTTACAAATATATGTTACATACATTTGTAAATTATTAGAAGTTGACAATAAATTTGATGCTAAACTTATAAGGATCAAAACAAAGATGAATATGTCTTCAGTCTTAGAATTCATGGTTATTGTAAGATCAAAACTTTCAGAAACTCAGGAATAGCACAGTGTTACTGGGTATTGAGATCTAAGAGGAATTTCTCGTGAAAGACTTCATAAAGATCACGGTGGGTGGTATAGTAGGTTCAGCGACTTTGCAAACCAATTAGGAAAGTTTTCAACCACTGAAATATCTTAAACACTTATAATGTGAGACATGCACACACATACAGATAAAATGTTTTAAAAACCATTCCCTAGACAAGTGAAATATAAAGTGTTAGAGAGAGAGAGAGGTTGAAGGAAACTGGAAAGATGGAAAGCGCGTAAGAGTCCTGGACACTGATGCTACAACCTTATGTATGTTGAATACAATAGAGTAGTTAGCTATCAGGGAGGAGGGAAAAGGTGTCAAGGCAAGAGAATAAATCTTATACATTAGAAATGATGTGCTGAGGTTCACCTGTCTCCTAGACACTAATTTCCCAATCTTAAATCTCTTCTAAGACAAGCAGCACTGTTTGGCTTGTGGGAGTTGTGAGTTTGGAAGAAAGGGAATGGAGTGATCCATTTTAATTGTACTTGGTTATACATTCATCCTGGAGGTGCTGCCAGTAAGTTCTACACTGTCAATGCTCCAGGCATTCTCAATTAATTCTCTAACATTAACACTGCTGGGAATAATGAGATCATTCATTATGAGTTCTAAACATCGTAAAATTGAACTTGAATTTTTACAAAAAAATTTAAACAATGAATAAAAGCAAAATGCTAGAGTTGAATTCTGAAGTCACAGCATCAGATTTACATGTAAGATTGAGGAACTAAGAGGGGTGCTCTCTCTGCGGAGTCTCACAGTTTTAACTTCTGTGATTTACATAAAAACAACTGATAAGTTTCCTAGTATTGACTTGGTATTTCCTGCTTCCCTTGCAAAGCGATTGAATACTGAAGTCTTTTGACATTGTTACTGTTGTTCCTATTATTACCTTCAGGATTATTCAGATTGTTGTCAGATTTTTGTGTCCCGTGTAAATTCTATGTACAAAATTGATGATCTCTCATTCTGAAACTATCTTTGACATTTTAAAATGTTAAAAAAAGGGAAATACAAAGAAATTCATGAGTAATAATTATAGTGGCTACTAGCATACTTACTCTATGCCAGGCATTCTGGATATTAAATACTAATTTCTGTGTTTTAAAGATTATTAAGCACAAGGAGAAAAGCAAATAAAAACTTGTCTATTGTCACAGACTTAATAACTAATGAGTTGGCAAATCAAACTTAGTGTGGTTATTTAAAAAAGATTTGAGAACAAAAGTAACCCAACATTTGGAAGAGATACCAAAAAGACTTTAGAAATTAAAAATAATGTTCATAAAAATCTCTTATTAAAAATAATTATGAAAGGCATCCAAATTGGAAAGGAAGAAGTAAAACTATGTTTATTTGCAGATGACATGATACTGCATATAGAGAACCCCAAAGACTTCACTAAGAAACTACTAGAACTGAAAAATGAATCAGCAAACTAGCAAGATACAAAATTATTATCCAGAACTCAGTTGCATTTTTATATGCCAATAATGAAGTAACAGAAGGAAAATTAAGAAAGCAATC
The DNA here is from genome assembly GCA_039655065.1 of Glossophaga mutica. Classification (NCBI taxonomy): domain Eukaryota; kingdom Metazoa; phylum Chordata; class Mammalia; order Chiroptera; family Phyllostomidae; genus Glossophaga; species Glossophaga mutica. Next base: position 68,079,000 of record CM077308.1, read on the forward strand.
CCATTCACAATTGCTTCAAAAAGAATAAAATACCTAGGAATAAACCTAACCAAGGATGTAAAAGACCTGTACTTCAACGATTATAAAGATATTGAAGAGAAAAATAGAAGAGACAAGTAGAAGCACATACCATGTCCATGGAGAGAAAGAATTAACATCATTAAAATGTCCCTACTACCCAAAGAAATCTGTAGATTCAACACAATTTCTTTCAAGATTCCAATGAAGTATTTCACAGAACTAGAACAAATATTCCAAAAATTTCTGTGAAATCACAAAAGACCCTGCATAGGAAAAGTGATCCTGAGGAAAAAAGAACAAAGCTGGAGGAATCATGCTGCCTAATATCACGTTATAGGCCATAGAAATCAAAACAACATGGTGCTGGCATAAAAACAGACACATAGATCAATTGAATATCATGGTAAGCCCAGAAATAAGCCCACACTTTTACAGTCAATTAATATTCAACAGATGAAACAAACACATATAATAGGCTAAAGATAATTTATTCAATAAGCAGTGTTGGGAAATTTGGACAGATACATGCAGAAAAATGAAACTAAACCACCTCCTTACAGCACTCACAGGAATATATTAAAAATGGATTAAAGAGTTAAATGTTGGACTCAAAACCATAAAAATCATAGAAAAAACATAGGCAACAAAATCTCAGACATTGCTCATAGCAATATTTATAGACATATCTCTCCAGGCAAGGGAAACAAAAGAAAAAATAAACAAATGACACTAAATCATACAAAAGTTTTTCCACAGAAAAAGAAAGCATCAACAAAATAAAAAGACAAACCACAGAAATGGGAAAACATTTTGCTGGTATATCCAATAATGAGTTAGTATAAAAAAATTATAAAGAACTTACAAAACTCAACAGCAATAAAACAAACAACCTAATTAAAAAATGGGCAAAGGACTTGAACAGACACTTCTCCAAAGAAGACATACAGATGGTCAATAGACAAAAGAAAAGATGCTCAATATCACTAATCATCAGAGAAATGCAAATTAAAACCACAACAAGATATCATCTCACATCTGTCAGAATGTCTATTGTCAATAAATCAACGAACAAGTGCTTTTGAGGACATGGAGAAAGGGGAATCCTTTTTCATTCTTGGTGGGAATGCAGATTGGTCTGGCCACTGTGGAAAACAGTATGGAGATAACTCAAAAAATTAAAAATGGAACTGCCTTTTGACCCAGTGATCCCACTTCTGGGAACATATCTGAAGGAACTCAAAACACTAATTCAAAAGAACATAAGCACCCTTGCATTCATTGCAGCATTATTTACAAACACCAAGATATGAAGCAGCCCAGGTATCCATCAGTAGATGAGTGGATAAAACAATTATGGAACATTTACACAATGGAATACTTCTTGGCCGTAAAAAAGAAGAAAAGTTTACCCTTGTGACAGTATGGATGGACCTGGAGAACATTATGCTAAGTGAAATAAGCCAGTCAGAGAAAGACAAATACTCATATGTGGAATTTAATGAACAAACTGAACTAACAAGCAAACAAGACAGACTCGGAGCTAGAGAGCAGGATGACAGCTAAGGGTAGCAGGTAGAAGGATTGAACAAAAAGGAAACAGAACTCATGGACATGGACAACAGTGTGGTGATTGCTGGGGGGATGGGTTATAAGGGGACTAAGTGGTAATGGAAAAAATACCATAAAATTATTTTATAAAATAAATCATAAAAATAATTTCTGACAGATGAAAACATTAGTGAATGGAAAATAATTTTTATATTTATTTTGAGAGAACTAAATTAGAATTTTCAATTCACAGCCATTTTTTCCTCACACAAAGCCTTCCATAAGACATTCTACAACAAGCAAGATTCTTAAAAATAATAATTTTTGAAATAAAAATTTGATTGTTGAATGGTACCTTGAGTGAAAGCCAAAAAACACGAAGCATTGGGTGTTTTACTCCAAGCATGAACTCAGGAGCCTGTGATCAATTTGTTAGCAGATAGTGAGCAGGGCGAACTAGCCCCACTTACTGATGAGATCACTGGCATTCACTAAGGTTAAGTGGTGAGAATAAAAACGTATACAGCCAGTAACAATTTGAGCCTTCAAGATGACAAAAGCAGTTTTGGAGCTAACAGGTTTTTAATTTAGAGTTATCCCAATACATTTAGAACATTTCCATCAATGTGATTATTTCTTCAAACACTTTCCTATTATGTCATATGAGGTAATGCTATAATTCCTTAAAGTATTTGTTATGTCGTCTGTGAATGAGATATCACAGAGATTTAAAAAAGTGTTAATTATTTAATAAAATTAGTCTTTCAAGAATATCAGTTGAGAAAACTAGAGGTGTGTTAAAAATACTTTCCATCTATTACATGAAGATAAGAATTGAATTAAGATATAGCTGAAGTGGTAAGGTAAACCTACAAGAGATAATGACAAGTTATAATGAGACTTACTTTATTCCCATTTTTTCTTTGGTTATATATAACAGGTCAGATGACTAATCTCTTGCTATGGCTTGCCATTTACACTTTACATGTTTTCAAACACAAGTCATCCAGGCAAAGGCTTTTTTAATGAAGAGGAAATCAAAGCTCACTAGTGTATGTTTGCCTTGAAAGAGATGATTTTAACTACATTATAAGTAAAATAGTAAATTGTAATTGCTCTTGAGAAAAGATAAATTATCCAAAGAGTGTAATAAAATGTTTTTGATCTTAGGTCTTTTTTTGGTGTCTTGGCATGGATTACAAAAAGCTATTTTTGCGAATGATGTAAGTGGTGAAATAATCTCAAAGTGAAATTTGTGTATAAATTCCATCAGCTAATGTGATAATAGTCTATAAGCCCTGGCAGAGGTTCTATGCATTTGACTTAACTTTCTACACTTTGGGTATGGAATTACATAAAGGAATTTATTTGATTGCTTTCAAGTTCATTTTTTTTCCCCAAATTGAGATCAGTTGGAATTCACCAAAAGTCTCAGGAAATTGTAAGGCTGAGGATTGGAAAGAAATAATATAACAGAAGTAATAGAGCAGCTACTAGGTTTTTGAGTAATTATAGATCCTTAAAAATGGATGTTTTCAGTAAAACCAAGTCATTTAGTACATAAATTCCTAAAACTCATAGATCTTAATATTGTCTATCAAGCTTTTGGGTCTGTTTCTTTAGCTATTTTATATTTTATAATCTTATTAGATAGTCACTTCTTTGCCTATGACCATGATTTCTTACCTCTTTCTCCCTCCCTTTTATTCCCCTGGCACAACTTCTTCCTTGGTTAGATTAAACTGGCTACCTCATTTGCTCTGGAAAAGGGAATTCGAATGTGAATGGAGAAAAACATAGACAAGGATGACAAGTTTTGCTATAAATTCATGACCATGAACCTCAGGCAGGCCCTTTATACAAAAATCTATGAACCATGACAGAGTTTCTATATGTTTGATTTAAATTTTATGGAGTCAATTCTCTCCATCCTTAGACAGTACTTTTACATCCACTCTCTTTCAAAACAAACTCTTGTTTCTTCCCTCACTTTTTCCCTCCCAATTCCTGCAGAAATGTAAGTAATCTAAAAACCACTTATATGTACTTCACCTGCAGGGGACACTGCGATGTGTGCCTCCAATTCCCCTTCAGTGAAGGCTTTGTCCCAACTGTCAGGAGTCCCATTGACAGAAAGCTTTCCGCTCTCAGCCCCTTTAGAGATTGTCTTTGCTAGAGAGAATCAGGTCACCTAAGGTTATATCCTTTCCTTGAGTAGTACACAGCCAACAGTTGCTCAATGAGTGAGTAAAGTAGCCTGACCACCTTGGTCCAAGATCAGACAAATCTGACAAGTCATTCTAGGTTTAGAGTTCCTTTTAGGTGTCAGCTGGGGGCAATATCGAAGCTCAAATTGTCTCCTTCTCATGCCTGCACCTTCCTCCTCCCTTCCAGTGGGTGGATTCCAAAGGCACTTCTTAATAACCATCACCTACACTCCACTCCACCTCACCTAGTCTGTTTCCCAGAGGTGTCAACCTTAACACACTACTGCAGTAACTATCAATTTATCTGTATCTGTATTGCCCCTGATCCTCTTAACATAAATGAATTGTCTGTGACCAAAGATCCACTTCTCCTTCCTGCATCATCAATAGCATCCAAACATTCTGGTATTTTCCCAATGTCTTATTTTAAAAGAGAGAGAGAAAGAAAGAAAGAAATATATGTATCATTTCAACCCAATTTTCCCCTCTAGGTTCCAACTCATTTTCATTCTCCCAGTCTGCAAGCGCAATTCCCATTCTTTCTTAGCTTCTCAAATCAGGCTGTCTTCCTATCACCGATTAAAATACTACTATAAAAATAACCAATGATCTCTACATTGTTAAACTTATTGATCAGTTTTTCAGTTTTCATCCACTTGACCTATAATCAGTATTTGATAAAGTTGATCACACCCTTCTTCTAAAAACACTTTCTTTAGTTGTATTTTTCCTCCTTAACTGTTCCTTCTCCTTCATTTTCATAGCATATTTGTGCTTACCTTCCCGATATCAAAACATTTCAGGGACCCGTCTTAGTCTTTGAACTTTTCACTTATTAATTCACACCATTCCCAAGGTTATGTTACTCTTGTACTTAAAGATCATGTATACACCAAAGAATTACTGAATTTATTCTTACCTGGACACCTTCCTTGTATGGCAACACACAGCTACACACACACACACACACACACACACACAACAAACACACTATTTGCTTGATATTTCCACTTGGATGTTAATAGGAACTGCAAACATAACATATCCTAATGGGATTCCCATTTCCATCTGCTAACCCACCATTACCATAGTAGTTCCCATTAAAGTAAGTGATCATCACATTCTTCCGTTATTAAGACAAAATGCAAATGTTATCTGTGATTCCAGTATATCTCTCACACACCACAGACATAGTAACTCCCATTTATATTATTTCATAATATATCCAGAATCCAACAACATGTAACCTCTACAGCTTTCACCCAGGCATCTCTTACACCTTGATAGTTGTGATGTCAGCCTTGCTTCTTTCTATGATCTTTTCAGTCCATTCTTAGCACAGTGGCCAGAGCCACTTCATTAGGTTCTTTCCTAATGAAGTTGCATCACATGCCCTAAAAGGCTTCTCCCATAATCAGGGCAAAAGTGAAGCTACTAATAATGGCCTATAGGCCCTAAACAATCTACATTTTGTTGCTTCTTTGATGTCATCTCCTATTATACTCATTTTCCCTCCTTCCTTTCTAGCACACTAGCTTCTTTGTTTTTTTTTTTTTTTTTTTTTTTTTGTCAAATATACCAAGCAGTATCCTACCTCAGGGCCTTTGTACTTGCTACTGCCTCCAAATAGAACATGTTCTCCTAGCAGATATAACCATGGGTGGCACCTCTACCCCCGCTAAGCCTTCATTTTGGTGTCATCCTCATGAAGAGATATTCCCTGGAAGTCTTACTGAAAAATGCAACCAAATAACTGTCTAGATATTTCTTGTCCCCCTTTCCTAATGAACTTTTCTCTTTGGTACTTATCTAAGCTGTCAGATATTGGTCTTGTCTATTGTGTCCTCCACACATGGCACTGAAAATTGATGAAAGTAAGGATTTTTGTTCAATATGTTCATTGCAAATTTCCCAGACCCTTTCCCCAGCTGTTTCCTTTGCCTATAACACTCTCCAGCCTGAGTATTTGTGTGGATCTGTAACATTGTATAGATCTCCGCTGGAATGTCACCTTTGCAGAGAGGACTTCCAATGTCTGTTCTCTTTATTCTGATTCCTTTTCTATCATAATGCTTATTACAACCTGACACTTTGTATAATGGGTTTTAAAATGACTGCCTGCCTTATCCAACCCATTAGAACCGTAATCTTCTAGAAAGCAGACACTTTGTTTTGTTACTGCTCAAAATAATGCCTAGAGTATTATTCAGTAGGTACCTATTGAATAATCAACAAATAAGTCATTGAATCAATAAGATAATCATGTTAATCTTTAGCATATATTTGTACTTAAACAATTTTAGTTTTGACACTTTAAAATATTGAGATATTTTCCAAATACCATGCCATTATACTTTTACAAAACTAGCTTGGATTATTTCTCATAATCATATGAGATCCAAAGTTCCTAGTAAATATTGAGCTTGACAACTAACATGAACTCTACATATATTATAATGCTATTTGAGAGCAGGATTTTTAACTCAGGATTAAATTATTTTGATAATGAAAAGCTCATGTGTATACCATTTCAATCCTTAGCTGAGATGGAAGGTGGATGACAGGCAAAGTTTTAGAAACCAAATTTTTTCAGTTGGTGGTGTACTAATTCCAAAATTATTAAAGTTTTCAGAGGTAAGTTATTATAATACTTTTTATGACATCTTACTATATTTCCAGCAAAACCTCTTATGCATTGCAATCTATACAACCAAATTTTGTAAACTACTCTTACTAAATATGATAAAAAATTTCTAAGTGTAGACATTCAATACTTTGCTTGAAATTATATTAACAGAAATATTGTACTTCTATGGTTCATTTTAATATAAAATAAGTAAGTTACTAACCAAACAAATAATGTTAAAATTATATTTTAAATTATCACTATAAAATATAAGGACTTTGAAGGTAAAAACTAAGATTCAAATTCTAGTATCACTACTGATTGAGAGTCACCTTGGAAAAATTAATTTACCATACTATACTTTAATTCCTCACCAAGATGAGATAACTATACATGTGTTATAATGTTATTGTAAAACTTCCCTAACACATAAATATATTACCCATATAACTGGCCAATTGTAAGCAGTCAATAAATATTTTCTTTTAAAAATTATACATATATATCACCAATTTCTAATTATATACCTAAATAATTATCATTTTTCACTAAATACTTTGGAGCATACAGAATGAAAGAATCTCGATTGTAATAGTTGAGGACCATCAACATGTTATATGAATTAAGAGAAGCTACTACACTCATTAAGTGAAAGAGGCAGCTGAGTGGAGCCATTGCAAGCAGAGTGGCAAACTTAGACAGGCTCTTTCACCCCTTACATCTCAGCTTCTTTATCTGTAAAATGAAGATAAAAATATATCTCATAGCTTTTTAAGACTTAAATGTAATAACTTACATACAGCAGTACAACACATGGCAACACAACAAATGGAGGCAATTATCATCTTTATTATTAATGTTATAAAATCTCCATTGTGGGAATTACGACACATTACCTAAACTTTCTACTAGTTAGGATAAAATTTGCAGCAAAAGTTTAACCTTCCTGTAATTGCTTCCTCGCCTATAAATCAGGATGTGGTTCTCTCAAGAGAAACAAATCCACATACCTGCGGAATTGCAGGTATAAGACAATCACGGAGTGAACTAACTAAACTGGACAGAGTATGCTTCATATGAAGGGTACCTTTGTTTTAATAAACACTGTGTGGGCTGAAGGAACACTGGTATAGTCAGACATAGTCTGAAGGAGAACAGTTTTCCATACTTGGGCAGGATGATCTCTAAGATGCTAAACATTCCATTATTTTAATTTACCGCTTATGATTGTAACTTCAAGCCATCATTAAGAACTTATTACTTTTTATCCTAACCTGAGGATATTCTTCTCATTATTTTTCAGAGAGAGAGGGAGAAAGAAATATTGATGAGAGACATAAGCATCCATCGGTTGCATGTGCCCAGACTGGAGATCCTGTGCTTCCAGACCAGGGGTCAATGTGCAACCTAGGCATGTGCTCTGACCAGGAATCCAACCCGTAACTCTCTGGTCATGGTTTGAAGCTCCAACCAAGTGAGCCACAAAGGCCAATGACAGAACTTTTTTTAATGTGTGATTATATGTTACCAATCATTCAGAGTTTATTTCAACCTGCAAACATGAGTATACATAATATGTAAATATGTAAAACAAATATAGGTAATAAAATATATTGTAAAGAATACTCCTAACACCTATTATTACAATGAATAGCAAAATGAAGAGATTTTATAATTCATTTTTATGTTTTGATAATTGACTTGATAAACTGAAATAGGAAAACATTGTTATCGGCATAAAAATGTATACCATTTATTTACAAAGCTACATTTTTCTGTAGTTTTTATGATGATTGATTTAAGGTAATGGAACACAGAAAAAGTTCCTAGAATGAATATTCTTTTACTATAATTGAGAAAAATGTTGTCTTGCTTATCTTCTATATTATACATTATGAAAGTGTATATTCATGCCAAAATGATTTATGTTTAAAGTCTTTCACATATTGTCTTTTTTATATAGTGTATTTTATATATACAATCATTGTTGAGCAGAAAGTAAAAATAAAGAGTTAGTCCAAGGTCATACTTTTCGGGAATTGATAAGCCACTGGACATCAGGAGACCCTTCTTCATTCACAGAAGGTGGAGAAGACTAGAATGCAATAACCCTTTCAAGGCACCAGATAGTTTTATGCAGTTTGAAGTTGATAGGAATGTCTGCTCTTCCACTGTGTGTGAAATCAGAGTGTTTCTGTCTAATTAAAAAATATAACTTATTTCTACTAATATCTGGAATTTCTGGGACACTGCCATGTTTTTAACAGATAAACTCTTTTCTGCTGTATATCTTTCCATACCTCCAAAGAAATTTTTAGCTCTCCCAGGTCCTACTTAGAACACCTCTTCTGCACAAGCTCCTCTTTTCCATACATACAATGAAAGCTATAATTAACTGGTAAGTAAATTTTAAAAAGCACTTATTTTACTCTGGGTGTAAAATTATACTTTTGAAGAGGTGAGGGGATTGAGAAGTACGAATAGGTAGTTACAGAATAGCCATAGGGGTATAGAGTACAGTATGGGAAATGGAGTAGCCAAAGAACCTATAGGCATGACCTGTGGACATGGACAATGGTGTGGGGGTTGCCTGAGACAGTGGGAGGTGCTGGAGGGGGGGAGAATGGCAAAGGGAGAGAAATTGGGACAACTATAATAGCATAATCAATAAGATATAATTAAAATACTTTTGAATATGAGAACTATATATTTTAGCAAAGCAATAACTTTCCCCCTCCCAAATACAAACGAATCCCAAATTACATGAGAATGTCTGTATTGGTCTCTGGATTTTTTTCTTTTGTTTTACCAGTATTTTCATAATTAATTAATATGTGTGAGCGTTTTGCTCTGCCAAATTTGTTTTCAACTGCTGTGTGTATTGCAGAGCACTTCCAACAGTCCTGGCCCCCTGTTCAAACGTTTTAAAATGTAAATTGCTTGCTTTCTTGATTCCCTTAGCTCATTTGCTGTTGCACAATTAAATCAAGTACCACAAATTTGCATTTTTTTCTTTTAAAAGCTATAACTTCAACAGTTCTGTCTGAATAATTTATACCCTGTTTAATTAAAAAAATCTTAGGGAGCTGATTTATTTTCTAACTCAGCCAACTAGTGATCAATTTTCAACCTATCTCAGATCTCTGCTAAAAACCTCATGCCTTTTCTCAGAGTAAATCTCTTCCCTCTGCTCTGGTAGCAGTGTTTTTCTTTTCTAGCATTCAATTACCTCAGGAACTTTTAATTTGTGATCTTTGTTTAGGCTGAACAAATATGTAAAGTGGTCATTGGAGAATATTCAAATATTAGGGAGGATTTAGTTTATTGTGTACAGTAAATTACATATTTATTTTATAGCATTTCAGTGGTGCATATGTATATTATGTATATGTATATAACTTGAATGTATATATTCAATATATAACTTGAATGTGTATATATATATATATTGTGACTTCAGGTCAGAAACCAGGTCACTGGCAGTGTATTGCCTATGCTTAATTAGTTCACTGCCTGGTATTCAACAATTACCGGTTGAGTAAATGAGTCAATGATGTGCATTTGAAAGTAACTTGTTACAAATTGGTCTTGTAAATCACAAGCACCACTCTCTGTCAAAAAACTGGATAATAATTTTTAAAGGCACAATACACATTTAAATCATTTATTCGAAACACATTACTTTTGTGTGGACATTTTCATCAGTTATATGAAGAAATTTTTTGGGAGAATGAAATAGATTTCCACATCAGTTAGTAGTGTGAGTTTGTATCCTCTTTTGTAATTACTCTAGCTCTTTTGCACTGAAGCAGAAGCAAATAGTTTCCAGAAATGTTGTAGGGCTGATATGTCTATTTGCCCATGGTACATTTGCCTGAAAATCAGCTGTGCCATATACATCACTCACATTGCTGAAGGGCATCCCCCATAACCTAGCCCAAAGTTGGGCAGACATTTTCTCTAAAGGGTCAGATAGTAGATATTAAGGCTTTGCAGGTCAAAAGGCAAAACAGAAAATTATATAACAATCATATAATTTTCATGTCACAAACAATTAGCTTTTGCATTTTTTAACCATTTAAAAGTGCAAAATAAATGCTTAGGGTATGGGTTGTACAAAAACACAGATGTGGCCCATGGCCAATAGTTAGCTGACTTCTGGTCTGGTCAGTTGATAGTAAGAGTGATAGAAGGCTTAATAAGTAATGTTCTACTACTAGAGAGTCAATGATTTTCTATATAGCCTAAGTTATTTCACAGGAGTAGGATATTTGCAAAATAAAAAAGCTGGATTTAGAAAGTCATGGGTTTGCATCCTGTTTCTTCCACTGATTACCCGTGTAACCCTTAGAAAAGCTTCTTTAGGCCTTTGTTTCCTTACCTGTGTATTAAGAATCATAGTACTTTAAAAGTATTATCAGGGGCATAAGGCTCATAGCTTATCCAGTAATAGGCCTTAGTTTATAGTAAATCCTCAATAAATATTCCATTTTATTACTTTATATGAAGACACATATTCATCCTTGTGTCCAGTGTCTAGTACTATGTTTACTAAGTAGAAGCTCATTTTTACATTGATTCACTTTCCTTCATTAAACAAATATTCATTGCATGCTTACATGTGGTAGGAACTACGTTAGGTAGTTAATAAATGTTGAATGAATAAACCTTGAGCGGTGAGGTGAATATATGTTTTGTAAAAAATAAGCCATTCTATGTTCTTGAATAGAGAAGATATGACCGATATCTAGTGCTGAGAAATATTATAATTATCTTAGCAGCTTATAGTTTAAATACCATCTCAAACAAAATCTTTAGAAAATTTGAAGATTGGAGATAAGATTATGGTAATATTTTTGAGCACTCACTACCTTTCAACCACTATACTAAGGAATAATATTTATATTTATATTTTATTTAATTTTTATAAAAATATCCTTTACATTAGGTACTCTTATCACTCCAAATTTTTTTATTTCATAATGAGAAATTGAGGCTCAGAGAAGTTATATACAATTGTCCTACATCACACAGCTAGTAAGACTTAGAGGTGGAATTCCAAGTGGGACATCTAATTCCAGAGTCTTCATTCTTAATCATTACAGAGACATTTTGATGGAAAAGATATTGACATAAAATTTTGAAGACATGAGTTAGTCTAGCAGGGGAATGATGAAAAAAGAAAGCATTAAAATATAAAGGAAAATCCTAGTGAATTAATTTGTTTATTACCAATAATAGTTAATTTTTAATTAATTTAATACAATTTAATTGAACTTTTACTATGTTTAAGGAACTGTACTAGTTTGCTGAGACTGTTAGACTAATAACATGTGGTACTTGCTTCTAGAAGCTCATTTATTCATTTGCATACTCAATCTTTCAACAAATATAAATTATATGATTACTATATTCTGGGCACCTATACCCACTAAAGATACAACAAAATATTGAGCTTGCAATTCAAATATTTATTGTTTTCATTTTCTTTTGTTTCATTTTTTTAGAGAATACTCCTAGAAATTATATATTTTTCTCATTTAGTGATTATCATTTCTTTTTCTTTTACAATTCCTGACTAGCTACCATATTAAATCTTACAAGTTTTTACCTTTATTTTAATCATTCTTTTGACTTGTCTAGACAAAAAAATACTATCCCCAAACACTGCTTATTTTTGTCATTTTAAGTTTCTAATAAGAAAATGAGATTTTAGCCCTGGCTGGCATAGCTCAGTGGATTAAGTATGGGCCTGTGAACCAAAGGGTCACCAGTTTGATTCCCAGTCAAGTCATATGCCTTGGATGCAGGCCAGGTTCGCAGTAGGGGGTGCATGAGAGGCAACCACACATTGATGTTTCTCTCCTTCTCTTTCTCCCTCCCTTTCCTTCTCTCTAAAAGTAAGTAAATATAATCTTTAAAAGAAAAAAAGAAAATGAGATTTAATGTATCTATTTCTGTGTTATATTATACTAATTAAATTTTCTAATGTTAATTCACATTTAGAGTCCCCCAAATTTTTAAGACTAGGAGGTAAATGATGAAGTTGTTTACTTCTGCTATCTTTTAACAGTTTTCTCTTGATATCCCAGTAGCATTTGCTGTGTGTACCATTAATGCATAATGGTTCACATTGTATATATTTCCATTATTGATTATATATTTTATGAATGTAAAACTACTAGCTCCTTCCTTGATTATAGCCCTCACTCTTATTTCCTTTGCCTTCAGTGCTGCTATTTCTCACTCACCTATCCCTCAAGGCCCACACGTGTACATCCAAGTAAGCAAGCACACATACTGTTATATGTGTATTGAAGTTTTGTGTTAGTTTAAATAGCATTTCTTTAGTCATGATTCTATACAAACCCTTTTCCCCAATACTACGTGCTCACACACTGAGATGTTTTCTCTTTGCCTTTATCTTAGCTATAAATACCTTTGTGCAATTATTTATTAAATACCTGGCTTCCAGTATGATGCTGCTTTGATTACTATGCCCTTGTAGAATAGTTTGATATTAAATAGCATGATTCCTCCAACTTTGTTTTTATTTCTCAAGACTGCTATTGATCTTTGGGGTCATTTGTGGTTCCATATAAATTTTTGGAATACTTATTCTAGTTCTTTGAAATACACCTTTGGTATCTTGAGAGGAATTGTGTTGTATCTGTAGATTGCTTTGGGGTAGATAGACATTTTAATGATATTAATTCTTTCTATCTGTGAACATGGTATATTTTTGACTTATTGGTATCTTCTTCAATTTCTTTCTTCAGTCTTATGATTTTCTGAGTACAGGTCTTTTATATTCTTTGTTAAATTTATTCTTAAATATTTTATTCTGTTTGAAGCTATTGTAAATGAGATTATTTTCTTAAATTTTCTTTCTGATAGTTCATTAATGTCTTATACAAATACAAATGATTTCTGGATACTAATTTTGTGTCCTGTTACTTTACTGAATTCATTTATCAGTTTTAGTACAACAGATTTTCGGTGGAATCTTTAGGGTTCTCTATATACAGTTGGGGTGTCCAACCCATGGCCCACAGGCCTCATGTGGCCCAGGATGGCTGTGAATGTGGCCCAACACAAAATCTTAAGTTTACTTAAAATATTACTTAGTTTTATTACTTAGGTACATGCATTTTCTATATTTTGATCACAAACTTGGGCCTACTTGATGATTTTAAAAGGTTATCAAAAGGGCCACTGCATAATTAGGGTTATGTGAGGACTTTTTTGCTTATCTCTGGTGGTAGATATTACAAAAATTATGCATGGAACTTTTTTTATCTTATCAGGTTTCGTTAGTGTTTGTGTATTTAATGTGTGGCACAGGACAACTCTTCTTCCAGTGTGGCCCAGAGACGCCAACAGGTTGGACACCCCTGACATGCAGTATTATGTCATCTACAAACAATGACAGTTTCACTTCTTCCTTTCTAATTTGGATACCTCTTATTTCTTCTTGTTCGATTGCTATGGCTAGGACTTTCAGTACTATTTTGAATAAGACTGGAAAGAGCAGACATCCCTGTTTTGTTCCCAACCTTAAGGGCAATGTTTGTAGATTTTGCCCATTGAGTATAATATTGGCTATGGGCATGTCATATATGGCCTTTATTACATTGAGGTATGTTCCTTCTCCTCCTACTTCGCTGAGCATTTTTACCATAACTGGGTGCTGGATTTTATCAAATGCTCTTTCTGCATCTATTGATACGATCATGTGGTTTTTATCCTTCATTTTTTTATGTGGTATATCACGTTTATTGATTTGCAGATATTGTACCAAACTTGCATCTTCACAACAGTTGAGACTGAGGTCAACTGGATTTTTTTCAATTTTTATTTTATTTTTTAAAGATGTTATTTATTTATTTATTTTTTAGAGAGGGGAATGTGGGAAGAGAGGGAGAGAAACATCAATGTGTGGTTGCTTCTTGCGCACCCCACACTGGGGACCTGGCTTGCAACCCAGGTATGTTCCCTAACTGGGAATCGAACCAGCAACCCTTTGATTCACAGTCTGGTGCTCAATCCATTGACCCATACCAGCCAAGGCTCAATTTTTAAATAAAATACATATAGAACATCCTTTTCACCATTGTCATTACAATTGCCATGTCAAATTATAAATATCTATTCATTATTTTTGACAGAATATTATGAGTCCAATATGATCTACTTAAAAAGTGTATCTTATTTTGTCTTTGATAGCTGCTTAATTTTCAGTTTTGATTTCTCTTTGTGTTCTTAGGTTAATCTTTCTTCTCTTTATCTTTTATTTTCTGTCTTCATTATCATTTTCTTGTCCCTCTCTTCAGTCTTCACCTTTAATTCTGTCAGTTTACTCCTCATCATTTGGTCCTTTTTCCATAAATCACATATTCTGGCACTCAATTTTGACTCCTGAACTGCTTTATTAAATTTTTTCTTAGTTTTTACAGTAATTATTTTATTTCTCTCCTTTTCAGATTATTCAGATTCATTTTATCATTCTTGTGACATTTCTTTTCCTGTAAGATATATATTAAAATTTTCCATTCTCTCTCTCTCTCTTTTTTGAGATTACCCTCACCCTTGATAACTGCCAGCAGGTAGGGTGCATTATTTTCATTTCACTTTCTATGTAGATCACATCTTCTTCTTAGTTACCAACTACAGGGCAGGTTGATATTTACAAGACTTATTTTAATGCCCAGATCTAGCATACAGTCATCTAGGGTAGCTCTCTTAAACTAAGATGAGATTTTCACTTATCTTGGCTGCCTTATTTTGACATTGAACTGATGGGTAATGTAAAAAATGACAAATCTTAATATTTAATATTATCAAGGTTCTTAACATTTTTATATCCTACCTTAACCACTTTATTCAGTAGAATTGTGTTAGATGCAATGTGTCTCTTTTAGTCCTGATATCTACCCTATAGATTTATAGAAGCTGCTGTCTAAAAATTATTGTAAACTCCAGAGGCACACAGAAAAATACACTGATGATCTTGGACAAAGGCTCAGACATAGCAATGTTATGCAATTTGAAAGGCACATTATATTTTCCTCTTGCTTTTAATAAGCAGGACTACATATTTCAAGAGGGAAAATTTAGGTTTTACTAAATCTAGCACCATGTGGCTTATATTTCATATAAATTTCTTTATACTTCAATATTAGTTTTGTAGATTATCCTGACATTAGAATTATAGCAAGTGTTTGTGTTATTCTGCATAATCATTGGCATTTTATTAGTAAAATGAGAAATACGTTTCAAGGAATAGCTAGCAGACTGTCATCTTCTACATTTGTGTCTGTTCAGTAACATTCGATTTCTGAGAGTTATTGATCCAACTCCAGTAAGTTGATGCATTTTTTTTCCCTACCAGTACCTGTCATAATGCACTGGGGATTCTCATTTTACAGTTTTAGTTAGATTTTTGCAGTTGGTAAACAAACAAAGAAAACTTGTGAAGAAAACCTCTTATAAAATTTGAAACTCCCTAGTTGTTTCTTTAGGTTTAGAATAACCAAAGCTATTCACATCACATTCATGAATCTGGAAACTTTACAAACTTTCACATTTGTATGGGGATTAACAATATAGAAATTAATTTCTGATACCAGGATGATTGATGTTTTTGAGTTTAAAACTTGTTTCTTTGAAAGTGAAGATAAGAAACATCACCTTCCTTGTAAGTGCTGATGGTTCACTGACAAATGAAGCCTGGGTTTGAAACATGAAATGTGCCGCCTAAAGGACCAAATCTGGATTCCAGGTCAATTTACATAGCACCTATAGGTGGTGGGTGGAAATGCTAGGTACAGCAGTCACTACAGCAACAGTAGCAGAAAGAGGTAATTTCATTTTCATCTCTCTTAATAACAGAATTCCACTGGCTGGTGTTAAAGACACCAGCGGTTCCCTGCTGGACAAAAGGAAACTGGCAAGGCAATGGCAACAGCTGCACAAACACCAGAAAACAAAGAGAAGCGTTATTTCTTTTCACCTGGGCCTCATATGTTTAAAGTTTGGAAAACCAGACATATTTTTTTTAAAGAAATGTGTCATCTGCCTTAGCCATGCATCATAAAACCCTTATATGCTCAATATGAAGGAAGGAGAAGAATGGTGTGATTTTATTATTAGAACATACATTAGCATATTGTCATTTTAGTGGAGACAACTCATCAGAATAAAAGTAATTATGAACCAGAAAGAAGATGGTGTGTTTGTCCATGCCTCACTGTGTCCTTTCTGCAACACCTTGCTAGCAACACTGGAGCACTAACTTGTATGGAATGTCTTTCTTGTTTAACATTTTATCCTCTGTGTCTACACCCTGCTTGTTATGTAGTGGGTACTCAATAAATGTTGATAAAGGGAAATTTTAGTGTAATGTTATTGATAAGCAAAGAAAATATTATTGTTGCTAAATTTCTTAAGTTTCAGTGAGAGATAACAAATTTCAGCATCTTTTTTGATGGAGTCCAGACTGTCCCATCTTCATTTGTACATTCACTTCTCTTTTAGGTGGTAACACTATAGTAATCTTACAGCAATGCCAAATGAGAGTGACTGCTATTTTTCATAAGGGTGTTATAGAATTAGGGCAGAAAAGTGGTACCTTGTTATTCCTTGCTCATATTGGAGATGCCACCATAAAAAAGAAGGAATGGGATTATGATATTTTTCATGATCAAGAGTTTGCCTATTAAAATGAAATTCCTTATGAAAGTGGTTACTTTTCATCTTCTAATAATAAACCCAACTTTTGACACCTCCTAACTTTTGCCAAGACTGCTAGCTGAAAAGACTGTACTTCATCTAAATATAGCACTGAATATCCATACCATGTATCATTTACATTTCTGTTTAAAATAAACTGTTTATTTAGAACAATTTGCGATTTATAGAATAGCCAAGAAGCTAGTAAAGAAAGTTTCCCAGGTGTTACACACCACTTTCCTCTATTATTATTATCTCTCACAGGTATGGTACATTGTTATCTTAATGAACAAAAATTCATATATTATTGTTAACTGAAGTCCACAATTTTTGAGATCCTTGTTTTTTTTTTTTTTTTTTGTGTGTGTGTGTGTGTGTGTTTTAACCTAACCTAGTTATTCTGTTCTAGGATTTCATTTAGGACATTACATTCCATTGTTGTCATGTCTCTTTCTGTTCCTACTGGCATAAGGAGAAATATAATAGTTTCTCGGAATTTCCTTATTTTTGATGACCTTGACAATTCTGAGCACTGATTGAGTATTTTTAGAATATCCTTTAACTGGGATTTGTCTGAAAGTTTCCTCATGATTAGACTGGGATTATGAGTTTTCAGGAGAAAGACCACAGAGCTAAAGTGTCATTTTAATTACAAGATATTAAGTATACATATTATCACCATAATATAACTGTTAATGTTGACTTTGATCTCCAGTTAAGATAGTGCTTGTCATGATTCTCTGTAAAGTTATTTTTCCTTTTTCCCCTTCCCATTATGTTCTTTTGGAAGGAGGTCGCTATGTGCAGCCCACACTTAAGCAGTGGGGAGTTGTCTTCCACCTCTGTGCGGCTGGGTTATTCAATCATTGAATAACTGGAATTCTGTGTGGAAGGTTTGCTTAGTCACTGCCATCTATTAATTTATGCAATGAATTTTATATATATACACACATATATATAAATATACACATATATATGCACACATACATATCAGATATATCAGTATGGGTTTATCGTTATATATCTTATACTTTGGACTATAATCCATTACTACTTTATTTTATTGTTCAGTTTCCCGGATTTTTCAGTGGGCTCCTGTATATTGTTGAGATACCCCATCATAGTGTGATTTGTTTGTTTTTTTGAGAACTTTCTTACTTTCTTGCACTTATATTGCCTTTTAATTCCTATACTTAACATTCACATCAAATATACACAGGATGGACAAAAGTAGGTTTACAGTTGTGAGTATGCAAAACCCAGTTTATTCTTGTATTGTGATTTATTAATTATTATTTTTCCATGTGAACAACTGTAAACCTACATTTGCCAACCTGTGTGTAGTACACTGAGAGAAAAACAGAGACTATATTTTTCTACTTTCCTGCATATACTAAGTGAGCAATAACTATTTGTTCAATAATGAGGCTCCATGCTAAATGAAATGTTAGGTTCATAAGAAAACATGTGTGACCGTTTAATTGTGGTCTTTATTGTAGTCATTGTCTCTAACAATGGAGAAAATTTATAAAAGCAAAGATCAATAGATTAGTATATGAAATGTGATTTGAAAAATTATTTTTAAATGAGGTATTATTTTTTGTTGGAAAAGACTAACCTCAGTTTTAGCTGGAAGTATAAAACATCTCGTGAACTCTGCCAGCATATCAATGTTTTGAGCTTTGCTGGAAAACCTGTTTTCAAGCTGAGAGTTTAAAATTTTATGTGTTAATATTTTACTGCTTAGTGTATGTTTTCTAATAATTATATATATAGTCTCTCCAGTAGGAATTCAACCATGTAAAATGAAAAAGAGGCATTGTTTGAAGAAGATACAAGATACAAGAAACACTGTACACAGGACAATGATGCCTTAGTGCCCTTCAAAGTAGGCACCTTGGAATCACACACAGTTCTCCCAATAGCCATCAGCTTTGGGAGCTTTGACCTATTCTATCATTTGGACCACTTTTTTTTGTCTCAGCATGCCAGCTATGTAGTAAGGGGCGGAGCCTTAGGTATTTGCCAGGGCAAGGCAACCCCCTTCGCTGCATTGTGGCACTGTATAGTGGGGGAAAGGTCTGAGAAGGTAAGAACGCCACTTGTTCAGCTCTCTGCTGGCTTTCACTCACTTCCACCACTACCCACAAGCAAATTGGGCCCTTTTGGTGCTGATTCCCGGGTAGGCGCTTTTGTGTATGTTCTAGGACCCTGTGGATCTCTCCATTGAACTCTCATGTGAGGCTGGGAGTTTCTCTTGCAGACTCAACCCCCATAGGGTTTTTCAGTCAGAGGTTTTAAGGCTTTATTTCCCTACACTGGAACCCTGAGTTGCACAGTCTGTCTCGCTCCCCAATTGTTCCTCCCATTTTTCCACATGCAAATGTGGGACCACTGGGTCCATTAACACACGCCTCACCCACTTCACCAGCAGCTGCCTCGCCCACTCAGGTCCTCCAGCTGCCACCTTGCTGTGACTCCTCTCCACCCTTCCTACAGGTCTAGACTAATGTTTCTTCTTTAACTCCTTGATTGTCAAACTTCCATATAGTTCAATTTTCTGACAGTTTTGATTATTTTTTGTTTTTAAATTTATTGTTTTCCTTCCTTTGGTTGTGTGAGGAGGCAAAGTACACGTACCTACGCCTTCCATCTTGGCCAGAAGTCCCCTATTTTATCTTTCTTACTTATTGTAACATTTTTCCATCATTGGTGGTTTGTGATTGTTAATTCACATATACTTCATGTGAATTTTTGGGAATCTGGAGGCCTATTCTCAGAATGTTTTCCTCCAGAGAGATATCCATTTACTTCTGCTTGTATCTAGGAGGTGCTCCTGTTTTGGGGTATTTCAGCCCTTCTCCAAGAAGTTTTAACACAAAGGGTCAAAGCAGAGTTACTTGAATAGTAGATCTTACTCAATATCAACATCATTTACCAGTGATTCAAAAGATACAAACAGTATATTGCAGAGAATTACCATTTTTAATGGAAAAACCTGAGTGCATCAGACAGAGTTTCCTATTAGTGTATCTTTCTTTTCTGGAATAAGACACGTTTGGTTTCTGTTTAACGGACAATTTATTTTTCCTAGAAAGTGTGTTGAAATAGTGTTTTCAAAAGAAGCTGTTTCATTTTTGGGGATCCTCAGTTTTACATTCAATTACACAGATAACAATTGTAACTTTTCTTATTAACCAGTCAGGCATATTTTATAAACACACAGATTCCAGGTTCATCTTAAATAAACAATCTAGAAAGACCAGGTATATCCTAACCAATTAGAAACTTTTCTGGCTTTGTTTTGTTTTTGAGAGTGATGTTCCATAATCTTTCTGCTAGTGAACAACATGAGCATGTCACAAGAATAAATCACTGAGTGGATAAAGAGGGACAACAAAGTGATGTTTTTTCTCTCTCTCTCTCTCTCTCTCTCCCCCTTCCCCGCTCTCTTTAAAATCAATAAATTTTTAAAAACTTTAAAAATTATTTCCTTTAGGATCTTCTTGTATAGGAATGAGTGAGTTACAGCTTGCTGTTCCTCAAAGTTGTTTTCAGACTTATTCAGTCCTGTTTCTTGGCCAAAGTTGAAATTTTGAACATATTACTGATAATAGCTTTTACCTTCAAGCCAAATCTTCTTAATTGGGTGCTTATTCCTCACAGCTCTTGTTTTAGCAAAGTCTTCCTTCCTTTTCTGTAGATGGATGAATGGCTTGGAGGGAGTGTCTTATAGAATTATCACACTTCATGCAAGCCCAGTGTTAATTATATTTTATGAAGAGTACAGTATCTTTTAATGGGAGAGATTCTCAGAAATGTCTAAAGTACTTATTGATGAAAACTTACCTAAAATATATACTATTAGTATTCAACGGTGTTATCTATGTATAAAATCACTTTGCAGTTACACTTATCTTTAGCAATAGACACTGTTAGCATATTGTTTAGGGACTTCACAGTCAGTCCTTCAGTCACCTACACTAAAATAAGCTAAGTCATTTCCAATGGCGTTGCGTCAGGCTGTAGGACCACCTACAATTTTGGTGCTAAACTGTATTATCTGAGCCTTGTCAGTGTTCTGTGTCCCCATCCAGGCTCAATAAAGCAGTGATAAACTCTGTGCTGTTTGATCACCAATGATAGTTAGGACTGTGATCTACTGCGGTGCACGGGATGAGATAGGAGGAGCTTCCTGGAAGCTGTAGACTGTGAATCTCTCAGATAGCAGTCTGCTGAATCAACGGCAGACTCTGCCATACATGGCTGGAAGGACCTGCCCTTGTTACAGATCAGAGTAATGACTGAAAACCTAGCAGAAGCAGCTTCAGTACCAGTAAAATATCGTTGCCTCAGGGAAGATTTAGTTTACACACAACACTTACCAAGCAAGATTTCCCCTTTATTTCCTTCAAAAAATAATGACATTGTAATCAGTATACACTACCTGAGGAGTCAAGATTTTTTAATAGCACTTAAATTCCTTTTAACATAACGTACACTATTGATAGGAGAACAATGATGCTGTAATTCATAATAATAGGTTTCAATGAGTTTTTAAAAAGTAAAACTAATGCAGAATCAAAGTGATTTTCCCAGGAATATGCACCATGAGCACCCCCATTAAAAACTGTAAATAACACATATAAATCATTTTATGAGAAACTAAAATATACTCCTGATTGGCCATATTTTTGTAAGAGTTTGAAGCAGGAATTTTATATAATCATTATAATTGAACTGTTGAAACTTAAAAATGGTTTTATATATTGTAATTCCTCTTTTACGGTGTCTGTAGTGTGCAGAGCAGACCTGTGTCTTACAGCAGCTTCTGTTTCTAGTTTGCCTTCAGAATAGAGATCTCACTCATCATCCCTACACCAGTTCCAAGAACATGGCAGTATTCACGCTGCTGCACAGTCTGTCACAACTGCAGATAAGTCACAGATGTGTGCTAAATTATTACTGCCGGTTTTAATTAAAACTAGCTTGCAACTCTTAAAGTCAATTAATATCTTTGTAGTTGGCCTTAATTGTCTCACTGACTAGCTTTTAATGAAGCACAACTTTTAGGTGTACTTCATAAGTTCTATTTCAAAGAGTGACACTTTTTTAAGATTTTAAAATTAAATGTATTGTGGTGACATTGGTTTATAGAATTATATAGGTTTTAAGTGTACAGTTCTATGATATGTCATCTATATATTGTGTCATGTGCCCACCACCAAAAGTCAGCTCTTCCGTCACCATATATTTGACCTTCTTTACCCTTTGCTTCCCTTTCTATCCCCTTCCCCGTGGTAACCACCATTCGGCTGTCTGTGTCTATGAGGGTGTTTTTTGTTGTTTATTCATTGGTTGCTTTCAGTTTTATATCCCACATATTAATGAAATGACATGGTTCTTTTTTTTTTAATTTTTTTAAAGATTTTTTTATTTACTTATCTTTAGAGGGGAAGGGTAGGAGAGAGAGAGAGGGAGAGAAATATCAATGTGTGGTTGCCTCATGGGTCCCCCGCTGAGAACTGGCCTGCAACCCAGGCATGTGCCCTGACTGGGAATCAAGCCGTGATCCTCTGGTTCGCAGGCCCGCGCTCAACTCACTGAGCTACACCAGCCAGGGCGAAATGACATGGTTCTTGACTTTTCTGTCAGACTTATTTTGTTTAGCATGATATTCTCAAGATTCATCCATGTTAATGCTTTTATCTTTTAATATTAAAAAGTCATAGTTTCCCTGTACTCCCTCACAAATAGGTGGTTGGAATGGAAGATGATTTTATACTGCCTCTGACATAATATTTTCATACTTAAAGAGAGATGACAAGTTTATGAATACTAATTGTATAATAGTGTCCTTGGAATACTTTACTGAAGTGATTTAGACAAATACAAATTTGTCAGGATCAGAAAATAGCATTTGCAAAGGTCAAAAAATTCTTTCATAACATTATATAAGATATAGTGATCTTTATTTTTTAATAACCCCTCAATTTAAAGTATTTTTGTAAAATTGAGTGAACAGCTCAAATACACTCTTCAGACATGCTTCTGGAATGAAGTAGGATTTTATCAGCTCTGAAAATTTTTGAACCTTATATTAACTGATATTAGGTCACTTACAATGTCAGTACTAACATTGTAGAGTTAATGAGAACATAAACTTCTGTTGGATGTACTGAGTATCAATTTCCAGTCCCCACACTTACTGTGGTCCAGTTTCTTAGTTTATCTTATGTATATCATTCACTTGATATGCAATTTCTACCAGCTTGCACAGAATTGTCATGAGCATTACATGGAATTACATGTTCATAGCATTTAGCATAGGGCTAGCTCATAAACTCAACAAATGGCATCAAGTAGCATTCTAAATTTAGGACACAGAACCACCAGTTAAAAAGAAAAAGGAAAAAGAAAGATTTCCTGCCAAGTCTGTGTGAGAAATAACGCTGATAGAAGTTTCTTAAATCTGCAGCATTGAAGTCTTTGGATAAAGTCAGGTTTCATCTATGTTTATCTGTCCTGTCCAATTTCAAAATTCCCAACATCCCCTGAAAGCTACCATCGTGTACTATCTGGTCTGGTGACATATTTCATCCCTCCCAAGGAAAATTGAATTTTATAATGACAGAGCAGAAAAAATTTAAGAAGTTTTTAAAAATATTTTGCCTTTCCTTGTAGCTAAGTTCCTGCTTTTACCAAACAACTGCTTTATCAAAAATCATCATCACCAGCACCTTTGGGAAGTATTATCTGAAATATCCACAATGAAAATATTGATTAGAGGCAAAAAGGTGTTCCTTAGAGTGTATTACATTTTTTTCTTATTTTTTTTTTACAGCACATACTGTCACTTATTACATACAAGTCAACACTATCTTGCATTGTTGTTTAGAACTTGAAAAATTCTAAGTTGTGTAATAATTCATTCTTGCCTTTGGTTCTTTCCCCCATGTTATTAGTAGCTTTCTATCTTTTTACAACAAAACACATAGAAGCAGTGTAAAAGAAAAAGCAGAAAGAAGACAAGAATAAGAGCTAAGAAATTTGATTCTAATCTCAGAGCTCTTACTAGTCAGTTATGCCATTTTAGAAAAAACTTAACTTTTTAGAAGACCTAATTTCTTAATTTCTGTATGCTTATCTCTAACATCAGGAATAGAATCTCAACATTTTTTCTTTTCCCTCTATTATTCTAAATACCATCATATTTTGGTGCAGTGTATAATGTATGCTACTTATTTAATCAGAAAACAACTGGTGTGGAATCTGTGCTACTTCTTAATAAGTAATTAATTAATAAGGTAGATGGCATTGGAGTAGAGTGCTCAATATGAAGTTCATTACCATGCAGTGTCACAGAATGCTACCTTTCAAGATAATAAAATGAAAGACGGAAATTTTGTGAATATCCTGGACATCCTTGATAGTAAATGGTGAAATAAATTCACACTTTATTGGCATGGGAAACATACACATTATTTATGACATCATAGGCAATATGGAACAGATTTAATAGCTGAGACAAGTTTAATAAATAGGTGGATTGAAAGTCTGAAATGCAAATTTGGACACCGTATAATATAAAGCTACATGGTGTTGTTCACTACTGTAGCATGCAGTTTTAAGCAATTAAACAAAAACTTCAAGTGAAAAGTGAGCTTTCTATATATTGGTAAAATAGCGCTATCACCATTAAAAAATAATTAAGGCTCATTAAAAGATTAACATAAAAATGAATCCATTTTGAATGATCAATTTAAAATGTAAATATAAAATTACCCACATTCAGATTTTTTAAATACTGTGGAATTCAAAGAAAGAAATTTGTCACTTGTTTAGGAGCAGCGAACTTGGTTTGGGTAAGTTCAAAAGTCAGAGTAAATGGGCAGAACATGAGAGCTGATCCAGGGGCCCTGAATTCAAACACAAAATTCCCAGTGGCTTTGAAAGCCTAGATATTATTCCCAAGGAAGCTAGACTGAGTAGTTCAACTCATGATAGATATGTCCACTGGCGGGGAAAAAAAAAAAGGTCTATTTAAACTACTGCTTATCCTGTTGAGTTTTGTAAAATGCGAACATTTTCTGTTATAAAATTTTTAGAGTCAATGAAAATAAAGTTCCTTTTTGTGATATAAAAGGAGGAAAAGTCTTTTCAGGTTAACTTCCAAAGGGTATTTAAAATCCATATTAATGAAAATTTGGAAAATTTTTATTCCATGAACCTTTCAACTCCATTTAAAAACATCTATAATACTGTGGCATCTAATTATCACACCTACAGTTCTTTTCCCCCCCAGGAGTTCAAAGCAATTTACGTAGTTAACTCACTTTGACAGAATTATTTGACACAATGAAAGAAACTGAGGCACAAACCAGTTAAGAAGTTGGGTCACTATTATACAATCGATGAAGAAAGAATGAAATACATTGCTTGGTGTAGGAAAAAGGCAATGGAGTTCAATCATTCTTCCACTTAAATTATGTGCAATCTTGGAAAATTACTTAATGTCTCTGAGCCTCATTAATTCTTTGTAGATCTGAATAATCTTCCCTGTTTAAGGTTACTACGAGATAGAGGGGCATTAAATAATATATATTAGAAGGTTTGCTAAGTTATAAAATGCTACATTTACAAACTATTTTATTTTTAAAAGATTTTATTTATTTATTTTTAGAGAGAGGGGAAAGGAGGGAGAAAGAGAAGGAGAGAAACATCAATGTGTGGTTGTCTTTCGTGCACCCCCTACTGGAGACCTGGCCTGCAACACAGGCATTCGCCCTGCCTGGGAACTGAATTGAGCACCAGACTGCTGTGGTTAGCAGTCTGGCGCTCAATCCACTGAGCCACACCAGCCAGGGCCATTTACAAAGTATTTTATTCTTAACTCTTCTACTGTAGTGTCTCAAGGAAAATCAATTATTCATCTGATGCCTGAACCAAGAGGTTCGAATGCCTCATGCCTATTGTACATACAATTTGGTGTACATATATTGGCCATTTTCCCACTATATTTCTTAATGTAACTGGGAACTCTGCTTAAGTATAGTGTTTTGAATCTTGAGGATGAAGCTTAATAGGGTTTAACATAGCCTGGAGCAGATAAGAAAATCTGACAATATGTGGATTAAATATAGACAATCCCCGAGGAAGACCAAAAATCAAGATTAGAAGAAAATCAATCACTAAATATCAGGGGCAAGAATAAAAGGATAGTTAAGGGACAGAGCAAGAGGTCAGGAACTGAAAGTCCCAATAACAGGTCAGGAAAATGTGCGAAACAAGCTGAAGCAATGTGCTTCCAGCTGGGGGACTTGAACTAGAAACCAGAATTTTTATGAATGTTGGATGCATGGCTCAGGGATAGCTCAGTTAGCTCAGTTAAAGGTATCAGATAAGCTGAACAATAACAACCAGATACACTAAAACAAGAGAAGGACATCAAAACCCAGCTTCCTTCCAATGAAGAATGACATGGAGTCTTTCACTATTAATAATTTTATGAAGATGTTACATTATCAATATTCAGATTGGGGGACTGGAAAGAAATAGCATTAACTGAAATCAAATAAAAATATGTTAAGCTTTGCAATCCATTTTTCTGAGGTGAAAACTCACTTTGCAAATATTGTGTATTTGTACATAGAAATATACAAAAGTCTTTGTATGATAGTATTTGTTAAACATAGACCTAAGCTGATTTTTACAATTTATTTAAAACCCAAAGAATCTGCTTTATTCGTTTGATCATTATTCAACATGTATACTGAGAGTATACTATGTGCCAAGTATGCTCAAGAAAGAGAGGTCTCAGTTAACAGCCTTTTAGAGAGACCACTTGGAATGAGTTATTACAAATGTGTTCAGTACTATATACAGTACTATACAGTACTATTACAAATGTGTATTCAGTACTATATACAGCAAATTTTGGGAATACATAAAGTAATGCAAGAGATTAGAGAAGAACCAGTATCTAAAGAAGTCAAAGCTTGGCAGGAGCTATTATGAGTATAGTGTAGTTAAAAACAGGAATACATATACCTCGCCACATAATTTTTAATCTTTTATAGCTATGAAAAAATTATGATCTTTCTATTACTCAGTAGCGATAAAATAGCATATAGAAATATTTAAATATAAAAAACTGATAGTTTAATTCCTACTTTGTGTCAATTCACATGCAGAAAGTGCTCTAATAATGAACATTTAATATATGAATAAATCTAAATTCAAACAGATCTATGAACTAAATCAAAATCAAACCAACATCTGAAAAGAAAAATTATTCACAGTAATTAATTTTGACTGACAATTAGATTGATATTCTGAGGCTCACATGCATAATATGGGATAAAGTAAATGAATAATTAGGAGATGTTCCAATTCCATTGTGCATGGGAGTAGTTCAACCAGGATTCTCAGTGTGGAAGAAAGGAGAGACAGAGGAGTTCAGGGAAGGTCACTGAAAAAGCACTCTGCCATATTCCCTCCTTATCTGTGGTTGCATGTTCTGCAGTTTGTTACCCTCTGTCAACCAGAACACAAAAATATTAAATAAAAAGTTTCAGAAATAAAGTCTTCGCTAATTTTAAATTGTGCACTGTTCCGGGTAGCGTAACAAACTAAATTTTATGCCATCCCACTCCACCCCTCCTGGGATGTGTTCAGTAATTCACCCCTTTCCCCAGCCTGTCCACACTATCCGTACTACCTTCTCATTAGTCAACTGTAGCTGTCTTAGTTATCAGGTCAGTCATCAGGGAGAGAAAGAGAGAGAAAGAAAGAAACACATTCACATTACCTTTATCACACTATATTGTTAAACTTGTTCTATTTTATTATTAGTTATTAATCACTTACTGTGCCTAATTTATAAGTCAAACTGCATCATTTAAGAATGTGTGATACCTGTGGGTTGAGTACTAGCACTCCCCACAGTCTCAGGCATCCGCTGACAGTTCTGGAATGTTTCCTCTGTGGACAGGACATACTGCTTGAATCCTGGATTTAAATTGTATCGGTATGATTTACTCCTGAGATATTTTATTTTTACCAGTACTGGAGCAATGAGCACTTCTAGTAATGTGTGTTCTCAATACAGGCATATCTTGGAGATATTATGGGTTCAGTTTAAACCACCGCAATGAAACAACACAATAAAATGAGTCACACAAAGTTTTCGGTTCCCCTGGGTATATAAAAAATATGTTTACAGTACACTGCAGTCTATTAAGTGTGCAACAGTATTCATTACATCTTAAAAATTAGACATAACTAAAAATATTTTGATGCTTAAAAATGCTATCATCTGAGACTTTATTGAGTCCTAAACTTTTGCTGCTGGGTGTCACAAACTTAACAGTTTGTGAAAAATGTATTATTTGCAAAGTACAATAAAGCAAAGCATGGGAAAATGAGGTATGCCTGTATATTATTTTCCAGCAGAAGAAAGCAGAATTTCTAGGACAAATGTTCAACTCTAAATCTGGGGCTTGTCCACCAGATTATCCATCAGAGTCATATTGAAAGACTCCAGGAGCCAACTTCCAGGGACTGCCACAAGCCACAATGGGGTTATTTGAGCTTCCAAAAAGATAATAATTGCAATTGGTTGATCTTCATCAATATATTTAAATTCAAGAATTCTCTTGTTATTATAAAATTATTCATCTTCAAAGAATGAAAAAGAACCAATGTGTTAAAGAAACTGGTAAATAAAGGCAAAGAATCAAGCATTTATCCTGCTTTTTCTGTATGAATTCTAACACTGGATAACCTAATAGCAGATAAGGAGTATATTTCTCTTTATGAAAGCATTCCAACTAACAAAGAAATCATAAATGGTGGGTTTTAAATATTATCATTTTGCAAACTCAAAACATGAATGCATATAGACATTGCCCATAAATAGCTACTAACATCACAAAAAGAAACAAAAAAACTACTCAACATTGTCAACCTTCTGAGGAAAGAATGTACCACTCTGATCAAAGGGATCCATCCTGAGTCTGATCAAGCCTCAGATCCAGCTGTCAGTTTGAGTGTAACACAGAAGATCTGGCAATATATTAAACTACACTGTGATCGTGCACTGAGAATATTCCAGACCTTGGGAAACTCTGCAGGTCAAATGACCTTAATTTGTTTCTTAAAACATATAAGTTTTAAGAAAAGGAAATGGATGAAGAAAAAATTAAGAAGACAGATCAACTTTTTTGATGTGCAAAGTCAAACTATGGAAAAAAACACATAGATGATAAAACTAGATTAACTCTAGGAATTAACCATTTGAACTCACAATAATAATTATTTACACATGGAGGGAGGTATGAGATGGGGATGAGGCACAGCTCTTGAATCACTGGTGAAGTTCTAGTTCTTGTCCTGGGTGGTATTTATAAGGATGCCCATCTTATAATAACTCATTAAGTTATAGAGGTTTTTGTTATCTTTTATGCCTGTATTTTATTTGATAGATTTTTAAAAAGTCAAACTGACATACCCTATTACCAAACTATGCCATTAAACTTGGATATATTGTTCATTAATATATAGTTTGTTACTTGTATTTACTCTCATCTTGGGGTGTTTAATGAATATTTTTAATCTCAAATATGCAGTAATTTTAAAATGGGCAGAGTATGAGGGTTGCTAGTAAGAACCAGACAATAGGCATTAAAAGTTGAGTATCTTTAAGTTGAATGTCTTGAGACACAAATATATATTACTTTTACAATGCCACCTTGGAGTTATACTTTTTCAATACTCAACATACTTGCTAGTGGAATACTATCTGTGACCAAAAGTCCAGATCCCACTGGAAAGCCCAAGCTCTATAAATCACCCCCACTGTTACACAAAATGCAATCTACGGATATCATCTTCAGAAGACTGAGGGGCAAAACTTTTAAATTTTTTCTTTTTTTTAATGTAAGATATCTTCAATTGTGACATATTTTACTTATATTTGTTTAGCAAACTTAGCTGTCCTTAGGGCATGAAGCAAAAAAAAAAAAAACTTTCTTTCAAATAGGTATTTAATATTTTAATATTAAAAGTGATGATTCTGTTTGTTTTATGTATTTTCATTAAATGTGCCTTTGGAATCAGAATAGAAATTTGTAAGACAAACACATATTATAGTAGTTTTATTGGAAATAAAAAATAACTCAGATGGGTGAACTCAGTCACCAAACATATTTACGTAAAAGTTGAGAAGCAGAATCTCAGTTTCAAGTTAATTTTGTTTTATTCCAGTGTAGTGTGTATCAGAAAAATTTATTGGTAAACCATGAAATCACCTGCTATAAAGACAGGTGGAAACGTTGGAGATAACAAAAACACTTTATTCGATATATTTCAAAATCTTCCCCATTGTTGTGGTTGTGCAGATGCCGGGCTAATGGGAAATAAAAGGAGACAGTCATATGTAAATCCTTACAATGTCTGTTTCATCTTATTGTGGGTAACCACTGTTCCAAATTACTTTGTATCTAAGTACTATGCATCTTTCAGGAGTTAATTAAAATAATAAATAAATAATAGGAGTTAATGAAATAATTTGTTTAATCATATTAATCTACCATCTGCTATAATAATATTATATTTAAATATATATAAAGAACAGTATTTATACATCATGGAAAGATCAGAAATATACCTATTCTGTTACTGTATAAACCAACTGAACTCAAACTAATAATTTCAGTCACTAGGTTTAGTCAGAAGTAAATATCAGGTATTTAGATATGTCTCTTGATGAGGAAATCAACTCTCCATTTCATTGAATTTTTTTCCTTCCCTCCTTTTTATTTTTATTTCTTTTCTTTTTTTAATTTGTGGAGAATTTTAAGCTGTCTGGGAAAAAAAGGTACCAAAAGGCAATGAATCCACAAAAACTTCTATCATATTTCTTTCCCTTCAATGCTGTATATGTCCTTTTGTTATTTTCAAATCATAAATGCATATAAAGCCTGTTTCTCAGTGCCTGACATTAAACACATGATGGACAGCTGTGGCGGTAAGAGCAACACCTCTGTTGTTTCCGTCAGATCCAAATGCCTGCTCTTTGCACCAAGCTGATGATAGACTTTGAAAGAAGTAAATCCGTTTTTCTAAATTAATAGCAATTAAGATCAGCAACTTTTGGTAATTTAAGCAATCCAGATCCAGGCTGGCTAATGTAAGATAATCGGAATAATGATTATATTAACCATGTTCTGTACTTTAATCAATCTACATTGCTCATTAAGGAATTATAGAGCTCTGATTTCTAAACTCTCTACTAATTACAAAGTTAGCAGGTTACCAATATTCTAAAAACTGAGGACACCACTTATTTGTATTTATATTTTCTTCAAGAACTTGATCATATTATTTAGAGTTTAGAGATTATATTTCCCTTAGTTCTACTCTCAAGGGGTCAATTGTAATAACATATAATTATTAATTTCTTTTGTATTTTCTGAAACGCAATAGTTTTAAGACTGCTTTGATCTTATTATTGTTAGATTGCTATTTAAGGAAACTAGACATTACACCCTATGTTCACATGTTTTAAAGTCAATCCAGACTGGTTCTAACCCCAGGTTAGGCCCTAAAGAAAGAATTCAGTTCACCATTAAGAGCCTAAATTATCTCTGCAACTATATTCATTTCCAATTTATATTTATTGCTGTGACTCTAAAAGGTTTGAGGTGAATCAGATAAAACTTGCCAAATGTAATACAGTCAATGAATTTCTTCTAAAGGTATATGAGGTTAACATGTAACACTCTCCTGCTTCCACACTTATGGGGAGGGGAAATACGGTGGCACTTTTGATGGATTCATTGTTTTCTTTTTCTTCCTAAGGTAACTGTCAAATTGTCTAATTATGAAGAAAAGCTGGAAGAGAAATTCCGATTTCAAATGTAAATTCAATTTTCTGACCCAGAGATCTATGTCTAAATACTTGATGGTAGAAGATTTACATCTGACTAAACCTAGTGATTGAAATTATTAGTTTGGTTGTCTTACACAGTAATAATAAACATATTTCTGATTTTGCCATTAAGTGTAAATACTCTTCTTTTATAAATTTAGCTACATGTTATCATGTCTAGCTAAGATTTAAAACATAAATATTACATTAGTAATATCAAAGAATGGCCTCCTCTCACAGAACAGTCTCCTGTTCTTCAGATTTCATCATCATTATCAAACACATATTGAAGGTCTCTGGCTGGGGGTGAAGGGTAGGGAATGAAATAAGTAAGGATATCATGATGGCTTGAAAACTACTGTTTTTTCCTTGGAAAAGGTTACCTCTCAGAGCTGAATTATAAACCCGGAGGTTAAATGATTATACTTTTCACGATAAGTTAAAAAATCCCATCTCTCTACTTGCTACACTTGTGCAATCAAATTTATTTAGAGAGCAATTAAACATTTTTTTCTCCTTCCAAATATAGGTACAGCATATATCCCTAATCACAAAACCATTTATTATGTTATTCCCAGTTCCACCAGCCAAAGCACGTATTAGTGTGTCTACCACCGAGCGAGGTGCCTTCCAATTAGGTGGCATGGCAGGGGGCAGGGAAAATCATCGTTCCCACTTCCAGATAGCATCCTTAAGCTAACAGAGCTACTCAATATTTTGCATCAGCCAGGAGGCTAGAATTGCTTGAAACTTTCTAGAAAAAGTTTAATTGTGACATTTTAAAATAGATCTCTCAGGGAGTAGTTACCTTTTCTAATCATCTTTGCCACATGGATCTGAATTTAATTTCTTAAAAGCAGAAGCAAATTGAACAGAGATAAAGCCTATAAAAACCAACATTCATAGTCTACATTTCCTATGTCTACGTCAGTTGATTATATGTGATCAATTCCTTACTTTTTGCCCTGTCAGGAAGATGCAGCTGATGATTCTATTTTCTGGTGTGTAGTTTGAAGAAATGAATAGATTTCACTTATGTATTTATACTGACATTGACATTCTAAGGAAGAGAATAAGATAGAAATTTTGGCAGATGGAGAAGAGATTCAGGGAACAGATTATTGAAGAAGTAATTTTTATACTCGCTAAAGTTCTTACATAAAGAATCAAAGTATAAGAATATGAAAATTTCACATGAAAGAAATAGAACAGGATCTCTTTCCTGAAAGATATACTAAAATTTTATTTATATTTATATACTATCTAACATCTATAGAAGAAAAAGCAAGGTCTGAAATAAGTTCAGTATTGAAATCATTACTCTGGATTTTGACAAATCACAATTTTCCAGTTTCTGTTTCTTTATATAACCTGTATGACAGACAGACACTATGTGCCTCACTGAATTCACAGGTTCAGATATAAAAGTGCATGTGACCCTAGCTGGTGTAGCTCAGTGGATTGAGCATGAGCCTGCAAACCAAAGGGTGGCTGGTTCAATTGCCATTCCAGGGCACATGCCTGGGTTGTTGGCCAGGTCCTCAGATGGGGGCATGTGAAAGGCAACCACACACTGATGTTTCTCTCCCTCTCTTTCTCCTTCCCTTACCCTCTGTCTAAAAAAATAAATAAATAGAATCTTTTTTTTTTTAAGTATATGTGAAAACACTTTGCAAATACTGAAAGGCCCAAAACTAGAAAAAATATGGAGGAAAGTAAACTCTTAGATTTCCCTAACACTTGATATTTTATTAGGTAAAATATGTTTTCAGAATATTGTTTAAATTACTATATAGATTAAAAAGTGGTACTCAATAAAAGAATGTTCTAGGGTGATTATTGATCATAGGACCCTCACTCTGAAGGCCTTGTCATTTGGTGTTGAAAACACTACAATCATCTGCTGGCATTTTTAAATCTATTTGTTCTCCATCATCCTTCATATGCTCAGACTAATGTCCCTAAAGCATGATTTCATTGTATCTTTCATATTTAAAAACTACAGGTATCCCCTCTTGTTTACCTGTTCTAGTGCAGACTCAAGAGTTTACAGACTGACCAACATCTTCCTCATGAATATTCAATGACTATCACCTTAACTTCCCACAACAAACACTCAGAAGCCCCAATGTAGTTCATCTCCTCCATCTCTCACTATGTTGCTTGCTACTTCCTGTAATAAACACTTTCTATTCACCCCCTTAGTGTCTACTTCATTGTTTTTCTGCAAACTATATACAAAACTAGATGCATTTTTTCAGTGCTGTGTAATGACTTGGAATCAGCTTGCTCTATATCCTGTTTTACAATATGAATATTTTACCAACTGGAGCACAGACTGAAATCAGAGACCTAAATTTAAACACTAATTCCACACTCATTAGCTGGGAGAACATGAGCAAGCTCAAAGCCTTTTTATCATCCTTAAAATATTGTTCTGAAAATTTAAACAATTATTGTCTAAAAAGCACTGAGCACAGTGCCTGGTACATAAAAAAAATTTTCTATAATTATTTACTTCAGCTATGATTATGATTGTTATTGCTGTATATTTGCCTACATGATACTTTGTTTTCTTTTTAATGTACGTTTCTTTCACGTTTCTTGTCTATCATGTCTGGGACATCTTGGGTAATTTTCTCTTTCTTCATGCGGAGGTCAGAATAATATTCCCCAAAGTTGTCCATTTCTGAATCCTGGAATTTGTGAATAGGTTAGATTACATGGAAAAAGGGAATTAAAGTTGTACATGTAATTAGGCTGTTAATCACCTGACCTTAAAATAGAGATGGTCTCATGGCTTATCCAGGAGAGCCCAGTGTAATCAAAGGGTCCTTAAAAATTACAGACAGAGGCAGACGAAGATAATCAGGTGTGAAGATAGAAAGACTCAGAGAGATGCTGAGTTGCTGACTTTAGGATGGAGAAAAGGGTTCATGAGATAAAAACCATGGGCAACTTCTAGGAACTAGACAACGATAACAGATTACTTATTAGGGTTTCCAGAAAGAAATGTGGCTTTGCCAACATCTTGATTTTAGCTTAGTGAGACTCAAGTTGAACCATCCTATGGAACTGTAAGATAATCGTGTGCTGCTTAAGTCAGCATGTTTTTGGTAATCTAAAAGCAACAAAAGAAAATTAATACACCCATTCTTCACAATAGTGCCCAGCGTGGTACCATCACATTGTAGGTGCTCAATAAATGCCATGTTTTTTAACACCACACTCCTTATGTGTCTTTTTGCCATGACAAAAGAAATAGAGTATTTTAAAATCAATTTTACTTATTTGTTTGTTTGTTTTTCAAGTATAGTTGTCTCCATTTCTCCCCCTCCACTCCTCCCTACCCCACCCATCCCCACCTCTTACCCTTGATCCTACCCCTTTTGGCTTTGTCCCTATGTCCTTTGTACATGTTCCTTGATGACTCTTCCCTTATTTTCCCTATTACCCCCTCCCTCTGGTTACTGTCAATCTGTTCTTTATTTCAATGTCTCTGTTTATATTTTGCTTGCTTATTTGTTTTGTTTATCAGGTTCCACTTATAGGTTAGATCATATGGTATTTGTATTTCACCACCTGACTTATTTCACTTAGCATAATGCTCTCCAGTTCCATCCTTATTAGAACCTATGCACCCCAATGCACAATAGCCAAGTGTTGGAAGCAACCTAAACACCCATCTGTAAATGAATTGATTAAAAAAAAAAACAAAAAACTATGGTACATTTACACAATGCAATATTATACAGAAGAAAGAAAGAAGGAGCTCCTACCCTTCATGAAACAGGGTATTAAGGGTGAATAAGAAGAGAGAATAGTCTCTTTCTATAATCCTTGAATCTAGAAAGCAGTGACCCCAACTGTAAGATGTAACATGTTTATTGCACTTTTTTAAAAGAGAGAATTAGTCCAAAGGACACAAGCTTCATAGTCACCCAAATCAGGATTGGAATCTCTGGTTTACTTCTGAATGCCTTTAAGATAGGAACCTTCTTTGGAATATTCCATGTAGCAGTTGCATTGCCTTATGTGGTTTCTACCCAACTAAAATTGTAAAGTCCCCAAATATCTGCACAATTTCCACAGTGGCCTATGATCTCTGTCTCCCAAATAACCATATTCCTTTACACAGATGTTACAGGAAGTTGTTGCAAGGGTTGATTAATACTGTACCACCATGTGCCTGTAGGGAAAGAGGACAGTCCAAGCAGCTGAAATACTAACTGGCCTTAGTACCCATGGGTTGAACCCATCTGGTCCCAGCTCCCTGAAAAACTTCCTCCACAAATAGCCACAGTAGGAAGTTAATAGTCCTGACTCTGATTCACAAAACAGTAGAAATTATTCATTTAAGCACCAGTTCCTGGACATCAGTTCTGATGGTGGTATCAGGTGGCTTGGAGGCACAAGATTCATATATCCGCACCAAGTGTGCAAGAGATGTAAAACACACCAGCAATGGCAGGCACCCTGAGTGTGGGGAAGACTTTGAACAGACCATGAAAAATAAGTGAGATTTCTTTGAACCTCAGTTTTCTCAGCAGCAAACTATTACAAAACGGCCTTCCTGCAGGGTGATACTGAGAATGAAAGCTACATATGTTAAGTACCTAATGTGCTGAGCACAATGTTGATAACTAACAAAAGCGGTTTTTTATTTTAAATAGAGCTGATACTGCTTCTAAAGCCTTACACAATGGGCAAAGGAAATTGTTGAGCTGTGTCATTCTTTGTGCCTAAAAAAGGACGGTTTGTGGGTCTTTTATACTCACAGTACACTTCAGAGCAACACCCCTCTGACAAACCACTTCTAAACCACCCAACTTGTCAGTGAGATCACATTGCTTCTTATTAAAAGTTGTTTTCAGATGTTCCAGAAGCAAGAGTATCCATCCTCAAATATTCCTGGTTCTGCCAATGTATGAAACTACTGGACTATGACAGCATGATATAAAAACCAATTCTCAAGAAAAACTATTGAATTTAAAAACACATATATGTAAGAACCATAATAGTTCCCCTATGGTGTATATAGTGCAGGAAAAAAAAACTTTAATACATACGGCTACTGTCTTAAATCATCAAAAAAATAATTAAAACAAGTGAAACCAAAACAGTCTACAACTACATATAAACCCAAATTTAATGAGTTGTGGAAAATGCAATAAACTAAACAAATCACATATTGCTTTTAATTAATGGGCTGTAAAAGAATTCCAGGTGGCTTAGGCAAATAGCAATTTTTATTTTATGTTTTAAAGGAGAGTTTTTGCTAATTATGAGATAAATATAATTTATTTTAGTGGCTTAAAAATTCTGATGTTTGTGTTTCATTATAAATAACTATTCAGATTACTTAAATATGTACTTTCTCAATTCCTTCGATGAAGTTATATTCACACATCATTTTTCAACTATTTTATATAGAATATATTTATTTTGATGTATAAATATTATTATATTTATATGCTTATAAATCAAAAAGATTTTCTCCTAGTAAAATAAAATAATTTGATTAGGGATATATTATCATAATTGTCATATTATTATATCTCATAAATACATAGAAAATTAAATTCTTCCAGTATCCCTCATTCTTTTGTTAATCCAATAATGCATTTATTACATCCCAGTGACAGTTTGTTATTTTTAAATATTCAAAGAGTTTGTCTCCAACTTTCAAGCACATATTCTTGCAGTAGAGACATGTAATATACTAGAGCAAAATTCCAACAATACATAAAACATACACTACTGAAGTATAGAGTGCAGGAAAATACAGAGAAGGTGTGAAAGTACAGGTGACATCTGAAATGACCTTGGGTAAATAAAAGTTCTCACGACAGAAAAAATGATGGAAGAAGCCAATTGCAATAATATCTGGAAAATAATTGGTGTTTTGCTGATATTTGTTATGATAGATAAAGGTAGAGGCAACAGATTCCTCTTCCTGTAACTGACATTTTCTTATCTATTTAATGCATGTTTATTATTAATGATTGTGTTTACTTCTAAGGGTTCACAAATACTATTGCAATAATAGAAGCATTTATGTCTCTTAGTAAAGACAAACAATAATTGTGGTGTATGAAACTGCTTCAAGAGTGTGCACATTCATGTTCATATTATATTATAAACATATATTGTAAACACAGGAAAGATTCCATTGCCCTTTTTTATTAGTTTGCAGATGAACTGATGTGATATCCAGTTTCTGAAAACTTTGAGGTAAAGAGTGTCAGTGTGATATACATTTGAGGAAAAGAAGTATTTTTTTAAATTAATTAGAGAGTTCAGGGAAGACCTCCTTGAAGAAAAAATCATAACTGAGAAAGAAGAGGACTGGAGAAGACCCAGGGAATTAGCATTAAGGCAGCAAAGGCAACAAGCTCCGAATGGGGCAAGTGGCTTTGTGGTATCTAGAAAAGCCTATGTATAACAAGAGCACAGTATCAGGTGGGGTCCAAGAATAAGGATGATACAATCCAAAGAGAATGCACAGAATGAGGTCAGAAGAGGGCTTGGGATGGAATGTTAAATGCAAAACATGCAGGATGATAGCAGAAAACGGGTCCACAGGAGAAGGTACAAAAGCAGAAATAGTCATGGAGACAGAATAGTATCTATTTTAAGTATTCAATAAATATCTACTATAAATATTCCTTTCTCTAGTAGAGAAAACAAGAATATAAATAACTAATTTATTGAAGATTAATATTAAGGTGATGATGTTAGAATTTTATATTTTTTATATATCATGCACTTATCTATATGTACCAATCACTGTTTAAGACATTGGAATATATTAGTAAACAACAAATGACCCCTGACTACATGGAGATCACGAAATAGACTCATACATTTTCCTACGTATTTCTTGCAAGACCGTATTAACATTATCCCTTTTTTACCGATGAAAACATTTTTAACTTGATGCAAATTTTTCTGTTAGAAGCTTATATTTGAAGCCAGATTTTTAGACTTCAAGTCACATAACTAGAGTACAAAGAAGTTGTCTTTAGAAAGAGGTCATAGCTTTCTAGAAAGAATCAGGAAAAACATTATGGAAAATATAGCATGTGGTTTATAACTTGAAAGTATAACTGAAATGCAGATCCAGCTGCCTGCTACTACTAAACCACTACTCAAGAGACAGTTGCTGATGTAAATGAAAGTGGTTTTGCTCAGATGCTGGCAATGTGGAAGATGGGGGCCTCGTATCACAAAGCCCATTTCCCCATCTATGTGGAGGCAGAAGTTTTTATAAGGAGGGGGGATGAGAGGAGAGCAAAGAGATCAATGGAGGGGGTTGCAAAGTTCTTTATATGCAGATGAACACAGTCCATTCCGATAAGGACAGTGATGGTTTGGTGTGCGTCATCCTGGCTTCACGTCATTCTGCCTTCACGTCATCCTGGCTCCATGGATGAAGTTGAGCAAATCTCTCAGAGCTGGGATGCCTGAAGGTCCCAGTGTTTTTATCATTTGTAGTCAGTTCCTATGATTCTTATATAAACATCCTGTTTATCTACAAGCCACATATCAGTCAGCGTCAACACATAAAAAAAACAATGTCAAAAGAGTGGTGGGGTGGGTTACAATTTCCCACTGTTACAATTTTCTACTGTTACAGAAAGACAGGCAAGATGTCAATACCATAGAAATAAGAAGGCACTCGAGGTCAGCATATCTGTAGGAAGTAGGCAGAAAAAGGGGTATTACAGATTTCCTGAAGTAAATAATAAATGTGAATCAAAAGAGTGGGAGATGAATTCTGGGAAGACTGCCTGAGTACAGATGTGGAGGTCCTTAGTGTTTATCAGAACTCCTTGAAACATGATGGGTTTTGGCAGA
Source organism: Glossophaga mutica (assembly GCA_039655065.1). Classification (NCBI taxonomy): domain Eukaryota; kingdom Metazoa; phylum Chordata; class Mammalia; order Chiroptera; family Phyllostomidae; genus Glossophaga; species Glossophaga mutica. The sequence continues at coordinate 68,118,925 of CM077308.1, forward strand.
CAGAAATCTTGATAAGAAATGAAGAATAGGAACACAAGAAGTGGTTTGAGATGACAGATGACAAAACCATTCAGGAAGTTATCACAATAGTCCAGCTAAAGCACACATTAAAAATTTCAACTAGGGTGGTGGCACTTGGGTAAGGAGAAAATGGATTGTGCCAATTACTTGGAAATTGACCGAATATGAAGCAATAATAAAGGATAATGGGGAGGGGCAATCATCACTGGTACCATTTACAAAAGAGAAATTTAGGAACCCAGTGTTTTACAAAAAGAAAATGTTAGAATTTTAGTATTGAAGGAGCTATTCAACAAGCAATATGGCACTAGAGATCAGATAAAGACATGGATTAAAAGATATAAATTTATACTGCATAAAAACATAGTTGAAAATGAGACATTGTTAAGATAGTTTGTGAAAAAAAAGGAGAGAAAGAAGGAGTGACAGGAGAAGCAAAGATAGAGAAAGCAAGTTGCCTTAAATTACAGAATACCTACATAGAACAAAAAAAAAAAAAAGAAATAGGGGCAAAAACAATGAAAACAGACACTGAATAAGATATGCAGTAATAGGGGGCAGGGGAAATGACCTTACAGAATTTGATACATAAAAGTAAATTCAAACTGATGAGATACATATAGGTGAACCACTAACCAGGATGCAGTAGTATAGAGATAACTGAGCCTCACAGCAAAGGGCATGTCAGCGTGGGGCTAAAGTGTCACTGGGTAAATGAAGTCACTGCCAACATTTCTACCGTGGCTCTCTCTGCAAAGACATAATTTTAGGTAATCATGGATTTTTAGTAAGCCTAAACGGGATAGAGGTGACTTTTTTTTTTTTTTTTTGGTAAATTTTGGCATTGCCATGTGCATATATTTCAAAGAAAGATCCATCTTTTATATAATGCTGACATTGCAAGCCTCTTTCAGGAATAACTACTCAAGTTAAATATTGTCAGAAGATTCTGATGTTAAAAATCATTTAGGAGTAAAAGGAGGGGAAAAATGAAGCTAGAAGAAAACCCATGCATTTCACCATTGAAGATTAAAAGCCACTTCAAATTATTTTTCAATAGAATATAGGATTTACTATGTGTGCCTTCCTACCCCTTAATTTATTATTGAAAGTTCCATGATTCATTCACTCTCATTCAAAGAAACAATTGTTTGTTTCCAGTTTCTACCATGTGCTCACTATTTAACACTGTACTAACTTTTACCTTATTCCTCTAATGGAAGTATTGTCCTTATATTCACCAGTGTTCCCTTAATTGACAAATACAGCTTCTTTGCCCTTATTACTTACAAATAATTCGATTGCATTGAATTTTGTTAGCAATTCTCTGCTCCACTGTTTTCCATGGCTTTGCTGCTCAGTTTCTTTACCTCCTACTCTGTAACCGTTCCTACTGAATTCGTCCTTCTAAGGAAAGCAAATGTCTTCTTCATCTCATCTCTCATATTAGGCTCTGCACTGATGAGATAAAAAGCAATTAACATATTTTCTACTTTACCCCTCACTAGAAGAGAGGTCTTAAATGAGATACATATATTATCTCAAGCACAACAAAAGGCCCCTAGATAAAATAACCCTCAATTTTGTTTCTCATGCTAATGTTGATCACTAAGTTTTTGGATGGATACTTCATAATAAAGCAGTACAAGTATGTGGCCTAGTTAAGTATTCAGTCTTTTTAGTGTAATGAAAGTCACTTCTTAACCAAACACACATACACACATACACCCATACATTAACATTTAGAATTTATCATCAGTAAGGTAAATTGAATCACCAGGTTACATGTATGACTTTAATATGCTATTGAGAAAAAACAGTTCATTTATTAAGTGAGGTCTGAGGAGGGAGAAATTTCCCTAATGAACTATGATATTTGTGTATGAATGAATGATGAGCTGCTTTCTTCTAAGATCCATTTTTTAAATCATTGAATTTATTGGGGTGACATCAGTTAAAATACATAGTTTTCAGGGTACAATTCTATAATACATCATCTGTATATTGTACTGTGTGTTCACCCCCTCAAGTCAAGTCTCCTTCCAGCACCATCTAGATCTGTTTAAAGCTAATCATTTAAGTCATCTGTATGGCCTTCTAGTTCTCCTGTTTTCTCCTTTACTAGTGACTCACCATTTGAAAAGTTATATATGATTCATAATTAGTCAGTAATCATTTTCTAAACTAAATAAGAAAATATTTTCAAATTTATTTTAAAGGAAAAAATCACTAAAAAAGTTAAATTTTAGTACAGGTTGTAATAAAATGTACATGACATTTTTGTTTTTTTCCCTCTGTGCAAGATTATAAATTTTAAGAATGAGATAGGCCTCCGAAGTCTGTATAATCTATGAATAAAGACAAGCAATTCTGTAATTTAGTTTTATAGGGAAATGATAATTTGTCTCCATGGCAGAGGCCGGGGAAAAAAATAACATCTGTTATAAGCAATGATGAAAGATATATTTTGTGGCAGAGGAGCTTCAGTGGATCCTGAACAAGGACAAGTATTTTTAGTTCAATAAAACCATGTTAAAATGTATGTGTTGAAATATTTTCTATGTCCTTAGCTAGTTATGTTGAAGTCTATTTGGCAACATCAAAAAAAATCTCATTATTCAGAAAGATGCAGAGGTACCAGGGTTGTAAAGGTAAATAAAACTGGGTTCACTGTTAAATTTTATGTTTTATATTTAAATACTCATTTAGTCTTATCCATATTTATGATCCCATTCAAATTATGTTAGGAAAAATATACTCTGTAATTTGATTAATATTTTTAATTTTTTATTACTAGTACTTCTAAAATATGGAAACTGAAATCATAAAATTTGAATGGCAGTTAAAGCCTCCTTCCAAAACATTAATTTTGAAAGTATATAAGCATTTATTAATATTAATAGCTATTTAAATAATTTTAGTTTAGCTATAAATAGTAATAATAGCCATAAACTTCAGGTGCTAGAAAATAGTTTGAACTAAAGTAGGATATGGATATCCCTAATTTCTAAGACTAGGCTCCTTCTAAATTGAGTATGATTGCAAGGGGCTGAACTGAGTCTATTTGGAAGGTCAGCCCTGGTGGACCACCTTCCTGAAGCCTCCATAGTTTCCATGTATCTTCTGAACCAAGTGTGATCTGATGATGTTGATAGTCAAATTGCATGAATTCTATTTATTTTACCTTTATTATAATCAGGGCTATTTTGAGTTTTACCTGCATATTAACAAAAAACAATATGGAGTCCTCAACATAATATGAAACTATACCACACTTGATTTATTGAAAAATATAACAGAGTGAAAGTAGTTGGCATGCATAAGCAATGCTGGAAGATAAGCAATGCTGTTCTCTGTGTGGCATTGCTTTGCCATCATCAACATAATGCACAAGGTCCTGGGAAACAGCAAACCAAAGAGTAATCTTGTGTGAATACACCAAGTTAAAGTAAGTATGATATAAATGTGCATAAGCACACCAGATGTATGAAATAGATTAAGTTCATATCTTTAACCTGAGCTGTGTGGCCATAAGTAAGATATATGGCTTCCATCATTTCCATTTTCTGATTCCAAAATTAGAGGTTGTGAGACAACTCAGCATAATGTCACTATTGTTCAAGTGATTTAATTAGCTATAGCATGAAAAAAGTTCACCAACATTAAGGAGTTATTATTCCTTTTATTTTATTGAGATCTGGGTCTACAGTCAGATAAAACAAGACTTGAACTTCAGTTTCATTTATAACTATGTTTCCTTGGCAAGTGAGTTACCTCCTTCAGTTTTCTTATTTTCCATATGTTCATATGTAGATAATGCCTAAGTTGTGGAATTTCTGTTAGTGATGCAATACGAGGGTATATGCAAAAAGCTTACTTCAGTGTCTGGCATGTAGTAAATCACTTAGTAAACCTAACAATTATTATTAGCATTGTCATTAAATATTATTAATGTTTATATCGTTAAATATAAATACTACAAAAGGTCTAAAATTTAAAGTAAATTGTTCAAATTGTTAGTTATTTTCATTATAATGTTTATTTTATGAGCAAAGATAGTCTTAAATTTTTTCACCTCTAAAAGTGGGTGAATTAACTAAGATCAAAAAATGTTTAGAGCACATTTTAAGAAATAACTGTGGAAAATATCTCTAAAATATAAAATATCACAGTATTAAATGAATAAAACTCTTCCACAGAACCTTGTTATGGGGAAAGATATAGTTGTATTCATCTATCAGGAGAATTTAAAAAAATCAAGACTAGTAAAATATTGATAAGTTTTTTAGTTCCCTTGTTCTTATAATAGAATTTAAAATATATAATAATTATAAGTCATATAATAAGTTAAGCTTTCTAAATCTGTATGGATATTGGTGTACAGAGACTCAGAAATTTGCTTAATAAACAGGCTTGTTCCATCTCAGCAATTATATTATGTGTTTTGTGAATTTGATGGCTGTTCATAAAATTTCATGAATTATAATATAAATAAATCTGTTACAGTTGTGATTTCTTAGGTGGATGATTTACTATGTTTATGAAAACAGAATTGATATTAATGACCTCATTTGATGTTCTTTAGTGACAATTTATAGACATATTTTTGGTTATTTTGTTGGGACAGATGTGATCTTTTCAAAATGTCATTTAATTTCCTGTGAACTACTTAGGGAAGACAATTCTCTAATCCCATCTACCTATTAAGAGCTGGAAGATAAGAGCATTTTTTTTTCCTTATGGTGGGCTGGAAAACATGAATTTTAAAAAACTTACTTAAAAAGTAAACCATTATTTCTGGATCTTTTGACATGAATTATAGCAGTGGTATTGAGTAGACACCTTAACAGTTGACACCTGAAATAGCATAGCATTTGCACACATATTATCAAGGAACTTAAGAGCAAAGTGTGTTGCTTAGCTTGACAAATTCTGTCACTATGTCCTAATTGTAAGTCTGAAGCTATGGAATGAATTGGAAACTTTCATTTGTACCAGGATCAATAAAGGGATGTTGCTAGAATTCTAGAATCATGATTGGAAAGAAAAGTCAGAGCTTTCTTCTTTCTGCTTTCAGGGACATATCACAATTGCTTTTAAAAAGGTAACTTTTCCATATTTCTCTGTGATACCTTAGTTTGCCTCATAAATCTATTATTGTATATTAATAAAGTATATATTAAGATATATATTACCAATAGTATGCAAGATAATATGTAAATATTATTACTAACTCACAAATGAACATCACCTGTTTTAATATTAACATGTGAAGCTTTATATTTATGAAATGTCTGTGCTGAAATTTTCTCATTTACTTTGAATTTTTGTTGCAATTGTAAGAGACATTTGTATATGTACTTCCTAGGAAATCATTCCTCTCATAGATCTCAGAGGAGGATTCACTCTGAAGGCCACCGTGAGGTCAAAGGTTATTTATACATTCACTTACTCATTCTGCATACATTCTCTAGTGTTGACTATGGACTTGCACGTTAGCACTCTGGCATTAATCTAAAACAATGAATAAAGAATGACATTTGCCCTCAGTGAACTCAGTCTTGTAGAGTCAGTGGTGTGCTCAAGCTCAAAATGGCTCTTGGGAAGCAGAGATGGTTATCATAAATATTTGCAATGCAATATAATAAGAAACAATTATGATAAGGAACATAGGAGAGACAGAGAGAAAGGGAGAAATTGGTTGTTGAACAGTAGTCCAGCAGACAAAAAGAACATCACAAGTAAATATATGCTATCATAAATAAGAATAAAATGTTTTGAGGACTATATATAGTTTATTAAAGCCTGAAAATTAGAGAAAAAGCTGGAAATGCAGCAGAGTTTAAGTAGTAAATGACTGGAGGACATTTGTAGAAGTTTGCCTTTTATTCTGGAATGGATTGGAAGACTTTAATTTTTTAAAGAAAGTCTCATCATATTAGCATCTCTTGAGTAGGAAGAAAAATGAAAAAAAAAAAGAATAGTAACTCTTTGTCTAAATACATAAAAACAGACATATACATCAATGGGACAGAATAGAGAGCCCAGAAATAATCCCACACACATATGGTCTATTAACGTAGGACAAAGGAGCAATGGGGAAAGGACAGCCACTTCCATAAATGACACTGGGAAAACTGGACAGACATATGTAAAAAATGGAACTAGACCATTTCTTACACCATACACAAAAATATACTAAAAATGTATTAAAGACTGGAATGTAAGCTCTGAAATCATACAACTCCTATAAGAACCCATAGATGGTAAGCTCCTTGACACAGGTCTTTGTGATGACTTTTGAATCTGACACCAAAGAAAAGCAACAAAATTTAAAAAGTAAACATTGGGACTACATCAAAATAAAAAGATTTTGCACAAAAAAGGAAACCATAAACAAAATATAAAGGCAACCTACTAAATAAAATCAAGCATTTGCAAATCAAATATCTGATAAGGGGTTAATATCCAAAATATATAAAGAATTCAGCCCTGGCTGGTGTAGCTCAGTGGATTGAGCGCAGGCCTGTGAACCAAAGGGTTGCAGTTCGATTCCCAGTCAGGGCACATGCCTGGGTTGTGGTCCAGTTCCTGGCAGGGGACACACAGGAGACAACCGCACATTGATGTTTCTCTCCCTCTCTCCTTCCCTTCCCCTCTAAAGATAAATAAATAAATAAATCTTTTAAAAAAAGAATTCATATAACTCAATAACAAACAAACAATATAATATTTAAAAGGCAGAACATCTGGATAGATATTTTCCTAAAGAAGACACACCCATGATGGACATGTCCATGAAAAGATGCTCAAAGTCACTAATCATCAGGGAAATGCAAATCAAAACCACAATAAGACATAACCTCATACCTTTTAGAATGTTTTTATCAAAAAAGAGAAAAAAATAAAAACAGAGAGGATGCAAAGAAAAAAGAACTCTTGTGCACTGTTGATATGAATGTAAATTGGTGCAACCATTATGGAAAACAGTATGGAGGTACCTCAAAAAATTAAACACAGAGTTACCATATGACCCAGCAATTCTACTTCTGGGTATTCGTCTTAAGAAAACAAAACCACTGACTCAAAAAGAGATTTGCATGCATTCATGTCTATTGCAACATTATTTAAAATAGCTAAGATATGGAAACAGCCTAAATGTCCACTGATGGATATATAATTTTAAAAAATGTGTTTCTATACACAATGGAATATTATCTATCCATATGAAAGAATAAAATCTTGGTATTTGTGACAACATGGATGGATATCTAGCGCATTATGCTAATGAAATAAATCAGAAAAAATATCATATGATCATCCTTAAACATTACATTTGAAACAACAATAACTAACAAACAAGCTCATAGATACAGAGAACAAGAGAATGGATTGTGGTTGTCAGATCAGAGAGGAAATGTCAGAAAAATAAGAATTTCAAAAGGTACAAAATTTCAGTTATAAAATAAGTACGTCATGGGGATATAATGTACAACATGCTGACTATAGTTAATAATGCTGCATTGCACATTCGGAAGTTGCCAAGAGAATAGATCGTAAAGTTTTCAAGAAAAAAAGTTTTTTTATAACTTTGTAAGGTGATGGAAGTTAACTAGACTTGTAATGATCATTTAGCAATATGTAAACATTTTGAATCATTATGTTGTACACCTGAAACTAACATAATGTTATGTGTCAATTATACCTTATTTTTAAAAAAATAAATATAATTTTAAAAATCATTTAAAAGAAAAAGCAAATAAGGAAATACACTTATATCCACAAAGACAAGCCAAATGGCCTATGAAGTGGTTACTGTGCCCCAAAGCTTCACACTTGTCCCTTAAATCCCACAAATGGAGAACAAAAGCCCGACATAGAGAAGTCACCCTGGTCCTATATTGGTCGAAACTTAGAGACTAAGCACCATAAATATACCTCAGGGGTAGAGACTGGGTTAAATGGCCAATGACAGAGAACATCCTAAACAATGCTGTGGAAGATGATTAGAGCCTTCTACACAGACTCAGAACCAATTGCAGTTTGAACAAGGCTCCACTTCAGCAAGTTGAAGAGGCCATTAATTAAAAAAAAAAAAAAAATTACGTGCTTATACACAAGTCGACCTGCTAGGATTTATAATGAAAAACCCCATGTAAACTCCCAAAATTTACCCAAAGTACTAAATTTAAGCCAAAACAAAAACACTGCAGAAAGCTCACAAAGAAACTGGGACCACAAATTCAAGACTTTTGAGACCCTTCTGAGTAACACATAGCTAATTAATTGGTCTTTGTTAGTGAATATCTTCTTAGTTCCTCCTATTTCCATTTTCTAATGGGTAAAAACATCAGTGAATCCTAACCACCATGTGGTTCTACAACCACTGGGTGTTACAAGGTTATGGAAATAATACTGTGTTTTCTACTTCTCTTGAAATAATAGTTATATTTTATTGAAAAAATTAAAATTCTAGAGGATACGATATAATACTTGGGTTAAAAGTATTGGAAAATTATTTATAGAATTCTATAGCTCTCTGGCTGTTTTGTTGTTGTTGTTGTTTGTTTGTTTGTTTTGGCAAACTATACTTAAAATTTGTAGGCCAGGAGGTGAGAAGTTAAACTTTAACTATTTTTCAAGTTCAACATAGCATTTACAGTATTAAGTGACTTCTATATGGCAGAATATCTCCCTGGAAGAAGATTAAAGTCTAGAGGATACCTATACCTAACATGGAAAGGAAAAATTCATTTAACAAATTAGAATTTCTATATTTTGTATTTTCAGCATCTTCCTCTATGCTGACTCCTTTCTACCACCACATACCACTATATTTCACTGTCATGTCATGTCAACGAAACTCTGTTATACATCCTCATTCTGCTCCGGCCAAAATCAATATCCACTGCAATATCTTACACTTAAATGCCTTGGAATCTGATTTCTGCCTCTATCATTACTGAAATTGGTTTTTAAAGGTCTCAAAATCTGAAGGTCTTTTCTTTGTGTTACTTATAACATTTGATGCAAGTGACAGCTCCCACATTAAAACCCCAAATGCCATTTGTATTCCACTCTATTTTATTGGTCCTCACCTGCATCTCTGATCATTCTTTTCTTGTCTACTTCATTAACCCCCTTCTTTCTACTTTTTCCTATCTTCTATCAGAAGAATATGTATATTCCTAAAGGTTAGTATAATTTCTCTTGATGAAATATCTTTATGGTTTCATTGAGTACCTCAACATGTTTTGTGGGCAGTTCCCACCTGCTTGTTGTGAGCACCAACCGATATTTGTAAATGTTGGGTTATCTTCCACAGGGACAGAATAAAACGACCTCAAACTGAAATAATTTTATTCTCCCAGAATCTTGCTTCTCTTTTCTGTGTGACTTTATTAACATTATGAATTGTTCAATTTAATTGATCAAAGCTTACAATCTTGGTATCCTAGCTCCATATTTTTTATACTTCCACCTTCATTTATTCAATTATTTGCAAATTCTCATTTATTTTTGGAGCCTTCCACAGATATCTATTCTATTCTATCTTAATACATCAGGGACTTAAAGACCTTTTTACCTAGATGACTGAAGTGACCTCCTAACTTCACTTTGCTGCAGAGTTCTCTTGCATACATATTCTTAGAGCAACCCTCTGGTTATCTGCCCTCTGTACACTTATAGGGCAAATTAAAAACTTTCGTGCAATTATGGTAAGCCATTAGGACTTTATGTAAGGATGACATGGTCAGAATTATTTTACATAGATTATTTCAGAAATAATTAGTACAGAGGGATTTTAGTGAGGTTAGAGTAGGATGGAGAGGAGAGAAGTGAAAGAGTAGAAAAGCTGGACAGGAGTGCCAGGAGTTCCAGGGGAGGATGTAGGAACTAGTGGAATGAATATGGAATAGAGGGATTTGTACTGATTTTGTTGCCTCAAGATCTGTGTGGATATGCATTGTTCATTTGAAGCTTCCTAACATCTAGAAAAATGCCCCCGAAAGAGCAGAGATGGAGTACATGTTCTATAAATAAAATAACTACAAACAAGCTAAACAAAAATGCAATGCACATTTAAAAGTAAGGTGTAGCATGAAACAAGGTGTTTGATGTTTGATCTGAGTTAGAGGTTTGATCTTTTTATTCACCTGGATTATAAACTGCCTTGATACAGAGCTGATATTTTATACTGTACACGGGATCTAGTAGTGAGATTTAAAATGGTGTGACTTTGGAAAAATGACTTGAAACTCTTGAGCTTCATTACTTTTTTCCAATTATGATTGGGTCAATAATAAAAATCCCTCATAAGGTTGATGAGAGGATTAAAAGGGCCAATGATGCATTAAACGTGTTTAACAGTTTGACTGGATTTAAGTTTACCCTAACTAGCACCACTTATACTTGCATTATTGTTAGTAAACCTGTGTACCTATAAATATACATACATACACACATACATACATATGAGGTCTGTCTGGAAAAAGTCCAGCCATTATTAACATGACAGAATTGTTTATTGTTTTTGATGTAACCTGGCAGCCAAGGAGAGTGGACTGGAATGCACATGTGAACAATGATGACTTCACTGTACTAGTCAGTGGGGGCGGTAGACATCATTGAATGAGCATTTGTACTGTGTGGACATCACATTCAAAATGACTGAGCAAGTAGAGCAATGAATCTGCATCAAGTTGTACATTAAGCTTGAACATTCCCTTCCACAGAAAATATTTGGATGATTTAGAAGGCCACAGCTATGGGCAACTGGTGACTGGCAGCTTCATCACAACAAAGCACCCACTCATATATCATGTGTCATACAGAGTTTTTTGGCAGAACATCAAATCACCCAAGTGACTAAGCCCCCTACAGCCCAGATTTGGTGCCCTGAGACTTATGGTTTTTCCCAAAATTAAAATCACCTTTGAAAGTGAAGAGATTTCAGACCATTGATGAGATTCAGAAAAATACAATGGGGCAGCTGATGGTGACTAGGAGAACTTTGTGAGGTCCCAAGGTGCCTCCTTCAAAGGGGACTGAAGTGTCATTGTCTTATGTATAATGTTTCCTATATCTTGTATCTTCTTCAACAAATGTCTCTATTTTTCATATTACATCTTTATATACCTTCAAGACAGACCTCATAGAAACATCTATACCTATACACATCTATAACTCCCTATCTATCTATGAATATACATGAAGGGTAGCAATTTTTAGCACCTTGTATGGAGATTCAGCCAAGGTACAAGAACCCCAGGTTGGTTAATATATATTCTCCTTTGATTTGTTCATGAAAGAAAGGGTTTTTATAGAAAAATTTTTTTTAGAAAGTACCCATATTCTATATCTGCCCCAATGTTCATACTTTCTTGTTTTATAGTAGCACCTTTTAATTCACCTGCATTATAAACTGTCCTGATATGGATCTGCTATTTCATACTGTAAACTTGCACTAGTACTGAAATTTAAAACTCCATGTTACTTTTATGCCTTGGAATGTTTTTGTGCTGGAGAAAGATCTTTAAAGACACTCTGCTAAGTATTAGAGAACAACGAACTGGGTAAAGGGGCTTGAGTGAGATTGGTCTTTCTGGGTTGCTTCATACACTGTGAGTGAACAGCCTCATTGCATTTCTAAAAAAAAGAGGAGCACTGAGGTCAGACGCACTCTGGGCCAAGCCACCTTAGGGGGCCATTTTGCTGGAGGTCATCTATCACGTATGGACAGAGTAATTTATGATTTCTATAAATAATAAAATTATGTGTTCAGATTTACTTCAATAAATAAAATACTTATAAATTTATAATTTATATTATAGAATTAAGGATTTGAGAACAATTTGCCACAAATCAGCTTTGATTCACTTATCATATAACTGTTATTTAAAGCATAAAATTATGCATTTTAATGAAAAAATTTGTGCTCTCAAACAATCTATACCGTTGTTTGTCAAGGGATCATACGCTAAAAGTTACTATAGCCATTGTGATCAGAATAATCATCTTTTTAAAGAAAGACTTAAAGTAGTAATTTTTGTAGTAAAAAGAGCTGTTTTGTTTATAAAAGACATTACAAACTAATTTATTTTGTAATAAAATTGGATACTTTTACAAATAATAAAATTATCCATGCCGATGTAACTCATTCATATTAATTGATTTTCAAGTGATTTAATGAAGTTATCATTATACAGCCTTATAGTAAAGCTTGTGATATTCTGCGGAGTTAGTAATTATTCAAATAATTTTACTGGGTGTCAATTGCTAGAAAAATGTGCTTTTAAAGTCTAAGATCAATTTTACTTTAGGAGAAAAAGTTATGAAAAAGCTAGAGAAGTAATTTTTGAGTTTTGTATGAAAATGAAAGGTTAAATTAAAGGGCTTAAATACAAAGTCTATAAAATCATATAATCTCTCAAAGAGTTAAGGAGGTTATTTTAATTAACTGCCTCAAGGAAAACTAATGAAATATTCTGAATCAAAATCATCTAAATGCCCTGAAAAGCAGTATGTTTGAGTTTAGATATGAACTATCAGTTACAAAGGATGGCATATAAAGTTATTCTTAAAGCAAGAGACAGCATAAGGAGATTTTAATCTTGATTCATTTTATTTAGTCTTGCTTATATAAATTATTTCAAAAAATCCAAACTATGGAGATACTGCTGTGAGCTTTGGATTTCTGAAGGACGTTTGAGAAGGGTATAGTGTCACATTATCAATTCCATATTCTCATCAGCATGATAATAAGCTAAGCTAGTGACAAAGTTTTATGTGGTGTATTCTTGCTTGCCACTGAAGAGAAATCACTGTACTAGGTGAGGAAATTATCCTCATGATGAACATAAGCTACAGTAATAAAATACACTTTGTCAAAATAACCTTATCAATAACCAGTAACAATCATCACTAGTAATAATATGCCAACTTTGTGTTAATGTCTTTCTTTCTGAATCTAAAAAAAAAACAGTTCACAGACATGACTTCTTTACCTCATTAACTTTTATTATACCCTTATGAGGCATGTATTTACTAATGCTAAACTACATTATAAACATTAACTGAGCTGAGCCATGTTTATAAGTATTCATTTAAGGAGAACTTGAAGTGAAAGATCCTCGTGGATAGATACTTAGACAAGTGAGGGGTAGGTTAAAAGGGGAAGATGAGCAAGTATGCAGCAGCTGCTCAAATCCATTAGCTGCTCAAATCAAAATTTAAGAAGGATTTATAAATGAATGCAGTGAATAGCTTCATGATTAAATTCTAGTTACATTTAAAGAATTGGCTTGGTTTTATATCAGGCTAATTAAACTTGCTATTCAAGTGATGTAGGGATGTTGTTATGATCTCCATATAAATCCTCAAATAAGAGATTTCTATGAGAATTAAAACTCAAGAATAGATTTTCTTCTCTTAAGGAACTTCAGGAAAATTAGACTCTTTAAATTTTTGTAGTTTTTTTCTTTTGCTTTGACCACTGGGAGTCCTAAGAAAATATTTATGTCTTGACCACAATAATTGTGAGACAGTATGGCCTACACTGTCTTGACCTCTACGTATGAAATGTACTCTTTTTCAGGTGTTGTATCTATTTATTAACATATTTATCTTTTATGGTATATAATTTTATATAGCAAGTCATCAAATTACCTTTGGAATGAAGATGATATAACATATCAGTGTAAAAAATAATTATTATATAAATATAGAAATATATTTGCTATTTTGCATTTGTTGATATATAGAGTGAAAAGTCAATTGGAATAAAGCTTTACAAGAAACTAAATTTTTTATGCTTAACTTCATTCTTTCATACATTAAATATAAGTTTTATTATTGTTAAATTACCAGGTAAAGGTGCCAACACTCACTTCCTTATCAGCATTCTCTTCAAAAGAATCTATGACAATATTATTAGTGTTTGATAATAGCCATAGTTCTGTCTCAAATTCATTTAGAAAATTTAGCTTTCCAGACCCTAACCATATACCATCTAATTATTTTTTTAATTATAAAGAAAGAGATTTATCAAAAGAGATAATATGATAATAAAAAATAACTACATAGTGAAGTTACTATAAATCCCCAAATTCCAGATCTATAAAAGACCCAATGCTCCTTAATCTTAAACTGGTATAAGAAAAATTAATCAAGGAGTTTATTAACTAAATTTGAACAATAATAAGAAAGGAAAAATGGTTACTTTCTTATTTTTGTTATATTTTTGTCAAACTTATTTTCTGTTAAACTTATTTTTGTTATATAGATATTAATAAATGGAATATTAGATGGTGGTTGATGAAGAAAACATATGAGAATTTTTTTTAAGATTGCAATCTAATTATAGTTTAAGAGAGGAATTAAGCCCTGACTGGTGTGACTCAGTTAGTTGGGAATCATCTTGCAAAGGGCTACCAGTTCAACTCCCAGTCTTGGCATATCCCTGTGTCTCAGGTTCGGTCCCGCCCCTGACCCCTACATCCAAGTGTATGTGAGAGGCAACCAGTCAATGTTCCTCTTTCACATCAATCTCTCTCTCTCTTTCTTCCTCTCTTCCCCTCTCTCTAAAGATAAATAAATAAAATATATTAAAAAGGGAGGAATTAAAAATAAAATTGAGTATGTCATAAAATGAATGCAATACATATTTATATTAGAATAGGGAAAGATTGAGTGCCTTTAGAGTTAAAGAAGATTAATCATCTGTAAAATGAATGTATATTTTATAATATAACAACCCATGTTGGTTACAAGGATGAAATGAGTTAAGGTATTTAAAAATATTACTGCCACAGAATTAAGTATTCAATAAATACAGAAGTAGGCAAAAGTAAGTTTACAGTTGTGAGTATGCTAAACACAGAGTTTATTCTTGTATTATTATTTATTAATTATTATACTATATTCCATACTAACAACTGTAAACTTATTTCTGCCTACCCCTGCATAAACTACCAATATAATCTCTGGACTTTTAAAAAGATGTTATTTTTTAAAAATGTTTTGCTAAACTATTTTAGTAATAATGTCATCTTAACCACCCCCAGAACTTATGTGGAGCAATTTTATATGCACTTTTAGCACTTAGATTATTGTTTCTGTAATATTATTGTCAATGAAGTAGCTGAATCTAGGCTTGACTTGGGGGTGGGTAGGGAACCAAGACATTGTTAGTAGGATGCCAGAATCATTTAAAATATATTGCTGGTTAATAAGAGGACAGAGAAGTTAGTATTAAGGGAGTCACAATAGCCAAACTGTCACAGTTTGTGTATGTATATAAATAAGTTGAATCTGCAAGAACTCATGCAACTCTAATGTTACTCAAAATCAGAGTGCTTTATATGATGCATGTGTGTCTATAATGTAAATGAAATTTTCACGGTAAAGAAAGAAGACTCTAATATGTTTACATTTTGTTTAATAAATATGAAATTATTAATATATGGATATCTTGATTCTTCAATTAAATATGTATCTATTTATAATATAGATTAGTGCTTTTTTAAACCTATATAATTAGAAGAGATCCATTTGATGTTTATCTAACATTGTCCAGTAGATCTTAGAATCAATCACATCATTTTAAAAAAATGTTATATTCCGAAGGGCAAAGACATATGTAAAAGCTATAGATTTAAGGTATCGTTGATAACACAACAATAATATTCAATTAATAAAGAGGCAGAGTCTGTTAAAATGGGTCTCACTTTTGAATGAAACAATCAAAATTCAATTGGTTGGTTATTTATAAACTGAATCTGGATTGGGTAATATGATTCTCTTTTCTATTTTATTTTAGAAGATCACAGTAGAGAAACATATGTGAAATTCTCTCTCTCTTCTCTCTCTCTCTCTATATATATGGTAAAATTAATGTATAGAAAGTAAAAATGTTTACATAATAAAATTGTTGTAAACTGACTAACATATAAAAGTATAACTCAAGTATAAGAACAAGACAATTTAATTATAAGTATTAATTAAAAAGTTTTATAATCCTCATAATTTGCAAATTTTGTCTAATTTTATGACATTTATAACATTTAATAGACTCATGTATTAAATTTGAATATTTAACTTTTACATAGGTTTAAACAATTATCTAAATTTACTAACTATATGTTTTAAAACATTATTGTGTAATGACTATTTAAATTTTTACTTGATGGTTGATGGATATAAAGGATTGATAATTTCAGTTTTACAGTGTGTCATCAATGAGGAGGTTCTTCCACCCAAAAAAGCCCTTTGAACTTTAAACATTCTATTAAAAATAGTGAGTTAATTTTCTTTGTATCTATGAGGCTGGACATAGAGATTCATGATATGAAGGAAAGTTGGCACAAAGTTTTTGATCTTACTTTACCTTTGCATCCTTTTACTTCCTTTCAGAGCCCCCTCTTTTTTCTCACCAACTGCCCACCTCATTTTCTGCCCCTCATCACAAACTACCTTGATGCCCAGAATCCTACAGCACTCATGCTCACACCCAAGTGTCCTAGAAGGCAAGTTGATCGATTTCACCTTTTCTCTATATCTTCTATATTTGCATTTTCCCCCAAAGATTACCTGGAAAAAATATAGAACTAAATCTGAAAACTTAATTTTCTTTACATCATCAATACAGATATAATAGTATTTACTGGCAGACTAATTGAGGCAGCAGTGGCTTTCCCTATGTAAATGACTAACTGCTTCTACCAGGCACATTTGGGATCTTACGCGTGGCCTCCAGAACACTGTTGAGTGAAATGTCATGTGAGTAGGAAGGGGCAGGGACACAGATGCTACCAAAAAATGCGTATATATGTCTACCCATGTGTTTCAGTTAAAAATAAAGCAAATGTTGTTCTAAACTAAGCACAACAGCTTGATGATAAGATGACAGCTTGATTAGATAGATAGATAGACAGTTGATACAGATAGATAACAGTGAGCTTTCTTTGACTAGTCATTGAACTGTAAGTGCTGGGACCAAGGTGCTCACTGCAAGTGCGGGGGTGAGTATTTGATAGCTGTGACTAGTCTTTGCAGGAATCCTAGGCAGCACAGTCACACCAGCATGAAGGATCTTGACTTTGGGTGGTGAACACACAATAAACTATAGAGATGATATATCATAGAATTGTACCTTGCAATCTATATAATTTTATTAACTGATATAATCGCAATAAATTCAATAAATATTTTTAAAAGACATCTAGGATCTTCCAATAAATATATTTCTGCTCTGAAGCATACAGGAATGTTCACATATTTGGCCACCATGCTGATTTTGAGGGTGGAAAAAAGCATGATATACAAGCTATTATAAATCAGTGTATATGTGTCAGATCGTATAGTGCAAAAAGAAAGGTGTAAGTCACTAATATTTGTACATAACATTCTCTGGATTTGCTCTTTCTTGAAAAGACTGTACTCAACAGAAAAACAATTAGAATTATTTTGTTTATCAGGTTATTTTTTAAATGTAATAGGTTCTGAAAAGTAATAGGTTCTCTGATGTACCAAATCAGTATATTCTAAAATAAAAAGAGTGTATGTAGGCTACTATTGTGGTATATTTAGTGTATTTAAAGATCCCATATAAACTCCCTAGCTAAATCTACTTTAAAATATAATGTTTACATTTTCTAGGACCTAGATCAATGTTCTCCAAACTGATTTACTATCATTTCTTCCTTTCCTTTTCTCTTTCATAATTCTGTAATAGGATGTCTGGATTCTGGTTTAATTAGAAATAATATATGATAAAGATTATATAAGAAAAAATCAATTATTTCATTCTTCAGGGTAATTTTAACTTAAAAATAAGAATTATGTAGCCAATGTAGTTACATATAAATTATTAACATAAAGACTCACAGTCCTCCTATCTATATTTTATAATTTGTGTTCCTCAAGAATTTAAATCAAGGAGGATTACTTACTAAGAAATAATACTAAGGTCTTTTTTCTTCTTCTTCTTCTTCTTTTTTTTTACCTAGTAGTCTATCCTCAACTTGGTGTAAGCCCTCACTACAAGTGAAAAAGTTTGAGTTTAAAAATCATTACATTTAGTTAATTAGATGTATGATCTATTTTAGAAATGTGTATATTATACTATACATGTAACATTGCATGTGGTATCTTTTTTCTATTAAAAATATTGAGGCAACGGGCCAGGAAATTCTAGTCAGAATCTAAGATATTTGCATTTTGGAGACATTTCTTTGGTTACATAAACAGAATTTTTAATATATGCCAACTATGCCCAAAAGAATCTGTAGCTAATAGACTACAATAAACAATAGAAGCACTAAAAGCAGATAAGTAGATATTTTAAAAAGCAGACAGAATTAGAAATCTATTTTTACTAGATTTCAAAAAATATTTGAGTTCTAAAAATAAAACTTTATCTGTTTGCATGAATAGTTATTTTTTAACCTCCCAGGCTAAAATGTGCTTTATTTGAAGATGGCAAACATTTCAAAGAACTTCAACATTTTTTTAGGTAGAAATGTATTGTTCTAATACTTACCAAGGTTTTTCACTGTTTTAAATTTTGAGGTCTTCTGCTTTTGCCTAACTCAACTTTAAAATTAAGTATATACACACTATATACATACACATGGGGGGGGAAAATCTTTACTCACAGGCAAACTGAAGTATGGCTTCTCTACTGAGAATACTTCCGTAAGTGTTCGCAGCTAGACACTGATAATAGCCAGAATCTTTTGCTTCACTGGGATTGCTTATAATGAAGGTCCCATCTATCAAACTGTAGCGATAATCACTTTCCAAATCAATCTCTGTTCCATTTCGAAGCCATCTTAAGAAAAATCAGAAGACAAACAGTAAAAATTACTTGAAACATTATAACACTCCTTGAGAGTGTCAGAATTTCATTGAAGGGAATTTTTAAGATTTAGGTAAAATGAATAACAGTGAATTTCTACCTGTAATTGGGAACTGGGTTGCTACGAACTTCACAATTCAATGCTACTTTCTTTTCATCAGAATCAGTTGGGAAAATTATATCATCTGGTTCTTGCACAAATACAGGCCCATAGTCCACACTCTCTGTAAGGACCAAAAACATGCACTTTAAAATTTCTTTAAATATCAAGACATGTTTTTTCTCAATTATGTTTGCATTCAAAATTCTTGCTCTTTTCTTCTACTCAACGGCATTTACAAAAAGAAACGTATAGCCATCAAATTGTATTGTTTTAGTAAATTGAGACCTAAATAGAACATTTTTGTAATTGACTGAAATTGCTTTCAAAGATATGGTATATAATGGAAAATCAAGCATTTAAATCATTGTTTTTGTACATTTTAAAATATATATTTTTGTATTTATCTGAAACAGAATATTACCATGTAAATAAGAGTTAAAAACATTATTTAATGATTTTACTCATATTCGGAATCTAATGAACAAACTAAACTAACAAGGAAAATGGGGACAGACAGACTCATAGATGGGAACCAGGATGACAGCTCTAGGGGTGTTGTTAAGGGACAGAGGGACTGTGCAAAAAGGAAATGGACTCATGGACATTGACAATAGTGTGGCGACTGGTGGGGGAAGGAGGGTGTAAGGAGACTAAATGGTAATGGAGAACATACAATAAAGATTAAATTTAAAAAGCTTTATTTAAAAAACTAAAAGTTTGTAAAAACTCTTAGAATGTTAAAAATAATGTACAATAAAGAAAAAACATGAATTAATATTGTGTTACTGCTTCAACACTACAGATATGAAAACCTCAGTGTTCATGCATTCTTCATATATTCCTTTCCTCACTCATTCAATCAAGAACTACTTAGTAATGCTGGAGTGTAGGGAAAAATTATATAATGCAAATAAGTATATTCTCATAGACTAAAATATATCCTCAAAAATTCAACTGAACAAAAATGTCAAAACTCTATAAAATTAAATGTTCACCAATAAGTACATAAAATAAACAAAACATCAGAAGAGAAAAGACTTAAAAAAGGAAGGCACAAAGGAAGAGCACGTAAACTTATTAAGCACCTATTGTATGCCAGATAACAGATTCTATCTATTTTAATTAGTTAATATTCACAGAAAATCTGAAATAACGTAATTTTACACTAATGAAAATGTCATGGAAAAGTAGAAATAAATACAGGCCCCAAATATCAGGTTGGGCTTGCGAAGGATAATTTCGCTTGAGAAATGAAGACTGTGCTGTAGATGTATGTCGTGTTAGCCTGCAGCAGTGTAAGAATTTACAGAATTATATGCATACCTAGAGCATCCTGAAGTGTGACTTTAGGAAGAAGTACACACATTTTGCTTTATTTTTATCAATCATGAATTCAATTACATGGTAACCTTAGATCAAGATTCTCTCCATGGCACCAGTGACATTTCGGGATATCCTGTGTTTCGAGACTGCCCTGTGTGTTATGAGATATTGCCCATCCTCTCTGGCCTCTATTTACTATATTCCAGCAGTGCACCTCCCTAAAAGGTGATCATTAAAAATGTCTCCAGGCGTTGGTAAATTTCCCCTGGGATCAAAATTACCCCTCTTTAAAAACCACCAACTTAGAAAAATGAAGAGGGAGGATTTAAGATAACACATATTTCCAATGTCTGTACTAAACAATTAGAGGTTTACATCCCCCATGGATAACCACTAGGAAATAGCAGGAAAGAAATGCAAGATGAGTGTCCCAGAAAATTTGATCTTTAAAAATTATAATTGAAAATGTTTTATACCTTCATACTTAAAATATGGGTACACTGATTTTCTTTCTTTAAATGCATCATATGTCCATTTTGGGAGAGGGGAGCAAAGAAAAGTGTTCACGGTATTCTAAACATTCATCCAGTAAAAACTGAGCACTCATTATGGCAAAGCACTAAGAAGTATTTTCTTTAGTCCTGGATAACTTAGCTGAGTTCTTTTTCTTAACCTACAATGACAACAAAATGAAAACAACTGACATGCGTTTCTCTCTACTAAATTACATTGCTGTCACTTAAAACTTTTATTCAAAAGAGGAAAATAAATGATTGGATAACTAAGTGACTAGAGGAAATTATTGTCAAAATGTTGCATTAATTGTTGCCTCATAATAACTTTATAAAATTTTAGAAAAACACATGAAATCTCATCAAACTCTTAGAGTTAAACAATTTTTTAGAGTTAATTTCATGACTTATTTTTCAAACAAATCATAAAAAAAATCCCTTCTAATCTTTTAACATTAAAAACGATTATTTAGATGGAGATTATAAATGTTTATGATGTATACAATTAATATTTAATAAATGTTTTACATATGTATAAATTATAACACTCATGAGCTTTATAGTCAGACATACTTGGGTTTAAACTCTAGTACCATCATTTTCTAGCCTTGGGCCAACTACCTTTATCCTTTGCTGCACCATTTATTAATTGTAGATAATAAGATCTTCTTGCAATATTATAATGAGGATTAATTGACATTAAGATTTATAAATACAATGCATACTATAAGTATTCAATTAACTATAATAAATTTTACTTGTGGTATAATACCATGTGTCAGACATTATACTGAAAACTTTATTGCAATGTATCCTGCAACACAACAACCATGTGGCCAGAAATAATCCTCCTATTTTACAGATGAAAAAACTGGGCTCGATATCAATAAACTAAATTTATATAGCAATAAAAATGAACCTGGAACACAAATCCATGACTGTTGGTATCTAGATTACCACTGTAGATTAGACTGTTAGTACCTGATTATCACTACTACAATTTCTTATACAATAATTATTATCATTATATTTATGCTATAATATTTATAAAACACTTTTATATTATTTAATTCTACAAGTTGAGCATTATCATAATTTCTAATTCAAAGATGAAAACTCTCAGATTCTGAGAGACTTATACAAACTTAGCCAGACAGGAAATAGTTGAGTTTAGTAAGTTCCTTTGGTTTCAAAACTTAGGTTCTGAATATCGTCAAACTGGACAAGAGAGATAAAAGATTGGCAGTCTGGGAAAAACAGAGGATAAGATTTGCTAAATTAAAAACTGAAAAGCATGTGACTAGTTTGAACGACATTTATTCTATTATGACTGCTCATGCTCTGTTACATACCTCTTCACGTTCATTGCCACTCCAAAAGCAGCTTAGTGTGCACGCACTCACCCTCTCTCTCTCTCTCTCTCTCTCTCATTTTTTGCTTAGAAATAAAATTCACTGAAAGGGGTGAAAGAGCATGTGTCTATGTAGGGTAATCATTAATGAAACTTTCTCTGAAGAGATTGGGTTTTAAAGTTTTGTATCAAGAAGGAATTATTGTAGGTAAACTCAGAAGGATTATTTGATTTATTCTCATATAATCATCAACTCCATCTATTGATGGGGATCATGCATTCATTATTTAAAGCAATGTTCTTACATTTTGCAATTTTTAGTTTTATGGAATATGTAACTTGTGTAGATAGACCTCAAAAGTTACATGACAGTAAACCATCACGAAGATCTTGATAACCAATAAATCACAATCTGTACTTAACAAGGTAGAAATCTTTGAGATAGTTGTGTAACAGGCAGATGCCATTACATAGGATCTTAATTTTTCATAGGAGTGATGTTTTCGTGTTTTTTTCCTTGATCAGACTTTTAATGAAAGACTATAAAATATTTGTAAATGGTTGAACCTAAAATTCTAGTGGCTATTATCTGTGAAATATCAGATTCATATCTCAAGAGTGTCTTTTCTTCAGAAGAGGATTATTTCAGTTTTGAAGTGATCTGTATTTCTCCCCTTCAAAGAATGATGAAATTAACATCCTTTTTCTCACTTTCCCCAAGTTAACATCCTGAATTTTTCAGTTTTCTTTGTTAATCACAGTTCGCATGGTTTCTTATTCATAGTTATTACTATTAAAAGATTAAACATTTATTATGTCTTCTCACCACAGGTTTCAATTTCTAAGTTTCTTATTTTTTTCCCCAATAAAAAGATCGTGTGTGTAATAGACCTTGTTATATGGTTAAGAATATCTATTTCTTGTCTTTCTAATTGAAAGACAACTCGATTGGGTATCAAGTTAAGCATTACTATTAATGATTATAGGTATTTTTCCACTCTCTGTGTTCACATTTAATATTGCCATAGTGATGTACAAGCTCCAGACTGACTTTCTTCACTCCTCAGTGACTGGATTTAATACCTGGATATCCATAGGCCTCTTTCCCTATCATTTAATTTCTAGAATTTTGCTTGGTATATCTTGGTGCAATTTGTATAACTTTCAGTTTCTAGAATTTCTTTTTCAAGAACATTTCTTTATTTGTTCTGTTCTTCTCATATCACTTAGACATAGCTTAGATTTTTTTTAATGTCTTCTTTATCATTTCTGTAAAAAACTTTTATATCTTTATTTTCTACTTATTTGTTTGATTTTTTCCAATTTGATTGCTATGCTTCTATCTTTTTAGTTGCCTCTACATTATCAGTAATAAGGGTATGTGAAATCCTGGACTAGTTACAAAAATCCCACATGATTCACCATCTCCTCTCTCTTCTTTTGTCAACTAGCTGAGGGTAAAGGAACAGTGGATGCCAACAAAGCTCTGATAGATATCAAAGATGTTATATGGACCAAATCTGGTTCCCAACTCTCCATATTGAAGAACCAAATGAAATGTGACATGAATAAGAAATAAATGTGTATTGTGTTGAGAAATTGTTATAATACCCAGAATTTCTTATTTTGATTAATATTATATTTAAACAAATGATTTTCAAACTTCAAAAACATAATTTTATTAGAAAGTAATGTACACTGACATAAATATCCTTTTATTATAGAGACCTACTTATATGTTTTTCTCCTTAATTCAGGCTTTTTGATAAAAACTTAATTAAAGTGTATCACCAGGTCTAGGGCTTATGACAGGAGATATTCAATTATTCAACTTTACATCTAACTTTATCAGTTATAGTGCTGCAGTTGTTATAACCACTTTTCTGTTTGATCCTTAAGCACCAGTTCTTCTTCATATGTCCAAATTCTGCAAATAGGTATTTATCCTATGTCTCTATTCTTAAATCCTATTTTGTTAACCCTTCTAGAAGGTCCATGTTATTATTTAGATATTCGTATTATATGGATGCTGTGACTCTTGTATTTTTACATGTAGGGACTTTCACCATGTGGCCATGTAATCACAAGTCTGACTCCATTTTTGATCTTTGACCTCTGATCGCTTTTAAGTGGTCAGGATTTATCCCTTTACCTTACCCAGGGAAAGCTGATAAGCCAGGCAGAATGGCTGATGAACATTCCTCCCCTGACTCAGGTAGGAAAGTTCACACCATGCAAACCCCAGCCCACATAAGAGCTCTCACCCCAACACCACTCACAGACACAATAAAAACCAAAGCTACCCATTCCTTTCTGTGCCTTGCTCACGCTGTTCTCAGACCAGCCCATCCTGCTCTCACCATAAAGTCTCATGACGGGAACAATAAATATTTTCACACACTTTGGTATATGCATAGTAGTATAATCTGTCTGCATTTGAGCTGATTTGGTGTTGTCGGGGTGCTAATCTTGCACTCTGCAGGGCAACCACAGAGCAAGTTAGGGCTCAGTCACCTTGGTGGAGGACAGGGTCTTCTCTGAGAATGTATATTCCTCCCAAACGGTTTGTGTTTGTGAAAGAAATAGATCTTCAAACAGGTAACTAAAACGTGGAAGGTAAACATGTGAGAAAAGTAATGAGTGAATTCCTCTGGGTAGGTTTCTCTTAGGTTTATATCAAAAAAAATAAGATATATTGAGGGACTATCCAAGTCATTTGGACAAGATGGTCTCACCTATGGAGGAAAGCCAGGGGCAAGATTTGGAGGTTACATAAATTGAAGATCTTTAGTAAATTATACTTATAAATCTAAAATCACATATATATATTTTTTTCTTTCTCCTTTTCCCTTTTGCTATCCTTGAACTTTACTAACAAACTCAGCAAGCCCAGAAAAACAATTACAAATGAGGGGAAAGTGCTGCACATCCATATTTAGGCTAGTGGTTCTTGAATCCTTTTAACAACAAATATTTTATAATTCTTTTTTTATAAAAAATTAAATACTCTAACTTACTTATATATAGTTTTTTTTTAATTTAATAAAAGATCAAATAAAAGAGAAGTTGCCCTGGATGGTGTGGCTCAGTGGATTGAGTGATGGCCTGTGAACCAAAGGATGGTGGGTTTGATTCCCAGTCAGGGCAAATTCCTGGGTTGCTAGACATGTCCCTGGTAGGGGCGTTTGAGCGGCAAACACACACTTATATTTCTATCCCTCTCTCCTTCCCCTTCCTTCACTATAAAAATAAATAAATAAAATCTTGTTTTTTAAAAAGAGAAATAACATAAAATAATATTTTATTCTTATGTAAGTTCTCAGTAACATTTATAATAAAAGACATAGAAAAGTAATCTGTTTTTGTTCATAAAATCCTCATGAATATAGCAGCAACAAATGCAAACTGATGGAAGTGTGGTATTGAAGACTCAAATATCATGGGTGCCATTGGTGTTAGGTGATGTGATTTTCTAAATGGTCTACACTCCAGGTAAAGTTCTTAACAAAATTAAATATAATTTTACTGTACTTTACACAATTTTTACAATGGCATATGCATTATATGTAAACATACCTTGTATATAACATAATACAAAGGTACATTCTAGTCTCAAAAAATTATAAAAATTTTCACCGCATGTGAATGTCTGGCAGGACATTTAAGGGGCCTGTGCATTATATTTACAGGCCATTTAGCATTTCTGGTCTCTACTCCCTAAATTAAAGTAGTGCATTCTGGAATCACTGAAACAACCCAAATTACACAAATTTCTGGACCACCTCTGAACCACACTAGAACAGCAGTTTTAACCTTTTTCATCTATGGCATGCAAAAAAAAAAAAAAATTACTAAAATTCTGTGGCACACCAAAACATATAATTTTTGCCTATCTGACAAAAAACAAACAAACAAAAAAACAAACAGTTGCGACTTTGATTCATTCACATTGGATGACCATTGTGTTGGCTGATGTCTTTTTTTTTTTAATTATTTGACAATCTAAGGAAAAAGAGATCAGCGTCCTTTACTAGTCAAGTACTGCATGTTTTCAAAATCCTTGCAGCACCCCAGTTGAAAATTGCTGGACTAGAGCAATAAAGTAGAAAAAGACTGCCTATGTTAGCATGGCGTCAGCAGTTATCTTCCACGAGAGATAGCTGAGCAACAAGATAAAGCCTTACCATGAAATGATGACTCTGGGACCAACCAGCCCTTCTCTCAGTGGAGTTTCTTGAAGCACTGCTATATATTTTTTTAATGGAGACAATGATTTCCTTTGTAGAGTTCTGTGCTGGAATCAAGCTGATCTCTTGCCTCTCTTTATTGCCATTTATTGATAGGCTGCCCAGGTACTAACTTTCTCCCTGCTGAGACATATTAAGTATGACCAGATTCGAGACGCCTACAGCTAGGTTCTTAGGGAAGCCCTACTTTTAGACATTGGATCAGGTTTTCAATTGTTTCCTGGATCTTGATCAGAGATTATATGCCTCCCTAGATTCTAAATTTACCTTTCAGACTTAAATCTCTTTTAACCAATCTCATCTGCGCCCATTTTTTTGTCAAAGATTAAATCTAACATCAAATCCCAACCCTCTCCACCTGCTGGTTACCTCTAATTTATGGTCTTATCCAGATTATTCATATAATGTGACCTATGTGTTTCGGTAACATAATCTAGAAAAAATGTTAGTTAGGCTATTGTGTCCAACACAATAATAAGAAATGTACTTTTAATGATTATTAATATATTTTATGTAATAATTTCCAGAAATTTTGAAATGTTTAATTAGAAAATGCATTGTATGACATTCACAGTTATAATGTGAGAAAAACTTTTTACACCACATGAGCATCTAACAGGAATCCTTAAAATATCTAAACCTTCCTTTAACTTTAAGTTGCCTTTCAAAATTTAAATTAAGATTCCTTATAAAAGTCAAACAAGTGTGAACTGTCATTATGAAACTTTCAAGGATTCCTAAGTATTAAAGCATTATTTATTAAAAAGCATTATGATAAATGTTTTATGGGTAGTGGCATTATGTTGCACACATAATATAAATTGAGTGTCTAATAGATTTTTTGTCATTTTCTAATGTAGCTATAAAAGAGAGGTCAGATGATTCAGAGATGCTATCATTTATGAAAATGATCAAGTGTGTCAACCCCTTATTATATTCACAAGAAGACAACCCACTAGGCAACCCTATCAACAGAGAGGACATTACTCTTCCTTGCCATTTATAATTCAAAATATACAGTTTATTTACAATAATATACATGCAAATATTCTATCATAGGGTAGAAATTCAAGTTAAATTCGGACTTCAAATTCTTCAAATAGATGTCTCCTTATTTAACAGTGTTTGTTAAGCTCCTACTAAGCTTATACCACTAAATGCTGAATGAGGATAAAGAGGGGTATATGAAATGGTCTTTGTTCAAATGGCACATAGCTAAACTGAAAATAAAAGCATACTAATATAAAACAATAACTATAGCTCTAAAAATTAAAATACAACAAAAGAATACAATTATAAAGTTTCAATGGTTGGTCATGAATTGGTAAGATTTTTAGTAGAATATGGTCTCTTTTTAAATAGAAAGAAAGTGAAGTAATTCTGATTTATATAGGAGTTTATCATCCAAGTGAAATACATCTTCCCCCTCCCATAGAAAATTCTTAGCATCATGAAAGATCATTTAAATTTTGTATTTGGACATCCAAAACAATTTACCAGCAAAGGGTATTTTGAAGAAATGCAGAAAATTGTCAACACAGAGTTCACTTTCAGTCTTGATGTCATTGCCCACAGGTCAAGTCAAGTCTGGAAATGAGTTGTGTTAACAGTAAAATTCAGCAAAGTATAAGGCAACAAATTTGGTTGTTTGCAGGAATCTCCCAATGGTAGAAGCCAGTGGTAGAAACTCTAAAGACTGGGCAGACTTAGAGTGTTACGTAAATTGCAGGTTGTGCTTATCATTGATGCAATTAAAGAGACCCAAAATTATATACTTAACCTTAGTGAGCAGTAATTCGCTTCAATTGCTTCCAAAAAAACCACCCTTTTCTCACCTGAGATAGCATTTGTAGCCACTGAATATCACGAATGGGCTCCCTTAGTAGAAGTCTGAACTTTATAATTAGAATTCTTCCTAATTCAGACTGCCTCTGTGCAAGGAAGATAAAATATATAGACCTAACTATTTCATCACAAATAGAAGGAGGTGCAGCCTACACTTAATTCTTTCCTACTAAAACCACCACAATGTAAAGAGATTAAGAAAAAGAAATATTTATTGGTTGTTCACTTATGAAGGGAAGGAGAAGTACATTATTAGCAGTGGTTAATCTTTGTCTACATTACAAAATCCAAAAGCTGGACATATTTAGCAGGTGTTTAAGGTGCTGACTCCTAAAGGCTCCCAATTAACTGAAATTATTATAAGAATTTCTAATTTAAACCTCAGTAAATTTTTTAAATCAATTAAATTACATTACTTATATTCAAACAACTATTTTAGAATAATTATTAACAACTCAATTAAAAAAAAAACTAGATACTTCTTGGTTTGTGGGAGAGTTTGAAGAGCAATCTTAGTCGTTATCCAAATTAACAATATCAGTTTAAAAGCAAAACAATTTTTGAGGACTTCTCTACCGCTACACTCCTCCTCTCCTTTATGAGTCTAGCTCAAACATTTTTGCCCATCGACTGTGTCCATTTCCTCTCCTCAGTCAGTGTCAGTGACTAAGTGCTATATTTTTCTTGAGGCCATCTTGTTTGTTTTCTCTTGCTCTGCCTTGCCCTGCTATTGGAAGTCAGCTACCATGCTGTGAGCTACCCTGTGGAGTGGCCTGCTGAGAATGGCCTTGGGCAATTGAGACACTCAGTCCAACAGCTTTCAGCAGCTGGATCCTGTCAACAATCACATGAGGTGAGTGTACTTACAGGTGGCTCCCTATTCATTCGAAGTCTTGGAATGAGGCAGCTGTTCTGCCTTGTGAAAGGCACAGAGCCAGAGAACCCAGCTGAGACACATTTGCTTTTCCTGACCCACAGAGACCATGAGATAACAAAAATATAATTTTTGTTCATTTTGTTGATACCCTCACCATACTTCTAAATTTTCTACAGAGGATTCCTCTGACAATATTATGGTTTTAAGGTTTCTTCATAAATTTCATCGATTTTAATCTTCTGTGTTATCTTGTGATCATCTCAACAGGTTGATATTATTTTCTAGGCAACCAATCCCTATAGTCAGTCAAGATTTGTTTATTTGGGTCCTGACTAAGCATTCTTCTTTAGAACGGAAGTCAGATGGAAGCCAGAGTCTTTTGTAGCCCAATGTTGAATGTCCTGTTCTGTTATTTTTACCATAATCTGTTTTCCAGAAGCAGGTTACTAGCTGCAGCTCACAAGAGAGGAGAAGAGAGTACACTGTAGATACCAGGAGGTATACATTATTAGTGTGAGCAGTTTAAGACTCTGCATACTATAGGTATCATCATATTGATCTCATGTTTTTATCTAAGAAATGGAATATCACAGAGTTGAGGTCATCACTCCACCCTATCCTGGGACCCTGTTCCTGCTCTCACTCTCTCTTCATCCTCAGAGATAAGCACTGCAGGCAACTTGTGGTCTTATGTTCATGTTTGTAAAATTGTACCACATATATTATTCCAAAATAGTATACATTATTTTCCTTTTTTTATATTTTACATAGGTTGTATCATAGTATATGTAATATTCTGTAACTTTCTTTATTCACTAACCACAATATTTTGAGGTATACCCATTTTGTCTCATAAAGACATATTCTATCCACTTCAATAGTTCTCATTCTTTTCAAAGAATGAAAGAGTAGAATTTATGTATCCATTTCCCTTCTGACAGACATCTAGTTATTTCTAATTTTTTGTAATTAAACATATTGCATCAAACATACTTGTACATTTCCTTATGCACGCATGAAAGAATTTCTCCAAGGTATATATACAAAAGTGGAATTGCTTTCCCAAATTGCTCTACAAATTGGATTTTTACATTTCTTAAAAAAATCTTACCTCTACCTACAGTACTTCTGGGCTTAACTGTGAACAGGAGAGGGATGACTTTGTATTCAGGCTCTGTTAGTTTTCTCATTTTTCACAAGAGCATGTCAGCCTCAGCTTTACTCTCTATTATGGCTAAAGGGAATTACCTGACAAAAGCCATATTTCAGGCTCTTGTCAAAAACAACAAACTCAAAGTCACATCTAGCCAAGATCTATCAAATGCTCAGATGAGAAAACAATAGTTATGAAGGATTACTCGAAACAAATACTCAGACTCTATATTCTTCCAGATACTCTAAAATTTAGTATACTCTAAATTTGGATTACTCTAGAGCAGTGGAGGAATTAAATTATATAAAACTGGTTTCCAGTCAGAGCCTTGATGCCCAAAGTGTTGTCCACAGACCATGAGCACCTCCATCACTTGGGAGCATTTTATACATGCAGATGATCTGGCCCTACCCCTGATCTGTTGAAAGGGATTCTATTTTAGCAAGATTCCAAGTGATTGTATATATTAAAGATTAGGGAGAACATTTTTTGAATAATTACTTCTCACTTTGTTGTTGATGCTTAGGTTTCATCAACCTTTGCTGAAGCAGATGAAACTCACTGTTATACAGCCAATAAGAATAATGATCAGGTAACTGGCCTTTATATCAATTAATTAATTTTTAATAAGGACCCTTCAGAAAAATGCATCAGATCTTAGTGTCAAAATAACTGTGCTTCTAACTGAATTGCTATTTTATTTTAATCACTGCAACACTGAGAAATATGTAACTGACCAGTTTTTATTTCCTTCACTGTTAATTACCCAAAGCAGGTGTAAGTAGACACTTTAAAATAATTTGAAGTCTGGCTCCATTTTATGTCCAAATACATGTTGTTTTCATCATTTTCATGTGTTTTCATTTTTTCTAGTTGGGTTTTATTTGTCATTGTGAGCTATGTGAACATACATTTGGAACAAAAGTACAAGCGGGTAGAATCAAATTATACCAAATACAAAAGTATCTCATAGTTCTGAACACTTAATACAGTCATATGTGCCTTAATGATAGGGAAATGTTCTAAGGAATGTGTGTGGGCAATTTCATTGTCACACAAATATCACAGAGCGGTCTTATGCAAATCTAGATAGTATAGCCAACTGCATACCTAGGCTATATGGTACAGCTTGTTGCTCATAAGCTGCAAACCAGTAGAGCATGTTACTGTACTGAATATTGTAGGCAATTGTATAAGGTATTTACCATAAATGAATCTTGCAGGACTGGAAGTTTCTCTGTGTCAGTGAGGGGGTGGTGAGGGAATGTGAAGGCCTAGGATATTACCACACACTACTGTAGACTCAATAAACTGTCCCAGTAGCCCTCCCCATTTTTTCAATGGACAGGGATGTGAGCTGGATTAATTGGAAATATCTAGGAGAAACACACTGGGTGAGGAATAAATTGCCATAATCATGTCAGTCAGAAGGGAGTTAAGATGGCTTGAGGATTTGTAGGAAAAAGAAATCAAGATGGAAGGAGAGAGGGGCATAGTGGACTGCCATGGCTATGTGTTTTGGCTATTGTATGTTGGAACAATGGTCAGATTAAAAGAGTTTGCAGTATTCATTTTTCAAAAAAATAAGATATCTAACATTGAGAGAGTGCAAAACTGAGGATCTAATATTTTGACTTTGGAAATTTCTTTTTGTCTCCATTGACCCTATCTTACATAAAGGGCTCTCTGTGACACTGAATTGGTGGAAGAAATAAACCTTATCTATGTTTTACATAGTTACAACTTGAAAATATTCCCAAAAAACAAAAATAGGTCAGCTCCACCACAAAGGTCTACTAAAGTGGCAGTGGCACTTCATAAAGACTTGTTAAGCTAGCTCCTGTGAACCTGTGTCCTTGTGCAGGATCTTAGGTCTTCCACAAAGAATTCACACTGTTCGCTGAAGAGTGTCAGGCTAGATCTGCGAGAGCTGTAGCACCCTCTGAATATATAGCAGTTGGGGGCAGGCTCTTTTGTACTAAAACAGGTCAGTGGCTCAAAATTGAGGTTATCTGTGCACTCAAAATTGAGTGCTCTGAGATAAAGAGAATCTATTGCCAAACCCCACAGATACAGCTCTGTCAGAGAGGGGAAAAAATCCCTTCTATGAACCACGTATCCTTCCATTTCTCACAGTTAATTTGGCACCATTAGAGTCTTACAAGACTATTGTCATTATGTGGTCTGTCATTCACTGAAATGTCACTGGGAATGCATGACTATATTCCATCCTGATGTCATCTGTGAAATAACGATGCCTAAAGAATAAAAATGACAACACATCTTTGCCTGATGAGTATGACATTAGAATTAATATAATGGGATTTTTAAAGACTTTTTTTAAGAGTAAGTTTTAGGTTTAATTGAGATGAGGGTAGAGAGTTCTCATACACCTTCTACCTCCCTAACCCACATACATACCTTCTTTCATTATCAACACCACTAACTAGAAGAGTACATTTTTTTAAATCAAAGATAAACATATATTACATAGCATAATCACCCAAAGTCCATAGTTTATGTTAAGTTTCATTCTTGGTTTTGCACATTCTTTGGTTCAGACAAATGTATAGTGACAATTTCATCATTATGGTAACATCCACAGCATTTTCAATGCCCTCAAAGCTATCCGTGCTCTGTCTATTCATCTCTGCCCCAATTCCCCATCTCTGGCAACCACTGATCTTTTCAGTATCTCCATAATTTTTCCTTTTTTTAGGATATCAAATAGTTTACATTATACAATATGTAGCCTTTTAAGATTCACTTCTTTCACTTAGTAACATGCATTTAAGTTTCCTTCATGTCTTTTCATGGTTTAATAACTCATTTCTTTTTGCACCAAATAATGTTCCATTGTTTGGATATACCACAGTATTTATCCATTCACCTATCGAAGAACATCATGAATTTTCAACTCCTTTAGATAAATACCAAGGACTATAATTGCGGAATTATTTTAAGAGTATGCTTAGTTTTGTAAGATACTGCCAAACTGTCTTCCAAAGTGCCTATACCATTTTATATTCCCACCAATAACGTATGAGAGTTCCTAATTGATCTTCATCCTCATTAGCATTTGGTGTAGTAGTATCTCACTGTTTCATTTGTATTTCTCTGATGACATATGATGTGATGCAGCTTTTCACATGCTTATTTGCTGTCTATCTTCTTAGATGAGATGTCTGTTAAGGTCTTTGGCCCATTTTTTTAAAACCATTGTTTTCTTACATTGTTTCAAGAATTCTTTCTATATTTTTAAATAATTGTCATATATCAGATATTTTTTTTTTATCCTCACCTGAAGGTTTTTTTTTTACATTGCTTTTTAGAGAGAGATGAAGGGAGGGAAGAAGAGAGAGAGAGAAACATTAATGTGAGAGAGAAACATTGATTTGTTACCTTCTGTATGCACCCAGACTGGAGATCAAATCTGGAACCTGAGTTTGTGCCCTGACCAGTTATTGACCCTCAACCTTTCACTCACTTACAGGATGACACTCCAACCAACTGAGCCACAATGGTAAGAGCTATATCAGATTTTTTTAAAAATATTTTCTCTAAGTCTCAGGCTTGTCTTCTGATTCTCTTTATATTGTCTCTCACAGAACATTTTAATAGGAGTTAAAAAACTTGTATTAAGTATTTTCAAAATAAAATGTTTTTAAGGTGTTAGGACTATGATTAAAGATAATTTAAATACCAACACTTTTAGATGGTGCTTCTCATGGCAACAATTGACATAATCATGTGTCATGAGTTTGCTTGTGATTGGCATCACAGCCTAATTTGACAGTTCTAGAATCTTTCCAAGCAGTTCAGTGCTTGCAAAATGTTTCTTTGAATGTTTAGTCCTTCATCAATCACAATTAAAATGTAGCCCAAAGTGTATTGGACTTAAAATCAGTAGATATGAGAACAAAAATTGACTACACTACTGTTAAAAAAAGAAACAACAGGCCAAAATAAAATTACTCTTGCTAAACTGCATCACCAAACCAAAAGTTAATAACTAACTTAGTTGCTGTTTCAGCCTCTTGCAGGAGTGGGATTTTCAATTGAGTTTAACTTAAGAACTAGGTCTGGGATCAGTCTGGATTCATTCTGAGCTGGACTGGGTCCAAAAGGAGACCTTCAAGTGAATATTGATAAATGGCATTCTTTATTTCCAAAAATTGAGTGTGCCACATTTTTTAAACATCTGCTTATTTTATGTGTAAGAACTATAGTCCCAGAAACTGCAGATATTTGCAAAGGAGAATCTTGCTGGAGATGCCTTGAGTTGCAATGGCCACTGTGAAGAGAATTCTGGTTAGATAAAATCGTTAAGTGCACTTGAAAACAACGGTTCCCAAATTGTGCCAGTAGAATGAGAAATTTATTTTAATTGTCATGTAGAAGTTTGCAAAATGTTTCAAAATTCAAAAGTAGTATCATTAAACGATTCATTGCAAAAGTCTAGCATAACTTCTGTTGTTCCACTCTACCCTCCTTCACTTGAGTACTCATTCTAATAATTCTGTCTTTCCACTGTGAAAAGACTATTGAATAGTTATCAACTCAAAATAAAGCCAACTATCTATGTATGACCCCTTTCAGATATCTTTCACTCCTAGATCAAAGACCATAGGTGAAGAATTTTTGAAACCTATGGAGGATTCTCAAATATTTTTTAAATGGATATTTCCTCAGTCCAGTGAAAGAAGAAAATATTTCATGTTTTCCCTTCATTTCCAACTCCAGACCAATTGGTTATTTATCCTTTTTCTCCCAGGAACAGCTCTTGCCTTCTTTCTTGTCTTGTTTTCCATCCTAAGAACTTGGCTTCGCTTTCTGTCTGCCTGGGACATAACATGCTGTTTGTTTTTTCTTTTGACTGTCTTTGGGAGTGACTGGATCTTGGCAGGGTAGTCATCTTGCACTATCTTGGGTCCACAGGGTTGTTTAATACTGCCAGTAATATTTACAGCTAAGATATTTCAAATGAGTTAATAACTTTTTGATCAGAGATTTGAACAAATTAGAAGCTGATATTTAGAGTCTATACATATATAATTTTTTTCTTTTTTTAGTTCTTCTCCCCTAAGTTAAATGTACCCAGCGGGAAGGGAACATTTCAACACTAGGTTTTGAGTCCTTTGAATTTGTCAGCCCTTTAGTGCCATGTAGGCAGCAACCAATTCTCTGTGGTACTAAACCCCAACAGTACCTGTTTTACAAATCTAGCCTTTACAGAACCAGAGGTGTGGCTCCAGAAAAAATCCAAAGTCCACTAATCCTTTTTTACCATTCCAAAAACCTCCTCTTTTCATCTCAAAATTCTTGTCAATAATAGCCCTTAAGAAACCAAGAACTTTTAGAAGGAGCTTGCACTTCTTTTCCTGTGCCTATGAAATGTACTAGGCAGGGGTGGGGTGGGGGGGGCAAAAAACCAAAATTTATTTATAAAAAAACTGTATTTATTCTTACATGTTTAAACTTGTCACCTTCAAAGTATTCTCCATTTGATGTAATACACCAATTGAGACATTTCCCCACTACTCAAAACAATTTTTGAACTCTCCAATTTTTCTGCCTTTTAGTGCTTCTGCAATTTTTGTTTGTTTCACCTCTTCCACATCAGCAAAATTTTTGCCTTCAAGGACTTTTTTCATTCAGGGAAACAAACAAACAAACAAAAGTTGTTTAGGGTGAGTTTGGATGAGTACAAAGGGTAGGGCATAGGGTAATGCCATTTTTGGTCAAAAACTGCTGAACGCTTAGTGCTGTGTGGGTAGATGTGCTCATAAATCCCCTATCATGAAATGGGGAGATGCATTGAAAGAATTCAAAAACTTTTCATTGAAGCCTAACACAGCCTCTCACAACAACGCCAGATAGTACACTATACAGATGGGTTCCTAGGATACTCACCTAGTGGGGGAAGCCTGTACTACAAGGGGTTTTTCCTCCAGGAGATAATTCCAGGTTTTTTGGGTACCCCATCATATATATACCTGGTCTTATCCAGGAAGTCTTATCTAGGCCATCTTTCCAAAATTCAAATTTCAGGAAGGTAATTTTCACTTTTAAAATAAAAAAGGAGGAAAGGTAATTTGAAACTTGATTTGTTAAGGACAAATAAAAATCTTAATTCTCTTCTCCATGAATATAGTAAAGCATTAGCCAACTGAGGAGATGAGTTTAACTTATTCCAATTGCCAAAACAAAATTTGGAACCCACAGCTCTTTTATAAACTATTGAGTTTTGCATTATCATACCTGTCTCATGACAAAAACCTCTCTGTTCGCATCTGTCTATGTGTATCTATATATGTACTCTCATATTAGAGATGGAAAAAGGGGTTCTATGGAAAGCAACCTCACAGGGTGATCAGATCATAATTTCTACAAGGGCAGGTCATGGTGGGTATGCAATTTCTTTACTAAAAGGCTTAACTTTGCCTTCAGTAATCCCTGCCCATTGTTTCTGTGCATCTGGGTTCATATACATTTGAAATGCCCCCTTTCAAACTCCTCCACCTATTACCTGACCCCCCTTTCACATTCCTCAGAGGGCACTAATTTTAACTGCACTGTAATCTAATCTCCAGGTGACCACACCCAGGAGAGCACATAATCTCAACTATCCTATAATCCTATCCCCATGTTGCTTTCCTCCACTTTATATACTTTTTCTTATGTTCCCTCCTTAACCTCAAATGCATAAAATAAACTGCAAAGTTGTTATTCTCTAGAGCATTTTAGATCTTGTTCCTTATCATTATTATCAGTTCGGCTCAAATAAACTCATAAAAATCCTCTACAGGTTTGAATGTTTCTTACATCAACAGTATGCTGTAAATACGTGGTATTTTTCTACCTCTGGTTGGTATTTCCAGAACAGCTTTATGTAATTGGGTTAAAGGTCAAGTGCTTGTAAAGACTGAGCATTCTAAACTCTCAGAAAGATGGAGGCAATCTTAAATATTTGTCTCAAGTTTTTGTGATCTAAGATAATCTTTAGTGAATAAAGCTCATTTAAATTTGTTATTTTAATTAAAACAGGTATGTCTTGAGAATTATCAGCATTACATATAATGTAGATAGATAACTTTATTCTACCTGGGTTTATTAGTGAGACCAAGTTTTAAGTCCTAATTCTAAAAAAAACATCTCTCTCTCTCTCTCTCTCTCTCTCTCTCTCTCTCTGAGAAAGACTATTGACTATTGGATTAGAGACTATTGACCCTCTCTGAGAGAGAGGGTCTATTGACTATCGAGACAAACTCTGTCTGGATAGTCAATAGACCCTGGGTTTTAGTCCTAAGGTACTCCTCAGAGGCCTAGCCTTTCTTTTGGACAATCAGCAACCCTCAGGCAGTAGAAGACAATAGCCCAAGCTTGACTCATATTCATAAGGTCTGGATCTCTGGCAGACTAAACATAGTATCTAGAAGTTATGTTTCAGCCCTGATTTAAGGTGGAACGACCCCATGGCTACTTTCTCATGAAACCAGACAGAGAGACACTGGCGCAGACCTCAGAACTGTCCTAAATTCCTGCAAAAATGATTTATTATCCTTATCCCAAGTCCAACCAATGAGCCTCCAATCCTGAACTTCCTAAGGTTGTATTTTGATTTTGTTACCAGATTTTAAGGGGTCCACTTGCCTGTGTGCATCAAAACCCAACAAAACACAAACAGGAGTTTGCAGCCAAGAAAATAAGGATTTATTAAGGATGTGGCCCAAAGTCACAGGTAGTTCATATTCAAAGACCTGGTTCCCCATGGCTTCCAGGGAATGGAATATATAGGGGGGAAATCATTAATCATAATGACTAATAGAGTTAGGGTCTTGGTCTCTACTGATTGGTTGGTGCTGGGGGTAATTAATCATTGCATTTGGTCCTGATGTCAGCCATGGAGTTGTTCTGTTTAATTTCACAAGGATTTGTTCTTTGCGATTGTTCCGCTTTCCTGGCTCTGCAGCTAAAACACAACTTAGGGCAAGATACTATGTTTAGTCTGATTGAAAAACTCTGTCTCAATAGTCAATAGACCCTGGGTCTTAGTCCCAAGACTACTAGATGTTGACCACAGCCTCATTACCCTAAGGGTTTAATAATTAAGCAAAGAAGAAGAAGGTGGGCAAACCAGGATACTAGGTTAGGACAGTTTGAGGCAAAGGGAAAACGTCAAAATAAAAGCCCATATTAAAGAAAATAAGGTTTCTGTGTGGTTACAATTCTTCCCTATAAAGCCTGTAACCTACATACCATCGAGGTATTACTACCTTTCCTAGCCCCCTGGGTGGCTCCATTCATAATAAAATAGCCAGTCTTTCTCTATTGCAGTTCCTGGTGTTGAGTGTTTGGCTGTGCTGGTGTTGGGTGGACAAACTTTTTCTGTTTGATAACACTAGTCAAATAAGTGCATGCTATCTTTGTTAAAAATGTGTAATTAAGAAAAATGAGCTGATACGATATAATTTTTATGAGTGATCCAAACATAATTAAGACTGAGTAAAGTAAATATATGTAAGTAAGGTGAAAAGTTTTTAAGTAAGCTTTTCAAATAAATTTCTCAAATTATTTCAGTAACCTGAAAGCTTAAAGTTTCCTAAGTTAAATTAAATGATGGAAATATATTAAATACCTATATCATTTTCAAATAAGAAACAGTACTGTAAAATTAATTATTGAACATAAGTGTATGTACCTTTGGCTTTCAAGTGTAGAAAATTAAAGACAAATTTGGATTTATTTGTGAATATGTCTTATGCCACACTGAGGAATTTGCTCTGAGAAAATATGTTTCCAAGAATAATTTAAAAAATATTTATAAACTTGCCAAGCCACAAGCAGCTAATAAAGAAGATATTATCATTGTTTACTTATTAGATTTTACTAAAATTTAATGTTTTGAAAGGTTAAAAATTTTAATATATGTAATTGACAGTAAGATGTGTTTTAATGTATGTATGCATAAACAGTACAATGTGTTTTGGGCTAAGAAATAGAATGAAGAGTGAAGATGCATATTCATTAAAGGAAATGCATTTTATTTAAACAAGAACTTCTGCTTTTGAAGAACAAGTTAACATATACAAAATGTTGAAAAGAAAGACATAAAAGGAGAATTTCACCTGTGTTATCAAGCTGGCTAAAAAGTGAATCTTAAGGGATTTAAAAACTAAACCTTAATATCAATGGTGT
This sequence comes from Glossophaga mutica, assembly GCA_039655065.1. NCBI lineage: Eukaryota > Metazoa > Chordata > Mammalia > Chiroptera > Phyllostomidae > Glossophaga > Glossophaga mutica. Next base: position 68,158,414 of record CM077308.1, read on the forward strand.
ACTTACATAAAACAAAAATTTAGTTTTGTTTCCTCTGCTGAAAGGTTTACTTTTTCGAGTGATCTATCAAGAAAACAAAGACTGTTTTATCAAAACAATTTTCTGTGTTTTATGTTGTCTTCACTAGGTCTTTGATTACTTAAGAAAACTGAATCTTCTCAATAATAAGAGCTAACCTTCTGTATTTGTCTTTGAAATCTTTCGATGTCACTTTGGTCAAATAGTTAAGTATTGTTTCATAATAACATGTGATCCTATTCAATCAAATGTTTTAGAACCTTTTAATACTTTTCATACACTTAAGAATCAAATTCTAAATAAAGTCTTTTTCTTTTTGGCCCAAACAAATTTTAATATTTTTCAGAGGATCAAAGGAAAAATATCAAAGAATTTGTCTCTCCTCTTATAGATTTGTTTTTAATTAATTAGGCTTGTTTGATATGTGAAGTTACATGGGAAATGTTGTTAGATAAGATAGTAACCACTTCTTTGTGTTCTGTCTGTATATATTACAAGAGTTTCAGATATTATGTAAAGTTTCTGGAAGCCTGATATGTCCTGGCAGAAAATGTCTGTGTCATCAAAATTGAGGCTCACACACTAAAAGGATAAAACCTGAGAATCGGGGAAATGTCCTAGTTAACTTTCATGCAAAGGCAGATACAACAAAATCTGTAGATTTTGGCACACATAGATGAAATTCATTATGCTTTTGCAGGAAAATGACCACTCATTGCCATACCATGCCACGTTGATTGTAATATGGCACAGTCTGGTCTTTAATAAGAGAAGATAAGATGGGTGAACAATGGCTGTAAATTTAAAAAAGTCAGGGCTGTGAAACACTCAAGACAGCCATGTAGTTCTTCCAAGCTTACTGGCAAACACCATTTTGGTTTTGTTTTGTTTTGTTTTTTCCTTTCTTCCCCCATCACAGTGCACTTTCAATTGAAATTCCTTCTCTTCCCCTCTGATACATAAATCTTCTCTCAGTTTCTCACTAGTTTTAAAACCCTGGGATACCTTTCTCAAGGAGGTTTCAAAAAAATGGGAGCCATTCTTTGAAATGTATCAAGAAAAAAAGGACCCTTATCTCCTAGTCTCTATACCAGGGTAAGAGACTAACTTTGACAACCACCAATTAGTAAACACAGATAACCTAATCACATTGACCACCCTTTCCCTCTAGGTCTTGCACTTTTCCAGATCTTAAAAATTTTCCCATTTTCTGTTTTAGGGGAGTTGAGTTTAATTTCTATCTACTCTTGTATCATTCCTGACCCCTATGGTAATTGTCTTGAATAAAGTCTCCTTGTCTGTTTAACTCCAAACAGTGTAATATCCCCTGACACTTACCATCTTGTTTGAAGGCATCTGATGAATGATAAAGATTGACGGGGGAATAATAATGTTGGGCTGTCCCTCGCCAGCTCGGTGAAGAAACGCTCAACGTTCCTAAAGAAGGACTGCTGTATCGTGGTCTGGTCTTTGAACCAAATAGGGATGAGGATGAACTCTTTTTAATTCTTAGCAAAGCAGCATATGAAGTCGGGAGACCAGGGAGTGCTCCAGAATATTCTGTAGAAGAAAAACAATAGTAAAAAAAATGAATCCTGAGGAGACTATTTCATTCTTTCCAACGAAAATTATTTGTTCTGAAGACACTGTTGAAAACCTCCATGGAGCTGCACCTAATAAAAATTACAGTGAAAGTGGGAAAAATAAAATGTTTATACTTTTTATAGAAATATATCTATATATACTTTTTATATTAAAATATAAAGATTTTATATTTTAAAATGTTTTCTGGCCCCAGCTGGTGTGACTCAGTTCACTGAGTGCTGGCCTATGAACCAAAGGGTTGCCGGTTGGATTCCCAGTCAGGGTGCATGCCTGGGTTGAGGGACAGGTCCCCAGTTGTGGGCACGTGAGAGGCAACCACACATAGATGTTTCTCTCCCTCTCTTTCTCCCTCCTTTCCTTTCTCTCTAAAAAATAAATAAATAAAATCTTTAAAAAAATAAAATAAAATATTTTATGGAAAGTCTATCAGTTATAAAGTTGTGGTTCTGCAAGAAAAAAGAAAGGAAATATATGAAGGAAGAAAGGAAATGAAAAAAGGAAGATCAAAGGAAAGAAAGAAGAAAGGATGGAAGACATACAAAATTTCAAGCCTTTTATTTTCTTTGTCAAGAATATTTGAGAATGATCTTTTTGGTTGCCTTAACATTAAAATGTTCATTTACATTCATTAGGTCAGTTCCTTTTCATTATAAAAAAGAGAGGGGGCAACATTATTATCTACATTCTGTAAATATAGATTAGAAAGAAACAAAACATATATAAAAATATAGGTCTGATCACCCTCATTATCTACATTACATCACAAAACAGAAAATGCATCTAATGTATCCTATGTATTTTGACAAGGTTGTAAGTTATGCCTCACAATCTTAAAGAACAGTCAAATTCACTGAGGAATGTAAAGTTTGGATGAATTTGTTGTGTAGATTTTGTTGTACAATCTATAAAATTGAATGTGATCAAGCGGGGGCTACTATCATGAAATTCCTGCTTTCATGCATTACTGAGAAGTGCCATGCTCATATTTTACTTAATTCCCAAGAACTTTTATTATAAAAGATATACATGAATAGTGACTGAAGTGGGCTGGATTAACACCCCTTTATGTCTTCAGGGGAGAGTCAGGTTAGTGTATACATCAAATGTTTAAAACTACAAACAAATTGTGATGAATTCTAAAGAACAATTTGAAATTTGAATTTTTTCTAGGTCCAATATCAATTGAATTTGACAATTTGTTCATCTTGGAAATGCTTTTAAGAATCAAACATTTTTGTTCAGTGTATGAGACATTTGAACTTGATTTTAGATAAAATAAAACAATTTATCTTGTTAATAGGCTTTCTCATAATTAAATGATTTAGAATCATTATACTGCCTCAGAAATGTTTTGGAATGCAAGAAAAATTTCTGTGATTTGAAAATAACCTATTAGGTGTTAAGTATCAAATTAAGTTTAACATTTCCTGCTTTGTGAAATTGTAAATGTGATTTCTCTGTAGCTTGAAAAAGTATATTTTTAGATGATCTCCACATTTAAAATACTATGTGTAGTCCAAGCCTATCAGGAGCTATAACAAGAATCATATCCCTTAGTATTTGTGTTCAACCACAAGTCTGGTGAATGTGGATCAATTTTAACTCAAAATAGCTAACCTCTCCTGGGCAAAGTATATGAGAACAGATTATGGGTAGACATAAAAATTTTTTGAACCTGAAATTAAATGCAAGTTTTGGCACCTAGAGGAATAAGGAAAAGAAAAGAGAATGAGTTTTCCTTTAAGATAGTTTTGTAGTTGTGGTCTTGGAGCCTATTCATTTCTCAGTGCCATTTGCTGCCGTCTGTTTTAGCTGCCAACTCGGCTCATGCGCGCACCCACCCACACACGCACACACGCACACAAAATTCCATGCTAGTGTTAACAATTGAAATGGAGTGTAAGAATGTGGGTTTATAGCTCTTAAAGCTAGATAAGGATAGTCAGTGGAAAGCTAGAAGAGCCATAATAAGGTTCACACAAACCAGGATCACCATTCAGTTATAAATTATATCTATGCATATATATGCGTGTGTGTGTATACACACACAATACACACACATAACACATACTGTCCAAATGTATAGTAATTGGCATATACATTATATACACACACACCCATATATAATTGTACTATATATATATATATAATTGTTATGCATATATATAATGCCTACTGTCCAACTGGTACAGTAACTGGCTCACACCACTCCATATAGTGATGAGCCAAATGCTAATTTGGCTTTATGCTCCTCATCAGGGCTTTATTTTTTATCTAATTGGTTGCATCTGTTGCAATGGAGATCTCTTTTTCAATCGATTAAAGGAAACTTTAAAGTCGTTATTAGAAATTTGACAATTTATGCATTCACTTGTTTGTATATTCCACAAACATGTAAGGAGAACTTAGTAGGGGCAACATTCCAGGAATATAAAGGCAAACAGGATATTACACCAACCTTCGAGGAGTGTATGGTTTAGTGGAGAAGAAAGGCAACTATGCTTGCAGCTTTGATCCAATGTGAAATGAAAGCAAACTCAGGGACCTATTAGCTCCCTCCCATGGGTGATGAATCCTCTCATTCAGCCTATGGCCACTAGAAAATGCTTTTCAAATGAAATTCTGTCTAAATTGAGTCCTGAAAGCCCATTAATGACTAGTGCAGCAAAGCTCTGAGGGGAGAAGCAAAAATATTCTAGCTAAAGGGAAGAATATATATGAAGACTTGGAAAGGAAAGGCAGAATGGCATGCTTGGAAGGTTAAAATAGTCAAGATTTCAGCATCGGGGGAGAGGTGAGATTAGAGGCAAGGCTGAATAAGTAAGCAAGGGACCAGTGATGAAATGCCTAATATATCATGCTAAAATGGTATGACTTTGAAAAGACACCAATATCTTTTAGAACTATCACTCTGGCCACAGTACAATTTGGAATAAAACAAAAAGAAAAATGACTACTCAAGAGCCTAAAGCTGTAATAAAGGCAAAGCTTGGCCAGGAATGAGGAGATGACCATCTACATGGGAATACAATTAATAAGATTACTGACTGATTAGATTGAAGGCAAGGAAGGGTAAGTAAGAAACTGAGGAAGATCTGTGCTACCAGAAGATGGATGAGAATGCAGGAAAACACATGCTAGAAGTGAAAGTTCATTAATTCCGTTGGGCTAATGGAAAACTTGACATGCTTCTACGGCACTCATGTTGATTATAAGATTCTGTAAACATAAGGGAAATGCACGCTCATAGAGATTATTAAATGGTAATAAATTAGGTGATTATTAAAAGTATTAGAATTGATGAGTTTGCTAAGGAAATATACAAATGAGAAATAAAATGTTGCAAATGGAGCTCTGAGGAGCACCAACATTTAAGAGAAAAGCAGACACAGTGAAACCTTGAAAGAGAAGCAGGAAAGTGGGAAGTCACTGAGGGAAAGGAAAGCGAATCATTATCACAGATGAAAAACCAGTTGACAGTGTGATGATCAGTGCAGAGAGACTACCCTGTGGAGAGAGGGTGCCCAACAGTCAAAGATGCCCCTTATACAATGCACAGGGGAAGTGAAAATGAGGTCAGAGTCAGGAGGTGAAAAGCACTTTCCAAGCCCTGAAGAGAGTCTGGAACCCCTAAACTGCTAGTTCCATTGCAGTAGACATACAGACGCTGACCTTAGCCTGTGGCCTCCATCGGTCTCCTGGTCTGAGTGCAACTGACATTCAGTTCAGTGAGGTCTCCCTCTCACGAGTATTAACTCTTCTACCTGATGCCCTCCTAGTTGCCCAGCCCCTTTTTCTGACACTCTAATTTCCTTACTCCTCAATCTCAGATCTGGGGATCTTCAGCTGTGGAAATCCTCAGCTCTGGAAATTAGATGTACTAGCATATACAAATGGGAAAATGATGTTTCAATTACAGGATGTTGTTTAACCATCAACTTTGAGAGACTGAGTTGATTTAACATCTGCAGGGCTCTGTTGCGGGTGAAAAGTTCAGTAACCTCTTCCTAAATTTAAATTCACTGCATTTTTGTCCATCTCACTTTATCTTTTTCTCTCTAGGATATCAACCCTTTCAAAATTTATAAGCTACTGGCACAATACTCTTTCACTGTCTTGTACCCCTCATCTTTCCTCAGTTCTCTCTCTATTCAGTTTAGAGTTTGTGGTCATTACTTACTCCCCTCAGTATACCTTCAACCACACTGTCCTTACTTTCTATGGTTTTCACTCCTCTCTAATATAAATCCAACTATTAACATACTCTGTTTCTGAATGCAGCTGGAGAACAACACAGAATCATGGTTAAAGGTCTCAGTTCATGGTATTAACCACAAGTGAGATTTTTAAGCTTCCTGGTAATACTATCACATATCTCAATTCATTTACTATCCCACCCTACTAGACGTGTTACATCTTATCTTCTGTCCTCGAGCTCTACACTTGCTTGGAATTCCTATTTCATTGAGAAAATGAAAGCAATCTAAGAAAGAGTTCCTCACATGGTCCCACCACTTATACCTGCGTTCATATGTGCTGCCTTGCTTTCACGGATATGCTGTGAATAAACTGTGCATCTATGAAAGGCCCACCTCTACACTGGAGTATGTCGATTTCCATTTCATCCCATACCATTGTGTCTGCTCAAGAGCATCTTTCTAGAAAAAGCTCCTGTCCAGGCATGGGAAAAAGGGGATTTATAGTCATTTGTACAAAAATAATACAAGTAAATAATACAGTGATTAATAAATAATACAAGAATAAACTGTCTCACATACTCACAACTGTAAATCTGCTTTTGTCTACTCTTGCATCTCTTCAACACCAATTTTTTGTCTTCCTGTTTGGTGATTCCAATAACTATACAAAAATTTCTCTAACCTTTAAAAAAAGCTATCTTGACCTTACCATTCCTTCCACCTATTTCCTTCACAGCAACACTTCTTGAAAAGAGCTATTGATGGTCACTGTATTCAATTCCTCTCCTCTCTTTCTCCCTTGAGCCTCTCCAAGAAGTCTTGATTATATGATTCTACAATAATGAGTCTTTTAGAGGTTAACAATAACCAGGTCATCACTAAATCTAAGGATCAAGTTTTACTGTACTAGACCTGTTAGCAGTATTCAGCAGGGTTAACTATTTTTTTTAATTTAAACATTATCTTTGTGTGATTGCAGAATTGTTCACTTAATGTTTATATTTCTATTTCACTGGCTACTCCTTATCTCCTTTGTCAATTCTTTGTCTCTTCATCTTCTAAATTTTGGTATATTGGGGGGGGGATCTTTTACATTTGAACTATCCCTAAAATGATCTCATTCATGAACATCAACTCCCTCCCTGACAAATTCTAGGTTTACTTTAGTCTCAGTTATTTGCACCCAGCTCAATGTTTTTTTTAAATATATTTTATTGATTATACTATAACAGTTGTCCCATTTTCCCCCTTCACTCCCCTCCACCTTGCACACCCCTCCCACCCACATCCCCCCCACCCACTTTAGTTCATGTCCATGTGTCATACTTGTAGTTCTTTGGCTTCTACTTTTCCCACACTGTTCTTACTCTTCCCCTGTTTATTTTCTACCCACCATCTATACTACTTATTCTCTGTACTTTTTTCTCCCCTCTCCTCCCACTCCCCTGTTGCTCACCCTCCATGTGATCTCCATTTCTGTGGTTCTGTTCCTGTTCTAGTTGTTTGCTTGGTTTTTGTTTTTGTTTTAGGTGTGGTTGTTATATCTGTGAGTTTGCTGTCATTTTTACTGTCATATCGTTTATCTTCTTTTTCTTAGAAAAGTCCCTTTAACTTTTCATATAATAAGGGGTTTGTGATGATGAACTCCTTGAACTTGACCTTATCTGAGAAGTGCTTTATCTTCCCTTCCATTCTAAATGATAGCTTTGCTGGATAGAGCAATCTTAGATGTAGGTCCTTCCCATTCATGACTTGGAATTCTTCTTTCCAGCCCCTTCTTGACTGCAAGAAGGTCTCTTTCAAGAAATTAGCTGACAGTCTGATGGGAACTCCTTTGTAGGTAATTGTCTCCTTTTCTCTGGCTGCTTCTAGAATTCCCTCCTTAATTATAATCTTGGGTAATGTAATTATGATGTGCCTTGGTGTGTTCCTCTTTGGGTTCAACTTCTTTGGGACTCTCTGAGCTTCCTGGACTTCCTGGAATTCTATTTCCTTAGCCAGATTGGGGAAGTTCTCCTTCATTATTAGTTCAAATAACTTTTCCACTTATTGTTCTTCCTCTTCTCCTTCTGGCACCCCTATAATTTGGATGTTGGAATGTTTAAAGATGTCCTGAAGGTTCCTAAACCTCTCCTTATTTTTTTTGAATTCTTGTTTCTTCATTATTTTCTGATTGGATGTTTCTTTCTTCCTCTGGTACACACTGTTGATTTGAGCCCCAGTTTTCTTCCTATCACTATTGGTTCCCTGTACATTTTCCTTTATTTCACTTAGTGTAGCCTTCATTTTTTCATCTAATTTGTGACCAAATTCAACCAATTCTGTGAGCATCCTGATTACCGTGTTTTGAACTGTGCATCTGATAGGTTGGCTATCTCTTCATCACTTAGTTGTATTTTTTCTGGAGCTTTGATATATTCTTTTGTTTGGGCCATTTTTTTTGTCTTGATGTGTCTGTTATGTACTGAGGGGTGGAGCCTTAGGTATTCACCTGGGTAGGGTAACCCGAGTTGCTGGGTTTGGTGCTGTATGTAGGGGGAAGGGCCTGAGAGGGAAAAATGGCACTTGCTCTACTCTCCGCCGGATTTTAGTCACTTCCCCCACTTCCCAGAAGCAAATTGGGCCCTTCTGGTGCTGATTTCCATGTGGGTAGGTTTGTGTACATTCTAGGATTCTGTGGATCTCTCCAGTGAACTCTCCTGTGAGTCTGGGAGTTTCTCCCAGCTCCTCACCACCCACAAGTGTTTTCAATCAGTGGTTTGATGCTTTATTTCTCCATGCTGGGACCCTGGGTTATGTGGTCTGTCTCGCTCCTCAGTTCCTCCTGGTTTATCTATGCAAGAATGTGGGACTGCCAGGTCCACCAGCCGCAGACTTGCAATGAGTCCTCTCCACCCAGCTGACCATCTCTGCCCCTTCTACCGGTCTGGATGAATGTGTCTTCTTTAACTCTTTGGTTGTCAGACTTCCATACAGTTTGATTTTTGTGTCAATTTTTTTCTTTTTAAATTGTTGTTGTCCTTCTTTTGTTTGTGCAAGGAGGCACAGTATGTCTGCCTATGCCTCCATCTTGGCCAGAAGTCTCCAAGTTTTCGATATTTCAATCTTTCTCTATGCTTGTTCTAACTCCTGCAGTAGGAGAGTTTTTTATTCATTCTTCTTTTGTGGTTCTGCCTCAGCTCTTAAAATATTGCTGACCTCTGTCCCTGAAAGGTATCTTCTGAGACAGATCATTTGGTAAATATTATTCAGGACTCAGAACCTGTTTTTAGTCACATTTCAAGGGCTGTCATTTAGGAAAAGGAGGATAGGTTGCATCTAAATTCTGCACCCAGGATTTCAAAAAGGCTGAGAGAACTATAAGTGCTGAGTGGCAATAATGGGCTCCGGACTGAATTCCTTCCACATAACGCCTTGCTTTCTTTCAGCAAACACAAACACCATCCCTGTTTTTCCTGCTACCCCAGTTCACTCTATCTTATTCAGCATTGTTTGCCTTTTCTCAACAAATCTTTATGGAATTTCTACTATCTCTTAGGAACTGTGGATATAATTGTGAGGAAGTCACAAATGGTCCCTGACTTCAAAAAATTTGCAATCTTAGAATATTGGAAAAGGATTACAAATTGTAAAGTATTAGTAGAGGAACATTAAATAAACAGATAAAATTATTCTAAAACATATAAAGCTATGAACTATGATACATATAATCAAGTAAAAAGAAAGCAAAACAGAGTGCCTTGGGAGGACGCTTGCCAACATCTTTTTTTTTCCCCTTTCTACTTTGCTGCCATCACGACTCAGTTCCTGGAGACAAATCCCTTCTCTCAGCACCAGTACGTATATTCTCCTACAGCCTGGCCACTCAGTTTATTAATTGAGAACTTTGGTTGAGAGCAGCTCTGTCAGCAATTTTCGCAACATACACTCCAAAGTTAGATGCCCTGGACTTACATCTGGAATCTACCTCATACCAGCATTGTGTTTTTGAGTAATATATGAATAGTTCTGTAGCTCAGTGTCCTTGCCTTTGGAATAAAGATAACAATAGTATTTGCCTCTTAGATTGTCATGGAGATCAAATAAATTAATATTCATTAAACATTTAAACCTTGCTGGTTCATAGTAAGAACTCAATAAATCATAACTATTTTTAGTTACTTTTATTATTACCCTGTACTATTATGTAGTAGACATGGTTGGACACTGTGCTTATGCTTTTATATCTGATTGGGTTACAAAATACAAATATATAAATACTGAGTTTAATAATCATTTTACTTTGAGGAAGTAAAAGAGTGGAAATGGAAGGGGAGAGTCACATTTTTATGTTCCCCACAGGTATATTCCCATGAGTGAATTTAAACAAATGACCACTGATGGAAATTACTGAGTTACAGAAAATTTAATGCCTGTAAATTCTTGTGTTTCTATTGGGTAAAGCAAGACCACTCTATCTTTTCTGCATATTCCTGTTCAGTGTTTGGAAAGAAAAGTGTCTCATAATTCCCTTTTAGAAAATCTTCATTATTTGCTCAAACTTTTAATGAATATCTATGCTGAAGATGTCAGTAGAATCTAGTTATATGTTAATCATTTTTTTCTTCTATTTTTTCACTTATAGTTGAGACCTTAGGGAACATGCATTACAGTTATTTCTAAAGTGGTCTAGAGATTTTGCGATAAAACTCAATTAACCTGGTGCTCTCATACCATGAAATTCCAGCTGGAAGTTGGGTAGGAGTAAATATTAATGCCTTCATTAAATATTTTCTAATCAAATGATCCTGGGACCACTGAAATTATATTATTTAATAAAATTGTAGTCTATTAAGTCAGAGTGACATTGTCACCACTTGCAGTTCCGGAACTAATAGCATTGCTTTTTCATTACTTAAAAGGTTGTTTTATAGATATAAAATTGCCATTGAATGTAAGTAATATTCATGAAATAATGAATTAGAAATAGCAGAACTAGAATTTCTGCTGGCAATATTTATGAGTACATAAAGATAAAAATGTCATAATAAAGGACAGATTTAAAAATACTTGATCGCTTATTATATTTAAATTTTTTGAATTTTCTCATACAAAGAAACTTTTGGATTTTTATCTCTGTTTCTAAGTGTGAAAAACATGTTACAAGGAATGGTAAAGTTCTTAAATTATTGATGATAAAACTAGAGTACCACTATTGGGTTTTATATTTGAAATTTTTCTTTTATTTCACCATGCAAAGCTGTTACTTTTTGGAGCCAAAGGAGGGTAAACAACACCAACAATTCATGAAACAACAGATCTTTGTATAAATTCATTTATTCCCTATAGTTCTAGTTTGACTTTAAATATTTACTCAAGCTCTTATATAAGAATGAACATAAATAAACTATAGCACCAAATGGTATGTGATGTTCTGAATAATTTTGATGTTTAATCACTGACTCATAAGTCATGGGAGCAAAAATGCCACCATAGACTGATGACACCATTACAGAAAGAGCAGAAGTCATACCACATCCAAGTCCGCAGTCTGACCTAATTTGGCATCAAAGTCAGCATAAAGAAATTTGATATCTGACCTTTCTCAGGGTAATTGCTACGACTGTTCTCTCTTTCATGAGAAGTAATGTTAACTGTGCAACTTTAGCCTGCTACTGTTGACGATGCTCGCGTGGAGGGATGTAACACACTCAGCAAAGCCAGCCGTGTGAAGCATATTCAGAAATGGTGAATAATTTATAAATGATGTGCACCATTTCAATTTGGTTGTCTGCCTCTATGGCAGAGGAGAGTTTGAAACGGTCCAAGTCAGATGTATTCTATGTCTCAACTCAGCACTTTCTTTAAGAAATGTTTTATGTGTAAACATCGTAGTGTTTTAGCTGCAGAAGCCGAAGGATGTGCAGAGGATGAAACAGTATTTTTAAAGCACCAAAGTCAGACATCTAAACTGTAGTACTTCTAAGCTCTCAGGAAAAAATTCAACAGCAACATATTTACAGTCTTCTTTGCATAAGATTGAAAAATAGATATATTTAAAGAACAAGAACAAACAAAAAACAACAAAGCTCTAAATTACTTCAACCACTACTTCTCAGGTACACTGTTTACATTTGAAGTAATAACAATTTACATTACGGAGAACTTTATCTTTTTCTTCTAAATGGTAAATGCTTTCATGATAATAGTTCTATCATGAAAGTTATTACACTTTAACCTGGATATTATATGTGCTTTTGTTGGAAAAAAAAAAGAGTTTTTTACAGTTCTGTTTTGCATTTTCACTATTGTTAAAGTTTTTAAAATCTATAGTATTTTGATGATATCTCTTTAAGTTAGTGAAAGCATAAAATGTGATTGCATTAAGCTGATATTTCTTTCATAATATGAATATTGTTTTCTAATCACTGAGGAAATTAGAAAAGGAGTTCATTGTGAAATATAACCAAATTAATTTACTGATTAAAGAATTCCCTCTTGTTTTGGATAATTAAAGGTTTCAGTGAACTTTTAACTTTTAATGATTATATTAGCTTTCACTTTCCTAGTACCTGTGCACTTCAGACAGTTCACAGAGAATTTGATAATAAATCAAACAAAGCTGATCATTTTTAGCAGTAAATATTGGGATTAAAAAATAATTAAACAAAATGTCTTCCCCAGCTTTAAAAAATATTCTATGAGAATGCTATGCCTTCTTTATAGACAGCGATGTAAAATATAAAATGTATGTTTCATTGTGTCCCATGTTTTTTGTGCTGTGCAGTATTGTCCCTACAATCTATAAAATTGTAGTTACAGAAAATTCAACAGCAGTCTATAAAATTGTAGGGACAATACTACCTAAAAAAATTCAATTCATCACTAAATCATTTTGGATTTATGAAGGAAATTCAAGATAGATATTATATTCAAAGAATTTTAGGTAGCTAAGAATAATTTTGAAATGCATGGGCTACATAGACAAATATAATGCAATATGGGGTTTAGCATTTATTCAACATACAAAAATGCTCAACTATTACGTATCACAAATTGAAAGGTTAACTATGGAACACAAAAACAAATAAAACATAAAATCTTTGTCTTCAAAGAGTTCTTACAAACCAAGAGTAGAATAACGTCAACTTCTGGGGCACCACTTTATAATTATAGAATATGGACAAAACTCAGTCTGATACTGATAGCCATTCAAATGAAAAATATACTAACAGTTTGAGAAAAAAGGTCTTCATGGGGTTTAATCCTTTGCAAATAGAGGGTGTGTGCGAAGTAATTTTTGTACTTGCATAGGCTGAATTCATACAGCAATAAGGGGACAGAATGCCACACTCTCTATCGAACTGAGATGATAAAGGTTTCTCCCAGGCCAGTGGTATGTTCCCTCCACGCTGGCACTAGCTCATTCAGATGTGTGTCTCTGTAAGGAAATTGGTAAGGTCCTAGAAAGGACCTTCCCACTTGGGTTGGTGTCTTAGCTCCTGGGATGTGCAGCTGCTCTGAGCAAATCAATTTCCTTATACATTACCATTAGGGAAATTTTCACATTTGTTTCTTCAGCTGTTTGTTGCTCTTTCCAGTGATCACAGTCTCATCATGATGGCCAAACCACAAACCACAATATTAAAAGGGAGAATGAAATAGATGTATGAATGAATTACTGTTCAATCTAACTAACTTGTATGGGAACATCTATGAAAAAGCATTTGATGCCAATAAAAAGAGGCCTTGGAGCTAGAGATGGAATTTAAATTGAGCTTTGTTCACATCTCACAAATGAAAAAAAATCATTTAAAAAATAAAATATATATATGAATTTTATTTTGCTACTTAGCACATGAAAAAGTTGTTTAGAAATCCCTTCAAGGGGCCTTAGTTATTGAAGTCTTCAAACGACCTCACTACAGTAAGACAGTTTTTCTTCAAAGCCAACCTGACAGCGTTGACCATAGTAACTGTATACTAGTGAGGCAGGTCCTGGAATAAATTAAAAACTTTGCAACTAACTGTAATTTCTTCAATGAAGACATCAAAAGATAATTTCTCAATGACATTTTAGCAACCTTGTGTTGTGCAGTTACTTTTAGCAAAGTTAGGCAAATTTCCATTTAACCAAAGAAATACTTGCAAATCCTTTAAATTCACTTATCTGCTGTGGTTGTGGTATTCTAACCTAAACTAACAACTGATCTGGTTCAGTCACTTAGTTAATGATACAGACATCAAGTAGGCTGAAATGTTGCAACCTGATTCTTAGTGTCACTTTCTCTGTCAGGGCCTCCATGGCTGTCTCATCCGTGCCACTTAGTATCTAACAAACTCTGTTTCCAGAGAGCAGCTTCCAACTGTGGAACTACTATTTCTTAGTACTTACAGATCATAACTCTACTACTTCCCAACTGAAATGTTTTACTTACATGTGAATTTAATTTCAAAAGAATAGGCATCTCAATCTGTGAGTGTGTTTAGCTCAGCTGCCGTTTAATCCTTTTGTTCAGAGTGGTTATTCTATTCATCCTTTTTCTTGTGGAATAAATTATGAGGTTCAGATTCAAAGGAAATAACAGTAACTTAAATTCCCCATGAGTTCTAATATTAAACCTTCTGATTTAAAAAATATATGTTCACTGTAGAATCAAAATCATCTCTGATCCTGGTATCCAGAAGTAGGACTTTTTGCAAAACCAAACTCCGAGATTCCTCATTTGATTTATAGACAGACATTCCAAAAGAGACATAAGTAGATATGTTGTTTTGTTTCAAAGAAAACGGGATTAATTTATACATTTAAAATTCTAATTTTATTTAATATTATATTATAAATATTGAATCCTGTTACAAATGTTCTTCAGAAGCATTTTATTGATAATATAACATTCCAGTGATGTGTATTGTTATAATTTATTTAACCATATCTCTATGATCACATTAAATTATCTGTCATATATAATGCTGCAGAAATAGGTTGTACTATTTTTGTCTTTGTTACTAGTAATTTCTGTAGCAGAACATCATAGAAGTGGAATTTTTGAATATGAAATAGGTCTTGCTACAATTTTTTTCTAGGAAAATTGATTTAATTATACCCCTGCTAACATCATGAGAAAGTAGTAATTTTTAACATTGTGTTATCATATTTTTGTATACCATTTTATTAGATGATTGCTAATGTCAATTATCCTTTAAAATGCCTTAATAAGCCCTGGCTGGTGTGGCCTTGTGGACTGAATGCCAGTCTGCAAAGCAAGTGATCACTGGTTAGATTCCCAGTCAGGGCACATGCCTGGGTCAGGCCAACTCCCCAGTAGGGGGCATGCAAGAGGCAACCACAGATTGTTTCTCTCCATCTCTTTCTCCCTCCTTTCCCCTCTAAAAATAAATAAATAAAATCTTAAAAAATTTAAAATTTCTTAATGAAAAATTCTATTTCATTGTTGTTGGATTTGCATTTTGATTATTAGTCATATACTTCATTTTCTCACATGTCCGTATTTCCTCATTGAATTATATATAAAATAGTTTTCCTTTTTATCCTATTGAGTTGATTTCTTTTCCTTGATTCTTAAAAGCACTTTGTACACAGTGACTAGCAACAATTCCATTTGCCATAGTATGAATCTTAATTTGATGGTAGTGTACTATAGAAGATTACTTTTTTTTGTAGGTAAATTTCTTTTTAAATTTTATTTTAAATGTTGTTCTTGTATAGTTTTCTGTCTTTTACTCCCATACCAGCCCACCCACCCAGCCCTCCCCACCTTCCTCCCATTTCCGCCCCACCTAATTTTTGTCCATGTGTCCTTTATACTTGTTCTTGTAAACACTTCCCCTTCCCCTGAAATTCCCTCCCCTCTCCCCTCTGGTGACTGTCAGCCTGTTCTCAATTTTAGTGTCTTTGGTTATATTCTGCTTGTTTGTTTGTTTTGTTGATTAGGTTCCTGTTAAAGGCGAGATCATATGCTATTTATCTTTCACCACCTGGCTTATTTTGCTTAGTATGATGCTCTCCAGTTCCATCCATGCTGTAGCGAAGGGTAGGAGCTCCTTCTTTCTGCTGCATACAATTCTGTTGTGTAAATGTACCACAGTTTGTTGATCCATTCATTTACTGATGGGCATCTAGGTTGCTTCCAATGCTTGGCTATTGTAAATTGTGCTGCTATGAACATGGAGGTGCATAGGTTCTTTTGGATTGGTGTTTCAGGGTTCTGAGGATATAATCCTAGCAGTGGAATTGCTGGGTCAAAAGGTAGGTCCATTTTTAGTTTTCATAGAAAATTCCATACTGTTTTCCATAGTGGTTGTACCAGTCTGCAATCCCACCAACAGTGCACTAGGGTCCCCTTTTCTCCACAACCTCTCCAACACTTGTTGTTTGTTGCTTTGTTTATGATGGCCATTCTGACTGGTGTCAAGTGGTATCTCATTGTGATTTTAATTTGCATCTCTCTGATAGCTAGCGATACTGAGCATCTTTTCGTGTGTCTCTGGATCCTCTCTATGTCCTCCTTGGGGAAGTATCTGTTCAAGTCTTTTGCCCATTTTTTTAGTTGGGTTACTTGTCTTAGAGTGGAGTCATGTGAGTTCATTATATATTTTGGAGATTAAACCATTGTCTGAGGTATCATTGGCAAATATATGTTTTCCCATATAGTTGGTTCTCTTTTCATTTTAATACTGTTTTCTTTAGCCATGCAGAAGCTTTTTATTTTGATGAGATCCCATTTGTTTATTCTTTCCTTTACGTCCCTTGCTTTAGGGGACATATCAGTAAAAATGTTGCTGCGTGAAATATCTGAGATTTTCCTGCCTATGTTCTCCTCTAGGACTTTAATGGTGTCATGACTTATATTTAAATCTTTTATCCGCCATGAATGTATTTTTGCGTATGGTGTAAGTTGGTGCTCGAGTTTCACTTTTTTGCATGTAGCTGTCCAGTTCTCCCAACACCACTTTTGAAGAGGCTATTTTTACTCCATTTTATGTTGCTACCTCATTTGCTGAATATTAATTGACCATAGAGACTTGGGTTTATTTCTGAGCTCTCTGTTCTGTTCCACTGGTCCATGTGCTTGTTTTTACACCAGTACCAGGCTGTTTTGATTACAGTGGCCTTGTAATACAGTTTGGTATCAGGTATTGTGATCCCTCCTACTTTGCACTTCTTTCTCAAAATTGCAGCAGCTATCTGGGGTTGTTTATGATTCCATATAAATTTTCGAAGTGTTTGTTCTATGTCTGTGAAATATGCCATTGATACTTTAATAGGTATTGCATTGAATTTGTAAAATGCTTTGGGTAGTATGGATATTTTGATGATGTTAATTCTTCCGATCCATGAACATAGTATATGTTTCCATTTGTTTGTGTCTTCCTTGATTTCTTTCTTCAGTGTTGTGTAGTTTTCTGCATATAGGTCTTTTACCTCCTTGGTTAGGTTTATTCCTAGATATTTTATTTTTCTTGTTGCTCTATCAAATGACATTTTTTTCTTGATTTCTGCTTCTGCTGTTTCACTGTTGGTATACAAAAATTCCTTTGATTTCTGGATATTGACTTTGTATCCCACTGTTTGGCCAAATTCATTTATTAGGTCAAGCAGCTTTTTGGCTGAGTCTATACGATTTTCTATGTACACTATCATGTCATCTGCAAACAATGATAGTTTTGTTTCATCCTTTCTGATATGGATGCCTTTTATTTCCTTTTCTTGTCTAATTGCTGTGGCTAAGACTTCCAATACTATATTGAATAGAAGTGGTGAAAGTGGACAGCCTTGTCTTGTTCTTGATCTTAGTGGAAAAGATTTTAGTTTTTGCCCATTGAGTATGATGTTGGCTGTAGGTCTCTCATATATGGCCTTTATTGTTTTGAGGAATGCTCCCTCTATTCCCACTTTGCTGAGTGTTTTTATCATAAATGGGTGCTGTACCTTATCAAATATATAGGTAAATTTGTCGATCATTTTCTTTATGATTTTGTTTGTTTGTTTGCTCATTTGTTTATTTATTTTTGGCCGTTTAAATTTCTTTTTTGAATTTATTTATGACTGCTTTAAAAATCCATATACAGAAATATAAGTCAAATTGACCATAAAAGCACTACATATACTTACTTTTCTCTATGTCACTTGTGTCATTTTCAAATGCTAAGTTTTTTTTTTAAATCATCAACTGAGGACATGCTTATTGATTTTAGAGAGAGGGGAAGGGAGAGAAAAATCAATGTGAGAAAGAAGCACAGATCAGTTGCTTTTTGCATGCAACCCAATCGGGTACTTAACCCCCCAATCTAGGCATATGCCTTGACTGGGAGTTGAACGCATGACCTTTCAGTCTATAGGGCAACACTCCAACCAACCAAGCCACACAGTCCAGGGCTCAAATGCTAATTTAAAGTAAATTCATATTAGCATATAATGATACAAGTTTTACTTTTTTTCCCCCTGTGGAAAGGGAAAAAGAACTTTTGAGTTTTTTTCAAAATATGAGTTCAAAATATGTTTTTGAATTTCTAAAAAATGGTGTTAATTTTTTTTAATTCTTATGTTAGGTACAAAGTTGCATGAGGTTGAAGATTGATTTACCATGGGATGGAGATAAAGTTGTTGGATATTTAATTTAAAGTAATAAAGAATGAATTTGTGCCAAACTCACAGGCCAAAATATACTTTGAATTGCTTTCTCTAAGACAAGAAGAGCCTTTCAAAACTAGTGTGACTCCATATGGTTCTACAGGAAAGGCAAACCTGTTTCATAAAACAATGCTTGAAAAATCTGTGTTACTAGTGACATTTTACATGCTGTCAAAATATTTCTTTTTAAAATTTTATTTGAGATTGTCACTAACCATACTCACACCCTAGTGCTGAATGCACTTTATTGTGGCTACAAGTTTTAATTTCATGACAATGCAAAAAAATTGACTTTTTAGGTGACATTTTTCTTCTTTTTTTAAATGACAGTTGGTCAGCGGCTAAGGCTCAATGACATTTATCAGCTACCTAATTAAAATGTAGACACTTTTATAATAATTGCAAATGTGACCTTCATTTGTGTATTTTTGCTAGCTAGCATGTTTAGCCAAATGTCACAAAGAACTCTAATCCATTCTTTCCCATAATGTTTAATTATATCATATTGAAAATATTCATTCTTCATTTCCCATGGCTTGTGAAATCACACTGCTTCCCTGGAGAGTGGGGAGCAGTAGTTCCAGTACCCTAATGAGCAGCGATTGCAAGTCTATGTCTACTAGCTGCCAAAATAACAAGATGAAAATGAGAAGTCATTCAATGAACAAGTTGGTTTGCCTTTATGATGCCAAATAATAGCTCTGATTTGTTTACCTCTGCACCAATAAGGGATTTGACATGGGCTCAACTGTTTTGGCTTTCTTTAAAAATACTCCAGATCTCTCCTCTCACCTTACTATCTTTATATCTAATTGCCTGGGTGAAATCTCCCAGATGTTCCAAAGATATTTGCAGCTTTACCACAACCTCCACACTTACCAAATTCTACCTTCTCCCTACCCATTAGCATTGTTCTAGTTAACTCTATCTTCTACCAAATCCTCCTCAGATCCTTCCAATCCATGCCCCAGAATTTCATGAAATACTATGCTGTCATGTGTTGCTCATGAAGCAGTGAATATGTTATAAAAATGTAATTTGGGGGATGTTCTACTTATACATAAATAACCACTGTTGTTTATAGAACTAAAAATTCATAAATCATTTTATCTTAGTTGATAAAATACAATACAATTCAAAGATAAAATCAAACATATCTAATATATAATTTAACTTTTTATTATATTTAACAATATTTTAGTGCTCCCACATTAAGAGATTTATCTGTATTAAGAAAACATGCAAGGTTGATGTAAAAGAACTTAATTTTCTTGAAAATTTTTGTGATCTCCATTACTGTAATTCTGTTTCCATCCTAGATGTTTGCTTAGTTTTTTGTTGTTGTTGTTGTTTGTTTTCTCTTTTAGGTTCAGTTGTTGATAGTTGTGAGTTTGATGTCATTTTATTGTTCATATTTTTGATCATCTTCTTTTTCTTAGGTGAGTCCCTTAAAATGTCATATAATAAGGGCTTGGTGATGATGAGCTCCTTTAACTTGACCTTATCTGGGAAGCACTTTATCCGCCCTTCCATTCTAAATGATAGCTTTGCTGGATAGAGTAATCTTGGATGTAGGTCATTGTCTTGTATGACTTCGAATACTTCTTTCCAGTCCCTTCTTGCCTGCATGACTTCTTTTGAGAAATCAGCTGACAGTCTATGGGAACTCCTTTGTAGGTAACTGTCTCCTTTTCTCTTTCTGTTTTTAAGATTCTCTCCTTATCTTTAGTCTTGGGTAATATAATTATGATGTTCTTTGGTGTGTGCTTCCTTGGGTCCAACTTCTTTGGGACTTTCTGAGCTTCCAAGGCCTCCTGGAAGTCTAGTTCCTTTGCCAGATGGGGAAGTTTTCCATCATTATTTTTTTCAAATAGGTTTTTAATTCCTTGATCTTCCTCTTCTCCTTCTGGTACCCTTAAGCAAACAACTAGAACTGGAACAGAATCATAGAAATGGAGATCACATGGAGGGTTTTCAGTGGGGAGGGGGAGAGGTGAGGATGGGGGAAAAGGTATAGAGAAAAAGAAGCATAAATGGTAAGTACAAAATAGGCAGGGGAAGGTTAAGAATAGTATAGGGGATGGAGAAGCCAAAGAATTTATATGTATGACCATGGACATGAACTGAGCAGCTGGGAGCGGGGTATGTGGGTGAAAGGGGGGTGCAGGGTAGAGTAAAATAAAGGGAAGAAAAAATCAGACAACTGTAACAGCATAATCAATAAAATGTATTAGAAATTTTGTGTGTAGTTTTGAGATTATAACCATAAAATTAAATATATCATAATATCAAAGTATATACTCTAGTAAAATATTTTTGGTACCGTTAAAAGCATCTTTTAGGGATGTAATGTACAATATGATGATACAACTAACACTGTGGAATGATATATAAGGGAGAAAATCCTAAGAGTTCTCATCACAAGATTTTTTTCTATCTATTCTTTTCATTTTATCTATATGAGAAGATGGATTTTAGCAAAATATACTATAGTAATCATTTCACAATAATATATGTAAACATCATGCTGTATGTTTTAAAATTATATAGTGATCAATGTCAATTATTTCTCTATAAAACCGGGAAAACATAAGTGTCTTAACCTTATACTAATATTTGGGTGCACCCGTAGAATAAGATAAATTGTCAGATTAGGTATAAATTTAGTTTTTTAGAAGATTTTATTTATCTGTTTTTAGACAGAGGGGAAGGGAGAGAGAAAGAGAAGGAGCGAAATATCAGTGTGTGGTTGCCTCACTTGCACCCTCCAATGGGGACCTGGCCTGTAACCCAGGCATGTGCCCTGACAGGGAATCAAACCAGCGACCTTTTGGTTCTCAGGATGGTGCTCAATCTACAAAGCCACACCAGCCAGGGTAAGGTATAATTTTAGAAATTAAATGTTTTTGGTGAATAGTAAAATAGTTTAACAATCTAACTTTTTTTGGATAAGTTATGCATGTCTCAAATATCACACTATTGCTTAGTAACAAAGCTGAGGCAAGTTTAATTTTTTCACTAAAAATATTTTTATATTAAATCTTTAATATTTTGCAAATATGGACACATATTCAGGCAATTCATTTTCCCTTGGTCAGTTTATTAAATACATTTTCCTAAATAAATACATTTGCCATATTATAAACAAAATTAGAATGTCACAGCTATATTCAGTTTTGTTCATTGTTCTTCTGATTCAATAAATTGTAACTACATAGAAACTCCCAGAACTTTGATGATACTAGAAAAGTAGAAGATTGGGGGCATGTTTTACTCAATGTTGTCTAATGTGTGCTGCGATGAAATTTTCATTGGTGACGAGAAGACTTTAAGTCATGGCTGAGAGTTTGCTCAGTTTCTTGTCACAAGCGTGGAAACATGTTCCCTCGCTGAGGAACTGTCATGATGGGGCCTGATGTGTGGAAGGGAGGAGACTCGAGAGAGAAAAATATTAAAAATGTCTAATATTTTAAACACTCAAAGGCAACTTCTAAATATGATAGGAAGTAAAATTACAAGAAACTCATCAAATCTGGAAGAAATCTTATACAGTTGTTGGAAACAAAGGAAAGTAATGATGATTACTCAATTGCCCATTATTTCTACAGTAAAGTATATTTTATTGACTTTTTCTTTATTCAGGGTGATTTGTTTTGTATATTAATATGTAATGTATATTACATTACTGGATATAAAATACTTTTAAAGATACAATTTTTAAATCCTCAAAAGTATTTTCCTTCAGTTCAAATCCCAACTATCATTGATTACGAGCTTGACATTAGATAAATTACTGAATCTTTGTAGTCCTTTCTTAAATCAGGATAATATTAATTGCTTCATGATGGCTGTTCTAAAGAATTAGAAAATATGTGTGATTGTTCAGTACACTGGTACAAAATAAGAAGTTATAAATTATATCATGATTATTATTTTTGTTATTGTTATTAAACCTAATAGTACTACAACAACTTGAAATGAAAACCAACATGATATACATCTACTAATTCTGCAAAGTAATATGGTACTATTTCTAATCATTATTTCTGCTGTCTTAGTAAAATAGAGATTCCCAAGATAATTTGTTATATTTGAGGGAGTTGTTAGATTTTATATCATAATGTTAAAGAAAAAGTTATGAAAATATTAAACCACTAGATTTGGGGGCTTCAAAAAGAGATTTTTAGTCATAAAGTGATCTAATACATACTATCCAAAGATCTCTGCTGTGAAATCTGAAATTGAGCTCCTTTAATAAAAGTGTTCCCCATGGCTAAAAGAATAGTTTTTTTAGAAATAAAAGATGAAAAAAATACACGTAGCAAAATTGAGTAATTTTTCTTCTCTATTGAGGAGAAATTTAATTTGGCCAAGAGGTGAGTGAATAAAAATTTTAATAACTATATTTCCTAGTGATAGTTATCATATGCATTTTCTCACAGGAGTCTTTAGCAAAATCTGCATAAACGATAGAGTTCTCATCTGCTGCAATAACATAAAAGTTGAATTAACCCCCCACAAGGCCTACCATGGTGCCTTGTATGTGGTCAGTACTGAATAACTATTGTTGAATAGAAAAGAGTACTAAAAGCTAAAAGAATAATTGATTTTCAGTAATTTCTCATTATAAAATGGGTAATAAAAATGATAATTTGCTCATGAGCTATACAATGAATAAAAAAGATATTCTTACATCTGTACCAGAATTTATATATTAAAAAAAGTTCTGTCTTTTAAATTATTCACTTCTGTTAGTGCTACTGGCTTTTATTGCCCAAAATGGTTTGAACATCTATTTTGAAATGGCTTCCAGAGCATTATGAGTTTATGGCCATACATTATTGAAAAGCAGCTCTATTTATGATAATAAAAAGCAGTGAAACTTGATGAGTGGACAGTGTCCATTAAAGGAAAAATTCATAAAGATATCAAGGTTAGGAGAACTGAAAACAAGTATACTAGGGGGAACTGTATAAACATTGCATATCAGGGAGATAAATAAAGATAAACTGTAAGAACTGGGAAAGAGCCCAGGGAGATGAAGCAAAACTATTGAAGGTTTTGTATTCTTTTGACCACGGAATTGAGATGAGCCAAGAGCACAGAGGGAGTTTGATGAAGTTAAGATTTAAATAAAGGCTGTATCATTTACAAACCATTTTTAATTGCCCAGCATTATAATGGCAACATAATAAATAAACCACATTAAAAAGTAAATAATAATTGAAAATAGATCTGCATATACTCTATTTACTTCCATATTTTTTGCAAAGTTTGGGGAGAAATTATTTAGGAATTTAGGCCAGGTAGGATGAGACTATGAGTGAGAATTTGACTTTCATTTTCAAAGTTTAATTAAAGCTCTGATGCACAACTGATTTGCTTTTCCACTGCTCCTGGTGGAAGTCAGTAGAAACAAATCATGTACTTGTATATCTGCATAGTGTTGACTCATACTTGTAACATTTCTCTTCTCTAAAAGAAAATGGAACTGCAAATTGTAAATCATCTGTTCGTTTATTTATTTTGCTTCTTCAGCTTAATAGCAATTACAATTCCTTAATTAGAGGGGTCAACTCTATGGCACAATGTCATGTTGAAACATTCTTTGGTCAGAGTTTCCATGGGGAAAACTAATTTCTCTTGAGAAATATAGGCTAAAGTTATAACCTCAAATATAATCTCATTTATAAAAATACAAATTTAATGGTATATCTTATAAGTGGTGTTTTTAGAAGAAATGTTCTTATGTGGTCAAATAAAAAAGATTTTCTTATTAAAAATAAATTGATAATATAGTTTATAAAATCTTAAACTGATCCTAATCTCATGATTGCTGTCTCTTTAAAAGAATAAACAAACTCTGGTTTTTATTCAATGTAACACGTTTTCTCCTCTTTTTAAAGTGTATTTAAGAACATTCCTCATTCTATGCCGTGCCTTCTTTTTTCTTTCCCTGGTTGAGATGATCAACCTTTTAAAGTCAATATTTGTATTAATTTTTTAGAAGCAAATCAACAGCTTCTTTCATTTCATAGCATTTAATGTATATGAACATATTTGACAATCACTACCAAATCAGTACTTTATATTCTTACATCTGTATGTTTTCTGAGAAACAAGTTATTTAAATAAGAATGTGTCTATCAATTAATACACAGATTGTTTCTATATTTTCCAGCACAGTGAAATAAACTGTATGAAAGTTATTGACCTGGATCGATTGGTAAATATTAGAGATTATAGGAAGCCCTAAAATCACCCATAAAATTTGCATACGTGCCTTTGAGGAGAGGAGGGCACATAGCTTTGACTAGGTTCGAACAGGAACCAGGGGCACCCAAAAACACCTGTGCTTAGTGTTTTCAAATGCTTGTTTATAGATATATAATCTTGGATGCTCCATGTGTACTGATTCAGTTAACCCCATGAAAGTCTGATCTCCTGGGTACCAGGTGCTCTGTTCACTGCTTGAACTCGATGAGGTTGTCAGAGCATGCAAATGGGGACAGGAGAGGATAAACATGTGTGAATATTCACTAAAATACAAGACGGTGAAAAAAAAAACATCAAGGGCCCTGATGGGGTAGCTCAGTTGGTTAGACCACCTCCCAATACTCCAGGGTTGCTAGTTTCATCCCAGTCAGCGCACGTACAAGAAAAAAACAACAAATGCATAAATAAGAGGAAGAACAAATGTGTGTTCTTTCTCTCTCTCTCTCCCTCTTCCTTTCTTCTATTTAGTTAATTAACTAATTAATTAATTAAAAATATGATCAAGGACCTTAAAAAATGAGAGGGGTTTAAAGAAGATATTCATGCAGAGTGATGCTAACTTCAGTATGTCACTTGGTATGGGAAAGGTTTTTTTCTCTTCTCTATCTTAAGAAATTTTACTAAGGTATATACATTATAATTGCACCTTAGACGAG
This sequence comes from Glossophaga mutica, assembly GCA_039655065.1. Classification (NCBI taxonomy): domain Eukaryota; kingdom Metazoa; phylum Chordata; class Mammalia; order Chiroptera; family Phyllostomidae; genus Glossophaga; species Glossophaga mutica. The sequence goes on from CM077308.1 coordinate 68,183,802, forward strand.
TAGTGTATTGAGTCAAGTGTGCCAAAAAATTGTGAAACAATAATTTGTTTAAATATATGTTCTACCTAGTCTTTTACTCCAGTGTCTAAGCACATTTCTTACAGTAAATATTCATTAAGAACATATGCCTCTTAAGCACTAAATGTATGTGAAACCTTGTGTTGGGGACCATGGAAATAGATGGTTCACATCCTCAGGCAATTTGCAATCTGTTTTACTCTTGAATGGTATTTGACAGTCACAAATTACCAGGTAAACTAAAATATCCACTCAAAAAGACACACTTATGCCAGACTAAAACAACATTTTGAATTTAAAGTAAATGCAAAGATGGTTTATGTGGTTGATTTACATCCACTAATATTTTTTTTCACAAAACTTGGTGGATATCTGAAATGCTATGTAGTCAAATGCTCTAAAATGCTAAATATGTTTCTATTAGCTTCCTTTCCTAAACGTAACATTCAAGATCATCTATATGTTGAGTCCATTTTATTTACCAAAAATTATCTGTCGTGTTTTTCTACCATGGCCTTAACACATTTCCCCTGTAGTACACTTTTTAAACTCAATTACTGCTAACATGGTATACAATGTGCATCTCTGTATCATAAAAACAAAAGGAAAAACAAAAACCTCACAACTCTAAAAAGCATCAGTCTTACTCAAAGATTTAAGCACAAAGGTTAACTAATTTAAAGTAGTGTTCTATTATAATAAAAGCAGATATATTATGAAACAGAAATGCAAACTTGGAAAAAATATTTTAAAATTGGCCATTAGATCTCATTGATAATCCTGTAGTGAGCTTCTTCAGGCTACACTCTATGATCTCCCATTGGTGTGGATTCAATCTCATTGCCCTCTTAAGTATTTTGCTAAATAAGTTGGAGTCCCTGTCATAAGATCTGACTCATGCACTTTTGTTCAACCCATTCTTTATTCACACATTTTAATCTAAAATATGTTTATAATGTCTTTCCTTTCACCTAGATAAATTGAACATTCTTTTCAAAACCCAATTCCAATCATCCCCACTTGAAATCGTTTATTGCTAACCATGTTTTATCTTATCTTGAACTTCTTCAGCATTGATGAATGACGTATACTGTAATATCACACATCTCATGTTCTTACTAATATGCAAAATGCTAATAATATGTATCTGTCAAGAGAAAAGGGGACTGCATATATGAGGCGTAATTAATTCCTACCCCAGAAAGAAACCCAAATTATAAGAAGGAGGACTTGAAGACAACAGTAAATGGAAGTACCAGTAGTTCATTTGTAAGGTAAGAAAAGAGGCAATGTTGCCCAAACAACATTGAGGATTATGGCAGTCCCTGCGATATACATGTGCTGACTCCAACAGTTTTGAACTACCACCCTCTCCCTCCCCACTCATATACCTCAGGAAACTCTGGGCAATTTGAATATGGGGAGAGAAGGATCCATACGCCATGACAACATCTCCGGAGAGTAGTGGGGGACCAGAATATAAGGATGACAGCTGAGCTGCCGGCCACATCAACAATGAAGCAGAGTAAAGAGCTGTGGTGTGTTCAGGGCCTGAGATGTTATCAGTCTTCATAGTGCCCTCTTCTGAGTCATGCACAGGGATTTTGTATTTCTAACCATGTGCAGAAATGTAAATCATGGGCAGTATGTAAAGATGTTGTTTAAAGAACATGATGAACTTCAAAATATATTTTTGCATCACTATAAAGCTTACTTTGCTTGAATATAGAATTGTCAAAAAGTGTAAATCTTACAGTAAATGTAATATTCACTGTGATAAAAATTTGCCCAATGTAAATAGTAACCTCAAAATTTGTCTACCTGGGAATTAGATTGGTAGTTGTTCCAAAGAAGGGGAATATTTTAAAAGTAAGCAAAATGAGCCCTGGCTGGTGTAGCTCAGTGGATTGAGTGCGGGCCTGTGAACCAGAGGATCGAGGTTCGATTCCCAGCCAGGGCACATGCCTGGGTTGCGGGCCAGTTCCCGGCAGGGGACACACGAGAGGCAACCGTACATTGATATTTCTCTCCCTTTCCTTCTCTCCTACCCTTCCCCTCTAAAAGATAAATAAATAATAAATTTAAAAAAATCTTTAAAAAAAAAAGTAAGCAAAATGAAAAAATAAAACTCAACACAATATTTTAGTTAGACATGAAAGAGACATATTCCAAGAGAATACAATTCTTGGAGAAGGCAGAAAGTTTTTACACCTCGTCTTCATATTAGAGATATGAAACTGAGCTGTACCTGAGCTTTTCTGATCACTGTAAAAAGGTCAAAATATTGTTATTTTAAGTACAAGTTTAAAAATATGATATTTTTAGCAGGCACTTCTGTATTTTTTATCAGTCATTGAAATACCTGTAAGAAGACGTACATCCTTCCTCATTCCCTATAAAGAGGCACCTTCCAGTACATCAACAGGCCTCTGTCCAGTAGAGGGCAATGCTGTATATTCATCCAAGGTGACTGGAACATTAAAACTTGAAAATAAGTTTACAGGACTAATGTTTTATGAATCACCATAACAAAGAAATGGGGAAGTAACATTAAAAATGTCAATAGTTTATAATATTGCTATTTATAAATATGAAATTGTTATTTTCTTTCAAGTAAAAACTTTAATCTTAGTATGAATTGTATAAAAATCATATCTAGCCACTTCGTTTTCCCCTCAAAAAATGGCCTGGGAGAATTAAATCACATTTGACAAAACAGAAAAAAATGCTTTTAGAAATAATTTTTTCTACAAATGGCTTGCAAATATTGGGCATTAATTTTGAAACTCAATGTTTTAATACGTAAGTTAAACGTCCCTACCCATTGAAGAGCTTTTCCTGACAACTCTACCTTTCATGGGTGAGTTGGTTTCTTCCTCTTCTGTGCTCCCACAGGGTGCCTTATATGTGGCTCTTCCAGCTCGTACAGCTATATCCTTGCTCAGGGCCTAGTGAGTGGTAGTCTTAATGAATGAAAGCCCTTTTTTCATTTTTCTTCCAATTCTTTGTACAGAGTGTTTGATCAATAAATATGTGTTGAATAAATGACCAAATGGCTAAATAATGAAAATTATTTCAAAAGAAGAGAAAATTTTTACCTAGAATACTAAATTAACAATAAAAATATAAATTCTAAGAAGCCATAAAGACGAGAACAATTAAGTTTTCAAATAATTACCCTAAGGATAGGTGTACATGATTCACTATCCATTTTGGTGTGTTATTTATTCGTTTCATCTTTATGATTTTAAAAGGGTTTTTTTTCTTCCTTTTTGGTTTTTAAAAACATTTGAAATACCAAAAAAAAGATAATTGAGAAGCAATCGAAAACACCTGTCCCATGAAAACTTCGTTTAAAAAAGATTAACACTTAGCATTATTAATGATCATAATGGGAAATGACTATTCAAGATTCTATTTGTACAATACAACACAAATATATAACATATATTGTATGTGTGAGCACTGTAGAAAAACATAGATCTATATGTCTAGCTGTATTTATCTCTACCTACCTACTTGCCTGTGTACCTATCTATAATAATACTTAGACACATGGCCAAAAGAAACTGCCTTAAATCCTATGCATGCATAAAATATTATAATTTGTAAAATAATTCTTTGTTTCTTTCTTTCGTATAATGTATTTATGTTTTTAAAAGGTATTCTGTTTGAATAAAATTCTTGTGCAGATGAAATGTTAATCACCACATACTTTTATATTCCTTTAGCTAGACATAAATATTACCCTTCATTTCCAAAATAACATGAAGAGTCATTCTGAATATTCCAACGAATAGATATTTAATCAACTCAACCAATTATTCCCAGGAAAACTGCATTTCAGAGGTTTTATATCATTCTGTATGGCTTTGCATTGTAAAAGGACAATTGAAAGAATTCTAAATTAAAATGGCTTATTAAAAACAAGATGTTTTATTTCCTAACATTATTGGAAATAGGGAACTATCATAGCAGAAATTTTTTTTTAAAAAATGTTATCACTCAAGAGCAAGTCTTTCAGGGCCAAGCATCGCACCAGAGTACAGTAAAACCACTCAGTGTGGTCTCAGTAACAATCAGTTTGGATTGACTTAGCTACAGAGCATCTGCAGACAGTTAAGGGATTGGCCACTATTCCCCTCTAATGGCTCTGCCAAAGCATGGCCAGTTTATTTCAGGTCTGCAGGCATGATCCACACTTAAGGGATGATTTCAAGTGATTGTAAAACATATCTCCAAATCAAAATACTTTAAACCACAACCAAATCACCAAGAAACAAATACTGGGGTTATTGATATTTCTTTTTTTTTATTGTATTTTTCCATTACCATTTATCCCTCTTAAACCCTCTACCCCCCCAATCACCATACTGCTGTGCATTCCATGAATACTTTTTTGTTTTTGCTTGATTCCTCCAGCCCATAAACACACCCCCAGAGCTGTTGATCTTGCTCTTCATTCACGAATCTGTCACTATTTTGCCTGTTAGTTCAGTTTGTTCATTAGATTCCACATATAAAATCATAGGGTAAAATCATAGGGTATTTGTTTTTCTCTGACTGGCTTATTCACTTAGCAATAAGTGTCCAGCAGCAGATTAGTGGGTAAAACAACTATGGGACATTTACACAATGGAATAATACTTGGCTGTAAAAAAAGAAAATTTTACCTTTTGTGATAGCATGGATGGACCTGGAGAACATGATATTTCTTCAAGAGTGTTATTTTCTTTATTTTATATTTAATTATAATACCTTCAATATGCTATAAAACCCTGTATCTGGAAAGATTTATGGTTAGTAGCTAGAACAGACTCATGTTCCTGATGTAACTGAAATCCTGCTCATTTATAGAGAGGATGCTGTTATAAAATGTGTGAAGTTATAGGAAAGAATGAAGCAAAAGAGTAAATGTAGGGAACACAAGGAAAGAAAGGATGATTACCAAGGACTGCCTATCTGAAGCTCTGTTTTGGACAGTTAGGGAGACAATTGGGCTTTACATTTCTTATACAGGAATTCAAGGTGTTCTGTTTTTAACAAGTTTGTGTAACAAAGAAGATATGTCTATATTTCTCTTTTTATTTTGTTTTATTTTTAAATATATTTATTGATTATGCTATTACAGTTGTCTTAGTTTTTTCTCCCTTTGTTCCCCTCTGTCCTATACCCCCTTTCCCACCATCATTTCCCCACCTTAGTTCATGCCCATGAAGAAGAACTTATACATATAAGTTCTTTGGCTTCTCCATTTCCCATACTATTCTTCACCTCTCTCTGTGTATTTTCTACCTACCATTTATGCTTCTTATTCCCTGTAACTTTCCCCTCATTCCCTCCTCTCCCACTCCCCACTGATAACCCTCCATGTGATCTCTATTCCTGTGAATCTGTTCCTGTTCTAGTTGTTTGCTTAATTCATGTTTGTTTTTGTTCTTTTTTAGGCTTGGTTGTTGATAGTTGTGAGTTTGTTGTCATTTTACTGTTCATATTTGATCTTCTTCTTTTTCTTAGATAAGAAGAAAACATTTAACATTTCATATAATAAGGGCTTGGTGATGATGAACTCCTTTAACTTGACCTTATCTGGGAAGTATTTTGTCTGCCCTTCCATTCTAAATGATAGCTTTGCTGGGCAGAGTAATCTTGGATGTAGGTCATTGCCTTTCATGACTTGAAATACTTCTTTCCAGCCCCTTCTTGCCTGCAAGATTTCTTTGAGAAATCAGCTGATAGTCTAATGGGAACTCCTTTCTAGGTAACTATCTCCTTTTGATGCTTTTAAGATTTTTTCCTTATCTTTAGTCTTGGGTAATGTAATTATGATGTCCTTTGGTGTGTGCTTCCTTGGGTCCAACTTCTTTGGGACCCTTTGAACTTCCTAGAAGTCTATTTCCTGGACTTCCTAGAAGTCTATTTCCTTTGCCAGATTGGGGAAGTTCTCCTTCATTATTAGTTCAAATAACTTTTCCACTTGTTGTTCTTCCTCTTCTCCTTCCTTCTGGCACCCCTATAATTTGGATGTTGGAATGTTTAAAGATGTCCTGAAGGTTCCTAAACCTCTCCGTAGTTTTTTTTTTTTTTTTTTTTTTGAATTCTTGTTTCTTCATTCTTTTCTGATTGGATGTTTCTTTCTTCCTTCTGGTCCACATTGTTGATTTGAGTCCCAGTTTCCTTCCCATCACTATTGATTCCCTGTACATTTTCCTTTATTTCACTTTTCATAGCCTTCACTTTTTCCTCTAGTTTGCATCCATATTCAACCATTTCTGTGAGCAACCTGATTACCAGTGTTTTGAACTGTGCATCTCATAGGTTGGCTATCTCTTCATCCCTTAGTTGTATTTTTTCTGGAGCTTTGATCTGTTCTTTCATCTGCACCATAATTTTTGTCTCAGCATGCCTGTTATGTAGTAAGGTGCAGAGCCTTAGGTATTTGCCAGGGTGGGGCAATCCATGTCCCTGCATTGTGGTGTTATATGTGGGGGAGGGGTCAGAGAAGAAACAATGCCACTTGCCCAGCTCTTGGCAGGCTTTCAGTCACTTTCCTCACTACCCACAAGCAAGTTGGGCCCTTCTGGTGCTGATTCCCAGGTGGGTGCTTTTGTGCACATTCTAGGACCTTGTAGATCTCTCCAACAAACTCTCCTGTGTGTCTGGGAGTTTCTCTTGCCACCACAAACCTCACAGATTTTTCCAGTCAGGGGTTTTGAAGCTTTATTTTCCTGCACTGGAACCCTGGATTGTGTGGTCTGTCTTGATCCCTCGTTGTTCCCCCTGTTTATCCGCATGCAAATGTGGGATCACCCACTCCACTAGCCGCCCCCTCACCCACTCTGACAGCCGCTGCCTTGCCGGGAATCCTCTCTGTCCCCGGTGCCAATCTCCACCCCTCCTACTGGTCTGGATGAATGTTTCTTCTCTAATGCCTTGGTTGTTGGATTTCCAAACAGTTTGATTTTCTTGCACTTCCGGTTGTTTTTAAATTTGTGGCTGTCCTTCTCTTGTTGTGCAATGAGGCAAAGTGTCTCTATCTACACTTCCATCTTGGCTGGAAGTTTTATTTCTCTTACTAATTTGCCCAAGATTTTGGCCTGAATCACTAAGATCTTTTGTAGCTCTAAGAGATCATGAAATATGGGAAACTTCAAAAGCTAAAGGAGAGAAATCAGATTAATTACATGTTAGAGCACAGCAGTTTTAGTTTTTACATGGGAAGACAGTTTGAAGTTCTCCAAAACTAATAATTAAATATCACTATAATAGTCCTAGCTTATCTGCAGTTTTGCTTTCAGTAGTTTGTTACCCATTGTCTGGCCCAAGTGACCAAAACAACAAAAAAAATCTAAAATGGAAAATTCCAGATAAAAACAATCCATAAATCTTAATTTGCATGACTTTCTGAGTAGCATGATGAAATCTCACACCGTCCTGCTTTGTTCTGCCTGAGATGTGGGTTATTTAGCTTCCATGTCTTTGCGTATTTTTCAGTTTTTTTGTGATTGATTTCTAGTTTTATAGCATTATAGTCAGAGAAGATGCTTAATATGATTTCAATATTCTTAAATTTGTGGAGACTTGTTTTATGTGCTAACATGTGACCTATCCTAGAAAACATTCCATGTGCACTTGAAAAGTATGTGAATTCTGTTGCTTTGGGGTGAAATGCTCTGAAGATATCAACTAAATTCATTTGATCTAGTGTGTTTTGTAAGGTCACCATCTCCTTGTTGATTTTCTGTCTGAAAGATCTGTCCATTGAAGTCAATGGGGTATTACAATACCCAACTATGACTAAGTTTCTGTCAATCACTCTTTTTATGTCCTTTAAGATTTGCTTTACAGGACTTCTGGCCAAGATGGAGGCGTAGGCAGACACACTGTGCCTCCTCTCACAACCAAAATTAAGGACAACAAATATTTAGAAACAAGAAAACAACCAGAACTTATAGAAAATTGAACTGTACGGAAGTCCAACAACCATTCATCCAGACTGATAGGAGGGGCGGAGTCGAGGTGGGAGAAGGTGGAGGTGCGGGAGCGCAAGCGGCAGCGGCTGGCAGTTCCCAGGTGCACAGGCGGCGGCTGGCGGACCCCGGGCACAAGGGGACAACTGTGCAGACCCAGTGAGGACGCACAAGGCAGCTGGCTGACCAGGGGGTCCCACATTCGCACACGCAGATGGTCCAGGCAGAGGGGAAGTGGCGGAAGGGACTGAATCCAGGAGAGAGCAGAGCAGGCGCCATTATTCCCTCTCAGGCCCCACCCCCACATACAGCGTCACAACCCAGCGACTGGGCTGCCCCGCCCTGAGGAACACCTAAGGCTCCACCCCTCATACGTAATAGCCGAGACCAGACTAAAACCAAAACAAAACAAAACAAAAAACCCACCAAAAATGGCTCAAACTGGAGAGCCAATTCCTCTAAGCAGTGAAGAGATAGCCAACCTGTCAGATGCACAGTTCAAAGCACTTCTCATCAAAATGCTCACAGAATTGGTTGATTTTGCTCACAAATTAGATGAAAAAATGCAGGCTACAATACGTGAAATGAAGGAAGATGCATGGGGAACAAATAGAGATGGAAGGAAAACTGGGACTCAAATCAATGGAGTGGACCAGAAGGAAGAAACTAACAACCAAACAGAAAACGAGGAAGAAACAAGAATTCAAAAAAATGAGGAGAGGCTTAGGACCCTCCGGGACATCGTTAAACGTCCCAACATCCGAATTATAGGGGTCCCAGAAGGGGAAGAAGAAGAGCAACAAGTGGAAAACTTATTTCAACAAATAATCAAGGAGAACTTCCCCAATCTGGCAAAGGAAATAGACTACCAGGACGTCCAGGAAGCTCAGAGAGTCCCAAAGAAGTTGGACCCAAAAAGGAACACACCAAGGCACATCGTAATTACATCAGCCAAGATTCAAATGAAGCAGAGAATTCTAGAAGCAGCAAGGGATAAGGGGACAGTCACCTACAAAGGAGTTTCCATCAGACTGTCAGCTGATTTCTCAAAAGAGACTTTGCAGGCAAGAAGGGGCTGGAAAGAAATATTTGAAATCTTGAAAAGCAGGGACCTACATCCAAAATTGCTCTATCCAGCAAAGCTGTCATTTAGAATGGAAGGTCAGATAAAGCACTTCTCAGATAAGGTCAAATTCAAGGAGTTCATCAGCACCAAGCCCTTATTATATGAAATGTTAAAGGGACTTATCTAAGAAAAAGAAGATAAAAATATGACAGTGAAAAGACAGCAAACTCACAGGTATTAAGAACCACACCTAAAACAAAAGCAAACTAAGCAAACAGCTAGAACAGGAACAGAACCGCAGAAATGGAGATCAGATGGAGGGTTAGCAACAGGGGCATGGGAGGAGGAGAGAGGGGGAAAAGGTACAGAGAATAAGTAGCATAGATGGTGGGTAGAAAATAGGGGGAGGGCAAGAATAGTATGGGAAATGTAGAAGCTAAAGAACTTATGACACATGGACATGAACTAAAGGGGGGAATGTGGGTGGGAGAGGGTGTGTAGGGTGGAGGGAAATGATGGAGGAGAAATGGGACAACTGCAATAGCATAATCAATAAAATATATTAAAAAAAAGATTTGCTTTACATATTTAGGTGCTCCTATGTTGGGTACATACATATTTACTAGGTTTATATCTTCTTTTTGGATTGTCCCCTTTATCATTATGTAGTTTCCTTCTTTGTCTCATTCTTTGCCTTGGTTTTAAAGTCTATTTTTTTCAGATACAAGTACCAATACGCTAGTTTTTATTTTTATTTTCCATTTGCATGAAATATCTTTATCCAACCCTTTACTTTTAGTCTGTGTGTCTTTCAATCTGAGAATGTTCTCTTGGAGGCAGCATATGTATGGTACTTGTTTTTATCCACTCAGCTACCCTATGGCTTTTGGTTGGAGCATTTAAGCCATTTATATTTAAGGTGATTATTCATAGATACATATGTAGTGCCATTTTTTTGTTAGACTTTTCCTCAGGTTTTTTTTTTTCTTTCTCTTTTTCTTCTTTTTAAAACAAGCCCTTTAACATTTGTTGTAGTACTAGTTTGGTGTTACCAAACTCCTTTAACTTTTTTTTTGTTTGTAAAGCTCCTGATTTCTCCTTCAATTTTAAATGAAAGCCTTGCTGGGTAAAGTAGCCATGGATATAAGTCCTTGTTTTTTTATCACTTTGAATATTTCAAGCCACTCCCTTCTATCTTGAAATGTTTCTGATAAGTAATCAGATGACAGTCTAATTGGTGCTCCTTTGTATCTGTCTGCTTTTTTCTTGTGGCCTTTAAGGTTCTCTCCTTGTCTTTAAGACTTGTCATTTTAATTATGTGTCATGGTGTAGGTCTCTTTGGGTCCAACTTGTTTGGGATTCTCTGAGCTCCCTGGACTTGTGCAATATTTTCCTTCACTAGATTAGGGAAGTTTTAGGTCATTATTTCATCAAATAGATTAAAAATCCCTTGCTCACTCTCTTCTCCTTTTGGTATTTCCATGATGCAGATATTGTTAAACTTCATGTTGTCCAAGATGTTTTTTAAGCTCTCTTCCTTTTTTTTAATTTTTTTTTAAATTTTGCTTCTCTGCCTGATTTTTTTTTCTACATTGCCTTCCAAAACACTGATTCACTTCACTGTTTTATAATCTAATGTTTATTCCTTCCAGCGTGATACATATCTTAGACATCGCATTCTTTATTTCTGACTGATCCTTTCTTATGGTTTCTATCTCTTTTCTCATACTGTTGAGTATCCTTATAATCATTATTCTAAACCTTCTATCTAATAAATTGTTTACTTCCATTTTGTCTAGTCCTTCTGGAAAATTCTCTTGTTCTTTCATTTGATATCTATTTCTTTGTTTTTCTATTTTGGCTGTGTTTCTGTATTTTCCACTTTATTTTTTTTATTTATTTTTTAAGTTGTTGTTCACATACAATTGTCTCCATTTTCACCCCACAGGCCCCCCCCTGCTCCACCTGTCTCCATCTCCCACCCTCGAACCCACCCCCTTTGGCTTTGTCCATGTGTCCTTCATACTTGTTCTTCAATCCCCCCTGCATTATCCCCCATTATCCCTCTCCCTTCTCCCCTCTAGTTACTGTCAGTTTGTTCTTTATTTCAATGTCTTGGGTTTTATTTTGTTTGCTTGTTTGTTTTTGTTGATTAGGTTCCACTTACAAGTGATATCATATAGTATTTCTCTTTCACTGCTTGGCTTGTTTCACTTAGCAATCCACTTTAGATGTTACTAATCAGCTGTTAAACTGATCAGTTATTGATCTAATCAATCTGTATCTGAACTCAGGTTTAAACACCACAGGGTGGGGCAGAGTAATTGCTGAGGGGGGGGCTATTGCTTCCCCTCAGGCTGATGCCACTTGGAGACAGTGCTGTGCCTGAGAAAGATGCCTTATACAGTATGGAGAATGACTTAGTGTAGGGATCCTGGCAGCTGTTCCTTCAGTTCTCTCCCCAGAGCCACCACCCCAGACTTTCCTCAAGCATCTCTAGTCCACTCTACTCTCCCTTTCCCGGCCCCCAGGGTACGTGGCTACAAATGAAATTTTGTGCTTTGGCCCTTTCAAAGGCTCTCTGTGTCTCCAGCTCTCTCTCCCTGGCAGACAGAACCCCTGATGCTTTTTATCTTTGAATGTTATCTGGGTTCATTTCCATCTCTGGTGCTGTAGGCTGAGGAGCCCAGCTTAGGGTTTAGATGCCACACTTCTCAGGGGTAACCTCCTGGCCAGTGAGATATCTCTCTGGCAGTTCAGCTGCCACTCATGAGAGCCCAGCCAGACTTCTCGCATCTCCTCTGTACTTCCTACAAGTCACGTTGTGCTGAAGTGTTTTCTCCTGTCTGTCTGTGGTTGTAAGGCTTTTCTCCAGCTAGTGTTCAGTTGATTATTCAAGATGATTTCTCTACAATTTAGTTGTAATTCCAGATTTGTCCTGGGAGGAAGTTAATGTAGCTTCCACTTACTCTTCTGCCATGCTGGATCTCCTTTTCTCTATTAGTTTTGTTTTTACTAATCAAACAATGGAACAAGCAGACACTCCATACTTTCAAAAAGGTTTTGTGCACCTGAGATTTTATTTGGAACATTGATTTTTGAAATTTTTTATTTATATAGTCCCTAAGAAATTTTTAAAAAATCATATGTGCCTTCATACATTTGTAAATTTATATCTGACATTTTTCAACATAAACTTAAATAATTGCTAATGATAGATTCCCAACACACTATTTTATTGTTATTTTAAAATAAATAATAGCACCTCAATGTTATGACTATTTGAAACCTGTCATAATTTATTTTAAAATATGTAAACATATGCTTTTTTAAAAGGAATCAGCTTTTATGTTGTCAGTTTTTCATGTTGAACTTATATTTCCATTTCACTTTGCTCACAGAATTTTTTCAATATAATATATAGTCATGCTTGAAAATCTTTTATGACTACACTATAATATTTCTCTGTACAAAATGTCCATATGAACCTAAGTTTCTGAAATTTACAAATTACATGACTCAAAGTATAAAAATCTTTTTTCTTCTGAATTATCAATATACTCATTTGTATATAACAAATAAAACAAAATAAATGCATAAAATATATTTAAATAAAATAAAATGATATTGAAAATATGTCTCAACAAGATGGATGTAGCTTTTTTGTTTTTCACTTTTTAAATACATGCATTGACAAACTTATTTATGTATTAAGTAGATGAGAATAGAGATAATTTTGTTTTAACAACTTAATACTTTTAACTCTGGTTTATTTAAAAAAATACAATTAGTTATAATCAAAATGTTTTGATGAATTTATGAGAGAACAACTCAATTTGGTTTGCCTGTAGTTTTATTAAAAAAGAAGAATTGGAAAAAAGTGAGTTACAAATGTAGATGTATTAGAGTCATTTTGTTTGGTGTTTCAGGTGATTTTTCACCCCTGACCTTTTCATCTTTGTAAGGTTAATTGTGGCCTAAGGATGCTCTTCAATAAAAAGCAGTGTAGGAGATTGTAATAGTGACACCATGGATAAAGCTTCTACCTCAGAGTGATACAAAAGTCAATTTTAGGAAAAATATCATAAGGAACATAAGGACCTGAAAAGTTATTGTGTTAAAAACTTCTCTGTCTTCTTGCCAGTTGGAAAGTGTTTGTGTGCAGACTTTGCAGTTTGGAGACCTCATCTCTAGAATGGTTTGTTTCTCAAATCATTGAATAAATGAATGAATGAGGAAACAAGGGGAGGTATTTCATCATTGCCATCATCATCTAATTTGTATGAACTCCTTACCATATATTTCCATCATACTTCTAAAAGTGTGTTACTCTCTTAATCCCGATATAACTCTTATTGCATTTATCTCTTTTTACTGAAATTATAATTATTTTCACACACATATTACCCTTATATTACTAAAAAAGTTCCCTGAGAATGAAAAACTTTTGTAATTCATCTATTTTTCATCAGAGCCTAGTACAATTGAGATGTATAGGTAAACATTTATAATAAAACAAACAGAAAAAGAGGTCATTTAAAACATTTACTTTTTTCTCCTTTGAATCTGTATTTGAATTAGAGGAACAATTATATCAGTGATATTCACTAGATGCCTGTGTCAAGTTGCATTAACATGATACAACAAAAAATAATATTACTTAACCTTATGAAACATCTTATGCCAGAATTGAATATTAGTTACAGTCAAGGAACCTGCACTGACACATCATTTTTACCCAAAAGTCATAGTTTACATTAGAATTCACTCTTGGTGTTGCACATTCTATGGGTTTTGACAAATGTACAATGACACTTATCCACTATTATACTATCAATCAGGCAGAGCAGTTTCCTTGCCCTGAAAATCCTCTGTGCTCTGTCTGTTCACCCTTTCCTCTCCCCCTAGATTCTGGCAACCACCGTTCCTTTTTCTTTTACTGTCTCCATAGTTTTTCCTTTTCCAGGATGTCAAATAGTTGAAATCACACAGCCTGTAGCCTTTTAAGATTTACTTCTTTCAATTGGTAATGTGCAATATGTATCCTCCATGTCTTTTAATTGTTTGATAGGTCATTCTTTAATTGCTGATTAATATTTCATTGTCTGAATGTTCCATAATGTATTTATCCATTTATGAACTGAAGGATATCTTGGTTGCTTCCAAATTATGTCTATTATGAATAAAGCTACTATAAACCTCTCCTTACAGGTTTTTGTGTGGATATGTTTTCAACCTTTTTGGGTAAATACCAAAGGTTACAATTGCTGGATTGTATAATAGAAGTATGTTTAGTTTTGTAAGAAACTGTCAAACTGCCTTCAAAAGTAGCTGTACAGTTTTGCATTCCCAACAGAAATGAATGAGAAGTTCCGTTACTCCCACACTAGCCAGCATTTCTCTATGATCTGATTGACATTTTGTTGTCAGTGTTTTGGGTTTTTACCACTCTAAATAGGTGATAAAGGTATGTTAATGGGCAATTTACTAGTTGCATATGATGTTCAGCATATTTTTACATGCTTATTTACCATCTTTTTATCATCTTTGGTATGGCACCTGTTCAAGTCTTTTGACCATTTTTATGGGCTATTTGTTTTATTGTTGAGTTTTAAGAGTTTTTTGTGTATTTTAGATAATCCTTTATCACATATATTTTTGCAAATGTTTCCTCCTAGTCTGTGGTTTGTTTTCTCATTCTATTGCCAGTTTCTTCCATATTTCCACACACTGTTATAGCTCTATTATAATAACTGGTATGGGTATTTAGAGACTCTCAAAAAATTTCACTAGGTTATTTTTCTAAGCCGCCTTCCACCTCTTAACACCTTCAGTATCTTCAAATGGCATTTTTTTTTCCTTTTAGATTTTATTTATTTATCTTTAGAGAGGAAGGGAAGGAGAGAGGGAGAGAAACATCAATGTGCGGTTGCCTCTTGTATGTCCCCTGCTGGGAACTGGCCTGGCAACCCAGGCATGTGCCCTGACTGGGAATCGAACCGCGATCCCTGGGTTCGCAGGCCCGCACTCAATCCACTGAGCTACACCAGCCAGGGCCAAATGGCATTTTTGACATCACAAATTATCACAAAGTGTTATAATACGAATAAAAGCTACTCATGAACATATAAAAGCATTCAATATCCCATTAAGTTTGCCAAGATTCTGTTTTATGTTAAGAAAACAAAATGAAAACAAACATGCCACCCCACATATTAATACATTAATAGATCCTAACATTCAATGAAATTTAGGGTACAAAAGTTGAGAATAAGAACAGTCTGGGCTAAAGAAAGTTTATGATTAACAGCTTGTTGATTTTTCAGGTTGTTATTCTTAACCCCTGAGAGACAAGAATACTATGAACAAAGTCAGAATGTCCTATTTAGTTTCTTCAGTGTTTTCTCAGTGAAGAAGTATCAGCTTTACTTAAGGACAGCAGAATGGGACTTGTAAAGGTAACTAGTAAAACAGCGGTTAGTAGAATTATTATATTTAATTATTGTTTTGTTTTTTTTTTTTGAAATTTGAATTCTACTTACACTTTTTTTAGTAGGACCCTGAACATGTGATTGAAGGACATACGTATGAGTACAATCCTGTATTATTTGCACAGGTTTGCATAGCCTTTTCCCAGGCAATTTCCTATTATTTTCCTGCCAATATAAATACCAAGAACTATTAAAGTAAGAAGAAGCTTAAGGAAAGGTAGATTGCATATTGTCACAAATCGAAGCACAATGAGTGAGCTGAAGATATTTATCTCTGCTAAGATCAGAGTTGTCCTATTAAATAAACTAAGAATGGTCTGTTCCCCAGACTTGGTGTAGTTAAGACTTTTGAACATTTACACAGCAGCTTAGGTAAATTTCATCATTGTCACCCATTCTCAAGGCATTTAAACTTTACAGTTTTCCAGATCTTATAGAACTATTTTCATCAACTCCTTCAAACATAACATGTTTATATAACAAAGAAATCATGCTCAAATCACCAATTATAGAAGTGTGACTTTTTCCTGATGACAGAGATGTTAAGAACTGTTAAGTGATGTATAATTTAAAAAGAAGAAATAATAGCTTTAGGAATTTTAAAATGTAATGTAGCCAAAAATAAAATGGAAAGCAATAGCGTTTTTGTTTTTTATTCCTTTCTGAGACGTATGACTGCTAATACCAAACTGTCTGGCAATAACATTTTTATATTCCCACAATATGTAATAGTTTTGTGGGGCTGTGGTGACAAATTGCCACAAACTGGATTACTTAAAAAGTCCTAAATGAAGGTGTCAGCGGAGCCATGTTCTCACTGAAGACACTACGGCACAATCTGTTCATGCCATTCTCTTAGCTTCTGGTGTTGTCGACAGTCCTTGATGTTCTTGGTTTGTAGATGCATCACTCAAACATTTTCCTCTGTCTTCACATTTACTTCTCCCTGTGTCTCAGTGACTGTGTCTCTGTTTTCTTTTCTTATGAGGACACTAGTCATATTGGATTAGGGCCCACCCTACTTGAACACGATCTCATTTTCAAATGATAACACCTGCAAAAATCCTACTTCCAAAACAGGTCACATTCTCAGATTGGAAAAAGGACATTTGGGGTAATATTACTCAGTACAATACAAAATATAATGTATAAACTCTGGGTACCTATATTTCTGAATTTGAGTTCTGACTATAATTAATAGTCTTATAATCTAAGAATAGTTATTTAATCTTTCTGATTTCAGTCTATTATTTATCAGTCTATTTATATAAAAAGGATGATAATAAGTACATTGCCAAGTTATTGTAAAGTTTAGAAATGATATTTGTAAGTTGTCAACTAATTATCTGACACATAGAAGGCTCTAAAAATATCAGCTCATCACATTTATAATTATTATTTTCATATAGAATCACAGCATCTACATCTACTAAAATTCTAGTCCACTAAAATTTAGGGTAGAATTCTAGAAAAAAAATAAATCTTACTAAAACATATGGAGAATTTTTTTTAAAGTGTCACATTATCACTTTGATAGTTAATATATCACTTTCCTCCAGCCTTGTTAGCTGCATGCTTCTCAGAGCTCCACCAGCTTTGTGGGAGGTAGTGGAACACAGTGACCCCTGGGTTGATCCTCATGACAATATATGACACATAGTACTTTATACCCCTTCAAAAGAACTGTTCCACCCACTGTGTCCCCTTCATAAGTATAATTTTTATATCTATAATCAACTAATCAACAGCTATCATCTACTACATATGTAAAGTAATATGCTAGGTAACATGAATAACAGAAATATTATATGACCATATGTACAAGGAACTTATAGTTTATTTAAGAGAGCAGACTAACATATAAAATTACAAGCATACTTAGGCAAATTAACTGTAATTTTAATAAGGAATCAACTTCTTTAATGAAGATACTTCAAACCCTTATATTGGGTCAAGAATATATTGAGCACTCGGTGTACAAAGATAACTGAAACGATTTCTCCTTCCAGGTGCTGTCAGAACAGTGAGACACAAAAAATGAGTAGATTATTCTGGAGAATATTGTTAATTTTGATGATAAACTTAAAGAGAATGCTATATAACAGATGAATACTTAGATCAAAACAGGAGCATGCAAAGGCTTCTGGGAGATGGTGACATTGAGTTGATGATTAAATCCCTAGTAACGGATACTGCATTAGAGTAATAATGGAGGACAGGATTAAAAAATGAGGAAGAAAAAATAGTGTTTGTGAGAAAACTGGTAGGGGAAAAATTCACAAGTATTTTGAAGTTATTCATAGTTTAGATTGGTAGCATTTAAAGGCACTGTTGAGAAAGGTCATGCAATGTGTCTTGAGCCAAAAGCAGGACCAGAGTTTGAAGTGTTTTTGATATATTAGGATTTGATTCCATGTTATTTGTGTAGACAAATAGAATTGCAATAGAGTTCTGAGAGAATTTCTTGAGAGTTGGAGAAATAAAGAAATGAACATTTATTACTGGCTTCATGCTTCAGGTAGATACAATATGCTTTCCTGAGAGGGGACCCCAAAAAACCCAAAGTGATTTTCTGGAGTGTGGGTCCCTTGTAGTACAGGCTTCCCCTACTACATGAGTGTTCTTCTAGCAACCCATCCATATTAGTGTACTAGCTGGTGTTGTGAGAGGCTGCATTTGGCTTGTGAATTTTTTTGAAGACTCTTTAAATGCATTTGCTCATTTCATGATGGGTAATTTAGGAGCACACCTGTTCACACTGCACTGAGTGCTCAGCAGTTTTTGACCAAAACAGCATGACCTCAGCACCCAACCTTCACTATTTACCCACTCTCTCCCCAAGAAACTTTTGTTGTGTTTCCCTGGTGAACCCCCCCCCCCCGAAGGGAAATGTTTTACCCATTTGGAAGTGATAAAATGGCAGAAGCACTAAAAGGCATTAAAATTGACAAATTCATAAAATGTTTTGGGCAGTGGAAAAAAATCTTGTTAAATGCATTACATCAAATGGAGAGTACTTTGAAAGTGACTGAAGTTTAACATGTAAGAAAAATATTTTTATAAATAAATTATTTTTAGGGGGTCTCCCCTCATATATACATTATCTATGCAATCAGTATAGCAAATTGGCAAGGTAGGTATTAACTCCATTCTGCAGAGAAGTAAACTAGGTAAAAAACATTAACACATTTACCCAAGGTCACAGCACAAGTAAATGACGATGTTCAATTTGTTCAAATAAAGACATCATGTATGTGGTGACTGAACATAAGGATTTTGATAAAACCCTGGGAAAAAATTCTATGACTGAAATGTTTTAAGGACTGTCCAGAAGGTATCCATCCATGCAATATGAAAAAAAGAGACATTTATTGAAGAAGATACAAGAAACGTGGTACATAGGACAATGATGCCTCAGTCTCCTTCAAAGTAGGTACCTTAGGACCTCACACAGTTCTCCCAGTTGCCATCAGCTGTCCTGTTGAATTTTTATGAATCTCATCGATTGTCTGAAATCTCTTCCCTTTTAAAGGTGATTTTATTTTTAGGAAAAGCCTGAAGTTGCAGGGCACCAAATCTGGGATGTAGTGGGGCTGAGTCACCTGGGTGATTTAACATTTCACAAAAAAACTACGCATGAGATGTGATGAATGAGTGGGTGCATTGTTGTGATGAAGCTGCCAATCACCAGTTGCCCATAGCTGCAGCCTTCTGAATCATCTGAATAGTTTCTACAGAGGAATCTGCAAGCTTAACATAAAATTTGATGCAGATTCATTGCTCTACTCGCTCAGTCATTTTGAATGTGATGGCCACACAGTGCACATGCTCACTCAGTGGCCTCTATCACTCCCACTCACTAGTAGAGTGAAGTCGTCATTGTTCACAAATGCATATTCCAGTCAACTTTCCTTGGCTGCCAGGTTACATAAATGTCACACAAACTGTTCTCATTATATTAACAATGGCTGGACTTTTTCTGAAAAGACCTTTTATGATATATTTGTGGAAGTTTGGTCAGTGAAGCTACTTAACTACTTAAATAATTCTGGATATACAAAGTGAAGTCAGATAAGCATAAACCCAAGCATAGATCTGAAGAGAGTGATAATCGGGAATGATGTAGTTTCCTAGGAAGATAGTAAAATTATTCTAAAAAAATTTAGGTCAGTTTTATTTGACTGACATAAATGAACATGAGAATTAAGCAAAGAAGACATTTTAACATTGATTCAGGTATGATGTGATGACCCGGGGGAATAGTCAGATAGGGAATAGTTATCAGTGGGAAGTTTGTTGGCAATGGGACTTAAACAGATAGATTTTTTTTTGAAAGAAAGAAAGCTTAAAGGTTAAAAAGTATCTAATTTTAAACTTGGTTAGCTATTAGTGCATAAAGATTAAAATATCTCAAACCATGTAAGACTAAGAATAGGAATGTAAGTAACAGAGACAAAAAGTTTGCTAAAGGAATCTGAGTTAGTGAGGATGACATGGAGTGAGTGAGATATAACTCTGAGTCTGAGATTACAGGAAAATACCCAACCAGCACTTCCACTAGTCTCCAGATAGTGCACATCAATCAATATACATTATTAATGTGAGTGTGCAGCAGTGAGAGGGAAAAATGCACTTGCGATCACGTCTCCTGTTTTTCATCAGATCATTTTTCCAAGGTTGGAAATGCTAACATATAAGATCAGTTCTGAATAAGTGGGTAGTTTGAAGTGTCAGGAGGAGTCTGATTTATTTTTCTTAGGGACTGGTTAAACTAAAGGCTTATTTAAAACAAACAATGGTTTCCTATGCTGCAGAAATGTCACAGGTATGCTAATTATGAAGTCCATTTTGGGGGGTCCATATGAGAGCAATTGGGTACATAGGTTATAAGCAGATTACCTATTTGGTAACTTCAGAGAATGATTTCAAAAATAACTAATATACATATGCATGCTGATTTCTTAAAGTTACTTTATGTTATATTATTTTTATTGTTGTCATATTCCTAATTATGGATTATTCCTACCAAAATCCAGAGAGTGGGGGAGGCACTGTGTGGGAGCCAGAGTGCAGGGAGTAGATGGAAACTCTTTACCTTTAGGTCAATTTTACTATGAACATAAAACTGCTCTAAAAATAAAGTCTGTTTAAACAAAGTGTGATTCTTATAATTGGCATCATGCTTCTTTTAAGGAAGCAATTTTATCTGTCCAGAAAGATAATCCCTACACTACTTACTTGGTAGTAGAAGTTGTGAACCTGAGACAGGGGTTAAGGAAAATCACTAAATGAAGGAAAGCGATAGCTGAGCTGCTCAACATAATAAACGAACAGAATTTAGGGCTGAGGGAGAAGAGAGTTGAAAAGATGTGAGAAAGAAGGGACTGGGTAGGGAAGCTAAAGAACTTTAAAACTAGATATGTATATTCTTTGTTGAAATCATTTATATTCTTAAAGTTTTAAGATCTCCATCTTTCCTCCCACCCTACCACATCCAAGGATGACATCTAAAATGCTTGACAACTTGTATGAAATGGACAACCACAGTGAAGCAATCAGAGTGGGCAACAGCCGTAAGCTGTAAAAACCAGTTTGACTTTACTGGCAATGAGTATGAACAGAATAACTAACCCTGCCGACGTATGTTGCAGAAGGGTTTCTTTTTCTCTTTTCTTTTTTTTCTTTTCTCTTCTTTTCTTTCCTTCTTTTTTTCTTTCATTTCCTTTCCTTTTTTTTCCCCCTGCGTGTTTGTTTGTTTAAGTGAAAAAGATTCCTAAAGTTCCTATCTTTTGAAACGGCATGCTGCTGAGGGGGCACATGTGGAAACACAAGGTGACAAATGCACTGCAGTAGTGCGAGCAGAACCAAAGGAGATCCTGAGGATGGGAGCTCCATCAATCTGCTGACTTGGAGCAGAAGCAAGATTCTATAAGAAATGGAAACTGGAGGTGCAAGTCTATCTTTTTGAGACCTTAAGAGACAAGAAAAAAAGCTGACTTCTGGATCATTTTCTATGTCCATTTGCCAAATACTACAGCACTTTCTAATGTTTGCAAAAAAAAAAAGTGTTATGATGAAAAGCAAATACAAAGAGAAATAATGCCTGAAATGCTATAAATCTGTTAGAGGACCTCAGACTCTATACACCCATTCCTTATTATCTTTTATTGAGTCTCCAGAATAGATGAGACAATATACAGAGCATTTTGCATAATTCTGCTTTTCTCCACATTATAGTCAAAATAAGCAAATTTAAAGATGACTTTCTGTCGGGGCCAGACAACAACGGACTCTTTTCCTTCACTTCTTGGAGATCATCTATATATCCATCTGTCCTTCATATTGCCCCAGACAGCACTTCTAAAAATTTCATTTCCGGAAGGAAACTGTGTGACTATGGCATAGCTAAGATTGGATCCCAACATTCTTAAGTAGTTCAGAATGGGAGTTACATTGGGATGATGCTTTTTTGATGCGCCATGGGACTTGTGTTAGTAGGGGTAATTAATTTCAAGATCAGAAGCTGAGTGGAGTTTATTATTTTGGAAAATGTAAATAGAATACCCAAAACTTAAATAATCATGGATTTTTAAACAAGAATATTAATAAGAGTATTGAATGTATTTAGTGTGTTGGGTAAACAGCAGAAATTTAAAAAATCAAAGTGTGATGTTTAGCTCATTTATTTATTTTTTTGTTAGGTCATTTATTTTAATCTCTAATAGTCCAAGAATGTTCATTCCAAGAACGCCAACATTCCAAGAATATTTCAAGTTATGTGTCACTAATCTATACTTTGTTATATGTTGATCTATAAATAGACTTATCTGTTAATTCCTATAGTTTTTTCTCTCCAGATATTCAGATAGGTTGCTAATGATGCACAACTTGCCATGTAAACCTCTCTAAAGGATAGCTCTAAAAGATGACAAAAGAAAAGCTCAGTTCATAGTGTCCTAGGGCCTTAAGTGACTGTATAGAGGAGTGGGTGAGGTCTTTGAACAAACCAGCCTCATAAGGCAAACAAGCAACTTAAAATAATTCTTCAATAAAGATTTTCATCATGATAACCTTTAAATATGTAAAATAAAAAACCTTAATTTATTTCTGTGGGAATAAATATTACACACACACACACACACACACACATATACTGTACTTTGCTTTTGAAAAAATTCAAAATAGTTATGCCAGTAATTGAAATGCAACCTATGAAGAAAGAATTTAGATATTAATAACTTAATATGCAGCTGGAAGGATGTGAGGGTACAGAGACTTTAAACAATGTTGCACAAGAAATGTTTTATTTAATGTTAAAAGAGAGAAATAAGTATATTCCCCTAAGGTGAAAGTAGAAATTTTTGAAAAGTCCAAGAGAAGTTATTATTTTAAATTTAATACATTCTATATTTCCTATATAAATGTGCATTTCTATTTGGGGGAAGGACATTAAGTTGATGAGGAAAATTATCATCTTGTTCTAAGCAAACTTTAAATTATAATTGTGAGAGACAAACATCTCACTTCTTTCACACTGTAAGAAGTGAGGTAAGAAAATTTTACCCTTTGTAACAGTATGGATGGACCTAGAGAACATTATGCTCGGTGAAATGAGCCACTCACAAAAAGACAAATACCATATGATTTCACTCATATGTGGAATCTAAAGAACAAACTGAATTAACAAGCAAAATAAGTACAGACTCATAGAGAGCAGGTTGACAGCTAAGGGAGGTGATGAGGAGGCAGAGGAATTGAGCAAAAAGGAAAAGGACTGTGGACATGGACAACAGTATGGTGAATGTTGGGGTGGGGAGTATAGGGGGACTAAATGGCAGTGGGAAAAAACTAAGTAATTTAAAAAAATAGTTAAGTTTGTTAATGAATTGAAAGGCCAAAGTAAATTTTATCTAGACCAACTTAATGCAAACTTTGATAGCCCAAATAGTTCAATTTTGCTTTTTAACCACATTTCTACAAGCAGCAACAGATGCTCTAGGCTAAAGATTTCTCACAAAAGATTCTAATGAGATGAAAAAGTATGAATATAAATTGCACTTTATCTCTGAGGCTTTAAAAGGGAAGTTTTTCAGAGATATTGTTTAGAAAGTTATTATTCGGTGATGAGCATGAATGTTCACACTTAATTTCACTTATTACAAGTGATACTTGTATTTCTTTGATCTCCTAAGGAATAGCTCTAAGTTAGATTTTGACAATAAGTAGTCTTTCTTTTTGGGAAAATATAATTTAATATATTATCTTTTTTCTCACTTATAGAAGAGGTTAGAGTGGCTCTTAGTTTCCAGGAACAGAACTCCTTCTAGTCTTTCAAACTCCAGTCTCATGATTTCCAGAAGCCGTACAAGGTGGTGTAGCGATATATCAGTCTGACGGGGTTATGATATTGATGCAATGGCTGCTTATAGGTTTCTGCTCTACAGCTAAATTGATATAGAAAATGTAAAAGTAGATGAGGTAAAGAGACTATAACCACTGAAATTTTCTTCTTCCTGCTTTCAAAGAAACATTTCTTACTTAGAAGTAGGATAGATGTTAAATATTATATTAAATGCTTCAAATATTTTGTAGCAAAAATATTAGTATAGAGAGGAAATACAGCATATCAAAGTACACAAATTCAATGTAGATTTACACTTACTATGGAGATTAACTGATCTCTATGCAAATTAAAACTGATTTGCATATCTATCTGGGTATGGACTAATGTACAATAATGCCAGAATTGATATTTTTTCCTCTTTTTCTCCTGTATCCATCCAAAGGTGAGAAGGCTTTTTGAGGCAGGTGCTGATGTAAAGGAAAGTGGTTTTACATAGATGCCAACTATCTGGGAGATTGGGGACTCACAAAACGCATCTCCCCATCTCAGTGGAGGCAGAGGTTTTTATATGGAGGGAAAGGGGAACAGAACAAAGAGATCAAGGGAAGGGGTTGAAAAGTTCCCTACGTACAGGTGAACACAGCCCATTCCAATAAGACAAGTGATGGTCTGGTGTGCATAATCCTGGATTCACGTCATCCTGATTTCACGTCATCCTGGCTCTACAATGAAGGTCAGCAAATCTGGAGCTGGGATGACTGAAAGTTGAGGTCTGTATCTTTTGAAGTTAGTTCCTAGGATTCTTACATAAACATGCTGTTCATCTACAAGCCACGTATTAGAGTCAGCACTTACAGAAACAATGTCAAAAGAATGGTCAAAAGAATTCCTCACTATTACAATTCCCTAATGTTACAGTAGAAGAAGAAAGGAAGCAGGGAGGTCAACATCCTGTGGTTTGAAGGTCAGGAGCTAGTGGTGATATTCATGTGTCTTTGGCCAGAGCATACTTTCATGGCTACACTTAGCTATGAGGAAACTAGGTGTGGTTGCAGCCTCTGTACTGGCCCCTAACAACCCCGCTGGGAGTTACCATAAAATAATCTATAATTAAAATATACTTGCTTTAGATGAAAAAGATGCACGTTAGATAAAAAGACAGAAGTATAGTTGATTGACCTTTTTCCCCACACCTGAGAAAGTTCTGCTGGATGTTAATCCAACAGTGTCTGGTCCAAACAGCCTTTTACATCCTTTCAAATATTTACTGAATTTTGAAAGATCTAGTTTCAAACTGGGAGTTTTCCAGGAGGGTAAACAGGCGGTTTATGTGAAAAAGTAAGATTAGGCTCCTGGATGTGAGGTGCTTTCTTTGAATATTTCATTAACAGAGAATATAAATTGAGTATGTACAATGTGCCTTGCACTGTTCTAAGCCCTTTTCACTTAGTAACTTACTGCTCACAAGGAATCTTTGAAGTAGGTACGGTTGCTATCACATTAGAGATGGGAAAATTGAAACACTTTCATATGAAAAGCTTAATAAGTGAAGTTTATGAGGCATATAGGAATAAAATCTGTTAATTCTGAGGCAGCATTAAAGAAAGAAAAGTAAGAAAGGGGCAATAAGACAAAAAAATCCAGTTTAGTACAGGAGCTATAGCAAAAACACAGACTGTAGTAATCAGCAGGGGTGGCTGTCCAACTGAGCAGAGAAAGTGTGATTCATCTGACATGAAAAGAGGTGGCTAGGCAAAGAGCAGGTTGGGGTCAACAATTATTCTTCTTCAAGAGAAGAAAGTTTCCAAGATTAGACTATAGTTGTTTTTTCCAAATTAAAACTTGACCACCTATTTGTCTCTTGATCTTAAAAAAAAGGGGGGCAAAACCTCACAATCTTTCAAAATTCAGTGCAGGTTGTCTTTCTGAGGATTCTTTCCTGATCATCTTTCTCCCCTCCACCAATGGAAACATTCATCATTGCTTGTTCTCACTTAACCTCTATGACTTCAGTGTAGTCCAGTTTGTTCACTTATCATACTTAATTATATGTGTTTACATGCCTGTCTTCCTTAGTAGTTTATAAGCTTTTTAAAAACAGTGTTTATGTCTTTTTAATGTGTGCTTCCTGTGTCCAACAAAGTGCTAAACACCCTTCTTATATATTTACTGAATTGGATTAAATGTCTTCACGGCATATAGGAGGGAGACGTGACTAAAGGCACAAAGAAGGAAAGCGAATATTTGAAAGGACTGATGGGGCTCCTTTTTGGTACCCACAACAGTAGACATAAAATAACAATCACTGGATAATTTTGAGCTAGACCTAGAGAAATCTCTCTAACGCCGGCAGGCACTGTTGGGCAATGAAGGCCGATGAAAAGATGAAAGCTGTTTCCGAGGGCAGCCATGCAGGTGAGCCTGCCAACGCTGCTGAGTTGAGTATTAGAGCTCTATTTTCCATTCTTAGCCAAAGGGTCTCAATTCCAGCTAAGAATACCAATATACCCTTGTAAGAAGGTCTATAGAAAACAGAATATGGAGGTTTTAGAAAGGAGGGAAAAGAAATTAGGGATAAAAATATTTTCTGACATTTCTGGAAGGATTTTAGAAGTTTAGAGTTAGTTTACATTGACCCTAGTGAAATTTTATTTGTTTCTTCCTCTTGTGTTTAGAAAGTGGTACTTTCTCCTCTTCGATTCTGTTTTACCACTGTCCTAATTTAAAAATTTATGAGTGAGCAGGGGGATGGTCAGCAATCTATGCCCATCAGGGAACCATTTTCAAGCCAAGAACATACATTCCAGGTTTGCCAATATAAACACTTAATGAAGGAAATTTGCTGAAACGCCAAGCAAGACTTATGTGTGTTTTTTCCCACCTTCTGTGTACAAGATCAATGATAGCAGTCAATCAACTACTCGGAAGGACTGATCTTTGTAATTGTGCAATTGAATGGTAAGGGAAATGAAGCAATAGAAGGTAAAAATAAGGCCTCCCTCAAAGTTTTGGAATTTAGGGCTTCAAACACACCTTTTGTATTGGCAAATAAGTAAACTGTTTGTATTTCCAACATTGAGGGACAGAATTTCTTTATTTATTTTGTGCTTAAAGAATCTCAGCCTTTTTGAGCACAGGGTTAGCAGCTCCCTATCACAGAGCTGTTTCAAGCTTCAACATTGTTTAAAGGAGAAAAAGGAAAAAGGACTCATGGACACAGACAACAGTGTGGTGATTGCTTCAGGGAGGGGGATTTAAGGGGACTAAACTGTAATGGCAAAAAATACAATAAAGATTATGTGTTTTAAAAAAGAAAGAAACACTGCCCTCTATGTGTCCTGCTTCCTCAGGGAATTTGTTACACTCTTAATCTGTTGGTGTCTTTGTCACAGGTTGATCATCTCTAAATCAAAACAACTTTGTTCTGAAGAGTGATTAACATTGGTCTCTCTGTGAAAAAGAGGTCAGTTGGATATAAGTAGCAGAACTGACAGCTGGTCCCTTTGGTTCCAAATGGTAATTAAATGAGCTTGAATGCTCTGGTCTGTCCTGGTGATTGGATATTGTTTTTATCAACTTGGATGTGTTTGTAAACACTGTGTTTTTGTCCCCCAAATTGCAACATGTGGATTTTATTTTAGGTGTGAGAGTTTTATACTATGCGCTAGGTTTGACCAAGGTATAAAAGTCAAGATAAAGAAAGTCCTCATGTGTGTGCTTCAGTTTAAGCTCTCCTCTGCATTTACCATTTCTGTATCATGATGCTGTGTATGTTTGAGTAACAGAATAAAAAGAATCATAAGAAAAATATCTGCCAAAGTGAAAGGCTTTAATATTTACCTGGATTTAGGTAAGAATCCCTTAAGCTTTCACTGAATTATTAAAAGAGCATGCCCCTATCACCTGGAACTTATTTATGATTTTACAAACAACTAATAAATGGGTTAGACTTTTCTAGACCTGCTAAGCAGCCGGTTGTATAAGAAGCTCCCCTGCATATATTATGGATGGCATCCCTCCCACACAATTACTGAGCTCTTCATGGGCCCTCTACCGCATAGAATGGTGCCCCACATGTAGGAAGCATGCATTGCATAACTAATATGTGCCAGGCCCTACCAAGACTTTATATTCTTTTCACATAATTATGCTTTATGGGCAAGGAAACCAATATTTAGAGAGGTTGAGTAAGTTGCTCAGATACACACAGCTTTCATGGGACATATAATTCAGGATAAGCAAGTTGTTTCCACTATTAATGCTCTTTTCCAAGAACTTACAATTTAATGAGGAAGACAAATAGCAAAATTATACATCCTAATATCTGAACATTAGATTCATCATTTGTAATACCAGAATGAATCTATCCCACAGGTTTGTCATGAAGATTAAATTTAAAAAATGTATATGAAGAGGATGATTTATATTTGTTACATGTGCATACATAATCAGGCACAGGATTTTAAAATGCCATATCTAATGTACAAATTCCTGATATAACTAGGATTCTTCATTGTTCTTTCAGAATGATGTATCTGTTTCTTCACCAAACTGTTAATGAGCAAAGCAATGAATTTTTCCTATCCTTCCCTTTGAGATACCTCATAGCAAATGTTGAAGGTAGCTGTCTAATCTAAGTATGCAAAGCACATTGTACATTATTGAGGTTTGC
The DNA here is from genome assembly GCA_039655065.1 of Glossophaga mutica. NCBI lineage: Eukaryota > Metazoa > Chordata > Mammalia > Chiroptera > Phyllostomidae > Glossophaga > Glossophaga mutica. The sequence continues at coordinate 68,212,363 of CM077308.1, forward strand.
CACACAGTCTGATACAAAAAATTGGGGGGGGCGCAATACATGAGATCCTCTGTGAGACTGCATTTCCTGGGGCAGAAGCTCTGCCTTATGCTTCTGGTTGTTCTAATCTATTAGCACAGGATCTGAAACACTGAATGGAAGTGTGCTAGTATATCAATATTTCCCACAATGATTTACAATAACAGAATCAATTAGATTATAATAACTAAAAGTATCAAGGTAGAGAATTTCAGTAAAAGAACAACTCTGTGGTGACAGATTTTGGACTCTAGGCTAAATTTCTTATCTCAACACAGCTGCTGACTTGCTCTATGGGGTCTGTACAAGTCATTAATACCTTCTTGAAATTATAATTTATTCATCTAGTTTAAATAGAGAAAATATCTACATAGCTATTTAGAATAAAGCTATAAGTAATATTAAGAGTTTTAGAGTATAAAAGACAGGACATTTCTTTCTTCCTACCACAACCCCATTTAAAAATTACTGTCATCCAAAAATATTGAGGTTAAAAGAGGGTGAATTATTAGTTATTAAACCAAAGTTTCTTGCTTTCTATCCCAGTCCTATATTCACTGCATTAGCCTCTTGGAAAAAGAAAGCTTAAATGTTAAGTGTGATACGATATACCTCCTACTTCGAATATACTCTAGAATTTACAAAACAATTACATAATTGCCAACCACTCTCTAAGATAAGCATAGCCATCCTGGCATTTTACCGGAGAGAACATAGACTCAGTAAATATAGAATGAATTAGCCAAAGTCACAGAGCTCACAGAGTGACCTAAGGTTCATACTCACCCTCTTCTCTTTCACACTTTGATCTACTTTGAATAGCTGTTAAAGTACTTGCTGAATACCATGGTTGTGTTATGTTCTAATTTAATGAACTAATCTTTATATTGTTTCCCATAACACTGTAGTTACATTCCCTTTTCTATTCTTTTATAGATCCTAATTTTCATTATTGAAAGTACTATTTTCCTAACTTGTAAGCCATGAAATTAAGCTATTTTTCTCCTGGTTAGTGAAATGCTGCACCCTCACAGTGGCAGAGACCATGGGGATTCTTAAACAGAAGACATGGTTCAGCCTTACCAGGCATATTTTCACAACTTTCATTCAGTGGCATATACGACAGTTTCTAACACCAGACAGTCATACAGCTGCAGGGTATAATAAGTAAGTGTGATAGAGAGAAAATATTTATCCTGTCTTGAGGTAGATAAACTTTGTGGTATTCTCATTTAATGAAACTCAAAATTGATTAGGACAAGAAGTAGAAACCCTCCAAAAGGCTTATTTTTTAGCTATCAATTAATTCTAAGAGGTGAAATCTCCTGGTATGTGAGATTTAAAACAGAGGAGATTTTCATGATCTACAGAATCCCACTATTTAACGATACAAAAAAATCAACAATGACTTGGACAAAGCATAAGACTATACTTACCCAGAAAAAGAAACAAATGACTCTGATCACTTAGCTAACTTCATTGTATTGAAATTAGTGATTTACATGAGTTTTTCTGAAATATAAAAAAATATTATCATTATTGTTGGTTTAATTAGAATTTCACTGGTAATTTAAACTGTTATTGCTTGATTATTTTATCTCAGTGAGTGGTAGCCTACATAAGACTTTATCCAATCAATTGAAGGCTTTAAGAGCAAAGACTGAAATTTCCCAAAGAAGAAAGAATTCTTCTCAAGGTTGAAACATAGAAACCCTGCCTATATTTTTTATCTGCTGCCCTGTGGAATTCGGGGCACTATATCACCCTTGTCTTGTGTGTCCGTCACCCAACCTGACCTACAAGTGTTGGACTTTCTGGTCTTTACAATCCCATGAGGTAATTTCTTAAAATAAATCTGTCTCATATGTATTATAATCATATATATCATATGCAGCATAAGCATAACATATCATACATATATATGTGATGTATATGACATGTGTGATATAATCATGCATAACATTGTAATATATTATAATATGTATGAGAGGGATTTAATTATATATAATTATATAGCATGTACATGTGCATTATATATAATTGTATATAATTACATTTATAGATACATATACATGATATGTATATATACATTACACACACACACACATGTTCAACTTTAAATTCACTGCAGTGTCTGGCATACATGTGCTGCCACTTCTGTGGGTGCAACACACATGACACCTACTGAGGGCACAGCAGGGGGCTGAAATGCTGGCTGCATCTGTTCACTACGTTGGGACTTCAAGCAGCAAGAGGGAAGGGTATTGTCCTGGGGTTTTTAATTAATTTATTTATTTACGTTTTATTTAATCTTTATTGTATTTTTTCCATTACCAGTTAGTCCCCTTTCACCCCTCCCCGCAGTGATCACCACACTGTTGTCCATGTCCGTGAGTCCTTTCTCTTTTTGCTCAGTCCCTCCAACCCCTAACCATCCCCCACCCAGCTCTCGGTCTTTACAGTCTCATGAGATGGAGAATCGGCTCTCCAACTATGAGTCTGTTTCTGTTTTGCTTGTTAGTTCAGTTTGCTCATTAGATTCCACATGTGAGAGAAATCATCTGATTCACACAAAACTTCTAATGTGTTGATGTAGCCCTAACACAAATACGCTCTTAGGCTTCTTTCTTCTATTTCAAAAATAGATAGCTCTATCCCTATTCTATTCACTTGATGTACCCCAATGAATAAATATTTTTTATATGATACACTGACAATGCTATTATACTGCATAGTCCTTAATAAGCAAGTTAACCTGTACTTTGAACATGTGCTCATAGCTATTAGTAAGACAGGTGCCCGTCCATTTGGGCTGTTACAACAAAATACCACAGGCTGACCCTGGCCAGGTAGCTCCGTTAGTTAGAGCATGACAAGGTTGTGGGTTTGATACCTGGTCAAGGTGTGTACAAGAATCAACCAATGAACGCATAAAGAAGTAGTACAAGAAATCAACATTTCTCTCTCTCCCCCTACCCCTCTCTCTGTAAAAGCAATAAATAAAAAAAAATACTACAGACTGAATGCCTCATTGATAAGGTGGGCAGTTAGACAAGCATACACAAAGCAGAAATGATAGGCCAGGTATGGAATGTCACCAGGGTGGAAAGTCCCAGCTGCCTAGCAACAGGCAAAACTACTGAAAACAACAATTATAGGCTAGAACCTTGCCCCTGGGGTGACTTTTCCTCCCCTAGCATGTCATAAGTCATGTGGCTTAGACCCCTTAGAGGAGGAATGAGGGGGCCAGAGATTAGCCTCATAGAACGCCCTACAAGCCCTTGCATGACCACTCCTTTAAGCATGAAGCCCCAGGACAATGAGGTTTTGATCAACATCAAATAATCTTAGGAATAAGGCCTCAGGTCTGTTGACCACAGTGACAGAGTTTTGGTCAAACTAAAGATGACATCTAGGCCTCAGGTATGTTTCAGCCCCAGGCTCAGAGGAGCAGCAAAACCAGATGACACATGCCATGGCTGAGGTCAGGACCAGATGTAATGACTAAGGAGTCCCTGCTTTACCACTGACTAATCAGTAGAGATCATGATCCTGAAAGGACACACCTGAAAAGCTGACGAATTTCTATTGAGAACCTCTCCTGAAACCTCCTCTCAAATATCTGCCTTTAGAAAACAGAAAACAAACAAACAAAAGCCTTAAGGCAAGGGGCCCAGTGTGCACACATGCTCTAGAATCTAGAGTCCAGATCATGTCTGCCTTTCCCCTCCTTGTTTCCTGAAATGTGTATTTTTGCTTTCTTTTCCCACAGCTTCAAGGGCCTTTCTTTTGCCTCTGTAACTTGTTCACTGAGGCCATGCTGCCCAGCTGGTTCATTTCTTCTGCCTCTGAGACTTCCTTTATAAAAGGCTAAATAAACTTATTGCACTAGAGTTCTTGGCTCTGAATTCTGTCTTTGCCAAACTCAACACCTGAGGTCTAACATTGCCACCAACACTGTAAACAACAAAAAATATCTCTCACATTTCTGGAGGCTGAAAGTCCAAGATCAGGATGCCAGAACGATCCGGTGGGCCCTCTTTCCAGTTGCAAATCTCTCTTTGTACCCTCACATGGCTGAAAGGGTAAAGGATCTTTCTATTTTCTCTTTTATAAGGCACTAACAACATTCATGAGGTCTCTTCCTCATGACCAAATCCTTTTGCGAAAGCCTCACCTCACCTCCTATTTATAAGCCTACTGAAGGACAGAAAACTGAACAAAACCTCTTCTTTTCTCTTCTTTTAAAAACACTTTTGTTTTATGACTGGACTTATTTTTTTTTCAAGGTCATTAAATACAACCGAATTGTATTATCTTCAAACTTTTGAAATAATCTTATAGTATTTTTTAGTATTTGGGAATTGTGGGTATATTTATCACCAAGTGTGGGCGAATTAGTAAGGGAAACAGCATTTGCCAACTACCTAAAATATAAGATCAATATATATTAACCTACAGACAACACAACAAGGTTATGGTCACATTTAACACACCCAGTCATTTATGCCAACTGAAGCTTTTTAAAGCTCCCTGACAAAACTTAATAATTCAACTAAATTTACCTGTATATTTTGAGTGCTTACTGTGTGCCAGACTCTGGTAAAACTGATAATGAATCCTTACAAAAATACATTTGAATAGAAGCATCAATGAAGACAAAGGAATGCAATCCTGACTCAGTAAGCAGATGCAGGCTGGACATCAGGTGCCTTCTCTCTGCCAGGGGACACTGCTGCACAAGCCACACATCATTCCATTCTGTCTAGAGATAATGCACATACTCAAGTCAAACCAGAATCCCAGCATCTTTCAGAGAGAGATGTGCTTTATTTGTTTAGTCATTCATTTTGAATGAATGTTTTAATATTTCTACATTCCAAGCTATATTTTTCTGATGTTTAAGATGATATAAGCATAAATCTGAGGTTTAAAAGTTTCCTCCAAATGCAATCTGCTTTGAAGTTAAAACATTTTTTAAAAGATTTTATTTATTTTATTTTTATACAGAGGGGAAAGGAAGGAGAAAGAGAGGGAGAGAAACATCAGTGTGTGGTTGCCCCTCGTGCACACCTCCCACTGGGGAACTGGCCTGAAACCCAGGCGTGTACTCTGACTAGGAATAGAACTGGTGACCCTTGGGTTCCCAGCCCGCACTCATTCTACTGAGCTATACCCGCCAAGGCTGAAGTTAAATTTGATGTTACTATTCACACTTTTCCTATTATGTACTTTGTCAAAGTAAAAACAATGTTCTACGTATTATATATGAGGTCTGTCCAGAAAAAGACCAGCCATTGTTAATATAAACAGAATTGTTTATGTAACATCAATGTAACCTGGCAGCCAAGGACAGTAGGCTGGAATGTACATGCATGAACAATGATAACTTCACTGAACTAGTCGATGAGGGCAGTAGACACCACTGAGTGAGCATGTGTACTGTGTGGCTATCCTGTTTAAAATGACTGAGCAAGTAGAGCAACAAATCTCCATCAAATTTTGCATTAAGCTTGAACATTCCTCCATGGAAACTATTCAGGAAATTCAGAGGACTGTAGCTATGGGCAACTGGTGATTGGCAGCTTCACCAGGACAATGTGCCCACTCATGCATCACAACTGGTGCAGAGTTTTTTTGTGAAACATCAAATCACTCAGGTGACTCAGCACCTCTTGCCCGAGCCCGGATTTGGCACCCTGTGACTTCTGGCTTTTCCCAAAACTAAAATCACCTTTGAAAGGGAAGAGATTTCAGACTGTTGATGAGATTCAGGAAAATATGCTGGAGAAGCTGATGGCAATTGAGAGAACTGTGTGAGGTCCCAAGGTGTGTACTTTGAAAGGGACTGAGGTGTCATTGTCCTACATACAATGTTTCTTCTATCTTGTATCATCGTCAATAAGTGTCTCTATTTTTCATATTATGTGGCTAGGTACCTTCTGGACAGATCTTATATATTTAAATATAAATATAATTGACATATTAAACATATACACACATTTTATAATGAATTGCATCACTGTTATTTTCACAACAGTGATATGAAATGTGTCACTAAAGGTACTACTTGTATTTTGAAGAGAGACAGTCTTTAAGCTTTAGGTTAATTATGTGAACTTCCAAATTTACTTATATATAAATTTTTTAAGTCAGTGGAGGAATAAAAACTACATAATGTGTGAGAAGACTGGTAAAAAAATATAAGGGAAATAACTATGACAGTAAAGTCTCAATGACAGTAGGAAATACAAAGAAAGTGGTAAAATTAAAAGAGAAGTTTAATAGGCTCCAGAAGATTAAAAATGTTTGAACTCTTAATCTATTACCTATTCTTATTATGTCTGAATCTTGTCTTTACACAGTTCCTTACATACACATGTAATATTTAGTCTCATGTGTGACAAGTGTAGGCTAGCAAAGATTCTAATAATTTTAATATATAAAGGAATATATTCTATAATATGTTATACTATAATTATTATGTTAACATTATATATTAAACACACACACACATGTTGTTGTGTTATTGTCCTATGAGTGCATGTTTTTTCTTCATATACTCCTGGGGTTATTTTTTCTGCTTTCAATGTTTTTTCCTTCAATGATATTTTTTTTCTCCAGTTTTATTAAAAAATAATAGACACATATCATAGTATAATTTTAAAGTGTGCAGCATGATGATTTGATTTACATGCATTGTGAAATGATTCCCACAATAGGTTCAGCTAATAACAATTTCTCATATAGATAATATGAAAAGAAAGAAAAAAACTATCATTATGATGAGGAATCTTAGAATTTACTCACTAACTTCACTATCTATCATACAGCAGTGTTAGCTACAGGCATCATGTGGTACATTATGTCCCTAGCATTCATTTATCGTATAATTAGAAATGTGTGCCTTTTGTTCTCCTTCCTTGAATTCTATCTTTCCCTTACCCTCTGCCTCTGGTACACAAGTCTGATCTTTATTTTGCATTACTTTGGGGTTTTCTTTGTTTACTTGTTTTTAGGTTCCACATACAAGTGAGATCATACATACCCTAGGTGTCTTTCTCTGTCTGACATATTTCACTTAACATAATGCCTTCAAGATCCATACATATTGTTAGAAATGTAGGGTTTCCTTGTTTTTTTTTTTTTTTTTTTTGTTTGTTTGTTTTAAATGGCTGAACGATATTCCATTGTATATATATACCACAGCTTCTTTATCCATTTGTATATGTATGGGCATATAGGTTGTTTTTTTCTTTCTTTTTCTTTTTTTTGGGTGGTGGTGGTGGTGGTGGGTTTACTCTTCCTCCTCTTTCTGTACAGGCAGTGTAAGAACACAGCCTGTGGTAAGCACAGGGAGGCCAAATAGGTTGGTTTTAGATACTGGCTATTGGAAGTAATGCAACCATAAACATGGGTGCACAGATATCTTTTCAAGTTAATGTTTTCGTTTCCTTTGGATATATTTCCAGAAGTGGAACTGCTATATCATATGGTAGTTCTATTTTTTACTTTTTCAAGGAAACCCTGTACTGTTTTTCATAGCGGTTGTACTAAGCTACAATCCCACGAAGAGTGTGCAAGCGTTCCCTTTTCTACACATTCACACCAGTCTTAGCTATTACTTGCCTTTTTGATGATGGTAATTCTAACAAGTATAAAGTTGTACATCATTGTCATTTTAATTTTCATCCTCCTAATGAGTTGGGATGTGGAACATCTTTTCATGTGCCTGTGGTCCTTTGTATATTTTCTTTCTTTCAATGATATTTTCACTGGGCTAATTCCAATTCATCCTTTTGGACTCCTCTGAGACACATTCTAAGTAATGTGTCTCTTAGATCACCTGTGTTAGTCAGCTAGGGCTGCCATAACAAAATACCACATACTGGGTGGCTTAAGAAACAGAATTTTGCGTGTTTGTTTGTTTTTATAGTTCTTGTAGCTAGACATCTTAGATCAAGGTGTCAACCGGTTTGGTTTTTCTGAGGCCTCTCTCCTTGGCTTGCAGATGGCTACCTTCTCACTGTGTCATTACAGGGTCTTTCCTCTGTGTGTGTGCATCCCTGGTATCTCTTTGTACAAATGCCCTCTACTTATAAAGATGTCAATCAAACTGGATTAGGGCCACCTTAATAGCATCATTTAAAATTACCACCTCTTTAAAGGCCCTGTCTCTAAACATAGTCACATTCTAAGATACTGAGAACTTCATCCTACAAGTTTTGAGGGTAAACAGTTCATCCCATCACACCTACTTGTACAACACTGAGCTATAAGACTCTTCAGGAGATGAGACATTGACAGAAAAATATGTGATCAACTATCTCTCAAAGACCTGTTGTTAAAGGCTAGCTTGCCTCTAATGAATCCACCAGAGATGTAAGACTCTTGAAGGCAGATACTTGCTTGTCTTGTTCACCACTGAATTTGAAATGCCAATATGGTTTTGAAATAAATGGAGGGCATATGTTCCTGTACAGTAGGTAAAAACATGGATTGTGGCACCCAGCAGCCTCACCTGTGCCATTCACTGAGCAAGTTACAAAGTTTTTCAACTGTAATCCCTGCCTGTGAAATGGAGATAGTATATACTCACGTAACTAAGGATTAATAAGGCAACACACACATGTACATTAGTGTAGTGTACATAAGAAAACCAAACTATTTGACAGACATCAGTAACAGTGTGACCCCTAGCATCATTTTCACACTTGGAAACTTATGATCATGACTGCACATGCATGGTTTACTGGGGCAGTTCCCTGAGGTTGAAATGAGCAGTAAATTTATCTTTCTAGATTGAAAGAAAATAGTATCTTACACAAACCTACCTGATCAAACACATTAGGTAGAGCCATGTGAGTTTTTTATGTTCTCCTGATCCAGTTTTGAGGCTCTAGCCAGTCAGTTCCCCTTTTCGAGGAGCTGCTTAAGTCCATATCCCAACCCCTTTCTGTATCAGACCTTTATACTCCGGGCTACTATGCACCAGCCCTCATCACTATAGGACCAGGTACGCACAACTAGAAATAGCTTCTATGCTCAAGAGCCCGCTGAATGTATTCAAATTAGCCAGCCCTCAGGAAGCCCCAAGTAACCTAGCTTGTTTTACCCTACTTGCTGAACGTAAGCTGCCTGCTTGTTCTTACAGTTCCAGCTTGCTGCTACACTGCCCTGGGTGTAACCCCTGTGTCTCCACCCAGCAGCCTTCTCTCTTTGAAAGCTGTAAGTAGGATCTGCCCAGTGTCAATGTGTTATGTCCCACCACCAAAAAAACTTTTAAATATTATAAAACAAAGTCACCTGTTATTTTTAGTAGTTAAAAATAATTAAGAAATTGAGGAAAAATAAGAGAGATGAAATGAAAAAAATAAAATACAGGAAAAGATAAGAAATGAACAAATGAAGAAGCTATTGAAGAATGCTTTCCATTTATACAAGAATTTGGTGTATTGTGCTTTACATATTTAATTATTTTTACTAAGTATCAATAATGATATTGACACACAATTTCTAACACATGGTAGGTATCACACTATTTTGTGAGTTAGTGAATTCAGTCTTCATCGTTCAGTCTTCTTATAGCCCGTAAAATTCATAGAGAAATTTGATCAAATAGTATAGTCTATGAACAGGTGTAAACAACAAACTTATAGTTTCTGCTTAAACTACAATAAGTATATAGAGAAGTATTTGCTTGGTATCTCGATTTTCATGACTGAGAAAATGTGTCAAGTAGCATGCAAATAAAAGAGCAGCCACCAAAGGCAGCTGGGAGGACCATGCCATTGTTTACTCTCTTTATGTTTACAAGGAGGAAAATTCTGATACAAGTCATTACTGAAATAGCTTTTTCAGGGGACCATTTGTTAACCTGGCATATTCTAGAATGTAAATTCCATAAAGTAAGTTTCATAACCACAAGATCTTTGAATAATATCTCATGCATAGTAAGCACCAATGAATATACATTGAAAAAAATGAATCCCAAATGTTGACAAATTCTCTTTATATCTTAATATAATAGACTAGAAGCTTTTAAATAGGCTACGGTATATACAGTTGTTTTTGTTGTTGTTTAAACTGGTTGTAAGAATTAGTGTTTATTGGTTCCAAATAGGAAGCTAGCAAAAATATCAGTATAACAATATACACTGTAAATAGTGACACATTCTTCTTCTCTGGGAGCCACTGGAAGCCAGTAGATACAGGAAAAAAAAAAATGGATGCCTTTTAGAAGGCTCTTTCTAAAGCAATTCAGGAATTTGGTGATGTGAACTGTGAAATCAGCACTACTGCAGCAACTTGCGCGTTTGTAAAAAGGTATCTTGGAGATAACGCCATGCTTCTCTAGTTAGGAAAGAGATTGCTGAGACAACTCGGGTGAAATGGGCCTGTTTATTGCTTCAGCTATTTTCTTTCTCTGTTTCTATAGACCAAGTTATCATTTGAATTTTCCTCAACTGGTTTTCAAACCATGTACAAGACAGCCTTCCAGGACTCTGTGGGCAAAATATTAGGTTCCATAAGACAGAGTCAAACTTGCCAAGGGTCCACGAGAAAATGGCCTCGTGGAGGCACTTGACTGTTTCAGGTCCATCTGCAGACCATATGCTTTTCTTCATATGTTCAAAAAGCTTGAGGGCTCTTTCTTCCTTTTCTTATGCTCGACTTCCCCAACCAATATATCTGTAAAATGGCAAAGGTTTTAATTCTACACATCTAGTAAGAATGTGTTAAAGAAATGTTTCATCACAATGGGCTATTGCACTAGCCTCTTAACTGATCATTTTTCTCTCAGTCTTACAAAAGTCAATCTTGCATCGTTTTCCTCATGCCAAATTAATTTTCCTAAATTATTTTTAATCATGTCCGTTGCTTACTAAATTATGTTTTCAATGACTCCCATTTTCCAAAGACCAAATTCCAAACTGCTAACTTGAGAGTGAGAAAGCCCAATGCACTTTTAATTCCCTAAGACCCTCATGCAACTACTGCTACCAAAGTCTTAGCCGTGACTTTTCTTGCACCCCTCTGTAACTGATTCCTGTTTAACTCCAGAATTCAACTCAATTCTCACCTCCTGTATGGAAGCTTTTCACTTCAGCCTCCAATGATCACTCTCTATTCTGAAATTAAGGCTAACTTTTAGAACAATACCATATACTTGCTTATTATACTGTCTTGTTACTGGTTCATCACTGGTTCTACATTTTGTCTTCTTATCATTGCCAATAACTGTATGACTCTTCATATCTACCCTCTGATCACACTGTATGTCATTCCAGCTCAACAACTCCATTTTCTCCATCTCATTAAATAGTTCCTTAACCTGAAAAGGTCCTCAATGCAATGTTTCAATATCTACTCTCACATTCCTGATCTTGGCTATTTGACTGCTACACCAACTGCCTTGTGGATATCTTTAAATCAGGGGTGTCAAACTCATTTTTACCGGGGGCCACATCAGCCTTGCTATTGCCTTCAAAGGGCCAAATGTAATTTTAGGATTGTATAAATGTAACTACTTAACAGTTAAGCAAGAGCTCGGTGCTGCTACCGGGTATAGAAAAGGTACGGGGCCAGATATACAAGGTGGACCGCCAGATTGGGGCTGCAGGCCTTGTGATTGCCACCTGTGCTTTGAATCCTTTCCAGTCTCATCTTTTTTCCTTGCCCAATAAATCTCAGACAGTTGTTGAATTTAAATATTTGTCTGTTCCATACCTGTATTTGGTTCCATACCTATATTTTAGTAAATAAAAATTATAGAAATTAAAATTACAAAAACTACACTGACTTTATGATTATTACCTTAAATCTCAAATTGGCATGTATATAGATTATATCTATTGATGGGTACCAACAATTTCTCCTCTCTGTCTACCATGTATTCTCTTCCCTTCAAGAGGCAGAGTTTGTGTTCCCTGTTATTGAAACTGGGCTCTGGGCTGGTCTTGTGCTAGACTTGACTGGTAGAGTGTGATAGAAGTGGTTTGGTAGCAGTTTGTGGTCTAGTCTCCAAGAGGGCCCCAAAGATGTGAAGGGAGCACAGTGGGGTATACAGAGTAGCCATACTAGCCTGCTGGAAGGGTAGGTTTCTTGGAAAGGAGGACTTTATTTAAGGATAGAATTAACCTGTGAATTCAATTGGAAATGAGGTAGGAAGGATGGTGATTAGTAAGAATGAATATGCCCATTTTTAATAAAACAAGTTTGGTCAAATCTTTTTAAAATATTTTTATTGTTGACACTATTACAGCTATCCTTGTTTACCCCCCATGCTTTGTCCACCTTTACCCAGAACTTTGGTCAACTTTTTACATTAAAAATGTTCTTTTTCCCCAAATCCATGGAACTTTGAAGTCTTCAAATGAGGGCTTAAAGGCCAGGATAAAGTATTTGCATTATGATGACTATACAAATGACTGGAGCTATCCTAAAAACAAGAAATAAGAACCTCACTTCTAATTACATGGCAAAGATAGTGAACTAATGAGATTCTTCCCTATACAAAAAATGTATCAAAAGATAAAATCTAGTTTAGAATGTTCAGATGTCTAGTTCTATATAATTGTTTCCTCCTTCCTGTTTGCTTAAATATTTACAAGTTTTGAGGATATGACCCAATACTCATTTGGCAATGAAGAACAAATTATGATTAAACAATAATAATTAATATCGATATTTATCATTTCAAAAGAGGAACATGACATATTGGAGATCCCAGTACCCCAAATTCAAACATAAACATGAACAAAAATTTGAGTCTATACATATCATAAATACCTGCTGAGTGAGTGATTTAGTAAATATGTAGCTCAATAGCAGACAAATGGCAGCTCTAAAGAGGCATGAAACTGATGTCTTTCCATCAGTGGTTTTGTATCACTAAAAAAAGTGGGGCGGGGACCAGGAAGTGGTGACCTAGAGTTGGAAGTCAGGGCAGGATTATAGATAACTTTCATCCAATGTCTTCTTTACCAGATTTTTCACTTAGAAAGTCAATATGTGAGTCTCATATCTTCTCTTTATACAGCAAAACCAGTCATGTAAAAAAGATGCTTGCATTTAAAGTTTAGTATTGCTACTTAAATTCATTAGCAAACCCTGCCTTCTCCTTGAGAATGTAGTCTCCTTCTGCTATAATCAGAAGTCAATTCAAGCATAATCCTGTCTTTTCTGTTCCTAACAGCTTGGTTAAAGAGACATATGGACAGATTACAGTACTAATTCAACACAATGTGGTGCATGTAGTCTTAACAGTTTGCATTGAATTTTTCTTCCTTCCCACTCATCATGTCCTCTCTGAAGCTTGTCTCACCTATTTGCCCTGGCAAGAATTAGCCTCATCCTCCTTAATTTCTGCATTAAATTTTATATCTTATTTATTATCCATATATATATATATATATATATATATATATTTATTTATTTATTTATTTATTTATGAAAGCTATACAAGTAACTGTCCACTGTAATGGAGTTTCTTTGAGTAGTATGAGCATGTCTTATTCAAGACTGGATCTGCCATACTTAGCACACCAGAGGAGGTACTCCAACTCATGTTGAAATCAGCCTACTGAAGGCCCAAGTGGTTTGGCTCAAAAACCCATGTTTCTTAAAGAAGAAAAGTTATGTTGCTCCTGAAAACATTACCCCTGGATGCCACTTACACTATATTTTCCAATGATAAGTTTATTTTTGGATCCCATGTATTCTGACAACATTTTGTTTCTGACTTCTTCCAGAGGTGGACTTTGATGACTGACTCCTTTCTATTCCTCAGACCTGAAACTTTTTCTCTTCCCTTGAAGCAAGGCCTACATCTAAGACCAGACAAGTATTCACTCTGACCTCACTGACTAACGGTCATTACTCATCCTCTTTCAGGGTCAGCTGTCTTGTTCACCCCTCCTGGAGTCAAGATCTGAAGAGCTGGAGCCCCCACGCTGCCTGTTATGACACCTTTGCTCTGCATCTCTATTAGGCTGCTCTTCAAAGAAAATGTTTTTGACAGCTGGCTATTCATCGATTTCTGCCTTAAAATGCTCCCAGAATTTCTGGAAAATGGACCTTGACAAATTTAGAACCATCAAGTAGATTTGTATTATATTTGATAAAACTAAAATAAAAAAGTTGCTCGTCTTTGCTACTGGTCTACCGACCCTCTCAGAATATGGTACATTTGGTTAAGTAACCTGAATGTTACTAGAGTTGCAGTATTTGCAATGTTAGTACTTCATACTCAAAATCTTAGGAAATATTTATCCTTAAAATCCCTTATTTTATTCAGAAATACTGTACATATGATTTGTACATAATACCTGGGGTACTAACGTGCACACCTAAATGAAAACATATCATATTTGTGTTCAGAAAGGTTTTATTCTTTGGAATGATTGAAAACAATGTACCAAAACACCATCTTGCTAATTTTTTCTTTAGCCATCATCTTTGTTAACAGACAAGTTTATTTATTATAAAATTACCTTAATTAATGTTTCTGCATAGCTTTTAATTTATTATTCGGTATTGGAAGACCATTAACACCATCTGGCTACTGTACAATGGCTTTGATGTCTTTGTTAGTGATGCAGAAAATATTTAAGTCTCTCTCTCTCTCTCACTCTCTCTTTCTCTCTCTCTCTCTCTCTCTCATTCTCACATATCTGATCAGAATCCACTGTACATTAACACAAATTAAAAACTACTACATTTTTTCTATGTGTTTGCAAATATACTCCTTAAAAAAAATCTCTTTCCACTGATTGTGATCTACAGGAGCCAGAGTTCTTAAATGTCCTCGCTTGTGATGTCATTGATCTTGAATGATTGATTTACTAGATTGTCAGAGGTGGATTAGCATAGTGGTTAAATAATCAAACTGAATGGGTTTGAAACCTTGGAATAATGACAAACTGTGAATAAGTTTTTTCATATGTAAAACAGAGATAACGATGGGTGATTGATGCCTGTGGAGAATAAATGAGTAAAATACAGAAGGCTGACAGCCCATAGTAAGTACTATGGAGCTAATGTCTCCTTTGAAATTAACAAAACCATCTGCAGTCTAAATTTGACATCATTCTTAAGTTATTTTGTTTTATTATTTCTATATTATGTTATTTAATATTAACTCATTTACATGACTGACATCACAGCATTCTTTGTCAATGTCTTTTTATTTTTTTCATATTTTCCCCCCAGTGGGAGATTTGAAAAAATGTGTAATGTCCCTTAATTGCTTTGTCATTGAAGGGCAGTAATAATTTAAATTCAACCTGAAAATGGGAAAATTTTGTTTCTAGGAACACTGGATGCGCACATCACTAAAGCAATCTTCAAGAACAAAACACCTATGCAGATTATGTTCAACGGCAGTTTGGTTTTTGTTTTGTCATAACAGCAGCAAAAGGCCTTTTAAAAATTGGAATCAGAGTCACTTGTTCATTTACATACCAGTATTCTAATAACACACAGTAGCAGCAAGATATTCTGTGCTTTTATAGGTATTTATAAAAACAAATGTTAAGTTTATAAAGTAAAAACAGATTCATATAGTAACTATTATTTTAATGTAAATTATTTTTGTTTCTAACACAAATTTTATTATTCTTTTTCTAAAAATATAATTTACAGAATTTTATCACAGATGTTTGATTAAATGGAAAAACCATATACTTAGAATAGTGAGGGAGTTGATATGGCACTAGTGATTACATGCACAATCCACTATGTTTAATTTTCCCCTAAACGTGCAAATTAAAACCCTGTGTGAAAATCTTGGCTTTTTCATTCACTAGTTGTGACGATTAAATAAAATAACATATTAAAATACTTAGATGACTGTCTGCAGTAAGGTAAGCAGTATTGGTGATTATTACTACATAAAGAGTTTAGCTCTAAATAAATAGTTCAGAATAACTCTCAAGGGAATTGCTCTATTTCTTGCTGAAGAAAATTTGTGGTATTTTGTGTGAGTTATTAAACTTTTGTTTCAGGCAATAAATGCAGACTCTATAAATAAAAGAAAAGACAACTCTGAGGTAAACATAGCATAATACATAGATTATTAAAAAGAAAATCTTAATGCCTAAAATATTCTGTTACTACTTATCTGTTAACTCTGACTCAAACACAAACAAAGGACAGAATACACATCAGAGCTCCCAGACAAGTGAGTTTCTGTTTTGCTTCCATTACCTTTTAATGTGTCAGGACTCCTGGGGGAGGAAATGGGGATCCTGTCCAGCCTACTCCAGTGTATACTCGTAAGTGATTAAATAAGTTGTGGTGGCAGTGGCCCCAGAGACTAGAGAGAGGCTGGAAGTACCACTGACAATGTGTCCAAAAGGACATATGCTTAAAACGAGTTTCACATTTTCCTGAAACTCAATGACTCAGCCCGGGATTTATTTATTTGGATATTCTGAAGTTGTATGTTTCTTTAAGAAAGCCTAATGGAAAGAATTTGGAGATTGCCACCCAATCATCAGATTGGAAAGTCTGATGATTTTCTGAAAATCTAATTGGATGATTGCCACCCAATAATCAGCCACATCTTTACAGAAATCCAAGTCATCAAAATCTACATTATTTGTTGTTTGTGTTTAATAAAGCTTGTACAAGTTTATTGCTGGAACATTCAAAATTGCAGAAGAGCAGGATACAACTAATGACTTGAGATGAAATTACTAAACAGTGGATCTTGAAGGACATGCAGATACACTAGGGAGACTTCTGTTATATAACAGCTGTGTTTCTGAAATATAGGAAATATGTATCATTTTTTAAAAAAATAAATGAATTAAGCCCTGGCTGGTGTAGCTCAATGAATGGAGTGCTGGCCTGTGAACCAAAGGGTCGCTGGTTCAATTCCCTGTCAGGGCACATGCCTGGGTTGTAGGCCAGGTCCCCAGTAGGGGGCATGTGAGAGGCAACCACACATTGATGTTTCTCTCCCTCTCTTTCTCTCTCCCTCCCCCTCTCTAAAAGTAAATAAATAAATTAAATTAAAAACAAATGAATTGAAGTATATTGACTATAGTCAGTTTTTGACGAACATTCATTTCCTCTTTATTTTTTCATAAAATTAAAGGAAGAAAAAGTTATAAAGAGATTGAAACATTTTTGCTTTGAATCAAAGGGCTGTCCAAGTACATAAATATTATCCGAAAGTATTTTTAAACACCAAAATTTAATATAATTAAAAAATAAAAATATATCTCGGTGACATGCTAGGAATATATCTTTAGGAGGATACTTTGAAAATGGATCTCTAGCAGAGTTGCTTATTATTCTTTATTACAGTCTACAATTAACTGTGGTTTTACAGTGTCCCTCAGACAAGTCTTGGTGCTTCTCACCTAAGTGTGAAACAGTATGGCAACACTGTTTCCTAAGGCCTGCCAGAGGCTGAAGAAAAGTTATGAAAGGAATATTTCACATCAATTTACAAAAGTAATCAAGCAATTAGAAAATTCAGATATTTTCCACCCTTTCCTGGACCACCTAGAGACTCTACAATAGATTTTAAATTTATTCCTATATGATCAGATATTCTACTTAATCTTGAAAGCTCACATTAAAACTTTGCACTTGCCTCATGCATGCACAATGCAAATTCCATCTTAATTCAATACAATTAGCCTTAATGAGCCCTTGGTGATCTCTCCTAATAGGCAACATATACAAAAGCTTGTAATTACAGTGACTTAGTTTTGTCGATAGGTAAGATACCACTAGTTGACATCCACTTTTCTAGTTCCTCCAGTGTTTCTGTAATATTTTTAAGATGCTGTTATTCAGTTTATTGGATTCAACAAATACTTATGGTACAATTATCAATCACTAGCTGAAAGTATTTCTTCAAGGTTAAGTTCAATTCCTCCAGAGCCAGGTGCCTAGGTTAAAATTCCAGCTCAGATAATTACTAGCTATGAGACTTTGACAAGATCTCTGTACCTCACTTCCTCATTTGAAAATTGGGGATAATTATACTACCTGTTGTTGTGGGATTATGAAGACTGAATTAATTAACACATTAATGATTTAGCACAATGTTTAGCAGTAAGAGGTCAAAGGGTGTTAGTTATGACTGTCAGGTGAAAAGCATGCAGTGGTGTTGCTGTATGGAAAATATAAAAATGATTAAGTAGTGCAAGAAACTCATGGTCTGCTAGCGAGTCTGGAGGAAGTTGGAACAGAAATGATGGATATATTTCTCTATTTTGTAAATTAGATTGGTGCTATAAGATAGATTGTAACATTGTTAAAAATTGAAAGAAGGGACGATAAAATCCAGTTGAAAGGAATGTGAAAGAGAGGGGAGAAGAGGTGGGGGGGGGAGATTATTTTACATAAATCCAAAAGAATAAACAGATTTCCACAGGCTGAAGACAGAACACCTTCAAGGTGCCGAAAAGGACACTTGGTCACATGGAGGGGGCTGTCTCAGTTTAGGACACAGTGAAATGCAGGAAATTTTCTTTGTTGAAGAGCACAGTGTGTAGGAAGGTAGAGCAAGATAAACCTGGAAAGATACTCTGGGGAACAAACACCAAGAACTCAGGCTGTTGGAACTAATATTTTATACTTGCTTTCTCACATATTTAAGCTTTGGGTTTAGAAGGACACGGTGGGAACACTGGCCCCACCACTTGATCGATCCAGTGGTCCTTAGAAAGTTACTTAAACTGTTGGAACATCAGTTACATCATTTTTGAAGGGAAGGTGATATAATCTATCACAACATTCTTTTAAATAGAATGTGTGTATGTATACAATATTTATTACAGATTTTACTTTGCCAGACTTGTAGCTACTATAAGAACAAAGCAATCAAAACACAAAAATCTTAAGTACTTGGAATTTATAATGACAGCAGTGAAGGGAGGAATATGCAATAAACAAATTACATAAGGAATATAGCCTATTAGATGGAAGCAGTGCTATGAAAAAATGGGGCGTAAGTGCGGGGTACATGTGGTAGTGAAAGCTTACGGAAATATTCTTGTGTTTTTGTTTTATCAGGAAAATGGAAAGCGAAGTTACCAGCTGTGAATGAGGACGGGACCAGAGAAGTTAGAGGGTGGATTACAGATGAGAAGCTATACAATGATCATCCAGGCGAATGGGAGAAGAGAAAATACTGGGCTTGCCTGGAAAAACTAACAGGCCAGTTAAGATTGGGGTCCACTGGGACCAAACAGCATGCTTTTACTTTTTCCTCCAGCCATGTTGGTCTGTTCAGGCGGAAGCAGGGAGTAGATAGGGGATGTTGGCCAGTGTGTAGTTTTTTCCGGGGTAGGATCTATAATAAAGGAGACAAGGGGAAGGGAACTGAGGTATATTCAAGGGAGACCAATTATATGATGACTCATAGCATTCCTAGGTAAGGAAGACAGTGAGGGCATGAAAATAATGATGGACAGTGAAAAGTTTTAGGAGCAATAGACTATACATTCCAATGGAAGAAATATTATTGAAATTGAAACACTGTACGATTTGGGAAAGAAAAGAGTGTGATTAGAAAGTGATTAAGGCTATTGGTAATGACATCTATTACATGACAATGGGAATAGGCATCTGAGAAATTTTGAAGGACAAGATGATTAAAAGAGAGAACAAAGTGCTAGTAGGGCTGGATATTAGAAAGAGAAGTGTGTGGATATTGACATCACTAAGAATTAGGACGAGTGTATTTAGAAAAAATATCAGTGAACCAAGAGCTTGAATCTTTAGCATATAATGGAAGTAAATGGGGAATTGGAAATTGACTGTAATAAATAGTCATGGGTATTGTTGTCTGAACTTTTTTTTTCAAGAGACAGGAAGAAACAACAGTCTAAAAATGCAAGAAATAAAGGGGACATTTCTTTCATCACCATAGCAGATTTTTGGGGGCTGTTTCATTTACAGAATAAGGCAAGAATGTTAATAATGGAATATTGTTAATGATAGTAAAAATTAAAAGATTGAGGGCTTCAGGAAAAAAATGTGTGCTTCGGGGAGTACCAGATTTCAATTAGAGCATCACATTTGAGGGAATACTGACAGAAGAGGTTCAGGGTTCATAGGTTTTGTTGCTGACCTTGACTGTGAGAGGTAAAAGGGTTTCAGGAGTGAGAAATAAGATCAGATTTAAAAAAAGATATAAAAATTGACCAAATGAACTAACAAGCAAAGTAGAGACAGTCTCAGAGAGCAGGCTGACAGGTGTTGGGTCAGGGGCTTGCAGGGCTGGGTGGGGGTGTTAAACCTGGGCACGAACGAGGGTATAGTGATTGCAGGCATGTGGAGGTGGAGAAGGGTGTGGGGGGATAAATGGTGATAGAAGGAGACTTGGGGTGGTGCGCACACGTTACAGCGTACAGATGCTGCGTTGTAGAACTGTGCACCTGAAACCTGTATAATTTTGTTAACTAGTGTCACCTCAATAAATTCAATAAAAAGGAATAAAAATCCACATGGGGATCAGAATGTGATAATGATGGATGTTTGGGAATCCTGCTAGTCTCCACGTACATATATATGAGGAGGTAGAAGTGAAAGTCCGAGAATTGTAGGTACAGTTAAGGACAAGGTCTCACTAAGATTACCCAGAGTTTTCTGGCCAAAACTTGCCTCAGCACCTTTATTCTTCCTCATACATTACAAATATTAGGGTTGATTAGAGCTTCCTTAAATGTCTAGTCCCTTGCCTCAAAAACTTGCTTTATCTTTATACTTTCTATCTTCTGTACCTTTGCTACATGATAAGAATGATATTTTACACTCATATATATTGAACCTCCTCAAATACATTTCTACA
Source organism: Glossophaga mutica (assembly GCA_039655065.1). NCBI lineage: Eukaryota > Metazoa > Chordata > Mammalia > Chiroptera > Phyllostomidae > Glossophaga > Glossophaga mutica. Next base: position 68,233,199 of record CM077308.1, read on the forward strand.
CACATTTTCTGTATATCCTCACACAAGCTCTGAAACAGTAATTTTCTTAAATAAAATTCAGTTCTGTGACCTTAATCCCATTCCCTACTCTCTTCCTTGGAACTTAATTCCATCAATTGCTTCTTTTTTTTTTTCCCCTTGAGTAAAAGTCCATACATTTTTGTTATAGGTTAAAATCCTTGAAGAGAATGACATTCAAATAACCACTACAAGGACAATGCAGCAGATAAAGGATTGAATTCTAGTCTTTATACTGAAGACTCTGGGCAAGTTATTAATGCATATGAAGATAAATGGCCTAGATAAGTGTTGTAGAATTGAACATGTTAGGGAAGCAGGTCCACAGTGATACTGTAGAAAGACCTTGAACTTACTTATTCCCACAGGCACACCAAATATACACCAACATATACAGCAATTCCTTCTGAAGGAGAACTGAGAGCTGTCCATTGTTAACATGAAACCATAAAAATCCCAAGTAGCCAAAGATATCTTGAGAAAGAAGAAAAAACTTGGAAGTATCATACTACCTGATATCAAACTATATTACAAACCTACAGTAATCAAAACATCATGGTGCTGGCACAGAAAACAGGCACCCATAGATCAATGTAACCCTCACCTATTTGGTCGATTAATCTATGACAAAGAGGCAGCACTACACAGTGCATTAAAGACAATCTCTTCAATAAACAGTGTTGGGAAAACTGGACAGATACATGCAAAAAATGAAGCTAGACCACTCTCTTACACCATACACAAGAATAAACTCAAAATGGATTAAAGACTTAAGTATAAAACCTGAAACCATAAAACTCCTAGAAGATAACATAGGCAGAAAAGTCTTGGACATAGCTCTTAGCAATAGATTTAGATATGTTCTTTGGGCAAGGGAAACAAAGAAATAAACAAATGGAATTGTATGGAATTAAAATTATTTTTCACAGTGAGGGAAACCATTAACAAAATGAAAAGACAACCTAATGAGTGGGAGAAGATATTTGCCAATGAACATCCAATAAGGGGTTAATATCCAAAATGTGTAAAGACAAATACCATATGATTTCATTTGTATGTAGAATCAACAAGGAAAAAAAAACTGATTCATTGATACAGAGAACAAACTAATGATTGCCAGAGAGGAGAAGGGTGAGGGACTGGTGAAAAAAATGAAGAGGTACAAATTCCCATTATAAAATAAAGATCATGGGTGTGTTATATATGGCAAAAGAAATACAGTCAGTAATATTGTAATGATTGTTATAAGAACAACTTAGTATTTTAATAACTATAATAACAGGTCAGACATCATGTGATCACATAATAAGGTATATACATGTTGAATCTCTTTTTATACCTGAAACAATATATTGTATGTTAACTACACTTTAAGAAAAAATAAATTAAAAATTAATTGAACATGTTAAAGTTTGTGACATGTAGCACAGTGTTTGGCACATAACAAGATCCCAATGAATGACAATTATAATTATTTTTAATCATGTGCCAACTCTCTATAGTATTTGATGCTACGGAAGACCATCTTGATACTTTGTTACTCTCAAAGCTGTGACCAGGTGAAAGATGTGCTGCAAACTTTTAGTCTTTTTTTTCCTTTTGCACTTTCTTTTTCTCTTAGCTTTACACATTTTCATACAGCTACAGGAAGCATCTCCAAACCCTTGATTCCCAAATTTCCCTTCCAAGTTTCAAACATGTACTTCTCATCTATACAAACCACCTGTCTATCAGAACAACTAAGGAATACTTTTAAACATCCTGGATCCTCTCCCAGATCAGAATCTCTGAGAACAGGATCTGTTATTCTTATCCTAGGACAAATTTAGAAATTAACAATATATATTACGAACCAATAAGTTTGTCAAAAAAGTGCATTATTGTATTTTTTTTCAGGGGAGAGTGGGAACGCAGTTGCCCACTACCACAAATTGTCCAGTGGAGTTTCCCACATCTGGGAAATCAGAGGGGCCAGCACATCCAGACTGCAGCAGATAAACCTCGCCCAGGGAAAACCACCTTCGTGGTGATAGTATCCCCCCTGCCTGGTAAATATTATATTTATTTTTTGTGTTATTTTCTGATATAGCTAGAACAATGCCTGACACATGATGGTTTAATAAATATTTATTGATTAAATAAGTAAATTTTTAAAAAATATTTTATTTATTTTTAGAGAGAAGGGGAGGGGAGGAGAAAGAGAGGGAGAGAAACATCAGTGTGTGGTTGCCCCTCACATGCCCCCAACTGAGGACCTTGTCTGCAACCCAGGCATGTGCCCTGACTGGAAATTGAACCAGTGAGCCTTTGGTTTGCAGGCCTGTACTCGATCCATTGAGCTAAACCAGGAAGGGATAAATAGATAAAGTAATGAATAGAAATAGTAGACAATGGAAAAGGCTTAATAGAACAATGATGAAGAATGAGCTCATTAGCAAGAAATAAATAAAATGACTCCTAAAAGTGCTCAACGACTCCCAAAGATGATTTTTTTGGCATCACCAAATGGAGACTCATTAAAAGAGTTACATGATATTCTTGAACAAAGTCTGGCATTTCAGGATTAGAGAATTAATAAAATGCAGAAAAGAAAACATAAGAAGGGGAATTGGCAATGAGGGATAGCAGGGCAAGGTAGTAAAGATTCTAGGTTGGTCCTGAGTGTTGATTGGTCGTGGATGAACTGAATCCATGTAACTCAAACAGCTTTTTTCAACTATAATCTTCTTTGACTAATAAAGTATTCAAATTTCAAGATCATTTTGAACATTTTCTAGAAGTATTTAATTAAAAATAACATTTAAGGTACTTATGCACTATGTAAATTATTACATTTTCCCCTGTATACACAGTTGAGGAATACCTGGATTTTTGGTATTACACATTTTTCTATCATCTTGTTATCACTCATTTTTGGAAACCATATTGCAGATACATCCATATGTTACCTCTGATTTATATGCATGTAATTGAACAAATGTTGCTTTAAAAGTGTTGATTTAAGAAGTTTGATTCAGAACACCTGTTTAATTAAAAAATTAAAAGAGAAAACTTAAAAAACACTCCTATTTTCCTTCCATCTAAAAGACAAAATGGCAAAACTATACTTATATTTTTTATTTTTAATTGTTGTTCAAGTACAGTTGTCTCCATTTCCCTGCCCCATAATTTTTGTTTTAATTTCTGAAAACATCATATTGTCAGTAAACTCCCATAATCCCTAGCAGAAACATTCTTACATTTTTATAAGCAGATATAGTTCTTCTGCAAATTTATTGTGCTATTTTAAATATTTAAAAATAAACAATGTGTATAATTATTATTAATCTATAATATATACCAGTATTTCCATTGAACCGATATATTTAAGAGAATAGTGACAACTTTGGATTTATTCTTACTCTAAAAAGTTTAATAGATATATGTAGGTTAAAAAATAAAACTATAGGTAGTAAAGATTAAAGCAGTTCTTACTACAAAATGGCATAAAAATAACTGGCATGGTCTCTAAAAATAGCAAATGCAGATGTACAGTTTGTGGGTTCCAATACTAAGCAAAGGAACAAAAAAAATGGAACAGGGATGCTCAATTGTAATTTCGCCAATGCTACTAGACTTTTTAAAAAATACAGAAATGAAAGCATAGTTGATTCACTTAGTTGCTCTTATGACATGCTCCCTAAAAATGGAAATACATCTTAACATTTCTTCTATTTTCTTTTTCTTTTTTTAAAAAATTTATTTATTTATTCCCAGAGAGAAGGAAGGGAGGGAGAAAGAGAGGAAGCGAAACATCAATGTGTGGTTGCTTCTCATGTGCCCCCACTAGGGACCTGGCCTGCAACCCAGGCATGTGCCCTGACTAGGAACTGAACCTGCGACTCCTTGGTTTGCAGCCCACACTCAGTCCACTGAGCTATACTAGCCAGGGCATCATTTCTTCTATTTTCTCCAACACAGCTGAATTTAGAACAATGCTTGGAAAATGAGTTTCTTTTAAAATTGTTGAATGAATGAACATCCAAAACAAAATCTAAGTCATTCTCCTAATATATTCTTGGGATACATATTTCAGTTTAGAGTTAGGAGACAACAATTATTTAAAACGAAATTTCTAAAAATATTGAGTTCTAGCCTTTCTCCTATTTGTTGCAATATTAATTCTGTGAACACTGATGGTGTGAGGTTTATTACAATCTCTAATGTTGCGGACCGTTCAGCCTGGTTTCAGGAGTTGTAACCCTCACCCCATGGTGGGCTGTGTAAGAGCCCAAGGGACCCACTTCATCTGGGTCTGTTCTGTCACAAGGGTGTGACCTATTAAGGAGACAAAGCTTATCTCCCTGGCAGGAGTGCTGCTTCTGCCTCTCTGGCCTCATAGCTTGGTTGGCAGTCAATGACGGGTAAGACTCCTCATGGGAGGGGCAACCCAAGCCAGACGCGACCACTTGGAAGGCCTCATGGAAGGACTCGGGGGGTTGCAACAAGGAGGATGTGATGGACCCTCGCCCCCCGGCTATTCTGACATAGCCCGAGTCCTCATTTCCATCTGGGAGATGTCTCCTGCTTCCTAATCGGCTTAAAGCCTGAAACTGTGGGGGTGAGCGGTGCAGCCCTGTCCTGGCCAGAACGGCTCCTTGGGTGATTGGCATAAGAAAGAATTCCTAAAGTCCTGTGAAACCTGCTTTGCTAAGAGTGCTCTTCCTGAGGTGACAAGTGTCCCAGGAGGAAATGAGCATGTCTCCCAAAGTCTGGCAACCCCCCTTCCTGACAAACACTGGCTCCGATTAAGCCCTCAGATTTCTTTGACATGTTAAACTTGTATTCTGGTGTATTGGAACCCAATAAAAGCCTAGTGAGGAAGGGGCTCTGGGCCTTTCTCCTCTGAGAGTTTGACCCCTTTCCTCCCCAAGCACAAGATGTCTTGGTAGTTTTTACTTTCATCCGTGACGGAGGGATAGGGCTCTGCGGGCGGAGCCCCCCCACATCTGGTGCCCAGGCCAGGGTCCCCAGCACTCTAAGTTTTGTTTGTAGTTTGAGTTAGAGGTGAAAGATACAAGAAAGAGGTTGAAGTTGACGAGTCCAGCTGGATGCATGAGGTGAAGTGCTCTGTGAGACTTGCATGGGAGCAGTCTGGACGGCGGATGATATGTGCCAGCACCCAGACAAGGGTCTGGATGGAGACAGACGGAGGAAGGTGAACTCTGGATGTTGAGGAGGAATGACAGTGGTATGGGAGATGAGAAGCCAGAATATTCTGGAATCCATAGTAAGCTTATAGAATGAAGAGAATTTTCAAAAGAGAGAGCAGTCATCAGTTTAAAATACCATAGTAAAGTCTAGTAAAAACAGGCAGAAAATTGGATACTGTCTCAATCATTTAACAATATTTTTAAACAATTTATATGGATATTTTGTTCCACTAGGGATTGTTACAGGATCACAAAGGATAGACAAAATAGTGGCTGATCCAAGAGAGCACACGATTGAGAAGACAAAAAAAAAAAAAAAAAAGATTTTAGTGATTGCAATATAATGTTAAATTCTAAGATACCGAGTATAGATGCTTACATATCTCCTCAGGGCCATATTGCTAATGAAAATCTTCAAAACAATGTATTTTTTTAATTAGATGATTAAAACTACATGTAGAAACAAAACATGTTATAATTATTAAGAAATGAATACCTGTGCTTGTACTAATGATTTATTTTTTCTCTTTATTTCTAACAACAAAAAATAAATTTTGGAAGTCAATGGTTCTATCATGTTAATACATACAGGGGTTCCTCCGTACCATTGTTAATGGGTTCTGGAACTTGTGAGGAGTGCCAAAACCACCGAGTACTGAACAATGAAGCATTTTCTCTTGTGGGGTAGCAGGGTGACTCATTCAAGTTCTAGCAATTGTGACAAGTCCCGAGCAAACACTGAGTGCTGAAACACTTTTTGTTCCTCATCAAATATGATGAGTACAGGTTTGATGAGCTCTGAAGCCAACGAGTATTGAGGTATGACTGTATTTACTTAATAAAATCTACTTTCCCAACCCATTAGGCATTAATTTTATATTAGGGGGTGGGGCAAAATAAAGAGATCATGATTCAAGTATATCATCTATATAAATATATGTATATGCATGATGTAAATATTAAATCCTGTCAACAGCTTAAAATTTTCCCAATATAAAGATGCCATTTTATACCATGTTACAATTGATACCTGAAATTCTTGCTGTGGACTTTCGTTCATTCACCATTCCTTAGAAAGTCTCCTCAGGCATTTAAGAGACTATGCAATAAGGCTCTTAAAACTATACAGGTATAGACCGAACTTTGGGGTCCACCTGTTCTTCTGTTCTTGCACTGGCTCCCCTTGACAACATACATGACCTGACAAATATCGAAGCAGCCTCCCATTTGCACTACTGTAAAAAGCCATTGACCATTCTATCTCTTGGTGCCCTCATGCTGCCTTTGCTCCTGGCAGCTAGATATAGAAGGATTCTCCTGCTGATTTTACATAAAGCCTCTAAAAGAAACAGGCAAGCAAGCATACCATCACCTTTTCCAAATGCTGGCCTTCACCATCTAATCATAAACCCCAGGGACCATTTTATTTTATTCAGGTTCCTCTTTCCTCAAAACTTTTTCTTTCTCTCTGTTGTTCCAAAATAAAGTTTCCCATGCAAATAAATTAGTTAATATTTATTGAACAATTCCTATATGTCAGGAATCATTCTAAGAGCTTTATATTATCTCAATCAGTCCCAATAACAAAGTAAGTTAGGTAATATCAGCTCCACTTTAAAGGTGAGAAGAAGAAGGCATGAAAAGATTGATTAATGGGAGGGCCTGGAGTGAAATGTCAGCTTTCAGATTCTACAACCCTTGCTCTTCATCACTCTCATCAGTTCCCATCATTCCCCAAAACAACCTCGAGGAGTGAACAGCTCGAAGGTGGCTCTTCCTTGAGCTGTAGATCAACCAGACTAAATGGTTTCCTCCATTAATAGTATATATAATGATATTTCCATGAAAAAAGACCATCTCCTCTAATTAGGCTTAATACGGTGAACATAACATGAGATTTATGAATAAATGGTACTTGGCTTTTGGCTTGAATGTCATTATTCCTTTGGTGTGACTTTGGCCTATTTATTGTAGCTCCTTGAACTCCCATTTCTTTGTCTGTAAAATGGGCTGATAATGCCTATCTTTAAAGTAGAAATATTCTTTTTCGAGTAAGTAAAATAATGTATGTAAAACAACCAGCATAATGCACAGAGCACGTGGAAGGCCACCACTTCGTATTAATTTCTATTTTGTTTACCTATCCAGAAAAGAATAAAAGTAAACAACCTGATACTGTGCATCACTAGGTAGATTCCTTTTGTAGTGCAGAGCTCCAGATAGTGAAGATGGGCCTGCTCAGGATTTTAAACATTGTACATAATAAAAAAATTTCTCCTATAAGCTACCAGTAAAAAGTAAAAATTGAACCTGTGCTAGGCTAGTTGCAAATGCTGATTGCTTTTTTTCGTCTGAAGTGTGTATGCACAGGTGATCTGTAAAACAGAAAGAGAATCTACAATGAAATGTAATACTTCCCTTTGGTAAAATAAGACACAGCTACTGCTACCAGGGACTCTACAATTTATTGTAATAATTTTTCTACAGCTATATTAAATGTATTTTATTAACTTAATAGTATTAGTACCATGATTATATTTGAAGTTCAGAAGTACAATGTTTACATTGATGATATAATGCTTAATTTTTAAAGTCTAACACTACAAGGAGATATGTCCCCATAGTTATGGGTTATCTATATTACAAGATATTCTGTGTTGAGAGGAAATTTCAATGTCTTGCCTGGTCTTAATTCTGTTCAGAAAATGAAAGTATTCTATTAAAGGTATTTGACTCATATCAAGCATGGAACAGCTATTTTTTTGCTCAGCTATGCAGATAATTCAATTCTCCAGCTTTTGTTCCTTTACAATGTACACAGACAGCAAAAGTTCCTTTCTCAGTAACACATTCTCTAAGTGAAGGAGGTAAACGAATTGTTTACTTTCTACAATAAAATACCCTGGGTTTGACTGCATTCAAACTCAAAGTACGAGTATTTTAATTGTTTTCCTAGTTCTGGAAATGTGTAGTTTTTGCCCTTGAGTGAAAGGAATAAAATCTTAACAGTTAACAGTACACTGGATTCCACATTTCTATCTGTGGACATACAAGTTCTGTCCAGAAGGTATCCAGCCATGTAATATGAAAAATAGAGACATTTATTGAAGAAGGTACAAAATACAAAAAATATACATAAGACAGTGAGGCCTCAGTCCCCTTCAAAGTAGGCACCTTGGGATCTCACACAGTTCTCCCAATCTCCATCAGCTGCCCTTTCATATTTTCCTGAATCTCATCAGTGGTCTGAAATCTCTTCCCTTTCAAAGGTGATTTTAGTTTGGGAAAATCCAGAAGTTGCAGGGAGCCAAATCTGGACTGTAGGGGTGCTAAGTCACCTGTGTGATTGGCTGTTTTGCCAACAATCTCTGCATGAGACATTATGCATGAGCGGGTACATTGTTGTGATGAAGCTCCTAATCACCAGTTCCCTATCTGTGGTCTTCTGAATCATCTGAATAGTTTTTGTAGAGGAATGTTCAAGCTCAATGCAAAATTTAATGCAGATTCATTGTTCTACTTGCTAAGTCATTTGAATGTAATGGTCACACAGCACACATGCTCACTCAGTGACGTCTATTGCCCCTACTGACTAGTACAGTGAAGTCATCATTGTTCATGCATGTGCATTCCAGTTTACTCTCCTTGGCTGCCAGGTTATATCAAATCAATTTCATGCAAACTGTTCTCATTATGTTAACAATGGCTGGACTTTTTTCCCTGACAGATCTTGTATTTATAACACAGAAAGTAATTTCCAATCCAACAATTTGTTCTGCAGTTCATCTCAGCCAAGAATTTACATGAAGGATTGGCTCAAAAAGTACCTCTCAAAATATAAATAGGAGACTATAGAATATTCACTTTGCAATAATATCTTGTATAAAAATAAAATCGTTTTATTTTAACTTCGCTGAATTCTAAGAAAATGTTAGAAGTTATAGCTGGGTTTGGGCCATGTAATAACAATATACCTATCAAAAATCTTCTTTGTCTCATGTAAATGTTACATTTTTGAAAAGAAGAATATACTATAGGAATTATAAAAAGCCAAAAAATAGATTCTTCAATATCATCAATCTTTATAGAGTTACTTTGGTCAATAGTACCTTTTTTCTATAGAAGTCTAACAAAAGCTTATTTTTAAATCAAATTTATAAGCTGAAATAAGAATTAAAGATAGTCTATAAGACCTCACTGAGAATTTTAGAATTACAGAGAATATATCCAACTAGGATTGCCATATTTAATAAATAAGAGATTTTCATATGTCAAATGCAATATATGGAACATACGAATGCTGGAAAAATCCATTTGAAATTCAAATTTAACTAGCAATGTTATATTTTATGTAACAACTCTAAATTCCAACTTACCTTTTAGTTGTGTTCCAAATATGTTTAATAAATATATTTATAAACAAAATGCACTTTTAAATGATTTTTACTTATTTAAAATTAAGTCTTCCTTTGTCTCTTGTCCTTTGCTGAACATACTATATCTGTTCCTCCTTTAAAAATCCAGAACACTTTCTACTTTTCGCATATGTTCTTAAGCCCTTAATAATGAACTGTTTTGGCATTATTTTACTTCCCAGTGTATGTGATTTCGGCTCTAGAAAGAGTGTCACACTCGCTATGTAGGCAGTTGTTGTCCATTCTCATATATCTGCAGCTAGAAAAGGGGTTGGGGTAGAGGCAATACCCCTTTACATGCGTTATTCAGTCTCATCATCCTCCCTTCCTCTCCAACACAGATTCACAAACAGCAACTTTTCTCTCCCTCTCTCCTTCTCTCTCTTTCTTCCTTCCTGCTAAAGCAATGTGGCTATGATAGTTTTATGATAGTGAATAGAGACAAATGTGTAGAAAGTTTTTTGTTTATTTTTGTTTTGATTTGTTTTTCATTCTTGATAGTTAGAGTATGGAGCAAGGCTCTGTGGAGCAGTGCACATGGGATTCTTGCTACTGAGTAGGAACATTAGCCAGGGAGGTGCTCCTTGCATTTATGAGCTAGTTCAGGGATAAAAGCCAGCAGATTTGGCCTACGAAGTATGTTGTCTTTAGAAAAACAACAAATACTAGTAGTGCAATAAATGTAGAATATGAGATGAAACATTTCTGGAAGAGGAAAGAAGAGAATGAATTGTTTAATGATAAGCAAATGCAGAAATCCCAAATGAACTTTTCTCACTGACACAGTTGTAAACTAAACATCAAGAAAACTATCTAGGAATCAACTTCTGTTAGATCTTTTTCTAATATATAACTCTACACTTAAGGATGCTTCTCTAATAACTTGCCTAGACAAAAAACCCAAAAGGCATGAATTCACTTCAATATCCTTCCCTTAATAAAAATCTAACTAATCCAAACTCATTGATGTGTTATACACCTTGAAAAGTCCTTTTAAAATTCCCATTAAGATTTACCACAAACATTAAAGCATCGTTTGCTTATTAAAATTTGTTAATATGCAATTATCCTAGCTTAATTGAAATATTTCCTAATTTCAAAATGTTCAATTTACAAACTACTTTCCAGAAACCTACCTATTTTTTCTGATGAAATTTAGATATACAATTATGCACATGTCTATGTACGTTTGTCTTCATTTTTATAAATATAATTACATGGACTTGCACATAGACAGTGTTTACATAATTCTTGAATAATTTAAATATTTAAAATTTGGGTACATGAAGTAAATACACTAAAACTTAATATAAAAATTCACTGAAAAATTTAGGGCAAAATCTTGGCATTATTTAACATAATTTTCAGAGATATTGTTCACTTTTCTTAAAACAATCTTATTGGCAAACATGTAGTGGTGAGTGATTTTTTTAAATGTGTGTGATCTGGATGTCATGTACATTCAGATAAAGATATTTTATTAAGAACAACATTTTTATCAGAGTCCTGTGGGTAATTTTTACAAATAAAGTAGCCCAATGCATGGTCTTCTTTAGTTAATTCATAGATCAAAAAAGTCAATCATTCAAAATGTGTTGTTCCTTCAACTCACTGAGTGGGGAGAATCCTTTGCTAGACAAAGTTTTATGGGAAATATTTAATCATCGCAGTCCCAGGCTGGAACATTGCTACAGTCTAGCTAGGCAAGTCATCTAAACTGTAATGCAAGCTGGCTGAAATATCATGGGTTCAAGTTCCAGTTCTTCCACTTGCCGGCTGATTGACCATGGGCAAGTTACTCAACCTCTCTCTGCTTCAAATGATAAAATAGTGGTAAAATTTTACTTTTGTTCAGAGAGTTGTTTTAGGTTTTAAATGATTTCATATTTGTAAAATATATTCATAGTGCCAGGTATACGGTAAGTGCCATGTGTTTATAAATTTTTGTTCTACAAAAAAAAAAAGAAAGAAAGTAAATTCTAAGTTCTAAATTCTTGGAAACAAATCATATATTGAATGCAGTAAAATCAGGACTAGCAAAAAATTAAAATCCATTACCATTACAATCATGAAATATATATTCATGTTTGTAGATTTAAGTTACATTAAGATTTGCTCTAGGACCTTTTCACATACTTAATTTAATCCTTTTCACAATTCTGTGAAGATATATTATTATTAATTTACAGAAGGAAAAATACCTGAAATTTAGAGAGATAAAGAAAATTTCTCTGGATAATAACAGCTGAAAAATGATAGACTTGAATTCAAACCCAATTCTAGAGACTTTAATTTCATTATCCTTTCCATTATGTAATAGGTACTATGGCATCATGGGAGAGCTTAGATATGCTCTGCCAGAAGCTCATGAAAAGTTACTAAATTTAAATCACTGCAACTATGAAGAGCACAAGTTGAGTTTTATTTCTTCTCTCATCTAAATAATAATAACTATCATTTTAAAGAAGCTACTATTATACAGAATGCTTTACATATATTGTCAAGTTTTAGAACACAATTTATATATCATTTGTATTCACAGATAAAAATATTTGACTGAAAGTGACTAAGTAATTTGCCCAAGTATATCATGATCTGGTTAGATGGGTATCAAACCCAGATGCATTGAGCTCATTCCACTAAATCATATTACCTTTTATTTAAATACCTCTAGGTAAGTGAGCAGATATTTTCATAAAAGAAAATCTCAGTTGACATTTTCTCTATGATATCACAAATCATTCCTACATTTTCTCCCATAAAAGTTATAAAAGCATCAACACTTATACCGAATTTCTGTAGTGTTTCCCACATTTAAAGATATGGGATTACAGGAACCCACTGACAAGACTAATTTATAGACTAGTAATTCTCTTTTCAGAATTTGACTTTGAAAGTAGAGAGGAGTCAAAAGAAAATGAAATAGAATAATAAAAGTAGGAGTATGATATTTCTAAAGAGCAAATATTCTTAGAGCAAACTGCAAAGATTAGGAGGTCAAAGAGATGAAAATTTCAGAACATCGAAGGGGCTATTATAACTCATTACCTCTTGATCTAAACACTGATATTGGGTTGAAATCCAGTTTATATGCATAAGGTAATTTATATTCATAAAAAAGATTATAGAATATGATATTTGGCTGACATTAATTTTAATCTCTGATCTTTTAAGTCTGGGCAATATAAACAATTTGTTAATCCACCCTGAAACTCTAGGGATTAGCAAAGGCTTGCTGGGGAGGTGGGGGGAATGCTTGTGTTAGGTGGGAAGAATTTATAGAGCTCGTAAAAAGATAAAAGGTTATTTAGTCTTGTGGTTCCTGAATTTCTTCAGACAGTTGTTAAAACCAGATTCCTGGCTATCTTGACATTCTGTGTGTTTAACAAATGTCTTAAAGAATTCTGATAAACAGCCAATTTAGGTACAAGAATTTAGGCTAGCCGGGAATCCTTATAAAATAAATAGTAAAATAAGTAAAAGAATTCTTTGTAAACAGAATGTTACAGTTAGAATATCAAGGTTATTTCTGAAAAAAATAGAAGATGTGGCTAATAAGATTCCTTAAATAGTAATTCCCATATTATTTGTGGAAACATTTAGAAACCACAGAAACGTTTTAAACGAAAAGGGATGGCAAGAATCCATACCATTGTGTTTGAAAACTGCTACAAGTAAAAGTATGAGGAGCGTGGATCTGAATAAAGGAGGACGGGATGCAGAAAGTAGGAGGAGGCTCTTGCCATAATCAAATTGAGAGTAAATTCTAAACTGTGTGGTTTGAACGGGATAGTAAGAAGAAAAAGAAGTGACAAATTTAGATGATAACCCAGGTTTGACAGAATTTATGACTTTGAATAAAAGAAAAGAGTGGAGTTAGTCAAAATGACCCCCAAGTTCTTTAGCCCCATTAATTGCAAGAATGTTGGTGACAATGGTAGAAGGGAAGCTGTGACACTTCTTTCTGTAGCTTCAAGTAGAAATTCATTCACCAAGGATTGGGAAAGAAAAGCAATTTTACAAGAAAAGTGAAGAAAGATGTAATATTTAGTTATATTTGATTGCTTGGCAAAGATTAATCCCTAACAAATCAGAGATTTGTTTCTTTCTGATATCTAATTAGAACTTTGAAAGCATCTTATTATCAACAATATGTATAAAAAAAGGTAAAGTAACTGTCAACTTTTTATTTCTGTTTGCTTTACTCTTTCAATCTTCTAGTTTAAAGTTCATTGACTGTGACATTACTTATGTTATGGATAAGTCTGTATGTGTCATGCAAATGTCAAATGTGTGTATTTAAATATTTAAATTATTGAACAGGGAAATTATTGCAGATATCTCTACGTATGTGCATGTGAAAACTATACTAACTCAATAGTAAGGCTTAACATTTATTTGCTTAATAGTTTTGAAAGCTAAAGCTGTACAGCAGTATTCATTTTTCACAGCTGTAAACTTTTCTCTGTATTTCACATGGTAGGGAAAGATATGAATTCTATACCAAGCAAGGGAAAATCTCTCTATACTTAATCATCAAGGACAATGGTTTAGGTCATAATTTATTCTCCAGCATTTAAAGTTAGCTCTCTGAAGGTTGCTCACTTCCATATTAAACTTCTGTAAGAAAAAGGGTACAAAAAGATTTGGTAACAAACCAAGTATATTAATCATAACTCTAGACCTATGTGGGGCATACATTTTAAGGATTCTCATGAAACACTTACAGAAGTTCTCTACATCCTTTAAATCATTTATTTATGCCATTATTTTATTAATAATGACAAAAATTAGGTATCCCATTTTGGTCAAAATGTGGACATTTCTAAACTTTCTCTGCTATTCACCACATAAATACTTTAATACAGAATGTTTTAGGTAAGAGTGCGGAGAGATCATAGGGAAACACTATACATTTTAACAAGGAGAATAAATGTTTCTTGGTATCTCTCACATAGATATATTTCACACTCAAGTTAATAAAGTCTGAGCTTGCTTCTTCATTTTCTTCCAAGTGATTAGCCTTCCAATTGAAGAAAACAAAGTCAAATGTAATATTACACCAGTCTTATGAAAAACAGAGACTATGTGACTAGCTATAAATCATTCACTTTACAACACAACCAAAGCTAAGACCCGGGCATTTTGATTCTTAGTTCATCATTATCTTCACTCTAGTTTATTTAATTTTCATTTAGAATTCACGTACAACTAAATGTGTAGATTATCCAGAAGTCTTTAATTTTTAATAATTTTGGAAGGAAAATTGAATACTCAAATAGCAATGATTTTTTGAAGCTGTAATCCTTAATTATTATTTTAGTTTAGGTTTGTTTAGCACAAAGTAAAAATACTTATGCTTTAAAAAAACAACATGATCACTTCAGCCTTTATCACATCTCACAGAAGATGTTTAAATACCATTTACGTTCTATAGTGCATTTAAAATCAGTGAGGGGTAAAGATACATTTTACTTGACCAATAGAAAAAAAATGACTCTAAACTGGCTCTGAATGCACATCGTGTTGTTTTCATCTTCTGACAGAGCAGTATTTCAGAAAGTGACAGTGAGGAGGAATTCATGGCAGGTGCATTACTACTTGGGAACTAATCTCAACCACATGGCTCTTAACATGAAAAATGGATTTTAATAATCCTGGCTCTATGATTTGTGTGATCCTACCTGGTGGCAATGCGATTAGCCACAGCCTGAAAGATTAATTGAGATATATAGTGCATGATTACATCTAGTGAATTTCAAGCTACTCTGATTATGCTACAGTTTGCATAGTTAATGCTGCATCCTTATAGTTAAAAAACAAACAAATAAATCAATATTCTGCTATGACAAGAATGAGAACTCTTCTTTCCTTAGGTCATTAAACAAGTCACTTAAACAGTGTAAATGTCTTCCAGATATAGGGAAAGTTTTAAAAATATGGATAGAAAGATGGAAGATGACAAATAGATAGGTAGAGCCCATAAAAAATTTTAGAACTTATTCCATCATTATGTATATTATTTAAAATAAAATTATATTCAGAAAAAAATAGTTTCTGACATCAAGAGACAAAATTTAGGAATTGTGAATTTTACTTTTTAATTTTTTAAATATTTTTATTTATTTATATTTAGAGAGAGGGGAAAGAAGGGAGAAAGAAGAAGAGAAACATCAAAGCATGGTTGCCTCTCGCACACCCCCAGATGGGGACCTGGACCATAACCTAGGCACGTGCCCTAACCGGGAATTGAACCAGCGACACTTTGGTTCACACTCAATTCACTGAACTACACCAACCAGGGCACGAAATATGAATTTTAAATCTATAGGCTAAACTGATGATGAGGCTTTTTGTTATTTTACAATAATGGATGGGGGTAGTGAATTACCTCTTAAAATAATGGATAATTTTCCATGGTATTTACAAGCATTGCTAATTGAAAGGGCAAACATGCTACTCAATCACCACCTGTTTTTAATTCTTATTAGATGATAATTATGAACTATTTATATTGATGAATTAAAATAAATGCACCAGCATTGTGGTAAGGAAAACACTTTAATAAAATTAATTGCTTGGATGTGGGACAAAGTTCTAAGAAATATTTTTCTTTAAGTTCTAAATAACACATGTAAGTGTAAACTCTACTTTTATCATTATTGTTTTACTTATCCCTTAAATATCACTATTGTTATTTTCCCTCTTTAGCTTTTTGTCTTTTTTCTTTATACAAAATTCTGGATGATCACATATGCTTTTATGCTTTTTATGCTTTTAAATTATAACCAAATCTAAATCTTCAGACCTAATGCAGCAGCTCAATTACCAACATTTTCCAGTGTGTAGGATAAATTTTCCACCTATGTAGCCTAACCCATTGCCCACCCACCAAATTTATTCTCCCTTCTATGTCTATTCCCTGTGTAAATTTGTGGCAGTTCTAGCCACCCAGTAGAAAAAGAAACTTTGACATTTTCTTTAACTCTTTCTTTATTTTAATCTCTATACCCAACAGAGCTCAATTGCTAAATATTTAATGAATGATTAATATGTTTCTTTAAAAAGTCTTTTCTTTGGAAAAGCATTGATGACATCCTTCTCTATTCTCACTAAGGTGTTATTTTACTGAGCTTTCGAAGCACTTTATAGTTTGACAGTTCTATTATCATTCTCATTAAAAAGCTGACTTTTCAGACTAATCACCCTCTGCTCTGCTCTCCACATTCAGTTTTCCAGCCAAACTACACTCTTTCCCATGTTCCAAATAGGGCCTTCCCTTCCCCATCTCTAAACATACTAATTTATGACTCCATGTATAACTGCATTCCTTTTTACCTAGGTGTCTACATATCAAGGAAAATGAGATGCTCAAGGACAAGCAAACTTTTCTAAAGTCAAGAAATGGAGCCACATGTTTGTTTAAGTGAATTAAGATTCTTATAAGCTGTCAAATATGGAATGACTATATTCCAGAATAAAGGGCTTTTAATATACACATTAAGCAATCACCTCTGTAGTTGTATCATTGAACTGATCAGAATCATGGAGTCACTTCCAAAGAATGGGAGAATTAAAATTTCAGGATCTCCATTTGGAAATTGTGAAAATAATACTGGCTTTATTTAGAATTTTAGAAATTTCCAAAATTCCTTTTATATCATATCTGGACTCACTGACCCCTTCTACGACACCAGAATCAAAGGGAATCCCTGCAATTCTGAAGGACACCAGGGTCTCCTATAGGTCCATCGCAATTTGTTCAGAATATTTACTTCCATTCTCACTTTATTTACAATCCTACACATGGAGCATATCATACAGAATCATTTCTAGTAGTATAATCTCAAGGTTGTTTTAAGCCAATGACAGTGAAATAGTTTCAGTAGTTATTCAAATGCCTGATACCTGTGTTAAGTGAAGGGTTACATAAATTAATAGTTAATACTTGTATATGTTGAAGTCTTATCAATGTAGGCATTGATCCAAATGAATAAAATGTGTAAATACACACATATATGTGGCTTTTGGAATCAAATTTTAATACTTGTGTCAATTTAGGTATGTTTCTTTAACTCTCTGAGACTCAGATTTAGTCATCTTCAAAATAGAAATAATGCCTATTTTATATGCTTTTTGTAAAAATTAAATATAAAATCTTTGTTCAGTATATAGTAGACCTTAAGCACTTAATCAATGACAAATGTGCATATTAAATATTAACACTCACAGAAACATTTTCCAAATAAAAACATTACCAAGATAAAAAGATAATTTGAAAGAATATATATTTATATATAAATTTAAAAAATCAAAGAAATGTTAAAAGTATAAAATCTTTATCATTTTAAATGGGATAAAAATCTGAGTTATAAACCTGTTGCTTTGAAGTTGACACTTTCACTTATTTATGGTGAACTGTGGTACAACACTTTGTGTTTCTTTGGTGGCAAGGCTAGTCATAGAAAATGGTATTTTGTATTTCTAAATTTTTCATTATTGTTAGCTTTTGCTACCTCTCTGAAATATGTACCTTAAAATGTATGGTTGGGTAGCTGAAGCAGCATTTATATTGAATTGGAGCTACATAAAACTTTTATATGATAAATATTTATAATTAGATTTATTCCACCTGCATTTGCATAATGTCTTGTCCTTGAAAAGATCAAAATTTCATGAACTTTTATAAAATGAAAATTAGTAGGAGCCTGCTATTTTCTCTGTTATTAATAACTGTATTCCCATTACTGAAAAAAAACAAAACTCACAAAAATACAGTAAATAAATGGGAAAAGTGACTTTGTTCATATCACAAATTTATTGGTACCTAGTAACTCTGAAATACCTTTTAACACAGAATCAGACATAGCTGTATGAAGAAAATTTGAGTGAAACAGTGAAATAGGAAGAAAGCAATTTCAAAAGCTAAGACCAAGAAAGAGTCAAAAGATGGAGTCAAAAGATGAGATACTGCTCATCTTTACAGTTACTCTGTTCAGCCAGATCTGTTTGTTATTCATAGAAAATTTCTAGACTATGAACTAGAATTTTAAAAGTAATTTTTTCTTAGTTCAAAGTAATATATACTTATTGTAAAAATATAAAAACAAAAGTGAAAATTAAACATTTTCTATTTCTTTCCATTGGAGATAATCATATTATGTTTCAAAAATATTCAGTATCTGCATACTTTATGCATATTTTAAGAAGAATAGATCACACATTACCTACAGATTTCTAATATGATTTTTAAAATATTAGAAACACAGATATGACACTAAGTACAGTTACTTAATGGTAATTTTACATAATAGATCTTACCTCCTTTTAACTTTGTCAAGTTTAAAAATGGCATTTCTTAGAAAATACTAAATTTATTTTTTGTGCTTATCTTTCCATTTAATATATCTTTAATTTATTTCAGTAATATTTTATACTACATGTCTCTAGAACTCTACCAATGTTCATCTCTCTCTGTGGTAATCTGCCTCGCAAACTTGAGCTGGGTTGGCCTTTTCAAACTTTCAAGTTCATTTCTTTGATTGACTCAGGAAACCCACTAGGCTCTGCATGGGTTCCCACTTCTCTGCTCTGTGTCTTGAAAATCCATTCTAATTATTTAAAAGGACATGCTTAGAGTGATTTTTAAAAGAGATTTTGTAGGAGAATCATCAGGAACCAAACAAGAAATATTTTATTATGTATTTCCAAAACTTGGTGAGGGGCAAATTGAACATCAACTTTCTCCTCTTGATAAAAGAGTGATCTAACTTTTTCAACAGTTTTATTGTGCCTATTAACTTTGTGTTGGACTCAGGAAAACAAAAAGTATTGCTTTAATTTTATTTTTGTGCTTACAACACTAACTCTCTCTTCAGAAATTCTTTTCAAGACTCTTTTGGGTACTTTGTACATATTTTTAGGTGATCTTGTCCTTTGCGAGCTGTTTATACAACTCAATTTTAATAGACATACAACTAAGATGAAAAGATTCATTGCTTTGCCACACAGAATGATTTCATCATTATCTTGATTGTAGTATCACAAGAATCAGCAATTATTTTTTACTAATTTTATAACATGGGAAGATAAATTATTTAATTAATTTTGAAGACATTTCTGTATAAATAAGACAAAATGAACCTGCTGATGTGTCAGAAAATATCATCATGCAATTTCTAAAACAATGTATTCAAAGGGAGTAACTGATATAGGGAAGGCCTTTTAGAGGTGTGAACATATAATGTGAGAATATGTGGGTAGTCGTAAAGTCAAGAATTGCCTTTGTCACCACATGTATGTAAAGCTAAAGTCAATAAATTCATTTAGCATAAGCATTAAGTGGGCAAAATTGTGAATATTCATGAAAATATACTTGTTACTCAAAATAAGTATAATTTATTAAAAAGTGGTTCTAGGTATTTAAATCTCTGGAAATATTTTTAGACAACTGTATTTAATAAGCATTTGCTCTTTATAGCTTTCTCCTTAACAAATTATTGTAAAGAATCAAATTACAAAATTAACCTTAATCAAATTATTTTATCCTTTTTCCCCCCTGTTTAATTGTTGAAAAAGGAACACACCATAGAAAGCTCCAAGTTTTCAGTGGCTACTACAACAGTGATCAAATTAAGAGCAAAAGAATCAGGTAGTGAAAACCCAATAATTTCATTTTAGTAATTTTAAAAATGATGAAAACATAAATTACCCTTGTTCATAGAGTCAAAAAACATTGAACGAGATGGACATAGAGGGTATTATGCTAAATGAAATAAATCAGACAGGAAAAGACAAATACCATATGATTTTATGTATATTTGGTGAAATATAAAGAACCTAAAGAATAAAATCTAAATGAAATAAGCATACAAACAAAATAGAAACAAAATCACGGATACAGAGAAGAAACTGATGATGGTCATAGAGGAGGGGGCTCGGGGAACTGGGTGAAAAAGCAGAAGGGATTGAGAAGTACTAAGGGGTGGTTACAAAATAGCCATGAGCATGTAAAATGCAGCATGGGGGGCATGGTCCATAACACTGTAGTAACTACGAATGAGGGCAGGTGGCTGCTTGAAATATAGGGGGAATCACTATGTAAAGTATTTGTTTAGCCAATAGAGTTGAATGTAACTGTGATTAAAAAATAAAATTAAAAATACATTTAGTGAAACAATGTGATAAAGGTTAATATGGAATTGTCATTTTGTGTTTTTAGAGAAACTAATCAGCTGCATAGATGAAAAGATTATCATAAGAACCCTTGGTGAGTCTAAAAGAAGGAATAGTCTCATGATTCCTATTTTACATGATGTGACTATTTTTTTAAATATATTTTATTGATTATGCTATTACAGTTGTCCCGTTTCTCCCCCATCATTCCCCCAACCCTGCACACCCTCTCCCACCCACATTGCCCCCTTTAGTTCATGTCCTTGTGTCATAAGTTCTTTAGCTTCTACATTTCCCATACTATTCTTACCCTCCCCCGTCTTTTTCTACCCACTGTCTATGCTACTTATTCTCTGTACCTTCCCCCGCCCTCCTCCCACGCCCCTGTTGCTAACCCTCCATATGATCTCCATTTCTGTGGTTCTGTTCCTGTTCTAGCTGTTTGCTTAGTTTGCTTTTGTTTTAGGTGTGGTTCTTAATAGCTGTGAGTTTGTGGTCTTTACACTGTCATATTTTTGATCTTCTTTTTCTTAGATAAGTCCCTTTAACATTTCATATAATAAGGGCTTGGTGATGATGAACTCCTTGAACTTGACCTTATCTGAGAAGCGCTTTATCTGTCCTTCCATTCTAAATGACAGCTTTGCTGAATAGAGCAATTTTGGATGTAGGTCTCTGCTTTTCAAGATTTCAAATATTTCTTTCCAGCCCCTTCTTGCCTGTAAGGTCTCTTTTGAGAAATCAGCTGACAGTCTGATGGGAACTCCTTTGTAGGTGACTGTCCCCTTATCCCTTGCTGCTTCTAGAATTCTCTCCTTCATTTTAATCTTGGCTAATGTAATTACGATGTGCCTTGATGTGTTCCTCCTTGGGGCCAACTTCTTTGGGACTCTCTGAGCTTCCTGGACTTCCTGGAAATCTATTTCCTTTGCCAGATTGAGGAAGTTCTCCTTTATTATTTGTTCAAATAAGTTTTCTACTTGTTGCTCTTCTTCCCCTTCTGGGACCCCTATAATTCGGATGTTGGGACGTTTAACCATGTCCCGGAGGTTCCTAAGCCTCTCCTCATTTTTTTGAATTCTTGTTTCTTTCTTGTTTTCTGTTTGGTTGTTAGTTTCTTCCTTCTGGTCCACTCCATTGATTTGAGTCCCAGTTTTCCTTCCTTCTCTATCGGTTCCCCATGCGTCTTCCTTCATTTCACATATTGTAGCCTGCATTTTCTCATATAATTTATGAGCAAAATCAACCAATTCTGTGAGCATTTTGATGACCAGTGCTTTGAACTGTGCATCTGATAGGTTGGCTATCTCTTCGTTGCTTAGAGGAATTGACTCTGGGGTTTTCATTTTTTCTCCAGTTTGAGTCATTTTTGGTGGGGTTTTTTGTTTTGTTTTGTTTTGGTTTGGTTTTAGTCTGGTCGCAGCTATTACGTATGCGGGGTGGAGCCTTAGGTGTTCCTCAGGGCGGGGCAGCCCAGTCGCTGGGTTATGACGCTTTAGGTGGGGGCGGGGTCCGAGAGGGAAGAATGGCGCTTGTTCCGCTCTCTTCTGGACTCCGGTCCCTTCCGATGCTTCCCCTTCACCTGGATTATCTGCGCACGCCCACGTGCTGTTACGTAGTGAGGGGTGGAGCCTCCGGCGCTCCCCAGTGTGGGGCAGCCCAGTCGCTGGGTTGTGACGCTGTATGTGGGGGCGGGGTCTGAGAGGGAACAATGGCGCCTGCTCCGCTCTCTCCTGGATTCAGTCCCTTCCGCCACTTCCCCTCTGCCTGCTCGAATGTGGGACCCCCTGGTCAGCCAGCCGCCCAGTGCGGCCTCACTGGGTCTGCACAGTTGCCGCCTGTGGGCCTGAGGACCGCCAGCCACCGCCCGTGCACCTGGGAACTGCGAGCCACTGCTACTTGCGTTCCTGGGTCCGCGCCTCCACTTTTTCCTACCGCGACTCTGCCCCTCTTACCGGTCTGGATGAATGGTTGTTGGACTTCCGTACAGTTCAATTTTCTATCAGTTCTGGTTGTTTTCTTGTTTCTAAATATTTGTTGTCCTTAATTTTGGTTGTGAGAGGAGGCACAGTGTGTTGATGTGACTATTTTTATAACTGTTTATTTTAGAACTTTTATAGATTTTTACAAAAATTACAAAATACAGAGAATTCCACATACATTACACCCAGTTTCTTCTCTTATTGATATCTTATATTTAGTAAGATATATCTGTCACAATTAATAAACCGATATCAATACAGTATTATTGCTTAAAGTCTATATTATATTCAGATTCCCACAGGGTTTTTTTAATGTTCTTTCCAAGTTCTAGGATCCCATATAGAATACCATATTACATCATTCATCATATCTTCTTATGCTCCTCTTGGCTG
The DNA here is from genome assembly GCA_039655065.1 of Glossophaga mutica. Taxonomy (NCBI): domain Eukaryota; kingdom Metazoa; phylum Chordata; class Mammalia; order Chiroptera; family Phyllostomidae; genus Glossophaga; species Glossophaga mutica. The sequence goes on from CM077308.1 coordinate 68,256,374, forward strand.
TGATGGTTTCTCAGCTATTACTTATTTTCAGTGATTATAACAGTTTGCAGGGGCACATTTTGTACAGTGACTTCAGTTGGCCTGACATTTTTCTCATGATTTGCCTGGGTTATGGTTTTAGAGGAAGACTATAGGGATAAAATGTTATTTCCATCAAACCTCATCTAATGTACATGGTATAACATGACTCACTGTTGATGCTGACCTCGATCATTGGCTGAGTTCATGTTTTCAGGTTCTCCACTGTAAGTTACTCCCCCCCACCTCTATTGTCATACTCTGAAATTACTATACACTTTCAAAATGTGGACAGTTTTGCTCTACTTCCTTAAGTGCAGAATGTCTACATTAACTATTTGGAATTGTTCTGTGAAGGAAATTTGTCTTTTCTTCCCCACTTAATTATTTAATAACATTAAGTACTTTATCTAATAAATGCATACATATATATCAGTATAGACTCAAGAATATATATTTTATACTTTGGCTATTAATCCAATTTATAGCACTTATTTTATTGCTCAAGTAGTTCCAGCTTTGTCCATTGGGGACTCTTTCAGTTGGTTCCTGTATCCCTTCAATGCAGGGAATAGCATAGGAAGAACTACAAGTCTGCACAACTATTGCTGGCCTGCAGCTAGTGTCCTGGTCACCAGGCAATACCTTTTAACACTTAGGTAGCAGCTAGGAATGAGCAGTCAGAAGGGGGAAAAAAGGCAGGGCCCTCACCATTACAATCTAACAAAGGAGTTACTACAGGAGGCTAGAAGCAAAGGAAGACATGTCTCACCTGTTGACCCAGTAGTCTGGAGCCTGGTTTGATAATAATGCTAATAAAGACATGCTAATGTTACAAAATGCTCCAAGGTGATAGTTGATTATTTTTAAAGGATGGATTGCTTTTTTAAAAAAGTGAGGTGAAATAGATAAGATATACACATATACAGAAAGTGCTGGATTCAGATTAGTCTTTTCTTCTAGCTCATATTCATGATTTTTCCATTTTAGAATAAACATCAAAGTATGAGGTTGGTGAGTAAATTATGTAGAAAGATTCTATCTGAATATACTAAGTGTTAAGAAAATTCTTTTAAGATAAACAAGTAAATATTATAGATACTAACAACTGTATGGTGGTGCTTAACATAGGCAAGTATTATTTTAAAACCTTTGCATTTATTAAGTCATTTAATCATTGCTGACGTCCTATATGATAAGCATTGTTACTAGTAGCCATTTTATGGAAAATGAAACCAAAGCATAGAAAAATAAAATAATTTGCCTAAGAGTACAACAATAGGTAGAGTTGAAATTTGAAATTTGGCAATCGACTCCCAGCATTCTCCCAAATGCTGCAACACAGTCCCCCTTTCAAAACCTAAAGTGTTTTTATAAAATGTATAGAATATATGTTTATAACAGTTTGTAAAATCATATAAAATATTTGGAAGTCCTCCCAACTGACAGTCTTACAGACTCAACTGGTTTAAGGTTTGCTGTGGTCAGTAACCTTTGTTTTCTTTCCATTTTCATAGCGTGTATGCCTTTGCCTGATTTACCTGATTGCTTGTTAGCACAGCATAAACCTCACTTTAAAAGTTAATATGCATCTCCACCACTTGAAATGAGACTCAACAGTTTAACTGGATTGACACAATTTCAGGACTAAATGGTTGAGTCAGATACAATTGCATATTGATGCTTTGGGATTCCAGCCTATCCCAACTTTGGAAGAACCAGCTAACAGCATCTCTGTTCCAGTCTCATATTCCAACCCCTGTGTCACTTGGATCAAGCAGGGAAGACTCCCATACCCTATGCAGGCAGGAGCAATGATCCCTCTCAGCAGTAATCCTTTACTAGAGAAAAACAAACCCTCTTCCCTCATCAGCCCTAAAGGATGTAAAGGATGGAAGTCTCTAAGAGAGAAATGAGACAGGATAGTGAGAAGCTAGGAAATTCCTTGGCAAGTAGAATAAGGAAACTTAAACAGCTAAACCCAGTGGCTGAGCAATTGGCAGCCAGGTGCAGGTGATCACCAGGGTAGAAGGCCTGGTAGAGGCAAAAACAGGAAAACAAGAACCTCACCCCCAGGGTAACCTCTCCTCCCCTGGCCTTTCCTCCCTGGAGGTAACATGCA